>OX387322.1:0-2400000 GCA_947562085.1 Eudonia lacustrata
CCTAAAAACGGCCGACCCACTAAAACCCCTGGGGAAACCTCACACCGCTAATGTGGTTGGCGCGGCGGCTGTCACAGGGATAGTGTTCCGCGCCTTCCACCGGCTACGCTATTAGCGTCCCTCAACTGACCTATGTGCCCCAGGTCAGCGAGGCCCCCCGGACGTGGGGGGGCCGGTCTTCGGTGTGGGTTTCACTGCGGCTTTTGCGAACCGCCCATCTGGCTTGCGTGGTCTGTCCCACGCGGGAGTGGTGGACCCACTCGGGCCTTCGCCCGGGTCCTCCAGCTCTACCACCCTACCGCCTTCCGACCCTGTGTCTCTCGAAAGAGAGACATTAGGGTGGTCGGTTGTAGGGGCCATATGAGACGGGGTTGGCTCCTCCGCCGTCTCCATTACCTCCGTGCGGTCTAGTGGCAGCTCCACTGAGGGCTCCACTTCAGCCGGCATCCTCTGGGCAGTCGTCCCCATTTGTTCGGGGGGAACAGGGCGGGCCCTGACGGCGGGGGGACTGCAACCCCGGCCTCCCATAATGTGGGCGTGCGGCTTCTTCGCCACAGCGCATACCGCACACCTTGGCTCTTTCGAGCAGCCCCTCGCTTGGTGCCCTGGCAGACCACACCGGAAGCAAAGTCCGGTGCGGTCAACGGCACTGGGACACCTCTGCCTAGTGTGGCCCACGCCCATGCAGCGGTAACACCGCATTGGGCGGGGCTCCAAGGCGACCACCTGAGCAAAGTCCCATCCAAGGAGGAACCTGCCAGCATCTGCGAGCGCTTTTGCCACGCGCATGGGGCAGCGCACGATCGTGCTTCCCCCCTGGTTTGGGCCCGCACGAATGCGTCCCACCCTCAGGTCCTCCATCGAGCAACCAGCCCTCGCCACCAATTCAGCGGCGACGTCGTCCGTGGACAACGAGCTGTCCAACCCTGATACGCGGATTTCCGCGTATTTTTCGGGTCGGACGATTGTGGCCACGTCCGACAGCACCAGCTCCAGCCTTTTGGCGAGCTGGTCGGCCTTCGTACCGCTCTCCGAGCCTGAGACCTCAAGGAGCCGCGCCCCAGTGGCAGCCGTCCTCGACCTTACCCCCTCGATACCGAGGTCGGGTAGGGAGATGGCCTGCCTAGCTCTCTTGATGGCGTCAGCGTATGTGACACCCATCTCGAGAGCCTCCGGGCGCAGCTTCACCACTACAGCCGCTGTTGTTGGCGGCCTGAGCCGAACCTTCTTCCCTCGCCTGCGCTTGCGCTTCTTCCGTCCAGGCGCTTCGCTAGCCGCCGCTTGTGGCGCTGAGCGGACTGGCGTCACAGCAGGGCGGGCCAGCGCTGAAGCCTGGGCGGTGGCAGTCAGTGGGCGACTGGAGGTTGTCGCCGCATTAGGGACTCTCCCTTTGCCTCTCTTCTTCCGCTTCCCATGGGTCTCCGTCGTCCATTCGGACACGGGTGGAGGACCTAATTGGGGCGGGACTTGTCTCATCTCCACCTGAGGGTGGGAGAGGCGTGGCCGGCCTCCCACGAAGTGGAAGGGCACGCACAGACGCCGCTCGACCCATCTCGAGTCCGTCCAGGCGGGCGTTGATGGCTGCATTAGATGCCTCCATCGTACGCCTCATCTCCGTCAGGGCCTTTAAAAGGACCTGATCCGATCTGGTCTTGGTCGTGGCAGGACGCTCCCGGCTGGAGCTCAACCCCGTCCCGACCTGGTCAACCACGGTCCTCAGGGATGCCACCTCTCGTCTGAGGGCGTGCACCTCTTCGCGGAGTCGGCGATTCGCCTCCTCAACGCGGCGTGACTCGTCCGAAGAGGTCCGCGACGCCAGGTTGGCGAGGCACCTCCGGATGGTCATCGAGGCGTTGTTTAGAGTGCGCTGGCAGGTACCTCTGAGGTTCCCGGATTTCCGGGACACCTCCTTCACCGCAAAAGCGCACTTCAGCCCCACCTCGTGGATCTCGTCAGCCGTCATAGGATCCGACGTGCTGGCGATAAAAGGTATATCGACTCGAGTGGCCATCTCCGAGTCCATCTCGTCAAGGGCCGCGGAATCCACCGTGGATTGGCCAGGAATCGGGCGTCCTTTGGACGGCCCCGCTGGCTCAATTACGGCTGGCAATACGACGCCCCTGGCTCGACGGTCGGCAGACAGCCTCTTATCAAGCTCTGCAAGCTGCTCCTCCTCTTGATCCAACTGCGCCTCATACTCCCGCAACTGGGTGCGGGTGAGGGCAGTGTTGGCCGTAGAAAAACACGTCCCGACTGTGGCCGATCTGCCACGTCTCGACGACGATATCTTCGATTTCGAGGCTGCAGACACCACGGACTCAACCCCCGAAAGGTCATCGGAGTCCATGTCCGCGTCATGCAACCTCTTCCTCCTGCTGCCTACGGGTCTCAGGAATACGGAACTACCGTCCGAGTCCGAGCACCCCGCAGCCTCCACTTCTCTCCTCCGTGCGCATTACGTTGCCCCCCCCAGACACGGTGGGCATACCTGAAACCAGCGTGCCGGGCGTACCCGATCCGCTGGTCCCAGGGAGGGGTTCTCCCGTCTCTCGACGGGTACCCTCCTGGGGTAAATTTTTCGTTCTGCGACTTGTCATTATAAATTGTGCAATTTGCGGGTTACGATCCCCCCCTCACGATGACACTTTAGGGGCTGCCCTTCCCCGGACCAAAAACGTCACCCACGCGCCGTCCACACGCCGAGGGCGCCCTACATACTGTCGGGGGCGGGAGGTACCGACAGGTTTTTACCGGTGTTCTCCGGGGTGTTAGTGAGTTTTCCTTCTCTTGGCTATTAAGCCTCCGGTCTGCCCAGTCACCACGTACCCACGGCGCCAGCGGTGGGGTCGTTGTAGCGAAAGAGCAGATACCGACTTCGGGGCTGGCGTACACCCCGGTTGCACCGCTCTCACCGGTGCCCCCTTTCCCCCCATGCGACCTGAGAACCTTTAAGAGGCGGCCGTCTTTTGAGTACGACGCCCAGAAGGGACGCCGTCAAAAACTCCTCTCACTGTTCAGATGGAAAAGTGAGTTATGTGACCCAGAGTAGGCCACATATGGGAGCTGCAAGGCCCAGAAGGGACCCCGCCTAGTCAGATGTCAGCCGGCTGGGTCCAAGCGTCTACTACACGCCAGAGCGGGAGACTGTTGGAACCAACCGTTGCCCAGGGTGCACCAACGTGGAGGTCACCTGACTCGCACCCCAACCTAACCTAACCTAACCTTTTTTTTTTTTTTTTTTTTTTTTTAACCCAGAGTAACTCATTACGAGTACCCGGGGCCTTGAAGAGGCCCCAAGTTATGTGAGACTCACCCGTCCGTCTTTCCGCAACCCACCGACTGTCATGGAGACGCCATTGTCTCCAGTCGGCTGCCAAGGGAAGGCCCAAGGCTGGGAAGGGCGAGACGGAGGGGGATACTCACTAACCTCTGGGGGACCACACTCCGAAAACAGGTGAAGGCCGCGGGGCCTGTCCTGAGGGAATTGAACCGCGGGATTCACCCTGGCGCCCGTGTGATCACCCGTGTCGGCCCATTCGCACATGGTGCGTTTAGGGCCGACACGCGCAGTCACCCGGGCGGTACGCGTTCGCGACGTCTATAACAACACCACACCCCCGGAAGGGTGTGCTGTTGTTTAACCTCTTTAAGAGAGGTTACTACAAAAGCACAGAGTGCACCACTGCCGAGAACGCCCCAGCCGCCACTGCCGAGGAAGCCGGTATGTGGCAGACAAAGGCGCCTTCCGCTTTTCCCTCCCCCCATTGACGACATCAGAGAGAACCTCGTCGAGCGCCGGGATCAGTCCCAGCACAAGAGGCGGTCTCCCTATTCAGGTGGCGGCCTTGCTTTGGCAACCCGCCTACTTCTTCTGGGCAGAGTCGGGGAGGCACCGCGCACGACATCTTCGTTCTGCTCAGACTCCCCCCCGCTCTCCCTCAACCTCTCTCTCTCCCTCACCACCTCTTTTACCACCATTACCTTTAACACCTTCCCAGTGCCTTTTCCGATGGAAGAGGCATTGGTAACGGCCCCAAGGTTGAGGGGGGGCAAGGGGGATACCGGCATCGTTATAGCCTGTGCCTCGGTTCTTGAAGGCGACTCTTCAGTCACCTCCATATTCTCCGGCGTCGACGGAGCAGGCCTCGCCTCTCTTCCATCCAGAGCCCTCAGTCTTACAGCAGGGGGACGACACCACCTGCTGCCCATAACGTGCCCATGGGGCAGCGCCGCCTCGGCACACACCAGACAGTGCGGCGGTTTGGTGCATGTTTCCACCTTGTGGCCAAGCATGCCACAGCGGAAACAGCACCCCGTTCTGTCCGTGTTGGAAGGACACACTGGCCGTATATGGCCCATCCCCATGCACCTAAAGCAGCGCATGGGTCTGGGTCCGATAACCTCGACTCTGGCCAAGCTCCAACCTACGCGGAGTCTCTCCATGTTGGCGATATTTCTCGCCACCCTCACTGGACATTGGACGAGCACCGATGAATATCCACCAGGGCCCAGTCCAATGCTTCCCACTTTGACCCTCTCTTCCGGGCAACCTCCATGTGCCGACACTGCAGCAACCACCATCTCCGGCGTGGTGGAAACGCCCAGATCCAAAAGGCGAATGGCCGCCCGCTTCTCCGGACGAACGACCGTCGCCACGTCCGATACAACCTCCTCCAATTTTTCCGCCAGGCGGTCGGCAGCCTCTCCGCTGTCGGCACCAGGCACCTCTATCAACGTGGCCCCGGACTGAGCCGTCTTCGTCTTGACGCCAGGGATGCCAAGCTCCTCCAACGAAATAGTTTCACTGGCTCTCGTCATGGTGGCCGCGTAGGTCACCCCTCGAGCGATAGCCTCCGGCTTGAGCTGGAGGACTATGGCTGTTGACCTGGGCTGTCTTAGGGCAACCTTCTTACTCGGCACACCCGGTGCCTTCTTCCTTCCAGCCAGGGCAGGTTGAGTGCTCGGCTGCGCACTGTCCGACGCCTTGGGTCGTCGCCTTCGCTTAGATGCAGTTCCCGTCGAGAGGGCAGGAAACTCTGCACCATCTCGCGCTACCACCGAACTGAAGCTCGTAGGTTTAGGCACTACAACCTTCTCCTCCAACCCATCCAACCGCCTGTTGATCGCTTCAACAGAGGCATTGAGGGTGTGCTGCATTGCCAACAATGCGTCCGTCATGCCCTCATTCGTCAGGTTGACAGGGAGGGAAGGAACAACCACAGGCTGTTTTTCCCTTACCGCCGCCTCTTCCTTAAGGCTCCTCAACATGCCTTTGAGCTCAAAGACCCTCTTGTTGAGCACCATGTTGGCCTTCTTCAGGGTTATATTGTCCTCCGACATGTGCGCCAAGTGACTGAAATTCACCTCGAACACCCTCGTACACCTAACATCAAGGCAATTCTGGATGCGCTTCAAGTGCCCTATCGCGGTGTCCATCTCCTTCTTGGCCCTCTTATACTCTGCAGGTAACCGAGAAACATGGCTCTGCAGCCCCTTAAACAGCTTCCCGGCAACCGCGATGACACGACAATGAGCAGTGTCAAGATCGTTCTTTAGGAACCCCATCTTCTCCTCTTCAGCCTTCCTAGCGACATCCCCGGCAAGATTGGTCCGCGACGTCATGGTTTCGCTGAACCTTCGTTTTACCTCCTCCAGGGGCATGGCCAGTACACTGCTCATGTACCGCATCCTATTCTCATTTAACCGGTCAGCATCATTCATTAGGCCTTCTGCCTCTCTGAATGTCCGGAGCGTGACCTGATCCAGAGATCTAAATTTCTCAATGTCGAGCTCCGCGTCACCAGAGTCCAACATTTCCTCCTCTTCATCCAACGAGACCTCGCCCACTTCCATCTCTACATCTCCTTTTTTCAATGAGCCCTCATCTTTCCCTTTCGACCGCTCCTCTACGCTAAGCTCCTCTCCTTCCACCTTCTTTCTCTTCGATAACGAAGGCGTGTTCTTGCCCCCCCCAGAAACGGTGGGGCAGCCTGAAACCTTGTCTCCGGCCTTAGCCGTCGACTTGGTCTCAGGGAGGGATTCTCCCGCCTCCCGGCGGGTACCCTCCTGGGGTAGTTGTATTTGAGAAGACGCACTCATTATTTTGACATTGGTGGGGTGTCACCCAGACAATTTTATGGGGTTGTCATCCCCCTGGCAATTTAAGGGCTGCCGATCCCTGGTAGGCAGTGACAACACCTATGCGACGCCCACTCGCCAAAGGTGCCCTATATACCCACGGAGGGCGGGAGGTATCCGTGGGGTTTTAACGACTTTTCCTTGTCGACGCCCAGATGGGCTGCGGAACTGAACCCAGACCACCACGTACCCAGCTTATGCCAGGGCTGGGGTCGTTGTGGCGGACGGGACAGAACCCGCGACACAGCAGAAAACAACAACAAGAGTTGGCATGACACCCTCGTTACGTCATGTTGCGTACAAAAACGCTTGAAAGGCGCCCAGAAGGGGCGCCGACCTACCCTGTTCCCCCCCGTGTAACGACGCCCAGAAGGGGCGCCGTCAAAACTCCTCTCAAAGCCGCTCAGAAGGAGCGGCGAGTGTGCGGCCCAGAGTGGACACGCACGTGGAGGTGCAGGGCCCAGAAGGGGCTCCCGCCTGTGTCGGGTTGTTAGCCGGCCAGTCTCACATCAAACTCCTCTCGAGGAGGAGAATGTTGAGGCTGCCCGTTGCCCAGGATGTACCACGAGGAGGTCACCCAACACACACCCCAACCTAACCTAACCTAACCTAACCTAAGCATGTAAGGACTACCGCGGCGCGCGAGTGTACCAGTGCGCAACTATAGGAGATGGGACAGTGAAGGCAGCTATTGTCGTCTTCGACAACGATCTCAGCGTCACACTGTGCCCGAAACTCACGACCAATAACATCGTGGTAGTGAGGATCCGAACTTGCGACTGGGAAATCGCGGCGGTCTCCTTCTATTTTGAACCCGACCTACCAATTGGGCCATACTTGGACCGGTTGAGCTTGATCGTAGAGGAGCTGGGCCCAAGAAGACTGCTGATCGCCGGAGATTGCAACGCTAAGAGTACCTGGTGGGGTAGCACCATAGAAGACCTCAGGGGAGTAGAGATGTCCGGGACCCTGGAAGAGTCTGGTTTGCAGATATTGAATAGAGGTGACACTCCGACTTTTGACACCGTGAGAGGTAATAGGGAGTTCACCAGCTTTGTTGATATAACAGCGAGTACCGACGACCTGTTGGGGCTTATAGATAACTGGAGGGTAGACCAGGGAATAACAAGCTCCGACCACAACACCATTCTCTTTGATGTTAAACTCCGTAAGAGCAAAGGCTTACAGGTCCAAAGAACAACGCGTCTGTACAACACTAAGAAAGCCAACTGGACAAAATTCACAGACGCGATGGTGCTATATAAACAAGAACGCAACATAAATATAGACAGTATAAAAGCCTTAAGTGACAAAGACTCACTCGAGAAGGCCGTCGTAGAGCTCACAACAGCGATTTTGGCTTGTAGAGATGCGATTCCAGCGAAGAAGAACGCAGAGACCCTCACCATCCCTTGGTGGAACGAGGAGTTGTCCAAGCTGAAGAAGACGATGGCCACATACAAACGGAGAATTCGTAACGCTGCGCCACATCGAAGAGAAAAGGTCGTTGAAGAATACCTGCAAAAGAAAGAAAACTATGAGTGCCACGCCAAGAGTGCCCGTATAGCGAGCTGGAAAGAGTTCTGCGAGAAGCAGGACAGAGAAGGGGTATGGGAGGGGATTTACCGCGTTTTAAAGACGACCGCCAGGAGACAAGAAGACTTGGCCCTAAAAACCGAAGAAGGTACATACTTAACACCCCAAGAATCAGCGAACTTACTGGCCGAGACTTTCTACCCAGAGGACCTGGAAAGTAATGATAACGCAGACCATCGCCGGGTCAGACAAACGGCAGAGAGAGTCAACGATCGGACAGATGATGAACTTCTGGATCCTCCGTTCACCTCGTTAGAGCTAAAGACCGCGATGGGAAGTTTTAATCCAAAGAAGGCCCCGGGAGCGGATGGCTTTACGGCAGACATCTGCAGCCGAGCCTTGGAGCATAACATCGAAGAGTCGCTTGCCCTATTCAACAAATGCCTAGAATTAGGACATTTCCCGGACACCTGGAAAGAGGCCACAGTAGTGGTACTCAGAAAACAGGGCAAGGACGACTACACAGTACCCAAGGCGTACCGACCCATCGGATTACTGCCGGTACTGGGCAAGGTTCTCGAGAAGATGTCGGTAGCACGGATTAAGTACCATCTTGTACCGAGGATTAGTACTCGCCAGTACGGATTCATGCCCCAGAGGAGCACCGAGGACGCCCTCTATCATCTAATACACCACATCAGAGGTATGGTTGAGCTGAAAAAGCTGGTTACCCTAGTGTCATTGGATATAGAGGGGGCCTTCGACAGCGCGTGGTGGCCAGCAATCAGAATCCGACTGGCTGAGGAACAGTGTCCGGTCAACATCAGGAGGCTACTCGACAGCTATCTCAGCTGCAGAAGAGTCACAGTAAGATACGCTGGGGAGGTAAGCACGCGAAGCACCAACAAAGGATGCGTGCAAGGGTCAATCGGTGGTCCAATTCTCTGGAACCTGCTTCTAGATCCGCTACTGAAGGGACTGCATGAGAGGGGGGATTACGTCCAAGCTTTCGCGGACGACGTAGTTATGGTCTTCCACGGGGACACTGCAAGTGACATCCAGCGACGGGCCAATGCCGCTCTCGCCTATGTCCAGCAGTGGGGTGTCTGCAACAAGCTGAGGTTCGCGCCGCACAAGACCTGTGCGATGCTAATCACGCGCAAGCTGAAGCACGACGCGCCGCGGCTGAGCATGGGAGGGATCGACATTGGCATGTCGAGAGAGGTGAAGATTTTGGGCCTCACAATTGACCAGAACCTAACTTTTAATACCCACGTTGCCAACCAGTGCCGAAAGGCGATAGGGATTTATAGGCAACTTTCCAAGGCGGCCAAGGTCAGTTGGGGTTTAGACCCCGAAATCGTGAGGTCGATTTATACCGCGGCGGTAGAGCCGGTCATTTTATACGCGGCGGCGGCGTGGGCTCCGGCGGCGAACAAACTCGGCGTTAGGAAGCAGCTCAACACGGTCCAGAGGGGTTTCGCGCAAAAGCTCTGCGGAGCCTACCGCACAGTCTCCCTACACTCGGCACTGGTACTTGCGGGGATACTGCCTCTCGACCTCAGGATTGCAGAAGCAGCCGCTCTGTACGAGGCAAAGAGAGGGTCATCCCCGGAAGTGCTGGGAGGCAGAGAGACCGAGAGTGCGGTGGACTTCGTTGTTGCTCCACATCCGGCGGCGCATATGGGTTTGGAGTTCGTGTGCCTGGAAGACCAAAACCTTGTGGACAGGTACAATGTGCAGGCGGTGCGAATCTTCACCGACGGCAGCAAGCTTGAGGGGAAGGTCGGAGCAGCACTTTCCATATGGAAAGGTGAGGCCGAGACCCGATCCATAAAGCTATGTCTGTCCGCGTACTGCACAGTCTACCAAGCGGAACTTCTAGCGATATGCAAAGCCACGGAAGTAATTGCGCGGGGAAAGGAGACGAGTTATGGTGTGTATAGCGATTCGAGGGCAGCGCTGGAGACGATCGCCAACCATCACTCTCTCCACCCCCTGGCAGTGGAAGCACGGAAGAACCTGCGAAGGGCCTTCACCCAGAACAAAGTTGTATCTTTGTTCTGGATCAAGGCGCACGCGGGACTTCCGGGCAATGAGCGGGCCGACGAACTGGCCAAGACGGCCGCGCTGAGGTCGAAGAAGAGCCCCGATTACGACGCATGCCCACTCTCGTACGTCAAGAGGTTACTGCGAGAGAATACGATTGAAAGCTGGGACCAACGCTTCCGCGAAGGGCAGACCGCCTCCGTCACGAAACTGTTCTTCCCGGACGTTAGATCGGCGCACAAGGTGGTAAGGAAGTTGCAGCCGAGAGGTCCGTTGACGCAGATCCTCACCGGACATGGAGGGTTCGCCCAGTACTTGAATCGCTTCAAGTGCAGGACGAGCCCTTCATGCATCTGCGACCCCGACAAGGAAGAAACAGTTCCCCACCTCCTCCTTGAATGTCCCTCCACCAGTATGTTTAGATACGACTTCGAACAGAAACATGGAATAGAATTAAGATGTGATAACTTGCACGAAATTATTTCGTGCAAGTACAAAATGAGAGATTTTGTAGAATATAGTATAAAAATTTGTAATATCTCAATAAGTAGAAATAAGGATTAGATACTAAGTTATGTTTCACCTATAATTTTGATTATAGCGCTGTAAGCTAACAAATGTGGTAATCTACTTCTTGTAATAGATAATATTAGAAATAAGAGAATGTATTAGTATATAAGAACTATTGTAACACTTTCGCCGATTTTACCTTTGGAAACGGCGTGTGTTTTGCTAAAATCCATAGTACTTACTGTTGCCATTAATTTTATAACAATTATTTAATAGAACTACATTTTATTAAACTATTAACTATGAAATACAATAAATAAATATGAACAATAACCTTAACTCATGATTGTAAACAAACAACTAGGTGACAGTTCCGTTTTGACAGCTATTCCGTTCGGGAACCGAACGTCTACGTTTCGTTCAGCAATTTCTTTACAAAGGTTGCTTTGATAAATTTTAACAAGTATCACAAAATGTAAAATAAATTCCGTGTACCCTTCATTTGCCCAAGAAAATAAATAAAAACAGAAAGATAAAGGATAGGATAGACAAATTAGGCCTATATTAGACGGGCATCCCACCCGTAAAAGTGCAAAAGATGATGTATGAAAGTGTAGTATGAGGAATGAAAGTACGAGAGGCATATAAGCGAGAACTGGTATGAAAGAGAAATAAGTAAAAAATAGGCTCCGATTCTGTTGGAGGTGCTAGCATAAAAAAAAAAAAAAAAAAAAAAAAAAAAAAAAAAAAAAAAAAACCTCTGCATGTGGGACGTGCACTATCGAGTGCACTATCTTGCAGCCCCTCACCCATCTCAGAACATATCGATGGAGTACGACCACGTCGAGCATGCGGACCTGACTGGCCGGGATCCACACCAGGAGCACCCTGTCATTTACACTGACGGGAGCAAAATCGAGGGCAGAGTCGGTGCGGCGCTCACCTGGTGGGAAAACGGGGAGGAGGTAAAGCATGAGCGATATGGCTTGGCTGCCTCATGCACGGTCTTCCAGGCGGAACTGTACGCGCTCCTTAGGGCTGTCCAGTTGGTGAGGGAGAGCGGTCTGAGTAAGGTACAAATAATGAGCGACTCTCGTTCATCCTTGGACCTTCTCAAAAACCCCATCTCATTCCACCCTCTGGCAAAGCAGATCAAGGAGTGCGTACAGAATGTTAGGCTAAACGGCGGAGAAGTAAAGCTGTCATGGGTCAGGGCCCATGTTGGCACGGCGGGCAATGAGAGAGCGGACGAGCTGGCGAAGGAGGCGGCGCTGGATCCGGAAGCGAGAGCGGTATACTCCAGCATACCCGTGTCATACGTCAAGCGCAGGATTAGGGAGGAGTCGGTCCATATCTGGCAAGCCAGATACGAATCCTCCACCACCGGGTCGGTAACGAAGACCTTCCTCCCGGATGCTAAATTAGCATTCCGGGCGGTTATAGCTTTGAAACCGACACCGGTCGAAATCCAGGCCTTGACAGGACATGGGGGCATAGCGGAGTACCTCCACCGCTTCAAGCTCACGGACAGTGCGGGATGTGAGTGCGACCCCGAAGTACCAGAATCCGTCTGGCACGTGTTGCTGGAGTGCCCTCGTTTTGCGCTGGCTAGGATGGACCTGGAACAGGCGCTCGAATGCCACCTTGAGAAGGCGACGTTGAGTGGGCTGATCGGCAGTAAGAGCGGAGGCGCAAAGCTTCTGGCGTTTGCTGGGGATTGCTTTAGGGTGGCTGCGAAGAGACACCAGCCTCAACAGCCGCAACCGCCATCGGCTGACCCCGAACTGGGGACACGCACCCCACAATCACAGTCACAACCGCAACACGCACACACTTCACAACCACATACACAACACACACACACACACGTCTCACACCGGCTTGATATCGACGGACTGATCACGCATGGGGAAATGGGAACACCGGGCCTAAGAGTGGAGAATGTGGCCTCATTTATGAAAAGCAATAGAGAGCGAGTCGGCATTGCCTATTGCATGACCAGGGCGAAAACCAATGTGGCCATCTCTCCTGGCTTGGGGGCGCTCCTAAATGGCAGTTGCACAAAAACCACCATGCGAAGGAGAGTATACGGAGAGCTGCTGCAGGCGACGGTGGAGGGGGTAGATCTGCGCATCTTGAGGAAACGCAACAAGGTTGTGCTCATCATTGAGGGAGCGGGAAGCGACCCCCAGACCCATTTCAGCAAGGCCAGCACCCTCCTAGCGGCACTAGCGAACCCGGCCAGGGAAGATGTAGCGCCGAGGGTAATAAGCGTGGATGCAATGGTGGTGAGCCATGAGAGAGCGACCACCTCCGATCGTCGGGGAGGATTGAGGGCTTCGGAGCACCACGAAGTTATCCTCTATGAGGAGAAAGGAGAGAGACTGGAGGCTCTAGTGGCAGGATTAGAGCTCATGCCAGACTCGGGTAGGACGAGCGCGGGGTCGGGGGCGCGATGACGGCGATGATCGAGCAAATAAGTGAGAAATCAGTTTTAACATGTAAAGGCTACATGTGTGTGTCCGGGCAGCCAGCAAACTAATACGTGAACGGGTCAGCCCTCGTCTCTGTCTTTGTCAAAAATTTGGGCATGTAAATAGCATAAGTTCTTATTTTAATAATACTCAATTGTATTGAAGCTGTAATGTGCGATTGCAGAACCACAAACAAAAAAAAAAAAAAAAAAAAAAAAACCTAAAATGCTGTAAAACAGACTAAAATACCTGATAACTGGGTTGGAATTGCAATTATTAGCACAAAAGTTAAGTTTAGTTGTAAGAATTACAAAAATAAGTTAGGATAGGGAAAAAGCTGTGGGACGGGTGAAACACGTTTTTAGTATAAGTTAGTATAAGTTTATTGTATAATTTTATTCGCCACATTGGAAGGAGAAGCCCTTCCCTCCAAAGTGACGAATAAAACACCCTAAAATGTTAAAAGGGTGTCTAGATGTAAGGAAAATAAATGTAAGATATTTATAAACAATAAATAATTTGAAAAAGGGCACGGATCTTAAGTCTGTGGGAGGTAACCACCCCAGGGGTTTTTATCGGGTCGGCTTTGGCCATCCCCGATTAAACCCGTTTGATCAGGTTTTCCCCTGGGTAAACAAAAAAAAAAAAAAAAAAAAGCATGTTGGACGGTTTCTACAGAGTGATACGGAGGGCGGAGGGCAGGCAGGAAGACGTGCTGTTACGGGACGCGAATGGGAAGACGCTAGGTCGGAGGATTCAGCAAGTCTTCTTGCGAGCACTTTCTACCCGGATGACTCTGTGGATACCGACACACAATACCATACCCAAGTCCGTGAGCGGATTGAGAGTGGTGGGCTGACGATGTAGGGACTGTCGGAGGACGACCCGCCTTTCACCGATACGGAGCTACATGGAGTTCTGTGGTCTATGAACCCCAAAAAGGCTCCGGGTGCTGACGGGTTGACCTCTGACATATGCGCAGAGGCTATTACAGCTTACAAGGCACTATTTTTGGCTCTTGCCAACAGATGTTTAGCCCTCGCATACTTCCCGAAGCAGTGGAAGTCGGCCCATGTAGTCATCCTCAGGAAACCGTCGAAGGATGACTACACCCACCCAAAATCGTACAGACCAATAGGCTTACTATCCGTGCTGGGGAAAATTGTGGAGAAAATGATGGTGGCTAGACTACAATGGCACATCTTCCCACACTTGTGCGCGAACCAGTACGGGTTTATGCCTCAGAGAGGCACAGAAGACGCCCTCTATAACCTCGTGAATCATGTGAGGTCCGAGACAGCAGACAAGAACACTGTCGTCGTAGTGTCTCTTGACATAGAGAGCGCTTTCGACAACGCGTGGTGGCCCGCCCTGAAGAGTCAACTTGTAGCCAAAAGTTGCCCAAAAAACTTGTACGCGATGGTGTGCTCATACCTCAAAGATAGGTCCATAGAGGTTAATTTTCCAAGAGCCACCAGCGTTAGGCACACTACAAAGGGCTGTGTCCAGGGGTCTATCGGGGGGCCCACCTTCTGGAATCTGATACTCGACCCGCTCCTCCACTTGCTACAGGCCAGGGGTGTGTACTGTCAGGCGTTCGCTGATGATGTGGTGCTGGTTTTCTCTGGCAAGGAAACGCACGACATAGAGCGTAGGGCAAATGCGGCGTTGCGCACGGTCATGGAATGGAGCAGGCAGAACAAACTAAATTTCGCAGCTCATAAGACCAATGCTATGCTAGTTACAAAAAAGTTAAAGTTCACCAAGCCAGTCCTGACCATGGCCGGCGAGACTCTGAAGTTGGTAGATGAGATTAAAATCCTGGGCCTGATCATAGATAGGGGCCTCACCTTCAAGCAGCACATAGCAGCCACATGCAGGAAAGCGATAGGTATATACAAGCGCCTGGCATGTGCGGCGAAGGTGAGGTGGGGGCTCAGTGGGGAGATCACCAGGACCATCTACGTGGCAGTGATCGAGCCGATCGTTCTTTATGCTTCGAGTGTGTGGGCTCCTGCAGCGGAACTCCAGATGAATCGTAAACAGTTCGACGCGCTGCAAAGGGGCTTCGCCCAAAAGATATGCAGGGCCTACAGGACGGTCTCTTTGACCTCGGCGCTGGTGCTGTCGGGCCTTCTTCCGCTAAATATAAGAGTGGGAGAGACAGCAAGCATCTATATGGCCAAGAAAGGGCATAGCGTGGACTACTTGCCGCCGGGGGCGACAATGGAGGGCAGGGTACATTATCTTGCAGCCCCCCACCCCTCTGAGAACATATCGGTGGAGTATGACCACGTCGTGCTTACTCTTACGCATAAGTATACTTTGTTGCAATAAACTATTATTAGGTACTTACTGATCATGTTTAAGATACTCGCAGGTACTGCTCAAAGTGGGCACCTTCACGTTCTATGCACAAATGAGCACGGCGCCTTAAGTTTCTAGGTAACTTTTGCAGCACACTACGATTTGACCTTACACTCTCAAAAGCCATTAAAATATTTTGTTTTAACTGCACAACACTCGTGATTTCGTCTTTATAAACCATTCTTTTTATGTCTCCCCACAAATAAAAGTCACACGGAGTCAAGTCTGGCGACCTCGGAGGCCAGGGCACTGGCCCACCTCGACCAGTCCACTGGGTTCCGAACACTTCGTCCAAATAATCGCGCACTTGGCGTCCATAATGCGGAGGCGCCCCGTCCTGGTGGTAAAAGAGATTCCGGTGAAGAGCTAGTGGCACGCCGTCAAGCATTACGTCAACTACGTGCTGCAAAAGTTGCAAATACGAGTTGCTGTTGAGATAACCCTCGATGAAATGGGGCCCGAGTAAATGTCCACCAACAATGCCAGCCCACACATTGATGCTAAACCTATGCTGGAACGAATCTTTTTTGGTCTTATGCGGGTTCTGTTCGCGGTGAGCCCACCAATGTTCATTGTGGACGTTGTAAACACCGATGCGCGTAAACATACACTCGTCCGTCCATAGAATGCTGGCTTCTCGGTGTTCTAGTACCCAGTGACAAAAAGTAACCCGGGCGGCATGATCTTGCTCGTTCAATTCTTGAACTCTTCTGAAGTGGAACGGGTGCTGTTGCTCCTACTTAAGAAGCCGCCAGACTGTTGTGTGGTGGACATTGAAGTGGCGGCCAGCATCACGAGTACTGGCACGTGGTTCCCTCTCGAAGTATTCGAGTATTTGCTCTTGCAAATCGACTGAGAGGCCCACACTGCCGCGACCCTGCGCATGTCGAGGAACGTTGAACTGGCCATGATCCCTCAGTCGTTGCGTGGCAGTAAGCATTACCTCGCGCGATGGAGTTGGTCTGTTTGGAAACATTTCCACAAACATGACCACGGCTCGCCGTAGACTGTTCCCACTAATTGCGTATAATCGTACCATCTCCACAAGTTCTACGTTAGAATAATTTTCCGTCATTTTACTTTTTTTACACACACAAACAACACACCTAAGAACACGTTTCGCTCCAAATTCGCTAGGGCTAAGAAATGTGTCACTCGTTCGGGGTTGCGCGGCACACTGGCTTTGATGCGTGCGGCGTGAGCCCGCCGCCCGCCGGCCGCCGGCGCTCACCGCGCCGACAAAGCTGCGGGCGCGCCGCGAAGCTCGAGCTTGTTGCTACCTACGCGTGGTCGGGTGAGCGGGCGTACGCGAACGAGCGTTTATTTTTTAGTGCTACGCAGACGTGCGATTCGTATTTACAGATTTTGAAATATGATTATTATTTTTTCATATTTTTTTTATAATTTATTTGTAATAAGTATAAGCAATACGACTGCTGCTATGAATATGGCGTGAATGCAAATCAACAAGTTGTATATATATATATATACATATTTTTTTTATTTTTTTATTTATTTATATTTATATATATATATATATATATATATATATATATATATATATATATATATATATATATAAACACAATAAAATGGTAGAGTAAGAAATTAGCATAAGCTTTTTGGAAGTGTAAAGATTTTCTTGGCTTAAGGCGTAGAGGGTAAGATTCAACAAAGCCCAAAAATGTTAGAGGGGCAAGACTGATGAAACCCTAAATGTCTGACAGATAGAGACACGAGGGAAAATATCACTGAGGTGAAGGTGCAATTGTCAGCACGGAAGTTAAGTAAGTTTAGATGTAAGAATTAAACAAGTAAGTTAGAATAGGGAAAAAGTTGTGGGACGGGTGAAACACGATTTTAGTATAAGTTAGTATAAGTTTATTGCATAATTTTATTCGCCACATTGGAAGGAGAAGTCCTTTCTTCCAAAGTGACGAATAAAACACCCTAAAATGTAAAAAGGGTGTTTAGATGTAAGTGAAAATAAGTGTAAGACATTTTAAATAATAAATAATTTGAAAAAGGGCACGGATTTTAGTCTGTGGGAGCCAACCACCCCAGGAGTTTTTATCGGGTCGGCTTAGGCCATCCCCGATTAAACCCGTTAGATCAGGTTTTCCCCTGGGTAAACAAAAAAAAAATAAAAACCTAAGCATACGAACTCAAAACGGGAAAAATAAGTATACAAGTTAGGTACACCATAATATATAAGACTATAAACTTTTGATGTAAATAATAAATAGATACATAAACATAGAAAGAAATGTTAAAATAAGTAGGTAATATTAGATATAAGAATGAATTGGAAAATGCAAAGTATAAAAGTAAACAAATCAATGTAATAATAAATAGAAACATTAACATACAAAGGATTTTATTTAAATTAGAAATAAATAAGTAATATACCCAATAGTTTATAAGAAATATGTAGCAACAAAAGAAATGTAAATAGAATAAGTAGTAATATAATAACATGTAAAACATAAGAAAAGAAAATTTAATAGAGATAAGTACCATATTGTAAAAAGATAGAAAAGAAAGAAAATAAAAAAGAAAGTAAATAGTTAAAAAAGAAAAAAGACAAAAGAAAAGAAATAAACAGAGTAGAGCTCTTAAAGCTCAAGTTCATTAACCCTAAAAAGAAAAGAAAAAAAAGTATAAAAAGAACAAAAAGGCCTGCCAAGAAGCGGGGGCAGTTGCAAAAAAAAAAAAAAAAACCTAAGCATACGTCTTTACTGGGCCTGTGGGGTTGCTGCCTCTCCACAGGAATCTGAGGGCATTCTGATCTACAGAATTCATCTTTATTCTCAAAAATATGTCCTCAGGAAATCCTCAGCCTCATGTCCTCAGGGAAGCCTCAGGAAATGCTGTATTACTAAAAGGCAACTCTATTTGTGATACAGGTTTAGTAAAGCATGTAAACGTTTAAATAAAAATCAATACAATTCATATAATAGAATACTAAAAAAGAGTCTGTCATTAGCTCAAAAAATTTACAATTTTAAACATATAAAAAATGCACAAAACCAATGCAAGGCTTCATGGGAAATAATAAACTCTAATTTTCGCTGTCAGTATCAAGACTTAGAGATTAAGGAAATGAGTCTGGAAAATGGTAAAACGTTAAAATGCCCACAACAGATTGCAGACGCATTCAACGACTTCTTTATTAGTCTCACAAATACCATGAGTAACTGTAACACTATCGATCACGGTGCTGCGACAAGGACGATGAAAAATGCGCCGGCCTGCAGGGCCGCAGCGAGACCATGCACGTAAGCGGCGCGTGGAACAATAACGTACTTGTTTGTGAATTAAGTGTAATGACCCTAAGGATTTCTAGCATTGCTGACGGTACTATGCACTCCCTGACTGTACGCAGTGTAAAACAATTAGATTTACCTGTACAAAATGTATCTTTGGTAGACTGCGATAAGTATGAGCATTTGAAAGCGCTTAAATCAGTACTGCATACTAACTTATATTGTAAACCAGAGTTGCTCATAGGTCAGGACAATTATAATTTGTTGTTGCCTTTAGAAATATGTATAGGTCGATTCAATCGACGCTTTGGGTGTTTCAGGTAAGCCTAGGGAGAACGCTAATGACGTTAAAGCACAAGAGATGCTAGAGAAGTCCGCCGTACTTGACAACGGCAGATGGACTGTGGGTCTGCCTTGGAAAGATCCGCACTGTAACTTGCCCGATAGTTTTACCAGCGCATTCAAGAGGCTACAGGGTGTAGAGAGAAAGATGCTAGCCGATAAAGCTTACGCACACAGGTACGAGGAATGTGTCTACCATTTGCTTAAAAACGACTTTGCTCGGGAAATGGCCGACACGTCACTCACGCCAAATACTTGGTATTTACCACATTTTGGAGTTGACAATCCGAACAAGAAAGAAAGTTCGGTTGGTTTATGACGCAGCTGCCAGAAGCCATGGCAAATCCTTAACGATTTTCTTCTCACAGGTCCGCATTTACTCTTTCTCTACTTTTTTAAAGAGTTTGTAAACGCATTCCTAATCGCGTGTAGATCTGATTAAGATAACACACGGCATCCTCCCTCCAACATCTACACAGTTTATATTGTATAAATAGTCTTGTAAGGTTTAGATAATAAGGCAGTCACAATGTAGTCACTGTAAATATACAACATCACATATAGAGACGCAGTCGTTATTTACCATCGCCATGAAACCCACCATCATCACCAACGTCCCATCATCGACCTACGGAACAAGTACTCTTCTGGCAGAAGTTGAAAGTATTATAAACGGTCGACCTTTGACACATGTCTCAGTAGAGCCGGGCTCTACTGAAGCGCTTACGCCAAACCATTTCCTTATAGGCTCTTCATCCAAATTACCACTGAATGGATTATTTGACGATTCGGATCTAGCCTTAAGGAAGCAGTGGCGCATCGCTCAGCGATTGGCAGACATGTACTGGCAACGTTGGCTAAAGGAGTTCCTTCCCCAATTGCTACCCAGGAAGATGTGGCAACAAGAGAAGAGGCCACTGAGCATCGGTGATCTCGTGCTGGTCGTTGATCCTGACTCCCCTCGAAACGTATGGCCACGGGGCTTAGTTAAGAGTGTCTTGCCTGGCAAGGATGGCCGCATCAGAGTGGTTGAAGTCACCACCGCTACCGGCGTGCTGCGGCGGTCCGTGGCGCGCGTTGCACTTGTACCATTAGCTGATTAAGTGCTAGTTTCGCACTAGGGTGGGGAGTGTTAACGACGGCCTCCTTGCCGTATTGCTGTCGCGTGTCATTATTTTTATAGTATTTTTATCTGTCATGTAATTTTCGTGTGTGTCAAAAAGCCTAATAAAAATCTACACGTTATTTTAAAAGCTACGAGGTTTTCCTAATAATTAAGGTGTACAGCGTTCACAGGTTGTATTATTGTGCATTTATTGTCAAATTAACATAATAATATGTATATGTTTAATAAATATAGTGACAAAAGAAATACCATGTTGTTTTCTTCAATTATTTTGATCGATAATAAAGTTGATAAAATCACCACATTACCTCAAATATGACATCACAAATCTTGTGACACCTTCGAAATAACGAAAGAAAAGGGACAATCGATCTCTTTCCAATACATCACCTAGGTTCATTAGTTAAAATAGTGCGAAGTGATGAATTTGTGTTGCTATTTTAGTCCGGTTTCTATCTCAGAACAGTAACTTATAGTTCTGAGGTTTCTTTATAGCTTTAGTTATTATTCTGAGGGTCTATGGTCAATGAAAATAATATTAAACGTCACCGGTAATGTTAGGATCCTGTCAATTCAAATTTGTCAGGGAATAATACTTTTTGTGTTTTGTTAGTTTATCAGTTTTTCTCGCTAATAAGAAATAATTCGAAATTCGGAATGCCAGATAAAACTATAAAGTTAAGGTGCATTGACTTTATAGATGAAACGGGGCAGGAGTTACAGGTGACATATGAAGCAGCGGAGCAACATGAAAATTGTGACTGTAACGAAGAAGATGTGGGAGAAGTCCGTGTTTGATTATTAAGGATGTAGGAGAAATAGGTTTTAGCCGTTAACTTAGAATAATTACGTATAGAAAGTAAGCCCGCGCGCTCATTTTGAAACACTCCAAACGTGTGAATCGGTTTAGTGCTTCACTTTTGACAGCGCTTGTATGAAGACTATCTTTCTATATCGTAAATTATTCTAAGTACGTTATTAAGATTAAGGTTTATTTTGAAAATTTTCAGCATGTTAAACAGTAGGTAAGTATTTGGTTCATATTACTCGGTATTTTCAGATTTTAATAAAAGTTTTTAGAACACTATAATTATGTTTTTTGCTGGAACCTGTGGCTGGAACATTCATAACCGTCCTTTTCAAAAAGGCTTATTTCTAGGAGTGCTGAAACAAAACGTCTTATTTCTTAAAGTTTGCAACAAAATGGCTTATTTCTTTAAATCCTATGATGATAACTCGTAATAATGAGGATTTAAAAAAAATCACATCTCATGCCTTCACGTTCCTTCTGGGACATTGAAAATGAATCTTATAAATTAAACAAAACAAAATTTACTCTTTGCCAACTGCGTGATGAAACAAATATTATTTTTTAACTTATTTTATTTCTATCTGTGGCACTTGCGACAGGCTCTGTATCAACCTATATACATAGTCCATTTTTGTATTCTTGCTCGTAAGTGGCCCTATAAACAAGGCCCTACAAACGAGTCCCATCTTTTTCATGGTCTTAACTTATTTTAACAATATACTTACTATTGATTTATGACTACTATCCTTTTGACACCTTATTTATGAGTCTACCGCTTCCTGATCTATTCACAGAGAAACAATCGTCTCTACGCCTCTTTCATTGCTCTTAACATTAGTTTGACTTGTTTTATACAAATACATAATTTATAGCCATATTAAGCTACAATTTTATTTTTGTAAATCGCAGCTTCACAGCGCAGATGTTAACCATAAGCACTTATTCGTTTCATTTTCCATGCCAACTGTTATATACAGTCTTAAGTCTTAACATACCTAAGCCATAAAATTTTGCGCTACTACTTATCAAACTTGAGATTATATGAAGTCTCGTGATTTTTATTGGTATTATATATTTAATTGGTATTATATAATTACTTTACCAAATTTTGTTGCAAAAACTCAAGTACAAAGGTCGATCTCCATAATTCTACAAAGAGTAGGTAAGGTTGTTTTATGATGGCTCTCTATTATACAAAGGATTTATTTAGCTCTAGTAGCTCGCGCAGTATAAATAAACATCTTTTTCAAAACTACTTTAAGTATGTACTTATAGTATGTACTTACTTAAGTTTACAATCTACTTCTACTTGTGGTACAAAGACGGACTACAGATTAAATTATGATATTGTGTGTTTGTTTTGTTGTATGTGAAATCAGCTCAGTTTAAAGTAATTGCCCTAACTTACTTATTTTTGAAACCCGAAGCTAATGATGGCTGGTAAAAAATTGGTTTCTATTTCGTGAAAGCTATTCTGTATTCTGTGGTGAAGGTTCGGTCATTGTATACAATTTGCTGTCTTACTTAAGTTAAAAGTTACAGATGTGAGTGATTAAGATAAAAAAGAAAAATATTTTTTAATATCATTTATTTAGGTTGGATCAATATTGAAGGTGATATATCTTTGTCATTTGGTTTGTTTAATTCCTTTTTTCGTTTTTGTCTTGTATAATAGTTTCTAAAATTAATTTTGTTTCTTTTTTGCTTAAGTCTACAAGCTCGTGCTGGCATCTCACTTAGAAGTAAAATTTTTCCTTCTCCTTTTTTCCGATGATATCGTTCTCAATCTTTTCTGCGCAATTCCTCGGATTTACCAGGGTCGCTTCTAATTTTTTCTCTTCTTTTTTGCTCTGCAATCCTCTTCTTATTTATCCTTTCTTCTCTGCTGTTTTTCTTTTTTTTTGGATTCCTGAAATATAACAAAATATTTAAATTACTTGTAGGTATTCCATTTCAATTCTCACACTTGTTGATGGAAGGAGGCATTATCCCATAGTGCGACATAACAGGCTGTGTTGAATAAAATCTGTGTAAGTTGTTAAATAAGTTCTGGCAAATCGGTATCTAAGTTCATAATGAAAGCCTAAAGCCTAAATAAATAAAAAAGTTCTTAACACATGTTATTTCTTAGAATAGGTATATTTAGGAGCCGTGTTGTGGCGGCTGTCAAAATAATACTACCAACCCGTCTCCTCTTTCGGGAGTCGTTATCTCCAACCCAACAGCTTATAGTGGCGACTTGGCGACGGCCTCACCACCTTGTCACGCTGAGCACATAATATGCAGTTACTGTTTGGTGAAACGCGGATTGTGGCAGTGGACTGCTTTTGCGGTGCTTATTGTCTAGTCTCTAACTAAATCTTTAAAGATAATAGTCATTATTAGGTATGTATGTAAGTATATTTAATTAATTGGGTTAATTTCTGTGGAATCTTGCAATTTCCGTGGACTCTCAAAAGGCACGGAAACCACAGTAATTGGCCCACGAAAATTGGAAACATGCGTATTTTTTAATATTTAAAAAAAATATCAAGGTCATGACTAGTTTTTTCTGTTAACTTAAACATTGTACTAAAGGCTCATTAACATGCAATAAAAGCAATTTTTTTATTTAAAAAAAAGCTATTTAAACCTGACTACAGAGATTGCAGAATTTCGTTCCGATAAAACTGAAACCACGTACTTACATTTTTGGCGGGAAGACGTAGCGAGATGGTGCACAACTGTTCCCACTGCGCGTTTAGCACACGACTGGGCCTTGCCGGGCAGGGATTTATTTTCCTTAAATATTTATAAATGAAACGTAGGTACGACGAATCAAAGTGACCATAGAAATTGCTACTTTCGCTCGGACAAAACTAGTTTTGACATATAATAATTACCCAGGATTCTAAAATTTCAAATTTAATTATCTTCTTTTAGATCAACTAATACCTAACATAATTAAAACACTTTTTTTAATATTTGTCGGGGTTTTTTTTCCTAAGAGGTGAGTATTGTGTATCAAAGTAATTGTGGACAAGACACAGAAATTGACAATTACTCATATAATTATTTTTCTTTTGAAAACTTATAGTCTTACAAATATAATTTATGTGACTTCATATAGATACATGTCTCCTAAATTTTGAAAAAAAATATCGTGATATTAACTGTAAAGCATTACAGCGTTTTCAGCCTAGACGCGTAATATTTTCGCCTGAGAAATTCACTCTCATATTATCACTGCCCGTTTCTCCATCTTCCATTTCTCGTTTCGTTAATCATCCCAACGATATCATCCAAACGAAGACCGCTCTCATACTCCGCCCGTCTCGCCTTTAATATTTGTTCGTTGTCACTGAACATAGAAAGATACACGTCGTCGTTCAGAACGTCCCACTCCTCGCTCCTGAATGCCCAAAACAACGTTACCATTTCTCTTTTGTAACTCAATTCATAGCTGTGGTCAAAATTCACCCACTTGATAACTTTGCTCTTCTTTCTTTTCCTATATGACACGCGAGCGGTTTGCGATGACTCCACAAATCCACAATCACACCATTAGCGTAGTCCGTGTGCTCTTCTTCATTATTCTCGTCCAACAATTCTTCGTCACCTCGTAAAATATTGTCGCTAGGAGAGCTTCGCTAGGAGAGCTTCGCTTCGCTTCTATACGTTCGTATTCAGCGACAAAATTGGCCAATGTAACGTTGTCGAGTTCCGTCGGGCGCTCTTCATATCGTTCAATTATATTTTTCTTCCACACGTCGGTCGAATCGACGCTCACAGCGTCTCTGTCCATCTGTTGACGCGTCTTTTTACATTTGATCCGCTCGCTGGGATATTGCGTGGTAATGAAGAATACTTGTCACGTCACGTAGGCGTATCAATTCCGCCACATAAGCCGCACATGTATATTCGTCCACAACGTATTGAATATCCATGTTGGATTACAATATCGATAAAATCGTCGGATTAAAAGACTGATCATGATATCACGCATGGAACGTTTATACATCACTGACGGGCGCTTGATGCCGTGTCGTATTATATTCAAATATTCTTCTTCGCTCTCTATATGGTTACTCGCCCAAAATTCTTCGATATTATTAAAAGTGCTATCCTCGTCGATGTTGCTTTGCTCCAACATGTCTCGCATGCTTTTATAGCGATCGCTTCGAGCTTCGATCCTATGATCTGTAGCGACAGGCAACAATATTCGTGTACTCTTCATGGGCCAGAATGGAACACCGCATCGACAAGTCTTAGTATTGCGCTTATAACACGTTTGCGTGTGACGATGAGTTTGAAGTTTTCTCTCTGAATCGACGAGACTGCTATCCACGGTGCATAAGTCACCGATGAGCTCCAACGTATTGGGAACATGCTCGCCGTTTGTAAACCTCGTCTCATCATCGAGCGGCGCGTTCTCTAACCAGAGCAACATGTGACAATGAGGACTACCGCGATGTTGAAACTCGACTCGGCGAAAGTACTCTATCATCTTATACTTGCCGAAAGCTCCCTTCTTGAACTTGATCGAATTCATGTTTCAATCGACGAGACGATCGAAATATAAGCAACACAGCACCGGGTCGCTATTCACAAGCTGCGCACGCTGTGTGGCCGACATCTCTTCCAATGTAATGTCGTTTATGGGCTCCTCGTTGGGAATGTTATTTTGATAACGATAGATGCACTTCATGTCATGAACACGGTCGGCTTGTTATGTCCACCTAGCTTGTTTAGAGCTTTTGTGGTTTCCAGAACAAGGCCAGAATCGATTCGGGGCGACATGAGTGACTTGAGCGCGGCTTGGCTGTCACTCAGGATGAATAAATTGCGCTTTTTCATAGCCAACTCTATATTCGGCTTTGCGCATAGGAGTATTGCAAAACTTTCTGCTTGGTAAACAGTGGCAAATTTTCCCATGCTTTGACTATGCTTGAAGTCGTTATTATAGACGCCTGCCCCTGTACCCGACTTCATTATTGATCCGTCGCTATACCAGATTAGGCTATCTTTTTCCGGAGACGGTGGCCCTCGTTTTTTCGAACATGAATATGGGGGATATTTTATCGCACCCCATTTCCATGATGCTATCAGGAATGCCACTTGGTTCCCTTTGTGTGTGTCTGGTCAGAGGTTTAAATGCGTCCCATAGTCCGGCCACCTTTAGTCTATGTAACGCTTTCTTTGCCTCTGTTTCTATTACATGTGCAGGGTTGGTAGGTCTGTGAGGACCTCCAGCGTTGCCGTTGGAGTGGTTCTAAAGGCACCAGTGATTGCCAGACAAGCTGTTCTCTGAAGTTTGCTAAGAGCATTCTTACAGATCTTCAGCCTGGTTCCGGGCCACCAGACGATGCTGCCATATGTGAGGATCGGTCTCACCATCGTCATTTCGTCATGTAGATCCACCTAATGATTTTGGGGTTGAGTCCCCAAGTCTTGCCATATGTATACCGACACATGCCAAAGACTCTGTAAGCCTTGGCTACGGTTGTGTCTACATGCTGTTTCCAAGTAAGTTCCCTATCCAGCGTTAAGCCTAGATATTTCACTTTTTTGGACCAAGAGAGCCGGGTGCCATAGAGTGTTAGGTTACCCAGTCCCGTAGTGTTCCTCATTCTTGTAAAGAGGATGGCTATTGTTTTTCCCGGGTTTACAGAGAGGTGATGGGCATTGCACCATTCTTCCAGCAGATCTAGGGCACGTTGCATTAACCCCGATACCGTAGAGGGTAATTTCCCACGACTGAGATGACCAGATCATCTGCATAACCAACCGTATAGAATGGTCCTTTATTCCTTTAGTCCCATTTCAATATTACCAGCGCTAAGTAAAATTTATGAAAAAATTATACTCGAACAGTTGATGTCATATTTTAACACAAACAACCTTTTACATAGTAAGCAATATGGTTTTACTAAGGGTCGTTCTACTACTGATGCAGGCGTTGCTCTAATTAAACATATATTTGATGCCTGGGAGAAGTCTCAAAATGCTCTTGGAGTTTTTTGCGACTTGTCCAAGGCTTTTGATTGCGTTGAGCACCAGACTCTGGTGTTGAAGCTACATTATTACGGTCTCGAAGATTTTGCACTTAATTTAATACAGTTATATCTCAGCTCTAGAACTCAAACTGTCGATATAAATGGTACTAAATCATCTGGTTCTCATGTAAAAATGGGAGTTCCACAAGAGTCGATTCTTGGTCCTTTTCTATTCTTGATTTATATTAATGACTTGCCATTCTTTGTAGAGAACTTCTGTGAAATTGTATTATTTGCAGATGATACTTCACTCATTTTTAATGTGACTAGGTGTAGGACTAATTATGAAAATGTAAATAAAGCTCTTTCAGAGGTACTCCATTGGTTTACTATTAATAATTTACAGCTTGACGCTAAGAAAACAAAATGTATTAAATTTATATTACCAAATGTCAGAAATGAACCAACCGATATTAGAATAAACGGTTATCAATTAGATTTGGTAGATTCTACAGTCTTTTTAGGCATTACCCTTGACTCAAAACTTCAATGGAATCCTCATATATCGAAATTGGCCGGTAAACTCAGTTCTGCTGCTTATGCAATTAGAAAAATTAGGCAGTTAACAGACGTTGAAACTGCTAGAACAGTTTATTTTGGTTTTTTCATAGTGTCATGTCGTATGGCGTCCTACTGTGGGGAACAGCGGCTGATATTGAAACTATATTCATTTTACAGAAACGAGCAATAAGAGCAATCTATGAACTAGGATCACCAACTTCCTTAAGAAATCTTTTTAAGGAGATTGGTGTCCTGACAGTTGCATCTCAATATATTAATAATTGTATAGTTTTTGTACGTTGCAACATCAACTCCTTTACTAAACACGGTAACGTACACAATTTCAATACTAAAAATAAGACAAAACTTGTAATGCCACTGTTCAGGTTACAGAAGGTACTTGGTTCTTTCTTGGGGCAAGGTATAGACTATTACAATAAAATACCAAATTCTGTACTAGATTTACCTTTAGATAAGTTTAAAAAACATGTGAAGTCTTTACTACTTATAAAAGGTTATTACACAATCAAAGAATATTTAGATGATAAAACAGCCTGGTTATAATAAAAATCACATTATATTTGAATCAATTTATTAAAATTACTTTTTATACTGATATGATAGCCTTTATCAGCATTGTTCTATAGATAACAAACAGCGTTGCGTTAAATATATCATTAAGTTTTTATTTAGAGTATCTTGAGTGTGTCATGCTCTCTTTATTGTCTCTGCGGTGGTGGCATGTGCGTCGGGTCGTTACGTTCCCTAAAATATGGTTGAGCGAAGCGATGGCTGATTCATATGTCATGCTCGTGAACGGGTGCCGCCTGTGGAGGCTGGTCTGCTCTTGCATACTTATCTTATTTTTAGTATTATTAATTCTAGTTTGACTTTGTTTTACCTAAACAATTTTTGACTTTTACAAGAGTACTGTAGTGGTGCTGTATGACATTGTGGAAATTGAAACTTTTACATAATTATCTGATGTAAATTTGTTAACTAAACTAAATTTTTTATTTTGTTTTTTTACATGTTGTGGTTGTCTTATATATATTTTTTGTGTTTATTTGTAATGGAAAGTGTCCTGCTATGATAGGGCATTTTCCAATATTTTTGACGCTGTAAGGGAGAAAAGAGCTGGACACTTGCTGAGTTTCTTGCCGGTTCTTCTCAGTACAAGATCTCCCGCCCAGAGTAGACTTACGAACCGATGGCATAGTGACATTCACAAGAGCTACTTGTAGCCTAAACTGAATAAATGATTTTGAATTTTGATTTTTGAATTCAGTCTACTACAATTGAATCAACCACAAGCCTCCACAAAAGAGGCGAGAGAACCCCTCCTTGCGGGCACCCTCTGGTTGTTCTTGCAATGAGACTGTCACCTAGCAGTTCAGAGTTAATATATCTACCCTTTAACATGCCTTCAATCCAATTATAGATCGGTTGTGGCACAACATGGTTCTTGGCTGCAACCTTGATGGATTCAAAGGTAATGCGATCAAATGCACCTCCGATATCTACGAATGTGCAGATGCAAATCTCCTTGTTTCCAGCGCAGATTCCGCTCGACTCACCACATGATGAAAAGCAGTTTCGGTTGACTGCCCGCCTGATATGCACATTTCAGTCCATGGAGTGGGAATCTTTTAAGAGGTCCCGCTCTGATATATTTGTCTACCGTCTTCTCCAGGGTCTTCAGGAAAAAGGATTGTAGACTTATAGGCCTAAAAGGTATACGGTAGCGGCCAAGGCAGCGACGGGGCAGGGGGTGCTAAGAATCTCCGGCAGAGACCTGGCTACTGCTAACAACGACATCTGGCACTGCCAACAACATTTAACACGCGCACATTGCAGACTAATGAGAAGATTTACGAACTGGAGGAAGAATTGAGCAAGATATGGTGGGACATAGTTGGATTATCTGAAGTCCGAAGAGAGGGGGAGGATTCGATAATCCTCAAGTCCGGTAATTTGCTCTATTTCCGGGAGGGCGAACAACTGTCCCAAGGTGGTGTCGGGTTCATCATCCACAAGTCTCTCGTGAACAACGTTGTCGAGACCGGGAGTGTGTCGCCTAGGGTAGCGTACCTTATACTCAGAATAACCAAACGGTATTCGTTGAAGGTCATACAGGTTTATGCTCCTACTACGACATACCCTGACGATGAGGTGGAAGCTATGTATGAGGACATCTTTAGAGCCATACAAGCTTCCAAAACTCATTACACCGTTGTCATGGAAGATTTTAACGCAAAACTGGGCAAACAAAGCGGCGATGAGATGAGAGTGGGACGATTTGGGGTTGGTAATCGGAACTCCCGAGGCCAACTGCTGGCGGACTTTCTTGAAAGGGAAAGACTCTTTATGATGAACTCCTTTTTCAGGAAGGCTGAACACCGCAAGTGTACCTGGATGAGTCTCGATGGTGCAACAAAAAACGAGATTGACTTTATCATGCCGACGAGGAAGCAATGCGTTGCGAGCGAGTGCGCGAGTGCGAGTGATCAATGCATTTAAAACTGGCAGCGATCACCGGTTGGTAAGAGGCACGTCAACGTTAAGCTGGAAAGACGTCGATAGGTAAGGTCTACGCTCCGTCCTGCACCCATCCAAATCCAAAACCCCGAAAGCTTTCAGCTCCAACTGCAGAATCGCTTCAAGTGCCTAAATGATTGCGAAAATGTGGACGAATACAGCAACAGGTTTGTGGAAACTGTCCAAACGGTTGGGTTCAAGTTCTTTAAAACCCACCGTGCAAAAGGAACCAAAAGTTCTCAGACCATACCCTAAAACTAATGGAAGTGCGGCGCGCAATGGGTCTGCTTTCCTCAGGTGATGCGTTTCAGTTTCAGCGGCTAAATAGGCAGATCTCAAAGTCTATGACTCGCAACAGGCGTCGATTTAATACTGACCGTATTAAAAAGACCATTGAGCGGAACAAAGGCTCAAAAGTGTTCGCAAGAGATCTGGGTATTGGGCAGTGCCAACTGACGACGCTGAAAACCGATGACGGCAGAACTGTCACGACCAGGTCCGATGTTATGGGAGAGGTCGAGTAGTTCTGTGGACAGCTTTACACATCCACACAGCCACCTGTACAAAGCTTAGCTTAAGTTAAGTTAACCCGACACTATACCGAAGACATCCCGGACATCAGCCTGTACGAGATTAGTAAAGCTCTCAAACAGTTTAAAAACGGCAGGGCACCAGGTGCTGACGGAATAACGGCCGAGCTTCTGAAAGCAGGCGGAAGACCGGTACTCGTAGCTCTTCAGAAGCTATTTAATTCCGTCGTACTAGGGGGCAGAACGCCAGAGACGTGACACGAAGGTATGGTGGTAACGTTCTTCAAAAAGGGCGACAAAACCCTGCTGAAGAACTAAAGGCCCATCTCACTTCTAAGCCACGTCTACAAGCTGTTTTCGAGAGTCATAACGAATCGTCTCGCACGCAGGTCGCTTCCAGCCTATCGAACAAGCCGGTTTCCGAAAAGGCTTCAGCACCATATACCACATACATACGCTGCGGCAGGTTATACAGAAGACCGAAGAGTATAACCAGCCTCTTTGCTTAGCGTTTGTGGGCTATGAAAAAGCCTTCGATTCGATTGAAAAATGGACCGTGCTACAGTCTCTCCAGCGGTGCCAAATTGACTACCGGTACATCGAAATGTTGAAATTGTATGAGTTTGTATGAAAGCGCCACTATGTCAGTCCGTCTTCATGACCAAAGCTCAAAACCTATCCAGTTGCAGCGAGGAGTGAGACAGGGAGATGTGATATCTCCGAAACTGTTCACTGCTGCACTGGAAGATATTTTCAAGCATCTGGACTGGAAAGGACTCGGCATCAACGTCAACGGCGTATACATCACTCACCTTATATTTGCTGACGATATCGTGGTCATGGCTGAGACCCTGGAAGACCTCGGCGCGATGCTCGGTGACCTCAACAGAGTCTCTCAACAAGTGGGTTTTAAAATGAACATGGAGAAGACGAAAGTTATGTCGAACTCACGTGTCGTACCCACTCCTCAGAAGGTTGGGGACTCTGCCCTTGAAGTTGTGAACGATTATGTTCACCTGGGACAAACGATCCAGCTAGGTAGGTCCAACTTCAGCTAAGAGGTCAATCGTCGAATCCAATTAGGCTGGGCAGCGTTCGGTAAGCTACGAAATATGTTTCCGTCCGATATACCGCAGTGTCTCAAGACGAAAGTCTTTGACCAGTGTGTGTTGCCAGTGATGACATACGGGACTGAGACGTGGTCGCTCACTATGGGCCTCATAAAAAAGCTCAAGGTCACTCAAAGAGCAATGGAGAGGGCTGATTGAGAGGGATGCTAGGGGTTTCTCTGCGTGATCGAATCAGAAATGAGGAGATCCGCAGGTAGGTTACAAAGGTAACGGACATAGCCCGAAGAGTTGCTAAGCTCAAGTGGCAGTGGGCAGGGCACATTGCTCGCAGGACTGATGGCCGCTGGGGCGGGATAGTCATGGAGTGGCGACCGCGTACCGGAAAGCGCAGTGTAAGCAGGCAACAAGGTGGACCGACGATCTGGTGAAGGTCGCGGGAAGCCGCTGGATGCGAGCAGCATAAAACCGGTCGTTGTGGAGATCCTTGGGGGAGGGCTTTTTCCAGCAGTGGACGTCTTTTGGCTAAGATGATGATGATGATGAGGCCTAAAAGGCTTTGGGTTCTTCGTAGTCTGGTTTCCCGTTATGGGTATGAAGATTATCTTAAAACGCCTCCATGTTCTGGGAATATGTCCGAAAGGTATGCATGCTTTATACAGCTTGCAGAGATGGGGTATTAGAATAGAGGCGCCCTGTTGTAGTAGAATGGGATAAATGTTGTCAGGTCCTGGCGCCTTAAACGGTTGAAAACTCCCCAGGGCCCATCTAACCTTACATTCATCAACTACCCTTTTCGCTGTTATCCAGTCATATTTGGAAGTTCTCCTCTGCTGTTCCTTCCAGCTGATTGGATCATGATCGTCCTGGATCACTTCTGATCCAGAGAAATGAGTGTCAAACATGGCCTTCAATGTCTCACTCCCTGTCTCTGTACGTACTCCATCTTCTTTCCTTAACGTGGTTAGTGGAATCGCCTTTGTTGTAGAGATATCCTTGGTTAGTCTCATTGCTTCCGGAACAGATTGTATCTGGTCAGATTGTCTCCAGGCAGATCTTTTTGCCTTACGTAGCGCACTACTGTATCGTGTTAAGGCCTTCTTGTAGTCGCTGAAGTCGTTCCTCGCTTTCGCTTCGTTGAACGCTCTAATACGAGCCAGTTCCGGGTTCCACCATGGTACCCTCCTTGTCACTGATTTCGTCTCTGGACAGTTATTTTGCCAGGCCGTCATCAGTGCTTCTGTAATTTTGTCAGCTTCAAACTCTTTGTCCAAGGCTGAGTTTAATTTACAGCTAGGACCATCCAGCTCCATTCTGAGGTCCTTTTTGAAGCCCTCCCAGTTAGTGTTCCTGGGGAGAACCCCAGAAACACTAACTGGGAGGGCTTCAAAACCATAGAAACTGTGCGTAGGAAGAATCCTACGCACAGTTTCTATGGTTTCACCTAGTCTGTACCTAAAGCATATGTAGTTATGATCGGAAAGAGAGACCTCATCCGACACATGCCAGTTTGTGATGTTTCTTACCGCTCTATTGTAAGCAATGGTAACGTCGATCACCTGTGCCCTGCGGGCGTTGAAAAAAGTAGGCTTGCTACCTTTGTTAAGTAATTGCATGGGTGAACTTACCAGATATTCCAGAAGCTTCTCCCCCCTTTCATTGGTGTTTGAGCTGCCCCAGACGACATGATGCGCGTTTGCGTCGCAGCCGATGACGACATCTAAGTTTTCTCGGTTGCCGTAGGTTACCAGTTCCCGTATCTGTGGTGATACTGGGTCTGCCTTCTCGTAAGGGAGATAAGCTGACGATAAGATTACCGTTCGCTTCGTTTCCCCCCCTTCCCCTGAGTGGATCCTGACAACTGTCAGATCCTGACAGATGTCTGTCAACAGAACATGATTAAAGGCATTGCATGTATGTCATTTCTGACATAAATGCAAGTCCTCATGTCATTAGTGGAACAGTTATGAAAAAGAGTACCAGGAGCTCTACCTAAGCCCTTTATCATTCCCCTATAAAGGTAGGGTTTTTGAATTAGGGCAATATTGAACTTGTTCATTTTAAGCTCGCGTGCCAGAAGGGCAGTCACGGCATTACATATCATGTCGTGGTGCAAATTAATCTGTACACACTTTAGTCCCGCCATTTCCATTATTTAGTGGCCGTCTTCCGAGCTTGGTTCCCAATCCGTTGTCGCCTACGCGCCCAACGGGGAGGACCCTCCCAGAAGCAGCTCGTCTATGGCGAGCTTCCCCACAATGTCTTCAAATCTTGGGGAGGAGATCCCACCACATTTCATTGGTGTCATCTCCTCTCCAACATCCCCTACCGCAGCGACTGGAACATCCAGTCCTGGCTGCACATCTGTTACTAGTGCGCTTTGGGAGCACTCATCCTCAGTCACTCCCGCCACGCTCACTCCTTCACTATACAAGAAGATATAGAATATACAAGGAGTCACTTACCAGGTCACTTCTTCAAAGTATAAGCTGTCAGACGAAACAAAAGAGGGCGGTAGCGAGGAAGGCCAGAGAAAGACGGGTACCCTATACTGTTGCATCCGGCGATGTCTTCGCCAGCCGGGTGTTCGTTGCCTCCAATTGGCACACTAGATCTGCCGCCGTCGCCCGGCGCCTCTGAAGCTTATGCGTCTAAGGCTTGTGCCGCCTCACGCGCAAGCACGATGTCAACCACACCAGATCACCACACACCAAAACGAATCACTTTCCCGTGAGAGGTTATATTACGGTTGGTTATAAAACACGGACACAAAACTGGCGTTTCCAAGCTGGGTTTCGATTCAACCACGCAGCCGGATTTGCCCTCGTTAGGACATTACAAAATTAAGGCAAACTTTACAAAATTCTCTTTCAAAACCGCGCGGCGCGACTATATTCAACGTGTTTTAATCTGACATTTTTACAATAGTGATGTCAGTTCAATCAGTATAAATGTTTGGAGGCATAGGAACCACGGCCATTCGGCCGTACAGTCTGTTCCGAACAGGCCCCCTAAGGTTCCCAATCCCACCTGACCCAGGCATGGAGCCCGACTGTAGAGGATGCCGTGCCGGAGCACCGGACGCCACGCCCTACCCTCCACGATTTCTACCTCGCCCGCTAGGCAGATTCGGTCCCCGAAGGTGTCCGTCTCCACCTTGCTTCGGGGTAGCGCGCCTGCACCCGTAGGGGCGCAGCGCGCTTTCGTCCCTTGCGGGACCTTAATTTCGCCGCGCATAGCGGCACTACATTGTGGCAAACCTTGTGCCCCCCCCAGATACAAGGGGCAGCCTGAGCCCAAAGGCCTAGGGAGGGATTCTACGGCTGCGCTGGGACCCTCCTGGGGTAATTTTGTGTTACAAAATGTGCCATATTTATTTTTTGTTTGACAATTTTGAAGTCGAGTTTGTCATCAGGTTTGAAATCAGGCATACTGCCACATAACCGGTGCTAATAAAAATATGAGTATGTAATGGCGAATTTAAATACTACATTACAGATGATAGGTTGAATAGGCAGAACTTTTAATATTATAAGACCTCCAGTGTACCCTAATCAAACGCAAATAAAGTTATTCTATTCTATTCTATTTTGTCTGATGAAGGTCGCAAGAAGCTGCTGGATGCGAGCAGCACGAAACCAGTTGTTGTGAACATCTTTGGGGGAGGCCTTGAGGAGATGATGATGATGATGATGATGAGTATTCCTATTTTGGCTGTTACTGAAAAACATGATCATACTGAAATAAGCCGTTTTGAAAAGTCACTCTTCAATTATGCTGCCGCCCAGCAACAACTAAAAGGAAGTAGGAAGGAAGGAACGTAGTTTTATATGTATTTTACTCGCATAAGTGAAGCTACACACAGGATCTCTAGATCCTTATATGATTTAAATAGGAATCCAGAAAAATCAGAGTTAAATGCTTTATATTTCGATATTTCATAAAAACTTCAGTATGCTAGTTTTTTTATACCAAAACCCAAAATTGCATTTTTTTCCTTCTTACTACTAAACAATGTTGAAAGTTAGACAATGGCTAAATACGCGTTTAAAGTAGATATTGTGACTCTGTCTAAAAGTATGTATTAGCTACAAAGTGACAGCATCTGTTTTAAGCAGTGTCTAACTTTAGCCGTCGTTTTGTAAAGCAGTGTATGTGTGAGAATTCTTGGTTGGTTGAAATTGGTTTGGAAAAAATTGGAACTTCCAACTTTTTATGGGATATCAAAGTGTATAAAAGCTCTCAACGAAAAGCACTGAAACATTCCGCCTTCAACAGCGTCAACAAAACCCGATAGTAACTCCGATAGTCAGCGTGAACCACTGCGCCGGCGCCGCTGTCAACGGCCATTGCTCCCACCTCGGGCCCAACGGCTGCTTCGCCTACTCCTGCTCCAGCTGCCGCGGGTTATCACTGGACAAATTCGTCGAAGACAGTAAGTTCATTTAGAACTTTTTAAACTATCATGGTCACTTACATTAGAATATTTTTTATTAACACAACAAAAAATAAGATAATATTCTAAAATGTTTTTGTTTTGTTTATTATTGAATTGAAAACTTCTTTAGCGGCGTTGTAAACTTTTTTTGTAATGGGTAAAAAATGTTAAATTCGCGTCAGGACACCTGACCGTCAGGACACTCAGGACACAAAATTCGTAAGACGGATGACAGCCGGCGCGGCGTAGGAGAGAAAGTATCCCCCTCTCTTTCTACGGCGCGGCGAAAATGTATGCCTGCTGTTTCGTTTAGGCGGCGCAGGGCGCTTACGCGAATGTTCGAGTGCTTTTTAATATAATATACAGAGACAGATGGCGCTAGCTATCACGTAAACATCGAGTGCGCGTATAAATAAATTTTAAAAATAGTAATTTTATAATAATAAACCTAAATCGCAATTCAATATACATAAAAAGACTCAATAGTACAGTGATATCGTTATCTACGAAAATTAACAACGTTAAGTGGACTTAAACAGCTGATAAGTGACTAAAAGTGAAAAAGTTATTTACAAGTGCTAAATTGTGACTGTTCAAATCAAAAGTCATTTATCTCCATGCTACTGACTCAAATAGTGAATATTGTTAACGAATCATACAGCAAAATTTGTTAAATTTTAAATTATCAAAAAACATTTTCGGTTGCATTCATCAGCCGTGAGTGTGACTCATACTTATCGTGACATGCATAAAATTGTAAGGAAACTAGTGACATCTAGTGGGCTACGAGATATTTAATAAGCACATCAACACCATCTATTGAAATATCTAAGCACTGAGCACACGAAGAAATCACTCTTTTATTTGTCAGTAAAATTATTGAGCCCGTGGTGCATTGGCTTGACGCCTACATACTTACCAGAAAACCGGAGATCGATCCCGTGGGGAACTTAATCTTTTTGTGTAACTACAAAGTTTTCTTTAATATATTAAAATTAAAATGAAGCAAATTAAGAACAAATGTCTGTCCATAACTTGTTCATCATGCAAAAAAAACTTCAAACTTCAAGATACAGAAGTGTCTGAGAAAAGATATTTGTTAATGACAAGCGACAACAAACAATCATGGAAATGTAAAAACTGTACGAATTTACTACCGATACCTACCTCTACGAGTAAGGAGAACATCACGAAACGAAAACCGCGCTCCAAATCCATAAGTCCTCTTCGAGATACATCAGTTCATGAAAAAAGCAGTTATAGCTCCTTAATTTTAGATTGTTCTATGAAAAGCGCGCCAAATAAATCTATGGATGATAGTCAAATATTAGAAATGAAAGAACAAATTCGTTTATTGCAAGAAGAGCTCGCTGCAGCGCATAATGAAATTGAAACTTTGCTACTGGAAAATTCGAAATTAAAAAAACAAACAGTAATTAACAATACCACTATGAAAGCTTTTAAAGAAATTAATAGTCCAATAAGGAAACTAACTAGAAAAGCAAAATCGAAGAGCAAAAACAATCTATCGCCGATACCCCCTTCAATTGCGGCTATAGATACAAATGAAAGGCCACAAAGCACACCAAAACGTAGTAAAGCCATTGTGAAGAATCAAATTTCAACGAAGATAGCCGAGCCTGAAGACCTAGGTTTAAGTACTACACTGGCCTGCAAAATTAAGTATCACACTTTTAAAATTGCAATAACTTTTTAAGTACACAAGATATACTTTAGAAACAAAAAGGAAAATGTTACTAATGTATAATTTACTTTAGTTTTAAAGAAAGCTGATAAAAATTGCTGCAAAACGTTTTTTATTTAAAAATCTCTAACTTCTATAGTTTAGAAAATAAATAAATATTAAAAGTGTAGTACTTATTTTTGCAGGCCAGTGTAGATTAACTAACATAGTTGTTTCTGATTCTGATTTACGGAGCGAGTCATTAAGTGAAAATTGTATTAAAAAGATAGGTGATCAAAAAGTTATAATTTTTGGAGACTATGAAGGAAAGGGCACTTGTAAGCTTTTACAAACTCTTTTAGGAAGTCAGTTTAAGGTGTTTTCGTTATTGATGCCAGGTGCTAAAATCAATCAAATACTGTGTTCCTCCTTATCTTACTGTAGGAACATAACCAAATCGGACTACGTGGTTATAATTGGAGGCTGTAACGATGTAAACCCTATGGAATTGCAGAGCCATTTGTATTATTATATGAATAAACTAAATAATACTAATGTTATTCTATCTCAAATATTTAGAAATCTGAACATGAATAGACATATACTATGTACTTCATACCGATATATATGTAATCAATTTGAGTGGGCTACTTATGTTGGATATACGTATGGCCGACATTATAATACTTACTCTAGCTAGAGTCTAGACTCATGGACTTGTGTAGAAACATATTGAAAACTATTTTAAATAGAGAATATGCTCGCAAATACAATGAATATCGTGAAGCAATATGAGGAAATAATATCATTAAAATAGCAAAGAAAACTCGCGATGAAAAACTATCAGTAGGTACTCAGACTGAAAATGATGAGTTTTTTCTTGACTACGAATAACTACTTTAAAATTTTCCATCAAAATATAATGAGTTTAAAAAATAAATATAACGACTTAGAAATATATATTCGCACTATGGTTCCACAAATTGACATCTTATGTTTTACAGAAACTTTTATAAAGACATCCGACTTAAATTGTATCGAAATAAATAATTATCGTTTAGCATGTCACTATTCTAGAGGGCAAACTAGCAGAGGCGGTGCCTGTATTTTTGTTAAAAGCACACTGGAATTCAAGAAACTAGACTGGTTAAATGATATAGCAGTTGACAAAGTGTTTGAATGCTGTGGTATAGTTTTGATTGACATTAGTCTCACGATAATTTGTATTTATAGGCCCCCAAACAGTGATATCAACACTTTCTTACAAAAGTTAGATCAAGTTCTATTTAAAACCCTACGCCAATCACGGAAAATTAACAAAAAAGTTGTAGTGGGAGACTTTAATATTAACATTCAAGAGCTCAGTAAGAACACTAGATCATTTATCTCACTTCAACAACTGTCAACTTCCATGGCAATTTATTGTTTTCTTCAGAAAGTGTGGCAAGCAGTGGACAAGAAGAGACATTGTGCGGCTCTTTTTATAGACATGACGCGTGCTTTTGACTGTGTCGTACACCTTATTTTAATTACACAACTTGAAAAAATTGGCATTCGTGGAATCTCATTAAAATTAATAGAATCATATCTTAATAAAAGGCTGCAAAAGATAAATTTAACTTTTCTAAATAAGCACACAAAAACCCTTCAAAATGTTGAATCTGGACTTCAAACAATACAAATGGGAGTACCGCAGGGTAGTATTTTGGGTCCTCTATTGTTTTTGGTTTACATTAATCAGCTCCTTAAAGTAACGAAACATCTCTGTGTAATGTTCGCAGATGATGCATCTTTTCTGTTTATTAAAGATAAGGACACATGGTTTGAAGAATATAAATCTGACATAAAAATTAAATTAAATAATTTAATATTATAACTGAAATCTTAAAATTTAACAGTTAACTTACAGAAAACAAATATATTACAAATAAGAAACTACAAAAAGGAACAACTTAAACTAAACATAGAACACAATAATACCGTTATAAATGAAATCGAACGCGCAGAGTTTCTAGGTATAATCCTCGATACTCACCTAAATTGGAAATTTCACGTAGAAAAAGTAAATAATAAAATAAACAGTTACTGCTATGCGCTGTCTGTGCTGGTCGATGTTTCCTCTATAGAAGTGGCTTTAAATGCTTACTACGCAAATGTCTATTCATTATGACAATAATGACATGACATATGACAATATGGAATAATATTTTGGGGTAATTCAGTTAATGTGAATAGTACATTTTTACTTCAAAAACGTTGCAATAGAATCATTTTTAGCAAGCAAAACGATGAAAGTGCACGAAATACATATAGAGAAAAGAGACTCTTAACATTGCCTAGCATATACATTTTAGAAATGTGCAAATTCGTGAGAAATCAAATGTCTTTGTTTCCAAAAAATATCAGATACAAGAAGAAGACAAGCTCCTTTGAGACGCTTCGATGCTTTGCAACTATCGCGAATCAATTCTATGATTTTTGAAAAAAGTACTTATGTGTCTGCTATACGTATTTACAATAAATTGCCTATTGAATTAAAGTGCCAACCCGATTATAAATTTACAAGAATGTTGAAAGAGTGGCTAATTAGTAAAGCATTTTATAATATTAATGAATATTATGATATAATATTTGTTGATTAGGCATGCATGAATATTATATTATATTATTAATAATAATAATTAACAATAATAGGTAATCAAAATTTAAATAAATTAATAAATAAATAAATAATTATAATAATAATAATTAAAAATAATTAATTTATTTGTAATTTATAATAATGAAATGTGAGTGAACTTGTTTAATTTAAAATTATTTAATTGTTGAATACGTATTTTTTCTATTGTATGCCCGTTATCGATAACTGTTTTTACTTTAATGCAATGTAACCTAGCAAACAAAAATGTAACAGTAATGCAATAAAGTTTTATTATTTAAGCAATTACAAACTGACATCCAAAGGTTACATGAGTCTCTTGATAAAAAAATAAAATTATTAATAATTAATTATTAATAAATAATAATAATAATAATAATAATATAATATATTTTATTTATTATTATTATTTTTCTTTTAATGACTAAAAAATACTCAATATCACAGAAACAGATTGAAGAACATATCCAATCAGCCACAGAGTTAGTTGATCTGTGCAAGTACAATGCTGATCGGTACAACTCATTAATTAATAATGAAATTAACCTACACAACTACAACAACAACAACTACAAAGAGTCTTTATCACTTAACTCAAATATTCAGATGAACACACAAAACTTGTCTGTTTTGGTTCCCGGTCCTTCATCGGCCTCTACTCAAAAAATACTTAAACCTAATGTTACAAAATTAGTAAGAAAAACAGTTATGTACTCTGATAAACTGGGTCAAGGCTTAGGGTTGCCTATAAATAAAAATATTATCCATTCAATGACCAATATTTGTACTCCAGGTCAGTCGTTGAATACTATAGTAAACAAAATATCACAGGATTCATTGAATAGTTACACTAATATTATTGTGTTATGTGGTGACAGCTCATAAACGAAGAAACGTGACATCATAAATAGTTTTAATATTTTGATAAAACTGCAATCAGAAACAAATTGCAAGATAATAATTAGCGCTTTTCCCTATTGTACCAATTTGACCCGGGAACAAAATAAGCGCATTTATGAATTAAATTTATTATTGTTTAATTTGATTTGTCGTCATAGTGACACTATTTTATATTTTGGTATAAATAAATTTATTAATAGCTTTAGTTTGACGTCAGATACTATGTATCTTTCTACGAAATGTAGGACCCAAATAGCTAAATTGTTAGCTTATAATATACAGGATACAGTTATAAATGGTATAACTAAGTCTTTACGTCATAACAACGTAACCATTAGTAGTTCTACTAATGCAACATCTACAACTAGTAATAAGGTAACAACAACCTCATGTTTAAACTGAGGCCTAAGACAAAAGCCAAGTCCTCATTAATTACTATTATACATCAAAATATTCAAGGTTTGGCTGGCAAAGACTTAGAGTTAGAATTATTTGCAAAAAGTCAGGCAATTCATATATTTTGTTTAACTGAGCATTGGCTAAGAAGTCATGACACATCATTCTATGTAAATAATTTCCAATTAGCAAGCGCGTACGTGCGAAGCTCAGCTATTCACGGTGGTTTTTAATACTAGTAAGAAGTAATATAAAATATAAAGATCGCAACGATATTGTAGGCTTATCAGTGGAGCGTAATATTGAGCTATCATGTGTGGAGTTTAATAGCTTTGTAATAGTGTGTGTATACCGACCCCCATCGGGCAATTTCGGTATTTTCGAATCTGTAATGGAAGACGTACTAAGAAAATTAAAATTAAAAAATAAATTTGTTTTTGTATGTGGCGATTTTAATATAAATATTCTAGAAAGCACTTCAATGAGTGTTCGTCTTGTTGCCTTGTTTAAATGTTTTAATCTCATTAATCTATTTCTCGAACCCACTAGAATAACTTCACATTCAGCCACTTGTCTTGATAATGTTTTTACAGACTATGACCCTGTTTCTAAGTCAGTCATTAGTAAGCTTACGTCTGACCATTGCGGTTTAAAGGTGACCTATGATTTTAATATTAAGGATGAGCCAAAAATAGTGAACTGTAAACCAGTTACAAAGGAGCGAGTAGAGCGTTTTAAAAATAATATATCGTGTAAAATTAATGCATTGCCATTTGGACAAGATGATCCAGATGTATTATATACTAATCTTTTTAACTTCATAAAGATTGAATATGACCAAGTGTTTACACAAAGAACAATCAAAATTACTCATAAACTTAAGTTCTGTGACTGGGCCACGACTGGTATATATAAAAGTAGAAATAAATTGTATGATTTATATAGTCTAAAACAATATAACCAAAATTCTAATTTTACGGAATATGTAAAGAATTATTCGAAAATATTTAAGAAAGTATGTATAGTAGCAAAATCTAATTATATTAAAGAAAAAATTAAAAAGTCCAACAATAAAATTAAAGCCACTTGGGACATTATAAACCGTGAAACAGGTAAATTTAAACCACGGGATAATACTTTCACTTTAAAAGTAAACGACAACTTAGTCAATTCAGATTCACATATTGCTAATATTTTTGATGATTTTTTTGTAAATATACCTGTGCTGACAACCTCAAATTTGGATTCATCACCAGAAGCTGCACAAGCATTACTCCAAAAATATGTACCAAAATGTAATGTTTCTTTTCAATTTAAATATATTGATTCAATGGATATTATAAAAACTTTTAAATCACTGAAAATGAAAAACACAAGTGATTTGTGGGGCATCTCTATAAAAGTAATTAAGAATATTATACATTCTATTGCACCATATCTTGCTGAAATTTTTAATAACTGTGTGAATAAAGGTATCTTTCCCGATCTTATGAAGTTTAGTAAGGTCATACCTTTGTTCAAATCGGGAAACAAAGAAGACCCCAGTAACTATCGACCCATTTCAATACTACCAACTCTAAGCAAAATTTATGAAAAAGTTATATTGGAACAGTTGATGTCGTATTTTAACATAAACAACCTTTTACATAATAAACAATATGGTTTTACAAAGGGTCGTTCTACTACTGATGCAGGTGTTGCTCTACTAAAACATATATTTGATGCCTGGGAGAAGTCTCATAACGCCCTTGGAGTGTTTTCTTGGTGTGTCCAAGGCTTTCGATTGCGTTGAGCACAAAACTCTGGTGATGAAGCTAAATTACTACGGTCTCAAAGATTTCGCACTAAATTTAATTCAGTCGTATCTTAGCTCTCGAACACAAACTGTCGATATTAATGGAACTAAATCATCTGGTTCTCATGTAAAAATGGGAGTTCCACAAGGGTCCATTCTTGGTCCTTTTCTGTTTTTGATTTATATTAATGACTTGCCATTCTTTGTAGAGAACTTCTGTGAAATCGTATTATTTGCAGATGATACTTCACTTTTTGAATGTAAGTAGGTGTAAGAATAATTACGACGATGTAAACAAAGCACTCTCTGATGTACTCAGTTGGTTTACTATTAATAATTTGCAGCTTAATGCTAAAAAAACAAAATGTATTAATTTTAAATTATCAAATGTCAAAAATGAACCAACCGATATAAGAATAAACGGTGATCGATTAGATTTGGTATACTCAACAGTTTTCTTAGGTATAACCCTTGACTCAAAACTTCAATGGAATCCTCACATTTCGAAATTGGCCGGCAAACTCAGTTCTGCTGCTTATGCCATTAGAAAAATAAGGCAGTTAACAGACATTGAAACTGCTAGAACAGTTTACTTTAGTTATTTTCATAGTGTCATGTCGTATGGCCTCTTACTGTGGGGAACAGCGGCTGATATTGAAACTATATTCATTTTACAGAAACGAGCAGTAAGAGCAATCTATAGACTAGGTTCACGAACTTCTTTAAGAAATCTTTTTAAAGAAATTGATGTCTTGACAGTGGCGTCTCAATTTATTTATAATTGTATAGTTTTTGTACGTTGTAATATCAATTCATTTTCTAAACACAGTGATGTACACAATTTTAATACTAGAAATAAGTCAAAACTTGTAATGCCACTGTTCAGGTTACAGAAGGTGCTTGGTTCTTTCTTGGGGCAAGGTATACACTATTACAATAAAATACCAAATACTGTACTAGATTTACCTTTAGATAAGTTTAAAAAACATGTAAAGTCTTCTTTACTTAAAAAAGGTTATTATACAGTCAAAGAATATTTAGAAGATAAAACAGCCTGGCTATAATAAAAAACATATACATAATACTACTTATAAATAGTGTCCTGCAGATAACAAAATAGCGTTGCATTGAACATTACAATTAGTTTTATTTTTATTATTATTAACTATAGTTTTTTTGACTTTTAGTCTAGTACTGTATGATATTGTAAAAAATTAAACTGGTAAATTATGTTTTTGCAGGCTTAAATATTTTATTTAGTTATTTTTTATTTTTTGTGTTCTTTTTACATGTTGTGATTGTCCTTTACATTTTGTGTTTTTATTTGTGATGGAAAGTGTCCTTTATGATAGGGCATTTTCCAATATTTATGACGCTGTAAGGGAGAAAAGAGCTGGACACTTGCTGAGTTTCTTGCCGGTTCTTCTCAGTACAAGATCTCCCGCCCAGAGTAGATAGACTTACGAACCGATGGCTTAGAATGACGTTCTTAAGAGCTATTTGTAGCCTAAACTGAATAATTGATTTTGAATTTGAATTGAATTTGAATTTGATTTAAAAAAAAAATGTATAAATTGTCATGTTTGTGTGCGATAGCGCAATAAATAAATATTGTATTCCACCACATAAATGATAGTACTTTTATACTGATAGATGAAGCAATTTGTGCAAAACCCTAACCATTCCAAAATATCAAAAATGCACAACGTTGATATTCAAGTTTTCACTTCTGCCGGCACTCCCGGAGTGCAACCCGTCGTTTTCTTTTTTAACGCATTTTTTTTCTTTCCCCCCTCGGATGCCACAGTGAGTGGTCGTGTTTGAATAACTGCGTATTACATTAAATTATTTAAAAAAAGGTGAATTTTTTTTTTGTTTCCTCGGTGATTTGAACCTGTGTTCCGTGGAATTCTGAGTCGGTGCGCTTTGCCTCTCGACTGCCGACGCGATAACAAGACGCGACGAAATTACTCATTGCGGCGGCCTGATACAGTGCGGCTGCTACGACCACTACGACACACCTACGGAGCTACGAACAAATCTCTGTGCTACGATCTGTGCCTCAGTGTAAATACCTGTGATACAATCATCAGCAACTGGCGTTTGCTACTAAATTGTTAAAATCTAAGTAAAATGAACCGATCTATTTCAGAATCGGATTTAAATAAGTCTGGAAATAATGATAAAACACCCCCTAACGTTGTGATTAGATGCCAAAAACGAACCAGAGATGAAATGGATTGCAGTGTAACTTCTCAGCTAAAAACTTTTAAAGATGAAATACGACAAATGATTGCGTCCATACTACAGGAACAGGTCAGTGAGATTAAGGCTATAAACCCCGTACTACAGAAAATTCAAGCAACAAATAAGGATATTCAAAATTCTGTCTCCTTCCTTACGGCACAATACGAAGATCTTAAAAAGAACGTAGAATCCCTAGAAAACCAGTTAAAAGAAGATAAAAAACCAATGTGTTTATTGGAGGACCAATTTTGAGATAAAAAATGTACCAAAAAAGAAAAATGAGACGAATGAAGACTTACTAGAAATGGTAATAAGCCTCTCTAAATCTATTGATTGCAAGATGGTAAAGACAGACATCAAGGACATCTATAGGGTGAGAGGAAGAAAGGATAGTGACTAAAATACACGTATTGTTGTTGAGACATCATCTACAATTCCTCAAACTGATGTAGTAAAAATGGTTAAATCATTTAACTTGAAACATAAGAGCAAACTCTGTGCTAAACATTTAGGAAACTCCAGTCTTCGTAACAGAACGTCTGACAGCAACAAGCGCTCGTCTGCATTTTCTAGCGAGAGACCTTGCAAAAACAAAACAATACAAAGTCTGAACATCTTATGGGAAGGTTTACGTGAGAAAGGACGAAAACTCTCCAATAATATTGATAAAAAATTAAGCACAGGTCCAAAAACTTTTTTATGAAACCTGACTAGTCGCAGGTAAACACATAAAGCAGGACTCATCGGCAGATCAATGGTACTTTGTTTCTCTTTTTATATTCTTAATCATTTGTTTATGTTAAATAGTAGAATTTTGTAAAACCAGTATGTTATTCTATTCTGGCAAACTCTGTATTTACTCACATGACACTCTAATGTCATACAAATATCATACACACTACTACACAAATACAAACCTCAGATGCACCAAAACACTTCACATAATATTATTAACAATAAATAATAATATGTATCTTTACACAGCATATACAACCTGGATATGACACTAAGACAATAAATTTAAATATTGGCTATACTAGTTCATAGAAATAATTTGATTTTTCAAACAAACTAAATAGCACAAAAACGCAAGCAAAATAGAACACCATTTAAAAATGTTAGGTGACTGAAATTAAGAATAACATCAAAAAGTTTACATTGCATTTATAAAAGAAAATATTGTCTTTACCATCAAAACATTTGACATGGTTGTCAAGGCTTTGTTTATAAATTTTCATTGAATGGAAGTTAATTTATAATATCTAAAGAAATATTCGTGAGAAAATGAGGACAACCATGTTTTACGCAGAAAGAGCTTACATTATCTTTTGGTCTGGCAGTATGGTGTCGGGGCTGGGATTTAATATTTTGTATGATGGGATCCCAGGCTGGTGGTAGATTCCAACCATCTTCTCTATTAAAATTAGGATGTTTTTTAATTTCAATAGCCTCGCGTATCATCCTAGGGATGAATCGTTGTTCTCTAACGAGTATTTGTGGTTTATCAAATCTAATGTAATGGTTGGGCCCCTCTAGGGAATGTTCGCATACTGCAGACTTATTTTCGCGCCTATGCTTGACGTCGGCTATATGTTCTTTAACACGGGTTCCTACACTTCTCTTTGTTTGCCCGATGTAAGAGAGCCCACAGTCGCAGTCCAGTTTGTACACGCCTGCATCTTGAAGGGGTATGTTGCACTTGACAGGTCGTAAAAATTGGTTGATCTTCTTCGGCGGCTTGAAGTAAGTGTTGATTGAAGCTCGCTTTAAGATATGTCCAATCTTGTCAGTGACACCTTTCATATATAGAAGTACAGCAGGTTGGCGCTCGACTGTGGTTGGTTTATTGCGTTTTCTGTGACAAAGCCGTGGTACTTTCAGTTTATTATCCTGTAGTACGTGCTTGACATGCTGAAGCTCAGCAGCCAGGTGTTGGGTGTCACAGATGCCGCGTGCTCTCTGAAACAAAGATTTCCCTACAGTAGCCAACTGTCTAGGATGGTGGTGAGAATCAAGTTGTTTCATTTCAATGTGTAGTGTTCGCGTAAACTTTAGAAAACAATATAGGTCTATAAAGTTTTATTATTTTCCAGAACAATCACCATCGATTTTCACATAATGACGTTTTGACGTTTACAGATTAATAGAATAGACAACTTTCGTTTAAAAACTTGCCAAAAATTACAAGGCAGCTCACATTCACTTATTGATTTATTGTTCTTTTTAATTAAAAAGTGCAATTTTTATCTTAATTATAATCTGCTTATTCACTTATTTATAATCTGCTTAAATATAATATGGACAATGTTTTTTTTGGAATTTTTTTTTAACCTTACTACTTACACGAGTTTCTGAACGTAGTTTTTTTTTATTAGACAACAGAAATCTAACTTATTCAACCCCGACTCCACGCAGTACTGGTCTGTCCTACCCTAGAGTATATATAAAAAGCCGGAGCTGTCGCGGACCGAAATTAGGGCGATAAATTATTGATTTTAAGGTTAGAATTTACAAATTTAAAAAAATTTATATCTCTGAAACTATTCATTTCCGCAGAGTGGGAGTACAACCAAAGGATAGGCCTCGCCCCCTCCCCCTCCCCCCTCTAAAATTTTACTTTTTATTTTCAAGTGCTGGGTCGGGTAGGCGTTTAATTTTTTCACTGTATTTTGTAAATTTTATAAATATTTAATTTAGCTTCAGTGCAGCAATTAGCACTAAAAATTTACTATAACGTTGTGTTATCAAATTTGTAGTATTTCATCTGCATAGCCAACGGTTGCAATGGTCGTTGGATAGATGGCGCGCTGTGCCGCTATTAGCACTCTAAAAATTACAAAAGCAGTGACAAAATTCAGCGTCTACGTCAGCCTTCCCGGTAGCATAGCGGTCAGTGCAGCCGCCCGGATTGCGGAAGACCCAGGTTCGATTCCTGGCTGGGTCGGGTAGGCGTTTAATTTTTTCACTGTATTTTGTAAATTTTATAAATATTTAATTTAGCTTCAGTGCAGCAATTAGCACTTGAAAATAAAAAGTAAAAATTTACTATAGCGTTGTGTTATCAAATTTGTAGTATTTCATCTGCAAAGATGAATCTGCATAGCCAACGGTTGCAATGGTCGTTGGATAGATGGCGCGCTGTGCCGCTATTAGCACTCTAAAAATTACAAAAGCAGTGACAAAATTCAGCGTCTACGTCAGCCTTCCCGGTAGCATAGCGGTCAGTGCAGCCGCCCGGATTGCGGAAGACCCAGGTTCGATTCCTGGCTGGGTCGGGTAGGCGTTTAATTTTTTCACTGAATTTTGTAAATTTTATAAATATTTAGGTACCTATTACTAGAATCATCATCATAAGACATTTTATATTCCCCACTGCAAAGGCACATGCCTTATTTATGGATATATAAGAAGAGATTGGTCCGCTTGTACTTACTGGGCAAGGCTGCTTCAGTAAGTATCTGCATCGGATGGGTAAAGAGATCATCATCACCATCCTGCCTCGAGTGCGAGGCGCCTGATGATAGCGCGCAACATACCCTAGAGGTGTGCGGTGCTTTGGGTATTGTGCAATGTGTGTTGGAGGGTGGTAACGATCGCAAATGCAGCCGGCTGACATTTCTGGTCACCCAACCTGTGACTTCTTATCAATTATAAAATAATAAGGAATAATTACAATTGCATAGATATACCTACATAATGCTGAAGTATGGTGATAGCCATTAACAAGCAAGACCAAGACCGCATATTTGCGCCCATAGCCTAGCGTTCGTACGACGACGTTGACTCGTTTAACTGTTTTATTTTAACTTGATTTCCACAAAACTACTTATAATATGTAATGTTTTGACACTGGAAATGCCAAAGGAGATAAGTAAAATCGAAAAACGTTGTTTTTGATGTGAAAAATACCTATAGTTTGATGAACTTCACAAGTCTTTTTCTCGTGATTCCGGCGAACCAGAGAATTGAGTTTTTTTTTAACTTAATGTCAAGATAAAACTCTAAAAGGGTAGGTTTCATAATGTACATAATTGTACAATGTGAAACCAAAGTCCATACTTCAGTGGTCAATCTCCTTTATTCGTCTACTAATCCTCATTCTGTTTTTTGTTTCAGAATTGGATTAAATTTCCAATACAAAGAAATAACAATATTGGAAGATGCCATAAACTATAAATTTATATAAATGTTAGGCTGCCCGGCAGTGGTACATTTGCTAGAAATATTCCATTATAAAAAAAATATTGCTTTACAGTCTATGAAAATATAATTCTATGAAGCTATGATCAATAACAAACGATCGTGTATACTTTTCAAAGAGTACCTAGTAGATATATGAGTGCACTTTCCATAGAAAATATAATAATTTTCATTGGCCGCACGTAAATTTTCGCGCGAATCTACGGTCTTTGAAATCCAATTTCTATATTTCAGGTGAATGTTTTTAGCTAGAAATGTGATAATATGATGCAAAAGGTATATTGATTCTAAAGAAATGCATAAAAAATCACAAATATTGTATAATAGTCGGTAATTATTTGAAAATGTTCTACAAGGGTCCGAAAAATGTATGTAAAAAGTGTAATGTAATGTAAAAACTTGAAGCATATACATAAACATTGATATTATTGTAGCCTATTAGACATAGACATAGACATACATTTATTTACCACAAGCACACATAAATACATTTATACAAGACGTTTAATCGTAGCAATTACAATAAAAAGAGAAACATAAATACAAACAGAATTAAATGAACAAAGACAACAACATTAATAATTTAATAATAAAATAAAAATCTAATGAATATTGAAGTATGTGTGCTACAGCAGCAAATGGGCCTCGACTCAGCAAATGCCTACTGTGTTAGCAGCAGACGCTGTTATTCTGCCAAGACCGTGCATTTAGCCTCAGGACCCCGTGAAAACAATTTTTTTTTTGCTTATTGGTGTGTTGCGTGTGTTTGGTGTTACAAAGTGTAAAATAAAACATTAAATAGGCGACGTGATAAGATAATTATGATTAATAAAAATAAAAAATAGAATAAAAATAATTAATAATATTAATAGTCAGTCGATGTGCAGAGTTAGCAAATATCAAATAATGTCAACGTAATTACAGAATTATACATTTCTAAATAAATAAAAAAAGGCGGCTACATAAAATCATCTGCTCCAATAAAAATTAACATTTGAACGGCACACCACAGCTGTTCGTACCAGACAATCCACCTTTCTGCCTTTCCATTACATATGCCTTAAAATACTTTTTGAACGAGAATTTAGGTTTTTGCCGTAGAGGTGGAGGAATGTTGTTCCAACATTTGGTTGCCTGGTAATGAAAGCTGCCCCTGAATGCTACCGTTTTATGTTTGCAGTAATGCAGCAGATCTCTTCTCGGTCTTGAACTGTACTTACTGTTGGAACTGTCTAGTTTTGAAAACAGATATTCTGGTGATCCGGTCTTTATGACGTTGTGCACTAAAACAGCCAGATGTATATGTCTCCGGGAAGCCATGTTCAGTGTAGACGCATTGTTCAGATAGGATGTGATATGTGTTCGTGGGGGGATATTGTAACAATATCTACTACATGCATTCTGAACCCTTTGTACAAGACGAGCTGTTTTTGCTGTTAGGCGCAGGCCATAAACCAGATCACCATAGTTTAATTTCGACAGCACAAGAGATTCACAGATCTTAACACGTATTTCCTCTTTCAGGAAATGTCTTATCTTGTAGAGTAGCCTTAATCTGTAAAAGCATGACCTTACTAAGCCATTAATATGACTTTCAAACCGCAGTAATTCGTCAAATATCAGTCCAAGGTTTCTGGCTTCGTTGACTCGCTCAATACCTTGACCCAACTTCAAGAGCAGGCCCTTCTATGGCTTGTATTTGACGATTTGAACCCAAAACCATAAACTTTGACTTGGACGGGTTCAGAACAAGAGCGTTATTCTTTGACCACAAAGCTATACGCCCTAAATCGTCATTTAATTTTGCGATATTAGAAGGGACATCCTGAGGGCTAATTGGCAGATATAATTGAACATCATCAGCATAGAGGTGATACTTACAGTGTTTTATGCCCCAGCAAAGGTCAGCACTATATATAAGGAAAAGAAGCGGCCCCAAAATGGAACCTTGGGGAACGCCACGATTCAACTCTTTCAGAGATGATTTTAACTTCGAACCATCATACCGATTAACCGTGACAAACAGAGAGCGACCGCTGAGATAGCTATTAAACCATCTGATAGTGGGAACGTCGACCCCATAATACGACATCTTGGAGAGCAATAGTGGGATATTCAGTGAATCAAACGCTCGAGAAAAATCTAGTAAAACTAATACTGATCCTAAACCCTTGTCCTGCTCAGAAAGCACATTATCCACAACGTCAAGCAAAGCCGTCGTAGTACTCCTTCCCTTTCTAAAGCCCGACTGAAGGTCAGGCAAAATTTTGTTACATTCTACATAACTACTCAGCTGGTTATAAACTACTTTTTCGATAACTTTCGAAAGAACTGGAAGTATGCTGATTGGTCTAAGTTCCTTAATGTCAGTCGGATTGGAGACTTTTGGTATAGGGTTTACTAATGCTATTTTCCACTGACTCGGGAAAGTTGAGGTTAAAATAGACTTGTTAACGATGGCTGTTATAAGAGACAAAGTGTGCGGCAAAGTTAGCAGCACCATGTCCATTGATAAACCGTCAACCCCCTGCGCATTACTTTTTATTGACAAAAGTATCTTAGCTACTTCTTGCTCACTAGCTGGTTGCAAGGAAAATGTAACATCGTTTTTAAATGTGTTGAATTCAAAGAATGTCAAATTGGAAATCGGAACAGAACAGTTACCCGGGATATTTAAGAAATGCTTATTTATTCTATCGGGATTATCAAAGATTTTAGGGAGATGGTGGTCATTTCTAGAATCAGATAGGACATCCTCTTTTAAATTTTTCCATAGTTTTTTTTTTCATTTCTGAGCTCTGAATTAATACGGTAATCATAATAAGCCCGTTTCTCATTAAAGATGCTCTGAGTGACGAGTGATTTCAGTTGCTTGTATTCTTTTTTGTGGTTTTCTTCTTTCATTTGACGGAATTTATCGTGGGCTTTGTTTCGGCAACTCATCATTAGCCTCACCGTGTCTGTGATCCAGGGTGTAGGTTTGCCCTTTACCCTCATGGTTTTAAGCGGGGCATGTTGGTCTAGCAAACCTGTAACCAAAAGAACAAAAGCATCCAACATAACATCAACAGAGGCCACCCTGGCAACAGCATGCCAGTCAATACTCAATATGTCAAGATCAAACTGTTTCTGACAAATACTTTTAAGAGGTCTAAGCAATGACCTTGGGCGGCACATATTCACGTTTTATATTCAATATCGCAGTAACAAAACAGTGCCCCAAGGAGCCAGTGATATTTGTTACGTTTACGTTTAGGACGCGACAGTCTGTACAAATTAGATCAATCAGTGACTCACTACTCTCAGAAAAGTGAGTTGGTTTAGTTATAACTTGAGATAAGTCTGTGTAGCCAAGAAATTGATTAAATTTCTGTGTCATACCACTATTTGTGTTCAGTAAGTTAATATTAAAATCGCCTAACAAAACTATACAACTATACTAATGTCGCAACATTCATCGCTCAGTAGTTCTGACAGCTTACTCGAGAATGTCACCATGCGGGACAAAGGAAAGGTGCTACGGTCTTTGCCGCCTCAGTCAGCAGGTGATTCATGTCGCTGTTTGTCCAAGGATGACCTGAGAGATTTAATAGATAAACAAATATGCGAGTCGATGAGTCGCTGTCTGGAGCGCGCTATAAACGATAAGCTTAGTTCTCAATTAAAGGAAATACGCGACGAACTGACGAGCTTTAAGGACTCCATTACTTTTATTAACGAAAAGTTTGAGGAGCTTAAGTCGGAGTGTTCCACTCATGTCTCGAGTATAAAATCGCTCGTGAAGGAAAACGACTCATTGCGATCGACTATTGGTAGCATCAGTGCTCGTCTTAATCAGATGGAACAACTATCTCGGTCAAGTAACATTGAGTTGCAGTGTGTACCGGAACACAAATCCGAAAACATCGTGAACTTGGTCACTCAGCTTGGTAGCGTGGTAAAATGTCCTATTAAAGAGTCTGACATTGCTTACTGTGCCCGGACGATGAAGTTTAACAATAAAAGCAGTAGACCACGGTCCATTCTTGTGAGGTTTAGTAGCCCTCGCCTTCGTGATTGTGTCTTGGCTGCATCTATATCTTTTAATCGTGAGCACCCACATGGAAAATTGAACTCGGGGCACTTGGGTATAGGCGGAGATGAAAGATCACCTGTTTATGTCGTCGAGCACCTAACACCTGAGAACAAACAACTTCATGGAGCCGCTCGGCAGAAAGCTAAGGAACTTCAGTTTAAATTTGTCTGGGTACGCAGTGGTCGAGTTTTTATGCGTCAAACGGAAACCTCATCTCCTATTTTAATAAAGGATAGGGAGTCATTGTCAAAATTAAATTAGAATAGTGTCTTTGTTTTTTGCTTTTGTTTATACATAAAGGATTAAAATATAATTTTCTAAAACTGTATTACCAAAATGTTAGAGGTTTGAACACAAAAACTTTAGATTTATATAATAGTGTAATCTGTAACGATTACGATATAATTGTATTGAGTGAAACTTGGCTTGATGATGGCGTTATGGACTCTGAGCTTTTCGACAGTCGGTATGTTGTCTACAGACGTGACCGTTCATCTAGTGGTTTCCACTCTGGTAAGCGTGGTGGTGGTGTGTTAATTGCCGTGTCGAAACTCTATCACTCTGTAAGGTTAAAAAAGTTTGAGAGTAGTTGCGAAGATTTATGGGTCTGTGTTGAAATAGGTGGTAAAATAAAAAAGGACAGTCTATATGTTTGTGCGGTATATCTACCACCACCTATTCAGAAACAATTACTTGACCATTTTATTACGAATACCAACCGCGTTATGGAGTATGTAAAAAATACCGTTGTACTGGGTGACTTTAACTTGAGTTGCATTGATTGGATGGGCAAAACGGCACCCAATGCTGCAGTCGCACATAGTTCGTACGCTCAAGACTTATTGGACTTTGTCGCTCTGAACCTGTACACTCAGTGCAATCTGGTTCTAAATAATATGAATAAAATATTGGATCTGGTTTTAAGTAATATACCTATCGTTGACTTAATTGAAAGTGATGATGTACTAACTAGATTGGATCCATATCACCCTGCTTTGCAATTCTTGGTTAAACTTGGCAGTGACCGGGTATTAAAGCCCAATAACTCATTGAGACACAACTTTTATAAAGCTGACGTTGACAAGATAAGGGAATCTTTGGACAATACCGACTGGGAAGCTGAGCTGTCTGCTGGTACAAACAGCGTTGATGAAGTAGTTGATCTGTTTTACAAGATTCTTCATAAAATTATAGCTCTCCATGTCCCCTTAAAGAAATGTAGAACGTCGAAACGTCCAGCGTGGTTTACACATGAATTAATTAAACTTTTAAATGAAAAATATCGCTGTCGTGTAAGAGTTCGTAAATACAAGAACCCTCGTGATGTTGTAGATCTAAGAATGCTCGGGGATAGATGTGCGAGGCTGCAGGCAAAGTGTTACAGTACTTATATTGCACAACTTGAGGCTGATCTTGCATTTAACCCTAAATTGTTTTGGTCGTTTGTAAAAAGCAAGAGGAAAAATAACGATACCGACTTTCCCTCTGAAATGTATAGTGGCGATGTGGCGGTGAGTAATGGCTCTGATATTTGTAATCTTTTTGCCAAAAATTTTGCATCTGTTTATAGCAGAGATAACGCCTTACCTCTTGCTTGGGAATCCTCTAATATAAATGGCTCCCAGTCAAACCTTAGCTCTGCGAAACTCTCTCGCGAGGAAGTCACAAAGGCCTTAAAAAAGCTAGATTGCAATAAAGGTGCTGGCGCCGATGGTATACCGGCTTTATTTTTATGCTCATGTGCAGATTCTATTTCTTATCCCTTAAATTTAATTTTTAATATGTCACTATCTTCGGGGGTGTTTCCAAAGCGGTGGAAGGAGGCTATAATAGTGCCAATCTTTAAATCTGGTGACAGAAATTGCACTGAGAACTATAGGCCTATATCTATCCTGCCAGCGATCGGAAAAGTCTTTGAGTCTTTGATATACCCGGTTATTTCGTGGCACTTTAAAAAAATTATCTCATCGCAGCAGCACGGCTTTTATAAGTCCAGATCAACAGAAACTAATTTAGTACCTTTTGTTGATGACATATGTACCTCGGTCGATGCAAAAGTTCCTGTGGATGTAATATACACGGACTTCAGTAAAGCTTTTGACCGAGTACATCACAAAATCCTTATCTCAAAGTTGTCTGCGATTGGTGTTGCCGGAAGTCTTTTGCGTTGGTGTAACTCCTATCTGCTGAACAGAAACTCTGTAGTGTTGGTACAAGGGTTTAAGTCCGAGCGGTTCATGGCTTTATCCGGTGTGCCACAAGGTTCCCATTTAGGTCCGTTATTTTTTAATATATTCATAAACGACATAGTCTTTTCTCTTCCAAATTCAAAATTTTATTTATACGCTGATGATCTCAAACTATATAGAGAAATACGTTCTCCAAACGATCGGATTCTTCTCCAAGCTGACATTAATGCTCTAGTAAAATGGTGCGATGTTAACTGCATGTCTTTAAACATTGAAAAATGTTACTACATACAGTTCTCTAGAAGCAAAAACACCTGCACAAGCCGTTACACAATAGGAAACACAACCCTTACCCAAGTTCATGAGGTACGTGACCTTGGAGTAACATTAGACAGTGGACTGCGTTTTCATGTCCACATCGATAACATAGCCACTAAAGGATTTAGAATGTTGGGTTTCGTTTTGCGTAACATTAAGGGCTTCAAGAATCCTGCTAGCAAAATATTGCTCTATAACGCTCTCGTGAGGAGCAATCTTGAGTACTGCAGCACCGTATGGAACCCTCATTACGAAGTCCACACTAAACGCATCGAGAAAATTCAAAAAAGATATTTGTGGCATCTTGCCTATAGTTGTAATATGGCACGGAAGCTTCCGCACTATAGTGATCGTTTGGAGTACTTTAAAATGGACTCCCTCTGTAATAGAAGAGGCTTGCAGGATCACATGTTTCTATATAAAATAGTCAATGGTATTTTTGACAGTCCTCTTCTCATATCCAAAATTAACTTTAATGCGCCGTTGAAACTTCCTCGTCTTTCAAAGTATATTCCTTTTGTCAGCGGTATTTCAAGAACAAATCTTGGCCATTACTCGCCGTTGAACAGAATTGTAAACAAATACAACGCACTATTTAAAACCACTGATATAGATATTTTCTCGGAAACACGTAAAAGTTTTAAGAACAAAATTTTGTTACAACCCATTATTTAATTTATTTAACTTATTTTTCATTGTAGTAAATTTTTATATTAATTCGTCTCTAAGGGATGTCTGTTACTTGAGATTGAACTTATAATAATTATGTTATATATTTGCATGTAGTGGTACCTATAAGTAAAGCATTACTCATTTTTTGTAAGATGCAATGTATGTTATAGTAAGTTTTTGTGTAATTGCTTTGTTGGTTACCCCAATAAATAAATAAATAAATAAAAATAAATAAATAAATAAATAAAATACCATCATAGCTGGAAAAGTAAGCGACTGAATCTGTTAGCGCATCAATAAATGAATCTGCATTGATCCATTGTGGACGGTAAGTGGTACGTGATTGAAGTGGTAAGTGATTTCCAGCCACATTTGTTCTATTTCAGCATCAGGGTGTATTATTGTGCGTGCACTGATTCCTCGTCGAATGTAAAACCCTACGCCCCCTCCCCTACCTCGACGCATATGGGGCGGGCGAGGGATGCACCGCAATCTGTAGCCGGGTATTTTCGGTGCTCGCGCTTCTTCGCCCTGCCTAATCCACGTCTCATTTATTGCAACAATATCGCACCTAAGATTATCCATGGCTACGATAAAGTCATCATGTCCCGTGTTCAATGAACCCGCATTATACAGACCCAACGTACAGAACCCTGATCTAGAACCCATCAGCACTAAACAATACACGTTTGTAATTAACTATACAGAAAATGTTGAGAAAAATGCAGGTGTTATGGTTCAAAGGTGTAATACAAACAACTCCACTACGAGCAATCAATACTACAATTAAAAAAAAAAGTAAAGTATAAATAAATTGTATATTGTAAAATATATGTAAACACAAATTTTAAAATAGCATGTGTAAAATGTATAGTGATGAATTGATTTATGTTCTGTTGGGTAAATAGTAGAATAAATTGATGTGTCCATATTAAAAATAATTGCAAAATACATCCTGAAAAAAATTGGGTACTAAGTGGCCTAAATAGTATAATGATTAATAAATTGATGCCCCCTAGAACAAGTTGTAAAACAAATTGATAATATATCCGTTTTGAAAGTAATAGTAAAATGTATTCCAATAAGAACTGTGCAAAAAAATGTTTAAGGGTAAGAATAAATAATAATAATATTAGGCTTTGCAGTAAAACCAATTGTGAAGTCAATATAGTAAAACACAGAAACCCTTCACAAACATTACACACGACCAAGCCTATCATCAGGACCTGAGGAAACAGTTGAGCAATAAATTGTTCGTATACATTTGGCGAGGATAGTGCTCCTGGAGATGTAGCAACACAATACTTTTTTACAGCGACCGATGATATAATGCGAAAATTTATCTCAAACAACACAACTCTACCGAACATCTCTAACATTATAAAACGTATAAAACACAAAACTGTTAATATATAATACCAAAAATAAAATAAAGAAATTCGCATGCAATTAAAGAAAAAGTCCACAATAACAAAAAAATAAAGTAAAGTGGGTTTTATCTTAAGAATCGGACTTTCCGTCTGAGGGGCCAACCGCATCAGCCCCAAAAACCCGGACTAGATCGGTCTCCGAGCGTAGCCGGTGGCGCGGGGAGTCTTCGCTCTGGCTTTGGCGGGCATATATTCAGCCGTCCTTTGTCCATACGAACTTCCACTTCAGACGAAATCCGATCTCCCGCACCCTGGAAAATAGTTGCCTGTTTTCCCTCGTCAGGCGCTCATTAATGTAGAAACGGCGCGACTGGCCACTTATGCCAGCATCGCCAGTTGTGGCGCCGCGGCGCACACGCGCAGCCCGAAGGAGATCATCGCGCAACGCGCGACGCACCAGTCTTACAGCAATAGGCCGCGCCCGCGCACGTCCTGCCATGTCGTCATTAACTAATCCCACCCGGTTGGCGCTTACGACGTCATTTTCGCTCAACGGAAGGCCAAGCTTCCGAGCGAGAGCCAGTACAACATGGACCACAGCTTCCCCCTTGGACTCCGGTACTCCCACGATGTCCACGTCATTCGCTAAAGCTTGCTGATCCGCTTGGCGGATGTGCTCCTCAAACCGTTTCACGGTCTCACGAAGATGGTCGTTTTCCTTCTTAAGAGTGTTTATAGTACTTGACTTCTCGGCGAGTGACGATTTAAGACTTTCAAGTTGAGCGTCTATGGATGCCAGCGAACTATGAAATCCAATAAGGGCGTTATTTAATGAGTGTAACTGCTCCTTGACTAATTGACCCACGGACTCGGCCACCGCCTCACTTATTTCCTTCCTAATGAGCGATCGCAAATTTGCAGTTGTCATGGTGAATTCATCTTCCAACACATCTTCTGAAACCACTGTAGATTTAGATGCCGGTCTCCGATTTGTGACATTGCTGCAGTCTCCCAGGCTTCCACTCGTTTGGATAGACATTTGAGCAGCTGATCTAATTGGCGTATTTGTATTGTCGACCTTTCGTTCTTCATTACGACAACCTGGGCACTTCCAGTTATCCTTGACGGTTTGTTTCATAGAGGCAAAAGACCGAGGCGTTACTCCAGTGCATTCCAAATCATAGTCGTTACTGCAGAAGAAACATTTGAGAAACTCTCTTCCAGTTATTGCGCGCTTGCAACCGACACACGACATCTTCTTAAAACAGTCAGCCGGTTTAGGCATTGCAGGTAAAAAGCAAATAAATGTGCAGAAATAAAATTAGAAAAGAAAATGCAATAAAAAGCAAAATTAAAATTGCACAATCAAAATAAAAGGAAAAAGAAGCCGCTCCCCCGCCTGGGATCGATCACCGTTCGCCTGGGATCGATCACCGTTCGCCTGGGATCGATCACCGTTCGCCTGGGATCGATCACCGTTCGCCTGGGATCGATCACCGTTCGCCTGGGATCGATCACCGTTCGCCTGGGATCGATCACCGTTCGCCTGGGATCGATCACCATTCGCCTGGGATCGATCACCGTTCGCCTGGGATCGATCACCGTTCGCCTGGGATCGATCACCGTTCGCCTGGGATCGATCACCGTTCGCCTGGGATCGATCACCGTTCGCCTGGGATCGATCACCGTTCGCCTGGGATCGATCACCGTTCGCCTGGGATCGATCACCGTTCGCCTGGGATCGATCACCGTTCGCCTGGGATCGATCACCGTTTCTTAAGCTGCCAGTTTTATCGCTTCAGTGTAGCGTGCTCGGCTATCTAGCTTGTTACCACCGTAGACGAAATAAGCGGTCAGAGCCTACGCAAGCCGGCACAGTGTCTAAGCAACAACAGCAACAGTTTAGCTCAACGACCGCGACCGGTTCGGACTCAAGGTCAACAAGCTTAATGCGTGCACAATGACATTCACTTTTAACGAATAATCTGTAGTTTTTGCACCAAATTTGACACCAGTTCACAATAATTTTGATCTTGCTTATCACCACTCAATACGTTATGTTTTTATGCGTTCACCGTTACAACTTTTCACTGGAAGACTAGCTTTTTACTGTAGCTTTCAATAAAAATACGGGGAGCAAAGTTATACGTGTGTTCGTCTCACAAGGCCCTGAGACCGAATCCTAGGCCGAGCCTATTGCAGTCATTGTCGGTGAAACAAGACAAAGCCCTGAAAAGAGCTGTTTATGACGTTGCCGCTGAAACAAGATGGAGCCCTGATAAGAGCTGTTATAGTAGCAGCTACCGATGACGCCGACGATGCCAACGCGACGAGCTCCACTTGCATAGCTGCACCTTCAGTCGTTCACAGCCGCCGCCGAGGAAAAGGTCGCGTTTTTTTTTTTTTTTTAGTGAGACTGCTGGTTGCCGAGGGGCATTTCCAGCTTCACTGAGCTTGTTTTGGGGCGGCGAGGTACGTAAAGGGTACCTCAAGCCGTGTTGAAACGAATCACCTTTGGAGGATTTCTAGAGGGGTACGGCATCGCACACTTAAAAGTGCGCGTCCCCGTGCCCTTCCAGAGTCTCCGAAGGGTTCGGATCGGATCGGAAAAGGTCGCGCGCCCAGCGAAATCGCCTTTTATATACGGCGAGCGCGGCAGCGCTAGCGAGGTGCTGCACGCGTAGTATACCCGCGACAAAATACTGATGTTTATCAAAGTACCTCAGGATATTTTATAATTTATTTTATTTATTTTAACGCTTTGCTATTGGTAATTGGATTTGGTAACTTCTGTATAAATACACGCTTTGTTGACAATAAACACATTCCATCCTGATCGCTGTTTCAATCAATAGCTACCAAGCTCCTCTAAATTATGATGAATAATAAGTTGATTAGTTCTAATTTCAGTTTTTGATGTTATTTTACTCTCCTTTCATACAAAAAAAACTGAAAAAACCACATTCGAACAAAGTAAATGACATTAAAAAAGTGAAAAAAGCCGTCCGAATTTGGTCGGCAACAGTAACGCGTTCACTCACTCTATTCGAACGGTTTATACGTCATTAGAAACGGAATTTTATAAACATTTTTAAACCTTCGCGTTCCATAATTAAACAAATTTTTAAACGGGGATTAACGCAAACTAATTAGTAAAAAAGGTATCATACCTTCTTTATACCCGACGTTTCGACCGAGTTCCAACGGCCGTGGTCACGGGTGGACTGCTGTCGCGATACCTTTTTTACTAATTAGTTTGCGTTAATCCCCGTTTAAAAATTTGTGGAATTTTATGACGTCCAAAGTCACAGAACAATTCATCCAAATCCAAGCTATAGTTTTTTCACTATAAGACAAAATTTCGCTTGACAGCTCCCGTCCCTCCTGAGTCACGGCGGTGCTCGACGACACGGTGCCCGCCCGTACCTCTGGAGCGGCGGCCTCTGTGGCGGCGGCGGGGCCAAAGGGGTAAGTAATACGGCCTCATTTCATAGCAGGCCAGAGTTACTGTAACGCTGTCAAGTAAAATTTTCTTTCCAATTAAAAAGTACTTATACCACAATTTATAGAGAAATAGAAGTACGATAAAATTTCTTTAAGTTTATCTATACCGCTATGCTGGTGAGTTAGAGTTACTTCCTGGACATATATATACCATTTTCATCTGTATGGCAAAAGTACTTATGAATTAATCAGATAATTTAGTAAGTTCACCAAAATTTCTTTAAATTAAGTTTGCCTATATCGGGCAAAACGACGAAAGAGATTAATGGTACTTTGGATAACCACCATACAAATACTGATGGCTTTGGTTTATTTAAAAAGATGTCTATCCATAATACTGAAGTGTATCGTTAGATACGTGGAAAGTTACGTAACAGCTAATATTTATAATTAGTGAAGGAATTTTTTCTTAAGCTTGAATATCCCACTGTTAACAAGCTAACTATGAATCACCATGACACCTCGCTTCATGCGTCCAGTGTGTTTGATACGTACTGGACGCACGAAGGTGTTATCTGTTACATAGATCCTAATCACGTCAGTTAAATAACTTGTAAAATGACTAATAACTGTACTATCAATTTAAAATAAATATTTAAATAAAATACAGACCTTATTAAAGTTATCTTTAATTTGTATTAATAAAGGGAAGTTTCATTTATTACACTTATAATCACAAAAATGAATCTTAATTATTTCACAAATTAGTGTTTTATAGAACCGCTCTAGTCTCGATTTTATGGTGGAATCAAAATAATGAACATTATTCAATTATTCTAACCATCAACAAAAGCTTCTTATACAATGAGATCAACAACGAAATCTAAATCAAGGAATGGACTTGCTTATACAAAATAAATGATTATTCATCATCATCAATTCATCATCATCATCATCTCAGCCAAAAGACGTCTACTGCTGGACAAAGGCCAAATACACTGGGCCGCAAAAATTCCGGGTCGCTTATAAAAAGTGTGATAGTTTCTTAACTACACAACACAAACTAGTGAAACTGTAGTATGTTATAGATGATTGACTTATACTTAAAAGAAAATACATAACACGTTTGTAAACTGTATAATTTTTTTTAAGTACTAAAAAATACAAAAAAAAAACACTTCTAACCTTTGACAACAAAAATGTACAACACAGTTAATCGGCAAAATGAAAGCTTTTCTGTAAATTTAATATCTTGTATTTCCTCCACGAGCCCGTATCGCTTCATTAAGACGATGTGGCATGCTGTAAATCAAATTTCTAATATAGTTTTGGTCTATGTTTGACCATTCTTTTACTAGCGCACTTCTTAACTCACGTAAGTTAGCTGCAGCTGGAAAGCGTTGTTTAACGCATCTCCCGAGCTCGTCCCATAAATGCTCTATGGGATTTAAGTCTGGGTTGCGAGCTGGCCACTCCATGCGGGTGATACCGACGTCTTGAATATACGCGTTGACCAAATGTGCTGTATGTGGTCGCGCATTATCGTCCATAAAAATGGAATTTGCGCCCATATTCACTAAGAAAGGACCAGCATGCTCATTTAAAATCTCCTCTACATATCTGGGAGCTGTCAGAGAACCGTTTTCTATAATTACTAACTCCGTACGATCTTTTGAAGATATCCCAGCCCAAACCATTATTGATCCTTCACCGAATGGCACCTTTTCCTCAAAACACGCTTGACGATAACATTCATTTGGTCGCCTATATACTCTTCGTCTCCTATCGTGTGCGAATAAACAAAATCTTGACTCGGAAAACATAACCCTGGACCAATCTTCATCTGTCCATCGGACGTGTTCTCGAGCAAACCGCAACCTGACAACTTGATGTTCTCTGAGCAATTTAGGGCCATTTGCTGGCCTTGAAGGCTTTATATCAGCTTCCCGAAGTCGCTGCCGGATCGTGTCAGAGCTTACATTGTTGTGGTGAATTTCTTGAAGGCTATTTCGGACCTGAACACCCGTGAGATGTCGATTTCTTAACATAGTGCTCACGATGAATCGGTCTTCTCGTGTAGTTGTACACCTTGGCCTGCCATTCCCTGGTCTCCTGATGTTCATGCCGGTCTCTTGAAATCGCTGGAGTACTCTTTGGACCGTGGATAAAGATACACCTACTGTTCTAGCAGTACTCCGCTGACTCCTTCCTTTTTGTACCATGGTGATAATTCGTGTACATTCTTCAGTAGATAACGACATGTTGGTGCATGGTTGGTTGATGCACAAAATACTGTGACCAGCCAAAAAACTGTTTATAATGACAGCTCGGTTTGAAACAAAAGCGAAAAAATTTTCTATTACAAAAATTTTATTTTTGATATTTTTCAAAAATCGGAATTTCTTTCTTTGAAGCTGTAACTTGTTCAAAATCTCTTTTGATATCTATATACTTAATATATAAAGCTGAAGAGTTTGTTTGTTTGTTTGTTTGTTTGTTTGTTTGAACGCGCTAATCTCAGGAACTACTGGTTCGAATTGAATAATTCTTTTTGTGTTGGATAGTCCATTTATCGAGGAAGGCTTTAGGTTATATAACATCACGCTGCGACCAATAGGAGCGAAGCATCAGTGAAAAATGTTGCAAAAACGGGAAAAGAGCCTAAAAAATTAAAAATGCTGCCGAAAGTCACTATTCCACGCGGACGAAGTCGCGAGCACAGCTAGTGTATAATAAGCGTCACAAATCTGCTAATAACATATTATTTATACGAGGGATCTATGTAAATAACTTTGGGAGATATCGCGGTTTTTCTAAATGACCCGTTATTTTTGCTGTCCAGTGTAGTTATTAAAAATAGATAATTTCAGATAGACACTTTTATAAGATAGATTTTAGATAGACAATTTCAGGTGGAAGGTCGATATTTTTGAGAATTTGAAGTTGTTAGTTAAAAAGAACATGGAATAGAAATTTACTTAAAAAAAATTTTTAGAGTAGACTTTATTATAGGCAAATAAAAAAATACATAATGTGTTTTGCTTATCCTAAAAAGAAAACTTTGACAATGAATTATTATTTAAAAAAAAGAATTAATTAATAGCTTAACTAATTGTATGGTGTGGTTGAGTGGAAGTACTGAGTTTTGTTTGGTGTGCTAAAGGATAAAATATAAAATCGAAGTAAGAATTTAATGTAGTGTTTTTCAGTCTAATGGTTTTCGTAAAAGTAATAAAAAAGTAATAAAAAACAAAGATCAATAAAATAGGTAGATCAAAATCTAGTGACGCGGTATCGTGTCAAGCCAAGTTCAAGCTAACAGAATTGGCGAGCAGCTATTTGGAGCCACTTTTGACCCCCTCACAACTCAAAAACTATTTCACGTAAACATGTCAAATTGGGCTCATATATTGAGACTTGCGAGATACTTAACATGTGCTCCAAATTTCATAAACACATCACAAACGATAATTTAAATATAAACGTCCAAAAATCGTCATTTGTATCACTGACTGACTCACTGATCTACGAGTGTGTAGATAGATCAAAACTCTAACCCAGTTCCAGATGACCTAGAAAGTTCAAATTTGGCATCCAGATAGGTAGTTGGGCGAATACACAGGAATAAATCAAAAACTAGTAATTTTTTATAAATTTAATATATTTTTAATTAATTCATTTTATTAGGAACACTTACATAAAGATGCCTGCTATGTTAGAATCAGCAATCAAAATCGATGACAGCCGGTCTTTATGTGAATTTTAAGGTTTTCACGTGAATATATAATGAGTGGAATAGGTACTACCCTTATTTTTATTTAATCCAAACATATCAATTTTAGTACTTATAACCACTTATAACTAAAGACGACTTTCGTATTTATCACGTTACTATTGTTCGCCCGAGACTTTGTTCGCTAAGATTACACTATCCCACAGGAACCTGTTACCGGGATAAAAAGTATCATGTATCCTAGTCCGGGTCATGGTCTGTCTATGTGCAAAGTTTCATCCAAATCCGTTCAGCCATTTTCACGTGATGCGCGGTCAAATAAACAGACAAACAGATAAACAGACAAACAGACAAAAATTCAAAAAACTGTTGGAACGTGTTCTATTATCGATTGTAAGTATCCCCAGCCAATCTTTTTTCGAATATCTTCCATGTACAGACTTTCGAGCCTCTTTAGCTTTATTATTTGTATTTGTATAGATTATTAACTAGGATTTAGTATTATTTATTATTTCAATAATAAGCGCACATCAATAGTGTAAGATCATCATTACTTATAAATAAATCACGGCCACGGCCGCCCGTGGCCGTGGCCGTGGAGCAGCGGGGTGGGGAGCGGTGCGATATTTTATTATGAATAAGTACCTAATAATAATTTCTATACAAAAGTAATGATATCCCCTCGAAAACATAAATGTGAAATGAGAGCCAAGTTCAATATTATGATATATGCGTTGGTTGTTGACAAAAGAAGTGAGATCTAAATGGGTGCCAAGAAAATATCATTTCTTCTTATAACTTAGGATAATATATATTGAAACCTAAGGTCTAACTTTGCTAGTTTTCATATACGAATTATATTATAGCCTTCGCAAGTTCTAAAGCTGTAAGTTCTTATTTCTTCTGGAAATTTGGCTGGCTCGTAGAAACTAGCCATCGAACATTAGGCTCTTCCATGACTGTTTTAGTAGGTACTTAATAGTACCAAGAACTAGCCAAGCTAAATTAGACCTTAGGTTTCAATATATTATCCTAAGTTATAAGAAGAAATTATATTTTCTTGGCACCCATTTAGATCTCACTTATTTTGTCGTTAAAGTCAACAGCCAAAGCATATATCATATTGAACTTGGCTCTCATTTCACATTTATGTTTTTGAGGGTTACTTTAACGCCATCCACTTGATAAAAATAATGAGGCAAAATTACTTAAGCGCTGGAAACATAGAACAGACGTAAGTCGCAGACGGGGCGCAGACAAATGTCTTTTCCGCGTCCGTTTCATACAAAATGTATAGAAGCGTCGCAACGCAAAACATATAGAAAAGACAGGGCGGGGGCACGAAGCTTACTCGTCTTCGCCCTACTACGTCGCGAGGGGTTTGAGGGAGGAGAGCGGGCGGGACTCGCGCGTCGCTGTCACATACTAGGGTTGCCACCCGTACTCTCTTATAAAGTATTGTACGTTATTTCGGATAATTGTACTCTATACTTTATTCTCATAAAGTATAGAGTACAATGCAATGCATTTATTGTTCTCACAATAAAGTACGTGAAAATACTTTATTCACATATTTTATTTCTCTGGGATTCTTTTTACATAAAACCAGTGATCGGATTAGGTAGTGCAATTTAGGGTAAACGACCTCAAACATTATGGATTGCGGGATTTCGGAAATATTCTATACGTGTAAAATACATTTTCTCTTGTTAGAAATTATATAAGAAAAAGGTATTTATTATAGGTAAGAAATAAAAAAAATTGTTTCTGTAAATACTTTTTATTATTTTAAAACGTGCAAGCAATCAATTACGAATAAAAGTGTTTACACAACATAGACAACATAGACAAAACGTGCTAATGAGACAGCGCGCACATGTTCTCTCTCACACTTATACTGTTTATGGGTGACGTCACCAGAGACGTCACCTGGCACGTCTCTATTACAAAAGTGATTTATTGTTTGACTGCCGCGAGCATGTTCGTTGACTATAAGTACTCTTTCAGGGCGTTTTTCAAATAAAATGGCCTGTTACTTATGTGGAAACCTTATTTCTAATAAACTGAATCTATATGAAATTGACGATAAACCCATAGATAATTAAATCAATTAACTAAATATTATTAAATTTGTATAGATATATGAAAATAAACACTAAAAAACAATTTTTTTTTTCAAAAGTAATCCATAATTTGTTCCATTTCGTAACTTTTTAACTTGGCATTTACACAAATATAACTATTTGTTTATAATTACTAATTTATTTATTGAACTAATAAAATATTATTATTCAAAAAACAACAACAAACGTAAACTTCAAATTTGTTGATGAATGCCGCCGACCGTTAAAAAGTTTAGTATATTTAAATAAATTGTTTGATTTTAACCCAACTAATTGGCTCAACCAATTCCAATTTCTGAATTTAAGCACGAAAATTGAATTTATTAACAAATCGAGGGCATATTGGATCCTTTAAATTTAGTCACTAAATTATATTATACTCTATTTGTATCAATATACATAATAAAATTAATTTATATAATTTTTATACTGATATGATAGTTTTGAACAGTGTCCTACAGATAACAAACAGCGTTAAATAGATCATTAAGTTTTTATTTAAAGTATCTTGAGTGTGTCATGCTCTCTTTATTGTCTCTGCGGTGGTGGCGTGTGCGTCGGGTCGTTACGTTCCCTAAAATATGGTTGAGCGAAGCGATGGCTGATTCATATGTCATACTCGTGAACGGGTGCCGCCTGTGGAGGCTGGTCTGCTCTTGCATATTTATCTCATTGTTAGTATTAATTACTATAGTTTGACTTTGTTTTTCTTAAACAATTTTTGACTTTTATTAGAGTACTGTAGTGGTACTGTATGACATTGTGGAAATTTAACTTATACCAGATGTAAATTTGATATATTAGATTTGTTTATTTCTTTTGTTTTTTTTACATGTTGTAGTTGTCTTCTATATTTTTTGTGTTTATTTGTAATGGAAAGTGTCCTGCTATGATAGGGCATTTTCCAATTTTTATTTTTTTTGACGCTGTAAGGGAGAAAAGAGCTGGACACTTGCTGAGTTTCTTGCCGGTTCTTCTCAGTGCAAGATCTTCCGCCCAGAGTAGACTTACGAACCGATGGCATAGCGACATTCATAAGAGCTACTTGTAGCCTAAACTGAATAAATGATTTTTGAATTTGAATTTTGAATTTGAATATATTAATGTCAACAATTTGTATTCAGAAATAATTATAGTTAATGAAATTATTTCAAAAATAAGCAACGAACAACTGTTTAAATCTAAAAATACTGCTGAAAAAAATGGCAAATGCTTTTTAAAAACTCAGATACAAATTTTACATTTAAAAATATTTTCTTTTTGCTTTCCATACCTGCAACTTCCGCTTTTACGGAAAGATTTTTTTTCCGTAACTAATATAAAATGGCGAAAAGAAAGGATTTATTTTAATATGGATCTAAATTGCTCATCATCGGCCTATCTTAGTCCACTGCTGGACATAGGCCTCCCCTAATGAGCGCCATAGTGCCCTGTCCTCGACTTGACGCATCCAGCATCTGCCTGCAGTCTTTCGCAGGTCATCATCCCACCTGGCCGGAGGGCGTCCTACACTACGTTTACCGAGTCGTGGTCTCCACTCAAGAACAAGTTTACCCCAGCGGTTGTCGGTTCCTCGCCAGATATGGCCGGCCCACTGCCATTTCAACTTGCTAATTCTTAGAGCTATGTCGATGACTTTGGTTCTCTGTCGGATGTATTCGTTACGAATCCTATCCTTCAGAGAAACTCCGAGCATAGCTCTTTCCATAGCTCGCTGAGCGACTTTAAACTGGTGGACCAGCCCTACCGTGAGTGTCCACGTCTCAGCTCCGTAGGTCATGACGGCTAGGACGCACTGATTGAAAACTTTCGTTTTCAAGCATTGCGGTATGGATGACGAGAAGATTCGACGTAGTTTCCCAAACGCTGCCCAGCCCAGCTGGATCCTCCTTTTGGCCTCCTTCTCTTGTTTTTACCTAATTGCAGAATCTGCCTGAGGTAAGTATATTCAGAAACGATTTCAAGAAGGTACGACGACCGGTACCGGATTTTTGTGGCCATTGATCATGACTTTGGTTTTGTCCAAATTCATGCCAAGACCGATGCGTCGCGAGGCTGAAGCTAGGCCGTCCAGCATCTGGTTCAGCTCCTCTAGCGACTCCGCCATTAGGACTATGTCATCAGCGAATCGCAGGTGTGAGATGTAGTCACCGTTTATGTTAATGCCCTTCCCTTTCCAGTCCAGCGTCTTAAACATATCTTCCAACGCACTTGTGAACAGTTTCGGGGATATGACATCCCCCTGTCTCACTCCTCTGCGCAATTGGATGGGTTTGGACTGCTGGCCCTGTACTTGGACATTCATAGTGGCGCATTCGTAAAGACATCTCAACACCTCGATATAACGACAGTCCACTTGGCATCGCTGTAAGGATTCCAGAACAGCCCAGGTTTCGACAGAGTCAAAGGCCTTCTCATAGTCCACAAAAGCCAGACACAGGGGCTGATTATACTCTTCAGACTTCTGTATAATCTGCCTCACTGTGTGAATGTGGTCTATGGTACCATATCCTCCGCGAAACCCGGCCTGTTCCGGTGGCTGGAACTCGTCGAGTCTCCTGGCGAGACGATTCTGTTAAAATATTATAAACAACTAGCTGGCTTCGTAAACGGTTTTATGTAACTGTCGTTGTAAACGCACACATTGTGTAATTGTGTACCTACTATGTTCACTCATTCTCTTGTGACAGCGGTCTTGTATGTGCACTCTGTGTCTTACAAATAAATCTCGTTTTACTGCCTCAATCTTCAGTTATTTCCTCATAATCCATCAGATTCGTGACCACTCGTGAGAAAAGCTTATAGACATGGCTCAGGAGCGAGATGGGTCTGTAATTTTTAAGCAGAGTTTTATCGCCCCTCTTAAAAAAGAGCACCACCAAGCTCCCGCTCCACGCCTTTGGAGTTCTCCCACTGTGAAAGACGGCGTTGAAGAGCTTCTGCAATTCCTGTATAACAGGGGCTCCTCCAGCTTTCAAAAGCTCTGATGTAATTCCGTCCTCACCGGGGGCTTTTCCATTTTTAAGCTGTCTCAGAGCTAACACGATCTCGTCTTGACTGATGTCTGGCAGTTCGTCGGTGTAGTGGCGTGTCAGGGTGGCTCTGGAATCGTGGTCGTTTCGTCGGGAACGAGGGGCATGTGCAGCGTATAATCGGCCATAGAAATCCTCTATCTCGGCGGAGATCTCCGGCTTCGACAATACGGTCCTCCCGTCGTGCGTTTTAAGCTTCGTCAGGTGGCTCCTGCCAAGCTGCTGAGTGAATACTTTGGACCCTCGGTTTCGCTCTATCGCCTCTTCAATGAGGCGTGTGTTGGAGCTCCGAAGGTCGCGCCGTACCATCTTCGCAATTCGCTTGTTCAGGTCTGACCTCTCCGACGAAGTCGCTTGGGTGGTTTCCCGTCTTCTTGTCATCAGCCCGAGAGTCTCAGCCGAGAGTTTGGATTTCTTGCCAGTACGCTGGTTTTTGCAGAACTTAATGCCCTCGTCCCTCAACGTTTCGACCAGATTGTGTAGGGTCTCGTTAGCGTCATCAGTGGGTTCCAAGGCAACAAATCTGTCCCCGAGAAGCTGCTGGAATTTCTCGGTGCCCGCCATGATTTGAATTGGGTTAGGACGGATCGTGGACTTCATCAGACGGTTTCTTTCAAGCTTCAAGTTGATATTCAGAGAGCCTCGGAAGAGTCGGTGATCAGATCCGGTATTGAACCTGTTGATCACTGAGACATCTCTGAATATGTGCTTGCTATCCGTCATGATGAAGTCGATCTCATTTTTGGTCACAGTATCGGGACTTTGCCATGTCCACTTCCTTTGAGGCTGTTTTTTAAAGAAGGAGTTCATTAAAAACAGCCCCTCTTTCTCGAGGAAGTTGACAAGCATTTGCCCCCTGTGATTCCTAACTCCATAACCATGCGGTCCTATCCGGGATTCGTTGCCAGTCTGGGTTCCCACCTTGCCGTTAAAGTCTCCCATAACAACGTTGAAAATGAGCCTTAGTGGTGTTATGCAAGGCTTTGGATATGTCTTCGTACATATCCTCCACTTCAACATCTGAGTGTGCCGAGGTCGGTGCGTATACCTGAATGACCTTCATGCTGTAACGCTTTGACAGCCGAATGATCAGGTACGCTACCCTGGTCGACATACTGGAGATTTCTTCGACGTTGTCAGAGAGGACCTTATTGACGAGGAAGCCTTCGCCACCCTGGGATGTTTTATCACCCTCGCGAAAGTAGAGAAGATGGCCCGAGTCTAGGGTTACGGTGTCCTCCCCCTCTCTACGAACTTCACATAACCCCGGAACATGCCATTTAATGTTCTCTAACTCCACTTCCCACTGCGCTAGATGGTGGTCAAGCCTTAGAGTGTGTCCGTTAAACGTTGCCAGGGTCAGTTGTTTGTGGCAGCCTGAGGTAGCCCGGTGATTGTTAGCACCCCCTGCCCCGCCGTTACCATGGCCGCTGCCATGGCCAGGAATAGCGAGGCGGCCGGGAACTAGGGGCCGTTTCCTTTTTCGTACGATCATTTCATAAGGGGGGGTAGTGCCCATAATCCCCACGCTGGGCATGCGGGTTGGGGATCGCAGTTCAGTGTGTGGTGATGGAGTTGTTCTACAGGGGGCGCTGCGGCCCGCCCCCCGGTTTTGTCCCTTTGTCGCCTCTTACGACACCCACGGGAAGAGTTGGGGTGGTGCAATTCTAGGCCGGCCACACGGCTAAATTGCTCAGATTCCTCAAATACACATGGAAAAATAGTACACATTTATTTTTAGTACGTAATTATTTATTTTTAGCAATGTTTTGAAGAAAATACTATTTTACCTTCAAAAAAAGGTGGCAACCCTACGAATCACGTCCGTGCCTCGTCTGTTCTATATGTTTTAAAAAGTCGCGACGATGCCCCGTCTGTGCCCCGTCTGTGCCCCGTCCGTGCCCCGTCCATGCCTTACGACTTTTCTGTGTGTCCCGCGCCTTAATCGTCATCGACTTGATATAAATAATAAGCCAAATTGCCTTACATCCTTGCCACATTGATTATGATATTAATCAAAATTACTTAAACTCAGTTATTCATAAATAACAAGAAGAGCAAAAATTCTAATGCGACAATGTTTTTAATACAGCAGAAGGTAAATTGTACTTATTTTTTTTTGTATTACATTTAAGTATAATAAAAAAAATATCGCGTTTTTACAGGTTACTGAAACGCCAAAGAAGTGCTCCGATTGCAATGTTCCTAGATAGATCGACGCAGAACAATTCGTTGATTCCGAATATATAGGTATGTATATAACTCAATATGACCTATTTGGCGTTTAAGTAATTTTGCCTTTCCAGTGACGAATTTTGATTATTTTAAATAATAATTTGTAAATATTACATGTCCTTATATACATTTTTATTTTATTAAAAATGAGGCCTGATCATTGATATACCTACATACCTACTGTGGTGGTTCAGGTCGCTCTGTGATCGTTTAGTATATTTATAAGTATATCGAGTATGCTTTGCCAGATACAGATATTCTATATTATAGGAGCTTGATTATCTTGATTGAATCACTTCCAATCGTCATTACGCATGTCCATACCAGTACATCATCGAATGAACCAAGCACAAACATCTTTCCATTTGTTCGGGGATGCAATGTGCGTGGGGTTGTATACGGAGAGATAAACGGGATAACAGTCAAACACTTTATTTCACTGGAGATGAATGTTATAAATGTTTACTTATAATTACAAATGTCCCGATAATAACTAAAAGTATTAAATGTAAATGTTGAAAATAAATGAGAAAATAACTAATGTAAATGTTGAAGTTAATGTAAAATGTACGCAACGGGGTATAGGTATATATTAATTTAACGTGCAACCCAAAATGGATAGAAATCACTAATCTGTTATTATCCGGTCAATCATCCAGCGATCGTCATGACATAACAGCACAAGTGTTCAAGCAGAAACTCAAAGCGCTTATGAACTTCATTGTAAAATATCATGTCTTCGGAGACGTACGATGTTGGATGTACTCTGTAGAGTGGCAGAAGAGAGGACTGCCTCATGCGTATATTCTTCTCTGGATGGTCGAAAAAATAAGACCAGATGAAATTGACTCAATAATTTGCGCAGACATTCCCGAAGTAAATCTAGAATTGTATGAAATAGTGAAGAAGAACATGATTCATGGACCGTGTTGTGAAATTGACTTGCATTACGCGTACGCCGACCGAAATTTTGACGCCTCATAGGTGGCATTCTCTTTAAATCAATAACATTATTATAACACTACGATAAACCTTCAAACACACGAAACTCTTTTGCAAAAAAAGCGGTAATGACGTATTGTCCATTTGAAGTTGTCAAATGATCTGTACGTCATTCTGTCACAATCACTCACTCACTTTTCTCATGATATTTAAAAAAATCAAATTTTAGTAAAAATATCTTTTTTTCTTTTAATTTTCTTTTGTACAAACCTTGTCCTAACAAACCTTGACAATAACAAATTCAATAATAAAAGAATTATCCAATTTTGTGCAGTCGATCGGAAGTTATGCGCGTACATACATTTCAGTGATTCATTTTTATTTATATCATCATCATCTCAGCCAAAAAACGTCCACTGCTGGACTAAGGCCTCCCTCAAATCATCATGGGGGGAATTTGCCGTAATCGCCACGCTTGGCAGGCGGGTTGGCGATCGCAGTAGGTTGAGGGTCACCTCAGAGAGATGCTGCTGCCCATCCTCTGGATTGGTCCCTTAGTCGGCTTTTACGACACCCACGGGAAGAGATGGGGTGGTGTAATTCTTTATCCCCGGCACCACACAGGGAATTTTTTTATTTTTTTTTATTTATATAGATTATCTTTATAAGCTAAATGGAAATGTTAGTACAATGTTTTTTCGATAATTAACTAGTTGAAACTAATAAATGTATATTGTTTTCTAAAGTTTACGCGAACACTACACATTGAAATGAAACAACTTTTACGGATCTACTCGCGTTTATTTTACACATTACTTATTTAATGTTTATCCTGACGTTTCGAACCCTTTGCAGGGTCCGTGGTCACAGGGAGACTGAGGTGTTGGTCATCTCATAATTAGTTGGTAGCTTGTATACCCTCATTTAAATTTAATCAGGTACGTTCCGTTTTACGCAGAAAGAGCTTACAGTATCTTTTGGTCTGGCAGTATGGTGTCGGGGCTGGGATTTAATATTTTGTATGATGGGATCCCAGGCTGGTGGTAGATTCCAACCATCTTCTCTATTAAAATTAGGATGTTTTTTAATTTCAATAGCCTCGCGTATCATCCTAGGGATGAATCGTTGTTCTCTAACGAGTATTTGTGGTTTATCAAATCTGATGTAATGGTTGGGCCCCTCTAGGGAATGTTCGCATACTGCAGACTTATTTTCAAGCATAGGCGCGAAACATAGGCGCCGCCGCCTGCCCTGCCGCGCTCTCCAAGGCGGGAGGCGCCTCCGCCTCCGGTCTGCTGCGACGCCGCATTCGACGACAGATGATTATTGTTCCTAGTGATATAGCTCCGGCTAGGATTCCATACAATAATGTATATTGATGGATGTCGTGAGATGATACTGGGTCGAAGTCTGAAGGTAACTCTGCATCTTTCAGCGACTGTATCTTTTCTCTATCTCGATTGTTAATTGTTCGTTGTTCAGGTTGTTGCTGTAATTCAAACTCGTATCTGGCTGTCCCACACTAATATTTATGATGTGATTAATTGGAGCTATAAAGTTCATTTCTAAATTTTCACTCACAGCTAATGTACTTTCATGTTTTTTATGAGCGAATACAGTAAAGTTGTCAGTCTTTAATAAGCAGTCGCCTCCGACACTGATAATACTCGGCTTCGCCTCTAACTGTGCTAGGATAGTGGAAATCTCTTCAAACGTGAGTTTTTGTTGTCCGATTACACGTTTAAGATGATGTTTCAGACTCCGCACGGCTCGCTCCCACAAACCTCCTGAGCTGGGCCACGATGGTGCCGTGAAGTGCCATTCGATGTTCATATCCTACACTTCCTTTAGTAAGCAGTCGTTAAATGTTTGTTTGATTCATTGAAATTCCTGTTTGAGTATGTTATGAGCCCCGTGAAAGTTAGTGCCGTTGTCACTGTATATGTGTGCAGGAGTTCCACGTCGCGCTGCCATTCTGCATAAGGCAGCTAAAAATGCGGAACTCGTCAAGTTCTAGCTCCTCGACCTTTGTTTAGTTTGACCTCCATGAAGCCGGTGTAGACTACTCCTGTATGGTAGAAGGGTGGAGCAGGGTTGGTCCTTGCCTCTGGAAGGTCTGCCATGCGCTGATGTTGTGGTCTTGGTTCTTGTTTTCTGCAAATGACGCAGTTCCGTAGATGTTTTTTAACGATGTTAACGCCTCCAGTCATCCAGTATTGCTTACGAAGTCGCGCTAATGTTAAGGTTGGGCCACCGTGGAATGTTTCCAAATGAGCTTTATTTATAAGTAGTGTAGCTAAACGGTGATTAGCTGGAATTATCACTGGATGTTTCATTTCGAATGTTAAACTGCTGTGTTTTAATCTTCCACCGACTCTCAGTACACCATCTTAACCAGTGATGGGATACTTCACTCTGCCGGCCCACAAGGTGCTTCTTCACGCCTCTTTTGAAGGACCCCATATCATAGGAAGGAGGGAAAACGTGTGCTGGTAGACTATTCCATCTTTTGGAGGTGAGACAAAGAAACGAGTCACCAAATTTCTTTGTGCGCGATGGGATATTTGAGACAGTGAATCGGTGACTCCGAAGAGCAGCACGTGTACTCCTATGAAGAAAGGGAGAAGGTGGGATGAGGTCAAAGAGCTCTTCAGAGCACTCGCCATGGTATAAGCGGTAAAACACGCTGAGTGACGCAACGTCTCTACGCAATTGCAGAGATTCGAGAGTATTTACTACTTCTGCATTGCCGATAATGCGTTCAGCGCGACGCTGCAATCTGTCCAAGGCATCGAGAAGGTACTTAGCGAAACCGTCCCAGATGTGCGAGCAATACTCCACGCAAGACCGTACCTGTGTCTTGTACAAAAGGCACAACTGGTCCGGCGTAAAGAATCGCCGCACTCTGTTCAGAATTCCGAGTTTTCGTGAGGCTGTTTTGATCACGGCTTCGATGTAGTCCCTTTGGTTCAGATCGCAGCGTATAGTCATACCGAGCATGTTGATACTGCTTTGCAGGCGTAAAGATGTACCCTGAAGAGATGGAAGGGGAAGGAATGGTGACTTTTTTGCCGTGAACGCGCACACCTGTGTTTTCTTGGCATTGAACTCAACCAGATTATTGGTGCCCCAATTAGATATGAGGTCCAATACCCAATTGAGCTCAATGACAAGATTAACTCGATTCACTTCGGTTTCGACCCGCCCAGCCGCTGGGTGACCGTTATATCCTCCATGGACCGTACTATCATCTGCATAGCAATGAATATTTCCAAGTGGAAGCATATCATTGATATGCAGAAGGAACAGCGTGGGGGATAGAACGGACCCCTGAGGGACACCAGCGTTCACTGACATGAGCCGCGAAGCGCATCCATCAGATATAACACGAATTTTGTGCTCATGCAGGAAGCCAGCGACCCAGTTGCAGAACTGAGCAGGCAGACCGTATGCCGGGAGCTTGGAGAGAAGAGCTTTGTGCCAGACCCGATCAAAAGCCTTGGCTATGTCAAGGCTAACAGCCACCGACTCACCACGCTTGTCAATAGCCTCACCCCAAAGATGTGCAACGTACGCTAGAAGATCACCCGTTGACCGTTTCGGCCGAAACCCGTATTGGCGATCGTGAATTATGGAGTGTTCTTCTAGGTAGTGGACAAGTTGTTTATTTAAAATGCGCTCCATTACTTTGCACAAAACTGAAGTTACGGCTATGGGGCGGTAATTCGATGGATCTGACCGATCTCCTTTTTTGGGGACCGGTTGCACATTAGCTTCTCTCCAAGATTCCGGCACACAACCTGAAGAGAGCGAGAGACGGTAAAGGCGCGTTAACACGGGGGACAACTCCGCTGCACACATTTTTAGGACTATTGGAGGGATGCCATCAGGACCATTAGCTTTCCGGACATCGATTGACTGCAGCTCCGCACGGACGTCACGCTGCCTGATTTTAAAATCGGGCATTTTGTGGCCACAGTGAGAAATAGCAGGTGGCTGTGCTTGGCCAGGAGATCGACTTTCTCCTGCGGCTTGTGAGCTAAAGTTCCGTCAGGACATCTCAATGGTGGCAGCGAGGGTTGGCAGAAGTTCGATTGCACGGCTTTGGCCAGACGCCAGTAGCTACGGCTGCCCGTAGGATGCGTCAGTAGTTCTTGGCCGACTCGTGCAACGCGCTGGGCATCGCTCTAATGTAAGCTCTTTTGCAGGACTTGGTGGCATTATTATAGGCTGCTTTCAGCGAGCGGGTTTCGGGATCCCCAAGAGCTTTACCTCTGATCCAAGCGCGGTATGCCGCCTGCTTGTTATCAGCAGCGTTGGCACACTCGCGGTTGAACCATCGGTTACGCCTGCCTTTGCTGATGAGATAGGAGTGCGGAATATAGTATTCCATCCCTAAAACTATCTCATCAGCAACTGCAGTCGCACTAGCTGTCGGGTCCTTCCCACTGAAGCAGCGCTGCCCCCAAGGAACGGATGCGAAATAGTCCCGCATACCATCCCAATCTGCCGACGAGTAGTGCCAAATCTGGCGTTTCGATACCGCTGAAGGCGGTAGCGGGGCCAGAGGCACTTTACTGGATACCAAGCAGTGATCCGAAGATCCCAAAGGAGCTCGAACCTCCACTCGGTAGCCAGCTGGGCGACTCGTCAGCAGAAGGTCCAACAAAGAGGGCGCGTGACCGACTATGTCTGGGATCCTGGTGGGCTGGTTCACCAGTTGAGTCAGGTCGTGCGTGAGAGCGAAAGCATGGGCAGTTCTACCAGCATGGTCAGTTTTGGAGGAACTTAACCACAACTCGTGGTGAGCATTGAAGTCCCCCAAAAACACCAATTCCGCCGATGGAAACCGCTCCTGCGCATCATCTGCTACCCGACTAAGATGGTCAATAAGTCGAGTTGTCTCCATGTCGCCATTATGGGATCGGTAGACGCAGACGTAGACACGGCTATGTGAGTCCAAGTCGACGTGTACCACAAGGAGGGAAAAGGAAGGGTCCTCCAGACAGCGCAGACGGCGACAGCAAACATCCGTCCGAACGAACAAGCAAACTCCGGCTTTGGCTTTGAAGGATTCTTCAAGCACAAAGCCCGGATAGTGCAGGTAGCTGGTGTCGGCCGGACAGATTATTTGCGTCTCCGTCAAAAACAACATTGCTGGCCGTGCCGTCTCAAGATGTTGGTGGACGGCATTGAGGTTTGCATGGAGACCGCGGATGTTAGTGAACTCGACCTCAAACGGAATAGTTGTGGTGAGGGTGTGCACCGCTGTAGGACCAGTTTTATTGTGAGGCGCTGTCATGGTGGAGAAAAGGAGGGAGGCGTGAATCGAGGAAATGCTACCGCGATGCAAATAGTCAAAGTGCAGCGGCCTGTTTCACCAGGGATCTGCCTACAGATGAGTATAATTAACCCGCCGAACGGAAGGGCCCCCGAACCCCCCGGGAATGGCTGCCGGGACCCCACCTTCCGGTCACCAACCGGCACGACGGACCACCCCGAGATTATGCGTGGCATGGTGAGGCAGCCTCACGAGCTGGTTAGGCTCGCTTGGGCCCCTGTACTGTGCCACGGGCGGCCAGCGGGACAGCCGTTTCTACGGGTCTCCCTGGTCGGCGGGTTAACGAAGTCCTCCTGGCACTGGTTTGACGGAAGCCTCCACAGACCAAGTGCATCGCAGTAACATCCACTCGAGCTCTGGTTATACGCTGGCTGATCCCGAAACGCGACCGACAAGCGGTCACTTGACGGGTTTTACACCATGCGTACGGTGGTCACTAACCAGACGGGCAAGCCCTACCACGCAGTGGAGCATATGGAAGCTCGAAAATCCGTTAGTCGCCTCTTACGACACCCACCGGAGGAGAGGGGCGGAGAATAGTATTCTTTCTCCGTCTCCGCACGGATATTTTTCACAAATCCGTGTTTTTGTATCGAGTCAATGTCCGTTCTAATAAAATAAATGTAATAGAATTATATTTGTGTAATAATGTGTCGATAATGTTTTCATTGTCTCCTTTTTGTACGATGTTTTTCTGTTTGTGATATTTTTATCTTAATTCTAAATCTGTATTGTATTTTGGCATTTCTGTTTGTTGTATATTATTATGTGTAGAAAGCCATGATGGGACGTTCCACCATAATAAATGTTCTTTTAGTTGAGATACGTATAAGCCTCTGCCGGCCGCGTCAGCTGGGTTTTCTATTGATTTTACGTATCGCCAACAATTGTTAGGTAATGTTTTAATAATTTTTTCGACTCTGTTTGCCACGAAAGGTTTCCAGCGGCTGGGCTCGCCCTGTATCCATCCTAATGTTACCATCGAGTCAGTCCAGCCACAGACTTCGACAACGTGTTTGTTGAGAGATTGTTTTACTTTGTCTGTTAGTTTCGCTAGCAATAACGCACAGAATCCGTGTAGTTTAATGACGTCATCTGCTTCTGATTTTATCCCATTGGAATGTAAACGTGTCTGTTGATGAGTTCCATCCTAGGCCTAATGTTTTTGTATTTTCTGGTTTAAAGGTAAATATGGAGTCGTTTTTGTTTTCATGTTTTGAACTAAATGAGAAGAATCCAAAAAACTAGAGGTTCCACCATTATTAAAAGTAAAGTTACTATTAAATGATACTTTGAAGGTTTCTGGAATTTATGATTCAGGTTCAAATGTATCCTTAATTAACGCAAAATTACTGAAAATACAACCAAAAGAAAAAAACAAAAGATATACAATTAGTAAACCTGAAAACTATTAATGGTGAGAAGAAAACGAAAGGTATAGTGAAACTAAAAATATATAATTGTTAAAATAAATGAAAACAACTATTGTTTGCGAGTGATAATTGTCAAAACTTTAATATGATAATCTAAATGCAATATGACACGCTAATGTGATATCCACAAAAAATAGAAAAAAATGGAGTCTAAGAGAGTGAACTAAGTGTAGAAGGCGCGAAATTTAAATTGTATCCAACACTCCTGCTAAATTAAAGCCTTCTATAATACATATAAGTTAGCTATTATACATGTGGTAAGTAAGTATAAACAAAAATTTTATTAAATATTTGTAAGAACACAACATTGTTTTATTCCAATTTTATCTCTAAAAAGGTTAAATTTAACTTTACACAAAGGTTTGGTAAAAATATCTGCACATTGCTCATCAGTACACACATAGTTCAAATCTATAAATTTGCATAATATTTTTCTTTAATAAAATGAAATTTTATGTCTATGTGTTTGCATCGTTTGTGATAGTTGAAGTTCTTAATTACACTTATTGCACTCTGGTTGTCTAAGTTCAAGCACACTGATGTTTGGTTAAATTCACCGATATCACTCAACAATTGTTTTACCCACATTGCCTCTTTAGTGGCAGCACAGGCTGCCATCAACTCAGCCTCAGTGATAGGGCTACTGTTTGCTGTTTTTGACTAGACCAAGTCACCGCTGCTCCATTCTTCATAAAAACATATCCAGTGACTGAACGTCTTGTATCGGCGTCATTAGCGTAATCTGCGTCACTTTAGCCTATTATTGTATTGGGCTCAAATGTTAGTGGTGAATAACACAGACCATAATTATTTTTTTTAATTTATTTTCTTCAAAAATGTTTACAGTGGTATTTTGTGCATTACTCTGCCAAACCGTAAAACGGTTTGTCGGCAGCGTTTTTGTGGGCACTTAGTGCGTTTTATAGAAAAATATAAACACTAACTTACTAAATAATTAAAATAACTCACAGAACATAATTATTGATATTTTCGAGACACTACTTAACCATGGTGCCCCTAGTTTGTCAAACTATGGACACATAGTCAATTATTGCCTTCGTAAAATACTCTTTAAGCAATTTCTTGTTATGTTATTATCACATTTGGCCAATAGTGATTTCGGTAATGCGTTTATTAGCGTTGGGGTAAGCCAATGCCTTGTGCGCTTACCGTAATAGTTTGTATATTTAGGTACTTCATATATCTTTTTGTGGGCTGCTTGACGGATTGGGTGCTTATGTACCCTGCTTAATAATCTTTAGTTTCTTTTAAGTATTTAAAAATTTTCTTCACAGCATCCCAGTGAGATTCGTTGTAACAGTTTAAAAATCGACTCACCAGGCTCACGGCGTATGTAATTTCTGGTCGGCTTACAGTGGCTAATTGTATCAATGATCCAACTGCTTCACGGTAGGGAATATTCTTGTCAGACTCCGTATCTCCCTTTTCCAATTTTATATGGGGGTCAGCTGGAACACTGTTGGGTTTGGCATTATTCAAATTAAATTTATGTAACAATTTATCAATATAATTTGACTGATGTATAAAAATGTATCTGTCACATTTATCTATCTCCATACCAACAATTTTTTTACGAGAACAGGTTTTCACTACAAATATTTGACTGCAAGTCATTAATTATTTCTTTCAATGCAGATCTATCTTTTGAGAAAATTAATCCATCGTCAACATACAAGCACAGGTAACATTTTGTTCCGTTAATTGTGCCTACATATACACATTGATCAGCCTTACAATTTATGAGTCCAAATTTCTTTAAAACTGTATCAAATTTTGAGTTCCTGCATCTTAGAGCTTGTTTTAATCCATATAAAGTCTTATTAAGTTTACATACCTGATTTGGTTTACAAATTATTCCTTCAGGGACAGTCATGTATATGTCTTCCTCAAGTTCTCCATAGAGAAAAGCAGTTTTAATATCTAGTTGAACAATCTCAAGATTGTGTTGAGCAGCTTCTGATAATAATAGACGGATGGAATCATATCTGACTGTTGGAGCAAATGTTTCCTGATAATCAATACCTTTGGTTTGTGCGTATCCTTTCGCACAGAGGCGGGACTTACAGCGCGGACCACTTGCTTCTTCCTTGATTCGAAACACCCACTTGCATCCAATTACCTTGATGTTAGGAGGTTTATTTATTAATGTCCATGTATTATTCTTGTCATGAGCATCAAGTTCTTCCTTTATTGATTTTCTCCATTGTTCTGCATTAGCTGATTTTAATGCTATTTCATAGTTTTCAGGAACATCGTTTTGTAATGATGTATCATCGCAATACAGGTAAGTACTTTCTTCTGTTGTTTTATTATTTATATTTTGTTTTCTTGGTCTTAACGTTATATTTCTTTCAGGTAAATATTCTATACTTTCATCGCATCGCATCGTAAGTACTTGCTATTTGATTGTGATTTATCTTCCAACACAGAGTTGAAAGAGTCATCAGTTGAAATGTCTCTAGTTTCTTCTTCACTTTCTTTACTTTTATTAAATTATTAAATTCATTTAAAGTTAACTCAATAGGAACATAATCTCTTTTTATTGTGGACTCGAGAAAAATTGCATTACTACTTTTTATGGCTTTTCTGGTGTTAGGTACTAGGCTTGTGCTTAATCGGACACTTTTCGGTTTAGTACTGTACTAGTACAGTCCGAGTAAAGCACTAGTACACCTTATTAGTACTAATGGTACTGTTAGCAGTACACGGAAATAAAGTCGTTACCTATCTATATCGCTAACCTCTATTATAGGTATACTGTAATGTATAATATGATAGAGGTCAGTGCGCTATCCTCTATAGACTCACTGCTGTTTTAATCTATTTTGGCACTGTTATCTTATCAGCCAACTAAATAGCTTTAAAACTTTTTTTTGCCAAAAGTAGCCACTTTTTTCAAATCATTTTAAAATTATTTAAGTGTATGTTTGAACTGGGTAAAGCTATTCAATAAATATTAGACGTTATTACGCACAGACTCAAATACTCAATTACATCAGGGCGCTTTAACAAAGCGCGATCACTCGCTCACACTCTTAGATTAACAATAATTATTATTCTAAGCTCACACTACACACTAGCTGGTTTTTGGACAATTTCAGTAATCTTAGTGCTAAATACAGCTGAGCAAGATTTTCTATTAATAAAACGCACGGTCGGCGTAAGCGATTGATTTGCTATCTCGCATAATGTGTGTGTATTCGATAGCGATTGCAACAAATATCTCGCTTTCTCGTACATACATACAGTACGTTTGTTCCTTCGCTCTCGGACATTCGGAGTAATTCGGACAAGCAACATTAAGTACTCGAGTCGAGTGTAGCGACTAGCGGGAGACGGTGTACTAATAGTCCGACTGTCCGATTAAGAGCTTGCGTTCGGTAACGTTTCTTTTCGTACAGTGCCGAGTATCGTTACCTATTAGTACTTAGTACGCGTACTACACAACACTATTAGGTACTATGAATCGATATCCTTTTGTATTTTCACAGTACCCAATGAAAATAGCTTTTTGTGATTTTGAGTCCCACTTCTTTCTTTTTTCTTTTGGCAGATGAACCATAGCTTCACATCCAAATGTTCGCATATGACAAACTTTGGGTTTCTGACCAGACCATAACTCTTCTGGTGTCTTATGTAAAAGAGATTTTGTTGGAGACCGGTTCACAATATATGTAGCTGTATGAATTGCTTCAGCCCAATAGTTCTTAGATAAGTTGGCATTTAACAGCATACATTTTGCTCTTTCGACTAATGTTCTGTTCATTCTTTCAGCTGTTCCATTCTGTTGTGGAGTATATGGTGTGGAAGTTTGATGTATGATTCCAGCACCCTTAAGAAAATTTGAAAAATTTTGATTCACATATTCAAGTCCATTGTCAGTTCTGAGAACTTTAATAGAACAATTTAACTGATTTTCAACTTGATTTTTTAATTCTCCGAATTTTTCCAATACTTCTGTTTTCTTATGTAGAGTATACAATAATATCTTTTTAGAGTAGTCATCTAGAAATGTCAAAAATATTTGGCCCCACCTAATGATTGTGTCTCCATTGGTCCGCAGACGTCTGAATGGATTAATTCCAGTAAGCCTTTGCTCTGTGGGCCTTGACTTTTAAATGTTTGTTTGTTTTCCTTTCTGACACGTTATACACTTGACATTTTCTTTTACTTCTCTTATATTTAAATCAGCTGTGTTTTCAGTCATTTTCTTCAAGCTTTGAAGATTCAGATGACCCATTCGTTGGTGCCACAAGTAAGTGTCTTCCTCAATAACATCAGATATGCATGCATAACCACCAGACATATTAAGCCGGTACATATTGTTTATTAAGTTTGCTGTTGCTACTATAATATTTTTACTGTTAATGATAACACAGCCATTTTTATCAAACTTTATTTTTCCACCACTTTGAATGATCTGACTTACGGACAGCAGGTTTGCAGCTAGCCCAGGCACATATAATACAATTTTAAACATAATTCCATTTTCTTGGCCATTCTCTGTATAAACACACAAGCTCAATTGTCCGGAAAATTCGACAGGTAGTGTTTTACTATTTGCAACTTTGATGCTTTTTATTGCTGGAGTTGTTACTTCTCGCAGCTATTTAATGTGTTTGGTCATGTGTACAGAAGCGCCGGAATCAACATACCAGTCATCGGTGTAGTCTGAAGAAGCAATAAACACGGCAGCATAATGAGAACTGTTTTGCTTATCAGAATAATTTGTCTTCTTATTCTTTTTAGGTTTAGATTTACACTCTGGACTTTTATGACCGTATTTGTTGAATGTGTAGCAGCGGGGGCCTTTTGTGAAACTTTTATTTTTGTTATGAAATTTCTGATTTGTAGCAAAAGCCGATGTATCACTTTCAGTGAGTTTGACATCTTGTAGAATTTTTGATTTCACTGAATCTAAAGTAATCTTCATGCCAGAACTTTCAATAGCTATAATAATGGGTTTGTAAACTTCAGGTAGACCGGAGCACAGAAGTGTACCAAGTCACTCATCATCTACATGAAAACATTTCATTTCATTTCATTTCAATGGGCTCCGCTTAGCTGAGAACAAACAAGCCTGTGTTTTGGCAGCGTTGAATGTGACCAAATTGGCATCGCCCCAATCGGATACTGCTTAGAGGACTTCGTTCAAGCGGCTAACCATGGCCTCTCGACAAGAGTCGACATCTTGTCTGCCAGCCCCTTCACTCGACATGTATCTATCCGCAACAGTGCTATCGTCTGCGTACCCAAAGGTACCGGGCACAAGCAGGTCGTTTATATGAAGCAGGAATAGGGTTGCGGATAGAACCGAACCCTGAGGCACACCGGCATCGATAGCCTTTTGGTCCGATGAGTAGCCGTCGAGGACAACGCGTATCGATCTTCCCTTCAGGAAATCAGATATCCAAGCGCAAAAGCTAGCAGGAAGACCAAATGATGGGAGCTTGCTTATAAGGCTCGCGTGCCAAACCCTGTCAAAGGCCTTTGAGATATCGAGGGACACCGCAAGGGCCTCTCCGTATTTCTCTATGGCCTCACTCCATAGATGTGTGGCATATATTAGAAGGTCCCCAGTTGAGCGGCCTCGGCGGAATCCATATTGGCGGTCGCTGAGGAGATCGTTACCTTCCAAATGAGCCAGGAGTTTATTATTCAGTGCACGTTCTATAATCTTACAGAGTATGGACGTGACTGAGATAGGTCGATAATTAGCCGGGTCAGCTCGACTGCCTTTTTTGGGCACGGGTTGCACGTTAGCAAGCTTCCATGACTCCGGTACAATGCCTGTTTTAAGTGAGAGGCGGTACAGGCGTGTGAGGGGTGGAGACAACTCGGGAGCACATGAACGCAGAACTATTGCTGGTATGCCATCAGGTCCGTTCGCCTTGTTCACGTCCAGGGTCTGCAGGATTTTTAGGATCTCTTTCTGGTGAATGCGCACTTCAGCCATAGAGCAGTCAGCACGAGATGAGATTGGTAGAGTTTTCCCAGCAGAGTCCAGACGCGACTTCTCCGCAAAAAGAGAGACAAATAAATTTGCTTTCTCTTCCGCAGAGTGGGCAAGAGAACCGTCAGGCTTCAGCAATGGTGGTAGGGATGGCCGACTGAAATTGGATTCGACCGCTTTTGCCAGGGACCAAAAAACCTTACTACCTGGGGGGTAAGAGGCTAATTTAGCCCCGATCCGGCTTATGTGGTTGAATCGAGCTCTGCGTAGTGTCCTTTTACACGACTTGGCGGCTTGGTTCTCTTCTGAAAACGAGTATTCGAAGACTTGCGTGCTCGAGCTTCAGCCCATGCGGAATAAGCAGACAATTTCAGCGCCTCAGCACTACGACAGTCAGCATTAAACCACGGGCGAGCTTTGCCATGTGATGTTACGTCCGAGTACCGTATAAAATACTCCATACCCTGCCGTATCACCGCGGTAACGGCTTCAGCACAGCTTGTTGGATCTCTTGAATTGAAGCAAACCCTCCGCCAAGGGTAGGACGAGAAAAAGTGACGCATTTCATCCCAATCTGCTGACCTGTATCGCCACACCCGTCTTGGGCCACATGGGAAATTTTCAGGTGGGGAATAAACGGATACAGATTTAACCAGACAATGATCAGAAGAACCCAGTGGAGCAGAAACTGTTACTGAGTATCTGTCTGGATCTGTGGTCAGCAGAAGGTCCAAGCAATTGGCAGTGTGTGAGTCGACATCCGGCACTCTCGTCGCACAGTTTACAAGCTGAGTGAGATCTAGTAACAATACTAATTTACGCACCTCTCTCCCAGCATGGTCGGTCAGCTGGTATGGGAACAGCCACTCTTGATGATGGGCATTAAAGTCCCCTAGGATGACTAACTGAGCTGATGGCTAACGCTCTCGACCCGCATCTGCCGCTTGACTAAGGTGGTCACACAATCGAGTTGTCTCATGGTCTCTACTATGCGAACGGTATACACAGGCATATAGGATTTGTTCATGGCCTGTGTCCACTAGGAGCCACAGGACTGAGAGACTGGACGTTTCAAGGTTCTTGAGACGCTTGATACAGATGTCATCACGAGCATACACACAGACTCCGGCACGAGATATAAACCTGTGCTCCATAGAATACCCAGGGTAGCTGAGGTGCGTCGTGTCAGCTGGACATCTGATCTGCGTCTCAGTAAGGAATAACAGCTGCGGTTTTTCTGTCTCAAGGTGGTGGTGGACAGGTTCGAGATTTGAGTGCAGTCCTCGGATGTTTGAGAGGTGCACTTTGAGTGGGAGGACGTGCAGCCGCTGTTTAACGTTTTTCCTTAATTTCTTTGACATCATTTTGTTTGGGAGAGTGAATAGGAGGAGAGTGGCAGTTGGGTGAGGAGGCATCCCGCCCATCAGATGTCAATCTCGCCACCGCCGCACGGAAAGGAGCCTGACGCGGAGACCGCGGGGACGCCCGAACCCCCCCAGAATGGCTACCTGGTCCTCCCATCCGGTCGCCAACCGGCAAGGTAGAGCAATCTGGGATTATATCCACAGAGTAGAAAAAAAATGGAATCTAAGAGAGTGAACTAAGTGTAGAAGGCACGAAATTTAAATTGTATCCAACAATAATATTGAACGAGTGATAGATATTTTTGGTATAGATAATGAAAATTTTAATTACGACTTTCTAATTGGTTTGGATTGTATCAAAAACTTCAAATTGATGCAAGATAAAGATTTAAATACAGTTCAATGTAACAAACCAGAAGAAGAAAATGTAAGCTTTGCTAAAGAAGCCTCGGCAAACAAAGATTATGAAAACAATAATACTTCAAATTTAACAAATGTCAAAATTCCTGATGTACTAGGTGACAAAAATGAAAAAAGTCATAATTTACAGTCTGGGATTGTAAAACAATAAAACAAATACATAGATAAATGTGAAATAAATTTTAATGAACATATAAATTTAGAAGAATTTGAAATGTTTGTAAATCATCTTGATTTATACCAACAATCAGAAATTGATAAGTTGATAGAAAAATACAAACAGGTCTTCGCTAAAGATAAATATGACATTGGAACTGTACGAAATTATGAAGCTCATATTGACTTGGTAGATAAATACTGCTGCAAACGTCCATACAAATGCACACCTGATGACAGAAAAGAAATAGAAAATCAAATATCCAAACTATTAAAAAATAATTTAATTGAGGAATCTTATAGCCCATTTGCTGCGCCAGTAATTCTGGCATATAAAAAAGAAGATAAAAGAAAAACAAGATTATATCGACGCTGGAAAGCAATCTTGTAGTATAACGAAAAACGAGGTTTACGTGGGAGGCTAAATCATATTTAAAAAATTCATACCTCTTAAATGAACATGCAGAGAAATGTCTTTGTGTGGCTAAATATTGTTTTAAATGATAACTTATTATAATGCGATTAGAGTTTACTATCTGAGGTTACTATAACCTATGTTTTTCACTAGTTACAGCAATTGAATTTTCAAACATACACCGCAATTTTGCTGTATCTATAGAGTGAAAACATAGGACTCGGCAAAATGTCAATAAATAAAAAGGCAGCTATTGTGATGTATGTAATGAATTTAAAAAGAAGACCATTTAAAATTTGATGTAATTCATTATAATTTTAAGTTGAAGTGTTGAATTTCAATGTATCTTTGAAACAAATAAAATGAAACTTATAAGGAAATGCTGTATGTAAATAAAGAAAACTAAATGTTGTTTTTAGTAACCATTAACCCCAACATCAATGATAAAAAAGTTTAAAACTTAAGCAGCTTTTGTGTTGCAATTGAAATACTCAACAGATTTATTAGAAAATACCATTAACAGGAGGATAAGGAGTAAAAATGTAACAAACAGCAATGAATAAAGAAGGTTAGTAAACATTACATTAATTTTCTTATGTAGGTACAAAGCAAGGTATAAATCAAATATTATAATGAAATAAAAAATAGGTATTTTATTAAATTTTATTTATTAATAAAAAAAGTTGTTTTATGACAATCTGTACCTATTATGGAGATAATAGAAGAAAATTATACTTATAATAATTTTATTATAAAAGAAGCCTTTTATTCTTCTTCGTCAGTGTCTATTAATATATCTTGAGTTTTTTTATCTCGTTTTAGACCTAGATATTCATGCGCATGTACTTTAGGTATAATTAATTTGTCTACCAGTTTTTTTAAATCATTGTATTTTTGTATCGAAACAGGAAGTTTTTCAGGATAAAGACAAACCTTGGGTTGAGCGTCATTTAAGCTACACAAATTGATTTCTACAGTTTCGGCATTCGGCAACATAGAATTTTTTATAAACATTATGTTGGGGTGTGACTTTCTAAATGTAGCAATACATAATTTAGATATTTGAAAATTTTTTTGGTTTTTTTTGAAGGTTTTGTTTAAAATGTCTTCAAAGCCCAAAAAGTCATGACCCTCCAAAACAGTAACTTTATACGGGCCCGGATTTTTACGAGCCATCTGGATTACCGTCGGCCATGCTGATGGCGCCCATATCGTCGTCTTCTTAACAGCACGCTCAATCGTCGCGTGCATACTGTCTACCGGCATATAAGTATGCCCTGGTATCAAGTAATTCATTTGTATTGTATTTACGTTTTGGCACTTCGACAAAATATACCTTAACATGGCCAGAATTGTTTTATTTTTGTTTTGCCCGAAGCATGAGTCAGAGTAAAGCAAAACTTTTTGAATACTTTCCCGGGCGTCTACTTCTTGAATAAAATTATATAAACACGTTGCAATTTCGTTTGCTCCACGATGAGCATCAGATTCGGTCCATAAATTACAAAACCCTGCTTGTGTTTTACTTTCGTAAATTGTTAGATTATAAACTGCAATTTTTCTGGAATAATACAATGCCATATTATCACCATACGGTGTATTTAACACCTTTTGCATGTCAAAACTTGCGCATATCACACTGGGATCTATGCCATTAAGGTCCTGGTGGCATTTAAATCTTTTGTAAGATTCTTCCTTTTCTTGTAGATGTTGCTCCATTTTTATAATTTCTTGTTCATTTCTCACGTCAAACGATCTCGCCATGCATGTCATGCACTTATCTTTTTTAGGGATATGAAATCCAATATTATAATTAGCTTTAAACCAATTTGAAAATACTTTAAATGACATACTCTTTATGTTATTAGTGTCACAATTTGATGCATAAATGCGATATAAATTTGAAATGTTTTTAAATTCTTCAGGTAAGTAAAGGCGAGATGAATCTTTCCTGCAATAATGCGATGGTACGAGTGGTAAAGATGCCAAAAATGTTTTAGCGTGACTTAAGACATCTTCTGTAGTTTTGTTGGTACCACCGTTAAGTTTTCTTCCGTCAGATTTAGCAAATCCCTCAACTGCATTATCTAATGTATATAATAGAAACCGTTGCGTTATGTTTATTGTATTTATCAGGAATTTCTGACAGACTTGCCTTCTACCATCCCCTTCATTTATATAATAAGCGTAAGTGACATTTCTTCTAGATGATTCACCTTTGTCAGTAGTATGAGTTTTTATTTGTTTTTTTATGGCACATTGTGAGATCCAATCTTTTTGGCGTTGAGCGCTACTAAGATTCCAAAAGTAATTAAAAAGGCCTTTCCGCCTTTCTTCTGTTATTTCTCCACACTTCCGTTTACAATCGATGTTAATACATGGGTTAGGTTTCATGGTCTTAGCCACAACCTGTTCACCTTTCTTGTTGGTATAGGACTGTCCCGAATTACGTTTTCTTTGGTTGTCTCTACTAATTTTCTTCTTATTTTTAGGTTTTTGAGTCAGAACGCCTTCGGTTTTGTTTTGTTCTTCTGTAGCTATTTTCAGCGTTTTACTTTTTTTCTGCTTCTTCTTTTTCTTTTGGGTTAGTTTACATTGTTTCTTTTTCCCTTTCGATGATGATTCATTAGAAGAAACATCGCCGCTCCAACTTGAATCTTCAGAAGGAAAAGCTTCATTCAGCAACAGCGTATCAGCGTCTTCTTGATCAATAAAATCTAGGTATATTTTGTCAAAGTTAATTTTTTTTTTGCATTTTCGGTCACGGATTTGAGATTCATTGGACGTTTCAGGCTTTTTATTTACAATAGGATCATTTTCGACCTGGGCTGTAGAGTTTTTCTTTTCAGTATAGAAGATGCCGCTATTTCCTTCGACAAGTTCTTCAGGAAAATTTGGTGATACGTAATCATCTGATGGGTTTTCAACTAGTTCCACAGCAATATTTATTGCAGGGTCATTAGGATTTAGTTTAACATTTGTTTTACAGTTTGCTACAACCTCAACAGCACAGATTTGGTCTTTGGACGCGATATTGTTTATTTCAGAATCTGTTTTGGTTGCACCTGAACATGCATGTATTTCTAAAATTGGATTATCTTTAGTGTCTAGTATATTATTGTTTTCATTAACAGCATCTACAGCAGTTTCAAAAGAATCGATGACATTGTAATTATTTATTTCAGGTACTCCAGGACTCTCCGTAATATTACTATGATTAGATTCAACAGTTACTTCAACATCGTAATATTTTTCAGTAGAGACGTTTTTGATTGCATCTGTTGAGCTTATATCAGGGAGGGTTTCGACTAAATCACTTGTAGGTGAAATAGGCTGTATAATCTGGGCAATTCTCTCTAGGTTAATACCGTCGACATCATCAGCCGCCATGCCAGCAGATTGTGAGTTTTCTGGAGGTGAAGAGATGTTGTCAACCAGTTTTTTTGTCTCGGACAGGTATTTTTTTGGATTCCGGAAGGTAGGTGTGAGTTTCCGTACATCTCCTATTACAGCAACCTCTTGACGTCGGGAAATGGGCGGTGAAAATGAAGTGTGTTCTGGCAAGTAATAATTGGAACTTGTACCTTCACTACTGCGTCTGAAAGATCGAACCTTTTTCCCATCCTTGAAGATAATTTCACTTAATACTTCCACCTTAGCTTTCTTATTTTCTTTATTTAGGTTTACTTCATCTTGCTGTAGTTTTAGGTCATCCATCCATTGCCGACGTTTCGTCATCTAAAAGAAAACAATGGAGACCTTCTTATTTTATTTTATTAAATATACAACGAAACGCAAGACGTTTTAAACTGTAGGTAAGTATTTATTTTTAATTTCAGACTTAATCCCCATTAATTAAAATATGTTAGTAACAATTTGTACTTTGACGGCCTCCACGGTGGAGTGGTGTTTGCGCCGGTTTTCGAGGTGCCGCTATCTCTAGAGGTTCTGGGTTCAATCCCCGGTCGGGTAAATATTGAAAAACCAACTTTTTTTAATATTTTCTCGGGTTTCAAGTAACTAAAATTGGTATTGGAACATTGGTATGTGATGTTGTCCAATATTTATTTATTACTAGCTGTTGCCCGTGACTTTGCCTGCGTTATTATCGAGATACAATATAGCCTTCAAACGGTGAAAAAATTATTCAAATCGGCCTAGTAGTTTTCGAGATTAGCCCGCTCAAACAAACAAAATAGATAGAATTTAGAGTACGTAAGTAAGTAAGTAAAAGATTTATTAGACATAGACACCACAAAGCAAAACTTACACAAAAATAACAATGGAAGAAAACATAAATACAGCATTAGCGGAGAGAAAACATAATACAATAAAACAAATAAAAATAACATAAAAAATAATGAATATTAGAAGAGAGAAAAAAGAACAAAAAGCTGTATGGTGTGAGGCTAAAGTAAAGGGCCCTGACTCAGCAAAATAAAACTCCTGAGTCATCCGTAGATGGTCAGAATGACCCAGAAGCGCTGTTATTCTGTCAGGGCCCTAAGGCTCGGACAACACTACGACAACGACGAGTAGAGTAGATTTAGTAGATTCATTAGTAGTATAGTTAATATTGTATTTATAAGTTACCTTTCCTAAATAATTGGTTCCTGTCCCGTAAATTTGCTCAATGACAAATTGGTAAATAGGTAGTTAGGCCTCAATAAGCTGAAAAGTAAATAAAACACAAAATTAAAACTATTGGATTATTTAGGTAGTTTACAAGTTAAAAACCTAGCAGAATGGCAGTTGTCATTAATAAGTAAGTATTGGTTAGATTAGTTTTACATTTCATTCACAATGCAATATTAGTACTATAATAAAAATACTAGTCGGGCAAATCTAAGAAGTAGGTACAGTTTGTCAAACTCATAGAAAATAGACAGCGTCATTCAAATTTGAGCTTTACGACAAAGAAATAACTAAACGTCAAACTGTATTTCTTAGATCTGCCAGACTGTAAAGTAAAGGAAAACACCACCTCGCAACACCACTGATAGGAATCGAACCTACGACTTTTCGTTTTCCGGGCGACTGCTCTAACTACTGCGCTACGGCGCCAAAGTCGTCGATTCCGACCGGTGGTGTCGAGTTTTTATGGTACGAATGAAATACATGAAATGGTAGATTTTGAATGTTATTATTTCTAATTCAACGTAACTATTAATAAGTGAGTGGGTACTAAATAATTAAACAAATTATAACGTTAGTTACATTTCACTGTACAGCTAATTACAATTTTACTTACCTATTTATTTACTTTGTTCACTTAAAACATGCTTAAAACACACTACACCGATTTCGCTTTCTCTCTTCGGCGCTCGCGCTTCGACTGGCTATACGATCGGATGATGCGTATCCCAGTGCGACAGGAGGAGAGGGGGTGTTAAAATTTTACGTAAATAAATAAGTGTCATTCTGAACTCTATGCATTATGCTGTAAGTATGATTTTACTTTAAAATATGTATTGGGAACAAACGTTGTAACTCTACATCTTGTAATAGTCTTGGGCGGCAATTTTGTTGTATCTATAACAGTTAAGCAAATTTGTTTTAACACGGGCTGCAAAATTGCTGTATGTACCATTATACTTATTTTGTGATTAGAACAAAACGTTGTATCTTTTTTGAGCCATTAAAAAACGGTCGATGTATCTCTTGTAGTTAACAAACTTTAAAAATAATTTTGATGTATCTCTTTCTTAGTAAAAAGTTACAGATTTATCCCTATTTACCACAATTTCACATATGTTTTTGGTTTTTTTCCTACAAAAATTCAACGTCGTAACACGAAAAAAAATCATCGTAGGAAAACGAGACCCAGACTGTTCGATGCAGTATTTTTTTCTTACTCCAAAAGGGTAATAAAAAAAACCGCATTTTTCGAGATACGACAAGATTGCTTTCTACCGTCGATATATTGACTTTAGAGAATTGAATAAGATTGTCGTCCCTCAGTCACAACCTTTTCCGTTGATTGAGGATTTAATGATAAAAACTGTAAACTGCAAATATTATTCTACTTTTGATATTAATTCAGCATTTTGGACAATTCCTTTAAAAATACAAGATAGATACAAAACTGCATTTGTCACACAAGAAGGCCACTATCAATGGACATGTCTCCCATTTGGATTGAAGACTGCTTCAGCCATTTTGCAGCGAATATTAGGAAACATTATTAGAAAACAGGGACTCTCATGTTTTGCAATTAATTTTATAGACGATATCCTGATTTTTTCAAAGATTTTTAAATAACATATACTCTACATATTATCAAAACTACTTGAGGCAATACTAAGGGAAGGTTTTAGATTGAAGTTCTCAACGTGTACTTTTGCGGAAAGATATGCAAAATATTTAGGTTACATAATAGAAAACAATTCAGTTAGACCTCTAAAAGATTATTTATCTCCTGTCAAAAACTTTTCAGTTCCTGAAACCAGAAAAACTATATGCCAATTCCTAGGAAAAGTAAATTTTCATCATAAATTTATACCACACAGTGCAAATATATTGGACCCATTACACAATTATTACGGAAAGATGTAAAATTCAGAATGTCAGGAGTCATTTAAAAAAATAATGCTAAAAAAAAAAAAAATATATTTATTTATTTACGAGCTTACAACTATCATTACATGATACTTATTCCTAATGCGATAGTGTAGTTCCTTATTATCTAACTATTTCTATAACAAAGAACACATAACGTGACTTTTGTGAATTCATTCAGAGAGCAGTTAAATATATCAATATCGTCAGCGACTTTATTAATAGTGCGCAGGGCTCGGGTAATTGGCGCTTCTTTCAAAATGTTAGTCCGCGCCCGCGGCACCTCGAGCAGTGGCGGGCGCCGCCTGCGCCACACGTACTGGTCCGGCACACACAGCTTCACAGATTGCAACACTCCTTGGTTTAACAAAACACCACGTAACAATTTTATTATATATGTAGCCAGCCCTAATTCTCTTCTGACTTCCAATTTGTTGTAGCCCACCATGCCGAGAACAAATAATGTCGGATACATTAACGGGTAAAATGGATATACTCCATATAATTTAAGATAAAGAAATCTTGTAAACTTGTTTTGTATTCGTTCTAACATTAATTTATATTTAGCCTCAGGAGGACTTCAAATAAATGCATTGCATTCCAAGTGGCTTTTTACCAGTGCTTCATACAAAGCTCTTATTGCATTTAAATTTATAAATCCCTCACACTGACGCAACACAAATCCCAAATTACGGTATGCCTTCTTACAAACCTTAATTATATGCTCTCGAAAAGACAGATTGGTAGTAAAATGAGTTCCAAGGTCTCTCACCTCAGTCACCCGCTCGATAGGAGCACCATCTAAGCAATATTGGAAATGAACAGGGTCCCGTGACTAAGTAAATGACATTACCGAGCACTTAGAAAAATTAAAGCATAACCGGTTCCTACGACTCCAGTCCTCCACCCTGTCAATGTCCGCCTGCAGTTTAGCACAGTCGGAACCGTTCTGTATTTCCAATACCAGCTTTAGATCATCAGCAAAGAGAAGGCAGGTCGAATCCAGCGTGACGTCCGGTAGGTCGTTCACCATTAAAACAAATTTGAGAGGCCCCAAATTACTCCCTTGACTGACTCCTGATCTAGTGTAGTAATGTTCCGAGTTATGACCGTCCCAGTTGACATACTGACGTCTGTTTTTCATGTAACTGGCAAAAAATGACAGCGTTTTTGGCGTGCAGCCCGCATTGGCCAGTTCCATGAGCAGGACGTCATTGTCGACTGTGTCGAACGCTTTTCGATAATCGAAATAAATGACATCCACCTGACTACCTCTGTCCACCGCTGGTGCCACCTGCGTCATCAGCTGGAGTAGATTCCCCGTAGTACTCCGTGCGGGACGAAACCCGTGCTGCGCGTCAGATAACTGAGCGTTCACCTGCGAGTACAAGGAAGAATGTATCGCTGACTCAAAAACTTTAGCCGGGGTACACAGGACTGCAACCGGTCTGTAGTCACTCGCTTCCGTTCCACTCCTACCCTTAGGTACCGGGACCACTCTAGTCAGCTTCCATCGATCGGGAAAAAAAGCACAATCGAGACAGACATTATAGATGTGCAGCAGCGGAGCAGCAAGTACCTCACGACAATCTCTAAAAATAAAAGGAGGTATACCGTCCGGTCCAGTGGAATGTTTAGGTTTGAGCTTCGCTAGCGCCTGCCGCACGTCGGTCACCTGTAGCTCGCGCACCTGCACCCACGCGCCGCCGGCACCCGCCACCGCTGGCGCCGCGCTGGCCGCACTTACGTCCAGCACCGCGGGTTCAGAGTTGTAAACGGAGCAGAAAAATTTTGACAATTCGTGCGCCCCTTCGAGCGCAGATAAAACTCGTCCATCTTTCGTTAGTTTTTGTTTTTGGGAATTTGTTCTTTTATTTTTTACAAAGTTCCAAAACGCATTAGGATCTTGTGCCAGATTATATTGCACCCGATCCCTATAGCGGTCATGCGCGAGTTCCACCACTCTCTTTACTCGCGCCCTACACTGGTTTTTTATCGGAACACAATCGTCAATTATTCTATCAATAGTTTTATAGAAATAGTTTAACAGTTCCTCAGGATCTTTAATACTGTACAGTTCACTCCAATCTATGCATGATACACTATCATACAATAAAAGAAAATCGGCTTAGAGAAATTCCATTGTTTCTCGCGCGAATAGTTCAACCGGTCATCCCCAGAACTGTGTGCGCCGAATTCAGCACTCGACACCCAGATGGCAAGTGGCGGGTGGTAACCATCCACAGGCTGCAAGCCCTCGGACGCGCTCACTGATACCGCCCCGCTTACACCGCCCCCGCTCAAAACTAAATCTAACTGTCTACCATTGCAATTCGGTATATTATTTTTCTGAATGAATTCACAAAACGATATTAAATATTCATAATAATTTTACACACATCAATACTAGCCGAATATAAATTGAAATCTCCTAATACTATAACATTATTGTTGTATTTAATACATATTTTTTCAATAATACTAAACATGATCATATAGTTATCAGTATCAGCTTTTGGCGGTATATATACCACGCAACATGCAAATAACATTTTGTTTTTAACACAAACCATTTCGAATGCACAAGCGTCCAAGTTAACATTGTCCGAAGTGGGTATTTGTCGCAGCTCGAATCGCGGTGTGGCCACTAAACAGACGCCTTCATGCTTACGCCCATCAACTCGATCACAGCGTAATATTTTATAGCCAGATGGGACGAACTCGGCATTATGAATCGATGCATTGCAGCTAGTCTCTGTAATAGCAAATAAATCGGAACCCGCGGATTCAAGAAAAGATAAAAAAAATATTGTTTTTGTTCTTAGACCTCGGACGTTCTGATAAAATATTTCAGTTATTCTAGCTTTCTTCTTTTGCTTCATTTCTAGGTCTCCGAAACCAAATCCATTCGCTAAATTCGGCTCCTTGAGGCCATATGCTTGGCTGATTTAATTTGTCAAACATTCCTTTCGGGACGCCGACAATGAATGATGTATAGTCCCTGGCAGTCTTATGCTTTATCTTTTCGACTTTAACATCAACTCCTGGCCCACACACATTTACAACGTGTGTCTTTATTTGTTCCTCCGTTGTAGACGGCAGCAAACGCCATATATGTAGATGTTTTTTCCGCTGCACTGCCTGCAAATCCAATATTGAGCTTTCTCCCATTAGGACCCTTTTGCTTTCTAATTTCTTTTTATAATTCTTACTATTGACCATTGATCTCCTATCACTTTTATCCGATCTGACCTCACTTGTATCTTCTTTTCGTTCTTGTAATAAAGGTATATCATTACCTGACACTCTCTCCAGCTTTGCAATCGGCGGCGGCGACGATTTTTCAATACGTTTTGTGGCCTCACACTTGTCGGTATCGGCCTCCCTAGTATTAAGCGCTGTTGGCTGCGTATCAGTTGCGCGTGCAGCATCCGAGTATGAGTATGTGCTTACGGTGGGTTTTACGGATTCAATATGTGACTGCAGTTGTTTCGTTAAGACGTGATTATGAGTGGTCAGTTCATGTACTTTAACTTCTAAGCTCTCAAGTGTATTTACCTTACTTTCACTTTTTCGATCCTAATTTTTTTCTGAGCATCGGCTAACTCGTTCCGGGTGTTAGAGAGAACATTCCAAAATTGTTGGAACTGTTGAGCCTGTTCGTCAAAGCGCGATGTTATTTCCGATCGAAAGTCTCGTATTTCAGCTAGTACGTCACATTCGCTGTCCCCTCTTTGTATAGGTTGAGTCGGCCGGCGACTCCCGCGCTGGGTTGTCACGAAGGTGCTAGGAGTGAAAGTCTTGTTGATACCAATACTACGTATGGGAGTATCGGAGTTATCTCCTCTTGGTTGCAAACAGGTACACTCAGGACATATCCATTCATTCTTGTATTCTTGAGTAAATGTCTCGAAAATGTCTGTTTGTATAGCGAGACAGTTTAAATCAAAAGTTTTCTTACATTCCAACTTTGAACACTCCATGTACTGGATGGTAAAAATAGTTGATTCACAACCGCTACACTTTGTTGACATTCTTTAAAATTGAAAACACTAGGAAAACGATTAAATATAATAAATTAAAAAATATTTCTACAAGATGATATTCAAACACGTCTAGTTAGTTGGGGATGCAACTACCCACGCTTTAATATATAATTAAATAAATTTTTTATAATGCTTTGTTCAAAGCCGATTCTCAAAATCTATGACCCTGAACTACCAATAAACATTTACACCAATGCTAGTATCAGGGGAGTGGGGGCGGTGTTGTAACAAGAAGGTGAAAACAGGAATAATAAACCAGTTGCTTATTTTTCAAAAAAATTAACAGAAACTCAAAAACAGAAGAAGGCAATATACCTAGAATGTCTAGCAATAAAAGAAGCTTTGAAATATTGGCAGCACTGGCTTATGGGAAAGGAGTTTATAGTACACTCAGATCATAAACCATTAGAAAATATGAACATCAGAGCAAGGACTGACGAGGAACTAGGGGATTTGATGTACTATTTATCCCAATATAATTTCAAAATAAAATATAACCCAGGAAAATCAAACCTTGAAGCAGACTGCTTGAGCAGACATCCAATTCTAGAAACTTATGATAATACACAAAAAAATACAAATAAAATACATATAAAAGTAGTAAATCTAATAAGCCCCTAAAATTTATTAATTCCATTCACGATACACTCTGTTAACTTAAAAGCAGTATCATTATTTTAACTGGAGATATAAATCTAGACATAATGCCAGACAACATATCACATAACTCAGCAGAGTATTTAAATATGCTTGCTTTTCACGGCCTCAGACAATGCATCGACATTCCAACAAGGAACAAGGCTTGTCTTGACCATTTTATAGTCAAATGTAAGGAATCAGTAAAAACTATTGTTTTCGAAGAGCTTACCGATCACTCCCCGATATTACCATATATTGAAAAGGCAAAAATTAAAAAAAACAAAACATCGTATATCAATGCCACTCTGAATTACGATAATATTCTTAAGGCTTTGGATTTGAAGGATTGGCGAAACTTCTACAACACAAAAGACGTCATTAATGCTACAGCAGTCTTTGTTAATGATTTGCAGGAAATAGTAAATAAAAATACCATAACCACTGTCAGGTCAAAAAGATATAGACCTTTAAAACCATGGATTACTATAGGAGTTGTTAAATCGATTAGGAAGAGAAATAAATTACATCAACAAGCTAAAAAATCACCACTTAATGAGGATTTAGGTGCACTATACAGGAGATATAGGAATACATGTAACAGTCTAATAAAATCTTTAAAAAAGGCATATTATCGGAAAGAATTTGCAAATAAGAAAGAAAATATTAAGGAAACCTGGAAATTGATTAAAGAAATTGGCAATCTGAGCCAATCTCGCTCACAATCATCTGAACTTCTTAAAATAAGTAATACCCCATTAGCCTCACTTAACGAAGTTAACAAGTACTTTACAACTATTGGAAGTGACTTGGCCAACGCTACCCTGCAAAAACTTAACAAAACTGAATCCGATCTAGCTAAGCTTGCAACAAGAGACGGTCCTGTGACATCAATGTCGCTTTTTATGACGGATTCTGAAGAGGTGAGGATTATTATTCAAAGTCTTAAATCGAAGAGTGCTCCGGGCTGGGATAACCTGTCTACAATATTTTTTAAAACCTGTAATCAATATCTTTGGGAGTCTATTGCTTACTTATGTAATTTAAGCTTTGAAACAGGTAAATTTCCTAACCTCTTGAAGCAAGCGGTCGTTGTTCCGATTCACAAGGCAGAAAACCAAGCTTCTCCAAATAACTAAACGCCTATTTCTGTACTGTCTATATTAACTAAAATTATTGAAAAATTAGTGAACAAACGCTTGGTCAATTATCTTGAACGTAATAAATACCTGGATAAGAATCAGTTCGGTACGCTGTCTTGCTCCTGACGTCCAAAATTACATCCTATCTAGGCAAGGGAGATAAGTGTGCTGGAGTATTTCTCGATTTGCAAAAAGTGTTTGACACAGTTTCTATCCCAGTGCTTCTAACTCATCTACGCCACATTGGTATCAGAGGAGTAACCCACACGTGGTTTTCAGACTACTTATCTAATAAGAAAATACGCATCGAGAACTATGTAAGCGATTCTGCAACCTGTAGCTATGGAAAACAAAAACACAAATGTTGAAAAATTCCCACTCCAAAAAGTTTTGCAGTCAAAGGTAGGGTTTTTATTCTTTTTTCACCCAATGGCGTTGAAAACAATAAGATTTTATTGTTGTTTTCTCCGTTTGCGCACACCAAAAATTTATCAGCTAAAATACCAGGTACTTCTACTTCATCAAGGTTTTTAAAATCAATTTTTTGCATTTTTAAGAATTTTTTACATGCGCGATATAGAGTATCTTTTTTGCTAACATATGCCGGTATGATTTCAATATCAATATTACAATCTTTTGAAAATTCAGATCTACATGTATGCTTTGATGAGTACAAAACTGATAATTTCTCTTTATCTAAAGTAACACTAGCACTACATATATCTCTATTTGCACACCTCCAGTTCGTCGAACCATTTTTTTTATTGAATGTTTTAAAATTGTACCGGTGACCAGCAAACAACAAAACGTCTTTACCTTTTTGTGACTTAATGAATACTAAATCTTTTTTTGATGTGCTATTGCTTGGGCCTACACTAATGTCCATTTTGTACCTATTTAAAACCAATTACAACATTAGAATAAGCCACGGGATCTTTAAAGATATCCAAAAATTCAGAGTCAAATTTTAATTGTCAGTGTCATAATATTTTCTTTAGTGGCCAGAAGGCCAGTACCTACTCTAAAGAGATTAAAGTATGCATGCAATTAAATAATAACTTTTCCTGTTCACTTGCGTTTGTATAGGTACCTATTATAAATGTTGCTATCATGTCCTTATGATATTAGGACCATTTGCTATTAGGTCATGTTGCTAATAGGACGAGCTGCTCTCAGGTCTTTTTGCTTTTAGGACATTGTGCTCATAGGACGTTTTACTTAAATGTCCTTCGATACGAAAGGATTAATTTCCTCTTCGTGTAAGTAATTTATTGCAAATCAAATAACACATCTTGCCGTTTCTGTTTGGTTTCTTCTGTGCTGTCAAATGTCACTCATACAGTACTCAGAGCTCATACCTCAGAACAATAACTAAAGCTATAGAAGGATGGCTAAAATAAAAATCGTGCAACTATGTTTAATTCCGTTCTATCTTATGGCTAGAATAGGAGGTTGGAGTGCGACAAATGGTTGACACTTAGTTTTTATTTTTTGTATTGTTATGTCAAACGGTCATCAGATAATCGGTGATCAAAAAAAAAATCTTTGAGTTCTTTATAAAATCACTCACTACATTACCTCAAATATGACGTCACAAATCTGGTGACACCCTCGAAATAACGAAAGAAAAGGGACAATCGCTCTCTTTCCAATACATCACTTAGGTTCATTAGTTAAAATAGTACGAACTAATGAATGAGTGTTGCTATTTTAGTCCGGTTTCTATAGCTTTAGTTAATATTAATAAATAATAATAAATAAATAAATAATAATCTTTATTTGCATAAAAACATGGTATCAGTTACAGTTTACTATTAGCCAGTCAGTTACAGTATAGTACTTATGTTATGTTAATTAGGTATACAAAAGAAAAAAAAAAGAAATTCTAATTTTAAAGAAAGAAAAAAAAAGATATTCTGAGGCTCATACGTCATCCATAGTGCAAACTTCAGTTTTTTATTTTTTTATTTTCTGCTTTAAGCACGGGAAGGCAAGCAGGCGGCCAGGATGGTGCTGAGTCCTATTTAATGTTTTTTTTTGTTTTTTTGGTGTGTTTAAGCGTTCTACTATTTTATTGTCTATTTATTTATTTATTTAATTCATTTTACATGCTAGTTTACAGATTATGCGTCCAAAACACCGTCTATGTTGGTTCCTCTTTGTTTGTGGACACGTCACCAATTTAGGCCCCTCCAGAATACTAGCGTTGCAGCGGCTCTATGTCGCTGTAGCATGTGCTGAGGCTGGGGCCTAGTTGGCTACACTCCGTTTGTCTTTGTTTTGTATTGTTATTGTGAATATCGTGTAACTTTGTAGTGTGTGCCAATAAATGTATTTCATTTTCATTTTTTTTAGTGTTTTTAAACTATTATGTAAGGTACGAGGTATGACTCCAGTTGTTGAGACTATTATAGGTACTATAGTGACAGTATCGACTCGCCACTGCGTTTTTAGTTCTGTCGCTAAGTCAGTGTATTTAGTTATTTTTTCTGTGAGTGTTGTGTGTAAGTTGTGAGTGTTTGGGACGGCAATGTCTATTAAGTACACTGCTTTGTTAATTTTGTCATGTAAAGTGATGTCTGGTCTATTGTAGTGAATGGTACGATCTGTTATTATGGTTCTATCCCAGTATATCTTGTATACTTTTTTTTTTTTTTTTTTCTATTCTCCTCCAACATAATCGGAGCTAATTTTTGCTAATTCTCTTTCATACCAGTTCTCGCATTTATTCCTCTCGCACTTTCACTCCGCATACTTGACATTCATTCATCTTCTTTTTCTCTTTTACGGGTGGGACTCCCGTTTCCTACTTTTCTACTCTACTAATACTTCTATTTTTATTCTTATTTAATATTGGGAAAATAAGTTTTTCATGGAGCTATTCGGCTCAAGGATTTTTCTTTTGTTTTGGTACATTTTCACTGCTTATTTCTATGACATTCTTTCTTAAAACTATCTTACAATTTTACTATCTATTTACTATTATTATTCTTATACTTCTTACAATGTTTTATTAGCGTTGGTGGCCTCTTTTATGTCCTTGTACATACAACTGTTTTATTCTAGTTTATGAAATTTTTAAACTTATTCTAATTTCCATATCTTATTTGCTTATCTTACTGGAGAACGTCAAATATATTACAAATATATTTGCGTTTCTCTTAAACTATATTCTTATAACTAACATTATTTACTATTATGTTTTATTTCTATTTATTACAATTCTATTTATTACAATCTTGTATACTTTAGAGTCTAAGATTATTTGTGGAGTGTATTTATAAAATTTATCTTTTGTCAAATATAATTTATTATCTAAATACTTATTTAGGTCAATTAAATGGAATTTATTCTTATTATTAAAAGTCAGAGTATGTAATGTCATATTTATTTTATGCCTTATATTGTTTTCAGTCTGTGGCAAGCTTTGGCTATAAGGAAGTGTGAACAAAACAACATTTTTAACATTTAATGAATACAATAAATCAAAACATTTTAACAGTTCAGTCTTGTCCATACTTCCCCTGTGTCCCACTAAAACCAATAGTGTGGTGTTTTCATTGAATTTGTAATTCATAATTTTTCTAATAATATCATGATAAGTTAAACCAGGCGTACAATAATTAGTAACAGTTTGTCCCAAATACGTACTTAATAATTGGCCCATGGATTTCCCAAGTTCATCACTAAACATGATAGTCTCAGATTTTACAATGTTATTCTGAGTGGAGGAACTATTGGTATTTTTATATTTATTTTTATTTGATACAGATGAAGGACTTTGATGATGATGAATGAACAAGGACTCACAGACTGACTGAGGGCTGCTAGATGAGCTATTTTGGTCTGACTGGTCACAATTAGACTGAATGAGGCACTTTAAAGCAAGCATGTGTTCCTCGCACTCATTTTTAGCACTATTATACTTATTCGTCATTAATTCTAAGGATTTGTGAAGGTTACAAATCTCAATTTCCATTTTCCTTATGTCACTGTCATATACAGTAATATTATTTTCTAATAATAATGAATACATATCAAGTTCATCGCCAAGTTGCCTTCTCTCTTTAATATACATAATTTTTTTGTACATGCATTTTTGCCTCTTAATAAGTTTTTTAGTTTTGGCTATATACTTATTAATTTTAACATACTTTTTAAATTTGTTTCTACTGCACTGAACAATCCCCACTTCAGTATTTAAATTTAAGGTTTTTATAGTGTCATCACTTGTCAGATCAATTGTTACAATGGGTTCCGATATTTGTGCAGTAGAAACCAGGCTGGGCGCACTATTGACTAACTCATCAAACAAGCTGTGGCTATGGGAAGTCATGGTGTCTCGTTTCTCCGCCTCCAGGGTGGTAATGTGGCGGTGGGCTTCTTGCAGCTCCTGCTCCAGGACCGACATGCGCTTGAGGCCCTGCTCGTACTCGTCACTGCATTCCCTGAACCCAACCAGTATGCTATGCAACTTGTCCCGCTCATCTACTACTAACCTATGCTCAGTGTGCAGCTCAGCCATTTGTTTTTTCAAAACATCATATTTATTTAACGAATCCAATAGTTCCATCTCATTGTCATCTCTTTCCCTATGCAATTGTTCAACCAACCCCTTGGAAACCTCTAATTCCTTCAAAGCCAAGTCGAGTTTTCTCAATGTAACATCGAGCTTACTCTCTTCTTGGCGAGCTGAGGTCATGCTACGCGTAGTGATCGGCATTTTAGTTAATTAGAAAAAAAAAAGATAAAGATAAACACCAAAAAGTTGTTCGAACAAAGTATGAGAGGTTATAAAGTAAATTACAAAGTAACCTCAACGCGAAAGTGATCAAATATCACTTTAAATATATAAAAAGAACGGTATTGTCTAATGATTATTATAATTAAATGTAAAATTTACCACACAATGCTATTTAAAAGAGATGACAAAGATTGACAATAACAAAAAATGCAGTGTCATTGACTGCTCGCCGGCCGGTACGTACGATACCTGCAATTCCCTAAATCACACACAATACACAGTTTTATGCACAGATTATTACGCAAAATCTCTTAGAATATACTTACATTTTGTTTCGTGATGAATTTTGGGACCAAATATAAGATTAAATAATAAAATTAGTAAATAAATTCGAGACAAAATGCAATCAGCTGTTAGCCGTAGTGTTGCCACGATAATGTAGTCGTAGTTGTTTAGTACGTAGTTTAGTATGTAGCCGTAGTGTTGATAATATTGTGTAAAGGTGATGTTTCGGTTTTTGTGTGAAAGAATTTTCTAAGTGTTATTATTTGGTTGTTGTGTAAGTTGTATATGTCTATAAGGCCTCTACCTGACATTTTTCGTGGGAGAGTTTAACGTTGTGTGCAAGATTTTGGGTGGTGTTTACGCTGTTTTGTTATGGTGGTATTTATTGATCTCTGTAAGTTTTGAAGATAGGTTTTGGACCATTTTATAATCCCAAAAGAATAGGTAAGAATAGGGATAGCGAACGTGTTAATAGCTTTTACCATATTTCGTGAGTTGAGATATGTTTTAGTGACTAAATGTAATCTAAGAGAAAACTTTTTGCCAGTTCTTTTTTAGTTTCTGTCTGTAAAATCTGTTTTGATTGATGAAAGCCTAGATATTTGTAAGTTGCGTGTTCATCCATATAATCTATTTCGTCTCCAGTGTGTAATATGTATGTGCTTTTTTCTATTTTGCCCTTATTGGTTGATTGAATTTTGCATTTATCGATTTCAAATTCCATTTGAATTAGAGAAAAATTCTGTTATATTGGCTAATTGGAACAGTTGCTCTTTGTCAGATGCATACAACTTAATGTCATCCATGTACATTAGATGAGATAGAGTGTAATCGGTACAGTTGTGTTTTAGATTATACCCATATTTTGATTCATTTAATATTGTAGAGAGAGGGTTAAGTGCTAAGCAGAACCAAAGGGGGCTTAACGCATCTCCTTGGAAAATTCCTCTTTGAATTTTTATCGGGTCAGGTGTTACAGTGATAACCTCGTCCAGTTCAATGCCAAAAAGACACAGGTCTGCGCTGTCACTGCTAAAAAGTTCGCATTTCTCCCCCAGCCCTCCTTCCAGAGCAACCTATTACCCATCCAGACTGGTCTCAGTCTCTTAGGTATGGACATACACAGCGACCTCAACCCGAAGAGCTATATTGAGAGCATCATAACCACAGCCTCACGTAAACTCGGAATCCTGAACAAAGTGAAGCGGTTCTTCACGCCTGAGCAACGTTGTCTTTTGTATAAGACTCAGGTGCGCTCATGCGTGGAGTATTGCTCTCATCTTTGGGACGGATCCGCCAAGTACTTGCTCGAAGCTCTTGACAGGTTGCAGAGACGTGCGGTCCGTATTATCGGTAACGATGATGTTACAACCAGTCTGGAGCCGTTACAGCTACGTAGGGACATTGCTTCCCTTAGTGCTTTCTACCGCCTTTACCACGGTGAATGCTCTGAGGAGCTCTTTAACCTCATTCCTCCCTCTCCATTCCTTTCCAGATCGACGCGTGCAGGTCTGAGAAGCCACCCTCATACCGTGCTGACCATCAAGACACGTACCAAAAAGTTTGGACAATCGTTCCTTTGCCGAACTGCCCGTATGTGGAATGCGCTTCCCGCACACGTGTCTCCCTCCTCTTTCTCTCCCGGGTTATTTAAGCGGGGCGTGAAAAAGCATTTATGCAGGCCGCCATAGTGTGAGCGTTCGGCATAGCGTGGCAGCGCTGTGATGAACGCTTTCACTTCTTGGGCTTCACTGGCTGCTTTTCATCAGGCAGGGTGAAGCCATTATGGCGTGTCACAATAAAAAATAAAATAAAAAGTGTTATTAGTTTGCCTTATCAAAAGCACTGTTTGCCAATTAGCCATTGACGTTTTTAAGAAATGTGTAATAGTAGGATGGATTTTATAAATGTTTAGTACCTGTATCAACCAACTATGGGAGACCGAATCAAACGCCTTCTTATAATCAATGTACATTGATTATATGGATTTTTTACTCTTAAGTGCCTGTTTCATAGTTACCAGGTCTATAATTAACTGTTCTTTACATCCCTAGCTATTCTTCCTACAACCTTTTTGTTGTTCTTTACATCCCTAGCTATTCTTCCTACAACCTTTTTGTTGTTCTTTACATCCCTAGCTATTCTTCCTACAACCTTTTTGTTGTTCTTTACATCCCTAGCTATTCTTCCTACAACCTTTTTGTTGTTCTTTACATCCCTAGCTATTCTTCCTACAACCTTTTTGTTGTTCAGCAAGTATATTTTGATCATCTAGATGTTTGTAAATAGTTTCACTAATGCAACCTGTTATGTTCCGTCGTTTTTTATAAAATTATTCTAAGTTTAATAATTAACTAATTTACAAATTGTTCTAAGTCTAAACAAATATAAAAACTACTAAGACTAAAACTAAATAAAATATTAAAAGTTAAATTAGCTTACAATAGAGTTCAATTTCGCTTGCCAAACTTCTAACTTCCAACTCTTAACCTCTTTGAACTTCCACCTAGTATCCTTCCTGGATACTAGATCCTGATCTCCAGTTGACCTCAGTCCTCACTGCTCAGCTGCCACCACCAGGTTCCGTCAGGCTGTTCTTCTTTCACCATCAGACTGACTCCACCAGACTGATGCCGCTCTGGCATTCATCACGTACTTTATCCGCAGCGATCCACTGCGAGTACGAGGTGTGGTGCACACTGACCACTTTCTTAAAAAATTTACTCTAAATTGACCTTTATAATCCGGCTCGAAGGACCAATGAAAAATGGTATACCTTTGTACTGAAGGGAATACTAATAGGGTTGAAAATGAAACCGCTAGTAGCTTCTTTGCTCTAAATAGGTAACGACTTTATTGTCAAAGTATATGGCCTATATGCTGATTCAGTCAAATACGAACCGCGCCATCTAGTAAGAACTATAAGAACTAATCTTATTATATATACATACGTCTTCAACAACTGGTACAAAATCAAAACTCATTTCAGGCGTACTCAGATTAATCTGTTGAGTTGTATTAATCCATTCTGCATTAATATTATGATGAACTGGGTTTTCCCATATATTTGCCCAAAACTCTCTAAGTGATTCTGTTGGAGGCATATATATTTCCTATGTATGTTGTTTGTCTTTAGCTAAGTTTCTGTAGTATATACTTTTTCATTTTTTTAAATTGGTTATTCTGATTTTTTCTTTCAGTACATGCTAGATATCGTTTGAGTCTACTAGATCTAACATTTAGTTTCTGTTTAAGTGTGTCTAAAAAATGTGATAATTCGGTGTTAGGGTTCTTATGTTGTGAATGAGTTTTATACTGGTCTTTAATATGTTCTACTGTCTTGAGTATATTCTGACTATGGTTGCCGTTTCTGTTAAGTTGAGAGCAGATCAATATCTGCTCTCAACTTAGTTATTTGTTTTTCAAGCCTAACTTGCCACGATGGTTTCGGTTTTGTCCTATTTTGCACAGGTTCTTTGACTATTTTGCTACCGTTAAATAAAGCTATTGTGTAGGCTGCAGTGTCAATTATAGTTTGAAGAAATAGGAAATCCATGTCTTCATTTAAATAATTAGGTAATATTTTGGTGTCTACATGATGTGGTAATAGGGCAAACTTTCTTGAAAATTTCTGTTTTGGTATATATGGTCTCGATGTTGGGTCAGTTCTTCTAAATATTTCAAGATTGTCTTTGAATGAATATTCTAATTTGTTTAAATCTACTGGGCATTTTTGAATATAACTGTTACTATCCTCATTCCTATTTGAGTGTACAGTTTCATGTGTCTCATTAACGACTGTTTCCTGGGAGTGTTGGGTTTGCAAGGTGAGTGTTGTTGATAAACTGTATAGGAAAGAAAAGATTAATTAATCCTTTATTGTACAAATAAATTACATTTAAACACACGTTACACAGGACATATACAAGGGTGAGCTTATCTCTAGAAGAGATCTCTTCCAGCCAACCCTAGCTGTGGTGCAATAAACAAGTATGCGGGACTAATAAATTATAAATAATACTATACTAACAAACATATATACACTAATTACCAAGGATTTATATAATTGAAAATAAAATATTATATTATAAATATAAACATACATACATATTAAAAAAAAAAAAATAAAAAAAAAAACTAATTATGTTACTACAACGGTATGTAACCGATTAGCCGTTAGACAGATAATGCTCTTTGAGCTTGTGTTTGAAAGATTCTACCGATGAACTCTCACGAATGCTGGCAGGCAGTCTATTCCACATTCGAGCGGCATATACTGTGAATGATTTATGGTAAAAATTGGAATTACATTGGGGACATAGAAGGGTTCGTGTGTCGCAGGATCGTTTGGGACGGGAAGAGACGGGTATGAGCGTAAAACGGGAACGCAGATAATGAGGGAGCTGGGGGTAGTTAAGTATTTTGAAAAGGAGAGAAAGATTGTGATATGGATGACGGCAAATTTGTGTGTGTTTGGGAATTGCAAGTTTGTATAGTTGGGCTTGAGGTGTTTGTGTGTATTAGATGATGATTTGAATGATTTTGCAAGTCAATATAATCCGTGCTCGTGCCAGCTACTTGGCTTCGGAGGCTACGCTCATTAAAAGTTAATATGTCCCTATTTTCTTCATTATTAATCGAAGCTTTTAATTGATCTCTTTCTGGTTTATTGATTTTGTTATTTGCGATGAATAACCCTGATTTCATCTGAAAGTCGCTACTCTGTTAAAATATTTAGTTCTGGGTATTTCTCAATAAATGTTTTGTATAACAATGGCCTGTAACCTGTGAGATTTTTCTCATTCTCAGTAACTGTATAGTAACATTTCAGAAGCTCCCTGTTAATTTGGTCTGTCCACTGCATTCGTAATCGTTCCCTTCCGCTTTTGGTTTTTGTTGGTAACATCGTCGTTAACACGTTGTTTTCTGGGTTATCAGGAATATATGTGATGGATGGCGTTGATGGTTGGCTAATAGTGATGTATGTTGGATGTATATGGGGTGTAGTGGGGTGTCTGTGACCGCCAGGTGCTGCTAGCCGGCCCTATTTACGAGGGTAGCGCACCGCCAGGCGCAGGCAGCTCATAACTCTCACCAGTGGCTCCTAGTAGCTGCAGTGCGCGCAGCGGCCACACACTGGTAAACCACGTCGGCTCGTGGGCTAGACCTGGTCGAGGGGGACTCGCACGCTCTAGCGGGCGGGTCTGAACGCGGAAACCTCCTGCGAAGTGCACAAGTCTAACTCGGTGTAGACGGCAAGCCACGCTGATAAGCAACGGATGTTGGCGGATGCGGCGAGTTAGCAAAGCTTTGTCGAAAGCTAAGGGCGATAGTAGAGGTCAGAAGATACTGTCGGCCAGAGACTGCATCCAGCTCTTCTCCAGTTGTAGCGGTTTCCGTTCCACTGGACCAAGAAGGGTACGGACGAGAGAGTGCGCCTGCAGTTGCGCGTCTGCTTGTGCACTTTAATATATCCTGCGCAATTGACCGCTTCCGTTTCAGGGACTCCGAAATACGTTAAGCCCTGTGGCGATGGGATGAGGTAGAGAGGTCCAGTTTGATGCAACTTGGGCTTTGTCTGAATCCTGCACATGGGCGGCCCTGGGGGTGTGACAACGCCGTGGTCGCTTCTACACTGCAAATTCAGGACGACAGTGTGGATTCGGCAGCACCTGGGGTGACAGAGCAGCCCTTTTTAGGGAGGCACTGCTTTCCTCGCTCAGACGAGGAGGGGGCTAGAAAAGGTGCCCTAAAAATTGCTCGTCCTTCTTGGAAAGGTGGTAGTAACCGCGGCTCCCACTGCATCTACTTCAATCGTGGTCGAAAATACAAGAAAAATAAATATGTTAACATAAAACCACCTAATATGACATTCGGCGCGTGGAACGTGAGAACGCTTTTTGATCGCGATGGCAACGCCTGCCCTGAACGTAAAACCGCTATTGTAGCTCGGGAACTTCATCGTTATGACGTGGATGTGGCTGCTCTCAGCGAAACACATCTTGCTGATGAAGGGGAGCTGGTGGAAGGTGGTGGTGGTTACACTTTCTTTTGGAAAGGTACTGCCGCCTCCGAACCTAGGCGTTCAGGTGTTGGATTTGCCATCAAAAATCACTTAGTAAAGCGACTTGAGGAGTACCCAGTACATATCTCGGACCGCGTTACCACATTGCGCCTTCACCTTGATAAAGACAACTACCTTAATATCATCAGTGTCTATGCTCCAACGCTAGACAAGTCTGATGACATCAAAGACAAGTTCTATGACGAGCTATCTCAATGTCTTGATAGCATAGACGCCAGAGAACAGATTCTATTACTGGGCGATTTCAATGCCAGAGTTGGTCGGGACTATGAGGCTTGGCCTGGAGTTCTGGGTAGACACGGAGTAGGCAACATGAATAGCAATGGTCAGTTGTTACTCAGTCTTTGTGCTCAATACGAGCTGGCTATATCGAACACTATGTTCAGACTTGCCGCCAAGCACAAGACTACGTGGATGCACCCGAGATCAAAACACTGGCATCTGATCGATTATGCTATCGTACGGCAGAGAGATATCAGTCAAGTCCAAGTCACCCGTGTCATGCGTGGTGCACATTGTTGGACTGATCACCGACTTATTGTCACCAAGCTGAGACTCCGCCTCCGTCGACCACGTAGATCCACAGTAAAAAAGCCTGCGTCTCTAAACGTGGAAAGGTTAAAGGATCGCGAGGTTAGGGAGAAATATGCAGAAACCTTGACTGAAAAACTGTTGCCAGTTAATAAGACAGGTGAGGTCGGTGCGGCCTGGGGAACCATGTCCTCTCATCTTATGGAAGCCGCTTCCATTACCTTAGGTTTGAAAGACCGACGTAATGAAGACTGGTTCGATGAGAATGATGGAGTTCTCAGGGCAGCGCTTGACAAACATCGAGACCTCTTGCGACAGCATAGTAGGCGAGGTGGAAGCGTTGCGGTGGTCATAGACAGTGACCTTGAACTGCGTAGGCTGTCTCGCAAAATAAAAGACAAGTGGTGGCATGACAAAGCTTGCCACATGCAGTGGCTCGCAGACACAAACCAGCTTGGGGAGTTTTACTTCGAGGTTCGTAAGCTGACTGGTACGTCATTCCGAGCAAAAGTGCCTCTGAAGTCTATAGACGGTTTGCACTTGCTGACAAGCAAGGAAGATGTACTAAGGTGTTGGGCGGAACATTTTGACACTTTGCTCAACGTAGATCGATTAGCTGATCTGCATAATATCAGCTTAATGCCTCAGCTTCCTCTAGCCACCGAGCTGGACGAGCCTCTGTCGCGTGACGAGGTTATCACTGCCATCAGACAGCAGCAAAACAAGCGGGCGGTTGGCATTGATCTTTTACCGGGGGAGCTGCTTAAGTACGGCGGAGAGGAGTTGCACACGTTGGTCTGGGAACTCTTTGTTCGAATGTGGGAGGAGGAGCGAGTACCGGATGTTTTCAAAGTATCTCGCATCAGTGCCCTCTACAAGAATAAGGGTGACCGTTCTGACTGCAACTCTTACCGCGGTATTTCGCTTCTGTCAGCCCCTGGAAAGGCCTTTGCGAGAGTTCTTCTAAACCGCTTAAAGGATTTGTCAGAAAGGATCCTGCCCGAAACCCAGTTTGGCTTCCGACCTGGCCGAGGCACTTGCGAAGCTATTTTCTCCGTGCGTCAACTACAAGAAAAAAGCAAAGAGCAGGGTCAACAGCTGTATCTTTGCTTTGTTGACCTGGAGAAAACGTTCGATAGCGTGCCTCGTGAAGCTCTCTGGATAGTGCTAGGAAAGATAGGATGCACAGAGAAGTTTGTGGAACTTCTGAGACTCCTGCATGACGATATGCAGTGCTGCGTCACCGTGGATGGTGAACAGTCAGATTTCTTCCCCGTTACATGTGGGGTGAAACAAGGGTGTGTCTTAGAGCCCACACTGTTTGCCCTCTATTTTGCGGTAGTAGTCAAGGAGGTCCTGCAAACTGTTTCTGAAGGAGTCCGCATCCGTTTCCGCACAGATGGCAGTCTTTTCAATTTGGCCAGACTAAAGGTGCGCACAAAAGTCTCGTATGCATTGGTCTCAGAAATCATGTATGCTGATGACTTGTGCTTTTTGGCAGAATCCCCAGATGGTCTGCAACAGTTGATGTCCGTTTTCCACCAAGCATGCCGCAAGTTCGGCCTGAAGGTCAGTGTCAAAAAGACGGAAGTGATGTCCCTGGACCCACAATATGGTCTCGAGTCACTGGCCATTAAGCTTGGTGAAAATGTACTGAAACAGGTGGATAAGTTTCGTTATCTGGGGAGCACTATAACATCCAAGTGTGACCTTGATGCCGAAATTAACAGCAGGATCAGTGCTGCAGCTGCAGCATTTGGGAAGCTGCGTTCCAAGGTTTTCTGCTCTCACGACCTGAAGCTGGCCACTAAAATCTCTGTTTACATGGCGGTTGTGCTGCCAAACCTCCTATACTCCTCCGAGACGTGGTGTGTGTATCGCCACCACATACGCACTCTAGACCGGTTCCACCTTAAATGCCTTCGTACCATCCTGAAGATCAGATGGTCGGACCGAGTGCGTAATACCGAAGTTCTGCGACGAGCCAATGTCGGTGGCATTGAGGCCTACTTAATGCGTCGGCAGCTTCGGTGGTGCGGTCACGTATCACGTTTGGCGGAGGAGAGAGTGGCAAAACGCATCTTCTACTCTGAACTAAAGGAGGGTAAGCGAAAACAAGGCGGACAACTTCTCAGATACAAAGATGTTCAGAAGCGTCACATGAAAAGATGCAACATAGAGCCCTCTCAATGGGAAGGTTTGGCAGCACAACGTCCTGAATGGCGCGGGATTGTGAAGAGGCGAGTCCGCGAGTTTGAGGAGCAGCGTAAAGCTGACCTCGACGCTAAGCGCGACGAGTTAAAGGCCCGTCCACCCGCAGTCATTAACTATAACTATGTAAGCGGTGTACTCACGTGCCCTCATTGTGCACGAGAGTTTACTGCCAAGATCGGCTACATAAGTCATCTTCGGGCGCATCAGCGCCACCAAACTGACTAGGAGTCGAAGTGGTCGCCATGGCCGAAAACGGTCGGAATGATCATCATGTTGGAGTATTAGAACGTTGTTGAATATTTTGTGAATGAGTGAGTAAATGTGGTGTCTGGTTAGGTATTGTTTGTAGAATAACTGCAACTTCTTGTTTAATTTCATCTAACTGTTTGTCTGAAAGAAGTTTGTTTTTAATAATAGTTCTTCTTTGGCCTCCAACTCTTTGTCTAGATGCTTGAATATTAGGGTACTTTTCCTGAAATTGTTCGTGTAGAGGCTGTAAGTATTTTTTGGTCTGCGTTTCTAATTTAGTAATCAGTAGGTATGTACGCCAAATGAACTTATTCATATCTTCAGTCCAGTATTTACGCGTACGAAGGGTGGAGCCAGCTGTGGGAGTTAAATTGTCGGCAGTTGCCTTTAACTCAACATCAGTTGACAACGGTGTTGTTGTGGATGATCGCGAGGTAAGTGTATTTTCAAATGAATGAGGTGATGAACTGGGTGAGTCAAACAAGAATGAAATCGGTGATGACGAGTGTGTGGTGAAATTTGTGTGTGATGCGTTTTCTGTGTGTGTGTGAGAGATGTTTTCATGTGTGTTTGTGTGTATGTTTTCTACAAGTGCTAAACTGGGCAGAATTAAGCGATACGTTGCCCCCCTCAGATACGATGGGGCTGCCCGGGCCAGAAGGCTCGGGGTGGGATTCCCTCTCCCGAGGACCCGCTTGAGGAAAAATTTGCCTATTTCTAAGCCGCATTGCTGTTTGGTTCACTAGAGCACCGTTGGTCACTGGTAAGTAAATAGTGTAATACTGCCAGTGTCCGCCCCTCACGTTGCAACAGATGGTCGTGCTGGACGTGGTGTTAGATTTATGAGGGGCTTATTATTATTATTATTATTATTATGGGTTGTTTTTTTTCTCAGCTAGAAGCCGGTTTTCTCTATAATTCACATTATAATTAATACATTAAAAATATTATATTTATGCTAGGTTTATTTACTTATCCTTAATAAAATCAGACACTGAATAATAACATTTCTGGACAAGGTACTTATACAAATGTTTTCTAAAGGCGTTCAGATTAAGTTTTTTAAGATTGTCTGGAAGGTTATTATAAAGCTTTACTGCCATACAATAAGAGTTAAGTAAGTATACAATAAAAATAAAAAATCTTTGACATGTTAATAAATATGTGTACGAGCGTGTGTATCTTCAAACAACTGGATAGCACCACCGGTCAGGTTTATTCACTCTCCTGCCATAACGAGTAATCTTATTGTGCTTTGGGGTAATTCCGACATATTTTTTGGTTAGTTAATACAAAGAAAAATTTAATAACATTTTTATTTTTTTTAATTTTTTTAGAAATTAAGTAGTTACTTATCTGTCTACACAAAATGTAATTGGCCTACTGCACGCTTTGGGTAACTGTAAGTGTAGTGGGCAATTCAGATTTAAATAAATAAATAAATAAATAAATAAATAAAGCCTTATACCTTGATTATTTAAAAAAAATTGTATAAATTTACTATCAACCCACGGTATTTTTATCTATGGAAATATATACGTATAAAAGTAGATATTTTATTATTTTTAAATATCATTGCGTCTCGTAAATAAAAACGTTTCAAAACGTGTCTTGTTTTTTTTCCGTTAGGGGTTAATCCGTAATAGACGGGGTAATTCCGAATGAAACTGTGTTGTCGTTTTTTTAATTATTTAGTTTTAAGGTTTATATTTCCTTTTCGTTCGACATTACCCCTGTTTTTTTAAACGAATTATATCCGTTGTTATCAGGCGAAACACATATTTGATCACTACAATTTTCGGAATTTCCCCACATGGAGTCCAGCGGCTCTAAACATTTACGGCAAAAAATAATAATGATTAGAATATATAGGCCTATTAGAGCTGGGGTGCTGAGCAACTCTTGTTAATTATTAAAAATAACAAATATTGCCGAGCAGATGAATTTTGGTGGGCCTATTTCGAATTGTGGACACATTATTAACTTTTTCGCTAGACCTCGGCAAGCATTTGTGTTAAGAATCACTGGAAACTACTACTATGAAAAAGTAGTATGGGGTAATTTCGATAGTCTTTTCATTCGGATTTACCCCAATCGGGAAACTCCGAAAGAAACATAAAAACGATAGCTATCGTGTTCTAACCTACAAAATTATGTACAACAAACGATTATTTATTGGTAAATCGGACAATCAAGAAGATAACTTATCCAATACCGAGATACAGAAAGCGGGGTAATTCTGATAGACCACAAATCTCGAAAAAAGCCGATGCTAACAAAATTTTTTAATTTTGGAATAATGTTGCCAAAGCAAAAATATTGCTTGGTTTCGTAGTAATTTGTAATTTTCGGAATATCCCCGTTTTCGTAATTACCCCAAAGCACTTTACTACTGTGAACCTTAAGTTTTTGATCAGGTATGAACAGAGCGTTGTCACGTTGAGATCTCCTAATTATTTGTATAACCTCATTTGACTTTAAAAACTGTATTAGAGTACAACACTATTATTATTGTACAACACTAGTAGTGCTACTATAGTCTATGGTCACTGTAAAATATGTCGCTAAAAGAGCAGGTCATTGTAATTCATAAAAGCTTATAAGATATCAATAAAACAATTCAGTTCCCGTTAATAAGTGGTTTAATGAATAATACAAAAACAATTTTGGGTACTTATGAATAAGTAGGCAGATTTTAAATAAGTATACTGATGGCAAAGGAAGTATGTTTTCCTTTACGAATAAAGGTTTACAGCTTTCATCAAATTTAGCACCACACAACGTTCTAACGCACTTTTTACATCCAAAAACTCTGTTTACATCCACTGAGTTTCCCCACAGTACTATTCCATATCTTATATTTGACGAAACGAAAGCATGATAAGATGAGCGTGCCGCTTCTTTAGTTGCCACCTGTCTAGGTCGGTAAATTACGTATACGTACCTATTTATTTTGTTAACTAATTTTTCCACATGTGATTTCCAATTACAGTACTTTTCAACTGTATACCTAAGAAGGCGAAATCGTCGAGTACTTCTATTGGATTATTGTTTAACCTAACGCTTACTTGCATCGATGTGCTATTATAAGTTTGGATTTTGACAGTTATGCTGATAACATGTGTTTTTGTTAATTTTAGGCGTGCCTGAAACGCCTAAGGCTAGAACAGGATTCGGCAGCGGCCTCGGTGAAGGCGTTGTTGCTGGCATCGTCGTGGTACCCTTCATCTCTGGATTTATTTTGGGAGCACTGGTACGTATTATTTATTTATTTATTTATTATATTTATATATACAACTATCCTTACAGACTAATCCAATGCGATAGTTGCTTTCATTTATGCTTACATTAATAACATGTTATCATTAACTTTATCTACTAAATATATTACTAATTAAATTTTACACATTTTAACAATTATTTAAGTACACATTACATACATTACCATCATTAATCCATATAACAGACTATGTATAAGACTACCTTTGCGAGTTCACTCAAATTACACGTATTACATTACATTTGATTTTATTTGGTCTCAACATTTTCCTTTAGTTTTTTTTTACAATAGGTGAACTTCATAGATAAACGAATCTAAAACAAAAAACCCGACTGCTAAAACAACTATATAAAAAAGAATTATATACACGTAAAAACCGGACTAACATAAAAAAATAACTGCAAAGAGAAAAAACTGAAAAGAAAAAAAACAAGCTCTACGATTCCAGAATTCAATTTGAGCAATATTGAATGAAACGTGTAATATTTACTTGTCCGATACCTATACTCAAATAATAAAATCTATGATAAATGAGTAGGTATTTATAAATACATTGAATATTGATGGTTGTCGCAGGCGGGGACAATCACCAACCAACCAAAGAGAATGTGGATTTAATTGAGCTAGCCACGGCCGCTTGGTTGATGCTTGTCCCCGTCGGAGTCATAGTTGTTTTAGCAGTCGGGTTTTTTGTTTTATTTTAATAATTTGGTTAATTTCAAACTTTTTTTTTTACTAAGTATATTCCGGATTTTTTTATAGCCTAAGTCACTCCTACAGTCAAAACAAATCTAACGACACCTTATGTATTAAAATCCACCATGCCGTTTGGGCTGTAGGGCGTGCCAAAGAAATAGACATACATACATACATACACATACACTCGAAAACATAACCCTCCTTCTGACGCAGTCGGGTAAAAAGAAGAAAAGGTCTATCTATAGGATCTACGTTAATGTATAATGGCATATTATTAACTTATTTTACAATATTACCAGAATACTAAACATACTATATAATATCAAAAATACACAAGTGCCTGAACTAGGATTATCCTGTTTTCCAGGCAAAAGTAAAGGACTTACTAAAATCTTAAATTAGCAAAATACATCTTTATTCTTAGTGACTAAATAAAAATAAAAAACAAAACTATATTCATTCATAAACTTATCTTCCTAATGTATATAAATTAAACATTATTTATTTCTAACTAGGAACCTTACTAAATTCTTAAATAATAATAATAATAATGCAAACAACTCTTTTATTCTTTGTGGCTAAATAAATAAATAGCAACAACAACATTCATTTATACACTTAACTACTTCATGTATAAAAATTTAAACAATATTCATTTTAAACTACTAGGTATAAAGATAAAAGCAACATTCATCTTAGGACTAATAATATTTTTTCTGTATCCTCGTAGGACATATTGAGAAGGGCTTCTTTGAGTATATACTTTGTTTTACTATAGCAATGATGATATATGCCTAATTTAGCGTTTAACCTATTATAAAAAAGTGGACCTAAGAACAAGTAAAATCTAGAAGAGAAGGCATGTTTTGTTCCTGCATTTTGAGGGCAAACTATATCTTTTCGTCTTTTGTTAGTAGTTTCAGTGCTGTATGGAAGTGCGACGTGTTGTTTGATGACTGTGTTTAGAATAAATAACTGTCTAACCGATAATACTTTACAGGATTTATAAAGAATGTCAGTGGGGAAGAGGAAAGGACGAAAAGTAGAGACTTTTAATACCGCTCGTTGGGCTCTCTCAATGGTTAGTAATATAGTTTTAGCAGTGCCACCCCATGACGTAATGCAGTAAGTTATTATTGATTGACATAAAGTTAAGTAAACTTGCCTGATTAATGTTAAATCTGCAATTTTGCGTAGTTTTTTAAAAACAAATATTAATTTCCGTATTCTGCCGCATAAAGCTTCAACATGGTGCCTAAAAGCAAGGGTTTCGTCAATTATAACACCCAAGTACTTAGTCCTGTCAGTAATAGCAATTTCCGAACACTTGCACAGTAGATTTGTGGGGTCCTTACATTGGTGAGCATAAAGTTTAGGGTTCGTTGGAGCCGATTTTGAAATCTGTATATAATTTCTTTTATCCGCGTTCAGTGTTAGTAGATGTTGCTGAAGCTTTGAGCAGCTTGAGTGACTTTACCTTCCTCCCTCTCAGTGATCGTTGGCTCGAGGCAGTAGTCTGGCGAGATGTCTGTGACGTTATCAAAAGTGTTACTTGAGCAGGCCGTTTGTGCTTTATTATAGGTACCTTTATATAACATAATTTGATTTTAATGCTTTTTTATTAAAGTTGAAGACAAATGGTCTTTTACAACATATAAAATTTTACCCAACTTCTTTACAATTTTTCCCGTATACCACTTATACAACCTTATTTTTAGTTTATACGAAAACCGAAACACGGGTCAAATATTTTCATTTAAAGAATCTGTACAAAAAAAATTAAAATAATATCTTGAAATCCGCCGGACGGAAGGGCCCCCGTACCCCCCCGAAAGTAGTCGCCGGGTCCCACCAATCCGGTCACCAACCGGCACGACGAGCCACTTCGGGATTATGCGCGGCCTGGTGGAGCAGCCTCCTAGGGTGGTTAGCCCTAGTTGGGCTCCTGTACTATGCCGCGGGCGGCCAGCGGCACCACCGTTTCTACGGGTCTCCCTGGCCGGCGAATCGACCCACGTCAACCGAACAATGCGTCCACAAAGGCTCGCACCGGTCCTTGACCCTGCCGCCACCGCATCTCCCCAAGCTCCGGTATTACGGCTCTGAACCCGGAACGCGTCCTGTGTTGAGCACCGAACACTTGGCGGGTTTTGCAAGTACGCATGGTGGTAGCGCCGGACGAGCAAAGCTCTCCCACCAGCAAAATCCCTTTAGTCGCCTCTTACGACACCCGCTATGATACAGGGGTGGGGGTGGTGCAATTCTGACCCGGCACCACACGGGTGAGATAAATTACTAAATATCTCACGGGCCCTATTTAGTAGATCTGTTTGATAACCGTCGCCTTTGTATGGCTTGTTAAACGGCTTTGGGGAATAAACACTGCTTGAATTTAATAAATCGAACAGATCATTCATGAACGTAATAAATTCACTAGTTCCGGTAGCTACATTTAAAGAACCAGAAGCAACGTTAGTTTCTAGTGCTGCTTTAACTGAGTTACTAAACACTTGAGATGCTAATCGAAATTTTTGCCTTTGAAATTCATTTGATTTGACATGATGTGAGCATCTGTAACTCGCATCGCATCGCATGTCTTTAGATTTATCAATATCATACAAATTTTGAATATCATCCCACTTAACTGTCTTATTTTCAAATACGTAATTGTTATTTAACAAATTGTTGCGGACACATTTAATCAAATGTATAATAAAGTTTCTTGTCATTATTGCGAATTATCATTTTCTTCTCATATTAACAAAATTACAAGTAAGGCGTATAAAATGCTGGGCTTTATCTTCCGTCAAAGTACTGATTTCCGAGATGCTAAAACTCTGATTTTGCTTTATAATTGTTTTGTTAGGTCCCAGGTTGAGTATGCTTCTACTGTGTGGAACCCTCAATATGCGGTATATACAGATTCTATTCAGAAAATTCAAAACAAGTTCATTAAGCGTCTTGAATATAAACATAATAATTTAATTACCGATGATATTATCCCATTAAGTTTGCGAAGAGATCACAGGGACGTACTTTTTTTGTATAAAATTATTAACAATTATGTGGACTCCCCGTACCTATTAAGTAAAGTTTCTTTGAAATGCTCGAGATCGACCCTGCGATCGAGTAACACTTTTTCTGTGCCTTGGTGCCGCACAAATTTTGCTAAAAATAGGTTCATTGCCAGAACTTTGAATAATTATAATGGGCGTTATGGTCACATCGATATCTTCCATCTAAAACCATCTAAATTTAAATCAGATATAAAAAAAGCTTAAGTTTATAGTTTTATAATAGGATCTTGTATGTTGTTAAACAATTACTCTGTATTTGAGGTAATATTTTTATATAAGAAATATATATATTTTTAAAGTAAGTATGTATTTAACGTAGTTATCTTAATTATAAGTGGAAACTGCTTTGGCAAATGTGTAACATAGATTAAGTTATTACCTCTGTACTATAAAATGCTGTTTGTTTCCCAATAAATAAATAAATAAATAAATAAATAAATTTGAAAACTAGACGTGTGTTTATTGATTCCCAACGATTTAATAAAAATAAATAAAATAAAAATAAAATCTATTTACTTCAGGCTGTTGCCCATAATATTGTTAGTATACAAATTACTTAAAAAAAACTATGTTAGTAAATACAAGTTGGTAGGTACACAAATCAATTAAGATATTTGCCGCCCTCTGGGGCTCCGGGCACACGCACTTGTGTTTAGACCCAGTGCCCCAGAAGGGGGCTGTCCAGCTTGTCGCTGAGCACGTTCAGGATGGTGTTGGCGCTCCCACGCGCGCGGCTCATCAGCGACGCGATGCGTCGCCGCAGCACGGTGTGGAAGCCGTCTGTGTGCGCGTGCGCAAACATCGCAGATACACTACAGTAGCGTGGGAGCCCCACCAGCACCCTGAACGCGTTATTATATTGAACTCTGAGAGCGTTGATGGCCCGCTGCGTGTAGCTGACCCACAGATTGCAGGTGTAAAGATTTTGGCAAAATGCTTTAAAGAGCGTAATCTTTACCTCTAAACTACACCGCGCGAATCTGCGAGCCAACATGTTACAGCGGACCGCCATCGCTCTCCTCTCCCTTTCGATGTCTCCATCGTCTTTTAAATCCTCGGTGACCACATGGCCGAGGTATTTAAACTCTTTAACTCGGTTAAGAGCCTTACCATTAAGCATCACAGGCGCCACATCTCCCAGTTTACGACACTTGGCTTGAAATATTAAGAGCTCACTTTTTGTTACATTATATAAAAGACCGTGAGCCCTCGCATACTCCACACACACACCTATCAACTTTCTGAGCGCGGCCACTGATGGGCTGAGCAACACCATATCATCTGCGTAACTAATACTGTTGATACAGTGACCATCGATCGAGCAGCCCACTCCTACGTTGCTCAGCTCAACAATCAGCCTGTTCATGTACAAGTTGAAGAGTGAAGGAGACGTTAGCCCCCCCTGTCTCACCCCACACTCCAACTTGTACTCGTCAGAAAGCTCACCAAGCCATTTGACCTGGTTAGTTTGGTGGTCATACCAATATTTAAATATGTTGATTAGCTCACCCGGCACCCCTGAGTCTTTCAATTTAGGCCAAAGAGTATCATACCTAACCAGGTCAAATGCCCTAGAGAGATCAAGAAAGGCTGCATACACGGGCGTTCTTCTGTCTGTGTAGTACCTGACAGTCTGCTTGAGAGACATAATCGCACATTCTGTCGAAAGTCCAGGCCTGAAACCGAACTGTGCATCATGTAGGTTAAGATGTTCTTTAAGCTGTCTCTCAAGCAGGCCGTCAAGCACCTTAGATGAGGTTGTAGCCAATGATATCGGGCGGTAGTTGTACTTGTCAGAATTGTCTCCAGTCTTGTTCTTAATTACAGGCACCACCACCGTCTTCATCAGCTCATTTGGCAGGTAGGAATGCCTAATACAGAGCGTAAATAACAGTCCCAGAAGCCTTGGGAGGTGTGGCCCTGCATGCTGAAAATGCTCGATGCTAAGGCCATCATGCCCGGGATTATTAAAGCAACTTGTTTCGCTGTGACGCGCCCAGGCACCTCTGACACAATGACCCCCACATCCCCGGCCAGTTTACCCTTACGCGGAGACTCCACTTGAAAGTGACATGCAAACATATTCGCTATGTCTTTTGGCTCGATGATGCTGTTAACACTCACCGGGACGCTAGGCTTAGGGTTTAACTTTTTTGTTTGTTGCCAAAATCCTTTAAAATCTTTACTCTTATGCTTAGTGGCTAAAATATTCATTTTAATTAATTCCTGATTATTCTGACAATAACGTAGTTTGCTTTTAAAATAATTTCTAGATTTATACATATCATTATAAATATTACCACTGTTAGGTCGACCATACAAGACCCAGGTCAAAAACTTCTGCCTAGCATCCATGTGAGCGCCACGAACATACTTATTCCATCCGACAATAGGACGGCCACGGTGTCGCCTGCCGCCACGGCCAACATAGCTGCTGACAGCAGCCTCCCGTAACGCTGTCACAATGTCACTATAAAGCGTGTCAATCGCGCCCAAGTGAACCTTGCCATTATTACAACACATACTATCACCACACTGGTGGAATTCGGTAGGGAAGCCAATTTCCCTTAACTTATCATTACAACATTTATTATATGTTTCTATTTGGCTTAAATCCCTGTTTCCCACATAACCTTATTTGTGTTGACCACCGGAGGCTTAATAGTTCGACAAACTGATTTTAAGTTACATTGAATTTCAACTGGATAGTGATCAGACCAATAAATGTCATAGCATACCTTTACTGAAAACACAGTCTTTAATGCAGCCTCGGTAACAATACAGTGATCAAGCCAACTGCGGCTGCCATGCGCTTCACTAACAAACGTATAAGTATTTGAATTCGAGCCTAACATCTGGATGTCGACACATGTCCAGTTTTGTTCTTTACAAAAATTTTGAAGATCATTGCCAAACAATACCCCGGGTTGAGCGTTAAAGTCCCCCATGATATAAACAGTTTCAGTAAAGATTTAGAAAAGTGTAGAAAATCAGAGCCTAAATCAGATACGAAAGCCTTCACGTTAAATCCTAAACTAAACAGCTTCTTCACTGTATTCACAATCCAGCTGTGTAATTGGTCTTCGATCTTACTAGATGATAAGAAAGAAAAACCAATGGGTTGCTTCCAGTTGGAAAATATGCCTCGTAGCATTATTACGAAAGCATATCCGGCAGCGTAGGGTCGTTGTTCATTATTAATTTCATGTAAACGTACTACTACGTACTACACCCTGTGTGGTGCCGGGGATAAAGAATTGCACCACCCCATCTCTTCCCGTGGGTGTCGTAAAAGCCGACTAAGGGACCATTCCAGAGGATGGGCAGCAGCATCTCTCTGAGGTTAAGTCTCAACTTACTGCGATCGCCAACCCGCCTGCCAAGCGTGGCGATTACGGCAAATACCCCTCATATCCTTGGGGGAGGTCTTTGTCCAGCAGTGGACGTCTTTTGGCTGAGATGATGATGATGATGATGAAACGTACTACTTTATCTTGTTTACTATCATAAAACAATGAGCACTTAAGACTAATTTCATCCATACATATAATACAGTGTCTATCAGTGGGCGACATTCCTTTCACTGATGCAGTTAAAACTTGCCACATTTGGCTGTTAATTTCGGAAGACATAAGGATATACATGTTTGCAAGAGTTGATTTTGAAGGCATACAAATAGTTTTTGATAACAATTTATAGGAAAGTGGGCTTGCATAATATAAATTCAATCAAAACAATTTAAACTCTCTGGTGTACTTATTACTTTTATTATGTGGTTTTGCGGTGGAATGTCGTGAGCCGCTTGCGTTGCCTCTCTCCATTATTTACAATACTTCGATCGCGACTGAGATCTTCCCATGCAGATGGAAGGAGTCCAGGATTGTGCCTATATTGAAGTCCGGCGAGGCGGCCTCAGTCAAGAACTATAGACCAATCTCGATACTACCAATCTTCGGTAAGCTCTTCGAAACTTTGTTAAAACCAGTTTTTTGTTGGCACATTAAAGAAATGATTTCTCCACAACAGTTCGGTTTCCACAAAGATCGGTCAACAACAACCAATCTTGTGTCATTTGTGTCATTTCTGACCGACTCTGTCGACTCGCGCATCCCTGTCGACACAATCTACACCGATATCAGCAAAGCTTTTGACACAGTGGATCATAACATCCTAATTCACAAGTTGTCTTTGTTTGGCGTAACGGGAAGTCTGCTTAACTGGTTTGCAACATATCTGAGGGATCGGACTTTTAGAGTCGTGGTGAGCGGATACTCATCAGTCTTTTTTCGCAACATCAGGTGTTCCATAGGGCTCTATTCTGGGTCCTATCTTGTTTAATATTTTAGTGAACGATATAGTGGCCATCTTTAAGCACTCTGAATGTTTTCTTTACGCAGATGACTTAAAACTTGCCAAGCAGATTCAAAGTGATGACGATATTGAACTGCTTCAAGAGGATCTTGACAGACTTGTAGCATGGTGTGATGACAATAATCTATCTCTCAACATAGATAAGTGCAAGTATATCAGATTCACTCGTAGTAAACAACGGAATCTTCAGCTACCAGAGTACACAATTCAGGATAAAGTTTTGGAAAGGGTGGATAATATTCGCGACTTGGGAGTATATCTAGATAACAAACTACGTTTTCATATTCATATTGATAAGATCGCTACAAAAGATTTTAAAACACTAGGTTTCGTGATCAGAAATAGTAAAGAGTTTAAGAATTCACACACCAAAATCACGCTCTTCTCGAGTTTGGTGCGAACTGGCCTAGAATAGTGTACGCAAGTCTGGTCACCACATTATGAAGTTCACATAAAGCGTCTAGAAAGAGTTCAGAAGAGATTTCTCTGGCACCTCTCATATCAATGCAACAAAGCTAAGACACTTTTGACCTACCAAGACCGTCTGGAGTTTTTCAAACTTCTAAGTCTGGAGGGTCGCAGGCGGATGCTGGATCAAATGTTTCTATACAAGCTAGTTAACGGCATTTCGGACTGTCCATCACTATTGCATAAGCTTTCCCTCAATGCACCTCTAAGATTGCCCCGTCCTGGTGCATACACCCCCTTTTCTGTAAAAGGTTCTAAAAGCAATTTAGGACATCATGCGACCTTGAACAGGCTTCAGAATCGATACAATATCCTACAAAAAAATTGTGATGTAGACATTTTCTGCGATAAACAGCAAACTTTCAAGCGCAAACGGAGACTAATATCTTCTGGTTCTAAAGACTTTTGGGCGTAATATATGGATGTGTGCCTACAGACTATTATTATTTTTAACACCAATTATGAGTCCTTATTTAATTTAATTTTGTAATAATATGCATTTGAATTTTGCGATACATAATGTTGATATATATGTATGTATGTATATATTTATAACGCTTTTTCGCTGTCTAGCCTGTGTGTGGGTTTTTTAATTATAATTTGATTTATATAAGCAGTCTTTAACGCTATCTTTTGTCATTTGTATAATAATAATTAATTAAGTAGTAACTATAAGTTAAGATTCTTTTTTTTCTTTTATATATACGCTGTTGTCAAAAATTGCATGCCGTGGCAGCTTATAATTGAGACAGCACTCAGCTTTAGAGGTTAATGTGTGATCAATTTTACTCATGAAGTGTATGTTTTGTTAGCTGTCCTTTTCAAAATAAATAAATAAATAAATAAATGCACTTGACATTTCACTATAGAGCTTAACTGGAGAGATAAAAATTTATCGCAAGCTTCCAAAAACTGTTTTTCCGTAATGTCTTTGGATTTTCGTCTTTGAATTTTAACTTTTTGTTAACTAGTTTTTACTAGCGGTCTGATCTTTGGAAGCGTATCTTCGTTTTGATATTTTACGACGTTTTTGTGTTAAATCTAGGACTACATTAGTTAAAACATTAACTTTTGGGCTTGTTTGTATTTCAATTGAACATGTGACTTTAACAGGTAAAACAGGTAAAAGTAGCACAGGAACCGCTGTTTTCTTTAATGTCTTCTAGCCTTATATTTTCTTCAAAATGTAGGCTACAAATATAATTGTTTTTTAGGCTATGGGAAGTTTTCTCTATTAAGTCAGGTCTTCCACATGCCTCAATCCATACCTTGCATCTGAAATTGGTAAATAAAAATATAATATACAGTAGCTTTCAAAGAGATATTATACTACTAATAGGTCTTTACTATTAAATTAATATGATTTTATTTAAAAGTCGCATCTACCATCTCGGATCTCGAAATAGATGTTGTATTCGAAATCGGCACCCCCTAAAAAAACCATGGAAGTGATACCCATGTTGATTTTACATAAAAAAGTCGCGTCTGCCATCTTGGATCTCGAAATATAACCCTAAGAAAAAAGACATCTTACAACAACACTATATATTGTTCTGACGAAAAAGATTCTATGCCACAAGGAAACACAATTATGCAGGATAGCCCTAACTTAGAATACCATAAAACAATTAATATAGATCAATTTGATGCTCTTCTTAAACAAAATTTGAAGGAAAACAATAAAAAAGTTCTAGTTGAAATTAGGTTGATGATACATAATCAAATCGAAAATTCCCTACACGATTTAAAATCAGATTTTAAACAAACCACTGATAAAATAAAGGAAACCCAAACAGCATTGGAAAAAGAAATAGAAACAATAAACACGAAAATAGAATTACTTCAAGAAAAATTGTCATTGATACAAGAAGAAGAATAATGCAAACACCTTTAACGATTTTTTTTCTTTTATTAGTAATTTACAAATAAACCAGATGCAACAATCTGAAACACAAAATAATAAAATTGAAAATTCTATTTTCTTACGCCCAGTTGAAGCTCGTGAAGTATATACAATAATTAAAAACCTAAAAAATAAAAATAGTTTTGGAATCGACGAAATACCGCCAAAATTAATAAAATTATGTGCAATTGAATTAGCCTCCCCTTACTCAGAATTAATAAATCAGTCTTTTACCAGAGGTATTTTCCCAAACGCCCTTAAAATATCATTAATTAAGCCTATATTCAAAAACGGCGAAAAAACTAACCCAAATAACTATCGTCCAATTTCAATATCTACTACTTCAGCTAAAATATTCGAAACAGCAATGGCTAAAAGAATATACCCCTTTTTTGAAAAATATCGCAAAAATAGATCCACCACCTTAGCAGTTTATAAGTTTGTACAAAAAATCCTTGATACAATTAATACAAAACAGTACTCCGTAGGTTTACTTTTAGATATGAGTAAGGCCTACGACAGAGTAAGATACGATATCTTAATACAAAAACTATTTGACTCAGGAATAAGAGGAAACTCACTGAAATGGTTTAAATCCTATCTCGAAAATCGCTCTCAATATACTGAAATAGAAAATACCAATTTTGAAACAGGGCAAATTCAGAAAACAAGATCCGAACAAGTATTTGTTAACGGTTCTATTCCACAAGGAAGCGTCCTTGGGTGTATTTTGTTCTTAATATATATAAATAATATTGCAACAGCGTTAAATGAGAACTGTATTTTGTTTGCAGATGACATCTCGATTTTGATACCTTGTTCAGATACCAAAGAATTAAATATCAGTCTAAATACCCATCTAGATACAATAATAAACTTCCTGAATTATCATAATTTAATTCTCAATTTTAATAAAACCAAGCTTATCCAATTTAGACCCTTTCAAAAGAGCCCACTTTCAATTAATTATAAATATAAAAACACCACACTAGAAACTGTAGATTCGGCTACGCTACTGGGTATTGATATCGACACCAATCTAAATTGGAAATCACACATTCATAAACTATCCATAAAACTCATCATTTATATATGCCCTCTATAATTTAAAAAAAGTAACAGATCTCAAATCCGCTCTTACAGCTTATTACGCCTACGCTCACTCAAGGCTTACCTACGGAATAGTTCTTTGGGGTAATTGCACTGACGTACAGGATATATTTATATTGCAAAAGCAGTGCATTCGAATACTAGCAAATATTGACCAGATGGAGTCTTGTAGACCATACTTTGTAAAGCACTCTATAATGACACTAACGTGTATATACATTTTTGAATCTTGCAAATTTGTAAAAAAGAATTTTAATATGTATTCCCCAGTAAAAGATTCAAATCTTAAGAGAAACAACCGAGGGGCTAATACACTTAAGCAACCGTTTTCTAAGTTAAAAATATTTACATCAGGCCCACACTCCATGACAATAAAAATATATAATAATATTCCAAATTATATAAAAAATTCAGACACTATACCTTCTTTTATAAATCTGTTAAGACAATTCCTAATTAAAAATGCTACTATGATATTGATGAATTCTTTAATGATAAAATAAAATAATAATAACAATAATGATGATAATACACACATAGTTGTATTACAAAAAATACATATTTGAATTATAACTAACTTATTTATTTATGAACAACATGTTTTACTCTAAACTAACAATATATGAAGATCCTTGAATTTTAAATTAATGTTAATTATTTCAATTTTTGCATTCAAAATTTTAATGTACCTAGCTACAAGATAATTTCCACTACAGAAAGTCAGCCAGTATCAGAAAAGCTCAGCTGGGGAGGAAAATTAATGAAAAATATTGAAATTTAACTGTTGTACATAAGTTTACTCCCTCTGTTATTGTTATGCCCTTACGGGGCGCTACATTGTTTATTTTGACACCTTGTACCTATTTATTTAATTACTATGTACACCAATGTGGCATGCAATAAATAATTTTGAATTTGAATAGATGTTGTATTCGAAATCGGCACCCCCGAAAACCATGGAAATGATACCCATATTGATTTTACATAAAAAAGTCACGTCCGCCATCTTGGATCTTGAAACAGATGATGTATTTGAAATCGGCATCGGATGTTGTAATTAAAAACAACAAAATAAAATATTAATATTCCTTTTAGACTTACCTTTCTTCTGTGGGCGGAAACTGATGAAATTTCAAATTTTTGTCAACGCGAGAAGATGACACGCAGTCTCTCACAGCACATGTAGTATGAACCATTTTTTATATAAAAATAAATTAAAATTGAGGAGGTACACGCGTTTTTATTTATTGCGCCACTCCTGACGCGTGTGTCCCGAATGGAGTGTATGGCGAGCCCGAATCGCGCCGCGCCCCGCTCGCCCCGCACACCCCGCACGATTTCTCTGTCTAGACGGGCCCGTTGGCTGACTGTAAGAACTATACACTCTGTATCAAGCAGGGCCAGCCATATTTCACGTACCTAATCAGTTACTTTTAGTGAGCTGGTACACATCAAACATTTCTTGATATCTCGGTCATTGTGGAAGTACATACTTTTGAAAATAATATGAGTTTATCGACATTATGACAACATTATTCAATCAGCTGATTGGAGTAATGAGGTTCACCTCCTTTGCCTCTGCTGTGAACCTAGTATTTTTGTGCCTTTTGTGCTGGCTCAGCCCGCTTTCAACTACCTATTTAATTTTGATAAAATTTTAAGAGTTCCGTTTTGTTATTTTTTTCACTAAGAACATAAGTTACGACTACCTAAAATGTTTATATAATTTTTAACGCAAATTTTGTTGCGACCCAAATTACAAAAACACAAATGTTGAAAAATTTCCACGAGCAGGATTTTTAACGAGCGCGCAGCGCGGCGCAAGCCGCTGCTCGATATAAGCCAACACCATGAGTGAACTTAAACTTGTGGCGAACGAACTCTTAGCGTTCTTGCAACAAAAGCTGGACGTCATGGATGAGGTGAGCGCTCTGCAGATATGCAAGTCCAGCTTCAGCGAAGACGATGTAGCTGGAGCTAAGAAGCTGTTGTACGAGTCACTCAATAAGAGCGACCAGATAGTATCCCGTAGACGAGACGGGACATAGAAGAGCCTGCAGGAGATCATCGCCCTGCTGAAGGAAACCGACCCTGATGACATGCCGACGTTCGTGGCGAGGGATCTCAACAAGCTGCTTCCAGTCACCTTCGATCATGTTGACGTCACCAGCCTCCTTAAGGATATCGTTATCCTGAAGAAGGGCTTGGCTGAAGTGATGCAGAAGTTCCAAGCATCAGAAAATATCGTGTGTGAATTGCGTAAGGAAATTAGTGATTTACGCGAATCACTCGCGGTAAGTAGGTCATCGCCCGCGGTCTCGAATGTCAATATTCGTCGAGAGGCTTGCTGTGATACGAGCACGCCGATGTCGAGTTGCAAGTCAGCAGTTTCGACGCTGTCGTCGCCACGACCCGAACTGACTCGAGGGCAGGCAGCCCCTGCACCAGCGCCCCGCGTCACTGCCAGTGCCGCGCCGCCGCCACCGCCGTCGCCCGCCGCCCGCTCCCCGCCGTTTACTGCGATGCCGCACGTGCCTGTGGCGTGCACGCCTGTCAGCTGTCGCAGGGACTTCGCTGCCGTTGTTGCGGCTAAAGCCAAGGCTCCGCGAGCCGTTGTACCGGATCGTGGTGATGATGGTTTCACTGTGGTCCGAAACAAAAAGGCACTCCGGGTTTGCCAGAACCGCCGCGGCACCGCACCGACAGGACCTAACTTCCTGCTGCGTGCTGCAACACCGACCACGGCCATGTATCTGTCTCGCCTGCACTACACCACTATCGTGAAGGAGATCGCAGATTACATTCAAACGAAGACCAACTTCCTTTTGAGGGTGGAGCCGCTGGAGTCGAGCCTATTGCTTCAACACTAGCTTCAAAGCATTTGTGGTGCGAGTCCCATCAACTAAGCTGGACGTCTTCATGAGAGAAGACTTCTGGCCGAAGGGAGTGGTGTTCAGACGTTTTCGTGGAAGGCTACCTTTGAGCGCCACCGATGCGACACCGAAAGTGTCGAAATAATTACTAACATAGATTAAGTTTATATTACTAACAAAAATTGTATATTGGTATGTATATGTTAGTTTATAAGGTATTTATCTATGGGCATGTTATTTTGTAACTTTAAATTGTTGCCTGAAAATAAACGAATTTATTATTATTATTATTATTCAACACTATTTACTTTTTATTAATGACGGTAGTTGTTGACATTGAATGGGCGCCTTTGGCTTTCAAAGTAAAAAGTAAATAGTGAAACGAAATCGAATGCCAAAAACGACAAGGGTTGGTCAGGTCAAGCTTTTTGAACATAAAAGTGGCAAAAAAAAAAGTGTTTGTAACGCACCCAATATGGCTTAACTTTAACACACCATTGTCACTCTCTCCCCCTCGCTCCCACGATACCCCGCACCCCTGCGGTCGTTTGTCTGTGCCTGCGCCGCGGCCGCGTCGCTAACCGGCGAGCTAGTTGTCCAGAGCTATCCTAAGGGAAAGCGCGCACCGCCGCCGCGCCGCCGGCGCCGGTCGACAATTGTAAACGCTGCCGTCTATAAGCTTAAAGGCCGCTAAATGACATTTGGCCATTTTTCACTATTTAATGCCATAATACTTAAAAAAAAATCTCTATCGATCTGTCTAGGAACGGTTATTCTATCTTTCACCGTTTTCAAGATTTTTTTTTTTTAAAAAAAAACAGCTAAATACAAAAAATATATACTTTACATCGGATAAAGGTGCCTAAACAGCACTACTAGATTAGAAGGCAGCTAAAGTACTTTAACGTTTGGATCGATTAAAGATTTTTACTCTCCATGCTAAGCTAAAAAACAGTTATTACATAGTTTGCAATTAACTACAAGGCAGCAAAAGTATTTTAGCGGCTTTTTAGCTTGGTTACGTTGAGTATAATGCCTTGCATAGACATAACTAAAAGGCGGTTATACGCTCCTACCTATATAAAAAGCAGTTAAAATCATTTAGCGGCCTTTTAAGCGTTGTATTGTTACTACTTTTACAATGGAAAAACTGTTATAGAAAGCCATGTTAGTTAGTACGCTATATAAAATAAATATTTTTTTCTACGTCTTGCATAACAAAAAAGCCGTTAAATAGCAATACATCGCTAAGGAGCGGCAAACTACACAAGCCCCCGCACTCCTCCTAGGGATTTTTTCCGGGTTGAGGGGGACACGCCTGGGCACGGCGGGCACGGCGGGCACGGCGGGCACGGCGGGCGAGGCGGCAGTTTAGTGCGAACCAAAATATCAATGAGAGAGGATGTAGAGAAAACTGAAGAGCAAAGTTCCTCCCAGATATTCTACAGTACCGATTTGTGTTTTTGTTCGGTTAAATACCGAACTTTAAAAAAAAGAATACAAAGTTAATAGTCGATACCCTAATAAAGTAATACTGCCTTTATTTACAAAACTGCGTCATGCGCAAAAACAGTTACGTAATGGCAATTAACATTTATAATAGGCTACATGATGACATGAAGGTGATGCCAATAACTGTGTTTAAAGCAAAACTTAAAAGAAATGGCTAATTGATAAATGCTTTTATTCTTTGTAAGAATACTTTAGCCGAAGCTTTAGCCCCTCAGCTCTTTTGAACAATATTTTTCTCTTATTATTGTATAGCTTTTATTACACGACTGCCAAAAAAAGAAGTGTTATGTTTTCAGGGTTCATGTATGTATGTATGTGTTGTTTCTTTATTCCACCATAACTTCTAAACGCCTGAACCGATTTAGATATATGAGGTATCGTTACAATCCTTGCATCATTCCAACTAACATAAATTAGTAAAAATTTGTAAATTCAACCCCTAAGTAAGTAAAATAGGGGATGAAATTTTGTATGATGAAAGTTCGTCATTACTGTAGTTAGAGACTAGTACTTGATGTTTGGCATTTTGGACCGTAATAAAAAAACACGTGTTAGAGATTTTTTGGAAATTTCACCCCTAAGGTGGTAAAACAAGGGATGAAAGCTGTAAAATATGGGATTAACGTTTATATCAGCAAAACTACATAATAAATCGTGTAAAAAGGGGAAGGGTGGAATGACTGCAAGTATGCTAATTGTATTCAATAGCCAACATATAAATTTTTATACTTCTAGGTCCAGAAATTATAGAGTTCCATACAAACTTTCACCCCCAATTCTACCCCCATACGGAGGGAGTTTCCTAAAATCCATTCTTAGCTGACGTCTTTTCCTAATTTACCTCCGGGCCAAATTTCATCATCACAGGTCAAGTAGATTAGGAGATTTCGTGTTAGATGCGGCAGTGATGAGATGAGTATAGATAATAACGTCATGACCCACGAGCTTTCGAAAACATGTCGGATGTACGAAGTGAAGTGAAGACATTTGCAGAAGCCAAAACCTACGGACAGCGGCCGAAACTAGAGTTCATACCTTCCGATCCCAATAAACCAAGAGGTATCGTCGCGTTTTTAAAAATTAGTATCAGGTCTAGAGTGATGTTGAGAAAGAATATTAACGTTGGACAAGGCATAGTAAATGGTGCTATGGGGATCGTCAGAAAATTTGATGGCCATCGCTACGCCGTGACCAACTAAAACCTGGAGAATTACCTCAAGCCGTCTTTGTAGAATTCGACGATAAAACAATGCGCGGCAACACCGTCGGTCTTGGGTGTCACCCTAGTACCTACAGTCGAATTCGACGCATTAAGGGGTCACGGTAAAGTTGAGCGGCGCATGCTACCGCTAATATTATGTTGGGCCGTGACAGTCCACAAACTGCAAGGGACTACACTGGACAGAGCCGTCGTGGAACTAGGCCCTAAAATTTTTGCCAAAGGGCAAGCTTATGTCGCGCTTAGTCGTGTGAGGCAGCTAGATGGTTTGGCAATCAGCGTTTTTGATCCACGTGCTTACGTGCTATCCACGAGTCACACGACAAAAAATCTCTCGATGAATTAAATCGCCTCAGAAATCTTTGAGAAGATATCTGTTGAGGTTAATTTTTGTTTCTTCTTGTATAATAAATACTTACAAATTAAATTACCTCGCATGACATATCGTATTAAAATTAAACTTATCACTAAAAGGCACAAAATAAAAATAATTAATTAAAGAAATTAAAAAACACGACTGCCATGGCAAAAGAAGAACTAAAAGGTAAAAACAAGATGTCATGTATGACCATTTGCGTAATGGAATTTAGGTAATCTGCGTTTAAGGTAATTTGCGTTTCTGGTACGTTTACGTCGTTTACGTACGTTACGTCTGCAGGATTTATTTATCTGTATACATGTATATGTAAGTGATGATCACTTCACTTTTATTAATTAAGCAGTTTTGATTTTTATATATAGTCAGTGAGTGAATAAGTGACTTTTCACGATAAATAAATACATGACATCTTGTTTTTTGCCTTTTAGTTCTTTTTTGCCTTAGTTCTTTTTTTGTCATGACGGTAGTTATGTAGGTGTAAACCACCCACATAGCACGATAAGACACCACGTACCAGGAAGCAGCCATGAAGATAACATGTAGCAGGAAACGAAGACAATCAACACTATTGTTATGACCATGATTGCTACCACCTAATTCATGTACAGCATTAATTAGATAACCTTTGTCATGTAAACAAGAACATTAAGTATACTATATATTGTAATACAAGATTAAATAAAGACAGTCTTAACCAGCTCCTCCGAGCATCAACACCTTCTTATCTGTTTATAAATTAGCTTTTTAAAAAGCCTTTCGCCCTCGCCCACATCCTAACTGGCGCAGTCGGTAAACCACGCGTTCATAAGCGAATCAAGTTCGAATCAGTGAGCTCGACTTCGTAACGCGGGTCAAGAATCTACAGTGGTCGTCGGCAACAGATATCAAACAGAAGACTCAATCTATCATCGATAATGCTCAAGTGGTAAGCATAAAACTCTGTTTACTACCAAGAGTCCTTTCACACTAACCTTGTGTAACCTATATTTTGTTGTGTTAATTGTGGTATTTCTAATCTGAGGATAAAAATGGCCAACGAAAAGAAATTAGACATTAGCACAGTCGAGGAAAAAACTATTGCAATTGACTATAGTACCCTCTCTATATTGTTACCATCATACGATGGCAACAAAAGAACGTTAGCATTCTATATAGAAGGCGTAGAAAACGCACTAAATTTAATCACGAATGGGGACGACCCCAGTGTAGCTTGTTTAATAAGAAACAAACTAACCGGTAAAGCTGTTGAGGCGCTCTCAGAAGGAACAGGTGCAAAAACCTGGTCCGAGATAAAAGCGACGTTAAAAAATAGATTTGGCGAATTCCGTAATGAAATTCAATTAATACAGGAATTAATGCGCCTGAACAAAGATAATAACTTAGATATTTTTTCAGAAAAAATAAGGGCTTTAGAAAGTACACTTATACTATCTGATCCCAACAAAAGAGAATTTTATCGGCAAATGGCGCTTAATGTATTTTTAGAAAAGATAAACCCAATGACTGCAATATTCATAAAATTACAACACGTTGAAAATTTAGAACAAGCAGTAACAATCGCGAAACAAGAAGAGGTTAAACTTAGGAATAGGAGGGCCCTACAAATCAATAATAAACCTCCTTACCAGAAACCTAACTTTAATACAAACACTCAGACCAAATTCATAGCTCAGAATAGGAAGGAACAATATAATAAGAAACCTTCACCAAACCAACCAAATAAAAATTTCCACTTTCAAACATTGGATCAAGAAGATGATTCAATAAATGAGGAAATAGATAATCCCGAAATTAATGAAGATGTAAATAATGACGAAAATTTTCTCACCGACAATTTCGAAAACCTTATAACATAGTTTACATGAATAACGTACAGAATTATAACCGCTTACCTTACATATATATCAGCAAGTTAGGAGGCAGATTCTTACTCGATACAGGTGCCTCACAATCACTAATTCACCCTAATATAGTAAAAAACAAAAACATTAATTGCGAAATAAGAGAACAAACACACTATATAAAAACAGCACATGCAACTTCTAAACACGACAAAGTAGCAATTGTCACACTTCCACATAGCTTATTTAAGAGAACAATAACTCATAAATTTTTACTATTCGATTTTGACTCTGATTTTAGAGGTTTATTAGGATTAGATTTTTTAATACCATTAAAATGTAAATTAGATATTAAGAATATGATGTTATGCACAGACAATACACAAATACCAATCAGGGTTGACATTAAATCATATAGCACAATTAAACCCAAATCAGAACAAATAATCAGTTTACTTTGTAATAATAACGAAGGAGAATACCTATTGACCGAAAAAATAACACAAGACGGTCTTCGCTTCCCAGCAGCTTTAGTTACAGTAAAAAACGGAAACTTGACAACATCAGTAATAAATAATTCAAATAATACAATTAAATTAAAAAATAGTTGCCAATTAAATCTAACAAAACTAAAACAGACAAACTTATCAAACATAGTATCCATAAACAACATATCAGTAAATAAAAACACAGATAATTACCTGAAAGAAAACCTAAATAGATTAAGAACAGATCACATGAATCCCGAAAAAAGAAACATAAGAAAACTTTGCTATAACTACAGAGATATATTTCATTGCGAACAAATCCCATTAACTTTTACACACGAAGTTAAACACAGCTTACGTTTAACTGATGAAAAACCAATATTCGTAAGAAATTATAGACAAGAACCTAAACAAAAGGAAGAAATAAAAAAACAAATTGACAAACTACTAGAACAAAACATAATAAAGGAAAGTAGTTCCCCTTGGTCATGCCCAGTACACATAGTTCCAAAAAAGGCAGATGCCTCCGGACAACAAAAGTGGCGTTTAGTAATAGATTACATAAAACTGAATGACAAGACAATTGAGGATAAATACCCATTACCAAACATAGATGACATTCTAGATAAATTAGGACGCGCACAATACTTCACGACAATAGACTTCAGGCTCAGGCTACCACCAGGTAGAGATGCATTCAAACGATATAGAAAAAACAGCGTTTACTATAGATAGAGGACATTACGAATTTCTTAGAATGCCATTTGGCCTGAAAAATGCACCAAGTACATTTCAAAGATTAATGGACTCAGTACTAAGAGGTATAGATAACGTATTGACTTACCTTGATGACGTAATCATCTACTCGTCTTCACTAGAGGAACATCTAAATAAATGCAAACAAGTTTTTAATAGGTTCAGAATAAATAATCTAAAGATACAATTAGATAAGTCGGAATTCCTGCAAAAAGAAGTCAAATTTTTAGGACATACACTAACAGAAAAAGGCCTTAAACCTAATCAAGACAAAATAATAGCAATAAAAAAGTTCCCAATACCTAAAACACAAAAAGAAATTAAATCATTCTTAGGCCTAGTGGGCTACTATAGAAAATTTATACAGGACTTCGCTAAGTTAACAAAACCACTAACAAAATGCTTAAAAAAAGGCAACAAAGTGGAGTTAACAACAGAATATATAGAGTCATTTGAAAAATGTAAAGAAATATTAATCAATGCACCAATTCTACAATATCCAGATTTCGAAAAACCATTCATATTAACAACAGACGCATCGGACGTGGCATTAGGCGCAATACTATCACAGGGAACACTAGGATCAGACAAACCTGTAGCTTACGCATCACGCACATTATCAGAAACAGAACAAAGATACTCTACAATAGAAAAAGAGTTGTTAGGAATAGTATGGGCCATAAAATATTTCCGCCCATACCTATATGGAAAAAAATTCACAATCTACACAGACCACAGACCATTAACTTGGATAATGTCCCTAAAAGACCCAAATTCAAAATTAACACGATGGCGATTAAAATTAGCAGAATACGAATATGAAGTGCAATATAAAAAAGGTAAACTAAACACCAATGCTGATGCATTATCTCGTGTAAAAATAATTTACAATAATGAAATAAGCGAACAACAACCTAGTACATCAGAAGAACAGTTAGACCTAGAAAATATAGATATACGTACTTTACTAGACATGCCCATAACACCCGACATACCGCCACTAACACCCGAGGTACCCATTAACGAAGATATCGATACTAGGAACAACAAAGAAACTGAACAAATACCAGAGATACAAGACGCAATAGACAGACAATTAAAACAGTTACATATTAGAAAAACACCGGGAAATCAGTACATAGTCGAGGACAGGTCCAAAGGAAGAATAATAATAAAAGACGTTTTTATACCCATCAATAACACTTTGGAACAAATAAAATTATTCCTATTAGAACACACAATCCCAGACAGAATATTTCATTGTTACTTCCATCATGAAGATTACTACACACTCTTTTGTAAAATATATAAAACAACGTTCAATGACCGTGGTCCTAAACTAATCCGTTGCTTAAATAGAGCGACACTAATAGAAAACATTAATGAACAAAAAGAATTAATAAAAAAATATCACGAAGGTAAAACAATTCACAGAGGGATACAAGAGACCTATAAGCAAATACACAAAAATTATCATTGGCCAAACATGCTACTATCAATACAAAAATATATAAACAAATGTGAAAAATGCTTAAAAAGCAAATACGAACGTAATCCCTTAAAACTACCATTATCACTCACAGAAACACCACATAAACCCATGGAACATATGTACATGGATTTATACAGTAGCGGAGGTACAACATTTTTAACAATAATTGACAATTTCACAAAATATGCACAAGCAATACCACTTGTGGCCGCTACAAGCATACACATAGCCGAAGCCCTATTAAGTATCTTTTCTACAATAGGAATTCCAATAAAAATAACAACTGACTCAGACACAAAATTCGACAATGAAGTTATAACAGAAATTTGTGCAATGCACAACATACATATACATTTTACAACACCATATAACCCTAACTCAAATTCACCTATAGAACGATTACATTCAACACTTGCAGAAATAATTAGAATTCAACGTATCACAGATAAAGATGAACCATCTAACCTCATGAAATACGCAATAATAGCATACAATAACACAATACACTCAGCTACAGGATTTACTCCTTTCGAATTATTATACGGACACACAAGTAGCAGAAACCCACTGGAACTACATTTCCCACAAGAATTTTATCAGGAATATGTAATTAAACACAAACAAATTATGGAAAACATACAAAAGCTAGTGAATTCAAAATTATCAAAAAACAAACAAGTAGTAATAGATAAAAACAACTTAAATACAGAAACACCCAACTTCAAAGTAGGAGACAAGGTGTATAAACAAGTAGCAAAAACAGCAAGGTCTAATAAGCAGGAACCCAGATACCTAGGACCATACACAATAGTCCGAATACACCCAGAACAAATAGCAGAGATAATAGGTAAACATATTAACGCGAAAACTATCAGAGTACACTTCCGCTTATTAAGGCGCCCTGAAAATGTTTCAGGAACACCATCGCCTGCATCACCATCATATGCCATCTCACCACAGCAACAGCGATCATTGAGCCAATAGACAACCACAATGGAATTTTAGTACTAACCGAAGCGAAGGCCCAATATCAACTAGACACATATCACCTCATAGTCATCTATAATATTACACAACTACGAGAAATATACATAGAAATATGTAGTAATTACTTCACAATAAAACTTAAAGAAAACAATCCAATAAAGGACTTGTCAACACACAAGCAAATAGAATATTTAATCGATACAGTAGAAAGTAAACTAGAATATTTAGGATTAGAAAGAATAGGTCTTAGAAAAAGTTACAGACAAAAAAGAGGATTAATAAACGGAATAGGCTCAATAATAAAATCAATTACAGGAAATCTAGATCAGGAAGACGCAGCCAAATTTGAGAGCGAAATTAAAACACTTAAAACAGTAGTAAACAATAATGCAAATAGCCAACAGGACACGATAGGACTAGTTAAAGATTTCACGCAGGAATACGAAACTAAACTTAAACAAATAAAATCAAATCAAGAATAGTAATAATAAGTTAATAGCTTTAGCTATTAATAAAATCTCAAAAGTAACAAATTCATTAGAAATAAAAAATGAAATAACAAGTATATACAATGAAATAGGAAGATCGTTCCAACAGCTCTACAATAGATTGTCTATGTTAGAAAATGCAATTACATTTTCTCACCTAAACAAACTACACCCTAGTATAATAGACCCAAGCTACCTCATAGAAGAATTAAATTATATACAAAACCAATTAAACTTAAGATTGCCCTACTCACCTAAGTTAAAAAATATCCACTTATTGGAAAAGGCAATTACAGTAAAAGCATATGGTACTAATGAAACACTTAACTTCATATTGGAGATACCACTAGTAACAGAACACCCATATAACCTCCTACACCTTTACCCCATTCCCAATAACAACAACACTATCCTAATTCCACAAAACCCTTACCTTATCTTGGGAAATGACGAGTTTGCTTACCCCCACGAACCATGTTTAAAGATCACCGACAAAGACGTCATCTGTAAACATCTAGAATGGCAGAAACTGCAGCAATCCAACGATTGCATAGCACAACTTATACAACACCAAGAACCACATAACTGCACATACATACTAGCAAACTACAGAAACAACCTAATTCAACAAATTCAAGATAATAGCTGGATTGCGATGATAAAGCAAGAAGAAGTAGCGAAAACAACATGCGGAAACGATGTCCAGTATCAGCGAATTAAAGGTGTTTATTTAATCACAATAGACAATAAATGCACCATTCAAATCGCAGATAGATACCTAACAACACATCAGAAATACATTAACATAAAGGAATCGATTCCACTGCCACGCGCATATAAAACACCAAACCCATCTGCAATCGCAGTAAACCTAGAAACAATCGAATTAGATGATCTAAATAAACTACTACAAAGGTCAAAAGAAATAGCACCCCCAGAAAAAGTGTCATGGATAACAACCTCACCCAGCTGGTCATCCATACTATTATACATAATAATCATCATAGCAGCATTAACGACGGCAGCATACAAATTCTGGTGGCTTCGAAGAACCAAAATCATGAGTATCACGCCAGAAGACGGCGAAGAAGTTGTTCTCAAGCCGCCTCAATCTACGACGCGCCTTTTTCTTAAGAGGGGAGGAGTTATGTAGGTGTAAACCACCCACATAGCACGATAAGACACCACGTACCAGGAAGCAGCCATGAAGATAACACGTAGCAGGAAACGAAGACAATCAACACTATTGTTATGACCATGATTGCTACCACCTAATTCATGTACAGCATTAATTAGATAACCTTTGTCATGTAAACAAGAACATTAAGTATACTATATATTGTAATACAAGATTAAATAAAGACAGTCTTAACCAGCTCCTCCGAGCATCAACACCTTCTTATCTGTTTATAAATTAGCTTTTTAAAAAGCCTTTCGCCCACATCCTAACTAGGTCGTGCTTTTTTTTTTTTAATTATTTATTTTTTTAATTCATTTTTGCGTACCTACAAGCTTCTGGTGAAATATTTGAACGATATTTATATAACTAAGACCACTTATGTACCATATTTCAAGCGAAATAAAAAGTCTTTGCTCGGTCTTTGCAAAAACTTTGTTTGATTTTGTAAGTTAACGTATGATTTTGCAGGGTTCGTAAAAAACTTATGTGGATAATGCTAGCCTAAAAAGCAGTTATGTGAAAAGGTTTAACAATTAACCGCTTTTAAGATATGCACAGCTGTATTAAAAGTTGTTAAAAATTAATGGAAGAGAAGTTAAGCGATATCTACTTGGCTAAAAGGCGGTTATGTGTAATTAGCCGCTTTGTTGTCATGGATAAGATCAATATAAAATAATACAGTTCTAGGTCTACAAAACGCATAAAAATAAAACTGCTTTATAGCTATGTAAATGTAGATAACTTCCTGTCTCAAAAAATACTTCTGGCAGTTAACGATAAATCTATAACTATAGAGCAGTTATGAACCCTTAGCCGCCATATAGTTCTGCACACTTGAACCAATCTTTAAAATTTTACAAGGTTAGAAAGTAAAATATGTATTATTTTACTTTCTAACATGAATATAAATATTAAACAAAATCAACCAATTTCAAGTAAGAATAAGAATAAGAATAAGAATGAGAATGAGAATGAGAATGAGAATGAGAATGAGAATGAGAATGAGAATGAGAATGAGAATGAGAATGAGAATGAGAATGAGAATGAGAATGAGAATGAGAATGAGAATGAGAATGAGAATGAGAATGAGAATGAGAATGAGAATGAGAATGAGAATGAGAATGAGAATGAGAATGAGAATGAGAATGAGAATGAGAATGAGAATGAGAATGAGAATGAGAATGAGAATGAGAATGAGAATGAGAATGAGAATGAGAATGAGAATGAGAATGAGAATGAGAATGAGAATGAGAATGAGAATGAGAATGAGAATGAGAATGAGAATGAGAATGAGAATGAGAATGAGAATGAGAATGAGAATGAGAATGAGAATGAGAATGAGAATGAGAATGAGAATGAGAATGAGAATGAGAATGAGAATGAGAATGAGAATGAGAATGAGAATGAGAATGAGAATGAGAATGAGAATGAGAATGAGAATGAGAATGAGAATGAGAATGAGAATGAGAATGAGAATGAGAATGAGAATGAGAATGAGAATGAGAATGAGAATGAGAATGAGAATGAGAATGAGAATGAGAATGAGAATGAGAATGAGAATGAGAATGAGAATGAGAATGAGAATGAGAATGAGAATGAGAATGAGAATGAGAATGAGAATGAGAATGAGAATGAGAATGAGAATGAGAATGAGAATGAGAATGAGAATGAGAATGAGAATGAGAATGAGAATGAGAATGAGAATGAGAATGAGAATGAGAATGAGAATGAGAATGAGAATGAGAATGAGAATGAGAATGAGAATGAGAATGAGAATGAGAATGAGAATGAGAATGAGAATGAGAATGAGAATGAGAATGAGAATGAGAATGAGAATGAGAATGAGAATGAGAATGAGAATGAGAATGAGAATGAGAATGAGAATGAGAATGAGAATGAGAATGAGAATGAGAATGAGAATGAGAATGAGAATGAGAATGAGAATGAGAATGAGAATGAGAATGAGAATGAGAATGAGAATGAGAATGAGAATGAGAATGAGAATGAGAATGAGAATGAGAATGAGAATGAGAATGAGAATGAGAATGAGAATGAGAATGAGAATGAGAATGAGAATGAGAATGAGAATGAGAATGAGAATGAGAATGAGAATGAGAATGAGAATGAGAATGAGAATGAGAATGAGAATGAGAATGAGAATAAGAAACATTTATTGACCTACACAAAAACAAATACAAACAGATGAAAAAAAGTAAAGGTTGAAAAGAATACCTTTCTTTTGGTATACGGCAACGGCATGACGTAGTGTTTATAAAAAATGAGTAGCAGCGGTTTGAAAATTTTGCCGCCTTTTTCGGCTCTATCTCAAAACTAGTTTTTGTCATTTAGCGGCCTTTAAGCTTATAGACGGCAGATATAAGACATTTTCTTTTTTTTTGTTGTAGGGTAATCGAATTATCCTCGTCGCCACTGATGTGTAGGGGAGTGCAATGAAACGACCGCTTAGTAACCGAGCCGGTTTATTACTGGTTTGACAAAAGACATGACACTTGTATCTTGTATTGTAGGTAGGTACATAGTAGGGTAGCATAGCTATACATCATTTCTACTTTTGACGGTTGTGAATTTAAGTTATCTAGTAGATTGCCCTTATAACATTCCCATTCGCGAGCTGTGACTGGGTCGAGCTTAGATACGATTAAATATATGATTAAAGTATCCCACGAATCGGTGGGTTCGTTTAACGAGTTTAACGCTCGTAAATTGCGTAGAAATGAATCAATTAACTTTCTTATCTTTCTTTCTGAGCGTCGGCGCATTAAATAAGGACTTTACGTGATTTTGAACAAGTAAGCGATTATTGTGGTAACTTTTCTCAAGTAAATTCCATGCGTGACTGTAATTGGAAGCTGTAAATTCCAAAGCACTAATCACTTCCAACGCAGAACCAGTAAGAGACGACTTTAAATAATGGAATTTTTGAATCGAATCCAGATCCTCACGGTTATGAATCATGGACAAATACGAACTTTTATATTCTATCTACTGGTCGTATAAACCAGAAAAGGCAGGTAATTTGATGTCAGGTAATTTAATTGCTAAAAGGCTTACAACATGAAGAATTAGTTGGTAATTCAGGTTCACACTGCTTTATCATGCATTGAGCCGTAGCTAAAAGCGAATAATACTGAGTTTCAAACGTTTCCCTATACTCTAATTGAGAACACAAGTCATTACCATCAGCATCTTGTTTAATTTTTGACTGAATGCTATTAAAAACCGCAAATAATGTAATTATTGAATCTATTCGCAATTTCAGTTGAGTTTTATTAACTGAATTCAAACTGTAAGGAATCCCTTTACTTACCCTATAGTTGCCAGTGAAATAAAAACATGGAGTTCGTTCGGATACGAGTATCAATTGAAATATAAATTACTAAATTATTAATCAACCTAACACTCGTCCATCCTGACAAGGTGCATGTCCCCGTGCACTAGTTAACCTAACACTTGGCCAATTGAGTCACTTTACAATATCATAATTATCTTATACTCGTATTACAGTCAAATTATTAAAACTTGACTATTAATATCTCTCCACTCGTAATATTGACAAATATCACAATACATCGCATCTCGTACTTAGTTTAAGTTAAACTATAGTTTTATTTATTAATATTACACAAAACTTAAATTTGTTTTTACTTAAAACGCAAAATAACTCTAGTCAACACTTTCATTGTAGGTATTTAAAAATAGTTAATTATTAGTTAACAAAACTTAATTAAAACATACTACGTTTCTGATAAATCAATATTATAATAATGTTAGCTTTTATCGGGCAACACTCATTGTCAACACATTCGCCCAATCATTCATTCGAACAAACGTCACTTTTTGACACTCGCCATCGCCAGGGCGATCGGCTCGGCATTCTTTCTCGAAACGGCCACGCGAACGGACGTAAAGTGTGATAATCAGTGATCTACCTGGAGTTGTATTTTAAAATGTAAGTACAGAATTATTATGATTGTAATTATGAAATGTACTGATCAGGATTTGGATTTTCGAAAAAGGGAAATATACGTGTGGAATTTATGATGATTATGTTTTATTTTTAAACATCCCTTTCATTCTGAACTGGTTGCTAACAGTTCAGAAGTGGGATCGAAAGAGAATTCTTACAATTTTCTTTTCACGTCCACAGAAGTTGTTAATTAATCAAATCTTTCCGCTTTGTAGCAAAGAAGTAATTAATTGCAGTTTTTATAACCTATTGAAATGAAGTTTTACATATTTTTAAAAGCAGTCTACTAAGCCACGTATAATATTTAGAAAGATAATGCTGCAGTTAGTAACACGTTTTTAAAACATTTTGTTTTCCTTTACTTATTTGTTTTTACAGTAGATGGATATGCTTTATTGCACAAAACATAAACGGAACATTTTAAGACTCTTATTTATAACCTCCTCGCCTTGTGGCCGAGTGGCAAAGTGCTCGAACCGATACTCGGAGGTTCAGGATACGATACAAAGACGTGTCTTAATTTTTTTTTCTTGTCGCCAGCCCACGTTTTGTATGCGTGGCGATTGAGTTAATTTAATTATGGATGCCTTTGGCATCGGTGATAGACGGCGGCGTATAGGCTATTGTTTTACCTAACTCTTTATTTGTAACCAATTATTTCTTAAAACCCTTTTACTCTTTTTTTTTAAAGTAACTATTTTTAAAATCGATAAACAATGTAACTTTTAAATTATCATGGTCACCTACATTAGAATAACTATATCAAGATTATTAATTGCCGTGTAAATATGTGTATGTATAAGACATGTGCTTGTAGTAAACACGTGTCTTATTTACTTAGGTTCAAAGAATTATTATTTTCCCATAAAAGGATACAGTTTACTTACAATGAGAATATATAAAATGTTACATTCAGTTTTATTTTTCTTGAAATGAAACAACTTTTACGGATCTACTCGCGTTTATTATAACAACATTTCATGAGTCTCGAAAGGACTTCCTTACAATTTTTTTCCCCCTCTTTCTGTGTACTTTACAAAGATGTTACCGTATAATTATGTGGATATTATTTAATATGTGTGCGTAGTAACCACACGCCTTATTCACTTTATGAGGTTATTATAGTATTAAATATAATAAGCTTGTTCTCTTATCATGAGTAAATTTCAATTTACTAATGCTGGCAATATTAAAAAAAAACCTGAGTACCCTAAAGTGAAATAAAATTTAAAAAAAAGAAAGCAGATAGATGTTGCTGTTGGCTCAGCGTAAATAGACACATATTAAAGTTTTTCAGTCACACACTTTGGACAATGGACCAGAATGGAATCAGTCGAGGGGAAGGACTGCTATTTAATGAGGATGAGGATGGGATGTCCAGGTTAGAGGGCACAGGTGAGCCCAGGTTGGAGGGCTTAGGTGAGCCCAGGTTAGAGGGCCAACGAGTGCTCAGGTTAGAGAGCCAGGGAACGCCCAGGTCTGAGGGCAGAGGAGGGAGTCTCATATTTCCCACTATGGATAAAGGAATTAATGGAAGGTAAGGAAAGGACTCTGCAGGATTGACAAAGAGGAGTGACAAAAGGATGGCGAGTTCATCACGGAGTAGGAGAAGACGGAGCGTGATGACCGAATCTGATAGTTCAATGGATGAACGGGCCAGGAGGAGGGAACGCAGGAAGAGGTCACGGGATGCGGATCGTCGATCGAGGCGCAGGAGATACCGGAGTGAAAGTTCGAGCGATGGTGAGTCAGAGCCAGTTTCTAAAAAGAAAAATAGCAAAGAGGAATCTAATCCTAACGATATGTTAGATAAGTTTTTATCCATTTTGCAGAACGTCAGTAGTTCAGATAGGCCTAAATTGTCTTTTAACGTAAACGTGATACCCGAGTTCGATCCCATGAGTAAAGAGCAAACAGTTTTAGTTTGGATAACAAAAATGGAAGAATGTGCTGAAATATATGGATGGGAAGAAAAAGAAATCATACATTATGCGCTACCTAAGTTAACCGGGGTAGCAAAAACATGGTACCAAGGTTTACCTTCTCTTCTATATTCTTGGACGGAATGGAAGAAAAAGCTAATAGAATCGTTCCCTTGCCGTGAGGACTACGCTGAACTCCTGACGGAAATGCTAGCTAAGCGTGTTAAGTATGGTGAATCATTGGAGCACTATTATTACGCGAAATCGAATTTGCTTAACAGGTGTAAAATTTACGGAAAACAGGCTGTCGATTGTATTTTGTATGGCGTCGATGACCGCGCTATAAAAGTGGAAGCACAGGCAGCCCAATTTAGCGAACCTGAGCAAATACTTAAATATTTCAGGACGGTAAAGGTAGGACAAAGTAGGGACAATAATGATATGGGTAATAGAATAAGGTTGGACCGCAAAAGTGCTATTAACTCAGCAAATCGGTCTTTGTACTCAAAACCGGGAACAGCTAATTCGAGTATTCGATGTTTTAATTGTAATGAACTTGGTCACCCTAGTTTTAAGTGCAACAAACCCCTTATAAAATGCACTGTATGTGATAGATTATAACATCAAGCCTCTAGTTGTTATAGGAATAAGGCGAACTTTAATTTGAGTAAGAATGAGACTCAAGCAAACGATAGGGTAGAAAAACAGGTGTCTAGGCTTGTAGCAACCGATACTACTAATGACAAATACGTGTTTGATATAAAAATTAATGGTGGTACAGTACCATGCCACGTAGATTTGGGGAGTCAATGCTCGTTAATTAGACTAACTGAAGCTAAAGACCTTGGACTGAACATTGGGTTATCTTCCACTCTTCCTGTACTTAGAGGTATAGGTGGTAATTTAATAAACCCTCTGGGAGTAGTTAGTGCTAAAGTTGAGGTACAAGGTATTGAAAAGATCATAAACATTTTTGTCGTTGATGATTACGTTTTAAGTCACCCTGTCCTTTTAGGACATTCTTTTACCGAAATTCCTGATATCATGATTACAAAAACTCCATCTAAAGTTATTTTTGAAAAGATAGATAACACCAAAATACATTTATTATCTAAAGAAGATACAACTATTCCTAAAAATTCGGTCGGTGCGGTATCTATTAAAACTGATTCAGTATTTGATGGAAACGTTTACGTGCGTGGTTCTCTTAGAGGCGGAAAGGGCAAAGAATATTATTTATTTTCGGGAAATTATGAAATTAAACAAGGATTTGGCTCTTTAGTCGTTTATAATGCATCTCAAAGTGACTTAACTATTTCTAAGGATTTCTTATTGACTCGATCGATCGATGTTAAACATTTAGACCCTACCCAGATTTTAAATTGCTGTAAAATGTCTTTCGATACTTGTAGTTCTGATGACTTGATAAAATGTGGTGAAAAATTAAATGATAATGAAAAATTGTCCCTGCAAAAGTTACTTAATAAATATGAGCATTGTTTCTCTAAAAATCTGAAGGACCTTGGGTTCACTAACGTGACGGAAATGGTTATAGAGCTAGAGGACACCGAACCCATCGTGTACAGACCATATCGCTTGTCTCACGTGGAAAGATCACTGGTTAGTAATATGATCCAGGACATCATAGATAGTGGAATAGCTAGAGAGTCTTCATCACCATACGCCAGCCCAATTGTGTTGGTACAGAAAAAGACTGGTGAAAAGCGCCTATGCGTCGACTACCGAGCTCTCAATAGAAAATCAAAAAAAGATCACTACCCGCTACCTCGTATTGATGATCAACTGGATCTTCTCGTAGGTAACAAGCTGTCCACGTCTCTTGATTTAGCTTCAGGCTACTATCAGATTCCAATTGCTGAGAGTTCTAAATCAAAAACTGCTTTTGTCACACCAGACGGGCAGTTTGAATACAATCGCATGCCGTTTGGTTTAGTCAACGCACCGTCAGTTTTTCAAAGGACGATTAATAAGATCCTTCATGATGCCAAAATTAAGTACGCAATTGTTTATATGGATGATATCCTGATCCCTAGTAGAGATGTAGAAGAGGGTCTAAATAGGCTAGAGGAAGTTTTGTGTCTTCTGAAAAAAGGTGGATTAACGCTAAAACTTAATAAATGTAACTTTTTTATGGACACTATAGATTTTTTGGGGTTTGAAGTGAATTCTTCGGGCATAAGGCCGGGTAGTAGGAAAACCAATGCGATTTCAAAGTTCCCAACCCCTAATAATCAGCACGAATTAAGACAGTTTTTAGGATTATCGGGGTTCTTCAGAAGATTCATAAAGAATTATGCTATACTGACATCCCCATTAACTGATCTTTTAAAAAAGGACGTGACTTGGGCTTGGGGTAGTAAACAAGATGAAACCTTCCAATTAGTAAAAGCCTTGTTAACACAACGTCCGTTATTAGCCCTATACGAACCTAATTCGGTGACTCATTTACATACCGATGCATGTCAGGACGGTCTAGCGGGTATTCTCTTGCAGAGTGATTCTACAGGCACGTTCCATCCTATCTCATATTTTAGTCGTAAAACATCTGTTGACGAACGAAAGCTACACTCATATGAACTCGAAACTCTGGCGGTGGTAGCTTCTTTAAATAGGTTTAGAGTTTACTTGCTAGGGATACCATTTACGATTTATAGCGACTGTAATGCTCTAAGATCCACATTCATCAAACGTGATTTGATTCCGCGAGTTGCGCGTTGGTGGGTCCAGTTACAGGAGTTTGACTGCACTATAGAGTATCGGCCTGGCTCCCGAATGACACATGTTGACGCGTTAAGCCGAGGTCCAGTCGAACCTCCTGTACCTGAAAATCATATTTTAGACGTCTTACCTATTGAAAACCTAGATCATGACTGGATCACCACAGTGCAGGGCGCGGATGCGGAAGTGCTAAAGATTAAGAAAATACTTGACGATGAAAGTGTGGATACAGTCAGGGATGTCCACAAAAATTATAAATTAAAAAACGGACGTGTCTATCGCATTGTTGGGGAAGAGATCAAGTGGCTTGTTCCAAACGGGGTGCGTTGGCAAATTCTAAAAAAAAATCATGATGACATCGGGCATTATGGTTTCGACAAGACCTTGCAGCGTATCCAACAACATTACTGGTTTCCTAAAATGCGTCGTTTTGTAAAAAAATATGTCCAGTCTTGTCTAGAATGTGCTCATCATAAGACTCCTGGCGGCAAGCGAGAGGGTGAGCTGCATCCTATCGATAAAATCGGCGTTCCATTTCATACAGTGCATGCGGACCATTTAGGACCTTTCATAAAGAGCAAAAGAGGGAACTGTTATCTACTGGTACTTGTTGATAGCTTCACAAAGTACATTAATTTAACAGCAGTCAAAAATACTAAATCCATTACAAGTATACGAGTTCTAAAGGAACATATTAGTTATTCGGTGTACCGACTCGCCTAATAACTGACAAATGAACAAGCTTTACCAGTAAAACCTTTAAAGAATTCACTACATTAAACGGAATAAAGCATATTATGAATGCCGTGGCAACACCAAGATCTAACGGGCAAGTGGAACGTTTTAATCGTACCATTTTAGACGCTCTTTCCACTAGCACTCATAACAAAGATGATAGATCTTGGGATGAGTATATTTATGGCATCCAGGTAGGTATTAACACCACAGTCCACAAAACTACCCAAAAAAGTCCATCAGAGTTATTATTTGGTTTTAATATCACTAGTAGAACGGAAGGTATTTTAAATCCAGTCATCTTTGACACAACTAAAGTAATTAATCCAGAAGAATTGAATAATATAAGAGATAGAGCAAGCGAAAATATTAAAGTACAACAGCAAAAAGATACTGTTAGGTTTAATAAGCGTAGGACACCCGGAAAAAAATACAAAGAAGGGGATTTAGTGCGCGTTGAAAGACAGATGCCCCACGATGGCAAATCTCAAAAGTTAGTTACTAAATACCAAGGTCCGTATCGAGTAATGAAAGTGCTTCCCAATGAAAGATACCTTATTGAGGATACTCCAATGACCCGCAAACATGGTCGACGCTACGAAGCTGTAGTGGCTGTTGATAAAATGCAACCATGGTTGACCTTTAGTAGAGATTTTGAGAGTTGTGAAGAAACCAGTCGTAACAGTGATAGTGAAAATTAAGTAGAAAAATAATTTGTTTATTGGATTATACTCAATAAGTAATTATATTATCTTAGAACAATTTTAGTTGATTTATCTTATTTATATAGCCTTAAGAACAAATAATATCATCAATTTACCTGATTTATTATTTATTAGAATTGATATTTGATTTTATTGAAATGCTTTATCTAATTACACTTAACTTAAATTTTAAAAAAATTGCTTTACTGCCATAATGTCATCATCATCATCATCATCATCGGCCTATATTAGTCCACTGCTGGACATAGGCCTCCCCTAATGAGCGCCATAGCGCCCTGTCCTCGGCTTGACGCATCCAGCATCTGCTTGCAGTCTTTCGCAGGTCATCATCCCACCTGGCCGGAGGGCGCCCTACACTACGTTTACCGAGTCGTGGTCTCCACTCAAGAACACGTTTACCCCAGCGGTTGTCGGTTCTTCAATCATAAGAATTAAAAATAATTTACAATGTTATCGCTAATTATATACCATGAAATAGATTGTACACGTACATGTTTTTAATACCCCTTAGTATGTACCGTTATAATATTGCAATTACCTATGTCATTGTTACCATAAGTAAAAAAAAAATGTAAAAGCGTGAGGAAACGCTTCGAACAGGATCGCCGAGCTGTTAGCTTTTATCGGGCAACACTCATTGTCAACACATTCGCCCAATCATTCATTCGAACAAACGTCACTTTTTGACACTCGCCATCGCCAGGGCGATCGGCTCGGCATTCTTTCTCGAAACGGCCACGCGAACGGACGTAAAGTGTGATAATCAGTGATCTACCTGGAGTTGTATTTTAAAATGTAAGTACAGAATTATTATGATTGTAATTATGAAATGTACTGATCAGGATTTGGATTTTCGAAAAAGGGAAATATACGTGTGGAATTTATGATGATTATGTTTTATTTTTAAACATCCCTTTCATTCTGAACTGGTTGCTAACAATAATATAACAATACTCAATAATTGTGGTTTGATAAATATTTTAATAAAAGAGTGCATCAACTGGAAATGATATCCAAATCTTACAATCTTAGAAAGAAAACTGTCACAGTTCTCAAATTTACCCATTAAAATAAGTAATGTTTTTTTAATAAACCGAACTAGTTCTAAAATAGTACTATAACAACAAAACAAAACAACCACTTGCAAACCCTCCTTCTTGCAAGTGATTATCACAAAACTTCCTTCATAGCCAACACAACCACCCGCAAACCCTTTCTTCTTGAAAGTGATCGCATTGGGTAACGATCTATGAACCCTTCCTTCTCATAGATCGTCTCAAATTTCTATTCCTGACATTGTGCATGTCCTCATGCACCACAAATGAACAAACGTTTCATCATATTAGTTACAAATTAGTATCAATTATCTTTTAACATTTATTTGCGAACTCATAAATTCTCGCAAAATAATTTAAATGAATATAAATATCCGTGTGTAAGCCCATCAATTCTTACACAACCAGTTAGCGTGTGTAAACCTATCAATTCTTACACAACTAGTTAGCGTGTGTAAGCCCATTAATTCTTACACAACTAGTTAGCCTGTGTAAACCCATCAATTCTTACACCGCTACACTAGAACCTATTCTAATGTGAGTTCAATTTGTAAACCCATCCATTCTTACAAATCGAACACACCTCATACCAACATCTCGCTAGCATACCTATATCCCGCTAGCATACATATATCCCGCTAGCAAACCAAAATCCCGCCAGCAAGGTTACGAACCCATCCATTCTCGTAACCAAGATAGCTATAGGATATCGGATACGCTACGCTAGAACCTATTCTAATGCGAGTTCAATTTGTAAACCCATCCATTCTTACAAATCGAACACACCTCATACCAACATCTCGCTAGCATACCTATATCCCGCTAGCATACCTATATCCCGCTAGCAAACCAAAATCCCGCTAGCAAACCAAAATCCCGCCAGCAAGGTTACGAACCCATCCATTCTCGTAACCAAGATAGCTATAGGATATCAGATACGCTACGCTAGAACCTATTCTAATGCGAGTTCAATTTGTAAACCCATCCATTCTTACAAATCGAACACACCTCATACCAACATCTCGCTAGCATACCTATATCCCGCTAGCATACATATATCCCGCTAGCAAACCAAAATCCCGCCAGCAAGGTTACGAACCCATCCATTCTCGTAACCAAGATAGCTATAGGATATCGGATACGCTACGCTAGAACCTATTCTAATGCGAGTTCAATTTGTAAACCCATCCATTCTTACAAATCGAACACACCTCATACCAACATCTCGCTAGCATACCTATATCCCGCTAGCATACCTATATCCCGCTAGCAAACCAAAATCCCGCTAGCAAACCAAAATCCCGCCAGCAAGGTTACGAACCCATCCATTCTCGTAACCAAGATAGCTATAGGATATCAGATACGCTACGCTAGAACCTATTCTAATGCGAGTTCAATTTGTAAACCCATCTATTCTTACAAATTGAACACACCTCTTACCAACATCCCGCTAGCAAACCAAAACAAATAACAATAAAAAGGAAGTTACTAAGAATAGCAAAAGACTCCACTAATAATCGCTTTCTGTGTCGCTTAAATTGAAATCATTATCCATATCATTATCAACATTCTCCCTTAACTCGACTAAATTAACCCAGGGCAACAACCTATTTAAGAATTGCAAAAGCTGATCGGGATGCAAACAATGAACGCAGTGACAGAGCCTCAGACCTCAAGGTCCTATCATTAATACCGTGGATTTTGCAATCCACGTTTTCCAACTATAATATATCACATTGATCGAGGAGAACTAATTTTTCGTTTAAAAATATTTTTTTTTCTTATAGGCTCGTTAAATTTAGTTTTCCTTATAAGCATATCCTCTAATGCCTGATCATAATTTTGTGGAGGAATAGGAAATGAGTTAGTAAACTCAAATTAGTAAATTTTTTCTGCCATTCTTGCATAGTAAAAAAAAAGGATTGAATTTAACCCTTTGTACCACGTCTTAGCATCCGAATATCGATCGTCCGAAAATCAAAATCCCCAACGCGCTTGCTAAATCATCTCTCAAATATCTCAAACATCAAATATCTAATGCTTTTGTGTCATAATAACGGGTGCTATCATAATTAGATATCCAAATTTCGACTCCGGGCACTTGCTATTATGTCAAATGTCCTAAGTGTTATATTTATTGTATAATATATGTTAGTGCGAATGGTGGTTTATAATAATATTGTTACAAAATTACAAATTTATTTATTTTTATTTATTTTTATTTATTAGACAACAGAAATCTAGCTCCATAATTTCGATTTTAGGGCATGTTATATTATGATACATTACGTTAGGACTTATAACTATTAAAGAAAAGCCTTTATAAATTGTAATACTTATAGCAAAATAGTTTAGGTCAAATTATATTTAGGGATTTCGATTCTAGGGCAAGTAACATTATGAGACATTAAGATAGGGCTACTAACCATTCGGACACATGATGATTATGTCACAAAACGTGACACGTTAGATTTTATGGATAAAAAAAATGTATGAGACAAAATAGAGAACCCTTAGCAAGGCCTTGGAGTTTCTGCATACCGCAATTAGTTGTAGTCCCGTCATCCCAACCATACACCGAGGTACACTCATTAACCTTCTTTAACCAAACATCAATACGCTGATTTTTCATAGAGGGATCAAAATTAGGGAGTATATTCTCATGATCTAGCTTTTGATACGACTGTGCACCTGAAGTGGAAGGGCGAGACGCAAAACTACCTCTATCACACTTTAACATATTCATTAAATCTCTCTTAGAAAAGGAAGGGCCATGTAACCTTTCAGACTGTCTCGCGTGGCCAAGTTGCTCAGCACGACGCTTTGCATTGCTCCGCTGCTCGTTCAGCGGTGAGCCACGATGACCACCGTCGTCCTCGCTCCGCACGCTGGGTAGCCGCTTCGATGTGCAGTGTCGTCGTTCCGCTGCCCGAACCCGCTCGCGTTCCCGTTGCAGCTCGCTCCCCAACATGTTGATCCTCTCACGATCCTGCTTCTGTTCTCCTTGGATATGGCTAGGGCTTCGGGTCCGGCTCCGGCACCGACTCTGAGACCGCCTTTGGCGACATCAAGTTCGAGAGGCTGCACAAGATCTCCTGCAGCCAGGTGTCTCAAGTCTACGACGGACTATGTCTCGACTCTGAAGTTCCATCAAGTCTCCCATGAAAATAGAAAATAGAACAGTTACTATAGACTAATCAAATATTTTGTTTTGCTTAAAGTGCAAATATCTCCTAAACGGTTAATCGTAGCGCAAAAATAAGCAAATTTTCGTCCCCCTTCGTCCCCCTCTATTGAATCCTATTGTCACATCTACCTTTAAGAATCTGGTATCATTGAAGCTATAAACCATGAAGCTAAACACCTCACCGAGTAACATAGCTAGCGTTTGGGCTGTACTCGACACATTTACGAATAACTTTATTAGCTATTTATTAACCTCAATTACAGATAATTTAAACGTATTAAACAGAATATCAGTAAAAAGGTGGACTTTACCGGGTATCTAAGAGTATACACTTTTGTTATAATAACTTTTTATGCCTTAGTGTTATAGACTGGAACCACCGAAAACTGCTTACACGGTTAACTACCTGAACTTTTGAAGCTCTACCAATGTTAGCGACGCGTCGTACATAACGAATGAAATAAGTTAGATTTACGTTAACATAGTATTTATGCATTTATTGTTACGTAATAGTAGTAGGGAATAAGTTTGAATTGTAAAAATAACGAAACTTTCCATGGAAGTTTCTAGAAAGTTGTAGAAATGTATAGAACATTCTTTGGAAGGTCAACCGATCATAGAAAAGTCCAAACACGGCATCGAACTTTCGAGAAACGCGTAGACTCTCAGAGTGAAAGAGACGGCAATAGGTTAGAGAGAGATAGGTATATGTTCGCGGACCTATAAATACGCGGGACTTTTCTGCGGTCGGCAGTCAGTTTGATTTAAATGTTCGCAGCGATCGGTAGAATCCACGCCGAGAGTACTGAGTTATAAAGTGTAAGTGAGTCAGTCAGTTTGATTTAAATGTTCGCAGCGATCGGTAGAATCCAGGCCGAGAGTACTGAGTTGCAAAGTGTTTTATTAGTCAGTCAGTCTGATTTAAATGTTCGCAGCTATCGGTAGAATCCAAGCCGATAGAAAATAATAATAGTCTAGTTTCATACGCGACGCGATACTGGAATCGGTAGAATCCACGCCGATAAGCATTATATTGGAATCGCTCGATAGAAATAAAACCAAATATTTTTATTGAAGAGTTTTATTTAAAATAAAGTACTGGAAGTTTCTGCGGCTAGTTTCTAGCAGTTTTTGGACCTGTCTGGCATCACGGCAACCTTGTTCCAGCCAGCTCGAATTTAAGAAGAGTCAACCCTATATACAGTCCACTACTGACGGACGGCCACTGTTTAGTCTGGCTCCTGCTCCGCTTTGACAGAACGCGTCATAGCACTGCAGCCGCCGTTATAATACGTCGCCGCCCGCCACAACCAATAACACTTCCTGCATGAAGAATAAAACTTCTTGACATTTGAGTAACGTACACATACAACTGTCCACCCTTAACCTTATAAATACCCCCAAACAATATTAAATTGTTGGTTTGGTTTATCTGCAACCTTCCCTTCTTTGTTTCATTTCATCTCAAAATCAAAGTCAAAATCTTCCATCAGTTTTCAAACTTTAATACTTCAGTCTTTATAAACGACAATGTGTAACTGTTCAGTATATAATTGTCCTACCAGTAATAAAATAGAAAATGTTTATTTATTAAATTGACCAAGACTCGTGTAACATAATGGAAACCTTAATATCATTTCTTTTATTTTTTTTTATTTTTGCAATTGTCATTACTTCTATTAAATGGTACTGGAACCGCATTAATAGTCTTAGGGAACTGTAACAACCGTTCAGGTTGGTTGGTTGTACAGGGTAACGCGTTAGCGCTAGATCGCATAGTTTCATCGTTCAACCCCTGAATACATGACACACCGCACGCTTGCCATGAATGTCACACTGGTTCAATAAAGCAAATTTCTCATAGTAGTTCGTTTCTACAGGTTCGTTATACCTGCTCCTCCTTTTTAGCATATCCTCCAATGAAGGGATTGACTATAATGTTGCTCGAAAGGAAAAACGTTTAACAGTTTTTGTTGCCATTCGAGCCAAAGTGAACAATATCGAATTCAAACTTTCATAACAAGTAATAAAATCAATAATGTCTTCTCATACCAGCCATACACAGCGGCACACTCGTTCACTTTCTTAAGCCATACGTCTATACGTTGACTCTTTGAGGAAGAATCAAAATCTGGCACAGATTTTTTTTTAATTCATGCTATTACTACTATGTGACCGAGTGGCCGGCACATATGCCTGGGACTGAGCCTTAGCCCCACTTAATGAATTTATCATACTATGAACGTCCCTAGCGGTAACAGTTAGACTATCTGACCGTTTAGATTGTTGCGCTGGGGCGTTATCCTCGATGTCCCGGTCCACACGTGCTTGTTGAACTGCCACGCCCTTGATGTCGCTCTGCACTCCGCAGTCTGCTACCCGCTTTTTGTCCATCGGGTGTCGTCAAACGGCGTTGCGGAGTGATTCGTTCTCATGCGGCATGATTCTGAAACTCAAAAACACAAGCTGTGTACTTTGTCCGAAAATTTCGCCATCTTAGGAGTAAAATAGTAGCAACTACATATTAAGTTAAACTCAAATATCTCGAAAACAGTGCGACGTAGCGCAAAAATAATGAAATTTTGGCCCCCCGGACACCCCCAGTCCATCACCGACACTACCAATTGACACCCTTTAAGGAACCTTCAAACAACCTTCAACCTGAGGGTGGAGAAAAACGCCAAGCATAAAATACAACAATATCAAAATGGGACTTCGTTGCTTAAAATTATAGTTATTTTCACCACTGGTACTCACTTTAACTAACACCAGACGTCCACAACAGTCACATTTAAAATATACAACTACCCTCTCCAATTGAAAATAAAGGAAAACCTTTAAATCACTGAAGCTAACACTTTCACGTTATTTTTAATATAATTTGTTTAGTTTACTTATTGCTTTTAAAATTAAGTAGCAATCAAAGCTAGTAGGCTGGCATTATCCCACTTCTAAAATGTAAGGAATCCCCTTACTTACCCTATAGTATTATTATTAATGTATAATATATTAATATATTAGCACAATAAAACTCACATTCTTTTAAAAGGTGTATTTCTTCCAACAACCAGTACAACTCAAAATCTACCGTCCACCACCAATGCTCCAGCGAAAGTGCCCGTCATCTAGTGCCTCGATTCGCCATGTTCTTTTACCGCTATTTGTTTCCGCCAACACTCAGTGTTGCCAGTGAAATAAAAACATGGAGTTCGTTCGGATACGAGTATCAATTGAAATATAAATTACTAAATTATTAATCAACCTAACAAAACTATTAATGTCTATTTACATTAGTACTTTTCAAAATTCGTTAATCTAGCTTTAAGCACACCGCGTTGTTTCTTAAGGTCACTAAGGTCACACATTTTTGGTGACAATAAACGCGGAGATTTTGGCTTTGATGTAACTTTAGAAACACTAAAGGTTAATTTAAATTCGTCGTCACTCATTTTGGCGCTTTATAAAAAGGTAAAGGGTACTTAGAGTTTGAACTGCACTTGAGTTGGCAAACGGGTACTCGAACGTCGTAACGGATTTGCAAATCTAAAGCAGAAAAAGGCACGGCGTTAAACACAAATCAAAGATGAAGGATGAGAATTACAAAGGATGACCGATGTGGCGGCCTGCGGTCGCCACATAATTTCTTATCTTCACGTATGTTAAAGAGTTTGTAAACGCATTCCTAATCGCGTGTAGATCTGATTAAGATAACATACGGCATCCTCCCTCCAACATCTACACAGTTTATATTGTATAAATAGTCTTGTAAGGTTTAGATAATGAGTCAGTCACAATGTAGTCACTGTAAATATACAACATCACATATAGAGACGCGGTCGTTATTTACCATCGCCATGGACCACTCCATCATCATCACAACCTTCCACACGTCGACCTACGGGAACACTGGTGACCCCGACGTGATGTACCTCGACGTACGGGAACAACCGACGTTATCTCGTTTTCTGCTGGTTTCTCCTCCAATCCAACCTCCTGGTCGCTGATCTTCTACGAAATGGATACGGCTAAGGTCCAAAATGTTGGTGCTTCGTCTATTTTGCTTTAGAGTTGCTGTCTTTTCAGGAGTAGGTACTTCAATGAATCGTCTTATTTAAAATTTATGATATAACGTATATTTCCAAAAGTGAACACAATATTAATTTAAAGAAGGTTAACGCATATGACGATTAGGACGATTCGGATTTGAGCCTCAGAATGGATTGCCGCTGCGCCGCGCCGCCACCGCTCCTGGCTTCACGCTTGTCGCGATCGATGCAAGCTTCACACCAGTGGTCATTTTCGCCGCACGCTAATAGATGGCGCTAGCAGGATGTTTAAACGCCGCAACACACACATAATTATCATAACATAACTCATAACTCTAACGACTATCGATAACATCTACTTACCTAAAGTAGATGTTATCGATAGTCGTTAGAGTTTCAATTCAGTTGCAAAGGGAAAATAAATGGGGTCTCACTCATTCCAGCCAGACTATATTTAACGTAGACATAGGCATTTATCGCTCTCAGCAGGCGCCATGACGCGAGGGGTCGACGGCCGCCCTAGTCTGAGTTCGCGCGTGGTAAATAATCGTTATTTTTAATAGTTTTCTAATATTTTTTTATGTGGCTTTAAAATAAATTAGATACCTAACGAATAACTTAATTAAAATGTACTAGATGCGTTATGTTTTTATTAAATTAAAATTGAAAAAATACATTTTTCTTTTGCCACTTAATATATTATGTTCAAAAAGCTTGACCTGACTAACCCTTGTCGTTTTTGGCATTCCTTTTCAGTCACCTTATATAGGCACAAGTCGTAAAGATTATGAAAATACAACGTATTACGGTTCGTATCCATACATCAATAAATCTTTTTAAATTACGTTCTAATGTCCCATAATTGAAATGTTAATGAGCATTTACGATTTGTTGATGCCAATCAAGAAATCATATTATATCAACAAAAACAGTGGCACCATTCATCATGATGTGGAATGTTCTCGGGCCTTGTCGATGTGTGTGATGTGATTGTCATCAATTGATAAAGCGTTAAGTTGGTAGAAGGCCTTGCCGGAAAATTTTCAGTTTACGGATTCACCAAAATTGGGCACCGCTAATTAAATCGGACATTATATGGAAGTCACTAATCACTTTTAGATGTAGAATTTAAATGTTTCCGTTTTTTCTATCCGCTAGTTTATTTTTGGGTGTGTGCTTATTATATATTAAAATAATAATAATAATATAATAATTAAATAATAATAATATATAATAATTATGTTAATATAAATAAGTTGGTGGCTTTTAAAGTTCTTATATAAGAGAAGAGGCACGGTAACCGAATTAATGAATTTCAAAAGAGTCTAGTTAACTTTGTTAGCTGTTTCGTGGTATACCTACCTACAACGTTTTTTTTATTTTATATTACAGGTCACAGTGTTGATATACCCTCATCTTAACTACGTGCACCGCAACGTCAACGGGGGCGTCGTCGCGACTACGATGCCTCCGACGACGACGCCCCCGACGACGACGCCCCCGACGATGGCGCCCCCGACGACGACGCCCCCGACGATGACGCCCCCGACGATGACGCCCCCGACGGCGACGCCCCCGACAACGACGCCTCCGACGACGATTGCCAATTGCCAACTGACGCCCCCGTTCTGCCCGAACAACGGCCATGAATCTTGTTGTGAATTTGAAGTACCAGAACCTACATGTGTCAATTTCACCATCACTCCTACGGCGAATATGCCGTGCCGCAACCCATGCATCGATAACAGACAACGACCATTTTTTATGTGTTGTGACTATAAACTCTTAAATAACGGACCTTATTCATGTATTTCGCCGTTTGCTTAAGTATACTTAATTAATAAAGCAAGGTATTAGTTTTAATGGTTTTATTTGCCTATTAAGGTAAGGCAGGGGGTTTTAAAAGACAATGTCAAATTTTACTTTTCTGCGTTTTGTGAAAGTTGGTAAAAAAACGCATGTCCACATGGACACGCTAAGCAATTACAGTAGCATATTCCAGAGTTTATACTCTATAATAGAGATCAAAATAAATCTATCTAAACACATAAATCCACGTCACCTTTCATGCATTGTGTTCTACCAGCAGAAGATTTGTGTTTGCAAATGAGCCCACACATATTATTGTTTTCTACGCAATGCAGGAATCGCATGTTCTCCTAAGAAAGAAAGAAACCTATTGCATCACATAGCGTTACAAATATGTTCATTCCTTGTGTCCATTCTCCGTAGTTCCGTACTCCAATAAAGCTGTCCATTGGAAGCAGGGGAATATCCACTTAGAATCAAAATAGCAACGAATTTCGTCAGTAGTTATATTAAGGTTAGAGCAATTTTTCCACAAAGCATATAGTTATTAGATTGCAGCACAAACATACAAATACTACTTATATCATATCTTTCATATCTTTACTGCTATTCCATAATTGTATTACAAGGATCTTAAAATAATGTCAAGAACAGTATGGACTTTGTCGGGTACAGCAAACATTTGGGGAGGGATATCCTATGATATCCATTATCAATTACCAGGTTAACCAAGTTACCAGATCCTGAAACACTGCAACGACAAGTATATTGAATTGTTGACAGAAGATGACATAGTGGTAATAGGAGTGGGAGGCCATGATGAAAATCTTATAAAACTTGAAGCGGAACTGCATATAATTCTAGATAAACTAAAACACTGCATAGTATACGTTGCGCCAATACATAGTAATAAGTTTTTTAATAAAGATTTGTTAAATTATAGAATGTTACAATGTACCAAAATATATCCAAAATGTGTATTTATTAATTGTCAATTTAATTTAAATAATTACTTGAAAACATTCTGTAATAAATTAAATATTCATAATTGATAGTGAAAAATACAAATCGACATTTCTTAATCCTAAAATGATTGTATCATCTTATAAACATATAAAAAAGGGAAAATGTAATAAAGTAAGCCTTTCACATAATTATAAAAAACAATCGACACTTTATGACTACTTTCCTATTGTAAAGAAAAATACTAGAGACATGCCTAGTCAATCAAAAAGTCAAAAAGACAATAAATGTAATAAACTTTTTCGTGGCTAGTGTTCTAAATTATACAGTAAGAATCTTTCACCAGAATATCCAAGGATTATTAAAAAAAATAGATATAATAGAGCTCTGTATTAATGAATTCTCAGAAAATGACAGAGAACTAGATGTCCTTTGCTTTTCAGAAACTTTTGTAAAAAGGGGTACAGAAAGTAACATTCGTCTTAAAAATTTCATTTTAGCCTCATCATACTGCAGACCAAGCCAAAAGCGCGGGGGAGTATGTATTTTAGTCCGAAAATCTATCTTCTTTAAGTCCATCGACATATGTGTAGAACTGTCGATCGAAAGAATATTTGAAGCATGCGCTATTGAAATACCTTTGTTCGGCTGTATAATTATTTGCATATACAGAACTCCAACATACTCAAACTTACCTCGGTTTTTGAAATACTTGGAGATTCTTTTGTATAAAGTTATAAAGTATAAAATAAAGAAGATTATACTAACCGGGGATCTCAATATTGATACATTGAAAGAAAACAGTGCAACGAGAGATCTAAAAACTTTACTAGGAACTTTCAATCTCGATCTACATGTAAACATCCCTACAAGAATTAACTCATGCATAGATCATATTGCTAGTAACTTAAAAGATCCAAAATGTGATGTGCACAGTTTATACCTATCTGACCATGATACGGGCCAGACACTAGAGTTTTACGTTTCTGAAAAAAAGGACACGCCAATGTCCTACTACAAAGATGTTAGAGAGTTTACCGAGGAAAATATAATCTTATTAAAGAAATACATTAGTAGCCTTAGTTGGAGTGACGTGTATCAAAGTGACACGGATCTCAATAAAGCTTTTAACGAATTCTACGAAGATATCTGTCTGTTTTTAACTTATGCTTTCCAATGAAAAGAATAAAAACGACTCTTTATGTTTCAAAACCAAAATGGATAACAAAAGGAATAAAAGCATCTAGCGTAAAAAAAACGTGAGCTTAGATTTAAATACTATAATAATCGAACATCAGTTAATAAATTTAATTTTAAGAAATATACTCAATGCCTTAGGAAATGTATCAATGAATTGCATCAAATAATTAATAATAAATTTATAATGAATTCTAAAAATAAGTGCAAGGCGTCCTGGGATATAATAGGGGATAAAACGAATGGCACAAACATACACGAACAAATTAATAATATAGTTTTAAATGACGTCACTATGAGTAATCCTAATGATATAGCGACCACATTCAATGAACATTTTATTAACCAATGTAATGGACAAAACCAAAGCATACATTCAAAAAAGACTTATATAAATCCACAAAATGAAAGTCTGTTTCTAGTGCCATGTTCAGAACAAGAAGTTATTAAAATTGTTAAGTCTTTGAATAATACTGCGGCAGTAGGTATTGACTCACTTCCGACAAGACTCTTCAAGTCATGTATTGATATACTTTCTCCGGCAATAACCTATCTTATAAATCTATCGCTAATACAAGGTAAATTCCCAGAAGCTTTAAAAATTATTGAAAAAAACAAAATAATAAACAAGACATTAATAATTATCGTCCTATAACTCTGATACCGATACTCTCTAAGGTATTCGAAAAAGCAATGGCAAACCGAATTACAAACTTCTTCGAAAAACATAATATAATTGCAGAGGAACAAAATGGATTTTAGAAGAATAAATCTACAACCTTAGCAACTTTCACTTTAATAAAAACAGTTACCGAATATATTGACAACAAAGTACCTACAGTGACGGTATTTTTTGACATGAGCAAGGCATTTGACCGCGTTAATCACCAGATGCTCTTGCTAAAATGTTATCAATATGGAATCAGGGGAATAGCGCTTGACTGGATTGCTAGTTACTTAACTAATCGTCAACAATGCGTGCAAGTAACTAGATTAAATGCTACCAATGAAATAGTATCGTACAGATCTCCTTATTTAAAAAATAAACAAGGTATTCCTCAAGGAAGTTTTATGGGTCCGCTTCTGTTCCTTATTTACATCAATGACTTGCCAAAATACATTAACTATCAGAGTATTCTATTCGCAGATGATGTATCAATTATTATTCCACAGCAAATAGACATTTTAAATTACGAGCATGAAATAAACATAGGTGTAGAAAATGTTAATAATTGGATGAATCACAATGGACTTAGTGTAAATGTCACAAAAACCAACTATGTACAATTTTCTAATTATAAATCAGAGCGATTAAAACTTAGAATAGAATGCGACAGGAGGGAAATAGAAGAAGTGAATGAATACAAGTTTTTAGGAATCGCTCTCGACAAAAACTGTAACTGGAAAGCGCATGCTCACAACATTTGTACAGGGCTGAGTAGGTTTGTGTATGCGTTAAAGCGACTCAGACATACATCAGGCCAAAGGGTTGCTCTAACCGCCTATCATGGTTACGTTTTATCGGTATTAGGGGGGAACTCCTCGGACATAAATAGGGTATTCATTATGCAGAAGAAATGTGTCAGGGCTGTTTGTGGTGTAGGGCCAATTGAAACATGCAGACCGTTATTTAAGAATCTGAGATTATTAACGTTAACCTCAATATATATATTAGAAATTGGAATGTTTATTAGACGTAACCCAAGACTATTTGAACCGAGTGGGAGATGCTTACGGTTACGGCCGAAAGACACAGCTTTGTTAAAAATGCCACCTCACCGTAGTGCATATTTTGAAAAGAATTGTTATGGCATGTCGATACGTATTTATAATAATATACCTGTTGAAATTAGAAAGTTACCTATAAGTAAATTTATATCGCAACTGCGTAGTTTGCTAATAATTAAATCCCCGTATAATCTTAATGAGTATTTTGACATTAAATGATGTCATAATTTGAATTTAAAATAAAATGGCAATGTATTGTTTAATTTTTAATGATTTTAAAACATTTATTCTTATTTTTATATCCTCACTTAGTTTTGATCTGTATTATTAATTATTATTAGTGATTATGTGTATTAGTGAAATAATTAATTAATTAATACCTACTTAATTGTTATAATTTTGCACGCCAAATTGTGGCAAAACATGCTGGTTTTATTTAAGTCACGATCTGTACTTTACCATGTTTTATGCAAATAAATTCTATTCTATTCTATTCTATTCTATTCTATAATTACGCATTCAAATATATATCAACAGCAGACTGGTCACCTAAGTTGCTAGATTCACACACCGGAAAGGAAGGTAAAAACGGCTCCAACTTCCCTCAAACCCAATTTCTTGCCTTTCTTCCACAGATGTCATCAAAACGGCAACTTTCACTAAAGGTAGCTTGGTTACGGCAACGCACTTCAGTCTCACCCAGTAATTGAACGACTTTTTATTCAAATTTTCGGACCTTCCAGCACTATTTTCATCATCAAAGTCCTCATCCGTCAATACTAAAGGGTCTGATGGGGTGATAAAGATAGATTCTGGTAGAGGCGGAACCTCTTCATTATCTTCGTCTTCTACAGTATGTCTAGAACTCCATTGAGAGAGCTGTGATGTGTGAAGTCGAAAGACGAAATGATACGACGGACGTCGGTTCTTAACTGTCTTTATTTATGAAAAAATACTGCTTTTATACTGTTTCTAAACAAAGGAAAATATAAGGAGACTGAAAAAAAATGTCAAAAACGACAAGGGTTGGTCAAGTCAAGCTTTTTAAAAATAAAAGTGGCCAAAAAAAAAAGTGTTTTTTTTTTCAATTTTAATTTAATAAATAGGTACATAACGCATCTAGTACATTTAAATTAAGTTATTCGTTAGGTATCAAATTTATTTTAAAGCGAACTAAAAAAATAATAGAAAACTAATAAAAAATAACGATTATTTACTGACTGAGAGACTGGGGCGGCCGTCGACCCGTCGCGTCATCGCGCCAGCCAGCTGAGAGAGATAAATGCCTACGCCTACGTTACATACAGTCTGGCTGGAATGAGTGAGACCCCATTTATTTTCCCTTTACAACTGAATTGAAACTCTAACGACTATCGATAACATCTACTTACCTATGTTATGATATGTGTGTTATGAGCGCAATTCCAATTCTTATCTACGTATTACAAAATAAGTCTAACACACATGAATAGAAGTTACAACTATCTTTCCTTTACAAATTAAATATCAAATGTAGGTAACATCTAAAGTACGACCAACGACCGAACTGCCATGTAGGTATTGCAAAATAAGTCAATCACACAATTCACACATCAAAACAAGTTACTACCTACTATCTTTCCTTACAAATGAATGATGAAATGTAGATAGGTACCTAAAGTACGACTAACGACCGAACTTCTATGTAGGTAAGTAAGTAGTAAGTAAACAGCCTACAATTGTCCCACTGCTGGGCAAAGGCCTCCGTCATTGATATCAAGTCATCGCTACATTTGATGGGTAATGGCTTTATCACCACGCTTGCCAAGTGCGGGTTGGTGATCACAAACCCGGGCTATGCATCGAAAAATCCGAATTACATTCTGTCCGACCTGAGAATTGAACCCGGGACCTTCGGGTATAGGGCCGAGCGCTCTGCCACTCGGCCGCCGAGGCTATGTAGGTATTGCAATATAAGTCAATCACATAATTTACACATTAAAAGAAGTTTCATTAATTACAAATCAAAGACCAAATGTAGGTATCTAAAGGGCAACGGCCGATCGATGACAGCTAAACAACCTAAACATTGTGATAAGTATTACCTATGCGTTATTGCGTTATTTAATAAATACATAACGCATTTAATAAATTTTAGTTAAGTTATTCGTTAGGTATCAAATTATGAGCGCAATTCCAATTCTTATCTACGTAGGTATTACAAAATAAGTCTATCACACATGAATAGAAGTTACAACTATCTTTCCTTTACAAATGAAAGCTCAAATGTAGGTACTTAGGTATCTAAAGTACGACCAACGACCGAACTGCCATGTAGGTATTGCAAAATAAGTCAATCACACAATTCACACATCAAAACAAGTTACTACCTACTATCTTTCCTTACAAATGAATGATGAAATGTAGATAGGTACCTAAAGTACGACTAACGACCGAACTTCTATGTAGGTAAGTAAGTAGGTAGTAAGTAAACAGCCTACAATTGTCCCACTGCTGGGCAAAGGCCTCCGTCATTGATATCAAGTCATCGCTACATTTGATGGGTGGTAATGGCTTTATCACCACGCTTGCCAAGTGCGGGTTGGTGATCACAAACCCGGGCTATGCATCGAAAAATCCGAATTACATTTTGTCCGACCTGGGAATTGAACCCGGGACCTTCGGGTATAGGGCCGAGCGCTCTGCCACTCGGCCACCGAGGCTATGTAGGTATTGCAAAATAAGTCAATCACATAATTTACACATTAAAAGAAGTTTCATTCATTACAAATCAAAGATTAAATGTAGGTATCTAAAGGGCAACGGCCGATCGATGACAAAGTATTACCTATGCGTTATTATTATTCTAAGTACCTATGTTATGTTGTTGTTAAAAGCATTATTTTATTATTCAGTCTTACCTAATAAGCCTAAAGTAATAAGTAATAACATAACACTAAATTAAATAAACAAATGAATGTCTCGCATTAAAGGCAAAGTTAAACATCTGAATAGGTGAATAGGTGTAGGTAGGTACTTACATGGTGATAAAGAGCATTCCAGTTTATGTCATCCGCGTACAGCAAAGGCTATGATAAGCTTTCCATCACACTTAACAGGTTTTGGACTGTCAAACTAATGTAATAATAACAAAATAAAAGTCAACCTTTGGTATAATTACGTAACTAAATTAAAATTAATTAAGGGAGCTAGAATAACTTATTTATTATTATCGACGCATCGTTTTTATTATTACCGACACTAATTCAGCTTTTTACAAGTTCATCACCTATTTTACCTACAAGTCTTATAATACATTTTACACCCACTGCATTGCTTGGTACCTAATCATAATTTGTCACTGCACTGATTATTACCTTACTCAGCTTAGAACACTAATCTATTACTACATTAATTAACTAATACGTAAATAGCATCTCTAAGAACTGTTGGTTCGTAATCCAAGGCATTTTTACGCACGCGCAACGTGATAGCTCAAGATGCACAAGTAGACTGCGACAAAAATCCTTGCGTGCAGCCGTGTGAAGGTCGTGTGATTAGGGTTGGAACGCACGAGAAGTAAATTAAAACCATTAGACCATACAAGATATTGACATGTCAAAACTTTTGTCTTTTGTTGATTACAAACTCTTTCACAATTGCAAACATACGAATAGGCTTAACTTAACTTAAATAATTAAGCTATCGTCAAAACTTGCATAATAAGCGAATTTACAATAAGAAAATTTGACTAAGCTTTTGCGACGACCAATCACTTTAGCCGCTTCAGGGCTGCCCCTAACTATGAGCAGCGCTTTTTCGATATGAATTATTACGATTATTTCATAAATATTTCAATTCTTCATCGAATTTAGCCTTAGACAGAGTGGTCAACGCAGCCGCCCGCATTGAAGACGATGTGGGTTCAATTTCTACATGAGGTACCTATTCAACTTTATTTGAAGTTTCAATATCTTAAAGTTAATAAGATAAGAATTTGTGGTAAACGACCGTAATAACGTTGTTTCTAATTCATAAATGTGTTTTATTTCAAAGGAACGGTGAAGCGAAAATGTATTAACTGCTTGAGTACCTATGTAATGTAATATCCAAATAAAAGACCAAATTTTTTAATGATTTATAAATAATTTTGAAATCACGTGATGCTTACCAAAACATTTAGTCTCACAGTCATTACTTTCTTCCTTTTAAACTTTAACGAGCAAACATTTTTGATATTTTTATGACGATAAAAAACCAACAAATGTTTAAAGTGCTTGACATTACAAGTTTTTGGTTACAAGTTATAGCTAGCACAAGTTAAGCTCCTTTAGAAACTTGTTTTGATGGTTAAACTAGATAACGGATAAACATACTTGTAAAAGAGTCAGACCCGAAATAAATTTAAAAACAGTTATTTCTAAAATTGATATGACCGGGAATTTAACCCAGGACCTTAAAGATGGCGACGCCAGAACTGGAGTGTTAACCACTTAACCACGGAGGTCGTCAAATTTTCTTATTGTAAATTCGCTTATTATGCAAGTTTTGACGATAGCTTAATTATTTAAGTTAAGTGAAGCCTATTCGTATGTTTGCAATTGTGAAAGAGTTTGTAATCAACAAAAGACAAAAAATTTGATATGTAAATATCTTGTATGATCTAATGGTTTTAATTTACTTCTCGTACGTTCCAACCCTAATCACACGACCTTCACACGGCTGCATGCACGGATTTTTGCCGCAGTCTACTTGTGCATCTTGAGCTATCGCGTTGCGCGTGCGTAAAAATGCCTAGGTATACGAACCAACAGTTCTTAGAGATGCTATTTTGCTATCGTGATAGTGGCGAGATAGTAAGTGGTGCTGTGCGATTGTACGAAGAGAGATTTGGAGTGCGCGTCGCCAACCGCACCATATTAAATGCTGTGTACCGGTTCCGAGAACACGGCCGGTTTGACCCACCAGCGGTTGACGCTGGTAGACCCAGAGTGTCAGCTCATTTGGAAGAAGAGATTTTAGATTTCTTTCTAGCGCATCCAATGGCTAGTACTCGAGACGGCGTCAGAGTTTTTGGGGTTAGCCAATACACGGTGTGGCGCGTTCTTCGCGAGGAGGAAAACCATCCCTACCATTTTACGCGAGTTCAAGAGTTAATGGCTCCTGATTACGCAGCTCGCGTAGAGTTTTGTCGGTGGCTTCGTCAGGAGCGACGGCAAATTTTATGGACGGACGAGTCCACATTTACGCGAGTTGGGATGTTTAACATCCACAACTCGCACTACTGAAGCACAGAGAACCCTCATGTGGTACGCCCTGATCATTTTCAGCGGCGTTTCAGCGTCAACGTGTGGGCCGGTATTTTGGGAGACCAAGTACTTGGCCCAGTGTTCCTGGGTCGTTTAAATGCCGACACATACCTGGACCTTTTGGAGACGCAGGTGGAAGCTATGTTGGAAGACGTTCCGTTGGCGCAGCTGAGGGGGATGTTCTTCCAACATGATGGAGCTCCAGCCCACTACTCGCTGCGGGTTCGGCGGTACTTGGACGCCAAGTACGGAGACAGGTGGATTGGACGCGGAGGACCAGTGGCATGGCCTGCACGGTCACCTGACCTAACTCCCCTAGATTTTTTTTTCTGGGGTCGAGTTAAAGACCTTGTGTACGGCCAAACTGGACACGACATTAGGGATGTAGACGAACTGAAAAGTCGTATAGAATCCGCTTTCGTGTCAGTGAAGAGTGATAGGGACACATTAAACAAAGTGGCGAAACACGTTCGCAAGCGTGCGTACTTGTGCATAGAACGACAAGGTGATCGTGTGCAACAATTTTGTAGATAGTTTTTTTAGTTTTAAGGTGTAAATAAGACTTGTAAATAGGTGATGAACTTTTAAACACGCCGAATTAGTGTAATAATAATTATGTGTTGATCATAAAAGTTATTCTAGCTCCTACCTATAACAAATTTTAATTTATTTACGTAATTTTGGCAGAGGTAAAATTTTTATTTAGTTATTATTACATTAGTTTGACAGTCCAAAGCCTGTTAAGTGTGATGGGAAGCTAATCACCTTTGCTGTACGCAGATGAAATAAACTGGAATGCTCCTTAACATCATGTAAGTACCTATACCTATAAAATAAGCAGCTTTGCCTTTCATACAATACCTTAATAACTAAATTTAACTTAATTAAGGTTCTTACCTAATTGTTACCTACCTAGCTTACCTAGCTGTTGAGGACATCAAATGTCGATGACCTTTGATTTTCGGTCTTTGGTCGTACGGCGTACCTTGTAAGAAAAGATAGTTGTTACTGTGAAAACTTCTCTTAATGTGTGATAGATTTATTTTATAAAACGTAGGATTGATTGATTGCGCTCAGCACACGACACTTATTAATTACAGTTAAATAAAATGCGGCTTTATCATAAGTAGATATTATCGATAGTCGTTAGACTTACTTTAGATACCTACATTTGATCTTTCATTTGTAAGGAAAGATAGTTGTAACTTCTATTCATGTGTGATAGACTTATTTTGTAATACCTACGTAGATAAGAATTGGAATTGCGCTCATAATTTGATACCTAACGAATAACTTAACTAAAATTTATTAAATGCGTTATGTATTTATTAAATAACGCAATAACGCATAGGTAATACTTATCACAATGTTTAGGTTGTTTAGCTGTCATCGATCGGCCGTTGCCCTTTAGATACCTACATTTGGTCTTTGATTTGTAATTAATGAAACTTCTTTTAATGTGTAAATTATGTGATTGACTTATTTTGCAATACCTACATAGCCTCGGCGGCCGAGTGGCAGAGCGCTCGGCCCTATACCCGAAGGTCCCGGGTTCAATTCTCAGGTCGGACAGAATGTAATTCGGATTTTTCGATGCATAGCCCGGGTTTGTGATCACCAACCCGCACTTGGCAAGCGTGGTGATAAAGCCATTACCCATCAAATGTAGCGATGACTTGATATCAATGACGGAGGCCTTTGCCCAGCAGTGGGACAATTGTAGGCTGTTTACTTACTACTTACTTACCTACATAGAAGTTCGGTCGTTAGTCGTACTTTAGGTACCTATCTACATTTCATCATTCATTTGTAAGGAAAGATAGTAGGTAGTAACTTGTTTTGATGTGTGAATTGTGTGATTGACTTATTTTGCAATACCTACATGGCAGTTCGGTCGTTGGTCGTACTTTAGATGTTACCTACATTTGATATTTAATTTGTAAAGGAAAGATAGTTGTAACTTCTATTCATGTGTGTTAGACTTATTTTGTAATACGTAGATAAGAATTGGAATTGCGCTCATAACACACATATCATAACATAGGTAAGTAGATGTTATCGATAGTCGTTAGAGTTTCAATTCAGTTGTAAAGGGAAAATAAATGGGGTCTCACTCATTCCAGCCAGACTGTATGTAACGTAGGCGTAGGCATTTATCTCTCTCAGCTGGCTGGCGCGATGACGCGACGGGTCGACGGCCGCCCCAGTCTCTCAGTCAGTAAATAATCGTTATTTTTTATTAGTTTTCTATTATTTTTTTAGTTCGCTTTAAAATAAATTTGATACCTAACGAATAACTTAATTTAAATGTACTAGATGCGTTATGTACCTATTTATTAAATTAAAATTGAAAAAAAAAAACACTTTTTTTTTTGGCCACTTTTATTTTTAAAAAGCTTGACTTGACCAACCCTTGTCGTTTTTGACATTTTTTTTCAGTCTCCTTATATTAAAGTAATTAATAGTAAAAATGGACTTTGTTCAATCATATGACAATACGTGCTATTTCAAGGTAACATGATTTGTGTAATTAATTTATATGGAACATAATGTTGAGTTACAATATTAAGTGTGAGTCATTTCTGTGTGAGTGAGTTATGTGGCGCACTCCACTACACCTTCCCACTTTTTTTTTTTGAAAAAAAATAAAACGTCTTGAACTCTTAAATCTATGCTAATCTCTATACTCTTATTTACTAAAACTACACCATATCGTGTTACAAACTTACTAACTTACTACTATTTAGTATTACAAACTTAAATTAACAAACAATGTTTGTTTACATACTAAAAATACACTTAAGTAACAGTGAGTGAGTAAGTGAGTAAGTAACAGTCGGTGCCAGCCAAGGTAACTTTAACATAAACATTTAACGACATACTATATTATAATCATAATAGTACATTCAATCTGAGTGGCGAGTGGCATTCGGATGAGTGGCGTCTGAGCTCCGGTTCACAACGGACACGTACGAACTTTGCTCCCGTTTTTATTTTTGTGTTAAGTGGTACTTTTTGTCGTTAACGCCTAAATTATATATTAAAAAAAAGCCTACAAAGTAACCTTGCTATTGGTGGAATCTGTTTTGGGTTCTGTCAAGCTACAACGAAGAAACAAGTGCTTTAAATCTTTACAATTTTGCCCAACGGCCGGCCGCCGCGCGTCGCTTCAACAAACCGCCCGCTGCGCGCGCGTGAGTCATTTACGAGCGAGTACTTAGCTGAGCGACGAGCGCCGCGCGCTGCGCCGCGCAACCGATTCATACCTACCTACGTGTTTTTTACTACCGAAGAAGCTAAAATGTCTAAGACTTGTACCGCTTGTGGGAATATGATTACCAATTCTGAACATTTGGAATGCTGTAAGTGTAAAAAGTTTTACGACTCACTTTGTCTAAACATAAAAAAAGATGAATGGAAGAAACTGACACATAAACAAAAAGAGAAATGGTTGTGTCCGTCATGCTCAAGCTATCGTCCTAAGAAAGACAACTCTGCTACTCCCGTAAGACCAACACTCACCGGTCCCGACGACGTTTACTTGGAGACAAGCAATGTTAACCCTACAAGGGGCAGCAAGCTGAAACTGACAAGCCCGCCCAGTGACAAAGATGTAAACTTGGCGGACTTACTATACGAAATTGGAAAACTGAGAGAGGAGGTTAGTGAGATCAAAGTTTTGCGGGAAGAATTTGTAAACATACGTACCCAGGTTCAATCAATCTCTGCCACACTCAACGAGACCCTTTTCGATTTTAAGAAAAAACTAGACATTGCTGAACGCGAAATCTCATCTCTTAAGTGTGCCGTACTTCAATGTCATAGAGAACTGAACTCACAGGATCAACAAGCTATTGGCGACGAACTTGAAGTCCAAGGAATCCCGGAAGATGACAACGAGGACCTTGTAAAGGCAATTATAGCTACATCCACTAAATTAGGAGTGGACCTAAAGGAAGCTGACGTGAGTCATGTAAACAGAATAGGACCCAAAAAGGCTTTACCTAAGTCTGGTCAAGAACCAACTCGCCCACGTACTATTTTAGTTAAACTCGTACGACGCATGAAAAGAGACGAACTTGTCAAGGCTAGTAAAGTGCAAAAGAAGCTAACCACGGTTGGAATCACTGCTGGCCCATCTAGACCCGTATACGTCAATGAGCGCCTTACGCAGAAGAACAGGCAGTTATTTCGAGAGGCAAGGCTGCGCTCAAAAAAGCACAATATTCGCTTCTGCTGGGTACGAAACGGAGCGATCTTTATCCGGGAAGGCGAGAACAAACCCGCAATACGCATCCAGTGCATGGAAGACATTGATCAACACATTGGCCCTGCTGGTGGTGACTGCACATCCTCCTAGAACAGGCTCTCTATGTTGCGTCTCGGGAATACCGATACTTTTAGTCTGCTTTGTCATTTTTATTTTTACCGTATTAGGCACAACGACGAAATACCTAATATTTTTTAAAAACACGTCTTACACATATAACACGACACAATTAACCGCTTTATACAACACAAACAATGGAACACTTCAAACACACATTACAACACATATGAACACTTGTCACAAACTCATTACTACACAGTATGTCCTACCACAAAATCGCTCAACATATTTGTTCAAATCTAATGAGATTCAGAGCAGGAGTCTCAACTGAGGATGCTGTTTCTCTTTTAACAAATAACATCTCGTTATCACTAGATCAGGGTGAATGTTGCATTGGTATGTTTATTGACCTCGCCAAAGCTTTCGACACGGTTTCCACACCTATCCTACTTCGAAAGCTAGAATTCTTTGGGGTAAGGGGAACTCCTCTCAATTGGTTTAACAGTTATCTCACAGGTCGCTGTCATTCTGTCAAAGTAGGTGATGTGTAGAGCAACGTACTGCCAATGAGCAGTGGGGTCCCTCAAGGAAGTATTCTTGGTCCAAATCTATTCACAATCTACGTTAATGACCTATTAGAGCTAGCCATTCCTAATGCCACCATCAGTTGTTACGCCGATGATACAGTTGTTCTTTTTAAAGAAGCGTCTTGGGAAAGCACCATGAAACTGGCCGAAAGGGGTATGTCAATTATAGCTGGCTGGCTTAACCAAAACTTATTAACATTAAACACAAATAAATCCACATTTTTAGCGTTTCATAAAACTAAAGCATCCTCTCCTAACAATCTGCCACCAGTCGTCATACATGAATGTCAGCTATCAAGCTATCCCAATACACACGTCATAGCAAACTTGTCTACACCTTGTAAATGCAAAAGTATAAATAGATCGAGCTGTGTGAAATATCTAGGCGTTCAGATAGATGAGAACCTATCTTACTAACAACAAATATCGTTCTTATCTGGAAAAGTAAGAAAGCTGATCCATGTATTCAAGGCTCTTAGAAGATCAGCTTCAATGGAAGTACTTAAAATGGTATACACCTCACTATGCCAATCTATCCTCATTTATTGTGTAGGTGTTTGGGGCGGAGCCAGCAAAACCAGCTTCATTGAGGTAGAAAGGTCACAACGCGCTGTTCTGAGAGTAATGTTTCAAAAGCCGTTTCGATACCCAACAGACTTGCTTTACGAAGAGGCAAAGATACTTCGTGTCAGACAGCTGTACATATGGCGCGTCTGCTGTGCCCAACATAAGGAAACTTTGAACTCTCCAGAACTTGAAGCTCTTATGAAAAAACGGGTATTTAGAATACCTGTGCCCACAGTCCGTACCTCTTTTGCTAAACGACTTCCCCTGTTTTCTCACCCCCATATCTACAACAAAGTTATCCGTAAATGTCCCTTAAAGGATCTAACCCCATACAAAGCAAAATGTAAAATAAAAACCTGGCTACTGGGCCTTAATTACTTTGAGACAGAACAGATTCTTCCATAACCCTGACATGCTGTATATTCGCATAACATATTCACTAACAACACACACATACACATACTCACATACCCTGCCCTGCCACACACTCTCACTCACAAACACCCACACACACATACACCACAAATACAGTCAACACACACAACCACACACATTTTCATTAATTTTAATTTTATTACATACCCCCATTCCTCCCACAAGTTTCCTTTTTTAGCTTTATTAATTTTATACTTTACTTAGTTATAGTTAAAGGAACCGGAGCTGTCGTTTGATACATAATTGGTTTATGCTTACTCATCTCAACTACTGCGATTCAGGCCTGCGAGCCTTGTGCAATAGTTGCTGTACTAATATTATTGTAAAATTTTTAAGTGCCAATAAAATTTATTATTATTATTATTATTATTATTATTATTATTATCTTATGCATGAAATTTTGACTACAAACGCGGACTGGCACCGGCTTTAAAAACTTCGTTGGCTGGCACCGGCCCCAAAAGTAACAATAATTGTACCTATATTTTTTCTTAATAAAGTTATTGCCTGTATAAGTCTAACGCTTATTTTTTACTTTTTAGTGCCATTTTATCAGTCAAATTTTTTTGAGTCGGTTTTTTTTTTGTTACTACTTCACTGCTGCACTGGAAGATGTTTTCAAGCTTCTGGACTGGAAAGGACTCGGCATCAACGTCAACGGCGTATACATCACTCACCTTCGGTTTGCTGACGATATAGTGGTCATGGCTGAGACCCTGGAAGACCTCGGCGCAATGCTCGGTGACCTCAACAGAGTCTCTCAACAAGTGGGCCTTAAAATGAACATGGAGAAGACGAAAGTTTTATTTATTTATTTATTTATACAGCGTCCGATTTTATCAGTGACCGATATTGAAAGTACAGGTACTTTACGCCAAAATAAAAATATTATCCCCAATAAACAGTAGTATTTTGTCATTGGTTTAGATTTTAATTTTTCAAACAAAATAATTAATTATTTAATTGGAAAAAACTGCAACATACTGTAGATGCCTCGATGAAATCACTCACACATGCGACTGCATTGTGGAAGTCGTTGCACTCACGCACACGCAGAGAAACACACACACAGCTACACATGCAGTGCAGCCTACAGCCAATCACAAGCTTGCGCGCGATAGCGTGCGTAAATGAGCATTCGTTCTCGCTCACTGACATTTAGTACCTAACTAGTATCTCGTTTTATTTTCTAATAATCTATCTACTAGGCATCATAATCAGCCTATAACCGTCCCACTGCTGGGCACAGGCCTTTCCACATGGATAACATCAAATGGGGACATTGGGCCATAACTTACCACGCTGACCCAATGGGGGTTGGTGGGTTCTAAGTCAAAATAAACGTTATTTTTAATACCACTTGAGCTTAGTCTTCATCGAATTTGTTGGTAAATGACGACAAAACCATTTACCTGGAATCATCAACAACTAAACCACAAATTAAAGTAAGACTAAACCTCAATTATGTAGGTACCTACCTGTTGATGATGGCAATAGTCCCTAAGTTTTACCAATTTGTAAACGTATGTTTTGTTTATTTAATATAATAATATTGAGCGGTCCGAGAGCGCGAGGTAGCCTTAAAACCTTTGGTGTCGAGATACCTACATTTTCCGTTCGTTCGGTGCCTGCGCGCACCAAGGTCATTTCGCCGGCCCCGCCTCGGCCGAGCGTCAGTCGCACTACGAGAACTAAGGAGTTCGCCGTGCGTCGTCGTGCCAACCGGTCGTGTGCTCCGCTCTGCGTCGAGCCCTTCTCGCGTTCCGCCGTCCGTTCGCCCGAACTGCTTTCTCGCGTTGCCGTTCCGTCTGCTGTGGTGTGCTCCGCGCAAGCGTCGAGCCCCCAGCCCGGTCGTCTTCACGAGAAAAACTCCGTCGTCGCGTTATAAGTCTCCGTAGGAAGTTCCCCGGATCGGCCTACGTTGAGAACTTTTTATGTGCCAACCCCCAGTTGTTTTTCACTCGCCTTCTCTGTCTCGCCGCGATACTGACGCTAAGTGAGGGTGGGTGTTTTACCTATCGGTTGGTTACTGATGGTATTTATAGTTCCTGTCAGTTTAAGTAGGTCAAATAAAACTGATTTTCAGGTTAAGAAATTTGTATTGTAAAGTTCACACGGTACACACAGCAAATATCAGTAAAAGTAACCGGTGTTACGTTTTGACAATTGACAACTGACAATGGGCAACCATACTAGACGCGCGAACGGGAACGACTGGCGAGCCGTCGTTTGTTCTGGATACATTATAATAAGGTGCTACGTTAGCACAAATATACAATGTTGCGACACGATAGTGCCGCTACAGTATTCCCCCTCTTTAAAAAAAGGAATATTAAAAACAATTTAAAAATATTTAAAAAAAATGAATACTGAAATCATGGTCACCCTACTATGTAGGAAAGATAACAAAGTACAATGTACAACACATTTTCATTAGCTATGCTTTAGTTAAACAATAGTTAGAATGTAAGTTACAATAATAATAAAAATGTATATAAGGTTTGTAAAAAGTATCGTAAGCTTGTAAAAATTGAAGTATGTATATAAGTTGTTAAAATAAAATCTTGTTAAACTATTACATTTCTTTCTCTACCTATGCTAGCTACATGTTGCAGTTTAAAATTATACGAGTTGTATACATAAGACACACATGGTAACGTCAAAGTCATACCTAAATAGTATGTTTACAAATTGACACTAATAGATAAGTAGGATAAACTATGTTACATTAAAAACGTTATAATATGTAAGTAAGTATTACTGGTTAATTGTGCAGCGACCTGCCTGAGAGGTGCCGTCTTGAAAGTGCCAATATTTGGAACACAAAACTAATTCGATGGTAGTTGCCAAGATGACCTGCCCTGCTATCAAAAATAAACAGCCTGACCATTGGACACATTCACATCACAATGGCCAGAGCCCTGCAGCATCCATCTGGCAACGCCGTGTGAATGTCCATTGCTGGCCTACATATTATACTGATCTACTTAACTTACTATGTAACTTAATTAATAACAATTAAAACATGTTATAATAACTAATTTATGGTTCACATGACTATATTAGTATTAAAATAAAATATAGTTAGGCACCTGACGAGAACTTAATAAGTTCTTACTGTAGTTTTGTTTAGATGTACCCGGTGGCGGTAGTAGTTTGCTGCTGCTGCGGCTGTGACTGTGGATGAGTCAAGACCGGTAGGGTAACAACTTTTGTTGGTTGAGTGTCCATAACCTGCTTACGTAACCAGTTCCTGGCTGAGTAGCGACAGCGTCGGTATAGAACGTAGCAACCCAGGATGACCAGGAATACTACGATACCAAATATGGCCATGGTATGATTGTTCACTTGGGATTCCACATGGGAACCATCGTTGGAAATAGTAATAGCTTCTTTACTGAGATTTTTACCCATGGTAAAATTTATTTAGAAAGCAAATAAAACTTATACGTTTGTACACTAAGTAGTGTTATTGCAAATGAGATAAAGTTAGACAGTTCTAAAGTAAATGTAGTGTTAAAAAAAATATTCAGCTAAAATTTTATTTACGAAAATAATTTAATTAATGTTGGAGCAATTAGAAATAATGAAACATAATAATGACAGTCATGCGCTGTTGAATGACCAAACAAATTTAGTTCCATCCCCATTATTACGTATTGTCGCGGGTAGTACGTCACAAATGTCAAACGATGGCGCTTTATAAAAGCGGCCGGGAGCTGCGTAGCCGTAACAGTCGGTGCGCAGCTCTCGACCAGTCAACAGCTCCTGAGGATGCCCCGTGGAGGGGCGAAACACGTGTCGGGTATCGGTGTTGGTGTGCATTTTCGCTTGCACGCATTGTTTCTCCTGCATGTGCATACTTTTTGCGGGCGGGAGGGCGGTGCATGCGTACTGCATCCAAGCTGTATAAACGAGTGAGTTAGCGGAATTAACACTACATATTATTTAAATTACATTTTTTTGAAAATAATTTACGTTGCAAAACGAATCGGTGTTCTAATTTCGCGACCTGAGCGAGTAGATCTGCTCGGCGGCGGCGCTGAATCATTACTTTTATCTAAGCCATGCTTAACTAGTTCAGGTGAACTAGGTTTGTCTGCATTGTTTGCGACATTGTTAAAATCAAAATTTTCATTTAGTAAATAAGCTGGTTTGAGACGATCTATTGAAATGTTTATTTGCCGGTTTGGCAGTTGAACTTTATAAACCTTATCACCTCTACTTAGGACGCGGAATGGGCCATCGTAAGGAGGTTGAAGTGGCTTGCGTACTGCGTCATGTCTAATAAATACAAAATCGCAGGTTTTAAGGTCTGGGTGTATAAATAATGAACGTGAATCGCGTTGTCTCGATGAAACAGGTTTAAATTTACCAATGGTATCGCGAATCTGTTCTACCACAGATTGAGAACTGGAGGCGTCTCTAATGCTATTATTATAAAAATCACTTGGCAATCGTAAGGTACACCCATAAGTCATTTCCGCAGGACTATGTCCTGTGTCCGTTCTAAGAACAGATCGTAACCCAAAAAGAACAGTAGTTAGTTCGTCAACCCACGTACTACATTGTAAGCGTGCACAAAGAGAAGCTTTTAATGAGCGATGCCAGCGTTCTACTGCGCCATTGCTCTGTGGGTGGTATGGAGTTGTTCTGATCCTTTGAATACCTAAACATTTCATTAGTTCCCCAAAAAGAATGCTTTCAAATTGACGACCTTGGTCACTCGTAAGGCGTATTGGACAGCCAAAACGGGTGATCCAACCGTCGTAAATTACTTTGGCTACCGTCTCCGCTAAAATGTCTTTAGTCGGAAAAGCTTCAGGCCAACGTGTGCTGCGGTCGATTATTGTGACACAATATTTAAAACCGTCAGAAGATACTTCTTCTGACGGTACCGCTACGGTACGGTACGCTACCTACTGGTAAGGGTCCTACTATGTCTATGTGTATATGTTCGAAGCGTTCTGAGTAAGGAAAGGTTTCGACGTGCGAGACCGTATGGCGTTGGATCTTAGCTTTTTGACATGCAATGCAAGTTTTAGCCCATAAACCGATATCTTTTTTCATTCCAGGCCAAAAGAAACGTTTGCTAATTAGTTTCCTAGATGAGTTAATTCCTGGATGGCTAAGATTATGAATAGAATTAAACGCTATTCTCCTAAATGATTCGGGTAAATAGGGTCTAATATCTTTCATTGAAGTTTCGCAATAAATATGTTGTTTACATTCAGGTACATATATCCGTTTCAATGAAACGTTATTCGACTCGCGTTGTAATTGTGTCACGCTAGAGTCAGCGTCTTGCGCTGTGGCTAATTCGCCGAAGTCAAGCGACGTTGGGCAAGTTATTGTTTCTACACGCGATAAGGTATCTGCAACAATGTTGTTTGTACCTGTTATGTGTCGAATGTCTGTACAAAACTCACTAATATAGATAAGTTGTCTAGTTCTGCGCGGTGTTTCTTTGTTACTGGATAGTTTGGAAAATGCGAAAGTTAACGGTTTATGGTCTGTAAAAATAATTAAATTGCGACCTTCGAATAACTTACGGAAATAAACGATGGCTTCGTATATAGCTAGTAGCTCACGGTCGTAAGTACTATACTTTTGTTGGGCCGAAGTAAGTTTACGTGAAAAATAACCCAACGGGTTCCAACGATTATTAATGCGTTGTTGTAATACGGCGCCAATGCAGTTGCTAGAAGCGGTCATAAGTGCTAGGTTCGCATCCGGTGTCGGGTACGATAAGGTTGCGGCTGATTGTAAGCTATTCTTACATTGAATGAATGCTTCATTTGTTTCAATAGTCCAGATAATTTTAGATTTATCTCGACGTTTAGTTCCATGTAAATAACTATTTAATAGTGACTGGTATGCGACAGCATTCGGCAAGTGTGGGCGGTAAAAGTTCACCATTCCCAGGAAGCGTCGTAATTGGTCAACAGTTTCGGGCCTCGGAAACTTAGTTATAGCTTCGATTTTAGCATTAGATGGCTTGATGCCTTCCGAAGTGACCTCATGACCTAAAAATTCGAGTTTGCTTTGACCAAAAGAACATTTAGATAAGTTAATAGTTACGCCAAACTCATTTAGGCGCTCGAATAACGCTTTTAAGTGTTTTTTATGAACTTCTTTAGACTGGCTTGCCAAAATTACGTCATCTATGTAACAATAAATAAAATCTGAGCCATACTCGACTGTGCCGTCGTCATTTACAATTTTTAAACCACTTAGTACTGTATTGTTCATGAATCTTTGGAAAGATTGCGCAGCGTTGCGCAAGCCAAAGCTCATGCGCGGGAATTCGAATAGGCCAAACGGCGTAATTATAGCCGTTTTTCTATATCCTCTGGTGCTACAGGAATGCAATGAAAAGCTCTATTAACATCAATTTTAGAAAATATATTCTTTCCTGCCAAAATAAATGTGAAGTCATGCAACCGAGGAATGGGGTAACGATCAGGTTTCGTTCTGGCGTTGAGTTGTCTGTAGTCTCCACAAGGTCTGATCTCCCCATTGCTTTTGGGAACAACATACAACGCGCTAGCCCATGGGCTTTTAGATGGCCTACAAATACCTAGTTCTGACATGATACGAAATTCTTCACGTACCTTTTTGTATCTGTCGGGAGCCAGCAGACGTGCTTTCGCATGGACAGGGGGTCCCGTTGTCTCTATGTAGTGATACACTGCATGCTTAGGAGTTTCCTTAAAAGACAATGGTTTGGTTAAGTCTGGGTATTGCGACAAAATATCATAATAAGGGTGCGAGTTATCAAAAGTGTTGATTGACGAATGCGCAATACAATTTATAAAACCTAAGGTTTCTAAGTTAGTTAACTTATCTATTAGTTTGCGATTGCTTAAATCTACTAGAAGCTTATGATAACACAGAAAGTCTGCTCCTAGGATAGGTTGACTAACATCGGCTAATATAAATGACCAACGGAAAGGTCTTCTTAATTTAAAGTCTAAAACTAAAGTTTAGTCCAAATGTGTTAATTATTGTGCCGTTCGCAGCGTACAATTTATAGTCTTTACTGTTGTATGATTCACTAACACACTTTTTCCGACACGGTATGACGGAAACGTTCGCACCAGTGTCCACTAAAAACGATAACCGCTAGATTGGTCCGTAACACAAAGACGATTGTTCATTAGGTTCGCGCAGGCTTCCGTCGTAGTCTGTGCGACTATTAGTTTCCCTGACTTTGCTTCCACGAGCAGGGTTGGACGCACTTGAGTGCTTTTTCGCTAAACTTTGAGTGGTAGTAACACAATCCATTGTTGTTGCTGCGTTTACTCCGGTAGTTCCGGTCGTTACTCCGGTTCCTAGAAGAAGTTCTTCTTGGATGCCTGAAGTAGTGCTTCTGCTGCGGACGTGAACGTGTACGTTCTAGCTCTTGCACTTTAACCCTTAAATAGATTTTGTCCGTTTGAAATGACGCGTTAATAAAACGCATCTAGCATGAAAAATCCCGCGCTTTAACGATTTCTAAAAAATACGTTAAATTTAGCATTCTGTTTTTGTTGCACTGACGCGCTTTTTGGCGGTTGAACGGTCGTTTGATTTGAAAATAGCGTCAGTTGAATATCGGCCTCGGCAGGGTCAACTTACGCTCTGGACACTTAATGTAATAATGTAAGTATAATGCTTATTTTTTTGTTGTATTTATTTTATTTTATTACAGTTATAATTAAGGCTATTGTATAGTGTTGAGTTTAGTGATAAAATACCTGTATTTTGTTCTAAAATGTATTTAAAATGTTGATGTCATTTAGAACGGACGTTGCTCAAAACTCTTATCAACAGGTGCCTTAAAGTATGTCACTTATAACGGACGTTGCCTATAACTCTTAGCAACAGGTGCCTTATAGTATGTCACTTATAACGGACATTGCCGTTTGCTTGCAGTTTCAGTAATACTTTACATGTGTCATATGTAACGGACATTGCCAATGTATGGTACAATGTGTAAAACATTTTTTTTTTCTTCTTTTTAGCATCATGGCTTGGAGATCTCAAAAAATTCTTGCCCTCATACCTCCAGCGGATTCTGAAGATTCAGAATTTGATTCTGATGAAGATGCAGAACAAGATTTACGTTCACGTGAGTTTTTTCGCAATACTTACAGTGGTTCATCGTCGCCTCAAAGTATACCCTCTGGAATAGCCGATTTGTTGGATGATCTCAGCGACACTGATAATGGTGTACATAGTCCATCAACACTTGATCCCGGTGCTGTAGATGCTATCATGCCTAGTAACTTGACTGGTTACCAAAACATCACAGAATCATTCAGTTCTGAAAAGTCATCAGCCAAAACAGGTCTGACCATGCCTGCTCCTTCAATCTACATACCAGAAACTCCATCAACAAGTTCTGTGATGTCTCCGCTGGAAAATAAAAGAAAGACACGGCAAACAAAACGAGCTGCTCTCTCCAATGCACCAGCTGTCGACTCCTCTCCAATGCCCCAGCCTTCGCCAGTGGTACATATTGCCAAAAAGCGTAAAATTAAAAAAATGACATTTACATTCAAAAAGGCGAAATATACAGGAACTGTTCAGCTGCCCACAGATGCTCAGTTTGCTGAAAAAATTGAAATCAAGTACCCACAGCAGTATTTTAGACAGTTTTTTGACGAAAAGTTGTTAGGTTTTATTGTGGATATGACAAATTTGTATTCGGTTCAAAAAATTGGAAAGTCTATCAATGTTACAACAAAAGAGTTGGAAATTTTTCTTGGGATTGAGATTCTGATGGGTATAGTAAAAATGCCAGCTGTTGAAGATTATTGGTGTAACGATCTCAGGTTTGAAAGTGTTGCATCCTCTATGTCTCTTAAACGATATAGATGTATAAAACGCTACTTACATTTCTGTGATAATACAAATGTTGATAAAACAAACCGATACCATAAAGTAGCCGTAGTAATGGAACATGTTCGCCAGCAGTGCCTGAAACTTGAAGAAGAGAGGTCGTTTGCTGTAGATGAAATGATAATACCTTATAAGGGCAAGAAGGCTGGAAGTCGAAAACAATATAATCCAAAAAAACCTCACAAATGGGGTTTTAAATTTTTGGTTCGTGCCGGTACTTCGGGTATGGTTTACGACTTTTTTGCCTATGATGGCTCACATACATTCCAAGATGAAAAGTTTACTGATTGGGAAGAAGAATATCTGGGCGTGGGTGGAAAAACAGTAGTGAAGCTATGCAGAACCATATCTAGTCCTATTCTAAGCACAGTTTATTTCGACAATTGGTTTACCTCCCTGGAATTGATTTTTTACCTTCGAAACGAAATGGGAATTCTGTCGCTGGGTACAATTAGGAAGGATCGACTGGGGACGTGTCAAATTATCAATGACAAGGATATGAAGAAAAAAGGTCGAGGTACATTTCAAGTCGTTTGTGATAATTCCAAAAGAATAGCGGTTACCAAGTGGATGGATAATAAATGTATCAACATCGCGAGTTCTTTCTGTGCTCAAGATCCTGTTAGCACAATTGAACGATATGACAGGACACTAAAACAAAAGGTTGTTGTCCCCTGCCCAAATGCAATCAAAGTTTACAACACTCATATGGGTGGAGTTGACATTGCAGATATGCTGACGGCGCTCTACCGGATCCATATGAAAACCAGACGTTGGTATTTGTCTATTTTTGCTCAAATATTGGACAAAATAGCCAAGCCATTTTTAGCAAGACCAGTGGATGAGTCTCGACTAGATTGCTATGACCATTTCCCAGTTTTCACAACTCAGGGCCGATGCCGCTTGTGCAAAAATGGAAAAACCACAGTAATATGTACAAAATGTGGGCAAAGACTTTGCCACACTCCAAAAAAGAATTGTTTTCTTTTATTTCACAAAGAAAAATAGAAGAACTATGTTTACACATCTAGTTTTAGATGCATTTTAAGCTACATTGTTAATATTTTTCATCTCTAAGACTGTTACAAGAGTTCCTAAATGTATGTACAATGTTATTTTATTTAAGAAAAAATGTTTAAGTTCGTTGGAAACATAATGTTTCGGTTTTATTTTGTTACCTTATGTAAAATAAAAGACTTAAATTTAGTTTTTAAAGATCTCTAGAACTGATTCACATAGAGTTTTTAAATGTATAATAAAAAGTTTCAAACATAAAATGTTTTAGTCAAAATTGGCAATGTCCGTTTCATGGGACGTGTCTAAGATTGTGATTTGTTACGAGTAATTAGCAATGTCCGTTCTAAAAGACGTGTCAAATTTTAAATATAGAGGAAATTAAAAAACCAAAAAACGGTGTTTTTCTTTTTTTTATACCTAAACAATTCCAAAACATCAATTTTAATCACAAAAATCTCAGTGAATCTATGGATGGCGATTTAAGGGTTAAGGTTGATCTTTGCTAGCTCTGCTCTCAGCAATGCCGTCTCTGACAAGTCGTCTCTGGGGGTTCCGGTTGGAGGCATGGTGTGGTTGATTTCGGACACCTGGGAAAATCCAGTGGTTTCCAAAATTTTGTCGGCAACTGTGGCTAACACGTTGAGATCTTTAGATTCAGTGACAGCGAGAATACCTCTAGCTGATGCTGGTAAATGACCTTGCCACAGGATCTGTAGAGTCTCGTCTGGAATCTTATCGCGTGCGAGATCCTTCATTCGTCGCAGAAGCTGGGATGGCCGCTGGTCGCCTAGTTCCATCTCGCTGATGAGCTTCTGGATGCGTCGTGTTTCCGACTCTTCATAGATAGATAGTAGTCTATCTTTTAGCACCTGATACTTGTTTTGATCTGGTGGGTTAACAAGGATGTCTGTGACTTGCTGAATCGCACTCTTGCTTAGTTTGGTAACAACAGTGTTGTATTTTACCTCATCTGATTGCTTCTGTGGTCCCATTATTGCATCGAACTGTATAAACCAGACTCTTGCTTGGTCCGTCCAGAAGTCCGGAATGCGTGCTGATACCGTAATTGCTGCCATATCGGGTGTGGGCTTGCAGTCCTTAGAAGTGGATGGCACTGGAGGTTGAGCAGGATACATTTTGCTTTTTTTTGTTTGCACTTATTTTCGCGTATTTAGGTTATCATATAAGCGCGGTGCGAAATGCGGTCGTATGGTTGCCACGTGAGTCGTTCCGTGTGCTTGTTCGCGGTCACGTTATTGCGCGGCGTATTTTTTCTTCGGGGTCACCACTTTACCTATCTGTTGGTTACTGATGGTATTTATAGTTCCTGTCAGTTTAGGTAGGTCAAATAAAACTGATTTTCAGGTTAAGAAATTTGTATTGTAAAGTTCACACGGTACACACAGCAAATATCAGTAAAAGTAACCGGTGTTACGTTTTGACAATTGACAACTGACAATGGGCAACCATACTAGACGCGCGAACGGGAACGACTGGCGAGCCGTCGTTTGTTCTGGATACATTATAATAAGGTGCTACGTTAGCACAAATATACAATGTTGCGACACGATAGTGCCGCTACACCACCAATAACAACACCATCGGTCCAGTCTTCGAGAGTAATTCGCATAACAAGCTCGGTGTAAGCGCTAAATATTAACGGTGATATTATGCAACCCTGTCGCATGCCCGCACTTGGGTGGAAACTATCTGACAGGAGTTCATCTATCCGTAATGTAGCTGTTCCCCCTTCGTTTAGATTCTAAAGCAGGTGCACGAGGTGTAGTGGTGTGCCCATATCCAGTAGTATTTTCCACAACGTTGGCCATTTCACCGAGTCAAACGCTTTGGAGAAATCAACTAAGCATATGTATGCTACCCATCATCCCATCATCTGCTACCCGACTAAGATGTTCCATAAGTCGAGTTGTCTCCATTTTTTTTATTTTTATTTTTATTGAGAGATGGGCTTGCTCTTGGCCTCATTCTAATCCCTAGGGCTAAGAAGAGGCCGACGATGGAACAAGCTTGCCCAGAAATAGCCTATTCACTCGGGCTTTAAAAACTTTAGGGTTATATGCATTTGGGAACACAGACGCCGGTAGGGAATTCCACTCTTTGGCTGTAAGCATTATAAATGTAGAAGCAAAACGCTTAGTGCGCAGAAGTGGAATATCAACCAGGTAAGGGTGGTAGCCAGCCGTACGTCTGGATTCTCGATGGTAAAAAGGGGAAGGTGGAATGAGCTCATGCAGCTCAATAGCACACTCTCCGAAGTATAGCCTGTAAAAGACCGACAAGCAGGCAACTGTGCGGCGGTGAGCGAGACTGTGAAGCTTAGTTTTAACAAGCTTATCGTCACCTATAATTTTCCTGGCTCTGCGTTCCACCGAATCAAGCGCGGCGAGCTGGTATTTTGCTGAACCGTCCCAAAGGTGGCAGCAATACTCCATGCACGATCGGACTTGCGCTTTATATAAAGTTAGAAGCTGTCCCGGCGTGAAATATCGCTTAACCTTATTTAGGACACCCAGTTTTTTTGCCACTATTTGAGCCTTAGTTTCGATGGTGTCACCGAAGTTCAAACTGGAAGTCAACTTCATGCCTAGGAGATTAAGGTTGTCGGTAATCGGTACAGTCATACTTCGGAAAGTAGGATAGACCATGTCGCCATATTATGGTAGACGCAGGCGTAGACACGGCTATGAGAGCCCAACTCGACGTGTACCACAAGAAGGGAAAAGGAAGGGTCCTCCAGACAGCGCAGACGGCGACAGAAAACATCTTTCCAAACGAGCAAGTAAACTCCGGCTTTGGCTTTGAAGGATTCTTCAAGCACAAAGCCCGGATAGTGCAGGTAGCTGGTGTCGGCCGTACAGATTATTTGCGTCTCCGTCAAAAACAACATTGCTGGTCGTGCCGTCTCATGATAGTGGTGGACGGCATTGAGGTTTGCATGGAGTCCGCGGATGTTAGCGAACTCGTCCTCAAACGGTATGGTTGTGGTGGGGGTGTGCACCACTGTAGAACCAGTTTTAATGTTAGGCGCTGTCATGTTGGAGAAAAGAAGGGAGACGTGAATCGAAAAAATATATGCTACCGCGATGCAAATAGTCAAAGTGCAGCGGCCTGTTTCACCAGGGATCTGCCTACAGATGAGTATCATTAACCCGCCAAACGGAAGGGCCCGGAACCCCCCCGGGAATGGCTGCCGGGACCCCACCTTCAGGTCACCAACTGGCACGACGGACCACCCGAGATTATGCTCGGCATGGTGAGGCAGCCTCACGAGCTGGTTAGGCTCGCTTTCTGTACTGTGCCACAGGCGGTTAACGGGACAGCCGTTTCTATGGGTCTCCCTGGCCAGCGGGTTAACAAGGTCCTCCTAGCACTGATTCGACATTCGACGAAATGCATCGCAGCACCATCCACTCGAGCTCTGGTTATACGCTGGCTGATCCCGAAACACGACCGATAAGCGGTCACTTGACGGGTTTTACACCATGCGTACGTAACTATTAAGTAATCTGTGGTAATACGGTGGTCACTAACCGGACGGGCAAGCCCTACCACACAGTGGAGCATTTGGAAGCTCGAAAATCCGTTAGTCGCCTCTTACGACACCCACCGGAGAAGAGGGGCGGAGAATAGTATTCTTTCTCCGTCTCCGCACGGATGGAACTTTGATCTGGGTGGGGCGTATGGCTTGCTTGTACTTGCTGTATATATGATATATACAACGTACCCATATGTACAACAGATACATGTAATCTGAGGACTTCCACCATCAGAAACTACTCCGTCAGACTGGTCAAGTGGTCACCATCACCACACATAAAAATGTCGACATTTTTTTTTACTTCGTATTAATTTTGTTTTGCTGTCTGTACACTACCTACTCGAAGCTGGGCGCGCGCAAGACATACCGCGAGCAGAGGTATAACGAAAAAGCGGTAGGTAGGTATGCCGATATTCCGAAGCACGCAGGAGTTCGAGATGAAATTTGTTTTGGTCACCCATCCGATGACCGGCCTTTGCGAAAGTTACAACTGCGCCAGCGAGCTCTTCGTCCATCGCACAAAATTCGCACGTCATTATTGTTATCTCTATAGGTACCTTCGAACACACATACACACAGGTACACATTTGTTTATTACGTAGCGGAGATAAGAGTCAATCAATACTCATATGATAGGCATGTCATTTATTTATGAACACTTCGCATTGAAGAAATCGTACCGAACGAACGTGTGTGCGTGCGTATGCCTCCCGTCCGCTGTCGCCTGCCCGCGTCCGCCCGCTTCTACCGAAACTATTGTTTTTGTGTTTTATTCATTTAAATATCGTGTATGAAAACGGCACAAATTTACAAAGTCGGTTTTTCGTGCATATAAGATATTGAATATGTGAACTCTAATCATTGTAATATTTTTTTAAAGCGTTTGTAGCTTGAAAAAGCAAAATAATAAAAAATCTTAAAATTGCGTGGTAATTTGGCACAAAATTATTTAATGGGCTTATGTAAGTGATCTGAGATAGGAAATAGATATTTAATCAATTATAATTATTTTTTTACACTGTTTTTACATACTGACCCTAAAGTCTAATCATTTATTATTATATCTTAATTAATGGCTTCGCGTTTAGCATTAAGCCAATTCCAAGTGTATTTAATTATATTATGAAAGAATAATTGTACGGTAGATTGAGTTTAAAATGGAGCCTCACAACACGTGTTTTTACACAAAGAACTCGGGTGAAACTCAGTCTAATCATTAATTCACTGGAGTAAACTGACAGATGCTAATGTCACATTGTAAAATTATGTTGCCACATTTATTGTACTAGTGATGAGTTTCGTTCATTGTCATTCAGATCACTCACACAAAGTCAGTAGGAACGTTTAATATAAAAAGGTACTTAATTAATTATAATATAGGTAGGTATATGAATGTCTTTTTGTACCGAGAAATTTCACCTGACAGTTTAGTTGTCAGTGTTTGTTTTGCTTTGGGAGCTGTTATTATTCGAAAATTTTGGAAGTATTTTAATGATTGCAATTTTTACATCATTCATCTTTTTGAATGAAAAATACAGATTTAACCACTGTGTAGGAGTACTATTTACTGAATAACAATTAAGACAAAACAGAATACTATAAATTAATAGCGTTGAAATGGAGATAACCTAAACAATATAGTACCGTTTTACGTCAATAATCACTCGATCCCGTTCCAAAATGAAAAATCACTCTGACCGGTTCTAAAAACATTTTTAAGCACTTTCTCACATAGCACTTTCTCTGTCACCGAGTGAATTTTCGCATGGGTTACTTTTACGACAACTAAAACATCAACTGTTTACAATTACTTTTAAAAGTATCGTCAAACAGTACAATTATCAAAACTAAATAATGTTATTGTCGCATGCAGCACGGATCGCGCTCATACCTATTTTGACGTAGACTAGAATAATATACAACAAAATCAAATTTCAAAACGTAAACAAATTACGCTGTCAACTAATAATCAAGTAGAAATAAGCCGTAAAAATAGTGATGTTTCATACCGTAAGACGTCAAATTGAGTGCGGGCAGTGTGTGTGTGTGTTTTAGTGAACTGAGATTTTGGTCCAGAATTTCTACGAAGTTATCTATATTTCGTAACGAGGGAGAGCGGTAAATACCTAATATAAATACCTAATATATATACCTAATATAGTAATAAATCCCAAAATGTCCACTCGTATACAGTTAGCCTCTCCTTTAAAATCGATCTCCGGCGCTGTTACTCCGCGGCAATCCCTTGCGTAAACTACTACTCCTCCTGCTTTGTTAGTGATTATATTTGTGTGAAAGCTTGTATAGCCATCAAGTTGCATTATGTTATTTTGCTCGTCTAGCCAGCACTCGGTTAGCACTATAACATCATAGGTTATATCAAGTTGATGAAGCATGACTACAAAATTATCGAAATTTTTATATAGACTCCGTATATTATAGGTTAATAATTTAAATTCCCATTTAGGTGTGGTAATGAGGGTTGTACAGTCTTTCAATCGACTCACAGACACATTTTCCCAGCGCATTCAAGAGGCTACGGGGTGTAGAGAGAAAGATGCTAGCCGATAAAGCTTACGCACACAGGTACGAGGAACGTGTCTACCATTTGCTTGAGAACGACTTTGCTCGGGAAATGGCCGACACGTCACTTACGCCAAATACTTGGTATTTACCACATTTTGGAGTTGACAATCCGAACAAGAAGAAACTTCGGTTGGTTTATGACGCATCTGCCAGAAGCCATGGCAAATCCTTAACGATTTTCTTCTCACAGGTCCGGATTTACTCGCTTCCTTGTTCGGCATCATGGTTCGTTTTCGAGAGGACAGAGTAGCAGTAACCGGTGACATTAAGAATAGAATAGAATAGAATAGAATGTTTTATTTGCTAAGAATATGGTTGGTATTACAAGAAGTCGGTCATATTTTTATAGTTTCACATATTCTGCCATGTAGACATGCAAAATTTACAATACGGTTCATAAAATTCACAATCGGTATTTACAATTTGTATTTATAAAATGTATAAATAGGTATATTGGTATTATTATTAAAATCATTATTATTAATTAATCCATTGCATCACTAGTCAACATAGTTATGATAATAATTATATACATAGTTCCATTTTTCAAAATTACATATAATAAGACACATTATAAATTAATACAAAAAAACAATTTTCAAATAAGTATAGTGATGGCAAAGGAAGTATGTTTTCCTTTACGAATAAAGGTTTACAGCTTTCATCAAATTTAGCACCACACAACGCTCTAACGCACTTTTTCTGTGCTATAAAAACTCTGTTACATCCACTGAGTTTCCCCACAGTACTATTCCATATCTTATATTTGATGAAACGAAAGCATGATAAGATGAGCGTGCCGCTTCTTTAGTTGCCACCTGTCTGAGTCGGTAAATTACGTATACGTACCTATTTATTTTGTTTACTAATTATTCCAAATGTGATTTCCAATTACAGTACTTATCAACTGTGATACCTAAGAAGGCGAAATCGTCGAGTACTTCTATTGGATTATTGTTTAACCTAACGCGTACTTGCATTGATATGCTAATATAAGTTTGAAATTCGACAAATTTTGTTTTTGACAAGTTTAATTTTAAATTATTTAATTCTAACCATTGAACAACAGAAGATAATGTTTCATATATTTTATTATTAATTGTATTTTTGTCCTTTGTTTTAATTAATATAGTAGCATCATCAGCAAATAGCAAACACTCTTGATTTATGTCACTGGGTAAGTTATTGTTGTAGCACAAAAATAATAAGGGGCCAAGTACACTTCCCTGAGGTACTCCGTAATTATTTTCGTGATAAGATGATTTGTATGTTTGCAAAAAATAATCTCTTTGACGTTTCGTTATTTTCATAATTTCCACACACTGTTGTCTGCCTTGAAGGAAACTTTTAAACCAGTCATGAGATTTTACCCTAATGCCATAGAGTTGGAGCTTTTGCAGTAGAATTTTATGACAGACCAGATCAAAAGCTTTTGTCATATCTAAAAATATAAAAAAGACCCGAAAACCTGTGTCCAAATTTTCTGCAACCCACTTTATGAGAGAGAAACAGGCCAAAGCAGTAGATCTCTCCTACCAAAAACCAAACTGTTTTTCACTTAAAACATCGCATGTTCCAATTAATGAATTTACTCTAGAGTATACTATCTTCTCTATAATTTTTGACAGTATTGAATTTAAAGTAATAGGTCTATAATTATTAAAGTCATTTCTGTCACCTTTTTTATGTATAGGCTTAACTACTGAATACTTAAGACGAGATCGAAAATGTCCCTCATTAAAGGATAGATTTATTATGTGACAGAGGGGGAGTGCTAAAGATTCCGCACAGAGCTTTAGCATTTTGGTATTTACTCCGTCATATCCGGTTGAGTTCGTATTACGAAGGGATTTAATAACTCGAAAAACCTCAACCGGATCGGTAGGACGTAAAAACTTGGTCTTAGGATTATTTTTCATCGTCCTTATCGCAGCACCGTGATCGATAGTGTTACAGTTACTCATGGTATTTGTGAGACCAATAAAGAAGTCGTTGAATGCGTCTGCAATCTGTTGTGGGCATTTTAACGTTTTACCATCTTCCAGACTCATTTCCTTAATCTCTAAGTCTTGATACTGACAGCGAAAATTAGAGTTTATTATTTCCCATGAAGCCTTGCATTGGTTTTGTGCATTTTTTATATGTTTAAAATTGTAAATTTTTTGAGCGAGTGACAGACTTTTTTTTAGTATTCTATTATATGAATTGTATTGATTTTTATTTAAACGTTTACATGCTTTACTAAACCTGTATCGCAAATAGAGTTGCCTTTTAGTAATACAGCATTTCCTGAGGCTTCCCTGAGGATATTTGAGTGATAGGGTTCAGAGGGTTGATGTTAACGGTAAAAGATCTCCGGGATCGGTGGTTACAATGGGAGTTCCACAGGGTTCAATTCTTGGTCCTTTCTTATTTTTAATTTATATTAACGACTTGCCTTACTTTGTAAAAGACAAACATGAGATAGTATTGTTTGCAGATGATACCTCACTTTTATTCAAAGTGAAACGACGACAGCCGATTGATGACGATGTGAACAATGCTGTCTCAAAGATAGTTCATTGGTTTAGTGTTAACAATTTGCTATTAAATGAACAAAAAACCAAATGTATAAGATTTGTATTACCCAACGTTAAGGAGGTAAAAACCAGTGTAAGAATTAAAGATAAGAGTGTGAACCTTGTGGACACCACAGTGTTTCTAGGCATTACGTTGGATGCAAAGCTACAGTGGGGCCCACATATAGATAAATTGTCGAGTAGACTGAGCTCTGCGGCTTATGCAGTAATGAAAATTCGTCAGATCACTGACATTGAAACAGCTAGACTTGTTTACTTTAGTTATTTCCATAGCGTAATGTCGTACGGCATTTTACTGTGGGGCAATGCTGCCGATATTCAAACTATCTTTGTGCTGCAGAAGCGGGCTATTCGAGCAATTTATAATCTAAAAGCTGGTAATTCTCTTAGGGAGAGATTTAAAGATATTAATATAATGACAGTTGCATCACAATATATTTACGAGAACCTAATGTATGTATATAAAAATATTGAAACTTTTTCTAAAAACAGTGATATTCACAATGTAAACACTAGAAATAAAAACAAACTAGCAGTACCTAATACTAGGCTCCACAAAGTAAATAATTCATTTAGAGGCCTGTGTGTACGTTTTTACAATAAAGTTCCAAGTAATATCCAAAAACTAGATATTAATAAATTTTAAATCGCTATTAAAGAAAAGCTTTATAAAAAAGCTTATTATAAAGTGTCTGATTACATTGAAGACAAAACAGCATGGGTTTAAAATGCTCCAATCTATTTCTAATCCAAAATATTGTTAAGATTTTTTTTTTAAACTTGTATAACTTGGTAACGTAACGGCATATAATTTTGTAAATGTTACATATTGAATTAAAGCTGTGGAGTTTCTTGCGCCCATTCTTCTCCACAGCTAAAATATAGACGTCCTGAATGGGTAGTAGGTAAAAAAATTATGGACGATTCAAAAGCACTTTTCTAAAGTTTATTTGAATAAAGAATATTTGACTTTGACTTTGACTTTGACATGAGGCTGAGGATTTCCTGAGGACATGTTTTTGAGAATAAAGATGAATTCTGTAGATCAGAATGCCCTCAGATTCCTGTGGAGAGGCAGCAACCCCACAGGCCCAGTAAAGACACTGATTTTTGGAACTAACTGCTCTCCCTTTATAGCGCAGTACATTAAGAACAAGAACGCAAGCAGGTTCGAGTCAACGCTTCCAGCTGCTGTCGCCGCTATACATCACCAGCACTATATGGACGACTATATCGATAGTCTGCCCGACGAGCCTACCGCCATCACTATGGTCAAGAATATTCGAGATATTCACAGTGCGGGAGGTTTCGAGATCCGTAACTGGACGTGTAATAGCGCTACTGTACTCAACACTATACCTAAAGATATTTTAGGTACTACAGCTGTGACGTTTGGACTTGACGAACATGACGAAGGTGAGCGAACCCTTGGACTAATTTGGTACCCCGCTAAAGACGAACTAGGGTTTGATATGTCATTTAAGCGCATCCCCGAGTGTGTGATTAAAGGCGAACAAAGACCCACGAAACGAATTATGTTACGTGTCATAATGTCTATTTTTGACGTGTTCGGGTTTTTGACACCTTTCACTACGCAAGGTAAAATCATGCTTCAGGACACTTGGCGTCTACTTATTGATTGGGATGATATTATTCCAGACGAATTGTATAAAAAATGGTGTAGTTGGCTAGAATTATTGAAAGTTATTGGAGAAATTCGCCTGCCGAGATGGTACCAATCTTGCGCCGCCAGATGTCATGAGTTGGAAGATGAACTGACCGCCGGTGTAGAAAGCCCTTCCACTAGTGTTGTGACCAAGCAAAGCTACGGCGATTTGGAATTGCATTTATTTAGCGACGCTTCGCTCAAAGCAATGTCCGCTGTCGCATACTGGCGCTGGAAGAGCAGCGGTCAGATATTTGTCGCATTTGTTGCCAGCAAGTCCCGAGTATCGTCGGTGAAACCTCAAACCGTGCCACGTTTGGAACTTCAGGCTGCACTCCTAGCAGCACGGCTCGCGGATACGATAGCAAAGACGCATCGTTTACACGTCACTCGGCGATACTTTTGGTGCGATTCGTCAGTACAAGACGTTCGAGGCTAACAGGTTAGGTGAAATAGATGACCTCACAAAAGCCTCCGAGTGGAGATATGTGCCCACTGGACTGAACGTGGCAGACATTGCTACTAGAGATACGTTCAATTATCACTCATTTCTCAATGAATGGTTCAAAGGGCCTGCGTTTTTATACGAATAGGAGAGCAACTGGCCAGTGAACGTCATAGAACCTGAGAATAGGGATAGTTTTGAAGCTTGCGTGACCGTTGTACAAAATTTACCTGCTCGCTTTCCAGTTCCCGACCCTGAGCGCTTCTCTTCGTGGCTACGGTTTGTTCGATCTGCTGCCTCTGTTCTGAAGTTCACAAATAAGTGTAGAGGTCTTACTCCACTTGACGATTACGCTCTGATGGAGCAAGCAAAGAGATTGGTTCTGAGGCAAGCTCAAGAGGATTCCTTTGCCAGCGATTTGCAAACAATAAAGATGAGCAAAGACTTACCTCGCGATAGCAGATTGAGAAATCTCTCCCCTTACTTGGACGAGGATGGTGTTCTTCGCATGAGTGGCCGCATAGATGCTGTTAGCGACGTAGCCCAGGAAGCGAAAAGACCCATAATCCTTGACGGACGGCATCCTACTACCCGGCTTTTGGTCAAACACCATCATGTAAAGGCTGCGCACGGACACCAAGAAGCAGTAGTGAACGACTTGAAACAGATGTATTGGATAATTCAGTTGCGTCCTACTGTCAAAACTGTTGTGTCCCGTTGCATGTTCTGCAGGCTAAGAAACGCTACCCCACAGGTGCCTCGAATGGGTGACTTGCCTAAGGCACGCATGGCACATCATCAGCGCGCCTTTACCTTCTGCGGGATCGATCTGTTCGGACCCCTGGAAGTCACGGTAGGCAGGCGTCGCGAAAAACGTTATGGCGTTTTGTTCACCTGCCTCATTGTTCACGCGGTTCACATAGAAATCGTGCACTCACTTACCACCGACTCCTTGATTATGGCACTGCGCAGGATGGCGTCTCGACGTGGATGGCCCGCGCACATTTACTCAGACAAAGGCACCAACCTTCGGGGTGCGGACGCAGAACTGCGAAGATCTGTAGAGGAGCTCGAAGAAGGATCTCTAAGAACGGAGGCCGTTAATAATCAAGCTCGCTGGACCTTCATTCCCCCCGTTAGTCCCCATTGGGGTGGGGCGTGGGAGCGCTTAATACGGTCTGTTAAGAGATCACTCCATGTCATTTTGAAAGAACGAGCGCCCCGCGATGAAACCTTGAGTACTCTTCTGGCAGAAGTTGAAAGTATTATAAACAGTCGACCTTTGACACATGTCTCAGTAGAGCCGGGCTCTACTGAAGCAAGCGCTTCAGTAGAGCCCGTGACGTGCCGAGCCGTGATGCGTAAGCACGCCAAACCATTTCCTTATAGGCTCTTCATCCAAATTACCACTGAATGGAGTATTTGACGATTCGGATCTAGCCTTAAGGAAGCAGTGGCGCATCGCTCAGCGATTGGCAGACATGTACTGGCAACGTTGGCTAAAGGAGTTCCTTCCCCAATTGCTACCCAGGAAGATGTGGCAACAAGAGAAGAGGCCACTGAGCATCGGTGATCTCGTGCTGGTCGTTGATCCTGACTCCCCTCGAAACGTATGGCCACGAAGCTTAGTTAAGAGTGTCGTGCCTGGCAAGGACGGCCGCATCAGAGTGGTTGAAGTCACCACCGCTACCGGCGTGCTGCGCCGGTCCGTGGCGCGCGTTGCACTTGTACCATTAGCTGATTAAGTGCTAGTTTCGCACTAGGGTGGGGAGTGTTAACGACGGCCTCCTTGCCGTATTGCTGTCGCGTGTCATTATTTTTATAGTATTTTTATCTGTCATGTAATTTTCGTGTGTGTCAAAAAGCCTAATAAAAATCTACACGTTATTTTAAAAGCTACGAGGTTTTCCTAATAATTAAGGTGTACAGCGTTCACAGGTTGTATTATTGTGCATTTATTGTCAAATTAACATAATAATATGTATATGTTTAATAAATATAGTGACAAAAGAAATACCATGTTGTTTTTTTCAATTATTTTGATCGATAATAAAGTCGAAAAAATCACCACATTACCTCAAATATGACATCACAAATCTTGTGACACCTTCGAAATAACGAAAGAAAAGGGACAATCGATCTCTTTCCAATACATCACCTAGGTTCATTAGTTTAAATAGTGCGAAGTGATGAATTTGTATTGCTATTTTAGTCCGGTTTCTATCTCAGAACAGTAACTTATTGTTCTGAGGTTTCTTTATAGCTTTAGTTATTATTGTGGGGGTCTATGGTCAATGAAAATAATATTAAACGTCACCGGTAATGTCAGGATCCTGTCAATTCAAATTTGTCAGTGAATAATACTTTTTGTGTTTTGTTAGTTTATCAGTTTTTCTCGCTAATAAGAAATAATTCGAAATTCGGAATGCCAGATAAAACTATAAAGTTAAGGTCCATTGACTTTATGGATGAAACGGGGCAGGAGTTACAGGTGACATATGAAGCAGCTGAGCAACATGAAAATTGTGACTGTAACGAAGAGGATGTGGGAGAAGTCCGTGTTTGGTTATTAAGGATGTAGGAGAAATAGGTTTTAGCCGTTAACTTAGAATAATTACGTATAGAAAGTAAGTCCGCGCGCTCATTTTGAAGCACTCCAAACCCGAGTATAACGGTACTCTACGGAGCTACAAGTGTACGTGTGCGTGCGTGTCGCCGAGCGCAAGCAATCGTCACGAAAGTGTGAATCGGTTTAGTGCTTCACTTTTGACAGCGCTTGTATGAAGACTATCTTTCTATATCGTAAATTATTCTAAGTACACACGGCGGCAGATCAACCTACCCAAAACTGTCAAATTTCTACAATCAATTTTGAACTTTATCGTTTGGTTATAAGGATCAATATTCATTGGAGAAATTTGACAGATTTGGGTAGGTTGATTTGCCGCCGACTGTACGTTATTAAGATTAAGGTTTATTTTGAAAATTTTCAGCATATTAAACAGTAGGTAAGTATTTGGTTCATATTACTCGGTATTTTCAGATTTTAATAAAAGTTTTTAGAACACTATAATTTTGTTTTTTGCTTGAACCCGTGGCTGGAACATTCATAACCGTCCTTTTCAAAAAGGCTTATTTCTAGGAGTGCTGAAACAAAACGTCTTATTTCTTAAAGTTTTCAAAAAAATGGCTTATTTCTTTAAATCCTATGATGATAACTCGTAATAATGAGGATTAAAAAAAAATCACATCTCATGCCTTTCACGTTCCTTCTGGTACATTGAAAATGAATCTTATAAATTAAACAAAACACAATTTACTCATTGCCAACTGCGTGATAAAACAAATATTATTTTTTAACTTATTTTATTTCTATCTGTGACACTTGCGACAGGCTCTGTATCAACCTATATACATAGTCCATTTTTTGTATTCTTGCTCGTAAGTGGCCCTATAAACAAGGCTCTACAAACGAGTCCCATTTTTATTGGTATTGTATATTTAATGGTAGTATTGTATATTTAATTGGTATTATATAATTACTTTACCAAATTTTGTTGCAAAAACTCAAGTACAAAGGTCGATCTCCATAATTCTACAAAAAGTAGGTAAGGTTGTTTTATGATGGCTCTCTATTATACAAAGGATTTATTTAGCTCTCAGCTGAGCGCAGTATAAATAAACATCTTTTTCAAAACTACTTTAAGTATGTACTTACTTAAGTTTACGATCTACTTCTACTTGTGGTACAAAGACGGACTACAGATTAAATTATGCTATTGTGTGTTTGTTTTGTTGTATGTGAAATCAGCTCAGTTTAAAATAATTGCCCTAACTTACTTATTTTTTAAACCCGAAGCTGATGATGGCTGGTAAAAAATTGGTTTCTATTTCGTGAAAGCTATTCTGTATTCTGTGGTGAAGGTTCGGTCATTGTATACAATTTGCTGTCTTACTTAAGAGTTACAGATGTGAGTGATTAAGATAAAAAAGAAAAATATTTTTTAATATCATTTATTTCTGTTAATAATAATCTTTCTTGAAATCTAGAATTTAGTATACAAATTATAAAATAAACATAATCTAATACATACGTGTAAAAATAATAACTTATCTCCGTCTTTCCGTCCGTCCATATTTTGTTCCACTACCTAGTCTGCCCTGTGCTTGAATTATTTATGAGTTAAAATGTTAAAACATTGCGCAAGAGACACGCAAAGGTCAGTAGCAGGTACCGGCAAGTACCGATATTTTTTTTAAAACGGACTACGCCCTTTAACAGAGCTATGCTCAGCTTCGCTTTCGTCCGCCAGATGTGGACATTCGACCGTTCGAGAAGACGAGGCGCTACAAAACCGTTTTGATATTTTTCATACTAATGAATTGTGTTAGGGCCCTGGCCTGCGCGTGAGTCGGCAGTGCAACTGCTATTCCGCGAGGTTCTTCTCAAGGTGCCTAGGCACCTTCTCCGGCAGAGTGGGATCCACGAGTGAAGTGCACCACAGCAGGTCAGATCAATTCCGAACTATAAATTAAATTAACTTGTTTAGCATTTAACGCTGCGTATCACAGCAGCTTCAGACCCTTTGATCGGAGACCACCAAGGTTCAGGGGGTCTGAAACAAATGTCTGAATTCGAAAAAACCATTGAGACTGATAATAATGCTCATAAAACCAAAGAATTAGATGGATTAGATAGTGATGATGAAAATATTTTCTGAATCTTTGGTCATGTTTTAAAGTGATTGTTTCTTTTACTTAATAATTCTCAATAACTTTGTTACCTAAAAGTTGACCGATGTAAAACATCAGTATTTTTTTATAGTATTTCTATAGTTTCAGAGCGATGGCTTTTATTGGACTGCTCTTAAGATTATTATTTTGTTGTTAATTTCTTATTTTGATACTAACCCCCTTATTCATCAAAACTATTTAAGCATTATTTAGTTAATCATTGTTTTGTCTCTTTTACTCAAATTCAAAATGACGTTTGTGTGACGTTGACAAAACAATATTTAACTAAATAATGCTTATATAGTTTTTATGAATAAGGGAGTTTGTTATTAGATTAGTTTACAATTGATGTTAGGTATTACCTATGATTGATAATAATTAGACTTGAAACTTGCTAAAGGTAATTGCCAATGGTTTAACCGTGTAAAATAATTAATGCTTAATTAGATTTTTAGATTAAGTAAACTGTATTATGTCTACAAAGATTTATTTTGTTAAAGTTTTTTTATTAGTTTCAAATAATAGTATTCTGATTAGAATTTATAATCTTATTCAAGGATATGTCACATTACTCGTAGTTCTGTTATTACTCTTAGTAGATTAAGTTAAAACTGTACTGTTCTTACAGATATAATAAAAACTTTTTTATTAGTTTCGTTGACAATTTTTTGTTCTAACGTAAGGAGGAGTAAATGAACATCAATCCTTGATTGCCAAATCTGTAAGACTGATTTAGTAAATGTACACGCCGTTGTATCTTTTATAAATGCTGCAAAATAATTTGACCTAGCTGGGAATCAAACCCGGGACATCTTGGCCTGAGACCAGTGAATCCACGAGATTAATAGAATCTGGTCTAGTGGTTAGAATACACCATAGTGGCAGTAGATGATTTGCGATTCACGACACGTAAGTACAATAATTCGATATATTAAGTCATAATCATCCCATCCTTATCTAAAACACCTCCAGCAAAATGTCAATAGGGCCGCCAAAGTCGCCGCCAAAGTTGCCGCGTGCCGAAAGGCGGCAGCGCAGTGCAGTCGGCTACTTGCACCAACTTCGTTTGACTAATAGGGTTGATAAAAATTAAATATGCACCTGACATGTTTAGTCACTTGCCTACACTACTGTCTATGACGACGTCTACGTTTAGTGACTCTTACTTAGGACTTTGTTCGAATATTAACGTTTGCGAAAAAATAAAATTTTTGTTAGGGTTGGTACTGTTGGTAGGTAGCGGGTAAGCGGTAAACTGCATAATCTTGAAAACGGTTGCTCTTACTTTATAACTTAGTTATTTACATAACTGTAATATGAACTATCCCAAGGCTTCCGAATGGAAATTTAAATACTACGACGACACAAGAAATTTACATTATTTTATTAATAATTTAAGTCGGATTGAAACGCCATTGAATAAAATTAGATAAGTACATAATCGGTTTAAATTGCAATGACACAGACAAACAGACGGTTTCAAACTAGCCGCTACCTTTCTTTATGTCAAAACTTTGACGTCAAAAAAAATCCAATATTGCTTCACGCAACTGTGGAAGCTTTTTTTTTTTTTCGTCGGAGTTAAAACTACAAGTGTTTAAGTGTTAAGCCACTAGAATGGCACAAAAGAAAATAGTAGGTACACTAGATGGCGACAATTAAAAAACTGTGTTCTTATTTTTATGTTGCTCATGTTTTTCATCCGTTGAGTGTCGGTTTTTCATGCACGAGTTAAAGGGAATTTGGCGCAAGCCGCAAACAGCTTAAATAAGATCGCAATCACTACACGAAAAGCGTAAGCCGCTGCACCATTGCGCTCATTATCGTTATGTTATTTAGCAACAAAGCAATGAGTAGTTGTGAAGAAGAAGATACATAGGTACTATCTTAAAAATAACTTTTTGTAAATTTCAAATTAACAAGTGATTTTGTTTGAGTTGGCAACCATAGCCTCTGCGATGCCGCCATTGTTTGTGCTATGCCGCCGCGCAGCGCAGCCGCGGCGCGTGCGATGCGATGCGTTAGTCCACGTCAGTCGTGCCGTGCGTAACGTACTCCTAACTCTGAGAACTAAACCACCCTAAAGAGACTTGTGTCACAGAATACATTGTGATTGTGATAGTAGCGGCTTTTGGCGCTTTACTTTCTGCTTCCTGACTAATGATGCCGGCCTCCAGAAGTCCATATGCATTCCGCTCTCCCGCTTCCACCCGCCCGAGACGTTGAAGCATAAATTGGAGATTTTGTACACCACCAAGCACCAACCACCGCACGGCTAACACGAGAGTAGCGAGTAGCGAGGGCTAAAACGCGAAAGAAACTATTGACATCAATGCTTATGATTATGACTGATGTCCAGTTCAGGAGCTGACGCCGCAGAACTATTCTTCACCTGAGCTCATGCTCAGTCCAGTAATCATCAACCGCCTCGCAGACTGGCTGCTCAGCGCGCCCGCGTGAGTAGGTGATCGAATCGGTTTTCTTCTACCGCCTGGGACATCGGCTGCTTTGCTCAGTGCGGCCACGCACCATTACCATTTCCACCCAACTGTGATGTGCCTGACTGTGCGAACTGTTTCATTACCAGTGCCGAAGTGTTTTGTTTGTTGCATTGCGTGTGTCTTATCAAACCCGATTTATTGAATGCTTATGGCAATATTAACTGTTTCTCAGTGTCGTGTAAATTTAGAATTGAAAAACAATACGGTACTACGGTAATTTTAATATCTACCTACATAATTAACCTAAGCACCTAGGTAGGTACTTACGTAGTCTTAAAACTAATTATTGTTATTGTCATGTTGTGATTAGATAAAATCGGTACTTCCAACGTGCTAAGGTACCTATTAAAATAAACAAAATGTATCCACTAATTTATACATTTTTAACTGATTATTGCAACATTAATAAGGGTTTAAATAAAACACTTTTGAACGGATATTACTAGCGTTTAATTTTACTTTTACATATTGGAAAGTTTAAATAAAAGTGTTTTAATTAAATTTGTAGTGTTTGCGTAAACTTTAGTAAACAATATTAATAAGGGTTATTTTAATTGGCCATGTCGCAATGGCAACTTCTCCCTCTCTGCTACCGGTGCCAAAATTATTGTGAACGTGTTATGTAAGTTCTCTTGCATTTTTATTTTCATAATCATCCCTGCCTAAAGCAATTCTATCTTGTTGCCAGTCTTGTTTGTAACAAAGTGTTAGGGATAACATTACGTAATTTAACAACTTATTACCATAAATAATTACAATTTGTGTTTTTAATGGTTTTTCAATAAAAATACCAACTACAATAAACTGTATTTCTTATTATGTGTCTTTATAAAACACAGTGTTAGGTGAAGAAGCAGTCTATGATTCATTGCCAAATATATCTATGGTATTAAAAAACTTACCAAATTGTCCATGGTTTTTTCGTCGTTTACCTTTCTTTGACACCAGAGGCGCCACTTCCTATGCGAGTGACGCGTTGAAACCAGTTTAAACTTCATAGCATTTGTGATTTTTGCCGGGCAACCAGCAAAAGTTTTAATAAGTTACAAATATTAAAATATAAGCGATAAATCACAGTGTTACAGTTTTAAAAGTTGTGTACAAGGTGTGTAATGAGTGAATTGACACTCAGATGTGACATGACAGACAGACTCGAGATGATTCTTCTTCCAAATCAGAATCTTCTTCATCCTCGGAGGATGAAAGATTTGCCTCACCTCCTCCCAACAAGAGACGTAAGTACAAACACACCTATTCCGACCCAAGGGTCGATAGTTTGGTAGCGCATGTAAATTATATATCAAACTAGCTGACCCGGCAAACGTTGTTTTGCCAATTATTTCTAGGGCATTTGTAGGGTAGAAAAAAAGAAACTTATTGTAAGTGTGTTAGGATGTGAGCGAAAGGGGCATGAAGCCCTGTGAACGATGACGAAATATAAAAATAACAAAACACTAAACATTTATTTTTTTACTTTATTATAATTTAAGTATTATAATTTGAGGAGCTCGGTGGCGCAGTGGTTAACGCGCCCGGTCTGCGAGTGCTGAGGTTAAGCAACTTTCGCAAAGGCCGGTCATCGGATGGGTTTTAGCTAACACAAACAAACTGGATGGTTTGCCCACTCGAGAGCATGCCGCGTATAATTTTCCGTGTGAAAAACATGGTGTGCTCAAATCTAAGCCACAATTTTACATCGTTTGGCCTTGCGACTTATTGATAGTCATTCCTACTCCGTGCTGTTTACTGGGTGAGAAGTGACTACGGTAGACGCCTGGCGGAGACAACCGATCAAGTGATTAATATGGCTATAAAAAATAGGGGTTGGTGATAGAAGGGTGAAAATTTAGGGCTGTTTACTGGGTCAGAAGTGACACCTGTAGACATCTGGCGGGGATAACTAATTAAATGACGATTGATCAGTTTTCGACCGGAGAGGAAAAATGATTAAATTACTAAAATGGCTATTAAAAAATAAGGGTTGATTGTAGAAGGGTGAAAATTGAGGATTGTATGTATTTTTGTATGTTGTATCATAAAAAAAAAGAAATTAAAAATTTTGTCTAAAAAATAAAAATAAAAATTTAGGGGTGGACTACCCCTAACATTTAAGGGGATGAAAAATAGATGTTGGCCGATTCTCATAGATACCGGATAAGCACAAAAAATTTCATCAAAATCGATCAAGCCTTTTTGGAGGAGTATGGCAACGAAAACTGTGACACGAGAATTTAATATATTAGATTACGTAGCGCACACAGACGTATAATAAGAAGCAGACCAAACATTATTTCACAACTACATACATGAGTATAAATTAATATTTCTACTTCTTTTTCTCCAACCACAAATTAATAAGACTATCTCGTTTCTTTTTACTGTTGCAACACTTCCACACACATAGACAAAATGCGACGTGAGGCAAAACGCCATCTTGATAAGCTACAAATAAGCGACAAATGTCATCCTAGAATTGTCATCAAGCGGCGTACAGGAGATTGCTTTTCGCTTATTTTTGCGATCTAATAAAGTTTAAGAGCCAAAAGTACAAAAATAAAATGGTGAAATGTAGTGCACCTTTGTGCGGCAACTCCTCATGTAGAAAAACACCTGAAATTACTTTCCATCGGTAAGTTTTGTTGTGCCATATAATTTCCTATTGGGCTTTTCGTCACTGTGTGATTATTACTAATTTTTTGGCATTGTAGAAGCAGTGAATAATTGTTAAAAGTGCAAATCTTGTAAAAACTTAACGTAAAGTAGTTTCTGGAAGATTATTGTGGTTTGACGTTTCATATACTTGTACAATTTTACAGGGCCTTATTAGGAATATTTTTGAAGATTGATTAAATTAAAGTATGCAATATATTATTTCTTTATGGATAAATTTTAATAATGAAATCGTTTTCAGGTTTCCAAAGGATGATTATTTTAAAAAATGCCTGGTTGAGTAATATGAAAAAGAACTTTGGCAGCCCAAATCATCTAGTGTGCTGTGTTCAAAGCATTTTGAAACTCATTAACTGGATCACAGTGGCTTCCGTACAGTTCTTGCTCCTAGTGCGATTCCAAGATTTTTGATTCATCGTACCGAGAAGAAGTAAGTGTCCACATATCTTTTTTACGTACCTACTTATCCAAATCATCTTGAGTTAAAAGAGATATTGAAATCTATTGAACTTTAAATTTAACTTTAACTTTTTATTTATTTTATCCTAGGCCTATGTCCAGCAGTGGACGTGTGTAGGCTGATGATGATGATGATGATGAAACCCTATCCTACCCCTTTAACCCCATTATGTGAGTTAATATAAATATAATATTGTTGTACAGTATTAAATGGTATAACATGAGGAAAATGGGTCTGAGCAGTCACTCAACTGCGTTACTTTGAAATATACAGAAAGTAATAAATTTATTTATTTTCAGAAACCTTCATCGTCATCTTCATCTTCAACCTTCGGTTTCGCAGTCAGGGTCACTGACTTCTCGACCACCCGGCGCGGCGGTCTTATCACTGGTTTTAAAAATTGTGTCATTATTAATTATTGTAATTATTATTTTATTAAAAAAAATACAAGCAGAGTATGTTGTTGTTTTTATTTATTTTATTTTTAGAGTTTCGTACCCAAAGGGTAAAAGAGGAACCCTATTACTAAGACTCCGCTAATCTTCCGTCCGTCCGTCTGTCACCAGGCTGTATCTCATGAACCGTGATAGTTAGACAGCAGTTGAAATTTAATTTTCACAATGATGTATTTCTGTTGCCACTATAACAACAAATACTAAAAAACAATAAAATAAATATTTAAGGGGGCTCCCATACAACAGACATGATTTTTATGCCGTTTTTTATAAAATAATTACACGAGATAATGGTACGGGACCCTTCGTGCGCGAGTCTGACTCGCACTTAGACGGTTTTTTTTTAGTTTACGAAACTGTTTTACTGTTCATACATTTTATTAAAGTTAATGATGTGGCGTCGTCACAGGCAGATATAGGTAGATACAGAGATAGCCTGACACTCAATGATAGATAACGTTAGCATTCTACTGCTAAAATCGAATGAGTATCGTCAAATCTCTTTTTAATATTATCCTCTTTGTAACATTACTTTAGATGTAGGTACTTGAGGTCCCTTGCGTGCCTGAGTTCGGCCCCTTTTATTGTAAATGTGTGCGTGACATTTGTCTCTAGGCGTAATTGGCACGCTTTTTTGTTGTAATGTTACGTCTGCTTCTTATTATACGTCTGTGGTAGCGCAACTGTCGAATCAGCAATTGCCGACAGATCCAATTACTTCAAATGTACCTAGTACAAGTTCACAAAATAACAGTGAGTTCCTTACTAATCCTACTAATTGCGCTACCAATAGTACCTTGTCATTAGGTGATATAAACATTAATTATGATGAGAACAGGATTATACCTGTTGCTAATAAGGAACGACTTAGTGAACTCAATAAGTTGCAACAGTTTGACTCTCAAGCTTGGAAAGGCATTAGATATAAAAAAGCAATGCAATCTTTTGTTGCCTCACCCGGGTTCATGGGTTTAAAGATTAATGAAGAATTATGTCACTTCAATAAAAATAAAGATTTTTTAGCTTCAACTGAAACTCTTATGGCTAGTTTATCCAATGTAGTATTAGAACAGAGACATTTAGTGCAAAGTGCATTACAAAATATATAAGATTTGGCAGCAAAAGACTCAACAAATTTAAATGTAAATGATTTATTTGAAAAATTCTCATTAATGTTTGGTCCGGGATCAGCTATATCAAAAAATTCTGAAGTTACAATGCAGATTATTTGCGGCAAAAGGGCAGAATGTATTAAATTAAGACGTGATCGTATATTAAAAGAGATAGGAAATTCTAATCTCCGAGCAACTTTACAGAACATTCCTCCTAGTTCAGAATATTTATTTAGTAGAGAAGCCCTCCAGCCGGTTATTCAATCATTAGGTGGTTCCCATACATGGCTAAATACGCCATCTTATTAAATAAACAAGAGACCATATAATAACTTTGAGCCACCGAATTAATTCAAAAAGCATAATAAACAGGCACATAAAAGTAACTATAATAATAAAAGTGAAAGAAAATCAAAGTTTATTAAGAAGCCCTTTCGTCGCAACAACCATACTGAACAGTCCAATACCAATTCAAAGCAAAATTGACGGTCCGTTAGGGAGCTTCAAAGGGGGATGTCTAAAACATCATGTCGACACTTGGAAACAGCTAGGTGCAACTCAGTTTATACTGAAAGTCATAACACGAGGAAGGATCCCATTCAAAATAAAACCCCCATTGCAGTTCCCTTACAAAAATCTTTTGAACAGATTTGCAACCATAGTTACCCCACATATGTCAATCATGATCAAAGATCTCAAAGCAAAAAGTATATTAGAACAACCACCAGTTCTCAATGCGGGTTTCCATTCGAGAATGTTTTTAGTGAAAAAATCAGACGGTGGAATGAGACCTATATTCGATCTTCGGAGTCTCAATTCACACATAGCAACAAAACATTTTCATCTGATATCACATTCAGATGTAGTAGATTTTTTGCAGGACTGCGACTGGCTAGTCAAAGTAGACCTCCAGAATGCTTATTTCCATTTACCAATAGCAGAGACTCACAGACGGTTCCTCAGAGTTGTTTACAACGGGGAAATTCTACATCTGACCGCTCTACCGTTTGGCCTTTCCTCAGCTCCTCAGATTTTTTCAGCGGTGTCGAATTGGGTCGCGGAAACCCTTCGAGCCAGAGGTTTTCGTCTGTTGGTATACTTAGACGACTACCTGTTAGTCCATCAGGACCGTTCCCTTCTAGTCACTCAGGTTGCGGAAACACTGAGATTGCTAGAGACTTTAGGGTGGCATGTCAATTACCCAAAGTCTGTTTTAGAGCCTACCCAGGAACTGGAATACCTGGGCATAGTCTGGAATACCCACATAAACAAAATGTCATTACTCCTGAAAAAGGTTCAGAAAATAAGAACTTTGGTGTCCCACATAGAGAAAAGGAACCTAACCTGTACTCTGAAAGAAGTGCAAAGCTTGTTAGGCCTTCTAAACTTTGCAACTCTCACCATCCCCAGGGGACGACTTCATTGTCGGAGAATGCTTTTTCTGAGAAAGTACAAGAAGAACCGACCCAGAGAAAGGAAGGTTTTGCCTCAGGAAGTTTACCAAGATCTGAACTGGTGGGTAAGAGCAGTAGATCACAATTCCATGACTTTACACCGAAAAGAAGTTTCACACTTCTTGACCACCGACGCAGCGGGTGCGGGGTGGGGTGCTCAGTTGAACAGTCTGTACATATCAGGGAAATGGGCTCCCCATCAAAAAAGATGGCACTCCAACGTCAAGGAGATGTATGCCGTATACGGAGCAATACTGAGTCAACAAAAGGTATTAAACAGAGCCCATATTCTGATACAGACCGACAACCAAACACTAGTGTCGTATATCAGAAACAAAGGCGGGACTCGATCATTAGCCCTTCTAAATTTAACGGCAAAGCTCTTGGAGTTGACCGAACAGCTGGAAATAACACTGTCGGCTTGTTACCTGCCAGGAAGGCTCAACGGGATAGCAGACCGCCTGTCCAGGAGTCGTTTTGTACCCGAATGGCATCTGTTGCCCCCGACCGCGGAGGCCATATTCAACGAATGGGGAATTCCAGACATAGATTTGTTCGCTTCCAGGGCCACTTCGGTCGTTCCAAACTATGTAACTCTGGACTCAACAGATGGATACGCAACTTTTTGCGACGCCTTCAGTCGTCCATGGGACTGTCAGCTGGGATGGGTATTCCCACCTCCCAGCTTAATTCCACAGGTGTTGGCACATCTGAATCACTCAAGGGGAACATTCATTTAGATAGCTCCCCAGTGGCCACAATGTTTTTGGCTCCCAGATCTTCGAGCCAGGGCCCTAGTGGAGCTACTACCGATAAAGGATCTGCGGAAGACCTTAATAGACCAGTCAACAGGCAGGTGCCCTCCACAAGTAGACAAGTTATCTCTTCTGGCTTGGAAGGTTGGGGGTGGTCAGAACAAATATCCCACTGGGCCTCAGAAGAGCAAAATTTGTTAAGGCGTAGCTGGCGAGAATCAACTTTATCTACTTATAAAGCACCCATTAGGCGATGGATCATATGGTGTAATAATAACAATATAAATCCTAAGGTACCGGTACAGGAAATGATTAAGCAAGATTCTTAGCAAAACTCTTTTTAGAAGATAAGCTGGCATATAGCACTATACTGCTGCACAAGTCTGCTGTAGCTACCTTTTGTGCCACATCAACTGATAATTTATTAAAGAATTTTTTTGTCCATCAAATTTTAAAAGCCATTTCGCTTGCTAAGCCAGATGTGCAAAAACCTCCTGTTTTTGACAAAAAGTTATTATTTGATTGGCTTAAGACCACACCACCCTTACACACATTTTTTGATGTTTCTCGACGAACTGCACTAGTCCTTCTTCTTGCTTCAGGGCGTAGAGTACATGACTTAACTCTTTTAGATATATCTCAGGATAGCTTTTTTGAAGAATCTGGTAGAATTACCCTCTGGCCAAAATTTGGTTCTAAGACTGATTCTAGTACACACAGGCAGTCTGGTTGGATTTTGAGTCAACACTCTGATGAAAATATATGTCCAGTAAGACATATTAAAGAGCTTATCCGAATTTCTCATGATAGAAGATCACAAAGTAACATTACAAGTTTATTTATTACTTTAACTGGATTAGTTAAACCTGCATCTAGAACAAATATTGCAGGATGGATCAAAAATATTCTAAAAAATATTAACATTGATGCACCACCTGGATCTATTCGATCAGCTGTAGCATTCAGAGGTTGGTTAGAAAGTAGACCAATTGAAGAAATCCTTAAGAGAGGGAATTGGAAGAGCATACAGACATTTCAAAAGTTTTATTGTCGAAAGGTTCAGAGAGCAGATAAGGACAACTCTTGTGCTGATTTATTATTTGAGAGTTTTGCTAGTACTTAATTAACAATTATTTTTTAAATGTATCATTGTTTTACATAGTTAGTAATAACTTTATTTTATCTTTATTTCTTTGCTTTGAAAGTATCAGGCATAGCTGTTTTATATTAGGTTAATTTTATGTTAAAATAAAGAATTACAAAGATTTATTTTAAAAGACATGTATCTCATAAAATTTTAAGTATCTTATGTTTAGTAATTTTAATTATAACTCTTTTGATTACATATAACAATTATTTAATTTTGTTTTATTTTCATAACATAGCGTTTGTGCTTGACACCAGCAGATAACAAACAGGTCTTCACCTAACACTGTGTTTTATAAAGACACATAATATAACTGTTTTGCATTACAACAAAACAATTATTATGTGTCGGATAAAACACAGTGTTGCAAGAAGGTCTTGCTGGTGATAGACTATGAAGTTTAAACAGGTTTCAACGCGTCACTCGCATAGGAAGTGGCGCCTCTGGTGTCAAAGAAAGGTAAACGACGAAAAAACCATGGACAATTTGGTAAGTTTTTTAATACCATAGATATATTTGGCAATGAATCATAGACTGCTTCTTCACCTAACACTGTGTTTTATCCGACACATAATAATTGTTTTGTTGTAATGCAAAACAGTTATATTATAACTTGCCCAGTATGATAAGACCGAAGCGATAAGCTGTTCTGCAACTCTGTACTAAAGACCCATGGGTAGGTACCTACCTAATTGAGGTTTAGTCTTACTTTAATTTGTGGTTTAGTTGTTGATGATTCCAGGTAAATGGTTTTGTCTTGGTAAATGCTTGTGATTGGCTGTAGGCTGCACTGCATGTGTAGCTGTGTGTGTGTTTCTCTGCGTGTGCGTGAGTGCAACGACTTCCACAATGCAGTCGCATGTGTGAGTGATTTCATCGAGGCATCTACAGTATGTTGCAGTTTTTGCCAATTAAATAATAAATTATTTTGTTTGAAAAATTAAAATCTAAACCAGTGACAAAATACTACTGTTTATTGGGGATAATATTTTTATTTTGGCGTAAAGTACCTGTACTTTCAATATCGGTCACTGATAAAATCGGAAGCTGTATAGACACTTGTAAGCTTATTTGTTATCCTGTGACCTTAACTTACAGCTTATGTTTAAGCTCAATTACAAACAGTAGGTTCTCACTCATCTATACAAAAATATACTCTAAAAACCAACAAAATAAAGAAAAGAATAGAAAACCTAATTGAAAATTAAGGACTAAGGAACCACATCAAACCAATTACTGCTTGGAACCTGTTTAAATTATAACAAATAAATTATTACAAATATCTTTGTCATTTGGTTTGTTTTAATTCCTTTTTTCGTTTTTGTCTTGTATAATAGTTTCTAAAATTAATTTTGTTTCTTTTTTGCTTAAGTCTACGAGCTCGTGCTGGCATCTCACTTAGAAGTAAAAATTTTCCTTCTCCTTTTTTCCGATGATATCGTTCTCAATCTTTTCTGCGCAATTCCTCGGATTTAACACTGTCGCTTCTAATTTTTTCTCTTCTTTTTTGCTCTGCAATCCTCTTCTTATTTATCCTTTCTTCTCTGCTGTTTTTCTTTTTTTTTGGATTCCTGAAATATAACAAAATATTTAAATTACTTGTAGGTATTCCATTTCAATTCTCACACTTGTTGATGGAAGGAGGCATTATCCCATAGTGCGACATAACAGGCTGTGTTGAATAAAATCTGTGTAAGTTGTTAAATAAGTTCTGGCAAATCGGTATCTAAGTTCATAATGAAAGCCTAAAGCCTAAATAAATAAAAAAGTTCTTAACACATGTTATTTCTTAGAATAGGTATATTTAGGAGCCGTGTTGTGGCGGCTGTCAAAATAATACTACCAACCCGTCTCCTCTTTCGGGAGTCGTTATCTCCAACCCAACAGCTTATAGTGGCGACTTGGCGACGGCCTCACCACCTTGTCACGCTGAGCACATAATATGCAGTTACTGTTTGGTGAAACGCGGATTGTGGCAGTGGACTGCTTTTGCGGTGCTTATTGTCTAGTCTCTAACTAAATCTTTAAAGATAATAGTCATTATTAGGTATGTATGTAAGTATATTTAATTAATTGGGTTAATTTCTGTGGAATCTTGCAATTTCCGTGGACTCTCAAAAGGCACGGAAACCACAGTAATTGGCCCACGAAAATTGGAAACATGCGTATTTTTTAATATTTAAAAAAAATATCAAGGTCATGACTAGTTTTTTCTGTTAACTTAAACATTGAACTAAAGGCTCATTAACATGCAATAAAAGCAATTTTTTTATTTAAAAAAAAGCTATTTAAACCTGACCTGAAAATAAATATAAATATAATGTGAATGTGTATGTATATAAATATGTATGCATATATATGTATATATATACTTATATTTACAGAACTAAAAACACCAGTAAAAGATGCAACTTTATTCCTATGAACATAACGTCCTACTCTCGCCTAACTTTTGCAGTGCCCGACAGGGTCCATATTGTTACTAATTTTATAGTTTAAGACCTTTTGTACATATGAGAAAGCAATAAAGAAATTGAATTGAATTGAATTGAATTGAATTGACCACAGAGATTGCAGAATTTCGTTCCGATAAAACTGAAACCACGTACTTACATTTTTGGCGGGAAGACGTAGCGAGATGGTGCACAACTGTTCCCACTGCGCGTAAGCACACGACAAGGCCTTGCCGGGCAGGGATTTATTGTCCTTAAATATTTATAAATGAAACGTAGGTACGACGAATCAAAGTGACCATAGAAATTGCTACTTTCGCTCGGACAAAACTAGTTTTGACATATAATAATTACCCAGGATTCTAAAATTTCAAATTTAATTATCTTCTTTTAGATCAACTAATACCTAACATAATTAAAACACTTTTTTTATCATTTGTTGGGGTTTATTTTCCTAAGAGGTGAGTATTGTGTATCAAAGTAATTGTGGACAAGACACAGAAATTGATTATTACTCATATAATTATTTTTCTTTTGAAAACTTATAGTCTTACAAATATAATTTATGTGACTTCATATAGATACATGGTCTTCTAAATTTTGAAAAAAAATAACGTGATATTAACTGTAAAGCATTACAGCGTTTTCAGCCTAGACGCGTAATATTTTCGCCTGAGAAATTCACTCTCATATTATCACTGCCCGTAGCGGCATTCTCATTTCGTTAACCATCCCAACGATATCATCCAAACGAAGACCGCTCCCATACTCCGCCCGTCTCGTCTTTAATATTTGTTCGTTGTCACTGAACATAGAAAGATACACGTCGTCGTTCAGAACGTCCCACTCCTCGCTCCTGAATGCCCAAAACAACGTTACCATTTCTCTTTTGTAACTCAATTCATAGCTGTGGTCAAAATTCACCCACTTGATAACTTTGCTCTTCTTTCTTTTCCTATATGACACGCGAGCGGTTTGCGATGACTCCACAAATCCACAATCACACCATTAGCGTAGTCCGTGTGCTCTTCTTCATTATTCTCGTCCAACAATTCTTCGTCACCTCGTAAAATATTGTCGCTAGGAGAGCTTCGCTTCGCTTCTATACGTTCGTATTCAGCGACAAAATTAGCCAATGTAACGTTGTCATTCCGTCGGGCGCTCTTCATATCGTTCAATTATATATTTTTTCCAGACGTTGGTCGAATCGGGGCTCACAGCGTCTCTGTCCATCTGTTGACGCGTCTTTTTACATTTGAACCGCTCGCTGGGATGTTGCGTGGTAATGAAGAATACTTGTCACGTCACGTAGGGGTATCAATTCTCTGTGCAACGACGAAAAGCCTCTGTTCGCTTTATTAACATACTCCGCCACATAAGCCGCACATGTATATTCGTCCACAACGTATTGAATATCCATGTTGGATTACAATATCGATGAAATCGTCGGATTGAAAAGACTGATCATGATATCACGCAAGGAACGTTTGTACATCACTGACGGGGGCTTGATGCCGTGTCGTATTATATTCAAATATTCTTCTTCGCTCTCTATATTATGGTTACTCGCCCAAAATTCTTCGATATTATTAAAAGTGATATCCTCGTCGATGTTGCTTTGCTCCAACATCTCTCGCATGCTTTTATAGCGATCGCTTAGAGCTTCGATCCTATGATCTGTAGCGACAGGCAACAATATTCGTGTACTCTTCATGGGCCAGAATGGAGCACCGAATCGACAAGTCTTAGTAATGCGCTTATAACACGTTTGCGTGTGACGATGAGTCTGAAGTTTTCTCTCTGAATCGACGAGACTGCTATCCACGTTGCATAAGTCACCGATGAGCTCCAACGTATTGGGAACATGCTCGCCGTTTGTAAACCTCGTCTCATCATCGAGCGGCGCGTTCTCTAACCAGAGCAACATGTGACAATGAGGACTACCGCGATGTTGAAACTCGACTCGGCGAAAGTACTCTATCATCTTATACTTGCCGAAAGCTCCCTTCATGAACTTGATCGAATTTATGATGCAATCGACGAGACGATCGAAATATAAGCAACACAGCACCGGGTCGCTATTCACAAGCTGCGCACGCTGTGTGGCCGACATCTCTTCCAATGTAATGTCGTTTATGGGCTCCTCGTCGGGAATGTTATTTTGATAACGATAGATGCACTTCATGTCATGAACACGGTCGGCTTACCGAGTTGCCTCATCATTGCGAATAGGTCGCTCTTTCGCCTTTGCCAATATTGGATTGAATTAGACAAACACGACAGGAACGACTCGTTCCTGTTCAACGTCTCTCGCAAAAACTTGGCATCTTCCAGACGTTCGCGCGTTATGGTACTAGTGGAGTCCCTGATGTTTCTGAACATCACGCTAAAGCTGTTGATCACTTTCAATCGCATAATCTTGGCCGCCATGTACAGAATATGATTTGACCTTTTAGCTCCTAGCGTGGGAGATAAATCAAACAAAAAAATAAATAATGGGTCTCGCCGCTGTGCTCGTCGTGTAGCAGGAAGGCTGGTTTCAGGCGGTCGATCGAGATGACGGCTGTTCTGTTCGGCAACTGTACAAAGTAAAACTTCTCGTGGGGCTCCAGCACTCTGTACGGCCCGTTGTAAGGTGGCGTAAGTGCGCTCTTCGTTGCATCATTGCGTACGAAAACATGCGAACAAGTGCGAAGTTCGTCATGTACGAAGATGTTGCGCTGAGAGTGTTGTCTCCGTGGTATAGACATCAGTGACGTCATCGTTTGCTGCAGTTGCCGTAGCACGTCGTTATCATCTTGAGACGTCGCAGTGGCGGTGAAGAAATCTCCCGGAAGCCGAAGTGTGGTGCTGTAGGTCAGTTGTGCTGCGCTGACTTTCGTGTTGTCCCGTATTGCAGTCCGAAGTCCGAGAACGATCATGGGTAGTTCTTTGACCCAGTTGACTCGGTTGCATTTCGTCATCAGTGCGGCCTTGAGCGTTCTGTGCCAGCGTTCTACTTGTCCATTTGCTTGCGAATGATAAGCAGTAGGGTGGAAGTTTTTTTTTTTTTTTTTTTTTATACTTAGCTCGGCAAATGACTCCATCCCACCTGATGTTAAGTGGAAATGAAGTCCAGACGCGAAGACAACTGGTGCAGCGTGGAAACAAACGTAGCATCAGTTAACTTCACTCTGCCGGCCCACAAGGTGCTTCTTCACGCATCTCTTGAAGGACCCCATATCATAGGAAGGAGGGAAAACGTGTGCTGGTAGACTATTCCATCTTTTGGAGGTGCGACAAAGAAACGAGTCACTAAATTTCTTTGTGCGCGATGGGATATTTGAGACAGTGAATCGGTGACTCCGAAGAGCAGCACGTGTACTCCTATGAAGAAAGGGAGAAGGTGGGATGAGGTCAAAGAGCTCTTCAGAGCACTCGCCATGGTATAAGCGGTAAAACACGCTGAATGACGCAACGTCTCTACGCAATTGCAGAGATTCGAGAGTACTTACCACTTCTGCATTGCCGATAATGCGTTCAGCGCGACGCTGCAATCTGTCCAAGGCATCGAGAAGGTACTTAGCGAAACCGTCCCAGATGTGCGAGCAATACTCCACGCAAGACCGTACCTGTGTCTTGTACAAAAGGCACAACTGGTCCGGCGTAAAGAATCGCCGCACTCTGTTCAGAATTCCGAGTTTTCGTGAGGCTGTTTTGATCACGGCTTCGATATAGTCCCTTTGGTTCAGATCGCAGCGTATCGTCATACCGAGCATGTTGATACTGCTCTGCAGGCGTAGAGATGTACCCTGAAGAGTTGGAAGGGGAAGGAATGGTGACTTTTTTGCCGTGATCGCGCACACCTGTGTTTTCTTGGCATTGAACTCAACCAGATTATTAGTGCCCCAATTAGATATAAGGTCCAATACTCGATTGAGCTCAATGACAAGATTAACTCGATTCACTTCGGTTTCGACCCGCCCAGCCGCTGGGTGACCGTTATATCCTCCATGGACCGTACTATCATCTGCATAGCAATGAATATTTCCAAGTGGAAGCATATCATTGATATGCAGAAGGAACAGCGTGGGGGATAGAACGGACCCCTGAGGGACACCAGCGTTCACTGACATGAGCCGCGAAGCGCATCCATCAGATATAACACGGATTCTGCGCTCGTGCAGTAAGCCAGCGACCCAGTTGCAGAACTGAGCAGGCAGACCGTAAGCCGGGAGCTTGGAGAGAAGAGCTTTGTGCCAGACCCGATCAAAAGCCTTGGCTATGTCAAGGCTAACAGCCACCGACTCACCACGCTTGTCAATAGCCTCACCCCAAAGATGTGCAACGTACGCTAGAAGATCACCCGTTGACCGTTTCGGCCGAAACCCGTATTGGCGATCGTGAATTATGGAGTGTTCTTCTAGGTAGTGGACAAGTTGTTTATTTAAAATGCGCTCCATTACTTTGCACAAAACTGAAGTTACGGCTTTAGCTTTCCGGACATCGATTGACTGCAGCTCCGCACGGACGTCACGCTGCCTGATTTTAAAATCGGGCATTGTGTGGCCACAGTGAGAAATTGTAGGTGGCTGTGCATTGCAGTCATCGACTCGGGAGTTAGCCGCAAAGAGTTTGGCCAGGAGATCGACTTTCTCCTGCGGCTTGTGAGCTAAAGTTCCGTCAGGACATCTCAATGGTGGCAGCGAGGGTTGGCAGAAGTTCGATTGCACGACTTTGGCCAGACGCCAGTAGCTACGGCTGCCCGTAGGATGCGTCAGTAGTTCTTGGCTGACTCGTGCAACGCGCTGGGCATCCGCTCTAATGAAAGCTCTTTTGCAGGACTTGGTGGCATAATTATAGGCTGTTTTCAGCAAGCGGGTTTCGGGATCCCCAAGAGCTTTACCCCTGATCTAAGCGCGGTATGCCGCCTGCTTGTTATCAGCAGCGTTGGCACACTCGCGGTTGAACCATCGGTTGCGTCTGCCTTTGCTGATGAGATAGGAGTGCGGAATATAGTATTCCATCCCTAAAACTATCTCATCAGCAACTGCAGTCGCACTAGCTGTCGGGTCCTTCCCACTGAAGCAGCGCTGCCCCCAAGGAATGGATGCGAAATAGTCCCGCATACCGTCCCAATCTGCCGACGAGTAGTGCCAAATCTGGCGTTTCGATACCGCTGAAGGCGGTAGCGGAGCCAGAGACAATTTACTGGATACCAGTGATCCGAAGATCCCAAAGGAGCTCGAACCTCCACTCGGTAGCCAGCTGGGCGATTCGTCAGCAGAAGGTCCAACAAAGAGGGCGCGTGACCGACTACGTCTGGGATCCTGGTGGGCTGGTTCACCAGTTGAGTCAGGTCGTGCGTGAGAGCGAAAGCATGGGCAGTTTTACCAGCATGGTCAGTTTTGAAGGAACTTAACCACAACTCGTGGTGAGCATTGAAGTCCCCCAAAAACACCAATTCCGCCGATGGAAACCGCTCCTGCGCATCATCTGCTACCCGACTAAGATGGTCCATAAGTCGAGTTGTCTCCATGTCGCCATTATGGGATCGGTAGACGCAGACGTAGACACGGCTATGTGAGTCCAAGTCGACGTGTACCACAAGGAGGGAAAAGGAAGGGTCCTCCAGACAGCGCAGACGGCGACAGCAAACATCCGTCCGAACGAACAAGCAAACTCCGGCTTTGGCTTTGAAGGATTCTTCAAGCACAAAGCCCGGATAGTGCAGGTAGCTGGTGTCGGCCGGACAGATTATTTGCGTCTCCGTCAAAAACAACATTGCTGGCCGTGCCGTCTCAAGATGAGCCACGGGCGGCCAGCGGGACAGCCGTTTCTACGGGTCTCCCTGGTCGGCGGGTTAACGAAGTCGTCCTGGCACTGGTTTGACGGAAGCCTCCACAGACCAAGTGCATCGCAGTAACATCCACTCGAGCTCTGGTTATACGCTGGCTGATCCCGAAACGCGACCTACAAGCGGTCACTTGACGGGTTTTACACCATGCGTATGGTGGTCATTAACCAGACGGGCAAGCCCTACCACGCAGTGGAGCATATGGAAGCTCGAAAATCCGTTAGTCGCCTCTTACGACACCCACCGGAGGAGAGGGGCGGAGAATAGTATTCTTTCTCCGTCTCCGCACGGATAGAAAATGATTGTGGAACGAAGGATGTGGTTGATGCCAAGCTTGCTCGTGAGCTTTCGGAATAGTTCGGACTCGAACTGTCGTCCTTGATCCGACGTAACGGTCGTTGGTGTTCCGAATCTGGCAATCCAACCTCTGAGTAGAACCTGACAGATGGTTTCGGCACTGATGTCTTTGACGGGATACGCTTCTGGCCATTTGGTGCAGCGATCGATCATCGTTACGTAATACTTGCATTCTTCAGACATAGGCAATGGCCTGATTATGTCAATATGCAAGTGGCGCGAATCTATCGGACGACGGAAATTGCAGAAGCGGCGAAACCGTGTGTCGTTGCACTTTGAATTGTTGACATAATAGGCATGTTTTTGCCCACGATCCAATGTCCGCGTTCATCGATGGCCAAAAATAGCGTTGCGCTAGCATGTGTCGTGTTCCTCTGACACTGTCGGGTATTTTTATAATTGTTGTTGTGGGTAAACACATTTTGTCAATAAAGCAGTCAGTCGCCAACCTCTTTGTTTCATTGACGTTACACTGGCGACGAGGAACATTGCGAACTATAATTATCTACTTACGCCTATTATTTTTACTTAATCATAATGCCGATAGGACACTTAGAACCGTTTGATGTGCAAACTAAACAGTGGCCGTGGTATATTCGTCGAGTGAGGCAATATATGGTGCTTAATGAAGTGAAAAGTGAGTTACGGGTACCATTGTTGATTACTGTCGTAGGTGAAGCTACGTATTTGTTAATGTGCGACCTGTGCGCTCCGGCCAATCCAGAAAATAAAACGTTTGAGGAGCTAGTGCGTGTAGTGACGGAACATTTAGAACCTCAACGTTCAGAGATAGCCGAGCGCCATGTGTTCCGCTTACGGAGACAAAGGGTGGGAGAATCTATGACAGAGTACCTCCAAGATTTAAAACACCTCGCGACTACGTGCAACTTCGGTACCATGCTCGAAGAAAACATACGTGACCAATTCGTATCGGGGCTATCTAACCCTGCAATGCGATCTAGAATTTTTGCCGAGAGAAACATAAAGTACAAAGAGGCGGTCGAACTGGCTCTGGCGCTGGAGGCTGCAGAAAGGCACGCGGAGGTGAGCGCGACGACGTCCGCGGCTACGACCTCGGGTGCAGGCGGCGAGGCAGGCGAAGGCCTGCACAGCACGAGCGCAAGGCGTGCGCCCTCGAGCGGCGCCGGCGCCGGCGGGGCGTCAGGCCAGCGAGTGCCGCGCGCCTACGGTGGAGCGCCGGGGGCGCAGCAGGCGGCAGCGGCGGCGGGGGCGCAGCGTTGCTGGCGATGCGGCAAGGCGCATCGGCCAGACAAGTGTCGGTATGCCAATTATAATTGTGACGAGTGCAATCAAAGGGGACACTTGAAAGTGATGTGCCGAGTGCGAGGAAATATTCGAAACGGTAGGCATAACTACGTGAGTGAAAATCATTCCGAAGACGAGGACATGTTTAGTATAGATCTTGCAACGAAAGGTAACAAACCATTTTTTATTAATGTGAGCATTGACAACTATGTAATTGAGTGTGAGATTGATACCGGAAGCCGGATTTCAGCCATTAGTGAACAATTTTACAAACAGATGTTTTCATACAAAAATATTCATTCCGACAATATTATGTTACGTTGTTATTCGGGTACGCGAATCGAATCATTGGGTTATATAGTTGTCGATGTGAGACTTGGAGATGTAATTGCAAAGAATTTGAACTGTTACATCATTAAAAGTGGAGGGCGCCCCCTTTTAGGCAGAGATTGGATAAGGGCACTTAATATCAAACAAATTAACTTTAATCAATTGCATGATGACCCATTTGTGAGCCGCTTAGCGGCTGAGTTTCCCGAAGTGTTTACTGATCAATTAGGTCAGTGTAAGAAGTTACTACAGCTGCAACTGTCGGATAATGAACCGGTGTACGTGCGCGCGCGGCCCGTGCCGCTCACCCTGCGCTCGCGGGTGGAGCGCGAGCTCGAGCGCCTCGAGTCCGAAGGGACCGTTTATAGGGTTGACCATTCCGAGTATGGAACGCCTATCGTGCCGGTTATTAAGGGGAATGGCGATATACGAATATGTGGTGATTACAAAGTGACTATTAATCGTAAGTTAAAGCGCGACTATTATCCATTGCCACGCATCGAGGAATTATTTGCGACTTTAAGTGGGGGTAAAGAATTTACTAAAATTGATTTGTCACATGCATACCAACAGACAATTCTAACAGAAGAGTCCCAGCTATGTACCGCGATAACTACACACGTAGGCACGTTCGTATATCGCCGAACCCCCTTTAGCCTTTCATGTATACCAGAAAAATTCCAGAAGTTGATGGAGGAAACGTTGAGAGGAATTCCGTCTACTGTGGTCTTCTTGGACGATATTTGTACAACGGGTAGTGATAGACTGACGCACTTGACTATTTTGAGACACGTTCTGACGAGATTGAAAGAAATGGGTCTAACGGTAAAGTTAAGTAAGTGTAGCTTTTTACAGGAAAGTGTAAAATATGTAGGTTTTATTATAGATCAGAAGGGTTTGCATCCAGATCCCAATAAAGTAGAAGCTATTGTAAACGCCCCCACTCCAAAAGATACTACTCAACTAAGGAGTTTTTGGGCCTATTAAATTATTACGGTAAATTCATCCATCGACTTAGCATGATTTTACAACCATTACATGAACTTTTAAAAAAGGGAATAACGTGGAACTGGACTACTGCGTGTACCCAAGCTTTCCGGGCGGCTAAAGAAAGTTTATTGTGTGACAATGTGTTAGCGCATTATGAAGAGGGACGGCCCTTGGTGCTGTCGGTGGACAGCAGCGCGTACGGGTTGGGCGCGGTCCTGGCGCATCGCTTTGGCGACGGCAGCGAGCGCCCGGTCAGCTGTGTGTCGCGCACCCTCAATGATGCGGAACGTAACTGTAGTCAGATTGATAAGGAGGCGTTGGCTATATTTTACGGAGTTACTAGGCATCACCAGTACCTCTTTGGAAGACAGTTTGAGTTACGAACCGACCATAAGCCATTGAGTTATATTTTCGGAAAGAATATGGGTATACCCCAAACAGCTGCTAGTCGCCTACAACGGTGGGCCGCACGGTTAGCCGCTTATGATTTTACTATTAAATTCGTTAATTCAAAAGAAAACGGACCGGCCGACGCGCTGTCGCGACTGCCGATAACGCGGGAGGGAGGCGCCGCCCACTCAATGATGACCTATATTCACTTAGTTCAAGAATGTATGCCGGTTAACTTTCGTGACGTAGCTAAGGAAACAATGAAAGATACGTTATTAAGTAGAATAATTGGTTTTGTAAAGTTCGGGTGGCCATCAGTGGCTAGTTGTGATGACGAGAAAATTTACTTTATGCGCAGGAATGATATAACTGTGGATTTCGGCTGTTTGATTTATAAATATCGTATTATTATACCGGTAACTTTACAACGCAGGGTCTTAGAAGAACTACATAATGGACATTTGGGTGTAAACAAAATGAAAAATTTATCACGGAATTATGTTTATTGGCCGAATTTAGATCGGGACTTGGAGGCTCTGTGCCGCGCGTGCGCCGCGTGCCGCGCCGTCCGCGATGCGCCGCCTCGCGCACAACTGCACCCGTGGGAGTTTCCTTTATATGCATGGCAACGTTTGCATGCAGATTTCGCTGAATACAATGACAGAAAATACCTAGTTTTGGTAGACGCCCATTCTAAATGGATTGAAATGCTATACATGAATCGTACCGACGCGAAATCCACAATTTCGGCCTTATTAACAATTTTCAGTAGGTTCGGGTTACCATCACAACTCGTCACTGATAATGGCCCACCGTTCCTTTCGCAAGAGTTTAAAGATTATTGCGCATATAATTGTATTAAACATGTAACAACTGCCCCATATAGACCACAGGGCAACGGGGCAGCCGAAAATGCGGTGAAAACAATTAAAAAGGCTCTTAAAAGGGCTACTATGTTAGGTGAAAATGTGTCATAGGCCTTAAGCAAGTTTTTGTTCTACTATAGAAATTGTGATCACGCGACAACGGGAGTGCCGCCCGCAGTGCTGCTAACAGGGCGTCGTATGCGCACTCGATTGGATGCTTTGCGACCGGACGTCAGTCAGATAGCACAAGCTGCGCAGCAGCGCCAGGCCGGCAATGCGGGAGGCACGACCATGGCCGCGGTGCAGGTGGGGGACCCGGTACTCGCGCGCGACTACTCCTCGCGCGCAAACAAGTGGGCTGCTGGAACCGTCACAAAAAGGACAGGGCCGGTATCTTATCGCGTTAGTTTGGGGAACGGTGTCGAGTGGCGAAGACATCTCGATCAAATTTTACCGGTCGGTGATAAATCGAGGTTGTCGATGTCGCGTGCTAGTATCGGTACCCAAAGCACGACCCATAATAGTGAAGTAGAAGATGAGTTTGAGGATGCCTCCGATGCCGGCGGGGTGTTGACGACCGAAACGAACGCGGCCTCACCGCTTGCTTCGCCTCGCTCGCCGACGCCGCCGCCGCCAGAGGGAGCTTCAGAACGAGCTCTTCGTGCTTACAATCGAACACATCATTTAAAAAAATAAAGAGTTTTTTTTGGTGTGTAGATACGTACCTATAACTTTAAGATATATGTATTGGTTTAACATAATGTAGATAATACTAAAATGTAAGTTTATATAGGTGTAATAAAATAAAAAAATGTAATTTCCAGATAGGGAAGAGGTATGTGGTATAGCTATAGTTTGTTAAGCAAACTATAGTCTTATACAGTACAGTTTACCGGTCACCGATTATGGTTGACGATAATTATACTATTATTATAAGGTATAAGATTACAAACTGTGTTGGCTTATGTCGCTAGAATAAATTAATTACTAGTTAATAGTTTATATAAGAGGGGAAAGGTGTCGGGTATTTTTATAATTGTTGTTGTGGGTAAACACATTTTGTCAATAAAGCAGTCAGTCGCCAACCTCTTTGTTTCATTGACGTTACAGACACCTGGATGGTTTATGTCGTGCACGATGTTGAAGGCTTTTCGTCGGTACAGCTGCGGTAAATACGGCCTGTTGTAGGGATTTGTTAGATGTATTTTCCGATATTTTTATTTTCTTGTATAAAAAATTCCGATCGTCTTTTTTCACTGTAGACAAATTTCCGAACGCGTTATTTCCCATAGACATATTTTCCGAAACATTTATTTTCTTGTATAAACATTTCCGAACGCTTTCTTTCCCTGTAAATTTTTTTAGGGCGTAGATGTTTCGCAAACGATGACTCTGTCGCTATTCAGTGCGGGAAACGTTTTAAACTGCAAGCGCGGGTTGTTACGCAATTCCTTCAGCTCTGTGTCTCTTTCCTGCTCCGCCAACAGTTGCTCGTAGTCGATAGGCGAAGGGAAAGTTATCTCCTCCACTCTAGACAGGCAGTCAGCAACAACATTATCTTTGCCGGAAATATGTTGTATGTTGGAGCAAAATTCGAGATGAAATCGAGCTGGCGCAGTCGTCTTTCCGTGTCACATGAGCTCGCTGGTTTGTGTAAAGCAAACGTAAGCGGTTTGTGATCTGTGTAAATAGTGAATTCTTTGCCTTCTATCATGTGACGGAAATGTTTTACTGCCATGTGAATAGCAAGTAGTTCCCGGTCGTACGTGCTGTACCGTTTCTGTGTCTCGCTCAGTGTTTTGGAGAAAAAGGATAGGGGTCTTTATTTTCCGTTCACGTGCTGCTGTAGTACTGCTCATGCACAAGTGGCCGAACAATCTGTCATTAAGCCTAGACGAGCAGAAGTGGATGGGTGAGATAGTACAACAGCGCTTTTTATGCTTTCTTTGCACTTCTCGAACGCTTCTTTTGACGTTTGTATCCACTTGATCGTACTTTTGTCATTCTTCTTAGAATTGTACAGATACTTATTGAGCTCATCTTGTATGTCAGCAGCGTGAGGTATACACTGGCGGTAGAAATTTACCATTCCGAGAAAACGTCGCAGCTGTTGGACCGTAGTGGGCAAAGGGAAGTTTGAAATTGCCTCGGTCTTGTCATCCAGCGAACGGATGCCATCTTTGGATATGTGGTAGCCCAGAAAATCTAGTTCTTCTTTGCCGAATTCGCATTTATCCTCGTTAAGCGTGATGCCGTACTTGTCCAGTCTTTCCAGTACTTGACAGAGTAGGGACTCATTTTCTTCTTTACTTCTTGATGGGAGAAGGACATCGTCAACGAAAACGAAGAAATCGAGCCCTTTAAAGACCATATCGACGAAACCCTGGAATGTTTGACTTGCGTTACGTAGGCCAAACGTCATTCTCGGAATTCGAAAAGTCCGAAAGGTGTAGTTATCACCGTTTTCGGTATATGCTCTTCAAATATGGGAATATGATGGAACGATTTCCGGATGTCCAGCTTGGAGAAAACGGTCTTGCCACGCAGCAAATACGTGAAGCCCTGTAGCCGCTATAGGATAGCGATCAGCGATCATCTCACCTGGTTCTTCTGGTTAGCATACCAGTACCTGAGAAGGGACGTGTACTCAGCTGGCATACCCGCATCCCCCAATTTGTCCCATAGTACATCGTACGCGACCAAGTCGAACGCTTTTGACAAGTGAAGAAACACGCGTATACCGGCGTTTTCCTGGCGGTGTAGTATTTGACAGTATGTTTTAGACTTAGGATTGTGCTTTCCGTTGACACTCCCGACCTAAATCCAAACTGAGCGTCATGTATGTCAATATAAAAAAAAAATGTCAAAATAAATGCTTTATATTTCGATATTTCATAAAAACTTCAGTATGCTAGTTTTTTTTATACCAAAACCCAAAATTGCATTTTTTCCTTCTTACTACTAAACAATGTTGAAAGTTAGACAATGGCTAAATACGCGTTTAAAGTAGATATTGTGTCTCTGTCTAAAAGTATGTATTAGCTAAAAAGTGACAGCATCTGTTTTAAGCAGTGTCTAACTTTAGCCGTCGTTTTGTAAAGCAGTGTATGTGTGAGAATTCTTGGTTGGTTGAAATTGGTTTGGAAAAAATTGGAACTTCCAACTTTTTATGGGATATCAAAGTGTGTAAAAGCTCTCAACGAAAATCACTGAAACATTCCGCCTTCAACAGCGTCAACAAAACCCGATAGTAACTCCGGGCAGCGTGAACCACTGCGCCGGCGACGCTGTCAACGGCCATTGCTCCCACCTCGGGCCAGACGGCTGCTTCGCCTACTCCTGCTCCAGCTGCCGCGGGTTATCACTGGACAAATTCGTCGAAAACAGTAAGTTCATTTATAACTTTTTAAACTATCATGGTCACTTACATTAGAATATTTTTTATTAACACAACAAAAAATAAGATAATACTCTAAAATGTTTTTGTTTTGTTTATTATTGAAGTGAAAACTTCTTCAGCGGCGTTGTAAACTTTTTTGTAATGGGTAAAAAATGTTAAATTCGCGTCAGGACACGTGACCGTCAGGACACGTGGCCTGATCGAAAATTCGTAAGACTGATGACAGCCGGCGCGGCGTAGTAGAGGAAGTATCCCCCTCTCTTTCTACGGCGTGGCGAAAATGTATGCCTGCTGTTTCGTTCGTTTAGGCGGCGCAGGACGCTTGCGCGAGTGTTCGAGTGCTTTTTAATGTAATATAAATTGTCATGTTTGTGTACGATAGCGCAATAAATAAATATTGTATTCTACCACATAAATGATAGTACTTTTATACTGATAATTGAAGCAATTCGTGCAAAATTATTCTCTAAACATTCCAAAATATCAAAAATGCACAACGCTAATATTCAAGTTTTCACTTCTGCCGGCACTCCCGGAGTGCAACCCGTCGTTTTTTTTTTAACGAATTTTTTCCTTTTCCCCCCCGGATGCCACAGTGAGTGGTCGTGTTTGAATAACTGCGTATTAAATTAAATTATTTAAAAAAAGGTGAAAAATTTTTTTTTGTTTCCTCGGTGATTTGAACCTGTGTTCCGTGGAATTCTGAGTCAGTGCGCTTCGCCTCTCGGCTGCCGACGCGATAACAAGACGCGACGAAATTACTCATTGCTTCTAGCGGCTTGATACAGTGCGGCTGCTACGACCACTACGACACACCTACGGAGCTACGAACAAATCTCTGTGCTACGATCTGTGCCTCAGTGTAAATACCTGTGATACAATCATCTGCAAGTTCTGCAACTGGCGTTTGCTTACTATATTGTTAAAATCTAAGTAAAATGAACCGATCTATGTCAGAATCGGATTTAAATAAGTCTGGAAATAATGATAAAACACCCCCTAACGTTGTGAATGCACAATTAACTGGCTGCCGTTGCTTGCGACCAACCTAACTTTTGCTGTGGGCAGCAAAACATGCCTTTTTGAAGAGAGCGCAGTCAGTGATAACTGATAACGCACTCGCACTAACCGTATCGGCGCTTTCCTCATGTAAAAGGTTGTTATGAGGTTTTTTACAAACATTACAGCGGAAGTGAAACTTACATTTTTTGCTGCTGTGACTGTTTAAAAAAATTTTACATAAGTTATGCTGCTCTACAAATTTAATGCGCTTGTCAGTTGGAGCAAGCTTAAAGTTTGGGCAAGAAAAAAGTTTATGGCATTGCTTACCGCAAAATAAACAGCTGGACTGCACATGCGTTGACACGAGGGCAACTTATTTGGCACCTCTTACTTGCCGTGGTTGCTCCAAAATCGGCTTTTGGTCGCTGCTTTCAAACGCTAATGGCCTATTCTCTATAAATTCAAAGAGTTCAAGTATAGTTGGCTTCTTTGTATTGTCCCTCTCGAGCTGGAACCCTCTCGTAGTATATGCATCTAACTTATGCAACATAATTGCTACGAGAAGAGAGCTCCAACTATCAACAGGCTCGTCGAGGTTTTTAAGAGCGGCGAGATGCTGCTTAAATGCCGAGACCTAAGTGCGCAAGGCATGTGATGACGATCTGGAAAAGTTAGGAGTGTCAAGTAGTGCATACAAATGATCAAAAGTAATTTTGCTAACATCATCGATATATATGTTACACTAGATAGGGCGTTCCGAACACGTTCGACTCAGGTGTACTGCAGACCGTACACCTTAGTTTAGTGTGACTTTGACATTGATATATATGTTTAAGTCAATGGCTAACATTGTCATATCTTTGCTCAATTATGTGAAGAGCTTCTATATAGGAAGAATCAGTGAGAGGCAGGTTTACAATTAAAGTAAGAGGCTCACCCGTTAAAAAGCTCCTTAAATAATATAACTTTTGTACATTCTGAAGCGCTTTATCAGAATGTATCATCGCTTTAAATAAAGAAATGAAGGATTTATACTCACTGTACTGCCCGTTGAATTTGGGTATATGTACATTAGGCAAAACAATCTTACTTTGTGAGCTGGCTGTGCCACCGACGTTGGAGTTGGGAGCGCTGTCATTTAGGAGAGAGTCAATTTTATCGGATAATTCGAAAAACAACGACTCGATCTCGCCCACATCCTCCTTATCATCTGGCATCCGACGCCATCCCGCCTAACTTGGCTGCTATTGATATATTAACGATTCCCGACAACCTGCGTTTGGATACCGATTCAAAAAATCTTCTTATTTTACTCATGAAATGAAATAAAATGAAAAAATGAAATTATTTTAATAATAATGCTGCTACCCATCTAATATCTGATTTCCGAATAGCAGGGGTCATGATAAATGCATTCCATCTACCCATCACAGACAGACCAGATGCCACTTTAATATTAGAGCGTGCCCTAAGTGTGGCCCTAAGCAGATTAGATCAACCAAATGTTTTGGCAGAGTATATAATAGAAAATAATATTAATAGAAGGTGAGGTCTTTTTGACAGTATAAATGCTTACTATTGAATGAGTTTCCAGTGATGACAGAATCGGACTTAATATTATTTGCACTGGGAACTTATCAAATTAAGCAGGCACGCTCATATTATGGTAAGCACATTAGACCAAATGGAACATTTGGAATTGAAGTATACCGTGATATTGAGCCTCTCCATATACCACATTCTGAAAATGAAATGTATCTGTTGAGAGGTTGATTAGTGGTCGAACATGTTATACATATATATTGTTAAATATGCAGCGCAATAGTTGGGAGCACAGAATTCACCATTATTACTGTAATTGTATAATAGGAAAACGTACCGAGGGTTGCTGTGCTCATGTTAAGTATGACCATTGTGTGGTATATGGAGTGGGCTCGATACCAACAAAATATAACTGCTCCAGCATTCTTCCTTGATGATATATTAATCAGAGAAGATGTAGAAAATGAAGAAACATAATAAAAGAAATTAAAAAATAAACATATTGTTTTATTCCAACAAACAACATAATGTTTTACATTGCCATCTAAGGTGCGCTCAACCATTTCTATGTCATTGTAGAACTGTGTTGCTTTTAAAATCAATGCAATTGGTTATTATGACATGAAATATGATAGGTCCGATGTAAAAGATAGACTACTACACAACTGCTTGTGCTGTTGGGAAGGACTTTGCAGAAGCATTATTGATGTGTCAGTTGGTTGACAATAAGTCTTGTTTAGAAAGACTGCTTATGAATCAAGTTGGTCAACTGTAGTAAACATGAATTACATTCTTGTTTCTATTAGCATTTATGGTTCCGTGTAAGTGCGGACCTTTCTAAATAATTATTTCAGTACCTACTAGATTCTATGATATCAACATTCGTTTTCATCACACAAACATGTTTTCTATCCGGGATTTGTAGAGCAAAATAAACAAGTTTCTATGGCTGCATAAAAGCGGCTTTGGTTCAGCAAAAAATAAGACGGTCACGCACGCACGATCTATGTTTATTATTTATGTCATCATCATCATCATCTCAGCCAAAAGACGTCCACTGCTGGACAAAGGCCTCCCCCAAATAATCATGGAGGGTAATAATAAATAATAATAATAATAATAATAATAATAATGGTAATATTATTTATGTGAGTTTGTAGAAAACCGTATAATATTAACTATGTTTTCGACCTATTTTAATAATATTCTTTGTGAGATTATAAAAAGACCACAATGTTTACACCAAAAACCGCTATGACAGATGTCACTGTCAGTCATATTTTGCACGTTTCGTTTCATGTTTACGATTTCTAGGACCATTTTGGCGATTTTTTTTATTTTCCAAAAAATCTAGTTTTAGCAAGTTTTATAAAAAAATTATATCACAAAGTGTTTCTGCATAATGTAGAGAATATTTTAAAATAAAGTGTACCTCGGTACAACGGGGGCCCATTTGGAAAGGTCTCCTTTGTGAGAAAACACGAGAGCTTATATTCCCCAGTCAAAATCGCGCCAAAAAGGAACAATCGTGGCGTAAACATGCTAAAGACTCAGTTCTCTAAATTAAAATTTGTTACATCAGGTCCACACTCAATGGCTGTAAAAATCTACAATCACTTACCTAATGAGTTAATGACATAAAAGAAATAAAAGAAATGACACAGTTCATAACAAACTTGTAGAAATATCTTATTAATAAAAGTTACAATAATATAAATGTGTACGAGCTCACGTACATACAAATTTATATTTTGATTGTTATAGATTCGCGTAATTAAGTTGACCTAGTTGTGTTTGCATACACATCACTTCACATTAGTCATTGCACAATCTTTTTATAGAATAAATTAGTGTATTAGCAGCACTGTCACGGGTCGGTTTTATTTAGCACTCCTTGGAGTAAACCTAACCCTAGCAAGCATCCAGGTGTAGGAGTCAAATTCTACATTTAGTTGGTCCTTCGAGCAAACCTTTGCGGGATTAACTCGGTCGGTCGTCGGTCTTTCGAGGACTTTGTCTATCGCGCGGTTAAGACAAAGGCAGAACCTCGTGTTCGGTTCAGGATGAGTGCTTCGCAACACATTACACATCAATCAACTGGTCGTGGAGCCAGCTTCCAGCGCTTCACTACGCTACAGCTTCGTGAGATCAAGTAAGATTGTTCCATTATTTTTATCTCATCATGGAGTCTCTCATCCAACGTCAAGCTGATATCCTTGAGCAGTTAAAGCAAATTAATAGTAACTTTAGCAAAGACTCATCAAGCCGTAAAACGGCAGATTATCTTAGAAAGCGTCTAGATGCTATAGATAATCTATGGGGAGAGTTCAGTATGAATAATCAGCAGTTAGAATTGCAGCAGGATAAGTCGCAACAATATTTCGTAGAGAATATTTATCAACAAGCTAAGGATTATTATACAGCTTTACGTCGTTCCTTATCATCATATGGCAAGGAAGAAAAGGTGACGTACGACAAGGCCGTTCAAGACGGTAAGGTAAGCGAACTTTTATCTCAGCAACGCACGAATTTTAGAGCGTTTAATAGATTAGTTCAGAGTGTAGATCTTAATGACATTTCAGAAAAATGGGAATTAGAAGACGAATTGCGTAATTTACAAATGAAATGGAATATTATAGATAACATGCATTTACAAATTGATAATTTTCTTCAAGGTCTAGATCAGAGTTATGATGAAGAATTTATTTCGTACGAGCGAACTTATAAGCGTATGAAACGTGATCTTAATAAGAAATTATCTTCATCTGTTCATACTCAACAAGCAACTCCTATTTTTGATATTCCGGTCTTTACAGGCAAATATACTCATTGGCCTACGTTTTTTGATTTGTTTACTGAAGCAATACATAACAGTAGTATATTAACAAAGGCTCAAAAAATGCAACATCTTAAATGCAAGGTTAAAGGAGAGGCCGAACGTATCATCCAGCATCTTAATGTTACATCAGAAAATTATGATACTGCTTGGGAGCTACTAACCCATCGATATAACAACCCACAAGTTCTGTTTACTATGCAAATTGAGACATTTTTAAATCAGCCTAATGTCCATAAACAAAACTCGTTTGAATTGAAAAGGTTATATGATACGAGTACTGAGTGCATTCATGCAATACATAACTTAGGTATAGATACAAACACTTGGGATCCTCTGCTAGTACATCTTTTAGCAAAGAAATTAGATACCGCTACCTACAGTGACTACAAAGAGTCCCGTAAGTCTCCAAGGGACTTACCGTTACTGGCAGAGTTTATGACATTTTTGGAAGCAAAGTTTATCGCTTTAGAGCCTATACATAGACGGGATAGGGAGGTTACTTCACCATCTTTGAAACATAACCAAATTCAGAGTTACCAAAAAACGTCATACAATAAGCCAATTCAATCAAGGTACTTTCCATCATATAAGGCGGCTCCGACATGTACGTCAAATAATCGGTGCCCGTTATGTACTTTAGACCATCAGTTATTCAGATGTCATAAGTTAACCTTCCAGCGGAATTAAAAATGAGAACAATTATGAAATATCGAGTTTGTCAGAATTGTCTTTACAAACACAACGATAAATGCCGATCAGCAAAACGATGCAAGGAATGCAACGGCGAGCACAACACGTTGCTACACGATGCATGCAAGCAGCCAAAGACCTCAAATATACCTATGCCTACGACTTCATTGACGTCATCAGCTACGCCATCAACATCTAAGCAGCATAGCGTAAATCATGTTGCTAATGATAACGAAGAAGTTTTATTAACTACGGTACTTTTAAAAATTAAAACAGCCGACGGAAGATATGTAACGCTTAGAGCGTTGCTGGATCAGGGCTCTCAAATTGCTTTGATCTCTGAAAATGCTGCACAGATGCTAGGATTGCATCGACACCGGTATCACGCGTCAGTGTCGGGAATCGGTACTGGTGCCAAGCATAGTAAGGGAGTAATAACAATCGACTGTCAATCTATCTACGATGACTATAACTTTTCTACGCAAGCTTTGATAATATCAAATGTAATTAATAATTTACCAAATAGCACTTTTAGTTAACAAACATGGCCGCATTTACAACATATCCAATTAGCAGATCCAGAGTACAATATTTCAAAACCCATTGATTTACTATTAGACGCCAGCATTTACTCTGAGATAATTATGAGCGGTTTGATTAAGGGTCCAATTCAAGCACCAATCGCCCAGCAAACAAAACTTGGTTGGATTCTTTCTGGTAATGTTAAGACGTTTAAATGCAATGTAGTTATAAATAACATAGAGGACATTGCTAAGTTCTGGGAGATAGAAGATCTCGCCAGCAATTCGAGTACATTAACTCGAGAAGAGCAGTATTGTGAAGACTTGCGACAACTAAACGCCTAGAAGACGGCAGATACGAGTTAGCACTTCCCATGAAACCGGGATTCGTAGAAAAGCTTGGCCAGTCTAAACAAAGGGCTATAGCACAATTTAAACAATTAGAAAATAAAATGATAAAAAAGCATACTTACTCAGATGAATACAAATTATTTATAAAAGAATATCAGCAATTAGATCACATGGTTTATGCAAAGCTAATCAAGGAACCCAGTTTTTATTTACCTCATCACGGAGTGTTGAAATTAGACTCCAGCACTACGAAACTCCGGGTAGTTTTTAATGGATCATCTAAAACATCATCAGGTCATAGCCTCAACGATTTGATGGAGTGTGGACCGAATCTGCAACTTGACCTTCAAGATCTCATATAGCGTTGGAGACAACATAGATATGTCATAACAGCTGACATAGAGAAGATGTTCCGACAGATGCTGATCAGGGCAGAAGATCAACCTCTGCAGTCAATCATATGGCGAGACACACCAGACGAGCCACTTCGTGAATATCAGCTTACAACTGTAACATACGGAACAAAAGCAGCCCCGTTTTTGGCAATAAGAACACTGCGTCAATTAGCTAAGGATGACGCAGAGAAGTATCCAATGGCAGCAGAAGCATTAGAACACTCATTCTTCTGTGATGATCTTCTAAGTGGGCACGAAACTATCGCTCAAACGAAGGAGTTACAACGTCAATTAATTGATATATTAAAAGGGGCCGGCATGAACCTAAGAAAATGGTCAGCAAACCATAGCGAGTTAGTCACAAACTTATCATCAAGTCAGCTGGATACTCCTTTTCAATTTAAATGTTCGAATTCGCGTAAAACGCTCGGATTACATTGGAAGCCAACAACTGACACATTTACGTTTGAAAACAAAGTAGAATATAAATCTAACTGTAACACTAAAAGGAATTTGCTTTCTGATATCTCCAAGATATTTGATCCACTCGTTTGGCTTTCGCCAGTCACCGTAAGAGCAAAACTTTTATTTCAAAAGGTTTGGTCATCAGGTGTATCATGGGATGACAAGTTACCGTCGCAAATAGAAACTGAATGGCATCAACTTAAGGACGATCTTAAAAACATTGAACGTCTGTCTATTCCGAGATACCTAGGGAACACCCAAAAATTATATCAAATACATGGTTTTTGTGACGCATCTGAAAGGGCTTTTGCATGCGTTGTTTACATTGTGACCGAGTCGGATAGATACAGTGTTAGTAACAGCAAAAACAAGACTTGCTCCATTGAACAAACAAATTTCACTGCCTCGACTAGAGTTATGTGGAGCCGTACTTCTGTCGCAACTTATCAAAAAGGTTAAGGAAAGTCTACACCAAGAAGGTAACTTGACCAAATCATTTGCATGGACAGACTCTATGGTGGTTTTAGGGTGGATCCATGGCGACATAACCAGATGGAAGCAATTTGTTGCTAACAGAATAAGTCAGATAAGAGAAGTCATTCCAGCCTCCCAATGGCAACATGTCAGGTCTGAAGAAAACCCAGCAGACTGTGCTACCAGAGGACTAGCAGTAAAGTTACTACTTGAGCACAATTTGTGGTGGCAAGGACCTCAATGGATCCTTACCAACAAAATAGATAGCATAAGTAAGGAATATAAACAACCAAGCATAGAAGTTAAAAAGGCAAGTGTGAATACGGCCTTACTTGAAAAGCGATCAACGCTAATTTGTGAACTACTGCAAAACAATAGTTCAATCACTCGAGCAATTAGAATAATAGCATGGGTTTCGCGTTTCATCGCGCGGCTTCGTCATCGTTCTAACGACGTCAACAATCATTTATCGTTATCAGAAATTGATAAGGCATATGAATTAATTATAAGAGATGTTCAATTACATGATTTTGAAACGGATTTGATCGATTTGAAAACCAAGGGTCAAGTTCATCGCAATAGTAAAATAGCAAGTTTACATCCATCTCTTGACAAGCACGAAATTATGAGAGTCGGTGGACGGTTAAATTATTCCAATCTCAGCAGTTCAGCAAAGCATCCGATCATATTGAGTAATCATAGCCGATTCACTGATTTAGTGATTAATCAAGCACATACCACTACTTTGCATGGTGGTCCAAGATTAACATTGTCATTCATTAGAGAAAAGTATTGGATAGTAAGTGGCATGCGAACAGTCAAGAGAATTTTAAGAATGTGTGTAAGATGTAGACGGTTCTCATCAGAAACTAAACAACAAATAATGGCTGACCTACCTCAACCCAGAGTTACTCCGTCACGTCCGTTTACTCATACCGGCGTGGATTTCACTGGCCACATAGATCTTAAGGCAAGCAAGGGCCGAGGAGTAAGATGCCATAAGGGCTACAAATCAGTTTTTGTCTGTCTTTCCACTAAAGCTGTGCATCTTGAGCTAGTGTCGGATTTAAGCACACCAGCCTTTTTAGCAGCGTTTCGTCGCTTCTGCTCACGTCGCGGTACGCCGTCCCACATGTATAGCGATAATTGTACTAATTTCGTTGGGGCTAACCGCTTGTTAAAAAGGGAATTCAATGAGATTATTCAAAATATAAATCAAGATTTTTTCAACAGCATTTCAGAGTGGGATGTCAAGTGGTCGTTTAACTCACCTGCTTGGCCTAGTGCAGGAGGCCTTTGGGAAGCAGCAGTGAAGAGTTGTAAGCATCATTTAAAACGAACTCTAGGTGAACAAAGACTTACCTATGAAGAATTTACGACTCTGTTGTATCAAATTGAAGCGTGCCTAAACTCAAGGCCATTATGTGCTCTGACTGAAAATCCTGAAGATGACTATTTAACACCAGGTCATTTTCTGGTCGGCGGATCTTTACTATCGCGGCCTCAGTGCGATGGTGAAAATGTTAGTTTACCACGTCGCTGGCAGCTCATGCAATCAATGATGAAGCAATTCTAGAAACGATGGTCATCAGATTACCTGCAACAACTTCAGGTTCGTTCAAAGTGGAGAACAGCTACCAAAAACATAGATAAAAACGATATAGTTTTAATTAAAGAGGACAACTTACCGCCAGGGAAATGGGCTCTCGGTCGCGTACAGGAACTACATCCTGGGAAGGATGGCTATGTCCGAGTTGTCTCACTAAAAACTCAAAATAATATACTGAAGAGACCAGTAAGCAAGCTAGTCACCTTACCTGTGTACGATGATAAACCATCTCTAGAGCAACGTTTACCTGTACAGGACAACCATCAAGAATCGTCTCAGTCACAATCTCAATCTCAGTCTCAATATTCTTCTCGATTGCGGAGGGAAAAACCTAAGAGCATTTTTTATTTAAGTTTATTATGCTTGGCCATGCTCGTTACACCGACTGTACAGCAAGATCCTAAGTTCTATAATGTTACTCAGATAGACGCGGACAAAGGCTTATATTTTGACAAGGTATCTCAATTCCAATTTATTAGAGATGAGTGGAATCTAGTAATTTACTACAACTTAACTAGCTACTTCAAGGGCCTGACTGATATAGTACCCTACATTAATCATTTAAAGAGCTTATGCCTACAAGACACATCTCGATATTTAATAATTACACAACAATTAGAGCATGAACTTAACGAATTACAGCATTATAACAAACTTCTTCAGTACCGGCACATCGGCAGGCAAAAAAGAGGTTTAATTGATGGCGTTGGATACGTAGCAAACTCATTATTTGGAGTTCTAGACGAGAGATTTGCTGAAAAGTACTCGCGTGACATTGAGATAGTCACTCAAAATGAAAATCATTTACAACAATTGTTACGAAACCAGACGATTGTATTAGAAGCAGAATCTAATCTTATCCAACGCAACGAAAGAAATATGAATATTCAATTTCAATTAATAAATAAACATCTACAAGACTTATCAGAAAAAATAGGTGAGGTTCGACTAGACGTTCAGAACGGCCTATATATCACCACATCAGCACTTGCTGCGAGTATAGTATTAAATAACATTCGCCGCATGCAAGACACAATAATAAATACAATAACTGACGTCAGACACGGGCGTATAGACACTCATTTGATATCGCCTGAACAATTACAATCACAATTAGGTACAATTTCAAGCCAGCTACAAGGTGATTTATCTACACCAGTAGAGAAGGCAAATTTTATTGATTTATACAAGATGTTGAAAGTTTCATCAGTTATACATAAAAATTACTTAATTTTTGAGATCAAAATACCTATTGTTAGCAAGGAAACATTTGAGCTTAATAAAATTATAACAATCCCTGTGTTAAAACAGACGCAGACAGTTATCTATCACAGTACCACAGCATCCTTATATAGCTTTTAATCTAAGAGGAGATACTGCTATATTTTTGTCAGAAAATGACTTACATTTATGCATAGAAATATCTATAAATAAGATTTTATGTTCGCTAAATAATCCTGTATATGAAATCAAAATAAAGGAATCAATTTGTAAATTAAAATTATATAACGCAAATACAAACACTACACTCTGTAATTATAGATACACAATGTGCGACGACACATGGACAAAATTGTACACACAGAACGTTTGGCTTTACTCATGTTGCCGAGAATGCAATGTACGCATTTTCTGTCCAGCAGGTATAACTATGAAGTCATTGACTGGCAACGGCCTTATCAGTCTCGGTCAAGGTTGCGCGTTAAAGAGTCATGACCTATCTATTTACGCTCATAACAATTTTATAAGTCATATGACTATTCAAAACAAACTTGAAGCCCCAAGGATATCAATATTGAACAACATATTTAACACTAACAACTTTTACGGATCTACTCGCGTTTATTTTGCACATTACTTATTTAATGTTTATCCTGACGTTTCGAACCCTTTGCAGGGTCCGTGGTCACAGGGAGACTGAGGTGTTGGTCATCTCATAATTAGTTGGTAGCTTGTATACCCTCATTTAAATTTAATCAGGTGCGTTCCGTTTTACGCAGAAAGAGCTTACAGTATCTTTTGGTCTGGCAGTATGGTGTCGGGGCTGGGATTTAATATTTTGTATGATGGGATCCCAGGCTGGTGGTAGATTCCAACCATCTTCTCTATTAAAATTAGGATGTTTTTTAATTTCAATAGCCTCGCGTATCATCCTAGGGATGAATCGTTGTTCTTTAACGAGTATTTGTGGTTTATCAAATCTGATGTAATGGTTGGGCCCCTCTAGGGAATGTTCGCATACTGCAGACTTATTTTCGCGCCTATGCTTGACGTCGGCTATATGTTCTTTAACACGGGTTCCTATACTTCTCTTTGTTTGCCCAATGTAAGAGAGCCCACAGTCGCAGTCCAGTTTGTACACGCCTGCATCTTGAAGGGGTATGTTGCACTTGACAGGTCGTAAAAATTGGTTGATCTTCTTCGGCGGCTTGAAGTAAGTGTTGATTGAAGCTCGCTTTAAGATATGTCCAATCTTGTCAGTGACACCTTTCATATATGGAAGTACAGCAGGTTGGCGCTCGACTGTGGTTAGTTTATTGCGTTTTCTGTGACAAAGCCGTGGTACTTTCAGTTTATTATCCTGTAGTACGTGCTTGACATGCTGAAGCTCAGCAGCCAGGTGTTGGGTGTCACAGATGCCGCGTGCTCTCTGAAACAAAGATTTCCCTACAGTAGCCAACTGTCTAGGATGGTGGTGAGAATCACCATTGAGATACCTATCTGTATGGGTTAATTTACGATACACAGTGTGACTCAAACTATGATCCGGATTCCTGATAATTAAAATATCCAAGAAAGCTAGCTTACTATCTGCCTCTAACTCCATTGTAAATTGTATTTTTGGATGTATGGAGTTAAGATGATCTAGAAAAGCAGATACTTTATCAGTTGGTAGGATAGTGAAAGTGTCATCTACGTACCGCTTGTAGAACCTAGGGGTTACCGGTGCTGTGCTCAGGGCCCTCTCCTCGAAGTCTTCCATAAAGATATCGGCGACGACGGGCGAAACAGGGGAACCCATGGCAACACCCTCTACTTGCAGGTAGTAAATGTCATTCCACAAAAGGTAGCCAGATGTTAGACAATGCTCTAATAGTACTGCATATTCATCAGGCATATCTAGTTCCGCTAGACGTTTTTTGGTAATTTCAATGCAATCCTGAACTGGTAGGCATGTAAATAAGGACTGCACATCAAAACTAACCATAGTTTCATTGTCAGCGAGATGTAGGTCTTTGATATCGTTGACAAATTGGTAGGAATCCTTCACATAAGCTGTTGTGTTACCTCTAAGTGGTGAAAGAATCTTAGCTATATGCCGGGCCAGTCGGTAAGTTGGTGAATCAATCTGGCTTACAATAGGGCGTAGCGGAGCCTCTGGTTTGTGAATTTTCGGTAACCCATACAGTTTTGGTGGTTTAGGGCAGGAAGGAATTAAATAGTTAGCATCTAGATTTAACGTTTCGGAGTGTTGTTTGACAAGATCACTAGTTTTCTTAAGTATTTTGTTGGTTTGGTCGCATTTAACGCGTTTGTACGTCTTGTCATCCGATAAAAGTATTGTTATTTTTTCGTTATAATCAGACGTATCCATTACTACCGTAGCATTACCTTTATCAGCACGAAGGATAGTTAATTCAGGCTTAGCTCGCAGGTTCTTTAAAGCGAAATACTGATCACGGGGAAGGTTGGATTTCGGCAACTTGCTCCGGCGCAAGACAGACGATATGTCTTGACGTATTGCCTCAGCATCAGCCTTCCTGACGTTATTTTTAACTAAGCAATCCTCGACGTTGCTAATGATGCTTTCATACGGTATCCTGCGAGGGGCTACGGCGTAATTTAGCCCCTTTTTTAGTACCTCAACGGTGGGCCTGTCCAGTGTTTGTTTTGATAAATTAACAATTGTGCGATCATCTTTTTGATTTTGACGTTTGTGGCTGTCTATGGTTGATAGTCTACTGTTAGCCGTGTTCCATTTCACAAACTTTTTATTTAAATTCGATACTAACGTTTGGAATTTATCAATTTGTCTATGTTTGCATTCATTATATTTAGATGTTTCGCGTTTATTAAGTGTATTAATGCAATTATTAAAATCTGATACGGACAATTGTGACTTTAGCACACTGGACAAACTCTCGATCTTATTATTAATTGTACTTAGCTCAGAACGATGTTGGTAGATGAGGTGACGAAGCAATTTTTGGCTGGCCTGTTGTAAGATCTTGGCGCTCCCGCGTATATCTCTCTTGGGCGATATCTTGACACACGCTGGGATGAGACCTTGGTCGCGACATCTCTTCAAGAAATTTAAAGATGTAACTTTTCTTGCGCGCTTAGTTTTCAGATCTTCCAACCGACGCACTTTGTTGGCTATTTCCAGTCCGTATTGGATCACATATTGTTTTCTAAAGTTTACGCGAACACTACACATTGAAATGAAACAACTTTTACGGATCTACTCGCGTTTATTTTGCACATTACTTATTTAATGTTTATCCTGACGTTTCGAACCCTTTGCAGGGTCCGTGGTCACAGGGAGACTGAGGTGTTGGTCATCTCATAATTAGTTGGTAGCTTGTATACCCTCATTTAAATTTAATCAGGTGCGTTCCGTTTTACGCAGAAAGAGCTTACAGTATCTTTTGGTCTGGCAGTATGGTGTCGGGGCTGGGATTTAATATTTTGTATGATGGGATCCCAGGCTGGTGGTAGATTCCAACCATCTTCTCTATTAAAATTAGGATGTTTTTTAATTTCAATAGCCTCGCGTATCATCCTAGGGATGAATCGTTGTTCTTTAACGAGTATTTGTGGTTTATCAAATCTGATGTAATGGTTGGGCCCCTCTAGGGAATGTTCGCATACTGCAGACTTATTTTCGCGCCTATGCTTGACGTCGGCTATATGTTCTTTAACACGGGTTCCTATACTTCTCTTTGTTTGCCCAATGTAAGAGAGCCCACAGTCGCAGTCCAGTTTGTACACGCCTGCATCTTGAAGGGGTATGTTGCACTTGACAGGTCGTAAAAATTGGTTGATCTTCTTCGGCGGCTTGAAGTAAGTGTTGATTGAAGCTCGCTTTAATAAATTTATTAAGATTGGACATATCTTAAAGCGAGCTTCAATCAACACTTACTTCAAGCCGCCGAAGAAGATCAACCAATTTTTACGACCTGTCAAGTGCAACATACCCCTTCAAGATGCAGGCGTGTACAAACTGGACTGCGACTGTGGGCTCTCTTACATTGGGCAAACAAAGAGAAGTATAGGAACCCGTGTTAAAGAACATATAGCCGACGTCAAGCATAGGCGCGAAAATAAGTCTGCAGTATGCGAACATTCCCTAGAGGGGCCCAACCATTACATCAGATTTGATAAACCACAAATACTCGTTAAAGAACAACGATTCATCCCTAGGATGATACGCGAGGCTATTGAAATTAAAAAACATCCTAATTTTAATAGAGAAGATGGTTGGAATCTACCACCAGCCTGGGATCCCATCATACAAAATATTAAATCCCAGCCCCGACACCATACTGCCAGACCAAAAGATACTGTAAGCTCTTTCTGCGTAAAACGGAACGCACCTGATTAAATTTAAATGAGGGTATACAAGCTACCAACTAATTATGAGATGACCAACACCTCAGTCTCCCTGTGACCACGGACCCTGCAAAGGGTTCGAAACGTCAGGATAAACATTAAATAAGTAATGTGCAAAATAAACGCGAGTAGATCCGTAAAAGTTGTTTCATTTCAATGTGTAGTGTTCGCGTAAACTTTAGAAAACAATATGTGATCCAATACGGACTGGAAATAGCCAACAAAGTGCGTCGGTTGGAAGATCTGAAAACTAAGCGCGCAAGAAAAGTTACATCTTTAAATTTCTTGAAGAGATGTCGCGACCAAGGTCTCATCCCAGCGTGTGTCAAGATATCGCCCAAGAGAGATATACGCGGGAGCGCCAAGATCTTACAACAGGCCAGCCAAAAATTGCTTCGTCACCTCATCTACCAACATCGTTCTGAGCTAAGTACAATTAATAATAAGATCGAGAGTTTGTCCAGTGTGCTAAAGTCACAATTGTCCGTATCAGATTTTAATAATTGCATTAATACACTTAATAAACGCGAAACATCTAAATATAATGAATGCAAACATAGACAAATTGATAAATTCCAAACGTTAGTATCGAATTTAAATAAAAAGTTTGTGAAATGGAACACGGCTAACAGTAGACTATCAACCATAGACAGCCACAAACGTCAAAATCAAAAAGATGATCGCACAATTGTTAATTTATCAAAACAAACACTGGACAGGCCCACCGTTGAGGTACTAAAAAAGGGGCTAAATTACGCCGTAGCCCCTCGCAGGATACCGTATGAAAGCATCATTAGCAACGTCGAGGATTGCTTAGTTAAAAATAACGTCAGGAAGGCTGATGCTGAGGCAATACGTCAAGACATATCGTCTGTCTTGCGCCGGAGCAAGTTGCCGAAATCCAACCTTCCCCGTGATCAGTATTTCGCTTTAAAGAACCTGCGAGCTAAGCCTGAATTAACTATCCTTCGTGCTGATAAAGGTAATGCTACGGTAGTAATGGATACGTCTGATTATAACGAAAAAATAACAATACTTTTATCGGATGACAAGACGTACAAACGCGTTAAATGCGACCAAACCAACAAAATACTTAAGAAAACTAGTGATCTTGTCAAACAACACTCCGAAACGTTAAATCTAGATGCTAACTATTTAATTCCTTCCTGCCCTAAACCACCAAAACTGTATGGGTTACCGAAAATTCACAAACCAGAGGCTCCGCTACGCCCTATTGTAAGCCAGATTGATTCACCAACTTACCGACTGGCCCGGCATATAGCTAAGATTCTTTCACCACTTAGAGGTAACACAACAGCTTATGTGAAGGATTCCTACCAATTTGTCAACGATATCAAAGACCTACATCTCGCTGACAATGAAACTATGGTTAGTTTTGATGTGCAGTCCTTATTTACATGCCTACCAGTTCAGGATTGCATTGAAATTACCAAAAAACGTCTAGCGGAACTAGATATGCCTGATGAATATGCAGTACTATTAGAGCATTGTCTAACATCTGGCTACCTTTTGTGGAATGACATTTACTACCTGCAAGTAGAGGGTGTTGCCATGGGTTCCCCTGTTTCGCCCGTCGTCGCCGATATCTTTATGGAAGACTTCGAGGAGAGGGCCCTGAGCACAGCACCGGTAACCCCTAGGTTCTACAAGCGGTACGTAGATGACACTTTCACTATCCTACCAACTGATAAAGTATCTGCTTTTCTAGATCATCTTAACTCCATACATCCAAAAATACAATTTACAATGGAGTTAGAGGCAGATAGTAAGCTAGCTTTCTTGGATATTTTAATTATCAGGAATCCGGATCATAGTTTGAGTCACACTGTGTATCGTAAATTAACCCATACAGATAGGTATCTCAATGGTGATTCTCACCACCATCCTAGACAGTTGGCTACTGTAGGGAAATCTTTGTTTCAGAGAGCACGCGGCATCTGTGACACCCAACACCTGGCTGCTGAGCTTCAGCATGTCAAGCACGTACTACAGGATAATAAACTGAAAGTACCACGGCTTTGTCACAGAAAACGCAATAAACTAACCACAGTCGAGCGCCAACCTGCTGTATTTCCATATATGAAAGGTGTCACTGACAAGATTGGACATATCTTAAAGCGAGCTTCAATCAACACTTACTTCAAGCCGCCGAAGAAGATCAACCAATTTTTACGACCTGTCAAGTGCAACATACCCCTTCAAGATGCAGGCGTGTACAAACTGGACTGCGACTGTGGGCTCTCTTACATTGGGCAAACAAAGAGAAGTATAGGAACCCGTGTTAAAGAACATATAGCCGACGTCAAGCATAGGCGCGAAAATAAGTCTGCAGTATGCGAACATTCCCTAGAGGGGCCCAACCATTACATCAGATTTGATAAACCACAAATACTCGTTAAAGAACAACGATTCATCCCTAGGATGATACGCGAGGCTATTGAAATTAAAAAACATCCTAATTTTAATAGAGAAGATGGTTGGAATCTACCACCAGCCTGGGATCCCATCATACAAAATATTAAATCCCAGCCCCGACACCATACTGCCAGACCAAAAGATACTGTAAGCTCTTTCTGCGTAAAACGGAACGCACCTGATTAAATTTAAATGAGGGTATACAAGCTACCAACTAATTATGAGATGACCAACACCTCAGTCTCCCTGTGACCACGGACCCTGCAAAGGGTTCGAAACGTCAGGATAAACATTAAATAAGTAATGTGCAAAATAAACGCGAGTAGATCCGTAAAAGTTGTTTCATTTCAATGTGTAGTGTTCGCGTAAACTTTAGAAAACAATATATTTAACACTTCATTGTCGGAGAATTATAAAGAAGAAAACCATACAGCTATTTGGAATTTATTAAAAGACCAAATAGACTCTATTAAGGAACAATCTAACTCTGAACTTAGCATCCACGACATACATCACTACACTGCCATGTACGTGACCATCGTTGCAATCATAGTCTTTGGGAGCGTGGCTACATGGTTGCGATTGAGAAAGGGACGTTCGAGAACACCAGCAGTTCCGGCGTCGGTGGAGGAGGCGCAGGAGGCTCAGGCGCACCCAGCGTCTGGGAGCACTAAGGCTAATAGTGTCAGTGTTAGTGAAATAGTGAATGAGCCAATGGGCTCTAGTAAGTGCATTCGGTTGTCTAAATCGCTGAGTAATATTCGCGATGATAAGGGAACATCCCCATTTATGTCTCGATCAGTGTCGTTTCAAGTTCCTAGTGTAGTGTCGTAAAAGAAGACGAACTGAAATTGACTTTTTATTATTAATTTTTATCTCAGACTTAGCATAATACTAAATCATTGTTTTATCGTAATAATATTCTATACTTACTAAATTATATTTTTATCATTGTTAATAATTAGCACTAAATTTTTAACTTAATTTAACTTATGTTTACATTTATATGTTTTTTTTTCTCTTAAGTGGCCAAGATGTACGAGCTCACGTACATACAAATTTATATTTTGATTGTTATAGATTCGCGTAATTAAGTTGACCTAGTTGTGTTTGCATACACATCACTTTACATTAGTCATTGCACAATCTTTTTATAGAATAAATTAGTGTATTAGCAGCACTGTCACGGGTCGGTTTTATTTAGCACTCCTTGGAGTAAACCTAACCCTAGCAAGCATCCAGGTGTAGGAGTCAAATTCTACAAAATGAGTTCTTTAATGATAAATTTTAACAATAATTTTTAAAGGGCAATATTTTATTGTAATTTAATTTTACAAATATTTTATTTAATTGAATACGAGATAAATCATTTTAAATTTAAGTAATATTTTTATTGTATCATGCATGACATATAAGACAATAATTTTTATTATTATTTTCAGTTTTTATTTTATTTTTTATTTAATTGTTATTATTTTGTTATTATTAATTTCTTTATTTTTTATTTTGTAATGAATAGTATCTAATAATAATTCGTAAGTCAATATAATTATATAATGGTATAGATATAAAAACCCTTATAATGTAACAGCCTCTTAATATTTGCCATGTCCTTACAGGGCGTTACATGTATTACAATTTTTAATTTTTAATTTATTTAATGTTAAAATGTATAATACAATATTTAATAAGCTACCTATACTGCCTCTGTTTGCTATGCCCTTACGGGGCGCTACATTTTTATTTTAACACCTTTTGTACCTATTTATTTAATTACTTTGTACACCAATGTGGCATGCAATAAATAATTTGAATTTGAATTTAAAAATCAAGAGGGGTCAGATCGGGCGATCGAGCCGGCCACGCTAACATCGGGCTTCCGCGGCCGATCCAACGTTGTGAATACTGCTCATTTAGGTACTCTCGTACGTGTGTTCCGTAATGCGCAGGTGCTTCATCGTGCTGTATCCATAATGACCGGAGACTTTCCAGATCCACATCTTCAAAAAAATCTAAATTTAAAAGGTTTTGTAAAAATTCAAGGTAGTTGTTAGAATTTAAACGGTGCGGTATTTCTATGGGACCTACAAACAAGTTTGTTATTTAAAATACCCGCCCACATGTTTACAGAAAACTCTCTTTGGTGCGATGTATCCCACACTGCTTTCGTGTTTGCTTCTTGCCATTGATGCTGATTTTTACTATTGAATGCGCCTGCTCGTGTAAATTGTGCCTCGTCCATCCACAGATTTTTTTAAATTAATAGTGGATCTTGAATGAGAAACTCACTTATCCGCTGACAAAACGTGATTCTTGAAAAATTATCACCGGGTAAAAGGCCTTGCACTTTCCGATAATGATAAGGATGAAGTCAATATCTCTTCCATAATCTCCACACCATAGTATGAGAGACGCCAACTATGCGTCCGACACGTCGTGTAGATAAAGTAGGATCTTCGATGATTAAATTCATTATCCTCATTTCTTGGTCCAATGAGAGGTTCATGACTCGCTCATGAGAAGCTATTCTTAAGCCTTGCTCACGAAATCGTCTATGTATCTGTAACAAATAAAAATAATTGTTTACTGAAGCTTACGCGAACACTACACATTGAATTAATACTACTTACACGGATTTACACGATAAAATAAAAATAAAAATAAATCAATGATCCGTGAAAGTGGTTTTATTTCAAATAAAAATAAGCTTTACATTTGACATACAGTTAATCGTTTTTTTCTCCATAGTAGTATTCTACCCCCGCCACCGGGAACTCGCCCTGCTTTAAGTGATAAAGTACACATAATGCAACGTTAACAAATGCTTGGTTATTGCATTATTTCTGTTATAATAGAGCCTTACACTCTGACCACCAAAACGTTGACAATTTATCTCTATCGAATATCGGATCCCAGAAACAGCTTTACCCCTGAGTAGTCCCAGCCATCATCATCAGCTCATTTTTATGTCCCCATTGCTGGGGCACGAGCCTTTGCTACGGATGGATAGAGATAGGGAACGGGCCATAAACCACCACGCGGGCCCAGTGCGGTGCGGTGATTATTAACGACTGCTAATGCAGCCGGGACCAACGGCTTTACGTGCCTTCCGAATCACAAAGGAGCTAGAGGTGATAAATTTTTGGTCATCCATCCGATGATCGGCCTTTGCGAAAGGTGCTTAACATCAGCACTCGTAGATCGGGCGCGTTAACCACTGCGCCATCGAGCTCCTCAGTCCCAGCAAGCATACATGAAATTAACTAGTATTTTATAAGCAACTCCAATAGTTTTTTTCACAATTCACCACTCTTTACACCTAAATCATCATTTTCATGTCTCGAACGTCATTCAGTAAAGACCTACACATCTCATCTCCGTATATTTTTATTTGTTTACAGTTTAAATCCTGCAAAATCAGTGTTAAAAGTTATATCAGTGTGTGTGTAAACCCGAAACCTACTTTGTGTCGGATGGATCGGGGGTGACGTGGTGTTTCGCCGGTCACGGCGTGAGCTGATTGTAGCACGTTTAACGCACTATGCCAATTTGATTGGTTCGCGACGTACGTGTCGCTTCCGGTGGTGCGCGCGCGCGGTTGTGTAGACGACGTCACGGGCGACCGTTCAATTCGCTACGTCATAGACGACTGGGGTGTAGTGCTGATGTGTGCGCGTCATATCCCATTTCTATTAGAATGAACGCGCGGGCGCTGCGCTTCGTTCATTCGTTGATCGTCACGTCTTGGCGTGAACATACTTGATGAAATAAGTGCCGTGAACTAATTCTGGAGTTTGATAAGGATATTTCAAAAAAACTGGAACTAATTCTCGACTTAGAAAACTTTCCGAGGGTAGACTATAAAAGTGACAGTGCATAGTGCAAAATTTAACAAACATTCTCTTTAGTATACTGTATTCGTTTTGAAGCCACTTTAATAATAACACTATCTTATTTTGGGCGCACTGTGTAACGATCGGCTGGTGGAGTGGTACTAGCAATACTGATTTTTGCTAGTGTCATGGTTCAATCCTCCTAGTCTTACATATAAATTTTGACTATATTTTTTTTTTTTTGTTTTAGTTTAGTTTTTTTTATTTTTTTTTATATCATATATATATTATACTTTTTATCTGGGGACCTTGAAATTAATAACTCACGAAATTACTCCTGTGTGATTCTTCATAGAAATCTCGACGATAGGGGAAGTAGTTCTATACTATCTCAAAGGCGTTACAATTTGTTCCAAGCTGTTATTTTCAAGATACAACAAAACAATTAAGCTTGCTAAACATGTCGAATACGTCAAGCTCTTGGGGATGCTGCAAAAGTGATGGAACGGGTGACGATTGTTTAATTAATTGTAAGAATTGCAACAAAAATTACCATTTTGCGTGCGTGTCCATGCCCGAATTATCGGAAAAATCTGAAAATTAGAAGTGCCCAACATGCACAAGTAAAATGCCGAGGTCTACAAAGAAAGACACTACACCCATTCGTAATGTGTCCACGTCCAGAGGCAATAAAAGGGTCGCTCTTAATTCGCCACCCGCTCCTTCAACGTCTAACGCTGCTGTTACTGCGAATGATGTGCGCACGATTGTCCAGGATATATTTAAACAAGAACTCGATGCCATGTATAGGAAATTGAACAAGTGTTTGGTGAGGAACCTTAACGAACAACTTGCACCAATTAAAGAAGAAATGACTCATATCAATATTTCTATGTCATTTATGAAAGAACGATTTGATAATATTGAAGCTGAACATCAGGCTGCTGCTAGCACTATGAAGGACCTGAGGGTTGACAATGCTAAGCTGAACAACACTGTAACTGGTCTTGCTGGTCGCCTAAACTATCTTGAGCAACAGTCTAGATCTACAAACTTAGAAATTCAGTGTGACCCAGAAGGCAAGAATGAAAACTTAAACGTCATTATCTGCCAACTGGGAAACATTCTTGACTGCAAGATAAATGAGAGCGATATCATGAACTGTACTCGTGTAGCCAAGATCAACAACGCAACTACTCGTCCCAGGTCAATAGTGGTCCAGTTTGTCTCTCCCAAGATACGCGACCAAGTTCTTGCTGCAACCTATAAATTTAACAAGAATAACCCAAGTGACAAGCTAAATTCAGCTCACTTAGGCTTTGCTGGTGAGAAGAAGCCTGTCTTCGTGGTCGAACATCTATCTCCCTATAATAAATCCCTGCATGCTGCAGTTAGACTTCGCGCGAAGGACAAGGGTTTTAAGTATGTTTGGGTGAGTAGCGCAAAAATTTTTGTTAGGCGGAGCGATGATTCGGGTTATTTATTAATTAGAGATATGGATGATTTAAATAAAATAATTTAGTTTTTAGTATTTGTATAATAGTATATATGTATAATAGTCTAAACAATTTTAAAATATAATAAATTAAAAGTTTATTATCAAAACTGTAGAGGGCTTCGAACTAAAACTCACACATTTTATAAAAATATTTCTTGCAATAATTATGATGTTATAGTTCTAACAGAAACTTGGCTTAATAGTTCTATACAGGACGGCGAGCTTTGTGATACACGTTGGTTTATAGACGAGATAGAGAATCTTTGGGATCGGCAGCTTGTAGGGAGGGGGGTGGTGTTTTGATAGCCGTATTAAGGAGCATTAACTCTAAACGTATGAATAAATGGGAGAGTTCCTGTGAAGACTTATGGGTGACAATAAATGTTAACCTCTCATGTAGCGTTAGTCAATTGGCTCTCTGTTCAGTCTACTTACCACCGCCTGTTCGACTGGCATCTATGATTAATTTTACAACTAGTTGTAGTTCAATAATGGAAAAATATAATTCGCTTATTTGTATTATTGGCGATTTAAACTTAAGTCAAATAAACTGGAGGTTGATGGATGGCGACTCCTGTTCTCGTTCCTTACCGAATGTATGTGAAAACCTTATAGATTTTACTCTTGTTAACAAACTAACACAATTGAACAATGTTATAAATAAATCGGGACGTGTTTTGGATCTTGTGTTAACTAATTTAACCTCATGTCATGTCACTGAGAGTACATGTTCGTTGACTGTCGTGGATCTCTACCATCCTCCATTGGATATCTTAATTACATCTTTAAAAAATAAGAGATTGCCATATAACTCAGGTAATGAAAAACCAAACTTCTATAAAGCAGACTTTGATTCTATTCGTGAACAGCTGAAAAAGCAAGATTGGAATTTATTATTAAGTAAAGACAATACTGTCGATGAGATGGTTTCTAAATTTTATACAGTAATTAGCGATGTAATAAAGTACGTTCCTTTAACTGTACTTAAAAGAAATAATTACCCACCATGGTTTACTCAAAATCTGATAAGAGCTCTTAGAGAAAAAAATAAGATAAGACTGCGCTTTAAAAAATATCGTAACCCAAGGGATGGTATCGAACTGGATGTTCTCGGCAAACGATGCAATAGATTGGTTATTCACTGTTATAACTATCATATGAGGAAACTCGAAGAGGGTCTTTCTGAGAATCCAAAGTTGTTTTGGACATTAATTAAAAGTAAAAGACGTGGTTCTAGCAGATACCCTGCCACAACATGTCTGATGGAAACACATTCACATTCGATAATATAAATATATGCGAAATGTTTGCGAATACTTTTTCAGCTGTTTACGAAGGGAACTGTATTTTGGACAGTGGTGGTTATATTGATTTTGACTTTCCTGACACTTTAAAACCGAATACTGTATGCCTGTATGCCCCTGTGTTGAATCATGATACTGTGCTTGCTAAGTTAAAATCGGTAGACAGTAATAAGGGTGCAGGGTCAGATGATGTGCCCTCTTTCTTTATAAAGGCCTGTGCATCTGAGTTAGTCGAACCATTGCTCACTATTTATAATGCGTCTTGGCTGCGGGAGTGTTCCCTTCCTTATGGAAAACTGCAAAAGTGGTTCCAGTTTACAAGTCTGGTTGTGATGAACTCATTGCAAAATATAGGCCGATCTCAATCCTATCATCATTTGCTAAAATCTTTGAATCCCTTATCTGCCCGTATCTTCAAAGACATGTTAGACTGTATCTGAGTGACTACCAGCATGGATTTGTTAGCTCTAGGTCTACTTGCACTAATCTCATTACTTTCACTGAGTACCTGGTTGGTGCCGTTGATGCTGGTAAGGAAGTGGATGTTATCTATACTGATCTCAGTAAAGCTTTCGACAGAGTTCCGCATGATATTCTGATCAAAAAGCTGTCAGCTTACGGAATTACAAGATCTTTTCTAAAGTGGCTGGCATCTTATCTGTCAAAGCGAGAATTTTATGTCGTTTTGAATAGATTTCGATCCGATACTCGCAGTATAACCTCGGGAGTGCCCCAGGGGTCTCATCTGGGTCCAATCCTATTCAACTTATTTATTAACGACTTGCCAAATTGCTTACAGTTTTCTGATCCTTATTTGTATGCGGATGACCTAAAGCTTGCAAGAGTTGTTAGCTCAAAGGATGATGTTGAACTACTGCAAAAAGATATCAACTCGCTCATAAAATGGTGTAGTACAAATAAAATGCAACTTAATCATAAAAAATGTTTTTCATGAAATTTTCTAGAAAGTGCAATGACTTACATCACGATTATGCTATTCAAAATAATATTATTCAAGCGGTGGACATGAAGAGGGATCTTGGTGTTGTATATGATAAAAAATTAACTTTCATACCACAAATAGAGAACATCAGTAATAAAGCTTCCAGAATGTTAGGTTTTGTTCTCAGATACAGTAGGTGTTCAAATTCAAATTCAAATTCAAATCATTTATTGCATGCCACATTGGTGTACAAAGTAATTAATTAAATAGGTACAAAAGGTGTTAAAATAAAAATGTAGCGCCCCGTAAGGGCATAGCAAACAGAGGGAGTATAGCTAGCTTATTAAATATTGTATTATACATTTTAACATTAAATAAATTAAAAATTAAAAATTGTAATACATGTAACATTATTAGATACTATTCATTACAAAATAAAAAATAAAGAAATTAATAACAACAAAATGATAACAATTAAAATAAAAAATAAAATTAAAATTGTCATGCATGACAATATAAAAATATTACTTAAATTTAAAATGATTTATCTCATATTCAATTAAATAAAATATTTGTAATATTAAATTACAGTAAAATATTGCCCTTTAAAATTATTGTTAAAATTTATCATTAAAGAACTCATTTATATTATAGTAACTTTTATTAATAAGATATTTCTTCAAGTTTGTTATGAACTGTGTCATTTCTTTTATTTCTTTTATGTCATTAACTCATTAGGTAAGTGATTATAGATTTTTACAGCCATTGAGTGTGGACCTGATGTAACAAATTTTAATTTTAATTGTGTTTGAAAAGCAATAAGACCAAAATACTGTTGTTCAATAATTTAGTCCGTAGCATCCTAGAATATTGTAGTGTAGTATGGCGACCGCATTACTCCGTGCATTCTTTACGGTTGGAGCGCATACAAAAACGATTTATGTGGCATCTTACATTTGCGGAAGGTAAAACAAAGACACTGGTCTCCTACAAAAAAAGACTTCAACATTTTAATTTACTCAGTTTAGAAAAACGTAGGGATCTAATTGATGCAATGTTGGTTTACAAAATTTTTAACAACAAAATTGATTGGCCACAATTGTTAAGCTTATTTAAACTTCGCGCTCCTTCCCGAATTCCTAGAACCCCAATTACCCCGTTGTGTCCACCGTTTAGGAGAACTGTACTAGGTGGTAGCTCTCCTGTACCCAGGATTTGTAAACTGCTTAATAGCATCAGTCATACAATTAATCTACACAATGACTCCTTAAATGCATACCGCAAATCGATCAGGATGCATCTTTCTGACCCTGATATCTCTTTTAAGAACTGATATCTTAGTTTTCTTTTTTCTCAATTAATGTGTGAATTATTAATTAATTATTGTGAATTAGTTTTTTAGTGTTTAATTGTCTTTATTTCTAAGCATGCTGTGTTTACCTGTAATTAGTTGTTACATTTAGCATAAATAACTTGTAAGAATCTTAAATAATATTAATGTAAACAACTGTTGGTAAAACTATTAAAAAAAATTTAAAAAAATCACCTAATATGCTAGTTCTCTTACTATCTCGTCAATTTTTTTACTACTGCCTATTCGGTTTTTTGTTTGTCAAATTATAGGATTGGTGTAATGATTGGCGAACTGCGACACCTTCAACATTCAGAAAACTCGTGTAATCAAGTAATTTGATGTGCACTATGACCACCAAGAAGTAAAATCACTTAAGGTTAGGCCTTAAGCCCCAGACCCAGTACTCGACAAAAATCAATTAACAAAACTTCGGTGGCTTCAACCACTCACAAGCCTTGTCTCGTCGGCCACCCCAGGCAAGTAAGCCCCATTCATTTTGATCACTGCCTATTACTAAAGAAATAAGTAATGTAAACTTACGTTGACGAAAGTATGATTGTCAGGAACGGTGTGATTTGGATATCAACGCCGGTATTCTCTCACAGCTTCCGCGGAATTTCCATTGCAATATCCGTACACAAAATGAATATCTGCTTGATGTTGTGGCGGATAGTTGCGCCTCGGCATTGTAACCAAGTTAATAACTTACAGTTCAACAAATAAAAATAACAACCAACACTTTAACAATAACAAAAATAAAAACCAATAGTTCAAAAATAACAAATTAACAACAAAACTTAACAGCACAACGATTTAATAACATTTCTAATCGCGGGCACCACTCTACTTTTCGGTATAATCACGACTCGAAAGCCACCATATCTTTTTCAAAAGCTTAATTGGTCTTCTCGTATACGTTTAGGTCGACTTCTGCTTCAGGGATACAAAACTACAGCATTCAAAGGAAGTTTTAAATATGCCGCCGCAAAGATATGGAACAATATCACACCACCTATTCGCAGTGCATCACCCATTACTACATTCCGACGCAAAATTAAAGAATATGTTTTCAATTGCCAAATTGAGGGTGTATCAGATATGATTATAATATGATTATTTAAAATTAAAATGAACTACTTGTTTTTATTATATTTTATAAATCTATATAGGTATATATGTAATGTAGTGTAAGGAATCCCCTTACTTACCCTATAATATTATCATTAATGTATAATATATTAATATATTAGCACAATAAAACTCACATTCTTTTTAAAAGGTGTATTTCTTCCAACAACCAGTACGTACCACTCAAAATCAACCGTCCACCACCAATGCTCCAGCCAAAGTGACCGTCATCTAATGCCTCGATTCGCCATGCTGTTTTACCGCTATTTTTTTCCCGCCAACACTCAGTGTTGCCAGTGAAATAAAAACATGGAGTTCGTTCGGATACGAGTATCAATTGAAATATAAATTACTAAATTATTAATCAACCTAACACTCGTCCATCCTGACAAGGTGCATGTCCCCATGCACTAGTTAACCTAACACTTCGCCAATCGAGTCACTTTACAATATCATAATTATCTTATACTCGTATTACAGTCAAATTATTAAAACTTGACTATTAATAATCTCTCCACTCGTAATATTGACAAATATCACAATACATCCAATCTCGTACTTAGTTTAAGTTAAACTATAGTTTTATTTATTAATATTACACAAAACTTAAATTTGTTTTTACTTAAAACGCAAAATAACTCTAGTCAACACTTTCATTGTAGGTATTTAAAAATAGTTAATGATTAGTTAACAAAACTTAATTAAAACATACTACGTTTCTGATAAATCAATATTATAATAATATAACAATACTCAATCATTGTGGTTTGATTAAATATTTTAATAAAAGAGTGCATCAACTGGAAATAATATCCAAATCTTACAATCTTAGAAAGAAAATTGTCACAGTTCTCAAATTTACCCATTAAAATAAGTAATGTTTTTCTAATAAACCGAACTAGTTCTAAAATAGTACTATAACAACAAAACAAAACAACCACTTGCAAACCCTCCTTCTTGCAAGTGATTATCACAAAACTTCCTTCATAGCCAACACAACCACCCGCAAAGCCTTTCTTCTTGAAAGTGATCGCATTGGGTAACGATCTATGAACCCTTCCTTCTCATAGATCGTCTCAAATTTCTATTCCTGACATTGTGCATGTCCTCATGCACCACAAATGAACAAACGTTTCATCATATTAGTTACAAATTAGTATCAATTATCTTTTAACATTTATTTGCGAACTCATAAATTCTCGCAAAATAATTTAAATGAATATAAATATCCGTGTGTAAGCCCATCAATTCTTACACAACTAGTTAGCGTGTGTAAACCCATCAATTCTTACACAACTAGTTAGCGCGAATTATGTACTTTGGGGTAGACTTTTTAAGTAAAAGATTATATTTCGTAAAAATACTGTATTGAATACACAAATTATGACAATGTCTGTTCATTACGCTAATAAAACGAGAGTGTCCCATAGTCCCATCTATCGTCTCGCCCACACATTATAATATGACGTCACTTCACCACCTTACACCTACACACACTTTAACACCTCCACCCCTACTTCGAAGCCCTTTCTTCTTTTGAGAAAAAGGGCTGCTCGTTGTTGTGACTTCTCCCAGCCATAGTTAAGTCTTTCTCCTTCTTAGGTTTATCATCCTTTTTTCTTTTCTGTATCTTCTTGTAAATTATAAAAGCTATTATCGTTGTTCCTAGTATTATATAGATAGGGACCGTCCAATAATAATAATCATTATCTTTCAATTCATCCAAGTTAACCAATTTTTCCTTCTCAATCAAAGATTCTAGTCTATAGACATCATTCAATGGAACATTGTCCAATAGTAGTGGCTGGTTTACATTTTTTACAGTAGTATTTTTAAGTTGAAATGATAATAGCTTGATAGGCGATCTTTTTATTTGATTCTTATAATTTTTTACATTATATGATTTAGTAGAGAAACTGCAACCATCAGGAACTTCAATCAAATATGTACCATAGCAGGACTTATAAATTTCTTGAGCACACATCAGATGTAATTTTGTATTGTTAGTGCAAAATAATATATAATGGGCATCATCAAGTTTCTGTATCAATTCAGTACTGGCCTTAAAATGTGTATATTCACAGCTTTTAGACAATTCTTGTCCTAATATAAGTAGGTATATGCAGTCATTGGTGGTTTTAAAAGTGGCTATCAATTCTTGCTCTTCACAGTAATAGATTTCGTGAAATTTCTTACACTCTTGGTTTATATAATAATAGTTTTCGTTGTTCATTGCCAGATAAGGTTTAGGTGGAATTAATATAGTACTATTAGAAGTAGGAAATAATATGAATAGGAATAATATGATAATATATGTATGTATCAAAATGCATTATAGGGAACTTCAGAGCAAATACAACCTTATTGTCTACAAAATAAGATCCACAATCAATAATATCGTAATAATCTCTCACTGCAGTGTTTTCATCCACCAATAATTCTGATTGGTCATACAGATCTTTTAAGGTATCTAACATAAATCGAATATTGGATGAGCTGATAACACTGCGATGAGTTACACCTAGCTTAGAAAAACTAATGGCATTTTCTAACGAAACTACATAATCCAGAATTATTTGCAAATTAATTTTTAACAAATTAAACAAACTGTTAATTTTTATATAATCTTCCAATCTATAGTTTGTCATTTTAATTTTTTGTATGATTTCATTAAATTTTACATGTATTTTATACTCATTAGCGGTAACAGTGGATAGAGTTGTATTAAGTACATCCAAGAACTGTTTATTTAAACTAACACCAGAATTAACTTTATCTTTTAACCTTTCCTGATTCTTTTGCAATACATTTATAGCTCTATTGTAATACAGTGCATCTTCATGATCAAGGTTACCGGTTATTGCCTTAATGATTGAACCCAAACCATCAATAAGTCCGCGTTTTTGGTATGATTTTTTAGTCAGCGCATTATATTTTTCATATATAGTGTTCAGCATTTTGATAAGTACTTGATTTGAAACGATTAATGTGTCAATGAAATTACTGGGATCAGAGGACTTAATATAATCTATATAACTACCTAAATAAGCTTCTATATTCTTAATGCTATCTTTTATCTTATCTAATTCAAAATAATGTAGGAATACATGTTCAGTTTTCTTAAATTTAGCACTGCCTAACCTAAATGGAAGTATCCCTGGATTTTCCACCAACTCAGTTGTCAGAATTTGATGGGCCTGCAACATTCCTGAGATCCTGCAACAAGTTATTTTGTTGTTACAGAGGTTTTCTCAGAATACGTTTATGGTGGACAATTTCCTTATCATCTAAGACCTTAAGTGCTAAGTTACTCCTTACTCTACGTCCTAAATATCTAGGTTTCGTCTTATGACGAACTGCTAGGGGGTTCTTAACATAAAGGGCTTGGCCCTCTTCATAGGTTAATGGTTAATATTACTACGCTTATTCCAGTTAACCCTAGAAAGATAATGTGCGCTTCAGAGGCGCCCGCAAAACAAATAAATTGCTGTCTTTTTTTTATTTACGCGCGTACAAGTTTGTGTTTCGGCGCCAACTCAGTCGTCGGTCAGCACTCCCGAGAGGCGACCGCTCCTGTTCGGTAAGCACCATAGTTTCAATATTATGGCAACACATTGCGCTCGAAAGGCGCCACTTTGTCGCAGCAACAGTACATAAATTTGTTTTTTTTAAGTATTTTTTTGTTTTTGAGACAGAATATTTCATAACTCACTAGTTAGCAAGAGAAAAAACTATAAATGTTATACATATTTGTAAAAAAATTTACCTCTACAGAAGACATTTTATTTTTGTTAATTTTCGTAAGGGATTTTTAAAATGGCAAATTTTTTATTATAATTAAAAAATAATAACTTAGGTTTGTGATTTATTTACTTATTAATAATGTAGCATTTCACAAAACTATAAAAAAGTAAAATAATTCTCTTTCTATGAAACTATTTAATTTCAGAATCATTCAATGTACGGGATGCATATGATATAGGTTTATCCTTTCCTATAGGACCTTGTGAAAGAATTGCGCCCAAAGCAAAGTTTGATGCGTCAGTTCGTAGGTTAAAATCTTTCTCAAAATTAGGGTACTGCAATATGGGGTCATTAATCAGTAGATTTTTACAATGCTCAAAACATTTGATGTATTTTGGAATCTTTTCAATTTTAGCACCTTTTTTTAAAAATGAAGTCATAGGTTTGGTTAAGTGAGCAAAATTTGGGATAAATTTCCTATAATAGCCCAATAAACCAAGGAATGACTTAATTTCTTTTGTTGTTTGCGGTATGGGAAACTTCTGAATTATACTTATTTTTTCTGGATCAGGCTTCACGTCTTTATTTGTAACTATATGACCTAGGAACGGTGTTTCTCTCTTCATAAATTCCGTTTTATCTAGCTGAATTTTAAAGTTAGACTCCCGGAGTCTTTGGAATACTGCTTCTAAGTCCTGGATGTGCTCTTGGAGCGAAGAATTATATGTAATTATATCGTCCATATATACGGTTACGTTCTTAAGACCACGCAGCACGTTGTCCATAACGCGCTGAAAGGTTCATGGAGCGTTTTTTAACCCAAAAGGCATTCTGAGAAACTCATAATGCCCTCGAAACCCGTCGTCAATACTGAACGCAGTTTTAGGGATATCTTTAGGGTTCAACTCAATTTGGTGGAATCCAGATTTTAAGTCTAAAACTGTAAAATATTGACATCTACCCAATTTATCTAGAATATCGTTAATATTTTGAATTGGGTATCTGTCACTCACGGTTTTTTCATTCAATTTCCGGAAATCGATAACGAGGCGCCATTTGATTTCACCTGACGCATCCTTTTTTTTTGGCACAATCCACACCGGAGATGACCAAAGACTATTAGAAGGACGTATAATTTTCTGAGCTAACATTTCTTTTATTTGTTTTTCTACTTCTGGTTTATGAACATGTGGATACCTATAAGTTCTTGCAAACACTGGTACTTCATCAGTGGTGGTTATTTGATGCTTAATCTGGTTAGTAAATGATAAGTCCGTACTAGGTGTATAAAAAATGTCACTATAATTTTTACACAATTTTAATAAATTATATTTTTCCTCCTCATTTAAATGTTCAGTTCTAATAAAAGATTCTGTGACGTTACTTTTCTCTGCGACTGTATCAAAACTAAAGATGTCGAAATTATTATACAATGTATGCACTATAAGTGGAGAACTTAAGCTTACAATGATGTCATTATTTGTCGGGTTAGTTATTTCTAGGTATGCATAGCCCGACTGAGCTCTTCTTATCGTCGCAGGTATGCGACATTTATTCAGCGACTCTATGCTAGGAATAAAAATATCGCCGTCCTGTACTGTGACCGGAATGTTGACTAATTTAGTAGATTTAGATCTCACTAAAGCTTCAAAGAGATTATTAATTCCGGAATCTAAAATTTTTATCGGTATGACAGCATTTGGCGTAATTAATTTTTTATTACAAAGGTCAACATTCGCTTTAAGTTTTTCTAACATTTCATATCCAATCAAACCATCAAACACATTATGGAATTTATACAAGTAAAATTTTGAATTCATATTTTCATTAAACTCTGAAAACAATGGTATCTGTATAGAATAGTTATTACTTGTCGTTGTATGTATATTGGTCACAGTAAAGGGTTCAAAGCACAAGGGCGAGCTGGGATAATATTTTTCAATAACATCTGAAGTTAAAAATGACTGATTTGCCCCAGTATCAATCAAAAGTTTAATAGGTGGTTCTTTTATTTCTAGATAAGGTAACTGTCTTTTAATATGAGCGTTGACACTCAGGTACAAGGTCCTGGGTTCGAGTCCTGGCAAAAATTTTGTGTTTCATTTTGCGAATTGGATTGACATTCTGTTTCAATCTGCCTAACATAATTATTCGGTTCAATCTGCTCTACACAGTTGTTATCGGTGTGCTCGCCGACTTGGGCGACTTCGTTATCAGTTTCGTATGGCTCGCTGCTATACTGTGCGTGGGCGCCGGAGTCATAACAACAATTATGCGACTGCATTTCTCGTACTGATAAACATTGTCTGGGCATTGTGTACTGTAATAATTATTGAGCAATGGCTTAAGGGGAATATTTGCCGAACTATAAGATAATCCGCTCATAGGTTGAGGTTTCGGAACCAAATTATTATTAAAATTATTATACGGTAAACTAGGCCTAAACTGAGGTTGTTGGAAACGATTTAAATTATAATAAGGTTTCTGAAAACTTTGATTTTGTGGGCGAAAGTTGTTATTTCGTTGAAAGTACGGTGACGTAAATCTATTTTGATACATAAAATTTGGCCTTTGAGGTTGTAATGATCTGTTTAAATTGGGTAAAGGCCATTTTGAATTATTAGAAAAGTTGAAATTTGGTTTATTTTGATCTGGTTTTGTATAAAATTGGGGATTATTATTTTTCCGAATATATTGTATATTTTGTTCTTCTTTAATATAATTAAGGGCTGTTGCCAAATCTGCAGGCCGCATAGCTCTTATGGTTGTGCCCAGTGGTTCTTTAAGACCGGCCAAGAATGTTTTTAGTGTTTTAGCTTGGAAAACTCCCTTTTACAGATTACTACAGCCTCATTAGTTTCATGCAATTGAATATAGTTTGTAATAGTATTAAGAATATGTATGCATCTGTTATAGTATTCTTATGGCGTTTCATTTTCCTGTTTCATGTTAACTAAGTCTCTGTTCAAACAATTTTCGTCTCTCTGATCACCGAAATTTTTCAGTAGCACATTTTTTAATTGATCCCATGAGGTAACTCCGTTGATATTTACTATCTTCTCAGCTTTACCTTGAAGCTTATTCAAAATATTGTGTAAAATGAGTGAATTATTAAAACAATTAAATGTTCCCGCTTCGTAATATTGTGTTAAAATTGTTTTACAAGTAGTGATAAATCTATGAAGTTGGTTGGGGTTTCCATCATAATTAGGTATAATTTGTAACGAGCTTTTAATTTGAGACAAGACATTTTCAGCATGAAATGTAACATTAGGAACTGGAGTAGCCATTTTACAACTCAATGACAAAATAGCACAGTGACAATCGAATTCAAAAAGTTTATATTCACAAACACAATAAAAAACAATTTGAATAAAAATGTGAAAGTAAAAAAAAATATTAATTAGGATTTTACACACAAAATTAGATTATTGACTCTCGTTTATCATAAACAGATAGATAATACACAATCGTAATAACCACCATGAATATGTAAATTTTATTTTTTCAAGTTTTTATTTTACTTCAGTACCTATATAGGTATTTAATTTTACTACTCTTAACAACTTTTTTCGCAATACATCAAACTTATACATAAGACACAAATCAATCAACTCATGCAACAAAAATATTTAAAATTAATAATATGTTCTGAAGTTCTCTATAGGCAAATATGTACTATTCCACGTAAACTAATGAAGGAAACTGGACTTACATAGTCATCAGGAAACAGCAGATCCTCAGCATCTTCATTTTTACCACTTTTTATATACCTATATTATATTTTTATGTACTAGGCCAAACAGAAGCTCGGTAATCGTTGCGATGATTTTCCTTTTGATTTTTGAAAAGTAGGTACCGCAACTCGATCCTGTAGACTGCGCCAATTATGTACTTAGGGGTAGACTTTTAAGTAAAAGATTATATTTCGTAAAAATACTGTATTGAATACACAAATTATGACAACGTCTGTTCATTACGCTAATAAAACGAGAGTGTCCCATAGTCCCATCTATCGTCTCGCCCACACATTATAATATGACGTCACTTCACCACCTTACACCTACACACACCTTAACACGCGTGTAAACCTATTCTTATGTGAGTTCAATTTGTAAACCCATCCATTCTTACAAATCGAACGCACCTCATACCGGCCTCTCGCTAGCATACCTATATCCCGCTAGCATACCTATATCCCGTTAGCATACCTATATCCCGCTAGCAAACTAAAATCCCGCCAGCAAGGTTACGAACCCATCCATTCTCGTAACCAAGATAGCTATAGGATATCGGATACGCTACGCTAGAACCTATTCTAATGCGAGTTCAATTTGTAAACCCATCCATTCTTACAAATCGAACGCACCTCATACCGGCCTCTCGCTAGCATACCTATATTCCGCTAGCATACCTATATCCCGCTAGCATACCTATATCCCGCTAGCAAACTAAAATCCCGCCAGCAAGGTTACGAACCCATCCATTCTCGTAACCAAGATAGCTATAGGATATCGGATACGCTACGCTAGAACCTATTCTAATGCGAGTTCAATTTGTAAACCCATCCATTCTTACAAATCGAACACACTTCATACCAACATCTCGCTAGCATACCTATATCCCGCTAGCATACCTATATCCCGCTAGCATACCTATATCCCGCTAGCAAACCAAAATCCCGCCAGCAAGGTTACGAACCCATCCATTCTCGTAACCAAGATAGCTATAGGATATCAGATACGCTACGCTAGAACCTATTCTAATGCGAGCTTAATTTGTAAACCCATCTATTCTTACAAATTGAACATACCTCTTACCAACAGCCCGCTAGCAAACCAAAACAATAAAATACAAATAACAATAAAGAGGAAGTTACTAGGAATAGCAGAAGACTCCACTAATAATCGCTTTCTGTGTCGCTTAAATTGAAATCATTATCCATATTATTATCAACATTCTCCCTTAACTCGACAAAATTAACCCAGGGCAACAACCTATTTAAGAATTGCAAAAGCTGATCGGGATGCGAACAACGAACGCAGTGACAGAGCCTCAGACCTCAAGGTCCTATCATTAATACCGTGGATTTTGCAATCCACTGCACGTTTTCCAACTATAATATATCACATTGATCGAGAACTAATTTTTCGTTTAAAATTTTTTTTTTCTTATAGGCTCGTTAAATTTAGTTTTCCTTATAAGCATATCCTCTAATGCCTGATCATAATTTTGTGGAGGAATAGGAAATGAGTTAGTAAACTCAAATTAGTAAATTTTTTCTTGCCATTCTTGCATAGTAAAAAAAAAGGATTGAATTTAACCCTTTGTACCACGCCTTAGCAAAGGTAGTCACTTTTTCTCCGAATATCGATCGTCCGAAAATCAAAATCCCCAACGCGCTTGCTAAATCATCTCTCAAATATCTCAAACATCAAATATCTAATGCTTTTGTGTCATAATATCGGGTGCTATCATAATTAGATATCCAAATTTCGACTCCGGGCACTTGCTATCATATCACATGTCCTAAGTGTTATATTTATTGTATAATGTATGTTAGTCCGAATCATCATCTCAGCCAAAAGACGTCCACTGCTGGACAAAGGCCTCCCCCAAGGATATGAGGGGTATTTGCCGTAATCGCCACGCTTGGCAGGCGGGTTGGCGATCGCAGTAGGTTGAGGGTAACCTCAGAGAGATGCTGCTGCCCATCCTCTGGAATGGTCCCTTAGTCGGCTTTTACGACACCCACGGGAAGAGATGGGGTGGTGCAATTCTTTATCCCCGGCACCACACAGGGAAATCTAGCTCCATAATTTCGATTTTAGGGCATGTTATATTATGAGTCATTAAGTTAGGGCTACTTACCATTCGGACACATGATGATTATGTCACAAAACGTGACACGTTAGATTTTATGGATAAAAAAATGTATGAGACAAAATAGAGAACCCTTAGCAAGGCCTTGGAGTTTCTGCATACCGCAATTAGTTGTAGTCCTGTCATCCCAACCATACACCGAGGTACACTCATTAACCTTCTCTAACCAAACATCAATGCGCTGATTTTTTCGTAGAGGGAGCGAAATTAGGGAGTATATTCTCATGATCTAGCTATTGATACGACTATGCACCTGACGTGGAAGGGCGAGACGCAAAACTACCTCTATCACACTTTAACATATTCATTAAATCTCTCTTAGAAGAGGAAGGGCTATGTAACCTTTCAGACTGTCTCGCGTGGTCAAGTTGCCCAGCACGACACTCTGCATTGCTCCGCTGCTCGTTCAGCGGTGAGCCACGATGACCACAGTCGTCCTCGCTCCGCACGCTGAGTAGCCGCTTCGATGTGCAGTGTCGTCGTTCCGCTGCCCGAACCCGCTCGCGTTCCCGTTGCAGCTCGCTCCCCAACATGTTGATCCTCTCACGATCCTGCTTCTGTTCTCCTTGGATATGGCTAGGGCTTCGGGTCCGGCTCCGACGCCGACTCTGAGACCGCCTTTGGCGACTTCAAGTTCGAGAGGCTGCACAAGATCTCCTGCAGCCAGGTGTCTCAAGTCTACGACGGACTATGTCTCGACTACGAAGTTCCATCAAGTCTTCCATGAAAACAGAAAATAGAACAGTTACTTTAAAATAATCAAATATTTTGTTTTGCTTAAAGTGCAAATATCTCCTATACGGTTAATCGTAGCGCAAAAATAAGCAAATTTTCGTCCCCCTTTATTGAATCCTATTATCACATCTACCTTTAAGAATCTGGTATCATTGAAGCTATAAACCTTAAAGCTACACACCTCACCGAGTAACATAGCTAGCGTTTGGGCTGTACTCGACACACTTACAAATAAATTTATTGGCTATTTATTAACCTCAATTACAGATAATTTAAACGTATTAAACAGAATATCAGTAAAAAGGTGGACTTTACCGGTTATCTAAGAGTCTAAGTCTAAGAGTCACTTTTGTTATAATAACTTTTTATGCCTTAGTGTTATAGACTGGAACCACCGAAAACTGCTTACACGGTTAACTACCTGAACTTTTGAAGCTCTACCAATAACTGCGTGAAGAATAAAACTTCTTGACATTTGAGTAACGTACACATACAACTGCTCACCCTTAACCTTATAAATACCCCCAAACAATATTAAATTGTTGGTTTGGTTTATCTACAACCTTCCCTTCTTTGTTTCATTTCATCTCAAAATCAAAGTCAAAACCTTCCATCAGTCATATTTTCAAACTTTAATACTTCAGTCTTTATAAACGACAATGTAAGTAAGTAAGTAAGTAAGTAATCATTTATTCAGTGCTTCCAATACATAAACATTACAATGTGTAACTGTTCAGTATATAATTGTCCTACCAGTAATAAAATAGAAAATGTTTATTTATTAAATTGTCCAAGACTCGTGTAACGTAATGGAAACCTTAATATCTTTTCTTTAATTTTTCTTTTCTTTTTGCAATTGTAATTACTTCTATTAAAGCTGTGGAGTTTCTTGCGCCCATCCTTCTCCACAGTTAAAATAGACGTCCTGAATGGTTAGTAGGTGAAAAATGTATGGACTATTCAAAAGCACTTTTCGTAAGTTTATTTGAATATTTTTTTTGACTTTGACTTCGACTCTGAAGAGAAATCTAGAAACTTATCGTTAACTACCAGACATGAAACCCTCGCACACACACACCTTCAATCTTATTCATTTAAACACCACCCATAGACTGGATTACATAATAACCAAATCCCTTGATGGGCATAGGACGATTATGACACAATAAACCTGAAGAGGTTGCGGCAGATCGAGAAAGTAAAGTCACCTCACAACGAAAATCCATAAAAGATTTCAAGGGAAAATCGTTTACCTTAACTTCCCTAATAATCTCAAAAGTTAGGACTCTTATGTCGAATTACGCAATGTTCTATGTGTAGGATGAGTACTATTGTTAACGCCTATAGTTTCGGATCGAACCATGTAACTATTAGCTTTGTGCCCAAATCTAGGTCAGAGTGTCCTACGACCTGCCTTCTTTGCTTACTGAATTAATTACTTTATTATTGTTACCTGACATGAACGAGCGAGAAATAGAATTATTTACAGAATCTTTAGATGTAATCTTAAAATTACTTCTATCAAATGGTACCGGAACCTCATTAATAGTCTTAGGGAACTGTAACAACCGTTCAGGTTGGTTGGTTGTACAGGGTAACGCGTTAGCGCTAGATCGCATAGTTTCATCGTTCAATACCTGAATACATGACACACCGCACGCTTGCCATGAACGTCACACTGGTTCAATAACAGTTGTAAACAAATTGTAAACAAATACAACGCACTATTTAATACCACTGATATAGATATTTTCTCGGAAACACGTAAAAGTTTTAAGAACAAAATTTTGTTACAACGTATTATTTAATTTATTTAACTTATTTTTCATTGTAGTAAATTTTTATATTATTTCGTCTCTAAGGGATGTCTGTTACTTGAGATTGAACTTATATTAATTATGTTATTTGCATGTAGTGGTACCTATAAGTGAAGCATTACTCATTTTTTGTAATATGCAATGTATGTTATAGTAAGTTTTTGTGTAATTGCTTTGTTGGTGACCCAAATAAATAAATAAAATAAATAAATAAATAAAGCAAATTTCTCATAGTAGTTCGTTTCCACAGGTTCGTTATACCTGCTCCTCCTTTTAGCATATCCTCCAAGGAAGGGATTGACCATAATTTTGCTCGAAAGGAAAAACGTTTAACAGTTTTTGTTGCCATTCGAGCCAAAGTGAACAATATCGAATTCAAACTTTCATATCAAGTAATAAAGTCAATACTGTCTTCTCATCCCAGCCATACACAGCGGCACACTCGTTCACCTTTTTAAGCCACACGTCTATACGTTGACTCTTTGAGGACGAATCAAAATCTGGCAAAGATTTTTTTTTTTAAATTCATGCTATCACTACTATGTGACCGAGTGGCCGACACATATGCCCGGGACTGAGCCTTAGCCTTAGCACTTAATGAATTTATCATATTATGAACGTCCCTAGCGGTAACAGTTAGACTATCTGACCGTTTAGATTGTTGCGCTGGGGCGTTATCCTCGATGTCCCGGTCCACACGTGCTTGTCGAACTGCCACGCCCTTGATGTCGCTCTGCACTCCGCAGTCTGCTACCCGCTTTGTGTCCATCGGGTGTCGTCAAACGGCGTTGCAGAGTGATTCGTTCTCATGAGGCATGATTCTGAAACTCAAAACACAAGCTGTGAACTTTGTCCGAAAATTTCGCCGTCTTAGGAGTAAAATAGTAGCAACTACATATTAAGTTAAACTCAAATATCTCGAAAACAGTGCGACGTAGCGCAAAAATAATGAAATTTTGGCCCCCCGGACACCCCCAGTCCATCACCGACACTACCAATTGACACCCTTTAAGGAACCTTTAAACAACCTTCAACCTGAGGGTGGAGAAAAACGCCAAGCAGAAAATACAACAATATCAAAACGGGACTTCGTTGCTTAAAATTATCGTTATTTTCACCACTGGTACTCACTTTAACTAACACCAGAAGTCCACAACAGTCACATTTAAAATATACAACTACCCTTTCCAATTGAAAATAAAGGAAAACCTTTAAATCACTTTGAAGCTAACACTTTCACGTTATTTTTAATATAATTTGTTTAGTTTACTTATTGCTTTTAAAATTAAGTAGCAATCAAAGCTAGTAGGCTGGCATTATCCCACTTCTGAAATGTAAGGAATCCCCTTACTTACCCTATAATATTATCATTAATGTATAATATATTAATATATTAGCACAATAAAACTCACATTCTTTTTAAAAGGTGTATTTCTTCCAACAACCAGTACGTACAACTCAAAATCAACCGTCCACCACCAATGCTCCAGCCAAAGTGACCGTCATCTAGTGCCTCAATTCGCCATGCTGTTTTACCGCTATTTTTTTCCCGCCAACACTCAGTGTTGCCAGTGAAATAAAAACATGGAGTTCGTTCGAATACGAGTATCAATTGAAATATAAATTACTAAATTATTAATCAACCTAACAGTAGGTATAATCTAAAAATAATTATAAGTATGTATATTAATTCATTAATAATAAATAAGTAATACTTACTATTTAAACATGTTATTTTATCACAACTACAGCAACAAGAGTTTGTCACAACAACAGATATTTTGTATTTGTTTTTACTTTTAATTTAATTTTTTATGGGTCCAGCTGAAAATCAGCGTTGTGGCTACAAGTTACAACATGAGCTGAGCTGGTCAGCCCTTTCAGTTGTTTCTCACTATACCTTAGATATAAGAAACCTATTGTAATGTTTATGTATTGGAAGCACTGAATAAATAATTACTTACTTACTTACTTACTTACTTGTAAGCAAGACGAAGGTCAGGAAACAAAGTCAAAGTCAATAAAGGTTGATACATGTAGTCATTGGCGGCTAGTTATTTGAGTCACTGTGAAATCAACCGTATTTCAAAGCGTTTACAATTAATTTTACTTTTTTTGCTAACGGTATTTGGCTATAGGTCTGCCGGCTTCATGTCGGCGCGGAGCGACTCAGTTCCATGTGTGCGTTCTTTTGTCACTCATCGTCATCGCCGGAGTTTCGTGTTTATTAGTAGTTTTTACCCTATTCGTGATCAAATCATTGTCTGATCTGATTTTTTAAACGTAAGATTATGTAAATTGTCTTTGGTTTCGTATAGTTAGGTACAATCACCTACCCAAATTGTTTATAAGTAATTTGGGTTATAAAAAATAAACGTATAACAGATTTCTAAGCCACGTCTACAAGCTGTTTTCGAGAGTCATAACGAATCGTCTCGCACGCAGGTTTGATGACTTCCAGGCTATCGAACAAGCCGGTTTCCGAAAAGGCTTCAGCACCATAGACCACATACATACGCTGCGGCAGGTTATACAGAAGACCGAAGAGTATAACCAGCCTCTTTGCTTAGCGTTTGTGGACTATGAAAAAGCCTTCGATTCGATTGAGACATGGGCCGTGCTACAGTCTCTCCAGCGGTGCCAAATTGACTATCGGTATATCGAAGTGTTGAGGTGTTTGTATGGAAGCGCCACTATGTCACTCCGTCTTCAGGACCAGAGCTCGAAACCTATCCAGTTGCAGCGAGGAGTGAGACAGGGAGATGTGATTTCTCCGAAACTGTTCACTGCTGCACTGGAAGATGTTTTCAAGCTTCTGGACTGGAAAGGACTCAGGATCAACTTCAACGGCGTATACATCACTCACCTTCGGTTTGCTGACGATGTAGTGGTCATGGCTGAGACCCTAGAAGACCTCGGCGCAATGCTGGGTGACCTCAACAGAGTCTTTCAACAAGTGGGCCTTAAAATGAACATGGAGAAGACGAAAGTTATGTCGAACTCACGTGTCGTACCCACTCCTCTGAAGGTTGGGGACTCTGCCCTTGAAGTTGTGGACAATTATGTTTACCTGGGACAAACGGTCCAGCTAGGTAGGTCCAACTTCAGCAAAGAGGTCAATCGTCGAATCCAATTAGGCTGGGCAGCGTTCGGTAAGCTACGAAATATTTTCTCGTCCGATATACCGCAGTGTCTCAAGACGAAAGTCTTTGACCAGTGTGTGTTGCCAGTGATGACATACGGGACTGAGACGTGGTCGCTCACTATGGGCCTCATAAAAAGGCTCAAGGTCACTCAAAGAGCAATGGAGAGGGCTATGCTCGGGGTTTCTCTGCGTGATCGAATCAGAAATGAGGAGATCCGCAGAAGAACAAAGGTAACCGACATCGCCCGAAGAGTTGCTAAGCTCAAGTGGCAGTGGGCAGGTCACATTGCTCGCAGGACTGATGGCCGCTGGGGCGGGATAGTCCTGGAGTGGCCACCTGTACCGGAAAGCGCAGTGTGGGCAGGCCTCCAACAAGGTGGACCGACGATCTGGTGAAGGTCGCGGGAAGCCGCTGGATGCGAGCAGCACAAAACCGGTCGTTGTGGAGATCCTTGGGGGAGGCCATTGTTCAGCAGTGGACGTCTTTTGGCTGAGATGATGATGATGATTACAGATTTTATGATTACTTATAAAATTAACAAACAAAGAAGACTTCAAAATCCACATTCTGAGTGCCTAGTGTGAGTTTTGTTTACTATTCGTATTCATTCGATTACGTTAACGAAAACGAGAATTTGTATGGCAAAATGTTAACTCTTCTCTTAAGTCGCCATACTAATTTTCGTTTCCGTAAACGCAATCTAATGAATACGGATAGTAATAACAAAACTTACACTAGGCACCCTGTTACTTTAAACATTATTTTGTGTAGGTGATGTACATCGCTGATATTTCTAGTAAGCAACCCTACGCATACATGGAACTCATTATTATTACACTACAGCACGCAGCGTGGCCACCCGCCACACAGCACAAGCATTCTTTCTCGCTTACACTAAGAGATGCACATAAGTAAAGATGAAAGATCCGACTTCGAAGAACTACGTAACGGTCGTACATTGATGATCAAACACTCGTGCGCCGCTGGGGTATGGTGTAAGCAATTTTGTGATGATATCGACAATCGATATCTCCCAGAATTATTATTTTGTTTAAATTCTTATAAATAATTCTAAATTAACTTAAAGTTTTATTATGGAACTATTAAACATTGGTCTGTGATTTCGGGGTGCCGGGCTCGAAATCCTAGTCATACAAAGGCTCGGACATCTCGAACGCAGCTCTGTGGCGGTAGCCAAAGTAACATTAAGAAAACGATAGCAAAGTTCGAAAAGAATAAAATGTATGGGATTGACATAAGATTGACCACGTGATTTAGCGCGGCTTGTTAATGTTACTTTGGCTAAGCCTACTGGTAGGTTAACTATGAACCCGCATTTGGCACCCGCTGCGATTATTACATATCATCCAGTAATTCAGTTGTTTTAAAAAATATGGTAAATATCGAATGACTGTGCGCTTTTTCGTAATAAATTAAAGGTAGGTATTGTTTAGTATTCGGCTACAATCCAGCCGCCGGATATTCATGGTAAGAGTTCTTTAAAATTTTCATAATCATAACCATTATCGATTAAAATTATGTTGAAACAATTTGTTTTTCGACAAATACCATTCATAGTCTAACTTTTAAAATTTAAAGAGTTGCGAAATAAGCAACTAATGCGTAATTGCTCATAATAGTTTACTAAGGAATAAGAACTAATTAAAGCATAATTTATTTTCGTTCTAATTGCATTACGTAATTCAGGTGTAACAGTAACAGGTAGGTATGATTTTATCGATAGCGACTAGTTGGCTTTCACTTCACTAGTTGGTTGATACGGGGAAGTCCCACGCGTAGGTTTTTTACAACTTTGCTGTCGTCGTACGTAGTGCGTGTAGAAGTTTGGCAACATCGCTAAAATAAGGAATCGACTTACTGGAGACATTTTATGAACTATTTTAACTAAAATTAATGTTATCTTCGAAGATATGCATTTTGGAACCCATGTTCTTTGGTCTTTATTTATTATTTTTAGTGTTAGAATATAACCTTAGAATTATGGGAATTAAAAATATGCAGGTTGAATATTATACTACTAATAAGTCTTTACTATTAAATTAATATGATTTTATTTAAAACTTGCGTCCGCCATCTTGGATCTCGAAATAGATGTTGTATTCGAAATTGGCCCCCCCCGCAAACCATGTAAATGATACCCATATTGATTTTACATAAAAAAGTCACGCCCGCCATCTTGGATCTTGAAAGAGATGTTGTATTCGAAATCGGCACCCCCGAAAACCATGGAAATGATACCTATATTGATTTTACATAAAAAAGTCACGTCCGCCATCTTGGATCTCAAAATACATGTTGTATTCAAAACCAGCCCACCCGAAAACTATGAAAGTGATACCCATATGGATTTTACATAAAAAAAGTCACGTTCGCCTTCGAAATAGATGTTGTATTCGAAATCGGCACCCCCAAAAAACATAAAAACAATATCCATATTGATTTTATATCAAAAAGTTGCGTCCACCATTTTTGATCTCGATTTTAATAGCTCAAACTCAACTCTTGCCTAAATATTAGCGTATTCTAAAATGGCGTTTATCCCTTTAAAAAAACTTATTGAAAAAGACATTACGCATATTATATGCAAAGATCAGAAACACAAGCACATTCTAGAAACAACAAAATAAAATATTAATGTATTAAACTTACCTTTCTTCTGTGTTTCTAATGTTATAAAAATAAATTAACATTGAAAACGCGTGCGTTTTTATTTATTGCGCCACTCCTGACGCGTGTGTCCCGAATGGAGTGTATGGCGAGCACGAATCGCGCCGCGCCCCGCTCGCCCCGCACACCCCGCACGATTGCTCTGTCTAGACGTGCCCGTTGGCCGACTGTAAGAACTATATAGACTGTGCTAACGCTTACTTGCATCGATGTTATAAGTTTGGAATTCGACAATTTTTGATAACTATAACTATTTTCACTTTTATTTTATAACAACAACAACGTCTTTCTTATTCAACTCAATTTTAACAGTTATGCTGATAAGATGTGTTTTTGTTAATTTTAGGCGTGCCTGAAACGCCTAAGGCTAGAACAGGATTCGCTAGCAGCGGCCTCGGTGAAGGCGTTGTTGCTGGCATCGTCCTGGTACCCTTCATCTCTGGAGTTATTTTGGGAGCACTGGTATGTATTATTTAATTTTATTTGGTCTCAACATTTTCTTTTAGTTTTTTTACAATAGGAGAACTTCATAGATAAACCGCAACGAATCTAAAACTTGCCGAGATGAATTTCGTAATAATTTTGTTACCGCCTTACAAATAAAAACTCAAACACCGAGCTTATTCCATAGTTGTACTGAGAATAGTTATAATCAGTGTAAGGTAAGAATAAGGAGAGAATAATTATAAGGTCGACATAATTATTCGTACGATATTTATTTATTTAATTTATTTATTTACTATGGTATACACAACAGGATACATTCAAACTAAACTAAGAACAATAATAAAAACAAGGATGTGAGCAGGAATGCATCCCAAAAGCGTGAATACACAGCATTATAAAAATTACACGTTAACATGCAATGATATCTAATTAACCAGATAAAAAGTTACAACATGAAATATTAAAAGCTATACATTTTTAGATATTTTAAATATTAAATAATTATTAAATAAGTTGGACGCTCAATCGAGGATACGTTTGACTTGAGACTTGAATGAGACGTAATTGTGTGTAAATAAATCCAATTCTCTATTTGATTGCACAATGTCATTGTAAAGTCGGCACATTCTGACGATGGGATTGAAATAGGAGGTATTGTTTTTATATGTTTGCAAGACGAACAACCTGTGCTTGCGGTTCCGGGAGAGTAATTTGGTGTTGAAATTAAGAAGACACAATAAGCTGGGGGAGTCAAATCTGGAGTGTAACACTTTATACAAATGCAACAGATCCTGCTGTTTACGTCGAGTTTCAAGTGTTTATACTCGGAAGTGGCTTAATCTTTCGGTGTTAGATGATAATTTCCTCCCAAGTCCGCATCTATAACTCAATATTTTAAGACACTTTTTTTGTACTCTCTCAATTTTGCCCGAGTTTACTGCATAGTGCGGAGACCAAATAACAGAGGCGTACTCAAGGTTAGTTCTGACGAGGCTGTAGTAAAGGTGAAGAAAACTTTGGGAACCTTTGAAAGATGTTGTGGTCCTTACCATGAATCCTAGAATCTGTAGACTTTTTGATGTTATGTTATCATAATGGTTGCGAAAAGACAGACATTCATCAAATGTGACACCCAAATCCCTTATAGTAGATACACGAGCAAGAGTCGTGTTGTCTAGCTTGTAATTAAAAATAGTTTTATGTTTCTTCTTCGTAAAAGTAATGACGTGACACTTATTAATATTAAGATACATAATGTTTTTGGAGCACCACTCCGAAACACGATCCAGATCATGTTGAAGAGTCAAACAGTCATTGATATCATTTATAACCGAATACAACTTTAGATCATCGGCGTACAGAAGAGATGGACTTGAGAGTGTGGCAGCCAGGTCATTGATAAAAACAAGAAAGAGCAATGGCCCCAAATGTGAGCCTTGCGGCACACCTGAGGCAATGGGTACAGGTGTGGATGTAAACCCTTTCATTGCAACTATTTGGCTCCTTCCCTCCAAGTATGATTGGAGCCATCTAAGCATGTTTCCATGAAAACCAAACTGGGATCGCAATTTACTACAAAACCGCAAATGATTTACCTTATCAAACGCTTTCTGAAAATCGGTATATACTGCATCCACTTGACCTCTAGATGCAAATGAGGAGCAAATAAAATTTTTATATTCCAGGAGATTTGTTACAGTAGATTTATTTCTGACAAAGCCGTGTTGATTTGGAGATAGACCGGGTTTTACGTGGTTATAAATAAAATCATACACAACGCATTCAAATATCTTGGCCAAAGATGATAGTATGCTTATAGGTCTGTAATTTCTACAATCTGATCTATCTCCTGACTTGTATATTGGAACAATATGCGCAGTCTTCCACTTAGATGGAAAGACTCCGGACCGTAATGACAAGTTAAAAAGAAGAGGATTACAAAGTTCAGCGGCACACTCCTTCAAAAACTTTGGAGGAATCCTATCAGGACCGGCACCCTTGTTAGGGTCTATTTTCTTCAATTTGGAAAGAACCTGATCATGTGTAAGAGTCACATCTGAGAAAGTATTGACGTTAACATTTAAAGATTCAATGCTTGGTTCTGTTAAGTTAGTATCATCAAATACGGATTTTAAAAAACTCGAAAAAGCTCACAAATACCTTCACCATCTAAGGCACTTTGAGCTTCAAAGTTAATTGTTTCAGGTATACTACTAGCGCCCCTTTTAGAGTTTACGAACCTCCAAAAGCACTTAACGTTATTCCTTACTGACTCTTCTACAGAAGAGAGGTATGTTAAGTAGCAAGAGTGAATGAGCTTTTTGCATAAAGCTCTCAATAACGTATACGTAGGATTAGGATTTTTATATTTTTTAAACCTCGCATGTGCCTTGTTTTTCTTATTCAAATATGATTTGAGTTTAGGCGAATACCAAATCGGATAGTGATAGTCTTTTTTACGCCGAGTGGGAGTATATTTTTCTATTAAATTGTAAAGAATGTCATAAAATTTTGAAACAGTCAAATAAACATCACTCACACATCACATCATAACATCAGGTAGCGTTGACATCCAGTCTGTGCCTTTTAATTCATCTTTAATTTGAGTATAATCGCATTTATTAAAATCAAAATCTTGTTTGTTGTTATTGTTAAGATTACTTAGTGGAGTTTTGACATTTAGCTCTATACAAAATGATGGATGATGGTCATCAGGACGAGTTAAAGGATCAGATTCATAAATAGACAAAACCTCCATTGTACACAGGACAAGATCTAACAGACGGCCATTCGCATTATATATACTTGTACGGTCTACGTAACGACCTACATTTTATTTGTTTAAAGTCATCATTTTTATTACATTCGATTCAGTCTACATTCAACTCGCGACTCATCAATTAGCGTTACAATTCATTACGCAATAAAAGTTATTTTTATATATTTCAAATTTTATCATTTATCTCCGTTGGTGTGTGGCCATTCAACCCATACATCAAATTGGTCCTTCGAGCCTCCGAAGACGGGATTATAAAACGCGTGTGCGTGTTTCCGAGTGTAAACCAAATTGGATTGCCACGGCATACCTGCCACGTAAGTCGAGCAGCCTTCGGTGAGTCAGTCATCTATTATCTAGTCTCCTGACTCTATCATCATGCAAGACCTTCTCGCCAAGCAGCAGCAGCTTATGGGAGCGATGGATTCGCTTCTCGTAAACTTTAAGAAAGACCGCAGCTTATGTCAAAAAACGCCTAAGTAACCTCGAGTCACACTGGCAAGAGTTTCAGGTAAATCATATTAGGCTGTGTGAGTTTGATGATCGTACGCATGAATACTTCACTGACAATTTTTATCAGCGCGTTGCTGATTTCTATAATGACGCTAGAGCATTCATTCAAAAATATCTACCGGTGGATGGTATGGAGGAGAAACTTGTTATACATATGCATACATAAAGAAAATCCACGACACTGCCAATGAGTGTCTCAATGCAATCAAGGCCCTAGGTGTAGACATTAGCACCTGGGACCCGTTAATGGTCTACATATTGTCAAACAAGTTAGACGCTGAATCGTATAATGACTATATCATTTCACTAAAAAACCCAAGAGACCTTCCCACTTTAAAGGAACTTTTTGATTTTCTGGAAAACACTTTTACGTCACTGGAAATGTCAAGGCGTAAACCGGAAACTGCAAAGCCATCTCAACAACCAGAAGCAATCAAAACTGGTCAAAAAAAGCAGTTTTCTATAAATCGTTTAGTAGTAATCAAAATCACTCATTCAATAAAATAAATCATAATTCTAACAAAACTGGGTCTAGTCCCGGTCAATGCCCTGTGTGCGAAAAAGAACACGGCATTTTTCATTGCAAAACCTTTTTTGATATGCAGCCGCAAACTAAACTGAGAACTATTGAGAAAATTATGCTGTGCAAAAATTGCTTTAAAAAACATGACAATAAGGAATGTATTAGCAGTAAATGTCGCGTATGCAAAGGCAATCACAACACTACTACATGACGCTTACGTTAATAATCAAAGTGCAACCTACGAACCTACGAAAAGAGTTCAAAGTAATCAGCCAAATCAGCAATTTAACAACATTCATGTTTCGCAAGGCGAAGCGAGTGAAATTTTGCTTGCTACAGCTCTGGTTAAAGTCCAAAAAGCGGATGGAACTCATAAAGTTTTGCGTGCTCTTCAATAAGAGCAATACCAATACCAGGGATCACAAGCATCTATAATAACTGAAAATGCAGCTCAACAGTTAGGTTTGAAGCGAAACCGGTGTAAGGGAACTATATTCGGAGTAGGAGCACGGGAAAATTCATGCAAAGGTTTTATCAACGTAAAATTGACATGCACTCATAATGACTTTTCTCTTAACGCTAATGTTTACATAATGAACCAAATGGTTAATAACCTGCCAAACAGATCATTTACGGAACCGTCGTGGTCATACGTTCAAAGCATTTAACTTGCGGATCCAGAGTTTTACAGAAGCCGCCCTATTGATCTTTTACTAGGAGCCGACATTTATCCTTCAATCATAATGGCTGGTATAATAAAGGAAAATGAGTCACTACCGATCGCGCAACAAACACGATTCGGTTGGATTCTATGCGGTAACACAAACACAGAGAAATCACTCCATTGTAATGTTATTTTAGTAGATGAAGAAGATTTTTCCCGTTTCTGGTCAATTGAAGATATCGCTGGTGATGACGTCATGTCTGCGGAAGATCAATACTGTATGAAACTGTACCAATCAACAACAGAACGCAGATCTGATGGGAAATATGTAGTAAGGCTTCCCTTGCATCCAGAGGTCGACGAGAAATTGGGTCAGTCAAAAGCCAAAGCGGTAGCTCAATTCTTTCAATTAGAAAGGAAATTTAAAAGACAAGAGAGTATCGCAAAATTATACAAACAATTCATTACAGAGTATGAAGATCTAGGCTATATGCACTCGGTAACCGCGAATGGAAACGAACTGCGTTATTATTTACCTCACAATTGCGTACAACGCGCCGACTCGACAACCACTGCACTTCGAGTCGTCTTCAATGCGTCAGGAACAACTGATTCTGGATTGAGCTTAAATGATCTTATGTACCGAGGGCCTAACTTACAGCAAGATTTATTATCTTTAATTCTGATGTGGAGTCAATACCCATTCGCATTTATTGCAGATATCGAAAAAATGTTCCGACAAATTATCATTCATTCACAGGATCAGCGATATCAACAAATAGTATGGCGAGATTCCACAGATGAACCATTACAAGATTATCAGCTAGCGACAGTCACGTATGGGACAAAAGCAGCTCCATTCTTGGCAATGATGACACTCAGACAGTTGGCTAGTGATGAAGGTCATAGATATCCCGAAGCTGCAAAGGCACTTCAGGAGCAATTTTATATGGACGATTACCTTGGAGGAAGCTTCAGCTTAGAATCAGGTCTACAATTACAAAAAGATTTGATAAATATGTTGGAGTCTGGAGGGTTTAACCTTCGAAAATGGTTATCAAACGAATCGAAGCTAAGTCAACGTACTGGAACTGAACCTGGAACATTTGACTTCCGGTACGAACAAACAACAAAGGCATTAGGCTTAACATGGGATTCGAAACAAGATACATTTACTTTTCAATCCAAAATAAGTAAAAGTTCAGAAATCATACCGACAAAAAGAATTCTTTTGTCGGAGATATCAAAGATATTCGACCCCCTGGGGTGGCTGTCACCGGTTGTTATTCAGCTCAAACTATTATTTCAAGATATCTGGACCGCCGGCCTTGAGTGGGACGAACCAGTACCAAACAAAATATATCAAACTTGGACAAAGTTAAGAATAGATATCGAAAATATTAATAAAATAAAGATACCACGATGGATTGGCTGTGGAGAGAGTGACGTCATAGAATTACACGGTTTCTGTGACGCGTCTACTAAAGCTTACGCAGCGATTATTTACGCACGCATACAAAGCACAACGTCAGTTACACTTTTAACAGCCAAAACCAAAGTGGTACTCTTAGCTAAGAACGCTAAACAAGTCTCATTGCCACGACTGGAGCTCTGTGGGGCGCTCTTACTATCAAACTTAATGTTAAAAGTTACAAAAAGCCTTAATAACCACAAAGTAAAACTTTACGGATGGTGTGACTGAACTGCAGTTTTAGGGTGGCTGCAAGGCGAAACAAGTCGCTGGAAGCCATTCGTTGCCAACAGAGTAGCTAAGATAGTACAAATTATTGATGCAAACTCGTGGCGCTACATTAACACGAAAGAAAACCCAGCTGATTGCGCTAGTCGAGGTCTCACAGTTGATCAGCTGCTGCATCACACTATCTGGTGGAACGGGCCCAACTGGCTATCTACATACCAACAACAATCAGAATCCGAAAAGAAAGAATTCATAACTGATTTAGAAATAAGAAAAACAAAACAAGTTAATGTTACACAATTAAGCGATACGGGATCAAATATCATTCACCGGCTCATTTACGAACACAGCCACTTTACGCGAGCGTACCGATTACTAGCATGGATATTACGCATGACGTCACGCCAAAATAATAAGCTAGAATATTTATGCACGGATGAGTTACGAAAGGCGCGTTTAAGGATTGTTAAATATGTCCAACAGCAAGCATTTTTTGAAGACATTAGTCACATTCAAAAACAGGGTACATGCAAACCAAAAAGCAAATTACTAGCTTTAAGTCCGTTCCTAGATGCTGATGGGCTTTTACGAGTAAAAGGTCGATTATCCAAGTCTCATCTCAGCGAAGATATGAAGCATCCGTTAATCATACCATATGAAAGCCGATTAACAGAGTTAATTATTGACGAAGCTCACAAACAAACATTCCACGGAGGAGCACGCCTTACTCAGTCATTGATAAGGAAACAATTTTGGATTTTAAGTGGAAATCGAGCCGTCAAAAAACACTTATTTAAATGTGTAATTTGTAAAAAACAAAAACCTATCAAACAACATCAAATGATGGGTGAGCTGCCGGAAGCACGAACAACACTTTCGAGACCGTTCTTCCATACGGGTGTCGACTTCACCGGCTTCGTAGAGGTTAAGGCCAACAAAGGACGCGGAATTAAAACATCTAAAGGATACGTGGCGGTGTTTGTGTGTATGGTGACGAAAGCCATACATTTAGAGCTCGTGTCTGATCTGTCCTCATCAGCCTTTCTGGCAGCACTACGAAGAATGGCCGCGCGAAGAGGCAAGCCAGGTCACATGTACAGTGACAATGGGACAAACTTTGTAGGAGCCCACAGAACACTAGAAAAGGAATTTTTAAACTTAAAGAATAATGTTTTATCAGAAGAGTTCCTCACTGAAATCAGCGAAATGCAAATCAAGTGGCATTTCAATGCCCCATCTTGGCCTAGTGCAGGTGGATTGTGGGAAGCTGCAGTCAAAAGCTTAAAGCACCACATACGCAGAGTGATTGGAGATCAAAAGCTCACTTTTGAAGAATTTACCAACTTATTGTCTCAGTTAGAAAGTTGCTTGAATTCAAGGCCTTTGTGCGCTATAACTGAAGATCCTAATGATATCGATTATCTCACACCCGCACACTTCTTATCAAGCGGCCCTGTTCTCACTATCATCGAAACAGAACAGGATGAGAGAACAAGATGGCACTTAGTACAAAAGACATTTAGTGATATTTGGAAGAGATGGCAAACCGAATATTTAACACAACTGTCTATCAGGCACAAATGGCAAGCACCTCGACCAAACATTCAAATTGATGACGTTGTTGTTATTCATGACGCAAACCTTCCTGCAGGGAAGTGGGCCTTAGGCCGGGTCATAGACACTCATCCCGGAAAAGATGGCTAACCCGTGTAGTAAGCGTAAAAACGAAAAGTGGCGTAATGAAAAGGCCAGTCGTAAAGGTGTCAATTTTACCAGTTAACAATCAAACTGCTACAACTAATAAAAACCTGCCTAACAACGAAGAAACGCAAAACAAACGAAAAAGAGGTCAATCATTCAAAACATCATGCCTAAACTTTATAACTACAATATTCATGTTATTTATGTTATTAATGACATCATCGGTTCAAGGTGCTTATAACATATCGTCGCTACCAAACAATAATACAGTCTTTTTCGACAAAATTACTGAAATGAGATTAATTCAAGACAATTGGAAGCTTGTAGTATATTATGACATACAGCCGTACTGGGACGGCATCAAGTTATATGGCAATTATATCAAACATTTAGAAACACAGTGCAATTTAATGACAGTGAAGTCACACTGTGACGTCATATTACTACAACTACGTCACGAGTTCACAGAATTCGAGTCCTACGACCGTATGTTACCGACGACGCAGCAAAACAAGCGCACGCGACGAGGGCTCATTAATGGTGTCGGTTACCTCGCTAATAGCTTGTTCGGTGTTTTAGACGACCACTTTGCCGAACAATATCAAAAAGACATCTCTATTCTAAAAAATGATCAAAAACATTTTATGACACTATGGAAGAAACAAACATCGATTATTGAGACAGAAAACAACATGCTTAAGAGAGTTGAAAACGTCATGGAAAGACAGCACAAAATATTTAATCAGCATTTAAATAAATTGGAGGTTGCAGCAAACAAATTCAAGAAGGAAATCGAGCAAGTAGAGATCAGCAACGAATTTTTATTTTCATGCATGATTGTCAATAATATATTAAACAATTTGAAAAATATTCAAAACACGTTATTGGATGCCATCAGCGATCTTAATAACTTTAACATACATGTCCTTACTCCAGAACAACTTCAGGACGAGTTAAGCATAATATCTGGGCAGTTGTCAAAAGAACTATCAATTCCCATTGACAACATACAAACAGATTTGTCAAAGATTTATAAGATAACGAAAATAAGAGCTCGCATCACACAACAGTATTTTATTTTCGAGATACAAATCCCATTGGTAAATCGAGATAGTTATGATATCTACAAAGCATTCCCTGTCTCACATCAAACAGGAAATGTCATGGTTAATGTGCAACCAGTATCTCCTTATTTGGCTATGAACATAAAAAAGGACACCTATTTAACTATATCTGAATATGAACTGCAAAGATGCATCGAATTAGATGTTCATTCGCATTTATGTGAAATACAAAAACAAATTTATCAAAGAGTATCGGACGACAAACTTTGTATAGTAGAACATGAAACAGGCAAATGCAAAACATTTATTAGTCAGTGTCAAGTTACCTGGACAGAATTAGTCACTGTTAATACATTTCTATTCACCTGTTGCGAGCAATGCTCCTTTAGAATAACATGTGGGGATCAAATTTCACACGAGACCTTCAAAGGAGCAAACATTATTGCACTCGGAAGCGACTGTGTTGTTAAGGGCGACACATTTACAATAACGTCCCATCAGCATCATGCCAGTGTAATCAATGTAAAAGCAGACGTCTTATCGGTCACGATCGCACCAGTCAATAAAGTTCTCAACATATCGATTCCAGTCATAGTTGCCATCAACGAGACGCATGACTCGAGATTAGATCAAATGAGCAAACAGATAAAGCAACTGGAATCGGACGCGGATCGCCTCGACGACGACGAAACCAGCATCAGTTTTCACGACGTGCATCACTACGCGGCTATCTATGGGATAGCTGCATTGTTGGTGGTGTGCGCGGCGGGCGCGTGGTGGCGTCACCGCCGCCGCAGGAGCACCAAGCCCACGCCCGCCACTGCCGCGCCCGCCGCCGCCGCCGCCACCGCCGCCGCCGCCGCCGCCGCTGCCGCCGCCGCTACCGCCGCCGCCACCGCCGCCGCCACCGCCGCCACCGCCGCCGACGGCTCTCCGCCACCGCTACCGCTGCTGGCCGCACCGCGACTACGTCGCAGTGGACCAGCCGGTGGTAGCGCACCGGGTCGCCATAGTACAAGTGCGAGTGCAGTTCAGTGTGATAAGTGCAGTGGGTATAGTGTATGCGAAAATCGACAATCAAGTTCAGTGAGTGATTTAGTGGAGCGTAAAGATAAGATTACGATGCCAAGCTTTGAAAAAATCACGCTCATGAGTTTTTTTTTTTTTATATTAGAAGGAAGCAAACGAGCAGGCGGGTCACCTGATGGAAAGCAATCACCGCCGCCCATGGACACCCGCAAAACCAGAGGAATCACAGATGCGTTGCCGGCCTTTAAGGAAGGAATAGGCTCGTTTCTTGAAGATTCCTAAGTCATATTGGTCCGGAAATACCGCCGCTGAGAGCTGGTTCCACAGCACGTAGTAGTAGTAGTAGTTCGTGGTAAAAAATTACGTGAGAAACGCACAGTAGTAGATCGCCATCCATCAAGATGTGTGATGTGTGTGGATGGAAAGACAGTCGATTGCGTGTAGTGCGGTGAAGGAAATCAGCGGCAGGGATCAAACCGAACAATTCCTCAGAGCACTCCCCATGACAAAGGCGATAAAATATACAAAGTGATGCAACGTCTCTCCGAAGGGCCAGTGGATCGAGCCGACCAGAGGTTACCACGCCGCCGACAACTCGAGCAGCTCTGCGTTGAATGCGGTCAAATGGGAGGAGTTGGTACTGGGGCGCTCCAGCCCAAAGATGGGAACAGTATTCCATATGAGGCCTGACCTGTGCTTTGTAAAGCTGTAAGCGATGGGTCGGCGTGAAATACTGTCCCGCTCTATTGAGCACACCCAGCTTTTTCGAAGCTAATTTAGCTTTACCTTCCAAATGACCGCGAAATTGAACGTCACTCGAAATATCGACGCCAAGGATTCCAATGGTCGGTTTGGTATCAAGGGGAGCTCCTTCAAAGTTTAGAGATACAACGAAGGGATGTTTTTTAGCGGTAAACACGCAAACTTGTGTTTTGGAAGGGTTAAAATGGACTAGATTAAGTCGACCCCAATTCGAGACATGACTTAACATGTTCTCAGTGTCAGTCACAAGTTTATTCCGGTTCTCGATGACGCTTTCCAGAGAAATATTAGTACGTCCGGTGTAAAGCGTACCCCCAGTACTGTCGTCTGCATAGCAATGAATGCTGTTGTTATGCAACATGTCATTGATATGCAGAAGAAACAGTGTAGGCGACAGCACACACCCCTGCGGGACTCCAGCATTCACGGGCTTCAGGTCAGAGCATGATCCGTCAACTACGACTTTGATGCTACGCCCAGAAAGAAAGCTGGCGACCCACGCACACAATTTCTCAGGGAGCCCGTATGATGGAAGTTTCGAGAGAAGAGCCCTGTGCCATACCCTGTCGAAGGCTTTCGCTATGTCCAAGCTAACTGCCAGTGCCTCCCCTTTCCTCTCGACTGCCTCCGCCCATCGGTGAGTGAGGTACACTAAAAGATCACCAGCCGAACGACCGCGGCGAAAACCGTACTAGCGATCGCTTAGTAGCTGATTCTCTTCTAGGTACCTCAAGAGCTGGCAGTTTGTAATGGACTCCATTACTTTGGAGAGCAAAGAGGTGATGGCTATAGGCCTGTAGTTGGACGGATCTGAGCGATCACCTTTTTTGGGAATCGGGTGGACAAGGGCTGTCTTCCAAGAACTCGGGACAACGCCAGTCGTGTAAGAGAGCCGGAAGAGGCGCGTTAGAACCGGCGCCAACTCAGGAGCACACGTCCGAAGCACAATGGGAGGGACTGCATCAGGCCCACTCGACTTATGAATGTCAAGGGAAAAAAGAGCCTTACGAACCGAACGTTTGGCATAGAACAAGCGCAATGCGGTATTGTTGGTGGCGAGTTTTCCCCATCGTCCAAGGTCGAGTTTGATGCGAAAAGTGTACCCAAGAGATCGGCTTTCTCTTTTGCAGTATTTGCGGCAAGGCAATCATCGGTCTTGTGCAGTGGTGGAAGTGACGGTCGACAGAAATTCCCCAAGACAGCCTTGGCGAGAGACCAGAATGCACGCGTACCCGAAGGAAGACGCACTAGCCTCTCCCCAATTCTACCTATAAATGATGACTTCGCCTTGGCAATGTCCTTCTTAAAAGAACTGGCAGCAAAGTTGTACTTCTTTTTGAGCACACTGGTACTTGGATCCGATGACACCGCATTAGCCCAGGCTTGGTAATGCTCGCGCTTCTGGCGAGATGTTATTTTGCAACATCGACCAAACCATGGTTGGGATCTGCCGCCAACGGGAACCATAGAGTTTGGAATGAAGAGTTCCATTCCCTGCAGTATTCTTAGTTAGTCAGATCGTACTTAGTTTGTCAGGAATCATTTGTTATTCATCTCGCATTAATATTGTCGGGAATCATTTGTTAAGCTCACACTCCATCCCAGACCATGACCACTTACCACTTACCTCAAGCCTCATCTCTCGCCCGGGAATATGTACGGTCTACGTAACGACCTACATTTTATTTGTTTAAAGTCATCATTTTTATTACATTCGATTCAGTCTACATTCAACTCGCGACTCATCAATTAGCGTTACAATTCATTACGCAATAAAAGTTATTTTTATATATTTCAAATTTTATCATTCATCTCCGTTGGTGTGTGGCCATTCAACCCATACAATACTATTAAATTGCAACAGCTTATTAAAGTCTAATATTTCCAGGAGTAGAGTAGATTTTAAATCTACGGCTGACTCAAGTGTCATATAGTTATACAATGAATGACGCTTCCATGTAGTATTTGGGGTGTTAAAGTCACCTAAGATCAAGTTGATGGAGTCAGCAGGTACAGTCGTCAAAACTCTCTGACAATTACTATAAAATTGTTTTAAGTTATTAATTGGTATATCCGGAGGCAGATACGCTAAACATAGATTCACGGTGCCTGTATTACTATCATTTAAAGATATAACATATCCTCGACTGGGCTATCCCAAGCTAAATTACGAACTACGCTAATCTGTTTTTTAATTGCTATAAGTACCCCACCACCATTATTCTTATTTACACAAGTACGAAATACAGTATAACGCTGATCAAATAATTCATTATTAAAGAGTATGAAAAGTGGGACAGCTGAGACTTCACGACATTTAGAAATTAAAAACGAAGGAAGTCCGTCAGACCCAGCACCCTTGCGAAGGTTAAGTCTTTTTAACGCTTTTTCGACTGTATCCTTTTGGAAAGAAAGATTACTAAGTGTTAAAGAGCAATTATAGTTAAAAGTTGTTTGACCAGCTACTTGATGAACAGTTTGCCCTGATGCAAGACATTTATCCCTATCATAAACTGAAGAGAAACAGGAAGCAAAGAGATCGCAAACTACAATCCCGGTACACTCTGATCTGTTGCCATAATGCATTCTAGCTGGATATGCGCTGCTATTATTGCGCTTATTCTTTACAAATTACCAAAAAAGCTTTGGATTTGAAGCGATAGACGATTCAATAGAGGCTATGTAATTTTTGTAGTTTTTATGTGTGATTTTTAAACACCTATCCTTAATAATCCGGTACGAAACGTTATCTAAGGGTTCCTATACTTTAAAAAAGTTTACGATATTTATTTTTTTCCTTCAGCAAACGGATTAGATCGTGACTAAAACATGTTGGGTATATGTTAGTAGACGGTTTACCCTTAGGTACATATTTCGTAATAGCAGCTTTTAAAATATTATAGAATACTTCTACCATAGCGTCAACATTAGAACATTCTGCAAATTCTTTAACCCATGAAACTGATTTTAATTCGTGTATAATTTTACAGTAATCTGCTTTATAAAATTTATATCTATACTTTTGGTTAATGTGTAAAGCATCCTGTGTAGTATCGCAATCAAATTCGAATTCCAGTGGTGGGTGGTAAGAATCAACACCTGTTAAAGGGGAATTAGAAACCCCTAGGTCATGTGTTAGGTACATCACTACGTAGATTGTGCGTAGTGGCACATCCCTACGGAGCCGCCATGTCTGCATTCACTCTGGTGTCGAGGCGGCCGACGACAAGACCCTTTACCTGTAACTAATTAAAGTACTGGTGTTTGATAAATAAATGACGTGAATCTGGAAACGAGACCATCATTGACAAGACCCTAAAGCCTCAACTAGAACAACATAACATGGTGTCAGAAGTAAAAGTACGTAAAACATGACAAATCCGGTTGGCATGGACCATGTGCAGCGCATGCACATGGCGCTGGGAAATCTGAAAATATCATCAGATAATTCGACAAATAATGCCGAAGCATGGAAAAAGTGGTGGCAGCAGGTCTGGATAAAACCGAAGAAAAAAGGAAAATCGCTATTTTGCTTCACCACATTGGTGCCAAAGGTATAGAAATTTTCAATTCATTCAACACCGAAATTAATGTCAGCACGCTTGCACAGATCAAAGAAAAATTCGACAATTATTTTGAGCCACGTAAAAATGTCACAATGTGCAGGTACACATTTTTCACCCGGAGGCAGGAAAAATCCGAGAGTATCGATGAGTTTTTGACCGATCTTGAAAATAAAAGCAAAGAATGCGAATTTGGAACCCTTAAGGAATCGCTCATCAGGGATATTTTTATAGCTAACCTCAATTTGGAATATGCACATCGAGGGTGCAGTGATAAAACCCGATAAGTGTGTAAAAGTAGTTATCGAGATAACCAATATTAAAGTTTGCCGGCAATAAAAAATAGGTTTATATAGAAATTAAAAGCAAATTATTTAGTCACTTAGTAAGAATATGTATCTACGATACTACTTTTCATGTCTTTAAGGCTGTTACATAATAAACTTTTGCATAAAATTAAAATTAGTAAATTGGGGGGCTGACTTATTGGGTTTGACCCCAAAATAAAATATATTTTTTAATACTTGTTGCCTTTATTAATTAAAAAACAATTGAAAATCATAGTAATAATCTATTTTTTATTACTAATCACTGTCGGTTTCAGGTTCAGGTATGTTCTTGAATGTTTTCAGCCCGTGTATCCACCCATGAAATTCCTCGGGGATGATTTCTTTTTTACACAGTGTTTCCAAATCGTTTTTTTTTGGAAATACTGATCGACAACTGACTTTGGTATAATAGCTCCAACTGTTCTGGTAATTGCATGTTGGTTGATGGTCGCTTTGCCCTCGTTTTTGGTGTATTTTGAGTGGTACTGAAAATGTCTGTGTCGATAATCCTCGCTCAAGTCGTAGTTGAAGTATATTTTAAGATCTCCTTTTACATAACGTATTTTTTTTATTTTTAGCCAGTTTACTGGTTTATTTGTATTGTCTTTGTGTTTGTTTTTCATCAGTAGAGTACTTAGCTTTTTAGGTCAAAAATCTCATTGTATTTAAACTCTTTTACTTTGTAGTTACCGACCTCAAATTTCTTTTTCGTTTCATCAGTTTTAATGATTTTTGTTTTATTTTTTCGGGCTGACTTAAAAACATTCTTCCACTCTAATACACTATTGAGTGATAAGTTCTTGGAGGCATTTTCAATGGCCGCATGCATTGAGTCAACCTCCATGTGGGAATGCCCACTTTCCAAAAACTTTTGTTCAATTATCTGGAGGTGGTCTATTTTCGGCACAGCCCAGAGTAAGAGAGCTGAAATGTGTTGGTTTCTATTCTGGCCACTGCATGTGTCTGAAAAAATGCTTAGCTCTGTGACGCTTTTAGGTATCTCTTTAGATAAATAGTGAAAGAGACAAGTACTTATCTCGCAACTACCCTTTTTTCCATTTATTTCACCCCAGCATAGGCAGTAAGCATTATTTGGAAGACGTGCTTCATAAATGGTAAAATTGTATAGGTAATTGTATATTGTTGTTGTATAACTAATTTTCTCATATAATACAATATACTTTCACCTCCACTAGGTATCTGTAGAACGGCTTGTAAATCCATAGTTATAGACATAAATGTTTCATCCGTGTTGGCGCGAACTTTATCGGCATCTTTTGCAGCTTGACATGTTTTCTTACGCTCTATATGCTTTTGAAAGTCATCTTCTAGAGCTTCTTTCGATTCAGATTTTCCATACTTTGTGCAGATACCGCAAAGGTCTTTCTTAGGGTTGAAAAAACTATAATTGTAATCGCCAATAAATATGTCTCGATATTTAAATGCCGATACTGGCGTTTTTCCTTCTTCAGTGCATTTCTCTTTATACAACCTGTACATGTTGTTTACTGATTTCACGTCTGGAGCAAGATACTTTTTCTTACTGTCCTTGCGACAGTAGTGGGACTCCATCACCGGAAAGCCCTCAATGTGTTGCTTAACAAACTCTACTTCTTCTTTTTTCGTTTTATGAGGTGGTTCTTTTTTCCCTCGCTGGTCATAAGCGGCATAAAATCCCAATGCATCGACTTTTGCTATAGCATCTGAGATGACATCTACGCTTACGCACAAAGTCGCCATGAAAAACTTTTGGCACACTTGGACTTTTTCATTGTTTAACTGAAAGTAACATTTTTTACTAAACGATCGGTCTTTTTTATTTGATGTCTTCTGTAGCTTCCGCGTTTTAACAGGCTGGATTTTGATGCAAGACAAAATAAAGTTCTTTTTAGATTTGAAATCCATTTGTTGGAAATTTCGGCATAGATTTTCTCGTTCTTCATTATTAAACTTTTCAGTGCATTTAAAAAAACATTTATCACACTGCACTAGCTTCGGAATCTTAGCTGGTCTAGTTACACCTTTGGTTACATAAGGGAGTCCTTGAATTTTTCTTGCCTTACTTATGTTTTTTTTCCATTCCGATGGCTGAGCTCTCTTACGCCGTTTTAGAGGCCTTACTAACTTCCAAACTCGTTCCAATATGGTATCTAAAATCATCTTTGCCAGTTCCCCGGGAGTTTCATTCCGGTTCTGGAAAATTCTTGGACTTTTTGGAATCAAATCCCCATCAGAAGAGCTTTCATTTGATTCATGGATATGAGTAGGATCTTTGTCAGAATCAGCAGTAAGTTTCGAAGAGTTGTCACCTGAATCAGGCACATATGTAGGATCTTTATCGGAGTAATCACTGCCAAACAAACAAACAAAAATAAAAATAATAATTTATTTTACCAAAAACATTTACAAAATGGAAACACCAACATAAAGCCTACAACTAATGTTATGTAGATTTATATACAATTGTAGCATCTGCTGCCGAACTGGGATGTTAGTCCCGTATTTTAGCATACAGCGCCTCTATCCTCGGAGTAAGTATTACACATTACTTAAAAGCCATAATATTATAATTATTAGTTTAACCACAGGTATATAAGTATGTATGTAATAAATAAATTTGTGTGAGTCCTCTCGGTGAGTAAGATTTGAATGAGTGGATGTATGTGTGAGGGTGAGTACTTAGGTGTGAGAAGATTAATTTACATAATTTATGATGGATTCTAAGTTTTATACTAGGTAATAGGTATTGTAGAAATTTTATGTAGTTCTAGGTAAATGAAGAAAAAGTTAATCTTAGCGGATAAATACAAGAAAGAAAAAGATATTAAGTACCTGTCATTGCATTGTTTGTACGTAGATCCTTTTCACTTAGAACGGGCACGTATGAAGTTCCATCACAAAGTTCATGAGAAATGTCGCTAACAAAAATTCCCGTACTCGTAGATGGACCTAAAAAAAGAGTCATTAGGTACCTAGGTAAATACCGATTTAGTTTCAATGTAGTAGATACCGACATTAAATAATAATTATTAGGTACCTGTCATAGCCTCATCGTCAACAAAATCCATCATTTGCATTGCTATATTAATTTGTGTGTCATCTAGATCTGATGAATTATTAGAATCCAAAGCAGCGTCATTTGATGGTGACGAATTAACCCCTAAAATATTACAAAATTATTAAAATACTTAACAATAACAAAAGACGTTAATTACTCCAGACTTAATGACCTAATTAAAATCGAACTGATATTCCATACTAAAATATTTAAAAAAATACCTAGTGATAAAACCCAATAGGTAGAGTGTAGGTGCCTTTTATTATGAACAGTTTAAGAATGTACGTAGGGATAAGACCCAATAAGTAGGTTGTAGGTACCTTATAATATGTACAGGTTAGGTATATGCCTACTCATAAAACACAATAAGTAGGTAAGTGTTTGATATTAAAAACTTGCGTTTATTGGTTGGTCTGCTAGGTAATACCTACATAATTAAGATTCTCGAAAATAACTCGTTTTTGATAAAATCTAAGGAATAGGTTGGTTAGTACTTTTGACCTAGGAACAATTGGCCTAGGTCTTACTCGACCTCTAAACGAAACGGCCGGCGAGAGAATGCAATTGTTCTCACCCTGCGCGGCCCCCGGCGGGCGCCCCTTCATCGCCAGCCCGCCGTGCGCGGTCGGTGGCAGTCGGCGCCAGTTGATAGGATAATTAGGTAAAACATGACGTTAGTATACAAACCATCAGCATCAACAACCAGCACACACAGTAAAAAATAAAATAAGTACCTAGTAGGCCATATTAGCCTACCAATCTTAGAGCATTAAGCTTCCAACCTAACCTATTCAATAGGAAGTAAAGTGATGTAGTGTATTAATATTCTGTTGATTTACCTTGCTGGTGAGTTCCATTGCATGCTAGACGTACTAATTTTCTTGATCGGCTGCTCATTATATACTTTTTTAGTAAGCACAAAACGCAACGCACGTTACCACTGCATGCAACTGACTGCGCGTGCGAGTGCGAGACTGTCTGTTTCATCAACGCGATTCTCGCGTGAACTCACTCTTTGAGGTCAAACACACTTATTGGGTTTTTTTCTCCGGACAAGCGTTAGAATAAAATGTTGACTATCGGATAGTACAAAAACCCAGTAAGTAAACATACATGAATTTACGATATTGTTAAGATAATAAAAACCAATAAATATATTTTATCGGATTTCAAATCTTCATATTACGTGTATTTATGAAAAATCACTTAGAGCTAAAACCCAATAAGTAATTTAAATTGTTTTTAATGTTAGATAAATTTTGTTTGTCATGAATTAACTTTCATGTTAGAATCCGTTATAAACAAATATCTGTTTTTATAATTTGTGTTAGTGTGAAATATCGTGATTATCCTTTAACTTTAAATACCAATAAATACACATTATGTGGTTCTCTCGCAAAACAAACTAATAAGATTTAGCAATTAATACCTTTATAGTGTTTTCAACTAAAATAATTTCTTAGTTATGCACTTACTGGGTTTTATGGTCAGTATTTTCTCTATGTTACACTTAACTCGGTTTAACTGATAACATCACTAAGGAGAGCAAAAAATTTCGATTCTAGTGGGCTATAAAAACGATTTTTCTATTTTTTTGCATTTATCGGGTTTTAACACTGCACCCTCGACATGTCAGACAGAGATTGTTGCAGGAGCCAAAGCTCACGTACCAAAGGATGAGAAAGCTAGCAAAGACTCTGATAGTCGCTCAGCATGATGCAGAAAAAATGGTAAAAGAAAGCACCAAAGAAAATGTCATGATTGTCAGGCGAGGTCGCAGTTCCAGTCGACAGCGAACATCGGGTAGGAGCAGGTCAAGTCAGGCGTCAAATTGGGCTAACAAGAAGTCTCCAAGTCCGATGAGGCAGCCTGGAAAGTCATCGTGTGGTCGCTGTGGGCAGGTTTATCGCTACAAGTGTCCCGCTGCAGGAATTAAGTGCAGGTCATGTAACAGTTTTGGTCATTTTGCTCAATTTTGTTTTAGAAATAAAAATGTAAGACATTTAGAGTCGTTTACTTCCATGAATAGTCTTGAATCAGTCAGTAATAGTAATTATTTTATAGGCACTATAAGTAGCCAGTCAAGTCAGTCAAGTCAGAAAAATCAGTCAAGTCAGTCAAGCCAGTTAAGTCAGTTAAGTCAGTCAAGTCAGTCAAGTCAGTCAAGTCAGTCAAGTCAGTCAAGTCAGTCAAGTCAGTCAAGTCAGTCAAGTCAGTCAAGTCAGTTAAGTCAGTCAAGTCAGTCAAGTCAGTCAAGTCAGTCAAGTCAGTCAAGTCAGTCAAGTCAGTCAAGTCAGTCAAGTCAGTCAAGTCAGTCAAGTCAGTCAAGTCAGTCAGGTCAGTCAGGTCAAAGTCTTAAGAAAAATCAGTCGAGTCATAATTATAATTGTCATCGTCGTGCACATAAGGGTCAGTCAGACGAAAGGCACACAAGTCAGTCTAGTCCATCAAGCGTCAAGCAGTCAAGCAACAGGTACACATCGGTCCAACAAAATAATAAAAAGTATATTAGTCAAAAAGTCATAGGTGTAAATAGGTCAGATCTCGATGATTATAATGATGATGATTAATGTCAAGGCTGAATGCGATGAGAGCTCTGTCCTACAAAATAATAAAATATATTAGTCAAAATATTAAAAAAATATTTTCAGACATTCATTTATCACACACCAACAATTTTAAATTTTTTGAGTGTGAATCAAATAAATCAAATAACAATTTTGCATGCTTAGAGTCTAATAACAACATTTTTTCATGTAACAACACAAGTAGAAGTCATCCCATAAACAACACTTATTTAAAACATTCATGGAATATAAACATAAATATTGCAGGTAAAATTATTAATTGTATTTTAGATTCAGGTGCAGATGTAAACATAATGTCAAAAGAAACCTTTAACAGTTTGAATATGTTCAATAAACTAATTAAGTGTCAAGTGAATGTAACAGGTTTTGGAGGTAAAGAAATACCAATTGTAGGTCAATGTCATTTGAGCTGTCAGTTTAGTCACAACAAAAATATTGAAAACATTTCATTTATTATTGCAAACATAAGTTGTTCAACAGTTTTAGGCTTACCAACTTGTGAAAAATTAGGTATAATCAAACGAGTATTTTCTATAAGTAATCAAAATTATTGTAAACAAATTTTTATAGAGTATAATGACTTATTTCAGGGTCTCGGGTGTCTACCTCCAGTATGTAGCATAAAGCTAAAGCATGATGCGGTACCAAGCATTGATCCTCCAAGGAAAGTTCCATTTGCTATAATGGACAAACTACGCGAGGAGTTGGATCGCATGGAGGAAATAAAAGTCATTCAAAAGGTAATCAAGCCAACAGAATGGGTGAATTCTATTGTAGTCACAGTCAAAGCATCAGGTCAGTTACGAATCTGTCTAGATCCTAGAAATTTAAATAAAAATATAATGAGGGAACACTATCCACTCAAGTCAATTGATGAAATTAGGTCTCAGCTTCAAGGTGCAGCATATTTCTCGCATCTTGATGCATTTTCTGGTTTTTGGATGTTAAGATTAGACGAGTCCAGTTCAGACTTATGTACCTTTCAAACACCTTTTGGTAGATATAAATATTTAAGATTACCATATGGCATAAATGCATCATCAGAAATCTTTCAAAGAGTCATGATGAATTTGTTCGGTGACATAGAAGGAATTTTAATTTTCATCGATGATTTGCTTGTCTATGGTGACACGCAGTCTGTTCATGATGAAAGGTTACGTAAGGTCATGGAAAGAGCTCGTCAAGTCAACCTTAAATTTAATAAGTCAAAGTGTAAATTCTCAGTCTCAGAAGTTTGCTTTTTAGGCTACGTCTTTAATAAAGAAGGTGCTAGGGTTGATCAAGAGAAATTGAGAGCTATCATTGACATGCCCACACCTAGAAATGTCAAAGAATTACAAAGAGTTCTAGGTATGATAAACTATCTAGGTCCTTTTATAAGTGATTTGTCAGAAAAAACTCAAATATTGAGGAGTCTTTTAAAAAAAATACTGTCTGGGTATGGGATGAAAATCATGACAAATGTCTGAACAATCTCAAACATGAGATTACCCAGTCACCAGTTTTAGCACATTATAGTCCCAACAAACCATTAGTTTTGTCAGTAGACTCATCAAAGTCAGCGTTACGTGTAGTGATATTGCAATGTAATAAACCTATTGCATATAGCTCGAAAACTTTGACTCCTACGCAAGAAAGGTATGCTCAAATTGAAAAAGAGCTGTTAGCTATACAATTTGGATGTGAAAAGTTTCAATATGTATATGGTCATGAAGTCACTGTACATACAGATCATAAACCATTGGTATATTTATTTAATAAACCATTGCATGATGTCCCATCTAGATTACAACGTATGATGTTAATGTTACAAAAATATGATTTAAATGTTATACATGTACCAGGCAAAGAAATGTACATCTCAGACACATTGTCAAGGGCAGCTATCAATGAACATTATGTACCCAAGAATGAGTCTGAAATGTCATGTCATGTCAATCTTATGTACTCTAATTTAGCAATAAGCCAAGACTATATAAGAAAATATGTCAAGCTACCAAAAATGATGAAACTTTGCAATTGTTAAAGAAATATTATTATGAAGGATGGCCAAGTAGCAAAAATAAGATAAGTCCATTGGAATATACAAGGTGAAATTCATGTAATTAAAAACATAATTTCTAAAGATTCTAAACTGATAGTACCACAGTCTATGTACAAAGAAATGCTAGAAAAAATTCACAAAGGTCACCAAGGAATAAATAAATGTATAAAATTAGCTAGAGAATCCTTATATTGGCCTAATATGTCAGTTGATATAAAAAACCTAATAGAACAATGTCTTGTGTGTGCTAAATTCAAACCTGGTAATCAGAAAGAAACTTTAATTAATTTTGAAATAACCAAATATCCATGGCAACAAGTAGGTATTGATTTAATGCATTTTGATAATTTAACTTATTTAATTGTGACAGACTACTATTCCAAATTTATTGAAATTGCTTTGTTACACAAAGATAGTCGATCTAGCAATGTGATCACTCACTTAAAGTCCATTTTTGCCCGTCATGGAATACCTATGTCTTTAGTGTCAGATGGCGGACCACCATTCCAATCTTTAGAATTCAAAAATTTTGTTTATGAGTGGGACATAGAACATATTGTTACTGATCCATATCATCCACAGTCAAATGGACAGGCCGAAAGTTCAGTCAAAATTGTAAAAAATATGTTGAAAAAATGTAAGGAGACAGGAACGGATCCATATATAGCATTGTTACATTACAGAAATACTCCAAAAAATAATTGTTCGTCTCCAGCTAAATTGTTAATGTCTAGAAGTCTAAGAGATAATATTCCTATGTCATACAAAAAGTTAAAACCTAAAATTGTAAAATTCAATGATTATAAAAAGTCTGTAGAAAAAAATGATGTACAAAAGTCTAAATACTTTAATAGAAAACTAAGCCATTGTCATTGTTACACCCTAACGATCATGTATATTTTAAGAAAAATCCTGTAAGTAACTGGGAACATGCAGTAATAAAACAAAGATTAGGTAATAATAGGTCTTATGTGGTAGAAGATGTTAATAACGTTAGGGATAGGCGTAATAGGGTTCACCTGAGACGATAATTCAATTGTAATGACTGTGACTACCCTCCCATGCAGTCCAGCTCATCGCAGGAGAGGGATGAGGTGAGACCCCGAGAAGACTCATGTTCAGAAATTGTAACTCGTTCTGGTCGTGTTGTAAGACCGCCTTAAAGATGGATTGAAGAAATAGACTAATAAGAATTGTAGTAACTTTATTGATATTGTATATGAATTAAGAAGGGGGATGTTAGGTACATCACTACGTAGATTGTGCGTAGTGGCACATCCCTACGGAGCCGCCATGACTGCATTCACTCTGGTGTCGAGGCGGCCGACTACAAGACCCTTTACCTGTAACTAATTAAAGTACTGGTGTTTGATAAATAAATGACGTGAATCTGGAAACGACCATCATTGACAAGACCCTAAAGCCTCAACTAGAACAACATAACACCGAAACCATACCGGAACATATTAACCGGAATACTTGACAGAACAAGATCAAGGATTCTGTTTTTTTTATTTAGAATACCATTATATTGATTAAGACTGTTTAAAGAAATAAAATCCGTGACCCTAAGCCCGAACACACTACGTTGATTAATTGGTGCTACCAACGTTGATCCGGTTGACGGAATCCACTCAATGCAGCCCAAATTAAAATCACCCAAGATTAATACTTTATCAAAATTTTCTAACACCCGATTCGCATTATCGAGAAAATTATCAAGTATGTGACCTTTTATCGGTGGCGGAAGGTACACGCCACATATAATAAGTTTCTCTAACTTGTTGTTTAATCTAATTTCAACGCAAACCCAGACATCCTCACATTCACTATCACAGCTCGAAAGTCGAAAGGAAGACAACCTTTTTGATATCGCTATCAGAACGCCGCCACCCGACTTACCACAATGAAAACCACTGGATTCCCGGTCACGTCTATACACAAAATATTTATCAGTAAATAATTCTGAATTCAATATATATGTCACTGGCCAGCCATGTCTCACACAATATGATTATATCGTATTCGCAAGTTATAATATTTAAATAAAAATCAACAGTCTTGGTTCTGAGACCCCTTACGTTTTGAAAGTAAATATGTATTTTATCCTTTTTGACAAAGTTTTATGAGTAAACACATGATAAAAATAACAAAAACAGTAAAAACAAAAAAAGTATATAGGCAATGACTTAAGGTTCTTAACAGTGTCCATATTGCGTATAAACACAGCTTCCGTGGTATCCGATTTACGCACATACACTCTCTCGCCGCGTACCCACACATATTTATAATTTAGTTGCTTAGCACGGAGGCGAGTCGCGGCGTGTGCCTTTGTTCTCGATAGTCAAGTTCTCAGCAACAAATACTGCTGTCTTTTTATCATCCAAGCCCAATGCGCTAGTATGTAATTTTTCCTTCGGGTGATCCTTATTGTATTGAATTACGGCTGCCAAAAGGGAATCTCTGGTGCGTGGAGTGTTGAACTTTACTAAGATAGAACGAGGACGCTGCGTATTCGGGTTAGACTTCGCTATACGGGAACAGTCAAATATATCACCGTCTCTGATAGGGCATTTGACGTCATCACCGAGCTGTTTTACAATCGTTATTACATTTTCGGACTTGTGCTTGGGTACACATTGGAGTTCCAGGTTCGTAGACCTAGACATTTGATCGATTTGTCTTACTCGAGCCGAGAGCGCAACAAGTTCCGACCGAAGAGACTCGTTCTCAGTTTTTAAGTGTTTAATTTCCGAGGTGTGTTTGTCCGTATCTGACTTTAAGGAATCAAACTGCCCGCTCAAAAACGACAAAGAATCCTGAAATCCACTGAGTTTGTCATTTACCTCTTTAAATTTGGTATTAATCGTATTTTTATTTCATCTGTAAATTCGCCCATTACTGAGCGCATCTCATTGCGTATTATTAATTGAATATCAGCGCGGGTGACATAATCCGAGGTGGCAGTAGTAGAAGTAAGCACGGGGTCACATTTAGTTTAACCTTACGGCGAGTGACATTAAAGGTTATATCGGCCAATCCAGTTGGTGTGGAGGGACGAACTAAATCGTTCGAATTATCGCCTTTAGGCTGTTTGTTTCTGCAGTTAGGACACATCCATTTAAACTTAACGTCTTGTTTTATATTTTTAGCCTCTTCTGATGGCAAATTCAGGCATAGATAATGATAACCTTCCACACAACGCGTACATTCCATATAATCATTATCCAATAGCTTGCTGTTATAAGCGGCACAGCTCCTCATTGTACTTGCTCAGCTGGGCTGTAGGTAGATAAGGTATGTATGCGTATGCACTGTACTGCACTTTTAAAATTCTTATATAAGAGAAGAGGCACGGTAACCGAATTAATAAATTTAAAACGGCAAAATCTTTTTCTTCGATCCTAGTTAACTTTGTAAGCTGTTTCGTGGTATACCTACCTACAAAGTTTTTTTTATTTTATATTACAGGTCACAGTGTTGATGTACCCTCATCTTCACTACGTGCACCGCAACGTCAACGGGGGCGTCGTCGCGACTACGATGCCTCCGACGACGACGCCCTCGACGACGACGCCCCCGACGACGAAAACTCCGACGACGGCGCTCCCGACGACGGCGCCCCCGACGACGACGCCCCAGACGACGACGCCCCCGACGACGACGCCCCCGACGACGACGCCCCCGACGACGAAAGCCCCGTGCCAACTGATGCCCCCGTTCTGCTATGACCCCTATTTTGGATCTTGTTGTAGCTATCCAAGATTAGGTTGTACCATGATCGACGTCGGGGTCGGGCCGGGGAAGGGTCCATCAGGGTTGAAACCGTGCCATAACCTATGCAACATTTTGCCCGATCGCCCATTTTTTATGTGTTGTACCCGTGGTTCCTTAGGTAAAGTAGATTCAGATCTTCCATGTGTATCGGCGTTTGAGAAAGGCGGTATACTTAATAAGGGCCGGCGTTAATCATCTAGGCGCCCCGGGCGGATCATTCATTTGGCGCCCTTTTATATTAAAGTATTTGATGTCTTAGTTTATTAAATATTTATAAAATACAGTACAAAAATTAAACGCCCAACCGACCCAGCCAGGAATCGAACCTGGGTCTTCGGCAATCCGGGCGGCTTCCTGATAGCGGTCATCATTATCATCATCATCTCAGCCAAAACACTGAGGCCTCCCCCATGGATCTCCACAACGACCGTCTTTGTGCTGCTCGCATCCAGCGGCTTCCCGCGACCTTCACCAGATCGTCGGTCCACCTTGTTGGAGGCCTGCCCACACTGCGCTTTCCGGTACGCGGTCGCCACTCCAGGACTATCCCGCCCCAGCGGCCATCAGTCCTGCGAGCAATGTGCCCTGCCCACTGCCACTTGAGCTTAGCAACTCCTCGGGCTATGTCGGTTACCTTTGTTCTTCTGCGGATTTCCTCATTTCTGATTCGATCACGCAGAGAAACCCCGAGCATAGCCCTCTCCATTGCTCTTTGAGTGACCTTGAGACTTTTTATGAAGCCCATAGTGAGCGACCTCGTCTCAGTCCCGTATGTCATCACTGGCAACACACACTGGTCAAAGACTTTCGTCTTGAGACACTGCGGTATATCGGACGAGAAGATATTTCGTAGCTTGCTGCCCAGCCTAATTGGATTCGCCGATTGACCTCTTTGCTGAAGTTGGACCTACCTAGCTGGACCGTTTGTCCCAGGTAAACATAATCGTCAACAACTTCAAGGACAGAGTCCCCAACCTTCAGAGGAGTGGGTACGACACGTGAGTACGACATAACTTTCGTCTTCTCCATGTTCATTTTAAGACCCACTTGTTGAGAGACTCTGTTGAGGTCACCGAGCACTGCGCCGAGGTATTCCAGGGTCTCAGCCATGACCACTATATCGTCAGCAAACCGAGGGTGAGTGATGTATACGCCATTGACGTTGAAGCCGAGTCCTTTCCAGTCCAGAAGCTTGAAAACATCTTCCAGTGCAGCAGTGAACAGTTTCGGAGAAATCACATTTCCTTGTCTCACTCCTCGCTGCAACTGGATGGGTTTCAAGCTCTGGTCCTGAAGACGGACTGACATAGTGGCGCTTTCATACAAACACCTCAACACTTCGATGTACCGATAATCAATTTGGCACCGCTGGAGAGACTGTAGCACGGCCCATGTTTCAATCGTATCGAAGGCTTTTTCATAGTCCACAAACGCTAAGCAAAGAGGCTGGTTATACTCTTCGGTCTTCTGTATAACCTGCCGCAGCGTATGTACCTATGTGGTCTATGATGCTAAAGCCTTTTCGGAAACCGGCTCGTTCGATAGGCTGGAAGTCATCAAACCTGCGTGCGAGACGATTCGTTATGACTCTCGAAAACAGCTTGTAGACGTGGCTTAAAAGTGAGATGGGCCTGTAGTTCTTCAGCAGGGTTTTGTCGCCCTTTTTGAAGAACATTACCACCATACCTTCGTGCCACGTCTCTGGCGTTCTGCCCCCTAGTATGACGGAATTAAATAGCTTCTGAAGAGCTCAGAGTACCGGTCTTCCACCTGCTTTCAGAAGCTCGGCCGTAATTCCGTCAGCACCTGGTGCCCTGCCGTTTTTGAGCTGTTTGAGAGCCATACTAATCTCGTATAGGCTGATGTCAGGGATGTCTTCGGTATAGTGCCGGGTTAACTTAGCTCTAGGGTCTTTAGCTAAGCATTGTACAGGTGGCCGTGTGGATGTGTAAAGCTGTCCACAGAACTACTCGAACTCTTCCATAACATCGGACCTGGTCGTGACAGTTCTGCCGTCTTCGGTTTTAAGCGTCGTCAGTTGGCACTGCCCAATACCCAGATCTCTTGCGAACACTTTTGAGCCTTTGTTCCGCTCAATGGCCTCTTTAATACGGTTAGTATTAAATTGGCGCGTGTCGCGAGTCATAGACTTCGAGATCTGCCTATTTAGCCGCCGAAACTGAGACGCATCACCTGAGGAAAGCAGAACCATTGCGCGCCGCTCTTCCATTAGTTTTAGGGTATGGTCTGAGAACTTTTTGGTTCCTTTTGCACGGTGGGTTTTAAAGAAGTTGGACCCAACCGTTTGGACAGTATCCACAAACCTGTTGCTGTATTAGTCCACATTTTCGCAATCATTTAGGCACTCGAAGCGATAGCGGTAGGCGTTTAATTTTTTCACTGTATTTTATAAATTTTATAAATATTTAATTTAGCTTCAGTGCAGCAATTAGCATTTGAAAAATAAGAAGTAAAAATTTACTGTAGCGTTGTGTTATCAAATTTGTGGTATTTCATCTGCAAAGATCATAGAGCAACACGGGCCTCCGGCGGACTGGAGCGTGTTGCTCTATGGCAAAGATGAATCTGCCTGCATAGCCATCGGTTGCTATAACCGTTGGATAGATGGCGCACTGTGCCGCTATTAGCACACAAAAATAAAATAAAAAGCAGTGAAAAAATTCAGCGCTTGCGTCAGCCTTCCCGGTAGCATAGCGGTCAGTGCAGCCGCCCGGATTGCGAAAACCCAGGTTCGATTTCTGGCTGGGTCGGGTAGGCGTTTAATTTTTTCACTGTATTTTATAAAATTTATAAATATTTAATAGACATAGGTACAGGTAGGTGTATATACCTATATGACAATATTGTCACTATGTTGTGTTGTATTGTTAATTCACGAAACATTTAATTAAAAACAAAAAATTAAACAAATACTTAACTAAAACCTTATTTTTCTAGCTTTTCTAGCGTCACCAAACTCTTTGATAAGACTGGCAAAATCTAAGTTTTTTGAAGTTTTATTTTCAATGGACAGCGAGTAAACTTGTTTGAGACGTCAAGTGACAGCGCGCGATCTCGCGGCAACAATCGCTCGGCGACTCTTCCGATAAAAACGTTTGTTAAAAGAAAACTATAGTAAGCTAGACCAAAAAAGAAAGACCATTGTGTAGTCCAATATATACATAATATAGTTATTAATACGACGACAGTAGCCATTTATTCAAAGTGCCATAGTTAAAATGATGAATGAGTGGTGAAGGTAGGGCCACGCGCTGGCGCGCGCGGCGCCCTCTGGACCCCGGCGCCCCGGGCGGCCGCCCGGGTCGCCCCCCCCCTCTAAAGCCGGCGCTGTACTTAATTAATAAAGCAAGTTATTAGTTTTAATGGTTTTATTTGCATATTAAGGTAAGGCAGGGGGTTTTAAAAGACAATGTCAAATTTTACTTTTCTGCGTTTATTGAAAGTTGGAAAAAAACGCGTGTCCCCATGGACACGCTAAGCATTTACAGTAGCATATTCCAGAGTTTATACTCTATAATAAAGATTACACTTTGAGATCAAAATAACATTTAAAAAAAAATTAAAAAGCAATTTTTTATGATACGAAGCAAAGCATTCAAACACACATAAATCCACGTCACCTTTCATGCATTGTATTCTACCAGCAGAAGATTTGTGTTTGCAAATGGGCCCACTCATATTTTTTTATCTTCGCAATGCAGGTCAGGTTTTGGAGGTCAAGCGTGGAAGCGTGCTCGTTGCGGCCTCTGCCAGTCCAATTGGACTGCAATTCCACTTAGATATTGCTTGGTGGTAGGGTTTGTTCCCGCCTGGCTAGCGACCACCTTCCGGTTGAAAATCAACCGTGAAACAGGTTACCCTGTGTTTCGGTTGTTGTCCCGGTGAGCCAGTCCTTCTCCTTTCACTTCCCCTATTCGGCGTCGCGAAGCAGGGACTGACCGGTGGAACCAGCTTTATAGGACGGCAGTATTTGATGCCTTTGGGCGTGATGTGCTGACGTGGAGTCTAGGGAGACCCGGTGAAACGGCTGTCCGCTGGCCGCCCGTTGGTCAGTAGGGGACCTGAACCCGGGCATCACTTAATCTCCGGCCCGGGAAGCTGTCCCGCCAACCAGCGAAAAATCCTGTGTGTAGTCGTCGTGCTGGAGGAGGAGACCGGGGTGGACCCGGCGACTGTACATGGGAGGGACCGGGGGCCCTTCCGTCTTCCTCGTCAGCAACTCACACTACCGGGGATGTCAGTTCTGTCTATTTACTGCCTTTTTTCTTCTGATCGGTGGTGCTGCGCGACGCCCTCCCCCTCCTCACCTTCAAATACTAAAATCAACATGACTCGTAATAAAAGGAAAAACGTTTACCCAGCGGATCAGCACTCCACAATCCAAGTGGACTTCTGCAACGTCAGAGGGTTGCATAGTAACTTAGATGCCGTCCGTTACCACCTTGAGACGCCACAACCTGACTTGTTTTTTCTCACGGAGACGCAGATATCTTCACCGAACGATACATCTTACCTTCATTACCCCGGCTACATATTAGAACATAAGTTTGTTCGCAAAGCCGGAGTTTGTATGTTCGTCCGGGAAGATATCTGCTGCTACCGTCTACGGAGCTTGGAATGTTCCTCGGGTATTCCGTATGCTGGTACATACGGAATACCCGAGGGACTCTGTAAATGGGTCGCTAGCTACCTTTGTGGGCGCAGCATTAAGGTCGTTGTCGACGGTTGCTGCTCTAATGTCATGCCCATAAATGCTGGCGTTCCCCAGGGCTTGGTTTTGTCTCCCACGCTGTTTCTGCTGCATATCAATGATATGGTTAACATTGAGAATATGCACTGCTATGCGGATGACAGTACGGGAGACGCCCTGTACATCGGAAAACCCAATGTGCCTCGGACTTTCACTCAGGAAAATCGAAAAAAACTTGTGTCCAAAGTTGAGAACTCCCTGGAACAGGTCTCAGGATGGGGTGGAAATAATCTGGTTCAGTTCAACTATTCAAAGACACAGGTTTGCGTGTTCACCGCCAAAAAGGATCCATTCGCCGTAGCACCACAGTTCCAGAGCACTCCACTTAACATCCCAAGCATCATTGGGATCCTTGGTGTTGACATATCCAGCGATGTACAATTCCGCAAGCATCTAGAGGACAAGGCGAAGATAGCATCACAGAAATTAGGAGTTCTTAGGAAAGCGAGACGGTACTTCACGTCTAACCAGCTTTTACAGTTGTGCAAAGCCCAAGTTAGACCTCACATGACATGGGCTCTTTTAAAAGGGGTGTAAAGAAGTTTTTTTCAGGTCGGCAACACAAAAGCAACATCTCTGATGTTGCTGATGTCCATGGGCGGCGGTGACCGCTCACCATCAGGCGGCCCACCTGCTCGTTTGCAGACAGTTAATAAAAAAAAAATGCAGGAATCGCATGTTCTCCTTAGAAAGAAAGAAACCTATTGCATCACATAGCGTTACAAATATGTTCATTCCTTGTGTCCATTTTCCGTAGTTCCGTACTTCAATAAAGCTGTCCATTGGAAGCAGGGAAATATCCACTTAGAATCAAAATAGCAACGAATTTCGTCAGTAGTTATATTAAGGTTAGAGCAATTTTTCCATAAAGCATATAGTTATTAGATTGCAGCACAAACATACAAATACTACTTATATCATGTCTTTCATATCTTTCTTTACTGCTATTCCATAATTGTATTACAAGGATCTTAAAATAATGTCAAGAACAGTATGGAACCTGTCGGGTACAGCAAAATTTTGGGGAGGGATATCCTATGATATCCATTATCAATTACGCATTCAAATATATATCAACAGCAGACTGGTCACCTAAGTTGCTAGATTCATACACCGGAAAGGAAGGTAAAAACGGCTCCAACTTCCCTCAAACCCAATTTCTTGCCTTTCTTCCACAGATGTCATCAAAACGGCAACTTTCACTAAAGGTAGCTTGGTTACGGCAACGCACTTCAGTCTCACCCAGTAATTGAACGACTTTTTATTCAAATTTTCGGACCTTCCAGCACTATTTTCATCACCAAAGTCCTCATCCGTCAATACTAAAGGGTCTGATGGGGTGATAAAGATAGATTCTGATAGAGGCGGAACCTCTTCATTATCTTCGTCTTCTAACAGTATGTCTAGAACTCCATTGAGAGAGCATTTACTGTTGATTTGGTTGTTATCTAAGTCATCATCATCATCATCATTGTTCGGGATGAACCGAACTAAATGATTGATAAATGATAAACTTGAAAACTTGATAGTAAAATATAATTTGTAAATATTTAAAACTTAAAACAATACTACGAAATTAAATGATTTGCTTGATAAGATGAGTAAGCGCGGCTGATTTGATAGCTAATTGCATACTAAAGTGAAAACGGTGAAAATATTCAATAATGACTAAATGAGGGCAAGTTAAAACTGATGACAGGCAAAATGTACGTTGCTTGCTCGTACATATTCCCGGGCGAGAAAGATGAGGTTAGTTGCGGTGACGGTGTTCTTGATGAGTCTTAGCTAATTACAAGATGATGACCAATATTTTTCTCTTAAATATATAATGAGTAGTGTCGTTATTACCCCGATGAGAAACATGATGATTAAACAATTTTTCTAAACTATCTTAATCTTAACGTTAGCGTCCGGAATGGTAAATACCGAACGAAGTATGGGCGAAGTGTTTCTATTAAACTTTAACACTCGCGCACTTTGTTTTGGAGCGTCACTTGCACTACACTGATCATCGTATTCACTACACTGCACTACACTACTACTGGAGCGGGCGGCCGGCAGCGGAACTCCCTGCTCCGCTGCGACCGCCACCGCCGCTGCTGCTGCTGCTGCGGCTGCTGCGGGCCTCGGCCTGCAGCGCCGCCAGGCGAGCGCCACTGCACCCGCACCGACGATCGCGAACAATACATATATGGCCGCATAATGGTGGACATCGTGGTACGAAACACTATCTGCTATGGATTCGCTATTCTTTAGCATGTCCAACTGCTCTTTAATATTCTTTAAGCTGAGATTGTATTCGATGGTGTCAGATTTATTATTCGATATAGATGTCTCGGGTAGAGAGATATTGATAAAAATTATTAATTGGCGCAAAATCTGGTGCTACTATATTTAAATTTAAAGCGAGTTTGTTTCCGCTTTCCGTATGGGCGTGAACAAAGAAATCAGCTGTCTTGATAATACAGCCTTGACTGACTGTAAATAAGCTAGAGTGTGTCAATTGCACGGCGGTAATCTGATCCTTGCATATCAACTTTAAATGGCACTGCTCGCAGCACGAATAAAAATAATTATTTAATTTATTTAATTCTATCCATTTATTGTAACACAGTCTTGTTATTGTTTTACATATGTTTAAACGTGGAATAGTTTCACATAAACTTTGATCATTCTTGATGTGATAAATAGGGTTTCTTAAATTACATAATACTATCTTAGGATCTCTTCGTACACAGGAATCTAAATTATTCTCCGTCAGTGACACAAAAGCGTCTTTGCTTAGACTTATTGCAGCATACTCAGCTATAGGCTTTATTATAGTTTCATTGGCGTCGTCTGATATTTTAGGTACTGGAATGAGTTTAAAAATCTCGTACACGTCTCTGCTGATAAGAGGCAACCTTATTTCGAAGATGGCATTCTTAACAAATTATAAATTTGGTAGAAGTCATAATTACTATTATCTACCGGAAACGCTTAATCTTTTGGAAGTTGTCCTGCTATTATATTTAGTTCTTGTCTTAATTGATCAGGGGTTTACATATGAAAATTAAATTTCCCATTATAAATGTTTATAACAGTATCGAGTAACGTTTTCTGCACGTTTTTGAGACTAAATAAAATAACCAACAAGGTCATGAATGTGGTAGAAATAAATTCATTGTTAAAAGAAATATTTTCCAAATCTTTTTTGACTTGAACAACAGCTCCTTCTACGGCATTTAACTTTCTGTTTATGATTTTGTGATGTTTTTCCATGATTTCTTCTGTCCGTTTCAACAGATTATATTCTGCTTCGATGATTGAGGTTTGGTTCTTCTGGAGAGATGCTAGATGTTTTTGGTTTTCCTTGATGAGTTTTATATCTTCTTCATATTTCTCAGCGAAGCGTTCTTCGAACACACCGAATAAACTATTCGCTATGTAACCGACACCGTCGATAAGGCCCCGTCTTCGGCGTCGCGAGTCTAATTTACGGTGTATTAATATATTATTATAATTTTGTAGTTCGTCGAACTCGTGCCGTAATTGTAACATGATCCCGTCACAATGCGATTGTTCTTTTTTTATTGACACAGAGTCCGTCTAGATATTTAATATATTTATTAAGTGCTTTAATGCCTTCATTATATGGTTGTAGGTCGTAGTAGACAACGAGGCGCCACTCGTCTTGAATTAAATGCATGTTCGTAATGCTATCAAAATAAAGGTTACGATTTTGTAACGAAGTTATGTTGTAAGCGCTCTCTGTTGTAGGTATGACTGATATAAAAAATAAAAATAATGACGTTATTATCGAGGTAAAGCAAATGGATTTCTTTTTTCTTGTTTTGGTGTTGCAGGTTTCTTGATCTGGCTTGTCTTTTGGGCTTGGTTCACAAGAACCAACAACAAAACAATCTGAGACTAGATTTTGATTGACGGGTAGAATAGACAGCTTAACCACTGGCCTTTGCATAAAACCATTTTTTGTTCTAAGAGTGACGACTCTAACATAGCCGTCGCTTCCGGTAGAACTGAACTACTTGACCCAAAGCCCATTTTCCGGGGGGAAAGTTCTCATCTCTGATTATCACTACGTCGTTTTCCTTGATGCTAGGTTGTGGTCATCTCCATTTACTCCTTGCTGCGAGTTGCGTCAGGTATTCATTGTGCCATCGATCCCAGATGTCTTTAAAGATTTTCTGAGTCAAATGCCACCTGGTGCGCAAATCTTTTTCCGTCTCGAAGTATATTTAAAGAGGGACCGCTTCCTAAGAAATGAGATGGTGTAAGGATCTTCTGTCATAGGGCAGAGTGGCCTTGAATTGAGACATCCTTCTAACTGTGAGAGTAAAGTGCTATATTCTTCAAATGTAAGCCTTTGCTCTCCAATCACGCGTTTGATATGGTATTTCAGGCTTTTAACAGCCGCTTCCCATAGCCCACCTGCTGAAGGCCATGCAGGAGCATTGAAATGCCACTCGATGCCCATACTTGCTACATCGGTCATGAAATTTTGATTAAAAATATCTTTTAAAGCTCGGTGTTCTTGTTGCAGTATTTTGTTAGCTCCAATAAAATTTGTGCCTTGATCACTGTAAATGTTCTTAGGGACTCCTCTCCTTGCGACCATTCGGCGTAGAGCTGCAAGGAACGCGGATGTCGTCAAATCTGAGACGAGTTCTACATGTACAGCTTTCGTGGCATTACAAACAAATACTGCTACGTATCCTTTCGTGGTCTTGATACCACGGCCCTTGTTGGCCTTGATGTAGACATGACCTGTGTAATCCACTCCAGTATGGTAAAACGGACGTGATGGATTTGACCTAGACGATGGTAAGTCTCCCATAATCTGATGATGCTGGTCAGGATTGTGTCTTCTACACTTAACACAGTGACGGAGCCTTTTCTTGGTAGCCCTGATGTCGCCTATTAACCAATATTTCCGTAAATGTTTAGATAATTTTTAACGCAAATTTTGTTGCAAACAAATTACAAAACACAAATGTTGAAAAATCGGCGGGCTGGTTAGAACCACGATAGCTCAATTGAAAGAGCACCTGACCCGGTATGTCAGAAGGGTGCAGGTTCAAACCCTGCTCGTGGAAATTTTTTTCAACATTTGTGTTTTGTAATTTGTTCGCAACAAAATTTGCGTTAAAAATTATCTAAACATTTATAAATAGCTTGCCTACTTCTTAACTGATCTTTAGTATTTGTAAAAATATTATGATCGGATGTTAATGACGGTAGTTGTTAACATTGAATGGGCGCCTTTGGCTTTCAAAGTAAAAAGTAAATAGTGTTGAATAATTTCGGCGGGCTGGTTAGAACCACGATAGCTCAATTGGAAGAGCACCTGACCCGGTATGTCAGAAGGGTGCAGGTTCAAACCCTGCTCGTGGAAATTTTTTCAACATTTGTGTTTTATAATTTGTTCGCAACAAAATTTGCGTTAAAAATTATCTAAACATTTATAAATAGCTTGCCTACTTCTTAACTGATCTTTAGTATTTGTAAAAATATTATGATCGGATGTTAAGCGCATCCCCGAGTGTGTGATTAAAGGCGAACAAAGACCCACGAAACGAATTATGTTACGTGTCATAATGTCTATTTTTGACGTGTTCGGGTTTTTGACACCTTTCACTACGCAAGGTAAAATCATGCTTCAGGACACTTGGCGTCTACTTATTGATTGGGATGATATTATTCCAGACGAATTGTATAAAAAATGGTGTAGTTGGCTAGAATTATTGAAAGTTATTGGAGAAATTCGTCTGCCAAGATGGTACCAATCTTGCGCCGCCAGATGTCATGAGTTGGAAGATGAACTGACCGCCGGTGTAGAAAGCCCTTTCACTAGTGTTGTGACCAAGCAAAGCTACGGCGATTTGGAATTGCATTTATTTAGCGACGCTTCGCTCACAGCAATGTCCGCTGTCGCATACTGGCGCTGGAAGAGCAGCGGTCAGATATTTGTCGCATTTGTTGCCAGCAAGTCTCGAGTATCGTCGGTGAAACCTCAAACCGTGCCACGTTTGGAACTTCAGGCTGCACTCCTAGCAGCACGGCTCGCGGAGATATGTGCCCACTGGACTGAACGTGGCAGACATTGCTACTAGAGAAACGTTCAATTATCACTCATTTCTCAATGAATGGTTTATAGGGATAGTTTTGAAGCTTGCGTGACCGTTGTACAAAATTTACCTGCTCGGATTCCAGTTCCGGACCCTGAGCGCTTCTCTTCGTGGCTACGGTTTGTTCGATCTGCTGCCTCTGTTCTGAAGTTCACAAATAAGTGTAGAGGTCTTACTCCACTTGACGATTACGCTCTGATGGAGCAAGCAAACTCGAGATCGGTTCTGAGGCAAGCTCAAGAGGATTCCTTTGCCAGCGATTTGCAAACAATAAAGATGAGCAAAGACTTGCCTCGCGATAGCAGATTGAGAAATCTCTCCCGTTACTTGGACGAGAATGGTGTTCTTCGCATGAGTGGCCGCATATATGCTGTTAGCGACGTAGCCCAGGAAGCGAAAAGACTCATAATCCTTGACGGACGGCATCCTACTACCCGGCTTTTGGTCAAGCATCATCATATAAAGGCTGCGCACGGACACCAAGAAGCGGTAGTGAACGACTTGAAACAGATGTGTTGGATAATTCAGTTGCGTCCTACTGTCAAAACTGTTGTGTCCCGTTGCATGTTCTGTAGGCTAAGAAACGCTACCCCACAGGTGCCTCGAATGGGTGACTTGCCTATGGCACGCATGGCGCATCATCAGCGCGCCTTTACCTTCTGCGGGATGGCGTTTTGTTCACCTGCCTCTGCCCGCTAGATGCAAAGGCCTCCGGTTTAATCAGCCGCGTAGGAATTTGGAATTAATCAGGTGCCTGGATGGGTACCGAGAAGTGAATGTGCTTACAACTCCGCCACCAAAGAGGACATTTGGTAGTCGGCTTTAGAGTTGACGGCCCAAGCAGTGGTACACTGCGAGTTGTGCTCTTAGTGCAACGAGAAGTGAGCGAGCTTACAGCTCCGGTGACCTATCTGGATATTAGGTAGTGGACTATACGTGTCCACGGGGCGACTAGCTTGAGACACTAGTCTTAAAAGTACTGGATGAAGGATGCGTACCAGCGTGTTCTGATCTGGCGTTATGACCTGACGTAGATGGTCCCTTGCGCTTGCGTGAGGTTATTCTGACACCTACTTTGTAACCGATAGGTTGGTAGGGGGTGTCAGTATAAACTTTAAAGTAATGTATAGCGGGTTGTGTTCACCTGCCTCACTGTTCGCGCGGTTCACATAGAAATCGTGCACTCACTTACCACCGACTCCTTGATCATGGCACTGCGCAGGATGGCGTCGCGACGTGGATGGCCAGCGCACATTTACTTAGACAACAGCACCAACCTTCGGGGTGCGGACGCAGAACTGCGAAGATCTGTAGAGGAGCTCGACGAAGGATCTCTAAGAACGGAGGCCGTTAATAATCAAGCTCGCTGGACCTTCATTCCCCCCGTTAGTCCCCATTGGGGTGGGGCGTGGGAGCGCTTAATACGGTCTGTTAAGAGATCACTCCATGTCATTTTGAAGGAACGAGCGCCCCGCGTTGAAATCTTGAGTACTCTTCTGGCAGAAGTTGAAAGTATTATAAACGGTCGACCTTTGACACATGTCTCAGTAGAGCCGGGCTGTACTGAAGCAAGCGCTTCAGTAGAGCCCGTGACGTGACGAGCCGTGACGCGTAAGCACGCCAAACCATTTCCTTATAGGCTCTTCATCCAAATTACCACTGAATGGAGTATTTGACGATTCGGATCTAGCCTTAAGGAAGCAGTGGCGCATCGCTCAGCGATTGGCAGACATGTACTGGCAACGTTGGCTAAAGGAGTTCCTTCCCCAATTGCTACCCAGGAAGATGTGGCAACAAGAGAAGAGGCCACTGAGCATCGGTGATCTCGTGCTGGTCGTTGATCCTGATTCCCCTCGAAACGTATGGCCACGAAGCTTAGTTAAGAGTGTCGTGCCTGGCAAGGACGGCCGCATCAGAGTGGTTGAAGTCACCACCGCTACCGGCGTGCTGCGCCGGTCCGTGGCGCGCGTTGCACTTGTACCATTAGCTGATTAAGTGCTAGTTTCGCACTAGGGTGGGGAGTGTTAACGACGGCCTCCTTGCCGTATTGCTGTCGCGTGTCATTATTTTTATAGTATTTTTATCTGTCATGTAATTTTCGTGTGTGTCAAAAAGCCTAAAAAAATCTACACGTTATTTTAAAAGCTACGAGGTTTTCCTAATAATTAAGGTGTACAGCGTTCACAGGTTGTATTATTGTGCATTTATTGTCAAATTAACATAATAATATGTATATGTTTAATAAATATAGTGACAAAAGAAATACCATGTTGTTTTTTTCAATTATTTTGATCGATAATAAAGTCGATAAAATCACCACATTACCTCAAATATGACATCACAAATCTTGTGACACCTTCGAAATAACGAAAAAAAAGGGACAATCGATCTCTTTCCAATACATCACCTAGGTTCATTAGTTAAAATAGTGCGAAGTGATGAATTTGTGTTGCTATTTTAGTCCGGTTTCTATCTCAGAACAGTAACTTATTGTTCTGAGGTTTCTTTATAAGTAAACAGCCTATAATTGTCCCACTGCTGGGCAAAGGCCTCCATCATTGAAATCAAGTCATCGCTACAATTGATGGGTAATGGCTTAATCACCACGCTTGCCAAATGCGGGTTGGCGATCACAAACCCGGGCTATGCATCGAAAATCCGAAATGCATTTTGCCCGACCTGGGAATTGAACCCGGGACCTTCGGGTATCGGGCCGAGCGCTCTGCCACTCGGCCACCGAGGCGGTTTCTTTATAGCTTTAGTTATTATTGTGAGGGTCTATGGTCAATGAAAATAATATTAAACGTCACCGGTAATGTCAGGATCCTGTCAATTCAAATTTGTCAGTGAATAATACTTTTTGTGTTTTGTTAGTTTATCAGTTTTTCTCGCTAATAAGAAATAATTCGAAATTCGGAATGCCAGATAAAACTATAAAGTTAAGGTGCATTGACTTTATGGATGAAACGGGGCAGGAGTTACAGGTGACATATGAAGCAGCTGAGCAACATGAAAATTGTGACTGTAACGAAGAGGATGTGGGAGAAGTCCGTGTTTGATTATTAAGGATGTAGGAGAAATAGGTTTTAGCCGTTAACTTAGAATAATTACGTATAGAAAGTAAGTCCGCGCGCTCATTTTGAAGCACTCCAAACCCGTTCAAGTTAAATTTATTTTAAATTATAATAAAAATAAATTTAACTTGAATGAGCGCCATCTATCTTCAACACCAAGGTTTATCCAAAAGTTCAGTTGCGTTGTGAAAGCATTAGAAACAGTATCGCATATTCGCACTATTTCTACGAACCAGTACTAGATGTCGCTAGTAGTAACTAAAAATAAAATAAAGTCCATTTATTGTTCGTATTCAAATATTTAGCGGTTTTAACTTTCCCCAGTTTTCAAGCAAAACAGTTCAATTAACACATTCTTCAGCAAGATATCACTCAGGCGATAATATTATATTGGTTTTTTCTTACACAACACGGCGGTATCTTGAAAAATAGTCACTTTATGTATATTGAATTGTTGTTTTAGTTTTTTCACATTTAATCACTTTTGAGTGATTGAAATACTACTCAAACACTTGTACACGTCAATTATCACTTAATGTATAGTTTGCACTTGGATATACTTTAATTTTTAGACTTATGTAATTTTAAACAATAATGAATGCGGAGCTGTTTACGTTGCGCGTGGCGCCCTCTCTCCTTCCCTTTTTCTGTGTTGTAATGATCAAGACTCATAAAACCCACTACTTCAGCTTGGCATTCAATTAATTTAAACAATAAGATACATTCGTTATGATTAAAGTTATACAGATTAATATTCAAAACATTCATTATTACTAAAGGTATACAGTTTAATATTCAAAATACTTGTCTAAATCGCATTTGTCATAGGTTTTATTAACAGCGCTCGCGCCGCCACTATCTTCGTCGTCGCTCGAATCGGGGTCACTGGTGCCAACCCATCTGGAGGCAAACGCAAACTTTTTCGGTACCACACTTCTCTGGTCGATATTAGGTCGTTGCAATTCCCTTGGTATGTTTGCGAAGCTCAGGAATTCCATTTCTGTGTCGAGCGATAGTCCAGTGCGTGTCATCTTGAACCCGGAGATAGATGATAATACGGCGAAAGCGTGAACGTATTTTGGCTCGAGGACGAGTCGCTTCCATTTGACGACATCGCACTGATGCTTTTTGGGATCCTTGAATTCCATCAGCTCGACGTAAATTTTGCTGGGCGTTGTCTGACTGTTGGGTATCTTTACGTTGAAAACGCCCGGCACCATACCTTCGTTGGTCGCTCTGGTCGTCAACAAAATTTTCTCTCTGAAATTAACCCAACACTGGCGCATTTCGAGCCCGAACTTATTCATACAGTCCGTAAGATGATCCGTTGTCATGATGCGTTTCATGTCGTTAACTAGCTTTGAATCGATGAATTCTCGCATCTCTCCTCGTGCCACCAATGATTCGCCGTTGGAAGCAGCATGGACACTCGATGTTTCGGGTGTAAATGCGTCATGTCGAAGATTTTCTGCCTTTCGTTAAATGCCTCCATCGTATTGACGAATGCGTCATACATATTCGTAACAACGGCCAGGCGTATTAGAGTCTTGTACGAAAATTGTGTGAAGTGGACCTTTCTCAGTGGAATCTTATTTAATTTAGTTTTCAGCGATCTGACCTCACTCGCGCTCCTCAAGATCGCCGGTAAATCTGTAAATCAACATATTCAAAGTCTCCTTATTATTGAATATGCCCTTGGTAGGCTTCGCCTCGTAGACACTAGTCGCTTGTTTAGTCGACGCTTCATCGTTATCGGACGAATCTGAAGATGCCAAGGCGTTGCGATTTATTTTAATCTTCTTCATAGCCGGAAAATCCGTTTCGTCGTCGTTCGGTGTCATCAAATCATAGAGAGAGCAGACTCGCCACTTACTTTGTTGACTTGAACCACTTTGGAAGATGTTCCCGCTCTCGCCTTCGATTTCCCCTTTACTCCCGCGGAGGCTTCATCATCATCATCTGTAACGGTCCATACGTCACGAGAACATTTTCTAAATGAATAAATAAAAAATTATAAATATCTAGGATAGAATTAAGGCTAAATGTTATTTAATTAAATGTAATAAATAAAATAAAAGGAACTAATAGTTTAATCAACAATACTCAAGACTTAAATGTCAAATAGAATCAACCTTTCTTCATTAATATTATTGACAATGTTATTTTACTTCCAACCGATAATGGACCTTATTACTTAAAAGCAAAATTTAAAATTATACGTTACTGCAGCATGTGAGCCATCTAGCGTCATTTAAGTGAACTTTCTACTTCAAGTACGAAGTTTACGGTAGAGTCCAATATGGTATTATGGTGTTTTAGTCTTTATGTATAGGGGCAGAAGGTTGCACCCAGCGAGGAATAGCAGTGGCAGAGGAGTGAGGTTGCTTTACTAACTCACATTTTTCTTTTGCAATTGTCTATATCCAATAAGATATGGCATTTTAGTCTTTATGAATAGGAGCAGAAGGATGCGTCAATAAATGCATCTAGCGGGAAGAAGCGGAGGCTAGCTAGGATTTGGTCGCTTATATGTGGAATTACTAATCGTCATGTGGGTAGTCGAGACTTGTTTGCGTTCATTCGGTTAATCGCGAACCTTTCATGATAGTGATTGTATTAGTAGGGTAGGTAGATAAATATTACTTCACTAACGAGACGAGGCGTGAGATTCAAAAAAAAGATTCACGAGTAGGTAGGACGTGTAGGGAAGTAACTCTAACGATTTTATTAGGTTACTGCTGCGCATAGGTTAGTTGCGATACGTACATTTGACACTCATTTAAGTGCGGTTGTCCACTTATTTTACTAGGTACTTTGTACAGGCTAGACTTTACTAAGAGAGATGTTTTTTACCTGTTATAAGCAAGGTTTAAAAAGTATAGTCGTTGGCGTTAATAATAACAATGCGTTGCATGATAGGTAGATATTCAATAAGTTGGTGGTGGTGTTTTTTTTTGTTTAAATAGGGTCAAGTCATGTGTGTTGATGTATGTGTGAAAACCGTGCTTAGTAGTTTATTATTTACTAGCTGTGCTCGCGACTTCGTCCGCGTGGAATAGTGACTTTCGGCAGCATTTTTAATTTTTTAGGCTCTTTTCCCGTTTTTGCAACATTTTTCACTGATGCTTCGTTCCTATTGGTCGCAGCGTGATGTTATATAGCCTAAAGCCTTCCTCGATAAATGGACTATCCAACACAAAAAGAATTATTCAATTCGAACCAGTAGTTCCTGAGATTAGCGCGTTCAAACAAACAAACAAACAAACAAACAAACAAACAAACTCTTCAGCTTTATATATTAGTATAGATTAGGTTTACTTTATTCGGATGTCACTGAAACTAACTAGAAATTTACCTACTTTGACTACTACTACCTTGAGGAAATTAAGGTTTCCAGTTTTGTTATGCCGAAATGACTTAGACATTATAGTTGATGGTATCTTTAGTCAGACTCTAGGGCAAGCGAAGCCGTCCCTGTAGAGATCTTCAAGGAGATGTACTACCATCGAAAGTCTGCAACGATTGTTACCACAACCTACATTTAAATAGTAAAATCTATATTTTGGTGACTTCGGATAATTTAGACACTCTTTTAAGACTATCTCATTTATTAATAATATAACAGAATAAAATAAACCAAATAAATAGTTATTTGGTTTATTTTATTCTGTTGTCATTGAAATGAATATATCTACCTACAGATGGTATTATTACAATACAAACTATATTAGGAAATCAAGGTTTCCGATTTTATATGCCAAAATGGCTATAATACAATTTGTTGATAACTTTATCTTCAAGGAGATGCTACCATCAAAGGCCATAAACGATTGATAACACAGACTACATTTAAATGATAATATCTATATTTTGACGACTGGAATAAAGTGAACATATAATTATTTAAATATAATTGTATGGGTTCGATTCCCGCTTGTGGATTTTATGAAATAAAAATGTATGATTATTTACATTTAATTTTATGTGGAGTGTTGCGAACAAATTACAATTCGGATGGGTTCGATTTCCGTTCATGGAACCAGTGAGTTCGAATCTCGCTTGTGGATTTTATGAAATAAAGTGAACATATCCTCTCAAGTGTGGCGGATAATTTTACGCAAATTGGTTGCGAACAAACTAAAATTCAGATGGGTTCGAATCCCGTTCGTGGAACCAGAGGTTCGAATCCCGCTTGTGGAATGTTGTTTTGTTTGTAAGACTAAGTAATAGGTATATTATCTATTTACTTAATAAACCCTCGTTCAGTGCCTAATGTATTTGAGTGACTTTTGTTTAGTACAAATACTCTATGTACAAGCATTAAAAATACCTACAAGCAACGGTTTAAATAGAAGATTAAATTACGAGTTAAATATCCACTCTAGTATGTCGGGCATTGTACAAGTGATTAGAGATTGCTAGATTTAAGCATCGTGACCGATTTGTTTTGTATGGGTCTTTCGTTGCCTATGTTTGGCCAATACTAGTACATGCATTAAATATAGGCAATGGTCTGAATAAAGATTAGTTTACGAGAGGTTGTGGACGGTTTATGGGGAAGGCAGGAGATCGTCTAGTTTTTCAATGATCATTCTGATCATTTATATAATACAAATAAGTTCGGTATTGTTCCGGTGATGGGTTCTATTTAAGCAAACACTCGTGGTTGTTCGGAATAACGCTAAAACGATATGAACATTGATAATATGTATTACCAACTACGATTGCCCCAATATAGTAAATAGATAGCTACCTTACCTACCTATGTAAATATTAGTAGATTGTATTTAGGCGCGACACTCGTGAGTAACAAGAATAGGTGTTAGATTTATTCTTATTTAATTCGAAATAAGAGTCACGACTGATTATATATTTTAATTATAAACCACCATGTTTAAAAGAATATTAGTCCTATTAATGAATATTAATTACAGCCATTTAAAAGTAGAAATGATGAGATAAAACTATAAAATAAGTCTAGATGTTAGAAAGCCTGCCCAGAAAAAATAGCAATTGCAACTATCGTCGTTTAAGTAGGAGTTTTGTTTTATATCTGTATAGGTAATGTAGATACTAAAATAATTGTGTTTTACTACATCTTACTTTTGCTTTATTGCGATCAGAACCTCTGCGTTAAATTTTAAAATATTTTATCAAAATTACGAGTTTAGGAGGATTCAGAGTATCATTTGAAGCTCCTTATGTTATCTTATATCAAACAAGATAGAAAAACGATTAAACTATTAAATGTTAAGCTGATGTTACATAGTTTCACCACGGGATGGGAGACCGCGATGTTATTATGATTTTAGATACTTACAGTTCTTTAAAGTTCTTAGGTTATTGCGGACCTTCGTAGGCGCACTAGACGATCACTTGGCCAAAATGATCTTTAGATGTGATTGAAATAAGTAGGTTATTCTGCAGTTTTGGATTATTACAATAATAATGTTTAGGAGTTAAGTAGGATAGTTATGGTAATCTAGGTAGCTAATTATTAGAGATGCGCCGAATAGTGGTTTCACCGAATAACCGAATACCGAATACTATTCGTTTTAACCTTTACCGAACCGAATATTCGGCCGAATTATTCGGTTTACCATTTTATTGTTTTGCCGCGTAAACAGGTTCTAACATGTACGTTACGTATCGCTGCTGGCTAGATGACGAGCGAGCCGTACTTAGAGTTGCCAACTATTTTTCAGGAAATTAAAGTAAATCTATCACTAACTAACTAACTCGTATAAAAAAAGGATTAAGAGAAACAATAAAGTAATTTCCAAATTTATTTATTTTAAGCGTTGCGTTTCGTTTCACTTCACTGGAGTCTGAGTATCATTCAGTACCTAGTAGTAAAAATTAAGTCAACAGGAATATTCCGTTCAAACGCACGCATTAGTCGGAAATAAAGTATTTTCTTTATTTTTAATAAAAATAATAAAGTATCGGGATAGAAACTAACGTAGGATACGTTATTTTAAAGTATGGTTGGCAACCCTAGCCGTACCTCACCGGCCGCCATGCCACCCGCGCACACCGCGCTGCCACTTTACTTCAAAACATCGCACGAGTGAGTACATTACAAATAAAAACATAGGTGCTTATTATTACAAAAATATTGATAATGGGACAAATGCAAAAAAAATTTACATTTCTGAATGCGTGAACGTCTTATTAGAATAAACGTTCAATACATAACTTCTTTTCATATATTTTTTTAGATACATTTACAAAATTACATAATAACAAAAACTAAAAGAAATAAATAATATTTTTCCGATAAATCAATTAAATAAAAATCAAATCATTAGGATACGTTTAGTTTTCTTCATACAAGTACGCGTGTCCTTCTCGTCCGTGTTCAGCTTTGTGTATGGGGAAAAAAATACAGTTGAGTGATTATAAACTGTTAAATATTTTTAGTTATTTACAGAATACTACATATATTTTAATACTTTAAACAATAAATCAGGCCTCTCTATTAAAAACTGTTTTAAATATCATTTTTAAAGCCGTCCGTAACTTCTTTCATATTTGTTATTCAGCTTTGTTTATTGTTATTTAGTAGAAAAATAAGTTTTTACCTGGCAACACTAAAATCATAAATAACGTCTGTAGGTGGCGCTAGTTCTGCACGACGGCCATTTTGCTGGAGTTCTGGTTAGACGGTCTACAAAAATTTTACTAAATTGTGCGGGAAAAATACACAAATTAGTTTCATCTTGATAACCATTCCATTAAACTAATTGGTTAGTGTATGTTTAGCTTTCTATATAGTTTATTTCAAGGATACTTCATGATATATTTAGAAACATATAAACAGTTTGATTCAAAGACATCTCTTAGTATTTTTCACACATTTTATTTTGTACACACGAGTGTTTTGTTCCTTTTTGTTACGAATTTGTTACATTTCTTTGTGACGTAACAAATGTGAAATAACAAATATGAAGTAAAGTCGCACTCATATTGTAATAGTTGACTTGGATTACTAAAGTTAAAATATTATGATCACAGTTAATTTTAAAGTTGATTTGCAAAAAAAATGTTAAGTAAGTCGAAAGTAATACAAACTAGACTTGCTGCCATTCTTTATTAAAATAATCAATCAAGATACTGCCCTTTACTCATTAACAAATTTACCTTTCAAATAGAATGCACAACATGAACTAGTCCTTATAGTTCATCTTTGTTATTTTTTTGTAACATCAAGTTATTTTCATCTTTGTTTCCTATTTGTTATATGTACAATTTTTTTGTATTTGTCCCTAATATTAACGTTATTATATTATAGAAATAAATATGTTGACTTGAAGTTTGAAATAAATGTTGATTTGAAGTTTAATAGCTTTATTTTATTAACTTTATTCAACACATTCTTCATAGGATTTCTTTGACTTATAATATAACAACAATCCTTATAAGAAGTTTTGTCTTTCAGTTCTATACCGTGTCGTGTAGCCAAGAAAATAGAAATACTCGAACCGAATATATTCGGCACCAATACCAATAATTCGGCCGAATACAAATAGTGAAAAAATGCCGAATACGCCGAATACCAAACGAATATTCGGCGCATCTCTACAAATTATGTTCATTATATAAGTTACTTTTATATCGTTTTATTTGGTGCCGTTAGGTATAGTTAGGTTTAGGAATAAGTAGGTTAAACGGTTTTTAATTTAATTAGTTCAAAAAAATAGAATCGAAAGTACATTTAACCTTTACATTTAGATGTAGTTTAGCCTCCCATTATAGGGGGGTCGGTAATATACATTTTATAATAATTTTAATAAGCATTTATAAAAGATACAACGGCGTGTACATTTACTAAATCAGTCTTACAGATTTGGTAATCAAGGATTGATGTTCATTTAACAACTAATAAAAAAGTTTTTATTATATTTGTAAGAACAATACAGTTTTAACTTAAGGGTGCGCCGTCCGTAAGTGACAAGTGTCATATGTTTTATTTGAAATGTCGTCGTCCATATTTATTTAATGCCGCGCGGCCATACTAATTTTGTATGGGGAATTTAAGGTGCTTAATAAAAAATAATTATTTAAATAACCACTTGATGAATAGAAAATGTAGTCTAGCAATTTGTAGTTTATCAATTGATGATTGTTTAGACAAAATCAGAGGTACAATTATTTAGATAAACTATAAGAAATCTACTAAACGCCACCACTCGTTTTCATGATTTTTGCCCAACTTTAAATGATATTGTATAAAAACTATAGCGTGTTATGAATTTATGGTTCTGACAAATTGTAAACACGTTCCCTATGATACTAAATATATATTTTGTTCATTTAATACGATAGTATTTTCAATTATATCTACTTAACCGTAACTGCATTTTTGGCATTTTTTGGTCGGCGCACCCTTAATCTACTACGGGTAATAACAGAACTACGAGTAATGTGACATATCCTTGAAAAAGATTTTTTTTTTTTTAATGGTAAAAGGAGGCAAACGAGCAGGCGGGTCACCTGATGGAAAGCAATCACCGCCGCCCATGGACACCCGCAAAACCAAAGTTATCGCAGATGCGTTGCCAACCCTGAGGAAGGAGTTGGATCTTGAGGAGGGAGTAGGAATTGGGAGGGGGAGAGGTGAGAGATGGGCCTCCGGTACTTTCACTCACCAGACGAAACACAACAGCAACGAGTGCCGTTGTTTCACGCCGATATTCTGTGAGAGGGTGGTATTACGCCGGGCGAGCCGGCCCATTTCGTGCTGCAACGCAGCGTGGCTCTACCACTCAGAATAAATTCTAATCAGAATATTATTATTAATATGAAACTAATAAAAAAAACTTTAACAAAATAAATCTTTGTAGACATAATACAGTTTACTTAATCTAAAAATCTAATTAAGCATTAATTATTTTACACGGTTATACCATTGGCAATTACTTTTAACAAGTTTCAAGTCTAATTATTATCAATCATAGGTAATACCTAACATCAATTGTAAACTAATCTAATAACTAACCCCCTTATTCATAAAAACTATTTAAGCATTATTTAGTGAAATATTGTTTTGTCAACGTCATTTTGAATTTGAGAAAAGAGACAAAACAACAAAATAATAATCTTAAGAGCAGTCCAATAAAAGCCATCGCTCTAAAACTATAGAAATACTATAAAAAAATACTGATGTTTTACATCGGTCAACTTTTAGGTAACAAAGTTATTGAGAATTATTAAGTCAAAGAAACAATCACTTTAAAACATGACCAAAGATTCAGAAAATATTTTCATCATCACTATCTAATCCATCTAATTCTTTGGTTTTATGAGCATTATTATCAGTCTCAATGGTTTTTTCGAATTTAGACATTTGTTTCAAACCCCCTGAACCTTGGTGGTCTCCGATCAAAGGGTCTGAAGCTGCTGCGATACGCAGCGTTAAATGCTAAATAAGTTAATCTAATTTATAGTTCGGAATTGATCTGACCTGCTGTGGTGGTGCACTTCACTCGCGGATCCCACTCTGCCGGAGAAGGCGCCTAGCCACCTTAAGAAGAACCTCGCGGAATAGCAGTTGCACTGCCGACTCACGCGCAGGCCAGGGCCCTAACACAATTTACTAACACACACCGACGAGGCTCGCGCCGCACAAAGCCTACCGAACGCGGAACTAGAGGAATTTTATATTTCTAGGGCGCCGATCAGCCCTAGTACCGTCTAATTATAAGCAAACTTGCCACCGATGGCTGAAATAAAACTTGATTATTTTCTGAACAAATCTCAAAGGAACGATAGGTACCGACGACGTCACAACTGAATAGACAATTACCCTGACATTGACATTTTCTTATATCACCGTTTTCATCAATGGGTAAGAAATCAAGCTCATGCAGCCTAAAGATTAAATCTTAGTGTTCAATCTCAAACAACATTATATCACTGTTAATATTATCGAAAAATGAGGCTGATGGAATTATATTGTCGTCCAAGTCATTTGACGTGACTGACGCGTCAGCTGCTGCTGATATGATAGCCTTATCTTGAGGTAAATTTTTGGTTTTCAAATAAAATAGTTCAGATCCTTTAAATCTGTGAGTTGTTAATGGCTTATAACTGTAATATAATGTAATACGATGCTGATTGTTTTGCAAGAGAAACGATCGTTCCATTTATTTATTTATTTATTTCCATGGTCCAGTATTTCAATTGGAATTTCATAAAAACCTAAATGTTTCCCATGAATGCATTTTACAGGATTGTAAAGACAGTTTTCAGTTTTCTTGAACGTAGATTTCTCAAAGGGTATTGTAAAACCCGTTCATTAGCGTGTTGAGTAATGTCATGTGACATTGCTTAAGATGAGCATGGCAAAGGGTTTTTAGGTTGGATCAATATTGAAGGTGATAGACAGGGTGGAAACTTTCAGCGGGGCAGTAAGGGGAAGTACCTTATCCGTTGCAGCTACACGAAAATGGTCTTAGGAGACTATCCATAAATTTTTATGAAATTTTGATCCCCATTCAAAGATTTTCAAAAAAATGTACAATTAGCAAGAAAACAGGCATTTTACACAAAACATTTTTTGATGCTAAACGATCCTGTTTCTAATACTGATCAAAAACTTTTATGGGACCAACCATCGTTGGAGTACTCAAAAAGTCACAAATTGCAAAAAACTTTTCCCTTACATTTTGTAAAGAATTTGTGTAACTGAAATTCAAAAAATTAAATAAAAGACAAATGATTACGTAGTTTTACACATATCAAAAAGAAGGCGTATTAATTTTCTTTTTTTATTAACTAACATAACTTGATGATGTTATTCTTATTTAAAATCTTGCTGTTGCTGTTCAATTATGCACTTATTGTAAAATTCACAACACACTCAAAGCTTTTCTGACGGACCAACTGTCAAGATTGTTTTTTATTTAATAATAACAAGGACCAAAATTAAATTGTTTTTAAAATTATCTTTTTATTCAGTCAACAAAAAATCTCAACCGTCACTATAAAAGCTTTTGCGTAAAATTTTCATACAAAATGTACGGGAAAAGTTTTTTGCAATTTGTGACTTTTTGAGTACTCCAACAATGGTTGGTCCCATAGAAGTTTTTGATCAGTATTAGAAACAGGATCGATTGGCATCAAAAAATGTTTTTGTGTAAAATGGCTATTTTCTTGCTAACTGTACATTTTTTTGAAAATCTTTGAATGGGGATCAAAATTCCATAAAATTTTATGGATAGTCTCCTAAGACCATTTTCGTGTAGCTGCAACGGATAAGGTACTTCCCCTTACTGCCCCGCTGAAAGTTTCCACCCTGTATATATATATAAATATATTTTTTTTTTTTCATTTGGAAAACATACAGTATGAGTATAACTAAGAGCATAACTAATATAATAAAAATATACACAATTAATTTGTTTTCGCATATAGACATTTGTAAGCTTATTTGTAATCCTGTGACCTTAACTTACAGCTTATGTTTAAGAGCGTTTACGCCGCACACAAGCGCCGCCAATGAAAAAAAAAACATATCTAGTAATTAGAGATAGAAAATCAAATTATGCTCAACAAACTATCTGAATGAAGTAATTTAGCATTTTTACGTCACCTAATGAACACCTGACATGTTATGGTTTAGTTAAATATGGCGTTATAGTTAAAAGTGGCCGTAACGTCTTATTTAACTAAACCATAACATGTGAGGTGTTCATTAGGTGACGTAAAAATGCTAAATTACTTCATTCAAATAGTTTGTTGAGCATAATTTGATTTTCTATCTCTAATTAGTAGATATGTTTTTTTTTTTCATTAGTGGCGCTAGTGTGCGGCGTAAACGCTCTTAAGCTCAATTACAAACAGTAGGTTCTCACTCATCTATACAAAAATATACTCTAAAAACCAACAAAATAAAGAAAAGAATAGAAAACCTAATTGAAAATTAAGGACTAAGGAACCACATCAAACCAATTACTGCTTGGAACCTGTTTAAATTATAACAAATAAATTATTACAAATATCTTTGTCATTTGGTTTGTTTAATTCCTTTTTTCGTTTTTGTCTTGTATAATAGTTTCTAAAATTAATTTTGTTTCTTTTTTGCTTAAGTCTACGAGCTCGTGCTGGCATCTCACTTAGAAGTAAAATTTTTCCTTCTCCTTTTTTCCGATGATATCGTTCTCAATCTTTTCTGCGCAATTCCTCGGATTTAACAGGGTCGCTTCTAATTTTTTCTCTTCTTTTTTGCTCTGCAATCCTCTTCTTATTTATCCTTTCTTCTCTGCTGTTTTTCTTTTTTTTTGGATTCCTGAAATATAACAAAATATTTAAATTACTTGTAAGTATTCCATTTCAATTCTCACACTTGTTGATGGAAGGAGGCATTATCCCATAGTGCGACATAACAGGCTGTGTTGAATAAAATCTGTGTAAGTTGTTAAATAAGTTCTGGCAAATCGGTATCTAAGTTCATAATGAAAGCCTAAAGCCTAAATAAATAAAAAAGTTCTTAACACATGTTATTTCTTAGAATAGGTATATTTAGGAGCCGTGTTGTGGCGGCTGTCAAAATAATACTACCAACCCGTCTCCTCTTTCGGGAGTCGTTATCTCCAACCCAACAGCTTATAGTGGCGACTTGGCGACGGCCTCACCACCTTGTCACGCTGAGCACATATGCAGTTACTGTTTGGTGAAACGCGGATTGTGGCAGTGGACTGCTTTTGCGGTGCTTATTGTCTAGTCTCTAACTAACCCTTTAGAGATAATAGTCATTATTAGGTATGTATGTATGTATATTTAATTAATTGGGTTAATTTCTGTGGAATCTTGCAATTTTCGTGGACTCTCAAAAGGCACGGAAAGTATTTTTTAAAAATCCAAAAAAATATCAAGGTTATGACTAGTTTTTTCTGTTAACTTAAACATTGTACTAAAGGCTCATTAACATGCAATAAAAGCAATTTTTTATTAAAAAAAGCTATTTAAACCCGACCACAGAGATTGCAGAATTTCGTTCCGATAAAACTGAAACCACGTACTTACATTTTTGGCGGGAAGACGTAGCGAGATGGTGCACAACTGTTCCCACTGCGCGTAAGCACACGACTGGGCCTTGCCGGGCAGGGATTTATTGTCCTTAAATATTTATAAATGAAACGTAGGTACGAAGAATCAAAGTGACCATAGAAATTGCTACTTTCGCTCGGACAAAACTAAGTACTACTTTCAAATTTAATTATCTTCTTGTAGATCAAATAATACCTAACATAATTAAAACACTTTTTTTAATATTTGTTGGGGTTTATTTTCCTAAGAGGTGAGTATTGTGTATCAAAGTAATTGTAGACAAGACACAGAAATTGACAATTACTCATATAATTATTTTTCTTTTGAAAACTTATGGTCTTACAAATGTAATTTATGTGACTTCATATAGATACATGGTCTTCTAAATTTAAAAAAAAAAATATCGTGATATTAACTGTAAAGCATTACAGCGTTTTCAGCCTAGACGCGTAATATTTTTGCCTGAGAAATTCACTCTCATATTATCACTGCCCGTTTCTCCATCTTCCATTTCTCGTTTCGTTAACCATCCCAACGATATCATCCAAACGAAGACCGCTCTCATACTCCGCCCGTCTCGCCTTTAATATTTGTTCGTTGTCACTGAACATAGAAAGATACACGTCGTCGTTCAGAACGTCCCACTCCTCGCTCCTGAATGCCCAAAACAACGTTACCATTTCTCTTTTGTAATTCAATTCATAGCTGTGGTCAAAATTTACCCACTTGATAACTTTGCTCTTTTTTCTTTTCATATATGACACGCGAGCGGTTTGCGATGACTCCACAAATCCACAATCACACCATTAGCGTAGTCCGTGTGCTCTTCTTCATTATTCTCGTCCAACAATTCTTCGTCACCTCGTAAAATATTGTCGCTAGGAGAGCTTCGCTTCGCTTCTATACGTTCGTATTCAGCGACAAAATTAGCCAATGTAACGTTGTCATGCCGTCGGGCGCTCTTCATATCGTTCAATTATATTTTTTTTCCAGACGTTGGTCGAATCGGCGCTCACAGCGTCTCTGTCCATCTGTTGACGCGTCTTTTTACATTTGAACCGCTCGCTGGGATGTTGCGTGGTAATGAAGAATACTTGTCACGTCACGTAGGGGTATCAATTCTCTGTGCAACGACGAAAAGCCTCTGTTCGCTTTATTAACATACTCCGCCACATAAGCCGCACATGTATATTCGTCCACAACGTATTGAATATCCATGTTGGATTACAATATCGATGAAATCGTCGGATTGAAAAGGCTGATCATGATATCACGCATGGAACGTTTGTACATCACTGACGGGCGCTTGATGCCGTGTCGTATTATATTCAAATATTCTTCTTCGCTCTCTATATGGTTACTCGCCCAAAATTCTTCGATATTATTAAAAGTGATATCCTCGTCGATGTTGCTTTGCTCCAACATCTCTCGCATGCTTTTATAGCGATCGCTTAGAGCTTCGATCCTATGATCTGTAGCGACAGGCAACAATATTCGTGTACTCTTCATGGGCCAGAATGGAGCACCGAATCGACAAGTCTTAGTAATGCGCTTATAACACGTTTGCGTGTGACGATCCACGGTGCATAAGTCACCGATGAGCTCCAACGTATTGGGAACATGCTCGCCGTTTGTAAACCTCGTCTCATCATCGAGCGGCGCGTTCTCTAACCAGAGCAACATGTGACAATGGGGACTACCGCGATGTTGAAACTCGACTCGGCGAAAGTACTCTATCATCTTATACTTGCCGAAAGCTCCCTTCTTGAACTTGATCGAATTCATGATGCAATCGACGAGACGATCGAAATATAAGCAACACAGCACCGGGTCGCTATTCACAAGCTGCGCACGCTGTGTGGCCGACATCTCTTCCAATGTAATGTCGTTTATGGGCTCCTCGTCGGGAATGTTATTTTGATAACGATAGATGCACTTCATCACCGTCATGAACACGGTCGGCTTACCGAATTGCCTCATCATTGCGAATAGGTCGCTCTTTCGCCTTTGCCAATATTGGATTGAATTAGACAAACACGACAGGAACGACTCGTTCCTGTTCAACGTCTCTCGCAAAAACTTGGCATCTTCCAGACGTTCGCGCGTTATGGTACTAGTGGAGTCCCTAGTGTTTCTGAACATCACGCTAAAGCTGTTGATCACTTACAATCGCATAATCTTGGCCGCCATATACAGAATATGATTTGACCTTTTAGCTCCTAGCGTGGGAGATAAATCAAACAGCCAGTATGTTGTCTGTAGCTTCGTGAGCTGAGAGCCAAGAGATTGTTTTATTTGAGTTAACATCTTATAAACTAATTATTGCTAATACTTAAGTATGTGCGTCAGCTGGAAACAGCAGTGTGTGTGCTCTAGATACAAAGTCCGAGCTGTACCGTTTCTGTGTCTCGCTCAGTGTTTTGGAGAAAAAGGATAGGGGTTTCCATTTTCCGTTCACGTGCTGCTGTAGTACTGCTCCTGCACAAGTGGCCGAACAATCTGTCATTAAGCCTAGACGAGCAGAAGTGGATGGGTGAGATAGTACAACAGCGCTTTTTATGCTTTCTTTGCACTTCTCGAACGCTTCTTTTGACGTTTGTATCCACTTGATCGTACTTTTGTCATTCTTCTTAGAATTGTGCAGATACTTATTGAGCTCATCTTGTATGTCAGCAGCGTGAGGTATACACTGGCGGTAGAAATTTACTATTCCGAGAAAACGTCGCAGCTGTTGGATCGTAGTGGGCAAAGGGAAGTTTGAAATTGCCTCGGTCTTGTAATCCAGCGGACGGATGCCATCTTTGGATATGTGGTAGCCCAGAAAATCTAGTTCTTCTTTGCCGAATTCGCATTTATCCTCGTTAAGCGTGATGCCGTACTTGTCCAGTCTTTCCAGTACTTGACAGAGTAGGGACTCATTTTCTTCTTTACTTCTTGATGGGAGAAGGACATCGTCAACGAAAACGAAGATATCGAGCCCTTTAAAGACCATATCGACGAAACCCTGGAATGTTTGACTTGCGTTACGTAGGCCATACGTCATTCTCGGAAATTCGAAAAGTCCGAAAGGTGTAGTTATCGCCGTTTTCGGTATATGCTCTTCAAATATGGGAATGTGATGGAACGATTTCCGGATGTCCAGCTTGGAGAAAACGGTCTTGCCACGCAGCAAATACGTGAAGTCCTGTAGCCGCTATAGGATAGCGATCAGGAACTGTAACGGCGTTTAAACGCCTGTAATCGCCGCAGGGCTTTAATTCGCCATTTTTCTTGGTGACGATGTGCAGCGGCGTTGCCTAAGGACTGTCAGAGGGGCGGCAAATGCCCAACTCCATCATCTTCTGGAACTCCTGTTTCGCTTCTTTATACTTCGCTGGGTTCAATGGACGAACTTTTGCTTTTGCTTGCCCTGTTTTAATGAAAAACATTTTAATTGATCTCATTAAATAAATTATTTTAATATCGTAATTGCAACTCTCTTTTATTCACATCACTAGTCGAGACACTGATGGAACTTTCTTTCAGTGCGATGTGAGGCAGAACAGTTGTCATATATATTCTATTCATTTATTCAATACCATAAATGTCATAACTGCGGGCGAAGCTGGATTCAACTTTAAAAACTCTTCAAGTTAATAATGGCAAAGTTTCAATCAATTATTGTCATAATTAGCCTATAAAATATAAAAATTTGTGAGGCTCAAAAGGTGAGACTAGCTACGCACTGCATGAGAGTTCAACTTTGCCTCGAAAAGACCTCAAACGCACTAGCTGCAAGTCTACGAAATATGGCTTCGCAGCGAGCGTGTATAATATATTCTTCTTGATGCGAATATTGATGGCGTAATCGACGTTCAAAGAACTAGACAAGACCTTCACCATATTATCCACCTCAACCGGCACGTTTATCACTTGCCCGTATAATTTCTTTGAACCCTCGAAGAATCTCACGTGTGTAATCGCCATGAACGGCAATCGAGGCGACACCAGACGTTCGCTGATCGGGCACAACGGCGGTAAATTGGCCTACTCAGGATACACAAATCCGTTAACCGTTGACAACAATGGAGTTTGTTGATATTTCAAATCGTTCATACAAGTTCCACACACTTTGAATCCGAACACCTTGGGGTCATATCCTAATTTCACGACACAGTTCCAGGGTGGCGAATTTTCTTTCAAAGTTCTCAACTTGTTCCTCTGCCATATCCTATCGCAGACGTGGTAGTAAGTATGTAGCGTGTGCGCATAAAAGTTGTCGTCCATGTACTTCTTAAAATTGTCCAATCTATGATTCTTCAATGTACGAATACGACACTTTTGTTTTCGACACAACTGAATCTCCATACTCGTTCCACTATTTAAAGTTACATCAACACTCGGCGCAGATGTAGATGCAATAGCTTCGATATTTATATTTGAAATAATAATAATAATAATAAATAACTCTCCTGTTTCAGGGAGGGTAATACTCGACCGAGAGTGATGCGTTTTGTGAGGCGGGCGTTCTCGGGGACCGGAGTTAGTCCTCGAGAATATATGTCCTGTATCACAGAGCGCATCGACTTCCTGAAGCAGAAGGTTTGTGCATGGGCGAACCGTATTCGCCGGTATAAGCGTCGGGTCGAGCGATATGCTCAGAATCGTATGTTCCGAAGAGATCAGAGGTGGGTATATAGAGCTTGGGAGCGACCTGAACAAAGTGTGGCTGACGCGCGGCGACCGGATGATGACGTCACGTGTACATTCTGGCGAAGCATCTGGTCGGTGCCCGTCTATCATACTGAGGCTGACTGGATGCGTAATGTCGAGCAAGTGTGTGAAAACATACCAGAAATGGAGGAAATTATAATCTCTTCCGCAGACGTAGCCAGTGCAATCCGCACGGTACCGAATTGGAAATCACCGGGACCGGACGGACTGCACAACTTTTGGTTAAAATGGCTGCGTAGTTCACATACTCGCTTAGCATCCCAGTTCCAGTCATCTTTAGAGTCTGGGTCGCTACCACAGTTTCTAACAACAGGTGTTACCCACCTGCTCCATAAGGCAGGCAGCCCCGCGGAACCCAAGAATTATAGGCCGATCACAAGTCTGTCAACGGTCTATAAACTTCTTACATCCATTCTGAGAGCGAAAATTACTACCCACATAGACAACAACTCCATTATGTCTACCTCTCAGAATGGATGTAGGAATGGATCCCGCGGTACGAAGGAGCTGCTCCTTATTGACATGGCCATAAGCCAACAGGTTCGCCGTTCCCGAAAGGATCTGTCGACATGTTGGATAGATTATAAGAAGGCCTATGACTCGGTACCACATACATGGCTCATGAGGGTGCTGGAGTTGTACAAAATAAATGCAACTCTGCGTGCCTTCCTGATGTCGTGTATGGGGCAATGGAAGACAGTCCTTCGCTATCCCGGATGTCGACAAATTCAAGGAAACGACGATCCTATAAGGATTGAGCGGGAAATATTTCAGGGCGATAGTTTGAGTCCACTATGGTTTTGTTTAGCCCTGAACCCTCTCAGCACATTGCTGGAGGATTCGGGACTTGGCTATTCATTGCGAAGAGGAGGTCAGGTAATATCCCGCTTTATATGGATGACCTGAAACTGTTTGCCCCCAACAGATTGCGACTGATGGAGTTACTGAAGGTAACTGAAACTTTCAGTAATTCCATCAGAATGGAAATTGGTGTAGACAAATGTGCAGTCATGCATGTAAAGCGAGGCAGGATTGTAGAATCTGAGGGATTACAACTCTCAGATTCTATAAACCTGAAATCGCTCTCCGCAAATGATACATATAAATACCTGGGTATGTCAGAGGGGTTAGGAATAAGTGTGGCTGACATGAAGCAATCGTTGCTGGAGCGTTTCTTTGGTCGCCTGAAAAAGGCGCTCATAAGCTCCTTATCGGGAAGTGCGGGGGTCGAGGTTTTTTAAATGCTAAGACCCTCCACAACCGTGAGGTGTGCAGTCTCAGGGAATATTTCCTAAAAGCCGATGTGGGTATGCACCGAGATGTGGTATCAGTGGACAAGGGACTCACCCCGCTGTCCTTGGCTAAAGAGAACTGGCACAAACCCGTAGTACTTAGTGCCAATGACCGCAGGGAGGTATGGCAAGGCACGGAGCTCCACGGGCGCTTTTATCGGGCCCTCCACGGACCCGATGTAGACTTTTTAGCGTCCGTATCCTGGCTGCGTTTCGGTGACCTCTTCGGGGAAACTGAAGGTTTTGTCTGTGCAATTATGGACGAAGTTATGCTAACGAATAACTACCGGAAATTTATTATGAAGGACGGGACGGTTGACATATGTCGGGCATGTCACCGTCCGGGTGAGTCTATCAGACATATTATTTCTGGCTGTTCTCGTCTGGCTAACGGCGAGTACTTGCACAGGCATAATTAAGTGGCCAGGATTATACACCAGCAACTTGCTTTGAAATACAAACTTGTGGATTCTGAGGTACCGTACTACAAGTATGTGCCCGACCCAGTTCTCGAAAATGATCATGTCACGTTGTACTGGGATCGATCTATCATCACCGACAGGACTATTGTAGCTAATAAGCCAGACATTGTGGTGATAGATCGATTAGCGCGCCGCACGATGATTGTCGATATCACCATTCCCCATGACGAGAGCCTCGTGAAAGCTGAGAAAGAGAAACAAATCAAATATCTCGACTTAGCACATGAGGTTGTCGACATGTGGAATGTGGACTCGGCTGTCATCGTGCCGATTGTTGTTACGGCCAACGGCCTGATGGCCAAGAGCCTCGATCAACATCTCATGAGGCTCTCGTTAGGCGGCTGGATCAAGGGCCTGATTCAGAAGGCAGTTCTCCTCGATACGGCACGCATTGTGAGAAGGTTCCTGTCTCTGGAGCCCTAATCACCGGTAGTTTGGACCCTGGTCCCGATGCCGGTGGACCCCTATTTTTTATATTTTTAAATGTTTGTTTTGTTTTTTAGAAAATATTTAAAAATGTAAATTAATATGTAAAAAAATAAATAGAGAGATAATAAATAATAATAATAATAAATTTATTTCGATAAAAATAAATTTATTTCGATAAAAAGTTTTGCATTACTTACAGTAGTTAGTGGCCGGAGTCTCCTTTTAAGCAAAAGATTACCTGTTTCAGGGGACTCCGCTCTTCCATTACTTACATTATTTTGCTTATAATTAAAGTTAGGTAACTAATAATTTATGATTAACAACTTATATATAACTTAAAAAGAGATTTTTATAGTAAATTGTGTGTGTGAGTGGGTGTGTGTTAGTGTATGCGTGTGTGAGGGTGTGTATGTATGTGTATGTGTTTGTGTATATTTATATATATTATTTATTAGGAAAAATATATATTATTGTAATGAATTATTTTATTTGTTGTAAAAACAGCTCGGTCATATCATAATCAAGCGATTGTAACCATGCAAGTACCAGCTTTTCACACTCTTTATAATGTTTGGAATAAATGTCTAATTCCTTATTTAATTTATTGTAAATTCTGGCCGAAAGACTATTATACTGCGAAGTAGCAAACTTTGTAGTTGTTAATGGAACTATAGCTACATTACATTTTCTTCTACTTATTTTTTTATTAGCAACATATGGTAAATTCTTGTGCTTTTTTAAAACTAAACGTATTATAAATAGTTTCCTTACTGATAGTAAACCACAGTCAATGTAAAGTTAGTCAGTAGGGTACCTAAAGCGTTTGAAATACATTGTTTTTATCAGTGCCCGTTGCGTGCGCTCAATTTCTATAAACTTAGTTTTTGCCGCACCTCCCCAAATAGGAATGCAGTATGTCAAGATCGATTCAACCAACGCAATGTATAAATACGTCTACGAAAGTTTTGTAACCCGCCACGCGCCTTAGCGCGGCTGCTTTGTTTAACAGATGGCATGGTACTGGCAAGTCGAACTGACTCAAATGAACAGATGAGATAATGTTCACCAATTTGAAAGAAAACGTGACAGGCATAATTTTAATACAAGAAATAGAAATGATATAGCACAACCTGGGTTTAGACTTTGTAAAGTTAGCAAATCGTTCATGGGTCTTTGTATACAATACTATAACAAAATACCGGGTGACATTTTAAGTCTACCGGAAAAAAAATTTAAACATTGTATAAAATATAATTTGTGCACAAAAGCTTACTACAAGCTTGATGATTACTTAGTAGATAAGAATGCATGGTGCAATGTTATCTTATCTTATCTTAGTGGGGCCTGTTGAGGTTTCCCTCTATCACTAACCCTTCGACCCATCGGGATCTTTTGTGCAACCCCATCCTTTACTCTTCCTCCTCTGTAAAAATAGATACCATAAGTTTGGCAACATCCTTAAGAGCAAAGAGCCTGAAGTCCTCCGGTTTCGGATAGGCCGACCCCAGGAGCCCCATTCTTTTCCTAGCCAGAGAGTCGCAGTCACACAGTAGGTGCTGCATTGACTCCGTTTCCTCTCCACATACCCTATATAAGCTATATGTTGAGATGTGCATTCTGTGAAGCATTTGCTTTGTGGCATAGTGCCCTGTCAAAGCACCGATGGTTAATCGGGCCTGCCTTCTGCTGCCTCCGCATATGAACTTACTCCGTCCTAAGGCGTTTTCGCCTAGGAAGGATTTGGAGTGTTTCATACCCGGCTGCTCTTTCCATACGATGCCGTGCCTGTTTTCGATGTAGTCTTTTAAGGCCTTATTAATGGTACTTTGTGCAAGTGCCACGAACGGCTCAGGACCAATAAGCTGGGTCTCTGAGCCCTCCCTGGCAAGTGCATCCGCCATCTCTTTGCCGTGGATTCCCATATGGCCTGGGACCCAGATCAATCGCACCTTGTTATGTCCACCTAGCTTGTTTAGAGCTTTGTGGTTTCCAGGACAAGGCCAGAATCGATTCGGGGCGACATGAGTGACTTGAGCGCGGCTTGGCTGTCACTCAGGATGAATATATTGCGCTTTTTCATAGCCAACTCTATATTCGGCTTTGCGCATAGGAGTATTGCGAAACTTTCTGATTGGTAAACAGTGGAAAATTTTCCCATGCTTTGACTATGCTTGAAGTCGTTATTAAAGACGCCTGCCCCTGTGCCCGACTTCATTTTTGATCCGTTGGTATACCAGATTAGGCTGTCTTTTTCCGGAGACGGTGGCCCTCGTTTTTTCGAACATGAATATGGGGGATATTTTATCGCACCCCATTTCCATGATGCTATTAGGAATGCCACTTGGTTCCCATTGTGTGTGTCTGGTCAGAGGTTTAAATGCGTCCCATAGTCCGGCCACCTTTAGTCTATGTAACGCTTTCTTGCCTCTGTTTCTATTACAATGTGCAGGGGTGGAAGGTCTGTGAGGACCTCCAGCGTTGCCGTTGGAGTGGTTCTAAAGGCACCAGTGATTGCCAGACAAGCTGTTCTCTGAAGTTTGCTAAGAGCATTCTTACAGATCTTCAGCCTGGTTCTAGGCCACCAGACGATGCTGCCATATGTGAGGATCGGTCTCACCATCGTCATGTAGATCCACCTAATGATTTTAGGGTTGAGTCCCCAAGTCTTGCCATATGTATACCGACACATGCCAAAGACTCTGTAAGCCTTGGCTACGGTTATATCCACATGCTGTTTCCAAGTAAGTTCCTTATCCAGCGTTAAGCCTAGATATTTTACTTCTTTGGACCAAGAGAGCCGGGTGCCATAGAGTGTAAGGTTACCCAGTCGCGTAGTGTTCCTTATTCTTGTAAAGGGGATGGCTATTGTTTTCCCCGGGTTTACAGAGAGGTGATGGGCATTGCACCATTCTTCCAGCAGATCCAGGGCACGTTGCATTAACCCCGATACCGTAGAGGGTAATTTCGCACGACTGAGATGACCAGATCATCCGCATAACCAACCGTATAGAATGGTCCTTTATTCAGTCTACTACAATTGAATCAACCACAAGGCTCCACAGAAGAGGCGAGATAACCCCTCCTTGCGGGCACCCTCTGGTTGTTCGTGCAATGAGACTGTCACCTAGCAGTTCAGAATTGATAATTCTACCCTTTAACATGCCTTCAATCCAATTACAGATCGGTTGTGGCACAACATGGTTCTTGGCTGCAACCTTGATGGATTCAAAAGTAGTTCGATCAAATGCACCTCCGATATTTACGATTGTGCAGATGCAATTCTCCTTGTTTTCCAGCGCAGATTCCGCTTGACTCACCACATGATGAAGAGCAGTTCCGGTTGACTTCCCCGCCTGATATGCACATTTAAATCCATGGAGTGGGAATCTTTTCAGAGCTCCCGCTCTGATATATTTGTCTACCATCTTCTCCAGGGTCTTCAGGAGAAAGGATTGTAGACTTATAGTCCTAAAAGGTATACGGTAGCGGCCAAGGCAGCGACGGGGCAGGGGGTGCTAAGAATCTCCGGCAGAGACCTGGCTACTGCCAACAACGCCATCTGGCCCAGGCAACATTTAACACGCGCACATTTCAGACTGATGAGAAGATTTACGAACTGGAGGAAGTATTGAGCAAGATACGGTGGGACATAATAATAATAATAATAATTTTCCTACACTCACACCAACCATCTAGCCCAAAAGAAGCTTCGTTATGAAACTCGTTATATGGTTACTAGACAACGGATAAACATACTTAAAATACTTAAATACATACTTATTATACATAGAAAACACCCAGACCCGAGAGAATTTAGAAAAACAATAATATCTAAATTGACCGGACCGGGGATCGAACCCGGGACCTCAGAGATGGCGACACCATGAAAACCGGTGTACAAACCACTCGACCAAGGAGGTTGTCATAGTTGGATTATCTGAAGTCCGAAGAGAGGGGAAGGATTCGATAATCCTCAAGTCCGGTAATTTGCTCTATTTCCGGGAGGGCGAACAACTGTCCCAAGGTGGTGTCGGGTTCATCATCCACAAGTCCCTCGTGAACAACGTTGTCGAGACCGGGAGTGTGTCGCCTAGGGAAGCGTACCTTATACTCAGAATAACCAAACGGTATTCGTTAAAGGTTATACAGGTTTATGCTTCTACTACGACATACCCTGACGATGAGGTGGAAGCTACGTATGAGGACATCTTTAGACCCATACAAGCCTCCAAAACTCATTACACCGTTGTCATGGGAGATTTTAGCTACAATATCCCACCTAGAAGTCACGTATCACCATACATCAATCGAGGGAAACTTTTGAACATGGCTTCTCGACGCTACATTCATTTTGCCACTCTACTTTGCGGCATAATCACGACTCGAAAGCCACCATATCTTTTTCAAAAGCTTAATTGGTCTTCTCGTATACGTTTAGGTCGACTTCTGCTTCAGGGACACAAAACTACAGCATTCAAAGGAAGTTTTAAATATGCCGCCGCAAAGATATGGAACAATATCCCACCACCTATTCGCAGTTCATCACCCGTTACTACATTCCGACGCAAAATTAAAGAATATGTTTTCAATTGCCAAATTGAGGGTGTATCAGATATGATTATAATATGATTATTTAAAATTAAAATTAACTACTTGTTTTTATTATATTTTATAAATCTATATGTATGTAATGTAGGTATAATCTAAAAATAATTATAAGTATATATATTAATTCATTAATAATAAATAAGTAATACTTACTATTTAAACATGTTATTTTATCACAACTACTGCAACAAGAGTTTGTCACAACAACAGATATTTTGTATTTGTTTTTACTTTTAATTTAATTTTTTATGGGTCCAGCTGAAAATCAGCGTTGTGGCTACAAGTCACAACATGAGCTGAGCTGGTCAGCCCTTTCAGTTGTTTTTCACTATACCTTAGATATAAGAAACCTATTGTAATGTTTGTGTATTGGAAGCACTGAATAAATGATTACTTACTTACTTACTTTTAACGCAAAACTGGGCAAACGAAGCGGCGATGAGATGAGAGTGGGACGATATGGGGTTGGTATCGGAAATCCCGAGGCCAACTGCTGGCTGACTTTCTTGAAAGGGAGGGACTCTTTATGATGAACTCCTTTTTCAGGAAGGCTGAACACCGCAAGTGTACCTGGATGAGTCCTGATGGTGCAACAAAAAACGAGATTGACTTTATCATGCCGACGAGGAAGCAAATATTCAATGATGTCACTGTGATCAATGCGTTTAAAACTGGCAGCGATTACCGGTTGGTAAGAGGCACGTCAACGTTAAGCTGGAAAGACGTCGATTGGTAAGGTCTACGCTCCGTGCTGCACCCATCCAAATCCAAAACCCCGAAAGCTTTCAACTCCAATAAGGTAGTTTCCATTTTTACAAAAATAAAAAATACTTAAATAAATTGAAAGGCAATGAAATTGTAATATATATGGTGAAAGAATTATTTCAATAACTTGAAAAATGACAAAATTAATCAACTTTTACTGAATCCCGAACGAATTTTGAAATGCGCGCGGAGCATTTGCTCTGTGACGTCACAAGTCTCGCCGGGTCAACGGTACGGGTAGGGCGGAAAGCGCTTAGCGGCTGTTTTGAGTGTTTCGTTCGTCGTTTGTTGGTCAAAGTAAGTACATAGAACGCGGCGTGTGTGTCTGTGTCAAAAGTATTAAGTAATATTAATATATTTTGTATATTAAACATCTTTTAGATAAGTAATAATAACGTGATAAAAGTAAACTTTAAACGATGGAGAGTGGATTTGTGCGTGGACAGTCTAATAATTTACCAAAGTCAACATGGTTATGGTTTTGGATTTTCTGGCAAACAATCCACTGTTCACAAATGCAGAGAGGTCAGAGGAGTGAAACCTAAGATTCCCTTCTTGAAAAAATCTTCATCTTGATCGCTTAAAAAATCATGTACGGCGGCAATCAACTCCTCATCATCATTGCCAAATTTGCGACCTCTTAGTTGTTCTTTTAACCGCGGGAGCAGGTAGAAATCACTAGGCGCAAGGTCAGGTGAGTACAGAGGATGTTCTATCAATTCAAATCCAGCATCTTGGATACCAGTCATCACATCTTGGTGAAACAACACAACTTTTTTCATGTTCATCACTACATAGTATAAAACAAACTCGCTTCCCGCTGTCCCTATGTATGTATGTATGTATGTATTAAAACTACGCAACGGATTTTGATGCGGTTTTTTTTAATAGATAGAGTGATTAAAGAGGTAGGTTTATATGTATAAATACATGCATAATATAGTAGATAACACTGATCATTTTAGAGGTTTCACATTTTTTGCGCTTGCATTGCAAACGCTGGCTGAACCCTACGAGATAGATCAAAATAATGTACTAAAGTCTAATCATTAATTCACTGGAGTAAACTGACAGATGCTAATGTCACTTTGTAAAATTATGTTTCCACATTTATTGTACTAGTGATGAGTTTCGTTCATTGTCTGAATGACATCACTCACACAAAGTCAGTAGGAACGTTTAATATAAAAAGGTACTTAATTAATTATAATATAGGTAGGTATATGAATGTCTTTTTGTACCGAGAAATTTCACCTGACAGTTTAGTTTTCAGTGTTTGTTTTGCTTTGGGAGCTGTTATTTTTCAAAAATTTTGGGTGCATTTTAATTATTGTAATTTTTACATCATCCATCTTTTTGAAAGAAAAATACAGATTTAACCATCGTGTAGGATTACCATTTACTGCTTATCAATTAAAACAAAACAGAATACTATAAATTGATAACGTTGAAATGGAGATAACCTCAACAATATAAGGTACAAATAAGGCCTATGCTCAAATAAAGCCTGTAGTGCGGAAAAGTCGATTAAAATATATTTACATCAAAAATATTTCACACACGCATAGACGACAGCTCCACGACTCGGCAAATAGTGCTCGAAAGACCCGTTCGCGCTCACAGCAACATTAGTGGCCGGTCGTTTGTGAAGGACCGCCGTTTTCATCGCGCGTTATTAATTTGTCGTAATTTCTATCGTATTTTAATACGTTATTCTTTGAAGTTTTGTTTCAAGTAATGTATACGGATCACGATATAACTTATCAAAAAGTTAACTATGACTTTAAATTGTAATTTTTAGAATATGCTAATTAAATACTGCTTATAACATTTATAAAGTACAATGTACTAAATAAAGCCTAGTACCAAAACGGGCTACGTGGTCCGAAGAAACCTTTAGAGCGGCAGTTAATGATGTGCGTTGTGGGCGATTGTCGACTTACAAAGCTACCTATTACGTTCCAATGCCTTATTTAATTTAGTTGCATATCTTGTTTAATTAAGGCATATCAAAATATATTTCATTTTTCAATATTTAATAATATTTTTGAAATGAAAAATCACTCTGACCCGTTCTAAAACCATTTTGTATCACTTTCTCACATAGCACTTTCTCTGTCTCCGTATGAATTTTCACATGGGTTACTTTTACGACAACTTAAACATCAACTATTTACAATTACTTTTAAAAGCATCGTCAAACAGTACAATTATTAAAACTAAATAAGTAATGTTATTGTCGCATGCAGCACGGATCGCGCTCATACCTATTTTGACGCAGACTAGAATAATAGACAACAAAATCAAATTTCAAAACGTGAACAAATTACGCCGTCAACTAATAATCTAGTAAAAATAAGCGGTAAAAGTAATAATGTTTCATACCGTAAGACGTCAAATTGAGTGCGGGCAGACTCCGACTCCGACCGGTGCAACTGTCTCGTTTCCGCACGAACTGTTCGTAATCTATCTGTTCGCTTTACTCTCCTTCAGTAAAGTGTGAACTAAATGATATACTTGCTAAGTGGACTAGTCCAATTGAAGGATTCATTCATGAACGACTCATCTCTATGTCTGACGATGACGAATAAAAATATATCCATTGCATTTTTGTTTAATTTTATATAATTCGAGTATGTAATTCGCCTTTTCAAGTTATCATTTATTTGCCTTTAAATGTACCAATGCTAATATTTTTATATCGATTAAACAGAACTGGCCTAGGAGATTTCTTAATAAAGTAAATAAAATGAGTAATGTGATTTGATTCAGGACGTAATGAGAATGAATGAGTGAGTAATTGATGTCAATCTTCTTGTCACAACACTATTTTCTGTTCATCAGAAACTGGGAACACCGTAAACGTCAGATTACTCCAGTGAATTAATGATTAGACTATACAGTATTGTATACCTTAAAAGGGTCTTCAAAAAGGTTCGCGATGGTATATGTCTATCTCTTAGGGATAACCTAATTAGCAATTTTTTCATCATCATCATCATCATCATCTCAGCCAAAAGACGTCCACTGCTGGACAAAGGCCTTTGCCCAATAATTTTTTATCCTTAACTATTTACGAGAAATAATGGCTTATTTACGAAGCGATTTTAAGCAATACAGCATTAATCCTTATCCAATTAAGCACCTTAAAGACATTGTGCATTTAATATAGATCAATATGGCCCTTTACAGCATGTAATTTAAATGAACATTTTCGAAGATATTACAGATTTAAAATGCAGGGGCATAGCGGTTGCGTGTATCAGCATTCCACCCGTGCGAAGCCGGGGCGGGTCGCTAGTGTATTATACTACGGATACTTCCTATCGAAATCTTTAGTTCTTCAGCTACAAAACGAACAATAACACGACGATCTGCCAAAATATTTTTTTCAACTTTTTTTATCATTTTTTCGGTAACTGCCGTCGTAGGACGTCCCGAACGGGGCTCGTCTTTAGTTGAAGTTCTTCCTCTCTTAAACTCGGCATACCGCCAATATTTATAATGTACTTTAGCATCAGTTTGCACGGTTTCCATAATGATTCCACAAAGATAATATCCGTTCCGTCTTGATCTAACCAAAAGTAATAATAACCGACCTGCTGACCGCGCATCGACGACTACACTCGACTCGAGCGAGTCGCGCGCGAGACTTGTGACGTCACGAGGTTGTTGCGCGGCCGCGCAAAGAGAAGTTTTAAAGCGGACGGGAAAAGTATCATAACTTCATCATTAATAAGAATAATTAAAAAAAAATTGCAATGGGCTTTATTGCAAGTTTAGTACCATTCATAAAAATGTATTAAAAAAAAATGGAAACTTCCTTATTGCAGAATCGCTTCAAGTGCCTAAATGATTGCGAAAATGTGGACAAATACAGCAACAGGTTTGTGGAAACTGTCCAAACGGTTGGCTCCAATTTTTTTAAAACCCACCGTGCAAAAGGAACCAAAAGTTCTCAGACCATACCCTAAAACTAATGGAAGAGCGGCGCGCAATGGGTCTGCTTTCCTCAGGTGATGCGTTTCAGTTTCGGCGGCTAAATAGGCAGATCTCAAAGTCTATGACTCGCAAAAGGCTTCGATTTAATACTGACCGTATTAAAGAGGCCATTGAGCGGAACAAAGGCTCAAAAGTGTTCGCAAGAGATCTGGGTATTGGGCAGTGCCAACTGACGACGCTGAAAACCGATGACGGCAGAACTGTCACGACCAGGTCCGATGTTATGGGAGAGGTCGAGTAGTTCTGTGGACAGCTTTACACATCCACACAGCCACCTGTACAAAGCTTAGCTTAAGACCCTAGAGTTAAGTTAACCCGACACTATACCGAAGACATCCCGGATATGAGCCTGTACGAGATTAGTATGGCTCTCAAACAGCTCAAAAATGGCAGTGCACCAGGTGCTGACGGAATAACGGCCGAGCTTCTGAAAGCAGGCGGAAGACCGGTACTCGTAGCTCTTCAGAAGCTATTTAATTCCGTCGTACTAGGGGGCAGAACGCCAGAGACGTGACACGAAGGTATGGTGGTAATGTTCTTCAAAAAGGGCGACAAAACCCTGCTGAAGAACTACAGCAGACCCATCTCACTTCTAAGCCACGTCTAAAGCTGTTTTTGAGAGTTATAACGAATCGTCTCGCACGCAGGTTTGATGACTTCTAGCCTATCGAACAAGCCGGTTTCCGAAAAGGCTTCAGCACCATAGACCACATACATACGCTGCGGCAGGTTAACAGCCTCTTTGCTTAGCGTTTGTGGGCTATGAAAAAGCCTTCGATTTGATTGAAACATGGGCCGTGCTACAGTCTCTCCAGCGGTGCCAAATTGACTACCGGTATATCGAAATGTTGAGGTGTTTGTATGGAAGCGCCACTATGTCAGTCCGTCTTCATGACCAAAGCTCGAAACCTATCTATATATATAGTTGCAGCGAGGAATGAGACAGGGAGATGTGATATCTCCGAAACTGTTCACTGCTGCACTGGAAGATGTTTTCAAGCTTCTGGACTGGAAAGGACTCGGCATCAACGTCAACGGCGTATACATCACTCACCTTCCATTTGCTGACGATATTGTGGTCATGGCTGAGACCCTGGATAACCTCGGCGCAATGCTCGGTGACCTCAACAGAGTCTCTCAACAAGTGGGTCTTAAAATGAACATGGAGAAGACGAAAGTTATGTCGAACTCACGTGTCGTACCCACTCCTCTGAAGGTTGGGGACTCTGCCCTTGAAGTTGTGAACGATTATGTTTACCTGGGACAAACGATCCAGCTAGGTAGGTCCAACTTCAGCTAAGAGGTCAATCGTCGAATCCAATTAGGCTGGGCAGCGTTCGGTAAGCTACGAAATATGTTTCCGTCCGATATACCGCAGTGTCTCAAGACAAGAGTCTTTGACCAGTGTGTGTTGCCAGTGATGACATGCGGGACTGAGACGTGGTCGCTCACTATGGGCCTCATAAAAAAGCTCAAGGTCACTCAGAGGGATTTCTCTGCGTGATCGAATCAGAAATGAGGAGATCCGCAGAAGAACAAAGGTAACGGACATAGCCCGAAGAGTTGCTAAACTCAAGTGGCAGTGGGCAGGGCACATTGCTCGCAGGACTGATGGCCGCTGGGGCGGGATAGTCATAGAGTGGCGACCGCGTACCGGAAAGCGCAGTGTGGGCAGGTCTTCAATAAGGTGGACCGACGATCTGGTGAAGGTCGCGGGAAGCCGCTGGATGCGAGCAGAACAAAACCAGTCGTTGTGGAGATCCTTGGGGGAGGCCTTTGTCCAGCAGTGGACGTCTTTTGGCTGAGATGATGATGATGAGGCCTAAAAGGCTTTGGGTTCTTCGTAGTCTGGTTTCCCGTTATGGGTATGAAGATTACCTTAAAACGCCTCTATGTTATGGGAATATGTCCGAAAGCTATGCATACTTTATACAGCCTGCAGAGATGGGGTACCAGAATAGAGGCGCCCTGTTGTAGTAGAATGGGATAAATGTTGTCAGGTCCTGGCGCCTTAAACGGTTGAAAACTCCCCAGAGCCCGTCTAACCTTACATTCATCAACTACCCTTTTCGCTGTTATCCAGTCATATTTGGAAGTTCTCCTCTGCTGTTCCTTCCAGCTGATTGGATCATGATCATCCTGGATCACTTCTGATCCAGAGAAATGAGTGTCAAACATGGCCTTCAATGTCTCACTCCCTGTCTCTGTACGTACTCCATCTTCCTTCCTTAACGTGGTTAGTGGAATCGCCTTTGTTGTAGAGATATCCTTGGTTAGTCTCATTGCTTCCGGAACAGATTGTATCTGGTCACAATGTTTCCTCCAGGCAGATCTTTTTGCCTTACGTAGCGCACTACTGTATCGTGTTAAGGCCTCCTTGTAGTCGCTGAAGTTGTTCCTCGCTTTCGCTTCGTTGAACGCTCTAATACGAGCCAGTTCCGGGTTCCACCATGGTACCCTCCTTGTCACTGATTTCGTCTCTGGACAGTAATTTTGCCAGGCCGTCATCAGTGCTTCTGTAATTTTGGCAGCTTCAAACTCTATGTCCAAGGCTGAGTTTAATTTACAGCTAGGACCATCCAGCTCCATTCTGAGGTCCTTTTTGAAGCCCTCCTAGTTAGTGTTCCTGGGGAGAACCCCAGGAACACTAACTGGGAGGGCTTCAAACCCATAGAAACTGTGCGTAGGAAGAATCCTACGCACAGTTTCTATGGTTTCACCTAGTCTGTACCTAAAGCATATGTAGTTATGATCGGAAAGAGAGACCTCATCCGACACATGCCAGTTTGTGATGTTTCTTACCGCTCTATTGTAAGCAATGATAACGTCGATCACCTGTGCCCTGCGGGCGTTGAAAAAAGTAGGCTTGCTACCTTTGTTAAGTAATTGCATGGGTGAACTTACCAGATATTCCAGAAGCTTCTCCCCCCTTTCATTGTTGTCAACTAATGATGCTTTCATACGATCTGGTTGACTTTAAGGCCTTTAAAGCAAAAACACTTACCCTCAGCCTGCTGCTTCGTCTGCCGGATATCGCACCACCGCCGATGCCGTCGTAGCCAGGTTTCCAATTAGCACAATAGTGATCGAAGACCAGGTTCTGATTTTACAGTTAGTTCAGGTAACACCCCGGAGATAAAATGTGGCATAAAGAAACACACACTTGCACCAATATATATGGTTATAGGAATTAATAATTTCAGGACGACCGAGCCATCCCTCTGCCGCTTAGGGTGTCCCACCGCAGCCTGCTCAACTTCGGCTTGCTGCCTAATCAGCTTCGCCCAACGCTTGCGGTGGCCAGACCTGTGACCTGACGCCCTGCCCACGCTCACCTTCTCTACATCAGGTTGAGGCCCAACAGGCAGGATCCCATCAGGACCCAGTACCTACTGCCCCGATGGTCCGGCTGTGACGACGCGATGGATCCCATCAGGACCCCGCTCCCGTAGCTCCACCTTTCCACGGCCCTCCATTGCCTCCATTCCAATCCTCTATTGCTGGGCTGGTGCTGTAGCTCCTTCACCATGCAACGACCTTTCACCAGCTTGGTCCCCTCGCAAAAAAAGGTCGATGGGTTTGGCCCTGTTAGAGATAAACCATCAGTGTCCACTGGGCCCATAGAGTGGACCACCAAACTGGCAATGTGGTATCCCCGTCTAGTCAGGCATTCCGCCGATCTATACTTTTTCTATGGAATTGCCATAGCTGGCCGCTCCTCGGGGCGGCTAAAGGGCTGTCCCTTACACAATACAAACAAACAATACAAATATAAAAATACAAGAAGATATAGAATATACAAGGAGTCACTTACCAGGTCACTTCTTCAAAGTATAAGCTGTCAGACGGAACAAAAGAGGGCGGTAGCGAGGAAGGCCAGAGAAAGACGGGTACCCTATACTGTTGCATCCGGCAATGTCTTCGCCAGCCGGGTGTTCATCTCAGCCAAAAGACGTCCACTGCTGGACAAAGGCCTCCCCCAAGGATTATGGGGGGTATTTGCCGTAATCGCCACGCTTGGCAGGCGAGTTGGCGATCGCAGTATGTTGAAGGTAACCTCAGAGAGATGCTGCTGCCCATCCACTGGAATGGTCCCTTAGTCGCCTTTTATGACACCCACGGGTTGAGATGGGGTGGTGCAATTCTTTATCCCCGGCACCACACAGGGAGATAATGCACGATGTCAACCACACCAGATCACCACACACCAAAACGAATCACTCTCCCGTGAGAGGTTATATAACGCGGACACAAAGCTGGCGTTTCCAAGCTGGGTTTCGATTCAACCACGCAGCCGGATTTGCCCTCATTAGGACATTACAAAATTAAGGCAAACTTTACAAAATTCTCTCTCGATAGAGATTTTATCAAATAATATTAACAACAATAAACCGCGCGGCGCGACTATATTCAACGTGTTTTAATCTGACATTTTTACAATAGTGATGTCAGTTCAATCAGTATAAATGTTTGGAGGCATAGGAACCACGGCCATTCGGCCGTACAGTCTGTTCCGAACAGGACCCCTAAGGTTCCCAATCCCACCTGACCCAGGCATGGAGCCCGACTGTAGAGGATGCCGTGCCGGAGCACCGGACGCCACGCCCTACCCTCCACGATTTCTACCTCGCCCGCTAGGCAGATTCGGTCCCCGAAGGTGTCCGTCTCCACCTTGCTTCGGGGTAGCGCGCCTGCACCCGTAGTGGCGCGGCGCGCTTTCGTCCCTTGCGGGACCTTAAGCCTGAGCCCAAAGGCCTAAGGAGGGATTATCCGGCTCCGCTGGGACCCTCCTGGGGTAATTTTGTGTTACAAAATGTGTCATATTTATTTTTGTTTGACAATTTTGATGTCGAGTTTGTCATCAGGTTTGAAATCAGGCATACTGCCACATAACCGGTGCTAATAAAATTATGAGTATGTAATGGCGAATTTAAATACGACATTACAGATGATAGGTTGAATAGGCAGAACTTTTAATATTATAAGACCTCCAGTGTACCCTAATCAAACGCAAATAAAGTTATTCTATTCTATTCTATTTTGTCTGATGAAGGTCGCAAGAAGCTGCTGGATGCGAGCAGCACGAAACCAGTTGTTGTGAACATCTTTGGGGGAGGCCTTGAGGAGATGATGATGATGATGATGTTGATGATGATGAGTATTCCTATTTTGGTTGTTACTGAAAAACATGATCATACTGAAATAAGCCGTTTTGAAAAGTCACTCTTCAATTATGCTGCCGCCCAGCAACAACTAAAAGGAAGTAGGAAGGAAGGAACGTAGTTTTATATGTATTTTACTCGCATAAGTGAAGCTACACACAGGATCTCTAGATCCTTATATGATTTAAATATGAATCCAGAAAAATCAGAGTTAAATAAATAAATAAATAAATTTTTATTTCAGACCAATATGATCCATAGACTTATTAGTAAATGTTAGTAACAATTGGGCTTAATGCTTGTGGGCCAAGTGCACTCGTCGGGCCTACAGCGCCCTACGAGTCCAATTCAACAACGCGTTCAGGGTGCTGTTGCGGCTGCCACGCTACTGCAGCGCATCGGGGATGTTTGCAGAGGCGCGAGTAAACTGCTTCTACGCGACTATGCGGAAGCGGTGTGCCTCCCTGGTGCGCAGAGTGCGGGGCAGCACCAACAGCATCCTGGGCATGATTGCAAGCAGGCTTGACGCATAACGCAGAACGCTTTAAACAAAGTCTCTTTTACGTCTGCAGTGCATCGAGCGAATCTGCGGGCAAGCATATTAGCCCTCGCCGCCAACGCCCTGCTTTCCCTCTCTATGTCATCATCATCCCTTAGGTCTTCCGTGACAACATGGCCTAGATATTTAAACCTCGTCACCACCTTTAATACAACCATTGAGATGAACGAGCGGTATCAGCCGAGACCGCTGTTTAGGTGATTTGAACACAAGTATTTCGCTCTTCGTACAGTTGTATTTTAGGCCATGTATCTTCACGTAAGACTCACAGGTAGCCAGTAATTTTCTTAACCCTGCTATCGATGGACTGAGCAACACCATATCGTCTGCGTAGCTTATGTTATTGATATTGGTACCATCAATATGACAGCCAACATGTGTATTGCTCAGCTCCTCGATAAGCTGGTTTACATAAATGTTAAACAAAAGAGGCGAGCTCAATTCCCCCTGCCTGACACCACACTCCAACCCATACTCGTCCGACAGAGTACCAGCCCATCTCACCTGGTTCTTCTGGTTAGCATACCAGTACCTGAGAAGGGACGTGTACTCAGCTGGCATACCCGCATCCCCCAATTTGTCCCATAGTACATCGTACGCGACCAAGTCGAACGCTTTTGACAAGTGAAGAAACACGCGTATACCGGCGTTTTCCTGGCGGTGTAGTATTTGACAGTATGTTTTAGACTTAGGATTGCGCTTTCCGTTGACACTCCCGACCTAAATCCAAACTGAGCGTCATGTATGTCAATATAAAAAAAAATGTCAAAATAAATGCTTTATATTTCGATATTTCATAAAAACTTCAGTATGCTAGTTTTTTTATACCAAAACCCAAAATTGCATTTTTTTCCTTCTTACTACTAAACAATGTTGAAAGTTAGACAATGGCTAAATACGCGTTAAAGTAGATATTGTGTCTCTGTCTAAAAGTATGTATTAGCTAAAAAGTGACAGCATCTGTTTTAAGCAGTGTCTAACTTTAGCCGTCGTTTTGTAAAGCAGTGTATGTGTGAGAATTCTTGGTTGGTTGAAATTGGTTTGGAAAAAATTGGAACTTCCAACTTTTTATGGGATATCAAAGTGTGTAAAAGCTCTCAACGAAAATCACTGAAACATTCCGCCTTCAACAGCGTCAACAAAACCCGATAGTAACTCCGGGCAGCGTGAACCACTGCGCTGGCGACGCTGTCAACGGCCATTGCTCCCACCTCGGGCCAGACGGCTGCTTCGCCTACTCCTGCTCCAGCTGCCGCGGGTTATCACTGGACAAATTCGTCGAAAACAGTAAGTTCATTTATAACTTTTTAAACTATCATGGTCACTTACATTAGAATATTTTTTATTAACACAACAAAAAATAAGATAATACTCTAAAATGTTTTTGTTTTGTTTATTATTGAAGTGAAAACTTCTTCAGCGGCGTTGTAAACTTTTTTGTAATGGGTAAAAAATGTTAAATTCGCGTCAGGACACGTGACCGTCAGGACACGTGGCCTGATCGAAAATTCGTAAGACTGATGACAGCCGGCGCGGCGTAGTAGAGGAAGTATCCCCCTCTCTTTCTACGGCGTGGCGAAAATGTATGCCTGCTGTTTCGTTCGTTTAGGCGGCGCAGGACGCTTGCGCGAGTGTTCGAGTGCTTTTGAATGTAATATAAATTGTCATGTTTGTGTACGATAGCGCAATAAATAAATATTGTATTCTACCACATAAATGATAGTACTTTTATACTGATAATTGAAGCAATTCGTGCAAAATTATTCCCTAAACATTCCAAAATATCAAAAATGCACAACGCTAATATTCAAGTTTTCACTTCTGCCGGCACTCCCGGAGTGCAACCCGTCGTTTTTTTTTTAACGAATTTTTTCCTTTTCCCCCCCGGATGCCACAGTGAGTGGTCGTGTTTGAATAACTGCGTATTAAATTAAATTATTTAAAAAAAGGTGAAAAATTTTTTTTTGTTTCCTCGGTGATTTGAACCTGTGTTCCGTGGAATTCTGAGTCGGTGCGCTTCGCCTCTCGGCTGCCGACGCGATAACAAGACGCGACGAAATTACTCATTGCTTCTAGCGGCTTGATACAGTGCGGCTGCTACGACCACTACGACACACCTACGGAGCTACGAACAAATCTCTGTGCTACGATCTGTGCCTCAGTGTAAATACCTGTGATACAATCATCTTCATGATCAATCATTCCTCTATGGCATGGACTACCATAGAGATGTGAAGTTTACAAGCTCCACAGATTATAAGTTTGGCCGCTGCGCTGTGGTTATAATACATAGATTTAATGTTATAATATTGATTTGACATATTTTTTGACATTATAATATTGATTTGACATATTTTTGAATAGAGACAATTTCTAGTAATTAATTTTGTATTTTTATTATAATGTTATTTAATTGGTTTTTGACAATTTGGAGTGTTGATTTTGTATTTTTATATGTATGTAATTGGTTAGAATATTTAGTAATTGTTGTTTAAAGTTGTTTGCATGCTACATTGTCAGCTGAGAAAGAGAGGAAAGCTAGAATAAGACCAAAAATGTACCTTTCTCAAGCGCAAATTAAATATATTTCATTTCATTTCATTTCATATTTCATTTCATTTCATTTCATTTCATTTCATTTCATTTCATTTCATTTCATTTCATTTCATTTCATTTCATTTCATCTGCAAGTTCTGCAACTGGCGTTTGCTTACTATATTGTTAAAATCTAAGTAAAATGAACCGATCTATGTCAGAATCGGATTTAAATAAGTCTGGAAATAATGATAAAACACCCCCTAACGTTGTGATTAGATGCCAAAAACGAACCAGAGATGAAATGAATTGCAGTGTAACTTCTCAGCTAAAAACTTTAAAGATGAAATGTTGGCAACAGGCCACATATAAGTGGTCCTTCAAAGGAACGCTGCATGTGGAGAAAAGTTGCATTGTTCTTCAAAGATAAAAACAAAAATCGGGAATCGTCCAGCAGAGCATCAAACCCGGCGCAATTTTATTTCTCGTTGGGTCTCCGCTGAACGCAATCTAAGAAGACAACTTTGAAGACTACTAAATACTACTACGGCAAGCCACTGGCCATCTCTACGTTGCTTCCGACGCGGCGTGACGTGTTCACCAGGCTGCAGAGTCTAGAGTCCAGAGTGTGGAGTGCGGAGTGCGTTACCACGCACTGCAATTGCCATTCGTCAAGTCGTACGAAGTAATTGTGCAAGTGAAACGTTTCCTTTATTGATAGGGACGCTAAGTTTATTTTTTAACATAATAGTTATCTGTTTGTGTTAGTGTTGTATTGTAGCTAACGACAATGGAGCAACAAAGGTTAGTCGCTGCGCGGGGTTACCAAAAGGCGTCTATGACACGTTTAAAGAACGCGCTAGCTGACCCAGACTGTGTCAAAAATTTATCGCCGAACCAGTTAAAATTAAAAGGCCAGGCGCTTAATAAATATTTTGACGAATATAATAAGATACAAATAGACATTTTAACATTGATGCCAGATGATAAGGAGGATGTGGGCGAGATCGAGTCGTTGTTTTTCGAATTATCCGATAAAATTGACTCTCTCCTAAATGACAGCGCTCCCAACTCCAACGTCGGTGGCACAGCCAGCTCACAAAGTAAGATTGTTTTGCCTAATGTACATATACCCAAATTCAACGGGCAGTACAGTGAGTATAAATCCTTCATTTCTTTATTTAAAGCGATGATACATTCTGATAAAGCGCTTCAGAATGTACAAAAGTTATATTATTTAAGGAGCTTTTTAACGGGTGAGCCTCTTACTTTAATTGTAAACCTGCCTCTCACTGATTCTTCCTATATAGAAGCTCTTCACATAATTGAGCAAAGATATGACAATGTTAGCCATTGACTTAAACATATATATCAATGTCAAAGTCACACTAAACTAAGGTGTACGGTCTGCAGTACACCTGAGTCGAACGTGTTCGGAACGCCCTATCTAGTGTAACATATATATCGATGATGTTAGCAAAATTACTTTTGATCATTTGTATGCACTACTTGACACTCCTAACGTTTCCAGATCGTCATCGCATGCCTTGCGCACTTAGGTCTCGGCATTTAAGCAGCATCTCGCCGCTCTTAAAAACCTCGACGAACCTGTTGATAGTTGGAGCTCTCTTCTCGTAGCAATTATGTTGCATAAGTTAGATGCATATACTACGAGAGGGTTCCAGCTCGAGAGGGACAATACAAAGAAGCCAACTATACTTGAACTCTTTGAATTTATAGAGAATAGGCCATTAGCGTTTGAAAGCAGCGACCAAAAGCCGATTTTGGAGCAACCACGGCAAGTAAGAGGTGCCAAAGAAGTTGCCCTCGTGTCAACGCATGTGCAGTCCAGCTGTTTATTTTGCGGTAAGCAATGCCATAAACTTTTTTCTTGCCCAAACTTTAAGCTTGCTCCAACTGACAAGCGCATTAAATTTGTAGAGCAGCATAACTTATGTAAAATTTTTTTAAACAGTCACAGCAGCAAAAAATGTAAGTTTCACTTCCGCTGTAATGTTTGTAAAAAACCTCATAACAACCTTTTACATGAGGAAAGCGCCGATACGGTTAGTGCGAGTGCGCTGACTGACTGACTGACTGACTGACTGCGCTCTCTTCAAAAAGGCATGTTTTGCTGCCCACAGCAAAAGTTAGGTTGGTCGCAAGCAACGGCAGCCAGTTAATTATGCGAGCTTTATTAGACAGTGCCTCGCAAGTATCTTTTGTGCTTGATGATGTTGTTAGGAGGCTTGGAGAGGTACCTTTGCTTCAAGATATGCAGATCTCTGGCATATCTGGTGCTCATTATGCAAATAAAAAATAAAATAAATATGTAGGTTCATTCTTTGCACTATCCCTTTAATATAATTGTAACATGTCAGATAGTAGAAAAAATTACTTCTTATTTGCCACAAGTAGTGTGTGACATGCAAAATATAAAAAGTTTGCAGAATTGCAAACTTGCTGATGACAGCTTTGCTTCGCCTGGGCCAATACAAATGCTTTTAGGTGCTGATGTACTATTCCAAGTGCTTATGCCGCTACCTGAATCTACTTAGTACTGTACAGAGCATTCTTTACAAAGGGAACAATATCCATTACCTAATGTTCTTCAGTCTTTGTCTTCGGCAGCGAGTAAAGGTAAGCCTTTAGCTAGCCATCTTTTATCTTCAGACAAGCAGCATAAATATATCAGTTTATTTTGTCAATCTTGTGATAATACACTGAATAATCAGTTAACAAAATTTTGGACAACAGAATCCGTAGCTGAAACTTTTATTGAGCTACCGGAACATGAATATGTAGAAGATCTTTTTCAAAAAACTACTGTGTTGTCTAATAATAAATTCAAAGTTAATATTCCATTAAAACTTCCATTAAATAAAGTCAATAGTATACTGGGGGGTTCGTTTAATTTAGCTTTGATGAGATTTCTTAATTTGGAAAAAAGATTTCAATGAGATCCGCTTATTTTATCTCATTACAAAAACTTTATTGATGAATATGTGTTATTGGGTCACGGGGACTATGTTGATATTAGTTCTTATGATCTGCTAAAAGATCCTGTGTACTTCTTAGCTCATCATCCAGTTATTAACTTACAGTCTAAAACAACACCTCTTCGTGTAGTTTTTGTTGGGTCGATGAAGACTAATAATAAAGTCTCTTTAAAAGACATAATGCTAAATGGACCGGTGGTTCAGAAGGATCTGTTTGAAATAATGATGTCATGTCACGAATGTGATGTTTAACAAGACTTTTTACGTTAATTATCCAGTATGCGTTTCTTAAATAATTAACCATTAATTGTACCCCTGTGTGGTGCCGGGGATAAAGAATTGCACCACCCCCTCTCGTCCCGTGGGTGTCGTAAAAGCCGACTAAGGGACTATTCCAGAGGATGGGCAGCAGCATCTCTCTGAGGTTACCCTCAACCTACTGCGATCGCCAACCCGCCTGCCAAGCGTGGCGATTACGGCAAATACCCCTCATATCCTTGGGGGAGGCCTTTGTCCAGCAGTGGACGTCTTTTGGCTGAGATGATGATGATGATGATGAATTGTACTCCCCCGTGTAGAATCTTTTGATGTGCATCAGATACTAATAATTTGGTGAAATTTGAACTACGAGGCAGTATGATGGGGTGTTTGCTCTCTTCAGGTAAGTGTGATTTTTGTAATCTACCGCTCAATCTCAATATCCCATTATTATCTAAATATGGACATAGCGATTTTAACTTACTAGTTTTAGATTTTAAATAGGGTTTAACTTTTAATTGTACATATTCTTCATTAAACTCTTCTATTTGTACTTTTCTTATGCAACTTTTTAGTGCTTCATCTATCTCTGTTCTTAAGGAGCAAATAATTTGTATGGTATGTTCTTGTACAACTTCAGAATGAAAATGTTAAATGATTGTTGATTCTTGTATAAATAAGAATAGAATAAGAAATTATTACATAAAAAAATATATGTGGTTTAATTAATCAAGTTTCTATCTATTTATTCTACTATCCTTAACCTTTAAGCCCCGACGCATTCGCTTTGTCTGGGCTAGTTCATACAAATCTAGTGCTTAACTTCTTCATAAAACTATAGTCCACATTGCATGCCGTGGCAACCTGTAATTAAGAGGACACTTAGCTTTAAGTTCATGTTTGTTTCTACAATTTTTGCTTGTATCAGTGTTTGTCTTGTTGGTTGTCCTAATAAACAAATAAAAATAAATAAATAAATAAAATAAACAATAAGGTATAATTATAATTGAAAAAAAAACCATTTTTTTTGACACAAAACACTTTTATATATGTTCAAAAACCTTGACCTGACCATTGACCAACCTTTGTCGTTTTTGGCATTCATTTTCAGTCACCATATATACTTACCCTACTTCTATATTATTTTTAATGTTGATTTTTGTAATATATACACATAACATAAGGTTAAGGGGTGAACCCATGACACTGAACAACTTTCTTCAAAGAACACGTGTTGAAAAATAATTTTGTTTCAGAGATATTCAATCCGAACCGGTGGTACATTCAGTAGTTTAGTCTTAATTTTTTAGTTTTATGATTTACTAGCTGTTGCCCGCGACTTCGTCCGCGTGAGCTAAAGGCTGTAGTCTGTACAGTTTAATTTTTATGTAGGTATCTATTTAAGCTTATTAGGGTATAATAAAATTATATGCATCGGAAATTTAGAAAATTGACATTGTATTTACCGACATACGTACATCTACTCACTTTTAATATCCTTTCAGCTGGGAATGCTGAGATAGACAAAGACAATCGATCTCCATTTAGTGTTGTTCTGGCATACTTCCTGTGCCTCCTTTACGTTCATCATTATTTTCATACATTATCTCTTATTCTTTCGACTATAATCTCTGCCATGTACATACATATATTCAGTTTGAAGCACAGAATCGTCGCGTTCATACAGATTCTCACTCAGTTTCCCGTTTCAATTATCCCTCCACATATATTCAGTATACAACACCGTTTCTCGGTGGGTTGCGCGTATTTGCTTCGTCATACAAACCTGAAATGGGTTTACTGACGCTCAATTATATGTAATAAAATTGGTATTTTACAGCTCAGGTACTCGTCCGGAGTCTTCCTAGGCACTGGTGTATCTTAGCTAAGATGTGTCTACTGTTATACTGTCCAACCACGGACTTCAAAATATTTTTTGCCTTGTCCACCGAAGCTGGATATCGAGTAGCAGGTAGCGGTCCAGGATTATTGGTTGTCGGCCAGAAGGCCCAAAAATCTATTTACCAACTATGTTCTTATTGGTAGATACGAAATATCAATAAATTGAGAATTGTAATAAATTATATTATTGTCTATTAGGTAATACAGTATAGTATTTTATGTTACATACTTGCGATAAATTTGAACTTCTTCGTGGCATCTTGTTAGGTTTTAGAGGTAGATCACAGGACACAGAAAGAAGTTACCTCTAATAAAAAAAAATCTGAAGTCCGTGCCTCTACTACAGTTGTACCCTGCAAACTTAAACATTTTTGCAACTCTGATACCAGAGGTAGCCATCGTCTTATGCGATAGCAGAATGGAAAAACCATTTTTCTGTAATCTAGAAGTATGTACAAAATTCATTCTTTATAAGTTTTATGATATTAAAATTGTTATGATACTTACTAACTTATATTGTATCATTGAACACAGATTTATCCTATAAATATGTTAAGAAACCAAAGTAAGAAACTGCTTACATGTAAAATAAGTACTGAAATAAGTGTTTAACTTACCTGCATCAAATCTATACTAATATTATAAAGCTGAAGAGTTTGTTTGTTTGTTTGTTTGTTTGAACGCGCTAATCTCAGGAACTACTGGTTCGAATTGAATAATTCTTTTTGTGTTGGATAGTCCATTTATCGAGGAAGGCTTTAGGCTATATAATATCACGCTGCGACTAATAGGAGCGAAGCATCAGTGAAAAATGTTGCAAAAACGGGAAAAGAGCCTAAAAAATTAAAAATGCTGCCGAAAGTCACTATTCCACGCGGACGAAGTCGCGAGCACAGCTAGTGTTTCATAAAACTTTTACACAATGAATAAATCTTATTTGAAGATTAATAAGAACTGAATAAGTACTGAAATATTTAAGGTACATGCATAAAATGTTTTAAAAAACTTTTACGCAATGAATAATTAATATAATTTGAAAATTATTAACAAAATAAAAATAGGTACTTAATGCATTTCAAAATTTGAGCGCCAATTTTTTTTTAAATTTTCCTGTTCTCGCGTTTTTTCACCAAATAGATTTAAAAAAATAACATTAAGTATTTTGGGCAACGACCCAAAGGTTTATACAGCCAAGCTATGTAATTCAAGATATCTTCTAGGTGCAATATTTAAAAAAATAGAGACATGATTTTGGGCAATGATACAAAGTTTTATACAGTCAAATTTAATGAGTAGGTAACATTTCTATGCATAACTAAAAAAAGAGACATTATTTTGGGCAACGACACAGAGGTTTATACCGCCAAATATAGGTAATGTTTTAACTTTTAACATTTCTGTGTATTAGAAAACTGCAATAAGCGCCGCGCGCAGGCGCGACTAAATAGCCATATTATTATTGGTTATTTTGGAAAATGAAACAAAAGGTGTACCTAAGTACAGCCAAGTTTAATGATGTGCGTGATTTCGAGCTTGTTTTTATTTTCCGTCGCTTTACTACTGCGGTGCTAATGTTCGCTTAGGTGCCTCACAGATTTATAAAGGGTAGGTAACCTTAGAGAATAACAAAACTTTTCTAAAATAATAACTCAACGAACCTATCTAACAGTTGGTCGCGTAGATACGTATATCAAAATTTGTTTAACATTTTTCGATTTGTATGTTATTCTCCGAAATTTTCTAAGCATTTTGGTGATAACCGCATCAAAATCGGTATTCTCATGGCAACAACTATCAATAACAGGCTCAAAAGGGCAAAGAACCCAGAGCCGTAAAACACGATAGCAATAGAGAGCCAGAGCCGTAAAACTCATTAAAAAATCCCCTATGTTACATAATAAACAACAGTTGCCAAGCAACCAAGGATTAAATCCCGGTTTAGACCAAATCAAAATTTAACAATTTTCGAGTATTTATGTAGCCTATGTTATTCTCCGGAATTTTTCTAGCATTTCGATAAAACCGGATCAAAATCCGTTCAGTAGTTCTCGAGTTTATCGTGTTCAAACAAACAAATAAACAAACAAACAATTTCTTTTTAAACTATTCTATCGTGTTCCGTAAGTGATTTTAAAGTATTTTTTTTATATCTTGCAATTACAGAATTTTTTTATCCCTACGTTCTTATTATCCTGATTTAAATCGGTCAGTATGGGAAAGTCTGAAACTATAAGACATACGAAGATCTGTTCTTAGGAACCATGTCATCGATTTTAATAAGAAGAAAAACTGCATTCATACATTTAAAAAAAACCTGTACTCAGCTCGGGAATCAAACCCGGTTGTTTTGAAAAAAATAAACTTACACTATTTCTATTTAGATATCGATTGTGTAGGTCTTAAATAGTAAATTGCTCTTTGAAACATGATGTCTAAAATGAATAAAATGCATTGTTTTCACATATTTTAATTTATTTTAGTAGGTGTTCGAAGTGTACCACCCTGTATTTTTCGAGTATTTATGTAGCCTATATTATTCTCCGGATTTTTCTTAGCATTTTGGTAAAAACCGTATCAAAATCCGTTCAGTAGTTCTCGAGTTTATCGACTTCAAACAAACAAACAAACAAACAAACAAACAATTTTTTTTAAAACTATTCTATCGTGTTCCGTAAGTGATTTTAAGGCAACCGGTGTAATTTTTTTTTTTATATCTTGCAATTACAGATTTTTTTATCCCTACGTTCTTATTATATGTATAGATAGTTTTGACGTCAATATGTGCCAGTGAAGGCCTATGTTGAATAAATGATTTGACTTTTACTTTGACTTTGAGTGAATTCGTTTGAACGATTTTTTTGCGAATTTTCAAAAATGAGGATCAAAAGTTGTTCAGTTCCATGGACTGAGTCACCAGCTAAGAGGTTTTGCGTACCTACTTGGAATAACTCGTTGTATGTGTATAATGTGATTATTGTGTTTTACTAAATTTTAGTGTCAACACGACTATTAATAAATTGTAAATTAACCTAAGACTAAGAAGACGAAAAAGTTATATAGGTACTAAATAATGTGTATAGTCGACAATAAAATTGCTTTACCACCTTAGGAGTAAATTTTGTTTGCATTTAATAAAACAACATGTTCTATTTTTGTATAAAATACCAAGTGACAGATACGTTGTCATCATTGACAATGAGCCTTAGCGAAATTTTATTGTAATGGAAGTTTTTGTCAAAAGTGATAAAGCAATTACATGGTCGACTGACTATACTTACAACTAAACTATTAAGGGGTAGAATAGAAATAGAAAGCACTATTTTGTTAACACCTTATATTCTATATCGTCACTGGAAAGGCAACATTACTTAAACGCCAAAACGTCATTTCGAGAAAAACGCATTAAAAGTTTTTTTTTTTAATCATATCTTTTTACTTTATTATCCGAATTTGATTAAATAACTTGATATGCAAAACTTATTTTTTTTATTATTTTAATTAATTCGCTGTATATCTATTTGAAGCCTATTTTAGGAAATAAGTGGCGGTTAACCTCTACAAATCCGACGTTTCACCGCGCGAATAACTGTAAAGCCGCGCGCGTACCTCCTGCGTCCCGGCCCTACTGAGTTAGTTCAGACAAAACGTCCCTGTTAATTTATTCGTCTACTAATCCTCATTCTGTTTTTTGTTTCAGAATTGGATTAAATTTCCCAATACAAAGAAATAAGAATATTGGAAGATGCCAACTATAAATTTATATAAATGTTAGGCTGCCCGGCAGTGGTACATTTGCTAAAATGTTCCATTATAAAAAAAATATTGCTTTACAGTCTATGAAAATATAATTCTATGAAGCTATGATCAATAGCAAACGATCGTGTATACTTTTCAAAGAGTAGTAGATATATGAGTGCACTTTCCATAGAAAATATAATAATTTAGCTTAATTGAAAGTGCATTGGCCGCACGTAAATTTTCGCGCGAATCTACGGTCTTTGAAATCCAATTTCTTTATTTCAGGTAGAAAGCTAGAAATGTGATAATATGATGCAAAAGGTATATTGGTTCTAAAGAAATGCAAAAAAAATCACAAATATTGTATATTAGTCGGTAATTACTTGAAAATGTTCTACAAGGGTCCGAAAAAAGTATGTAAAAAGTGTAATGTAATGTAAAAACTTGAAGCATATATATAAACATTGATATTATGATGAATAATAAGTTGAATAGTTCTAATTTCAGTTTTTGATGTTATTTTACTCTCCTTTCATACAAAAAAACTGAAAAAATCACATTCGAACAAAGTAAATGACATTAAAAAAGTGAAAAAAGCCGTCCGAATTTGGTCGGCAACAGTAACGCGTTCACTCGTTCATGCGTTCACCGCGAACGGTTTATACGTCATTAGAAAGGGAATTTCATAACGTCCAAAGTCACACAACAATTCATCCACATCCAAGCTATAGTTTTTGTATTATAGACAAAATTTCGCTTGACAGCTCCCGAGTCCCCTCCTGAGTCACGGCGGTGCTCGACGACACGGTGCGCGCCCGTACCTCTGGAGTCACAGCAGCGGCGGGGCCAAATGGGTAAGTAATACGGCCTCATTTCATAGTAGGCCAGAGTTACTGTAACGCTGTCAAGTAAAATTTCCTTTGAATTAAAAAGTACTTAAAGCACAATTTATAGAGAAATAGAAGTACGATAAAATTTCTTTAAGTTTATCTATACCGCTATGCTGGTGAGTTAGAGTTATTTCCTGGACATATATATACCATTTTCATCTGTATGGCAAAAGTACTTATGAATTGATCAGATAATTTAGTAAGTTCACCAAAATTTCTTTAAATTAAGTTTGCCTATATCGGGCAAAACGACGAAAGAGATTAATGGTACTTTGGATAACCACCATAAAAATACTGATGGCTTTGGTTTATTTCAAAAAATGTCTATCCATAATACTGAAGTGTATCGTTAGATACATGGAAAGTTACGTAACAGCTAATATTTATAATTAGTGAAGGGATTTTTTTCTTAAGCTTGAATATCCCACTGTTAACAAGCTAACTATGAATCACCATGACACCTCACTTCATGCGTCCAGTGTGTTTGATACGTACTGGACGCACGAAGGTGTTATCTGTTACATAGATCCTAATCACGTCAGTTAAATAACTTGTAAAATGACTAATAACTGTACTATCAATTTAAAATAAATATTTAAATAAAATACAGACCTTATTAAAGTTATCTTTAATTTGTATTAATAAAGGGAAGTTTCATTTATTACACTTATAATCACAAAAATTAATCTTAATTATTTCACAAATTAGTGTTTTATAGAACCGCTCTAGTCTCGATTTTATGGTGGAATCAAAATAATGAACATTATTCAATTATTCTAACCATCAACAAAAGCTTCTTATACAATGAGATCAACATCGAAATCTAAATCAACTCTACTTTAAAGACATTGTAAAAGTAACAGTGTTAAGCAAGCGTGTATGGATCGTTGTTTAACACTCAAAGGCAAAAATCTAGATTCGAGTAATTAAAGAATTAAGAATAGTCAATTGACTATACGTATCGGTTTACGAAAGGAATAGATTGTTCTTTTGTGCAGATATTGTTAAAATATAGTACCTAAAATGAAACGGTTCATTTGGAGTAAATAAACAAAAAACCGGACGGACAAGTGCGAGTCGGAATCGTCGCCCACCGAAGGTTCCGTACAAAACTACAAAATTAAAAAAAAGACCAAGTAGGTACGCATAACAGTGCAAACTGTTAGGTACTACATACGCCAAAGTTATTAGGTACCTATACATATAAAAGAGGGAAAAGGTATTTCTTTTTCATTCTTCGTCATAAATCAAAAACTATACATAATAAAAATAATTAAAAATCTGTTTAAGCTTGTGCAAAAGAAGCCCTATCGTACGATACACCACTTGGCACGGTTAACTTACTTCAAAATTTAGACCTTGCATAAAGACCCTGTTTTTTTGTGATTTAATTAAATATGTATAGTTTTCAGATTTTTCCCTGTACTTGTAGTATAAGACAATATTACTTGCCAAACTTCATAGTACTAGGTCAACGGCAAGTCCCCTATGAATTTTGATTCCCTTGAGAGTATCGAAATATACGTTTTTTGCGACATAAACGGCCGTATCTTTCTTTTTCGTAAACTTAGAAGTATGATTTTTTTCACAACTTCAAGGGACCGCAGGCTTGAGTATATGGTTTTAATTTCAACTCGATACCTCCACACGTTCCCGAGGTAAAGGGTCTTGACAGACAGACAGACAGACAGACGGACAACAAAATGATCCTTTAAAGGTTCTGTTCTTTTCTTTTGAGGTTCGGAACCCTAAAAAACAGGTCCAGTGAAAAAAATAATATTTTGATTTGCATTTATTTGGATATCTGAGCACATTGTTAGTTTTCCAACCGGAGGGAACGGTAAATAATTTTATTTTCCTTTAAAGGTTTGTACCATTTTGAACGCCATACTGAAACAAAAATACAAATTATTGTCAAATATGAACTAATTGCTATCAGAAAATTCTTCTAGGTATATAACGATAAGTTAAGTGAACGGTAGTATGTAGGTAAAATATATTACTTGCAGGTTTTTATTATTTCAATAAAGAACCCTAATTCTGTCAGTTTGCATTTTGCAAAATGCTTATATTCGGTAGTAATATCTTGGCTAAGGTAAGCGTAATTTTTTGAGACAATCATGACACCGTTAAGTTTACTGAAGACTGCATAATACCCTTGGCTAAGGGTGTTCTATCTCAAAAAGTGTAATAGGTGACTTAGGTGAGTATATACGTTACGTTACGTTACGTTCCCTAAAATATGGTTGAGCGAAGCGATGGCTGATTCATATGTCATGCTCGTGAACGGGTGCCGCCTGTGGAGGCTGGTCTGCTCTTGCATACTTATCTTATTTTTAGTATTATTAATTATAGTTTGACTTTGTTTTACCTAAACAATTTTTGACTTTTACTAGAGTACTGTAGTGGTGCTGTATGACATTGTGGAAATTGAAACCTTTACATAATTATCTGATGTAAATTTGTTAACTTACATTTTTTATTTTGTTTTTACATGTTGTGGTTGTCTTATATATATTTTTTGTGTTTATTTGTAATGGAAAGTGTCCTGCTATGATAGGGCATTTTCCAATATTTTTGACGCTGTAAGGGAGAAAAGAGCTGGACACTTGCTGAGTTCCTTGCCGGTTCTTCTCAGTACAAGATCTCCCGCCCAGAGTAGATTTACGAACCGATGGCATAATGACATTCACAAGAGCTACTTGTAGCCTAAACTGAATAAATGATTTTGAATTTTGAATTTTTTGAATTTTATAAGTCTTAAATGTAAGTTCGCCATTTGCATTGGCGACCTAACCTATAAATTACTGGGATAATCAATATTTCGCTGTAAAATACTTAACTATTTATGTTAATTTTGTCATTCCACTCATGCCAATCGATTTATCGTACTAATGGATATAAAGCAAGAATAAAAAAATGTACAAAATAGAGTCGTCTATTTTATATTCACTTATGTTTCATTTGAAATCCTTAATAAATTCTGATTCTGAAATATGGTATATATTACCGTAAAGTTAAAATGGCATATTGTTTTCACTTAACAAAACAAGCATAACTTCAAGTTACTATACTTACTTACTTTTTTTCACGCACTCCGACCGACCAATATTTTCTTTAATGTCACTTATACTAGCGTGATGGTATAAATGTACTCAAGAAGCGGTAACATGCTCATTTGATCCTTTTTTAGATAACTAATAAGAGTCAGGTGTCAAATAACCCTTTTACAACTACAATTATACTGGTAAAAGTTCTACCTGAGAGTGAATAAACACTCTTCTGTAGTAACTTTAGCACTTCAATGACACCGTTCTACAGGCTTTCTATAACGTAAGCACCTCAATGACACCGTTTTACAGGCTTTACAAAGCCTTTACTCTCAAAATCGTGGGCCTCTTTCGTGGTTATAAGTAAGTTAGAGGACTCTATAACGCCTCTTTTACAGGTATTCTTAACACTTTAATTCTTGAATGGAACCTTTATACAATTGATATGAGAGTTTTTTTTAACGCTACGGTGCTAGTTGGGCACCCTTACCTGGTTGATATTCCACTTCTGCGCACTAAGCGTTTTGCTTCTACATTTATAATGCGTACAGCCAAAGAGTGGAATTCCCTACCGGCGTCTGTGTTCCCGAGTGCATATAACCCTAAAGTTTTTAAAGCCCGAGTGAATAGGCTATTTCTGGGCAAGCTTGTTCCATCGTCGGCCTCTTCTTAGCCCTAGGGATTAGAATGAGGCCAAGAGCAAGCCCATCTCACAATAAAATAAAAAAAACGCATTTCATTTGCTTCTTGTTGAATCCGCTGCAACAAAGTCAAAGTCAAATATTCTTTATTCAAATAAACTTTAGAAAAATGCTTTTGAAATAATCCCGGGAAAGAATTTTTTTAGCATACCTTTTACTTTTTAAGGTACCCCATACATAAACACACATTCTACAACTCTAGCAGTTTATAAGTATATAAGGGAAGTTTTAGATATTATTAATATCAAAAAATATGCTATTGGTCTACTACTCGACATGAGTAAGGCATATGATAGAGTTAGATATGAAATACTTCTAGATAAATTACACGGGACAGGAATTAGGGGAATGGCACACAGATGGTTTCAATCATTTTTAAGCAACCGATCTCAGTTAGTGGAAATTGAAAATATTGATTCAAATACGGGTGAAATCCAAAAAGTTAGGTCGGCTCAAACCCCCTTAACTGGTTCCATCCCTCAGGGAAGTGTTTTGGGATGTCTTCTGTTCTTAGTGTATATCAATGATCTTCCAAATCAAATAGATGATCAAAGCATACTGGATGACATCTCAGTTACTTTGTCCTGCTCTAATACATTTGACTTAACAAATAAACTAAATTATACTTTAGATAAAATAATTAATTGGCTCGTACAACACAATTTGGAACTTAATTTTAATAAAACCAAAATAATACAGTTTAAACCATACCAAAGAACTCCATTGCAAATTAATTATAAATATAATAACATAAAACTAGAATCTGTACAATCAGCAACATTGTTAGGTATCGATATAGATACTCACATAAATTGGCAATCTCACATTCAAAAGCTAAAAAGTAAACTGTCCTCATTTACATATGCACTTTATCAATTAAAAGAAGTAACAGACTTCAAAACTGCATTATCGGCCTATTACGCATACGCACACTCCAGACTAACATATGGAGTTATTTTGTGGGGAAACTGTGCTGATATTCAAAGCGTTTTTATTTTACAAAAGAAATGTCTTAGAATACTAATTAATAATTTCATAATACTAATTTCATCAGATGGAATCTTGTAGACCTCATTTTAAAAATCATGCTATTTTAACATTAACATCTTTATATATTTTGGAATGTTGTAAAGGAGACCTTTCCTCGCCCCATACAACAAGGGCCCCGAATGTACCTAAGATTCAAAGGTATCAAAATGTAGGGAAAAAATCGTAGATTCTAAAAATATATATAACATATTTTTTATTCAATTTGTACCACCCAAAAACATCATTAGAAAGGTTTGATTACTTGCAACATTGAATTAATTTAACTGGCAAGCACAACTCTCTCGCTGTCTGATGCGTTTCGTTAGCTTACTCTCAGGCACAACTAATTTTAGATAAAAGTCTTTTAAAACATTATTTTTACATAAGCTTATCAATTTCTAGCAAGTACATGATAAATAATAACAAAAATAAGTGTTTTTAACTGTTTTAAATTATTTTGTGCGTTTGATTATTTTGTCACCCAGAAGAAATTGATAAAAAATACTATAAGCCAGAGCTGTAACGAACGAATTAAAAAGACTGAGTGACTTGTCAGTCATGACATCTTGAGATTAACCTTTTTTCATTCCGTTTCGGTGTAGGTACCTGGCTCTGGCTGGAGTGTTTTTCGTTTGTATCTGTATTGTTTTGATTATTTGACTCGGCTATTCTCCCTGGACTTTTGTTTATCTGAATCTGAAGACTTGGCGATATCTACTGGACCTCGGTACCCCCGCCTAACTTGGCTGCTATTGATATATTAACGATTCCCGACAACCTGCGTTTGGATACCGATTCAAAAAATCTTCTTATTTTACTCATGAAATGAAATGAAATGAAAAAATGAAATTATTTTAATAATAATGCTGCTACCCATCTAATATCTGATTTCCGAATAGCAGGGGCCATGATAAATGCATTCCATCTACCCATCACAGACAGACCAGATGCCACTTTAATATTAGAGCGTGCCCTAAGTGTGGCCCTAAGCAGATTAGATCAACCAAATGTTTTGGCAGAGTATATAATAGAAAATAATATTAATAGAAGGTGAGGTCTTTTTGACAGTATAAATGCTTACTATTGAATGAGTTTCCAGTGATGACAGAATCGGACTTAATATTATTTGCACTGGGAACTTATCAAATTAAGCAGGCACGCTCATATTATGGTAAGCACATTAGACCAAATGGAACATTTGGAATTGAAGTATACCGTGATATTGAGCCTCTCCATATACCACATTCTGAAAATGAAATGTATCTGTTGAGAGGTTGATTAGTGGTCGAACATGTTATACATATATATTGTTAAATATGCAGCGCAATAGTTGGGAGCACAGAATTCACCATTATTACTGTAATTGTATAATAGGAAAACGTACCGAGGGTTGCTGTGCTCATGTTAAGTATGACCATTGTGTGGTTTATGGAGTGGGCTCGATACCAACAAAATATAACTGCTCCAGCATTCTTCCTTAATGATATATTAATCAGAGAAGATGTAGAAAATGAAGAAACATAATAAAAGAAATTAAAAAATAAACATATTGTTTTATTCCAACAAACAACATAATGTTTTACATTGCCATCTAAGGTGCGCTCAACCATTTCTATGTCATTGTAGAACTGTGTTGCTTTTAAAATCAATGCAATTGGTTATTATGACATGAAATATGATAGGTCCGATGTAAAAGATAGACTACTACACAACTGCTTGTGCTGTTGGGAAGGACTTTGCAGAAGCATTATTGATGTATCAGTTGGTTGACAATAAGTCTTGTTTAGAAAGACTGCTTATGAATCAAGTTGGTCAACTGTAGTAAACATGAATTACATTCTTGTTTCTATTAGCATTTATGGTTCCGTGTAAGTGCGGACCTTTCTAAATAATTATTTCAGTACCTACTAGATTCTATGATATCAACATTCGTTTTCATCACACAAACATGTTTTCTATCCGGGATCTGTAGAGCAAAATAAACAAGTTTCTATGGCTGCATAAAAGCGGCTTTGGTTCAGCAAAAAATAAGACGGTCACGCACGCACGATCTATGTTTATTATTTATGTGAGTTTGTAGAAAACCGTATAATATTAACTATGTTTTCGACCTATTTTAATAATATTCTTTGTGAGATTATAAAAAGACCACAATGTTTACACCAAAAACCGCTATGACAGATGTCACTGTCAGTCATATTTTGCACGTTTCGTTTCATGTTTACGATTTCTAGGACCATTTTGGCGATTTTTTTTATTTTCCAAAAAATCTAGTTTTAGCAAGTTTTATAAAAAAATTATATCACAAAGTGTTTCTGCATAATGTAGAGAATATTTTAAAATAAAGTGTACCTCGGTACAACGGGGGCCCATTTGGAAAGGTCTCCTTTGTGAGAAAACACGAGAGCTTATATTCCCCAGTCAAAATCGCGCCAAAAAGGAACAATCGTGGCGTAAACATGCTAAAGACTCAGTTCTCTAAATTAAAATTTGTTACATCAGGTCCACACTCAATGGCTGTAAAAATCTACAATCACTTACCTAATGAGTTAATGACATAAAAGAAATAAAAGAAATGACACAGTTCATAACAAACTTGAAGAAATATCTTATTAATAAAAGTTACAATAATATAAATGTGTACGAGCTCACGTACATACAAATTTATATTTTGATTGTTATAGATTCGCGTAATTAAGTTGACCTAGTTGTGTTTGCATACACATCACTTTACATTAGTCATTGCACAATCTTTTTATAGAATAAATTAGTGTATTAGCAGCACTGTCACGGGTCGGTTTTATTTAGCACTCATTGGAGTAAACCTAACCCTAGCAAGCATCCAGGTGTAGGAGTCAAATTCTACATTTAGTTGGTCCTTCGAGCAAACCTTTGCGGGATTAACTCGGTCGGTCGTCGGTCTTTCGAGGACTTTGTCTATCGCGCGGTTAAGACAAAGGCAGAACCTCGTGTTCGGTTCAGGATGAGTGCTTCGCAACACATTACACATCAATCAACTGGTCGTGGAGCCAGCTTCCAGCGCTTCACTACGCTACAGCTTCGTGAGATCAAGTAAGATTGTTCCATTATTTTTATCTCATCATGGAGTCTCTCATCCAACGTCAAGCTGATATCCTTGAGCAGTTAAAGCAAATTAATAGTAACTTTAGCAAAGACTCATCAAGCCGTAAAACGGCAGATTATATTAGAAAGCGTCTAGATGCTATAGATAATCTATGGGGAGAGTTCAGTATGAATAATCAGCAGTTAGAATTGCAGCAGGATAAGTCGCAACAATATTTCGTAGAGAATATTTATCAACAAGCTAAGGATTATTATACAGCTTTACGTCGTTCCTTATCATCATATGGCAAGGAAGAAAAGGTGACGTACGACAAGGCCGTTCAAGACGGTAAGGTAAGCGAACTTTTATCTCAGCAACGCACGAATTTTAGAGCGTTTAATAGATTAGTTCAGAGTGTAGATCTTAATGACATTTCAGAAAAATGGGAATTAGAAGACGAATTGCGTAATTTACAAATGAAATGGAATATTATAGATAACATGCATTTACAAATTGATAATTTTCTTCAAGGTCTAGATCAGAGTTATGATGAAGAATTTATTTCGTACGAGCGAACTTATAAGCGTATGAAACGTGATCTTAATAAGAAATTATCTTCATCTGTTCATACTCAACAAGCAACTCCTATTTTTGATATTCCGGTCTTTACAGGCAAATATACTCATTGGCCTACGTTTTTTGATTTGTTTACTGAAGCAATACATAACAGTAGTATATTAACAAAGGCTCAAAAAATGCAACATCTTAAATGCAAGGTTAAAGGAGAGGCCGAACGTATCATCCAGCATCTTAATGTTACATCAGAAAATTATGATACTGCTTGGGAGCTACTAACCCATCGGTATAACAACCCACAAGTTCTGTTTACTATGCAAATTGAGACATTTTTAAATCAGCCTAATGTCCATAAACAAAACTCGTTTGAATTGAAAAGGTTATATGATACGAGTACTGAGTGCATTCATGCAATACATAACTTAGGTATAGATACAAACACTTGGGATCCTCTGCTAGTACATCTTTTAGCAAAGAAATTAGTTACCGCTACCTACAGTGACTACAAAGAGTCCCGCAAGTCTCCAAGGGACTTACCGTTACTGGCAGAGTTTATGACATTTTTGGAAGCAAAGTTTATCGCTTTAGAGCCTATACATAGACGAGATAGGGAGGTTACTTCACCATCTTTGAAACATAACCAAATTCAGAGTTACCAAAAAACGTCATACAATAAGCCAATTCAATCAAGGTACTTTCCATCATATAAGGCGGCTCCGACATGTACGTCAAATAATCGGTGCCCGTTATGTACTTTAGACCATCAGTTATTCAGATGTCATAAGTTTATTAACCTTCCAGCGGAATTAAAAATGAGAACAATTATGAAATATCGAGTTTGTCAGAATTGTCTTTACAAACACAACGATAAATGCCGATCAGCAAAACGATGCAAGGAATGCAACGGCGAGCACAACACGTTGCTACACGATGCATGCAAGCAGCCAAAGACCTCAAATATACCTATGCCTACGACTTCATTGACGTCATCAGCTACGCCATCAACATCTAAGCAGCATAGCGTAAATCATGTTGCTAATGATAACGAAGAAGTTTTATTAACTACGGTACTTTTAAAAATTAAAACAGCTGACGGAAGATATGTAACGCTTAGAGCGTTGCTGGATCAAGGCTCTCAAATTGCTTTGATCTCTGAAAACGCTGCACAGATGCTAGGATTGCATCGACACCGGTATCACGCGTCAGTGTCGGGAATCGGTACTGGTGCCAAGCATAGTAAGGGAGTAATAACAATCGACTGTCAATCTATCTACGATGACTATAACTTTTCTACGCAAGCTTTGATAATATCAAATGTAATTAATAATCTACCAAATAGCACTTTTAGTAAACAAACATGGCCGCATTTACAACATATCCAATTAGCAGATCCAGAGTACAATATTTCAAAACCCATTGATTTACTATTAGACGCCAGCATTTACTCTGAGATAATTATGAGCGGTTTGATTAAGGGTCCAATTCAAGCACCAATCGCCCAGCAAACAAAACTTGGTTGGATTCTTTCTGGTAATGTTAAGACGTTTAAATGCAATGTAGTTATAAATAACATAGAGGACATTGCTAAGTTCTGGGAGATAGAAGATCTCGCCAGCAATTCGAGTACATTAACTCGAGAAGAGCAGTATTGTGAAGACTTGCGACAACTAAACGCCTAGAAGACGGCAGATACGAGTTAGCACTTCCCATGAAACCGGGATTCGTAGAAAAGCTTGGCCAGTCTAAACAAAGGGCTATAGCACAATTTAAACAATTAGAAAATAAAATGATAAAAAAGCATACTTACTCAGATGAATACAAATTATTTATAAAAGAATATCAGCAATTAGGTCACATGGTTTATGCAAAGCTAATCAAGGAACCCAGTTTTTATTTACCTCATCACGGAGTGTTGAAATTAGACTCCAGCACTACGAAACTCCGGGTAGTTTTTAATGGATCATCTAAAACATCATCAGGTCATAGCCTCAACGATTTGATGGAGTGTGGACCGAATCTGCAACTTGACCTTCAAGATCTCATATTGCGTTGGAGACAACATAGATATGTCATAACAGCTGACATAGAGAAGATGTTCCGACAGATGCTGATCAGGGCAGAAGATCAACCTCTGCAGTCAATCATATGGCGAGACACACCAGACGAGCCACTTCGTGAATATCAGCTTACAACTGTAACATACGGAACAAAAGCAGCCCCGTTTTTGGCAATAAGAACACTGCGTCAATTAGCTAAGGATGACGCAGAGAAGTATCCAATGGCAGCAGAAGCATTAGAACACTCATTCTTCTGTGATGATCTTCTAAGTGGGCACGAAACTATCGCTCAAACGAAGGAGTTACAACGTCAATTAATTGATATATTAAAAGGGGCCGGCATGAACCTAAGAAAATGGTCAGCAAACCATAGCGAGTTAGTCACAAACTTATCATCAAGTCAGCTGGATACTCCTTTTCAATTTAAATGTTCGAATTCGCGTAAAACGCTCGGATTACATTGGAAGCCAACAACTGACACATTTACGTTTGAAAACAAAGTAGAATATAAATCTAACTGTAACACTAAAAGGAATTTGCTTTCTGATATCTCCAAGATATTTGATCCACTCGGTTGGCTTTCGCCAGTCACCGTAAGAGCAAAGCTTTTATTTCAATAGGTTTGGTCATCAGGTGTATCATGGGATGACAAGTTACCGTCGCAAATAGAAACTGAATGGCATCAACTTAAGGACGATCTTAAAAACATTGAACGTCTGTCTATTCCGAGATACCTAGGGAACACCCAAAAATTATATCAAATACATGGTTTTTGTGACGCAACTGAAAGGGCTTTTGCATGCGTTGTTTATATTGTGACCGAGTCGGATAGATACAGTGTTAGTAACAGCAAAAACAAGACTTGCTCCATTGAACAAACAAATTTCACTGCCTCGACTAGAGTTATGTGGAGCCGTACTTCTGTCGCAACTTATCAAAAAGGTTAAGGAAAGTCTACACCAAGAAGGTAACTTGACCAAATCATTTGCATGGACAGACTCTATGGTGGTTTTAGGGTGGATCCATGGCGACATAACCAGATGGAAGCAATTTGTTGCTAACAGAATAAGTCAGATAAGAGAAGTCATTCCAGCCTCCCAATGGCAACATGTCAGGTCTGAAGAAAACCCAGCAGACTGTGCTACCAGAGGACTAGCAGTAAAGTTACTACTTGAGCACAATTTGTGGTGGCAAGGACCTCAATGGATCCTTACCAACAAAATAGATAGCATAAGTAAGGAATATAAACAACCAAGCATAGAAGTTAAAAAGGCAAGTGTGAATACGGCCTTACTTGAAAAGCGATCAACGCTAATTTGTGAACTACTGCAAAACAATAGTTCAATCACTCGAGCAATTAGAATAATAGCATGGGTTTCGCGTTTCATCGCGCGGCTTCGTCATCGTTCTAACGACGTCAACAATCATTTATCGTTATCAGAAATTGATAAGGCATATGAATTAATTATAAGAGATGTTCAATTACATGATTTTGAAACGGATTTGATCGATTTGAAAACCAAGGGTCAAGTTCATCGCAATAGTAAAATAGCAAGTTTACATCCATCTCTTGACAAGCACGAAATTATGAGAGTCGGTGGACGGTTAAATTATTCCAATCTCAGCAGTTCAGCAAAGCATCCGATCATATTGAGTAATCATAGCCGATTCACTGATTTAGTGATTAATCAAGCACATACCACTACTTTGCATGGTGGTCCAAGATTAACATTGTCATTCATTAGAGAAAAGTATTGGATAGTAAGTGGCATGCGAACAGTCAAGAGAATTTTAAGAATGTGTGTAAGATGTAGACGGTTCTCATCAGAAACTAAACAACAAATAATGGCTGACCTACCTCAACCCAGAGTTACTCCGTCACGTCCGTTTACTCATACCGGCGTGGATTTCACTGGCCACATAGATCTTAAGGCAAGCAAGGGCCGAGGAGTAAGATGCCATAAGGGCTACATATCAGTTTTTGTCTGTCTTTCCACTAAAGCTGTGCATCTTGAGCTAGTGTCGGATTTAAGCACACCAGCCTTTTTAGCAGCGTTTCGTCGCTTCTGCTCACGTCGCGGTACGCCGTCCAACATGTATAGCGATAATGGTACTAATTTCGTTGGGGCTAACCGCTTGTTAAAAAGGGAATTCAATGAGATTATTCAAAATATAAATCAAGATTTTTTCAACAGCATTTCAGAGTGGGATGTCAAGTGGTCGTTTAACTCACCTGCTTGGCCTAGTGCAGGAGGCCTTTGGGAAGCAGCAGTGAAGAGTTGTAAGCATCATTTAAAACGAACTCTAGGTGAACAAAGACTTACCTATGAAGAATTTACGACTCTGTTGTATCAAATTGAAGCGTGCCTAAACTCAAGGCCATTATATGCTCTGACTGAAAATCCTGAAGATGACTATTTAACACCAGGTCATTTTCTGGTCGGCGGATCTTTACTATCGCGGCCTCAGTGCGATGGTGAAAATGTTAGTTTACCACGTCGCTGGCAGCTCATGCAATCAATGATGAAGCAATTCTGGAAACGATGGTCATCAGATTACCTGCAACAACTTCAGGTTCGTTCAAAGTGGAGAACAGCTACCAAAAACATAGATAAAAACGATATAGTTTTAATTAAAGAGGACAACTTACCGCCAGGGAAATGGGCTCTCGGTCGCGTACAGGAACTACATCCTGGGAAGGATGGCTATGTCCGAGTTGTCTCACTAAAAACTCAAAATAATATACTGAAGAGACCAGTAAGCAAGCTAGTCACCTTACCTGTGTACGATGATAAACCATCTCTAGAGCAACGTTTACCTGTACAGGACAACCATCAAGAATCGTCTCAGTCACAATCTCAATCTCAGTCTCAATATTCTTCTCGATTGCGGAGGAAAAAACCTAAGAGCATTTTTTATTTAAGTTTATTATGCTTGGCCATGCTCGTTACACCGACTGTACAGCAAGATCCTAAGTTCTATAATGTTACTCAGATAGACGCGGACAAAGGCTTATATTTTGACAAGGTATCTCAATTACAATTTATTAGAGATGAGTGGAATCTAGTAATTTACTACAACTTAACTAGCTACTTCAAGGGCCTGACTGATATAGTACCCTACATTAATCATTTAAAGAGCTTATGCCTACAAGACACATCTCGATATTTAATAGTTACACAACAATTAGAGCATGAACTTAACGAATTACAGCATTATAACAAACTTCTTCAGTACCGGCACATCGGCAGGCAAAAAAGAGGTTTAATTGATGGCGTTGGATACGTAGCAAACTCATTATTTGGAGTTCTAGACGAGAGATTTGCTAAAAAGTACTCGCGTGACATTGAGATAGTCACTCAAAATGAAAATCATTTACAACAATTGTTACGAAACCAGACGATTGTATTAGAAGCAGAATCTAATCTTATCCAACGCAACGAAAGAAATATGAATATTCAATTTCAATTTATTTATTTTTTTTTTTTTTTTTTTGTCATCAAAATACGTTTTATTAAAATTATATTCAATACAATTCATAAATAAAAAACCTCAACTAACTCGCCTGTCCGAGGCAAGGTGCCCAAAATGCTGGCGGCATTGCCCCTTTGAATGGCCAAGCTAATGCGCTGTGCGAAAAAATTACCTGATTTCGGGTCACCCGTCGCCTCGTACAGGCGAGCAGTTAAGTCTTTTAAAAACATTTTTGCATTAGGTCCCCATGGGCCCATCGTCTCCACAGCAAAGGGGAGGAAAAAGTATGTCTCACCCAAATCCCGGTATTTCCGTACTTTATTAAATTCTGCTGTGATTGCAGCCGCACATGGCTGGGATGATGTCGTGTCAATGTGACACGGGGCCAAAGTGTCCACACACGTCGCATCCCAAACCAGACTCCTCCCCATGCTCCAAGGCACAAGAGACATTCCGTCAGGCCTCCTACCATCGGATCGCAGCAACCCACTCGGCTCCAAAATTGCGGGCACACTAGCAGTCACTAAAGCTCTGCGAATGGTATCATTTATTGAAGCATGTCTGCTCATGCGCCCTGCACTCCTCTGACACGAGAGACCGTGATGACCCAGCTCGATTAAAATTATATAACGCAAATACAAACACTACACTCTGTAATTATAGATACACAATGTGCGACGACACATGGACAAAATTGTACACACAGAACGTTTGGCTTTACTCATGTTGCCGAGAATGCAATGTACGCATTTTCTGTCCAGCAGGTATAACTATGAAGTCATTGACTGGCAACGGCCTTATCAGTCTCGGTCAAGGTTGCGCGTTAAAGAGTCATGACCTATCTATTTACGGTCATAACAATTTTATAAGTCATATGACTATTCAAAACAAACTTGAAGCCCCAAGGATATCAATATTGAACAACATATTTAACACTTCATTATCGGAGAATTATAAAGAAGAAAACCATACAGCTATTTGGAATTTATTAAAAGACCAAATAGACTCTATTAAGGAACAATCTAACTCTGAACTTAGCATCCACGACATCACATCACTACACTGCCATGTACGTGACCATCGTTGCAATCATATTCTTTGGGAGCGTGGCTACATGGTTGCGATTGAGAAAGGGACGTTCGAGAACACCAGCAGTTCCGGCGTCGGTGGAGGAGGCGCAGGAGGCTCAGGCGCACCCAGCGTCTGGGAGCACTAAGGCTAATAGTGTCAGTGTTAGTGAAATAGTGAATGAGCCAATGGGCTCTAGTGAGTGCATTCGGTTGTCTAAATCGCTGAGTAATATTCGCGATGATAAGGGAACATCCCCATTTATGTCTCGATCAGTGTCGTTTCAAGTTCCTAGTGTAGTATCGTAAAAGAAGACGAACTGAAATTGACTTTTTATTATTAATTTTTATCTCAGACTTAGCATAATACTAAATCATTGTTTTATCGTAATAATATTCTATACTTACTAAATTATATTTTTATCATTGTTAATAATTAGCACTAAATTTTTAACTTAATTTAACTTATGTTTACATTTATATGTTTTTTTTTCTCTTAAGTGGCCAAGATGTACGAGCTCACGTACATACAAATTTATATTTTGATTGTTATAGATTCGCGTAATTAAGTTGACCTAGTTGTGTTTGCATACACATCACTTTACATTAGTCATTGCACAATCTTTTTATAGAATAAATTAGTGTATTAGCAGCACTGTCACGGGTCGGTTTTATTTAGCACTCCTTGGAGTAAACCTAACCCTAGCAAGCATCCAGGTGTAGGAGTCAAATTCTACAAAATGAGTTCTTTAATGATAAATTTTAACAATAATTTTTAAAGGGCAATATTTTACTGTAATTTAATTTTACAAATATTTTATTTAATTGAATACGAGATAAATCATTTTAAATTTAAGTAATATTTTTATTGTATCATGCATGACATATAAGACAATAATTTTTATTATTATTTTCAGTTTTTATTTTATTTTTTATTTAATTGTTATTATTTTGTTATTATTAATTTCTTTATTTTTTATTTTGTAATGAATAGTATCTAATAATAATTCGTAAGTCAATATAATTATATAATGGTATAGATATAAAAACCCTTATAATGTAACAGCCTCTTAATATTTGCCATGTCCTTACAGGGCGTTACATGTATTACAATTTTTAATTTTTAATTTATTTAATGTTAAAATGTATAATACAATATTTAATAAGCTAGCTATACTCCCTCTGTTTGCTATGCCCTTACGGGGCGCTACATTTTTATTTTAACACCTTTTGTACCTATTTATTTAATTACTTTGTACACCAATGTGGCATGCAATAAATAATTTGAATTTGAATTTAAAAATCAAGAGGGGTCAGATCGGGCGATCGAGCCGGCCACGCTAACATCGGGCTTCCGCGGCCGATCCAACGTTGTGGATACTGCTCATTTAGGTACTCTCGTACGTGTGTTCCGTAATGCGCAGGTGCTTCATCGTGCTGTATCCATAATGACCGGAGACTTTCCAGATCCACATCTTCAAAAAAATCTAAATTTAAAAGGTTTTGTAAAAATTCAAGGTAGTTGTTAGAATTTAAACGGTGCGGTATTTCTATGGGACCTACAAGTTTGTTATTTAAAATACCCGCCCACATGTTTACAGAAAACTCTCTTTGGTGCGATGTATCCCACACTGCTTTCGTGTTTGCTTCTTGCCATTGATGCTGATTTTTACTATTGAATGCGCCTGCTCGTGTAAATTGTGCCTCGTCCATCCACAGATTTTTTTAAATTAATAGTGGATCTTGAATGAGAAACTCACTTATCCGCTGACAAAACGTGATTCTTGAAAAATTATCACCGGGTAAAAGGCCTTGCACTTTCCGATAATGATAAGGATGAAGTCAATATCTCTTCCATAATCTCCACACCATAGTATGAGAGACGCCAACTATGCGTCCGACACGTCGTGTAGATAAAGTAGGATCTTCGATGATTAAATTCATTATCCTCATTTCTTGGTCCAATGAGAGGTTCATGACTCGCTCATGAGAAGCTATTCTTAAGCCTTGCTCACGAAATCGTCTATGTATCTGTAACAAATAAAAATAATTGTTTACTGAAGCTTACGCGAACACTACACATTGAATTAATACTACTTACACGGATTTACACGATAAAATAAAAATAAAAATAAATCAATGATCCGTGAAAGTGGTTTTATTTCAAATAAAAATAAGCTTTACATTTGACATACAGTTAATCGTTTTTTCTCAATAGTAGTATTCTACCCCCGCCACCGGGAACTCGCCCTGCTTTAAGTGATAAAGTACACATAATGCAACGTTAACAAATGCTTGGTGATTGCATTATTACTGTTATAATAGAGCCTTACACTCTGACCACCAAAACGTTGACAATTTATCTCTATCGAATATCGGATCCCAGAAACAGCTTTACCCCTGAGTAGTCCCAGCCATCATCATCAGCTCATTTTTATGTCCCCATTGCTGGGGCACGAGCCTTTGCTACGGATGGATACAGTTAGGGAATGGGCCATACACCACCACGCGGGCCTGGGCCCGCGTGGTGGTGTATGGCAGTGCGGTGCGGTGCGGTGATTATTAACGACTGCTAATGCAGCCGGGACCACCGGCTTTACGTGCCTTCCGAATCACAAAGGAGCTAGAGGTGATAAATTTTTGGTCACCCATCCGATGATCGGCCTTTGCGAAAGGTGCTTAACATCAGCACTCGTAGATCGGGCGCGTTAACCACTGCGCCATCGAGCTCCTTAGTCCCAGCAAGCATACATGAAATTGACTCGTATTTTATAAGCAACTCCAATAGTTTTTTTCACAATTCACCACTCTTTACACCTATATCACCTAATATGCTAGTTCTCTTACTATCTCGTCAATTTTTTTACTACTGCCTCTTCGGTTTTTTGTTTGTCAAATTATAAGATTGGTGTAATGATTGGCGAACTGCGACACCCTCAACATTCAGAAAACTCGTGTAATAAGTAAGTAATTTGATGTGCACTATGACCACCAAGAAGTAAAATCACTTAAGGTTAGGCCTTAAGCCCCAGACCCGGTACTCGACAAAAATCAATTAACAAAACTTCGGTGGCGTCAACCACTCACAAGCCTTGTCTCGTCGGCCATCTCAGGCAAGTTAGCCCCATTCATTTCGATCACTGCCTATTACTAAAGAAATAAGTAATGTAAACTTACGTTGACGAAAGTATGATTGTCAGGAACGGTGCGATTTGGATATCGACGCCGGTATTCTCTCACAACTTCCGCGGAATTTCCATTGCAATATCCGTACACAAAATGAATATCCGCTTGATGTTGTGGCGGATAGTTGCGCCTCGGCATTGTAACCAAGTTAATAACTTACAGTTCAACAAATAAAAATAACAACCAACACTTTAACAATAACAAAAATAAAAACCAATAGTTTGTTACGAGTACAGATGCCTCGTACCAAACAGATTGCAACATCGAAGTTCCTGTGAAAAATGAGATTCACCGAAAAGTGCCAATTCGACAATAAAGTGTCTCGTGTGACATTTTCGGGTGTGATCCAGGCCTTTTGATGCTCAATCGCTGTAGCACGAGGACGTTAGACATATAAGTTTTATTATAATCATATATTAAATTCTAATTAAATATATTTTATTAGCACAACTGGTCTACAGTTTTTAAAAACCCTACCCGACGGCCAGATCTCGTAATTGGCGCAGTCGGTAGGATAGTCGGTTCAGGTCGCGATATCCAACTTCGAGTCCGCCTGATAGTCGTTTCGTCGGCGTGTCGACTATCCCTACGAATCTACGGTTGTAAGCTGTCGGTTGGACTATACACTGTAGACCGTGCTATTCTTGGGAGGAAGAATCTTCTTCAAGGAGGGCTGCATCAAGAAATCGATGGGTCACGTTCTACGCACTATGCAGATTACCTTGCTAATGTGAGTAATATTATATAGTTACATAATACCCCTATTGGCTGCTATTCCTCAATCCCGTAGGTATAGTAGTACAATCCTGTAGGAATAAAAGTAGGTTCCTCAATCTGGTAGGAAATTTAGTACTATTAGCTGATATTTTTTTTTTTTTTTAATTTAATAGGTTTTAAATAACTATCACCATTTTTTATCCACGTAGAGATAGGGATATTAAGCCTAACACAAGGCGAAATATCCTAGAGAGTTACAAAAAGTCGCGATTTCACCGCGATCTATTAGTAGCGCTAGAAGAAATAGAATCTGAAGACATGGAAGGCAGTAGTAATTCAGCTACTTTAGCCTCAGGAGCTGTAGATTTAACCGATCAAATTTGGAAAGCATTGAGGTTGGCCCCTGAGTTTGATGGAAACCCAAATGTGCTCATTCGATTCCTAGGTATCTGTGATCAACTAATATTAAAGTTTGTCAGTCCAGCCCCTGGAAATGAACTCAATAATTCGGCGCTCATTAATGGGATATTAAATAAAATAACTGGCCCTGCCGCCAGAACTCTAATGAACAATGGCATTCCCAGCGACTGGAATGGCATAAGAAATGCATTAATTAACAATTTCAGCGATCACCGTGATGAAACAGCGCTCTACACGGATTTATCCAATCTCACCCAGAGGTCGGATACACCAAGCGTTTTTATGAGCGTATTCAAACCTTGTTATGCACCATCATGACTTATATAGAATTACATGAGTCTATTGAGACTACAGTCGCGGCTAAACGCAGCCTTTATAAAAAATTGGCGTTGCAAACCTTTACGCGTGGTCTCAATGAACCGTTAGGGTCACGCATTAGGTGCATGCGTCCTGAAACGTTAGAAAAAGCCTTAGAATACGCACAAGACGAATTAAATGTTATGTATTTGCAAAATAAAAATGTTCAATCTAATACTTACAGAAAACAAGCTCAATTCCATATGCCATTAAATTTTACGCCATTTAATTCATCTTTGCACCAGTTCAATAATACACCGGGACATTCAAAGCAAATGCATTCATCTTCTAATTACGGTTATAATATCGCACCCAATAATAATAATTTACCTATAACACCTCAAACTTTAAAATATAATATGACCGGGCAAGGACCTTCCAGAACTTAACAAATAATGAGGGCCCTACCGCGATCTAATATGACAACGGGATTTAAAATTCCAACACGTCCATTCCCGCCGGTTCAACATCAAGCTTACCCTAGGCCTATGTCTGGTATTAGCCACCCTGTAGCACGTCCACTACCACCTATGCCACAAACTGGTCCCAGACAAATAAATGTAAATGAGACATGTGAACCATACTACTATGACTACGACTATGATGACCGAAACTTAGACCAAGTTGACGTACTGACTGAAATTGAATCTAATCAGCTAATAAACGTTCAAAGTTCAGAACAAAATCGAGAGGGAAATTTTTGTTTCGAAGCCAATGTGGACCACCCAGAATAGAGTTAAATTTGCAAAATAAAAAACAGTTGCCGCATATTCAAATTTCTTACCCGCCTTTGAAGCTATTAATTGATACGGGCGCGAACCAATCGTTCATAAGTCCCGAGGCTGTTGATAAATTTTTTTCTAATTATCCTTTAAATTATGACCCTTTCATGGTAACAAATATTCATGCGACTACCAAAAATGACTTCTCTATAAATATACCTTGTTTTCCAGAGTTTAATGATAAAAGACCAATTAAATTATTTATTTACAGATTTCATGATTTTTTCGACGGATTAATTGGCTTAGACCTTTTAGAGTATTGGCAAACGAAAATCGATCTTCAGTCACGTACTTTAAAAACCCAATATGCAATCAACCCAATTCAAATGTATGAATCAAGTAATATAAATATATTTGAGACTAGTATTCCCGCGGAGTCGAGTCAACTAATAAGAGTGCCAGTTGATATTTCTACGGGCGAAATTTGCATAGATCAACAAACTATTTCTAAGTGTCACCTTGCAAACTGTTTTACTAACGCAAAGGATAACTATGCATTAGTAGAAATAAGTAATCCCACAAAGGAGAACATTAATTTCGCGTTAACGAAACCAATAAGCGCACACATTTTTAGCGAACGGACTGTACCTATGCGCGCGATGAACAATGCACTCAACAAGGACGGGTGGTTCCAAGAAATCTTATCGCGCTTGCGTACTGATCATTTGAATGTCGAAGAACGAATTAATTTAATGTTATTGTGTAAAGAATACTCAGATGTTTTTTATATTGAAAATGAGTCCCTGACATTCACTAATAAAATTAAACATAGAATTTTTACTACTGACGAAATTCCGGTTCATAGCAAAACTTATAGATACCCGTATATACATAGACAGGAAGTAGAATCGCAAATTTAAAAAATGTTGGATCAGGGCATAATTAGGCCTTCTTCTTCGGCATGGAATGCGCCTATATGGATAGTACCTAAAAAAGCGGATGCGTCGGGCAAAGCTAAATGGAGACTAGTCGTTGACTTCCGTAAACTCAATGAAAAGACCGTGGGTGACAAATACCCCATCCCTAACATTACCGACATACTAGACAAGCTTGGCAAGTGCCAGTATTTCACAACCCTGGACCTTGCCAGTGGATTTTATCAAGTGGAGATGGATCCACGGGATATTCACAAAACGGGATTCAGTGTCGCCGACGGTAACGGTCATTTTGAGTTTCTGAGAATGCCAATGGGTCTTAAGAACAGTCCTTCAACCTTCCAAAGAGTGATGGACAATGTCTTAAGGGGTCTACAACACTCTATCTGTATTGTCTATCAAGATGATATTCTCTGTTTTTCTACCTCGTTGCAAGAGCATATTGTAAATCTTAGAAGAATCTTTGATAGGCTCAGAAACTCATACTTTAAAATACAAATGGATAAGTCGGAATTTTTAAGACATGAAACTCCGTACTTAGGCCATATTATAACAACAGAGGGAGTAAAACCTAACCCGGACAAAATTTCGGCTATCTTGAAATATCCCATACCAAAAACTACTAAACAGATAAAAGGATTTTTAGGACTATTGGGTTATTATCGACGTTTTATACCGGATTTCGCTCGAGTAACAAAACCCTTGACACTGTGTCTTAAAAAAGGAGCTAAAATTAACCTGACACCCGACTACATCAAATGTTTCGAACATTGTAAAACACTTCTAATAAATGACCCCATTTTACAGTACCCGGACCTTTCAAAAGAGTTTATTTTGACAACAGATGCATCCAACATAGCGCTGGGAGCGGTTCTGTCACAAGGACCAATAGGCTCAGACCGACCTATTGCATATGCATCCAGAACATTGAATGACAGCGAAATTAACTACTCTACCATTGAAAAAGAGCTTCTCGCTATAGTTTGGGCCGCAAAATATTTTAGGCCATATATTTTTGGTCGAAAGTTCAAAATTATTACTGACCACAAACCCTTACAATGGTTAATGAACCTTAAAGAACCTAATTCTCGCCTCACGAGATGGAGACTAAAACTTGCAGAGTATGACTACACTATAATTTATAAAAAAGGTAAAAGCAATACCAACGTAGATGCTTTGTCTCGCGTAGAAATACATAACGAAGAGTTAGATTCAGTAATAGTTAACATCAGCTCAAGCTCTTCTTCTGGTAAATCTTCAGAATCCACTGTAACTGCACCGGATGATAGACCTGTAATAAGCGCTTCATCAACTGACACTGCACCTAGCCAGAGACCTTTATTTAGCCCACCACCTATCATAGATGAACATGACAATATACTTACACAAAATGACTTGCAACTTGATGTAAGCACTGCCACAGTACATACTAGTGAAGAAAACCCTTCTCTAGAAATACCCATTTCAGAAGACCCTTTAAATAAATTTAAACGACAACTTATCATAAAAATAGTAACTAACATAATGAAAACTAAACCTAGAACTACAATACCCTTTGAAACATTCAGAAAAGCTATAGTTGAAGTTTCTGAGGATAATATAGAACAAGATATTATTAGTTTAGTAAAAACCCATATTGACCCTAAATTACGCACTGCTGTTCTTGTGCAACCTTTAGATATAATGTACTCAATTGTTCCCATTCTTCAGAATACATTTAAAAACTCGGCATTAAATCTTATTTTAGTAAAACGCGAATTGGAGAATGTTCGCGATTATCTAAATCAACAAGATATAATATCTAAATACCATATAGGAAAAACTAATCACAGAGGCATAAATGAAACATATACTTCGTTATCTCAAAGATACTTTTGGCCTAAATTAAAAGAAAGCATTACAAAATATATAAATGAGTGTGTAATATGTGGTCGTGCCAAATACGACCATAACCCAGTAAGGCCTCAATTTAAAATTGTACCGCCGCCATCAAAGCCATTTGAAATAATACATGTTGATGTTCTTAGTATAGAACAGCAGAAATATTTAACTATTATAGACTCGTTTTCTAAGTATGCGCAAGCATATCAAATTACAGACTGTACAGCCCCAAGAATCGTAAAAGCATTAATGACATTTAGTACTCATCACGGCCTTCCCTTAACATTAATAACAGATCAGGGAACCGAATTCACTAATCAAGTTTTATCAGAATTCCTTAGATTGCACAAAATTCAACACCACACTACAGCGGCTTATGCCCCAAATGAGAACGGCATGGTTGAGCGTTTCCACGGCACGCTTTTAGAACACTTACGGTTACTAAAACTACAGCAAAGAAACGAACCTACACAAAACTTGATACCTTACGCATTAGTTGCATATAATAGCTCAATTCATAGTCTGACTAAATGCCGACCTTTTGATCTTATATCTGGTCATTTCGATCCTAGAGATCCCACTGACTTAAATTTGACTGAAAGATTGCTTCAACAATACTTACAAGAACACCGTAACAAAATGGAAACAGTCTATAAAATAATTCACGACTCATCATACTCCCAGCGGGCAACGATAATGACGCAACGTAATTCTAACCGGGAACCTGAAACAAATTACGAACAAAATCAAACAGTATTTGTAAAAAATCCAGCAGCTGGCAGGCAAAAACTAGTTCCACGATATACAGAGGATAAGGTTATGGCCAACCTACCTGTTCACATTTATACTTCTAAAAAACGCGGGCCCATTGCAAAAGCTAGACTAAAACGAAATAAAAAGACTGTCGATTTGTTACAGGACCCTCACAGTCGTGATAATCCCAGCACGAGCACTGGAAGACCATCTACCAGTAGGGAACATCCGACTTGACGACTTATCCGACGGACCTGGAATTCTACCTTATAAGCTTGGCAAGACCAAGGTCATATCCCATTACCACTCTTTCCTCCAGGACGTGAATGTTAATGACATACAGCAAAAAATTGATTTATTAAAAAACGAACTTAATGACGCTGTTAATAAGACACCAAATCGTAATTTCCCTTCCTTTAAATATCAAGCTTTACACTTATTTAATAAATTAGAAAAAATTACATCGCAATTACAAACATTTGAACCTAGGCGATCAAGGCGTGGTCTTATTGATCCTTTAGGTACTTTCATTAAAAGCATATCTGGCAATCTCGATAATGACGATGCCTCAAGGTTTGAAAACGCTATAAAAATTTTACAGCAAAATGATCAAGACTTATCGCTTAACTTGAATAAGCACATAAGTTTATATAAAGAAATGAGTCTCCAACAAACTCACGCCCTAGACAATATAACAAGTAATCAGCGTAAATTAGAAAAACTGGTACTTTTTCTTTCCAACACTGCTAGTTCTGACAGAGAGTTTTTGTCTAAGTATACACAGCTATCTCAGTTGTTCATTATGCTTAGTGAAAATGTGCAAGATTTGTCTTACGAAATAACTAGGCTAGAAAACATATTAGCTTTTAGTCGCACTAAATCGATGCACCATTCTATTTTATCAGTTAGTGACTTACTTAAAATGTTAAGCAAATTGAAATCCTTATATGAATCCGATCAGGTATTAGACGTAGATGTTAGGTATTACTATGATTTAATTAATTTAGGGGCATACTATGTTGAAGATAGAATAGTGATAGTTCTTAGATTCCCTATTTTGTCCTCGGCAGTATATAACCTTTTCAGACTCTGTCCCATTCCCAACAAAGAACACCAAATTATAATTCCTTCTTTCCCATACATAGCAGCCAACTCCCAGGAGTTTGTGTACATGGAGGCTGAATGCCCGAAGATTAATACTTGGTATATCTGCGAAGAAAAGATTGGTCATCAAACACGCACTCAACGTGACTGCATCCATCACCTTATATTCAAGCAAGAAATAAGATATATAGATATAATAGAATAGAAATCATTTAATTCAGGCAAAAAATTATGTACTGATGGTAAATTACATAGAGGCCCATATTATAAATACCTTACAGACTAACATACATACAATTTATATATAAAACTAAAACTATGCTATACGTAAGGACGGCGACGTGCGACGCAGCGTGGTGTCCGGTAGCCGGCCTCGGAACCGCCGGAACATGACACCCTTCGGCCAAAACTCTTCTTTTATGAACGTCGACAGATGTTCGGTCGGTACTCTCACCACAAATGAATTAAAATTCACATTGTGGCGGGACTCCAACCGTTCGACCCTCAGGGTGAATTTGGTTTTGATCCGCACATACTCTACGATTTCCTCTGCCTTCGTAGAGTAGTGGAGCCGGGACACGTACAGCAGCATCGTAGGTGTAGCCGGACGCAGCAGGTGGTTCGGTCCGGTCGGTGCGACACCGCACAGGTTGCGACAGACGGGCTTCCTCTTCTTCCTTTCCACTGTGATGAAACCCTCCTCATCGCGGTGATGGACCTGTGGAGCCGCAGGCGCGTTTATCTTCCTCTGTTGAATCGGTCGCCGCTCAGGTTGCGGAGTGGCGCCGGCGCCGACAGGTTGGCTTGCGGCAGCAGCAGCGTAGGCACGTTGAGGAGTAGACGTGCATGCGCGTGGCGTTGCCACCGGAGCGGCGGCAGCGGGGCGGGCGGGGGGGCGCGGTGCATCGTACGCGGTGGCGGCCGATGTCGGTGACGCATCCATATGCGCCGACTCGAAACTGCCGATAGATGCATTTTGCGCTCCGCGACGAGTGTTCACATTAGCGGCCTCGGGTGACCTACTTACTGAGGCAGTGTTGCTTAATAACAATACCTGGGCACGCAACTCACCAATGGTGTTATTCGAGGCCTCTAATTTCTCCACTACTTCTGCCAGGCTCGTTTTCAGGAAGTTGATGTCCTTCAACAGCCTGGTGACGTCGACGTGATCGAATGTGACGGGAGGCAGCTTGTGTAGCTCCTTCGCCACGAATGAGGGCACGTCCTCCGGGTCGGTCTCCTTGAACAGGGTGATGATGTCCTGAAGACTTCTTTCAGTTCCATCCCTCCGGCGAGATGGCATCTGGTTGGCTTTGCCGACGGCCCGGAAAAGCAACGCCTTGCCACTGCAAATCTTGTCTTCTTTGAAGTTTGATTTGCAGATCTGCAAGATGCTGACCTCGTCCATAGTGTCAATGGCGTTTTGTATGAACGCCAACAGCTCGTTGACTACGAGTTGTTGGGAACCCATAGTCTAAAACACGTGCAGCGGCTATGGCCGCGCGTATCGCGAATTAAATTTCTTACTGCACAGTGTTGCACGTCCGTTTCCGAGCGCGCATCGCACTGCACTGACTACTGACTATTTAATATCATTCCCAAAAAGAACTAGCGTCCAGTTATCTTGCGAGCAAGAAAACCATCGAATCCTGGAAGGAAGCTACCTGGCAACAATTCCTCGAAATTGCAACATTAAAACACCTGCATTTACATCATCAATATTGATGACAAAGTACGCGGGCATGCTGTTGAGATAATGACAATTCCAAATGCATTGTTCTTTAATTCAATGAATCACTCATCAATGTCTCATCATTATAATCTTACAACAATTGATTTGGATAAGTTGCACAATATTCAAAAGCAAATTATGTTGCAAGTACCTACAAAACCCCACACGGAGGTTCTCACGAGTGTATTTCATACGACGAAACCTACCTACGGTATCATATTGTTAAGTGCAGCTGCACTTTTTATCATATACTGCATCCGTCGTCGTCGAGGCTGGAATATAAAACCTGAACCATCACATGCTAATATTGAAATGGTTGGAGTAAATGCACCATCACCAACTTCTCCGGGATCGGCCTCTGAAGATAGAAGAGCCACAACATTTGCATTAAACATTGGCAAATAGTTGCTCGTCTAGGAGGGGAGGTGTTACGAGTACAGATGCCTCGTATCAAACAGATTGCAACATCGAAGTTCCTGTGAAAAATGAGATTCACCGAAAAGTGCCAATTTGACAATAAAGTGTCTCGTGTGACATTTTCGGGTGTGATCCAGGCCTTTTGATGCTCAATCGCTGTAGCACTAGGACGTTAGACATATAAGTTTTATTATAATCATATATTAAATTCTAATTAAATATATTTTATTAGCACAACTGGTCTACAGTTTTTAAAAACCCTACCCGACGGCCAGATCTCGTAATTAGTTCAATAATAACAAATTAACAACAATACTTAACAGCATAACGATTTAATAACAATTCTAATCGCGGGCACCAATACTTGTAAGCAAGACGAAGGTCAGGAAACAAAGTCAAACTAACTACTTTTTTTGCTAACGGTATTTGGCTATAGGTCTGCCGGCTTCATGTCGGCGCGGAGCGACTCAGTTCCATGTGTGCGTTCTTTTGTCACTCATCGTCATCGCCGGCATAATAATAGGGTTGTCAAAACTGAGACGAGTCTCAAAAGCTGTTGTTGGGATTTCATCAAGTCAAGTTTCGTGTTTATTAGTAGTTTTTACCCTATTCGTGATCAAATCATTGTCTGATCTGATTTTTTAAAACGTAAGATTATGTAAATTGTCTTTGGTTTCGTATAGTTAGGTACAATCACCTACCCAAATTGTTTATGAGTAATTTGGGTTATAAAAAATAAACGTATTACAGATTTTATGATTACTTATAAAATTAACAAACAAAGAAGACTTCAAAATCCACATTCTGAGTGCCTAGTGTGAGTTTTGTTTACTATTCGTATTCATTCGATTACGTTAACGAAAACGAGAATTTGTATGGCAAAATGTTAACTCTTCTCTTAAGTCGCCATACTAATTTTCGTTTCCGTAAACGCAATCTAATGAATACGGATAGTAATAACAAAACTTACACTAGGCACCCTGTTACTTTAAACATTATTTTGTGTAGGTGATGTACATCCCTGATATTTCTAGTAAGCAACCCTACGCATACATGGAACTCATTATTATTACACTACAGCACGCAGCGTGACCACCCGCCACACAGCACAAGCATTCTTTCTCGCTTACACTAAGAGATGCACATAAGTAAAGATGAAAGATCCGACTTCGAAGAACTACGTAACGGTCGTACTTTGATGATCAAACACTCGTGCGCCGCTGGGGTATGGTGTAAGCAATTTTGTGATGATATCGATAATCGATATCTCCCAGAATTATTATTTTGTTTAAATTCTTATAAATAATTCTAAATTAACTTAATGTTTTATTATGGAACTATTAAACATTGGTCTGTGATCTCGGGGTTCCGGGCTCGAAAACCTAGTCATACAAAGGCTCGGACATCTCAAACGCAGCTCTGTGGCGGTAGCCAAAGTAACATTAAGAAAACGATAGCAAAGTTCGAAAAGAATAAAATGTATGGGATTGACATAAGATTGACCACGTGATTTAGCGCGGCTTGTTAATGTTACTTTGGCTAAGCCTACTGGTAGGTTAACTATGAACCCGCATTTGGCACCCGCTGCGATTATTAGATTATCATCCAGTAATTCAGTTGTTTTAAAAATATGGTAAATATCGAATGACTGTGCGCTTTTTCGTAATAAATTAAAGGTAGGTATTGTTTAGTATTCGGCTACAATCCAGCCGCCGGATATTCATTGTAAGAGTTCTTTAAAATTTTCATAATCATAACCATTATCGATTAAAATTATGTTGAAACAATTTATTTTTCGACAAATACCATTCATAGTCTAACTTTTAAAATTTAAAGAGTTGCGAAATAAGCAACTAATGCGTAATTGCTCATAATAGTTTACTAAGGAATAAGAACTAATTAAAGCATAAATTATTTTCGTTCTAATTGCATTACGTAATTCAGGTGTAACAGTAACAGGTAGGTATGATTTTATCGATAGCGACTAGTTGCCTTTCACTTCACTAGTTGGTTGATACGGGGAAGTCCCACGCGTAGGTTTTTTACAACTTTGCTGTCGTCGTACGTAGTGCGTGTAGAAGTTTGGCAACATCGCAAAAATAGGGAATCGACTTACTGGAGACATTTTATGAACTATTTTAACTAAAATTAATGTTATCTTCGAAGATATGCATTTTGGAACCCATGTTCTTTGGACTTTATTAATTATTTTTAGTGTTAGAATATAACCTTAGAGTTATGGGAATTAAAAATATGCAGGTTGTATATTATACTACTAATAAGTATTTACTATTAAATTAATATGATTTTATTTAAAACTCGCGTCCGCCATCTTGGATCTCGAAATAGATGTTGTATTCGAAATTGGCCTCCCCGAAAACCATGTAAATGATATATTGATTTTACATAAAAAAGTCACGCCCGCCATCTTGGATCTTGAAATAGATGTTGTATTCGAAATCGGCACCCCCGAAAACCATGGAAATGATAATAGGTATCATTTCCATGGTTTTCGGGGGTGCCGATTTGATTGATTTTACATAAAAAAGTCACGTCCGTCATCTTGGATCTCAAAATAGATGTTGTATTCAAAACCAGCCCACCCGAAAACTATGAAAGTGATACCCATATGGATTTTACATAAAAAAAGTCACGTTCGCCTTCGAAATAGATGTTGTATTCGAAATCGGCACCCCCAAAAACCATAAAAACAATATCCATATTGATTTTATATCAAAAAGTTGCGTCCACCATTTTTGATCTCGATTTTAATAGCTAATTAACTCTTGCCTATATTAGCGTATTCTAAAATGGCGTTTATCCCTTTAAAAAAACATATTGAAAAAGACATTACGCATATTATATGCAAAGATCAGAAACACAAGCACATTCTAGAAACAACAAAATAAAATATTAATGTATTAAACTTACCTTTCTTCTGTGTTTCTAATGTTATAAAAATAAATTAACATTGACTGCACGCGTTTTTATTTATTGCGCCACTCCTGACGCGTGTGACCCGAATGGAGTGTATGGAGAGCCCGAATCGCGCTGTGCCCCGCTCGCCACGCACACCCCGCACGACTGCTCTGTCTAGACGTGCCCGTTGGCCGACTGTAAGAACTATATAGACTGTGCTAACGCTTACTTGCATCGATGTTATAAGTTTGGAATTCGACAATTTTTGATAACTATAACTAATTTCACTTTTATTTTATAACAACAACAGAGCACGTCTTTCTTATTCAACTCAATTTTGACAGTTAAGCTGATAAGATGTGTTTTTGTTAATTTTAGGCGTGCCTGAAACGCCTAAGGCTAGAACAGGATTCGCTAGCAGCGGCCTCGGTGAAGGCGTTGTTGCTGGCATCGTCCTGGTACCCTTCATCTCTGGAGTTATTTTGGGAGCACTGGTATGTATTATTTAATTTTATTTGGTCTCAACATTTTCCTTTAGTTTTTTTTTACAATAGGAGAACTTCATAGATAAACCGCAACGAATCTAAAACTTGCCGAGATGAATTTCGTAATAATTTTGTTACCGCCTTTTTTTTTTTATGGTAAAAGGAGGCAAACGAGCAGGCGGGTCACCTGATGGAAAGCAATCACCGCCGCCCATGGACACCCGCAAAACCAAAGTTATCGCAGATGCGATGCCAACCCTGAGGAAGGAGTTGGATCTTGAGGAGGGAGTAGGAATTGGGAGGGGGGAGGGGTGAGAGATGGGCCTCCAGTACTTTCACTCACCGGACGAAACACAACAGCAACGAGTGCCGTTGTTTCACGCCGATATTCTGTGAGAGGGTGGTATTACGCCGGGCGAGCCGGCCCATTTCGTGCTGCAACGCAGCGTGGCTCTACCACTCAGACAGTGTTACTCATTTAGCACCACCCAGGGGTCACGTGCAGGGGTCAGGGGCCTTACAAATAAAAACTCAAACACCGAGCTTATTCCATAGTTGTACTGAGAATAGTTATAATCAGTGTAAGGTAAGAATAAGGAGAGAATAATTATAAGGTCGACATAATTATTCGTACGATATTTATTTATTTTATTTATTTATTTACTATGTTATACACAACAGGATACATTCAAACTAAACTAAGAACAATAATAAAAACAAGGATGTGAGCAGGAATGCATCCCAAAAGCGTGAATACACAGCATTATAAAAATTACACGTTAACATGCAATGATATCTAATTAACCAGATAAAAAGTTACAACATGAAATATTAAAAGCTATACATTTTTAGATATTTTAAATATTAAATAATTATTAAATAAGTTGGACGCTCAATCGAGGATACGTTTGACTTGAGACTTGAATGAGACGTAATTGTGTGTAAATAAATCCAATTCTCTATTTGATTGCACAATGTCATTGTAAAGTCGGCACATTCTGACGATGGGATTGAAATAGGAGGTATTGTTTTTATATGTTTGCAAGACGAACAACCTGTGCTTGCGGTTCTGGGAGAGTAATTTGGTGTTGAAATTAAGAAGACACAATAAGCTGGGGGAGTCAAATCTGGAGTGTAACACTTTATACAAATGCAACAGATCCTGCTGTTTACGTCGAGTTTCAAGTGTTTATACTCGGAAGTGGCTTAATCTTTCGGTGTAAGATGATAATTTCCTCCCAAGTCCGCATCTATAACTCAATATTTTAAGACACTTTTTTTGTACTCTCTCAATTTTGCCCGAGTTTACTGCATAGTGCGGAGACCAAATAACAGAGGCGTACTCAAGGTTAGTTCTGACGAGGCTGTAGTAAAGGTGAAGAAAACTTTGGGAACCTTTGAAAGATGTTGTGGTCCTTACCATGAATCCTAGAATCTGTAGACTTTTTGATGTTATGTTATCATAATGGTTGCGAAAAGACAGACATTCATCAAATGTGACACCCAAATCCCTTATAGTAGATACACGAGCAAGAGTCGTGTTGTCTAGCTTGTAATTAAAAATAGTTTTATGTTTCTTCTTCGTAAAAGTAATGACGTGACACTTATTAATATTAAGATACATAATGTTTTTGGAGCACCACTCCGAAACACGATCCAGATCATGTTGAAGAGTCAAACAGTCATTGATATCATTTATAACCGAATACAACTTTAGATCATCGGCGTACAAAAGAGATGGACTTGAGAGTGTGGCAGCCAGGTCATTGATAAAAACAAGAAAGAGCAATGGCCCCAAATGTGAGCCTTGCGGCACACCTGAGGCAATGGGTACAGGTGTGGATGTAAACCCTTTCATTGCAACTATTTGGCTCCTTCTCTCCAAGTATGATTGGAGCCATCTAAGCATGTTTCCATGAAAACCAAACTGGGATCGCAATTTACTACACAACCGCAAATGATTTACCTTATCAAACGCTTTCTGAAAATCGGTATATACTGCATCCACTTGACCTCTAGATGCAAATGAGGAGCAAATAAAATTTTTATATTCCAGGAGATTTGTTACAGTAGATTTATTTCTGACAAAGCCGTGTTGATTTGGAGATAGACCGGGTTTTACGTGGTTATAAATAAAATCATACACAACGCATTCAAATATCTTGGCCAAAGATGATAGTATGCTTATAGGTCTGTAATTTCTACAATCTGATCTATCTCCTGACTTGTATATTGGAACAATATGCGCAGTCTTCCACTTAGATGGAAAGACTCCGGACCGTAATGACAAGTTAAAAAGAAGAGGATTACAAAGTTCAGCGGCACACTCCTTCAAAAACTTTGGAGGAATCCTATCAGGACCGGCACCCTTGTTAGGGTCTATTTTCTTCAATTTGGAAAGAACCTGATCATGTGTAAGATTCACATCTGAGAAAGTATTGACGTTAACATTTAAAGATTCAATGCTTGGTTCTGTTAAGTTAGTATCATCAAATACGGATTTTTAAAAACACGAAAAAGCTCACAAATACCTTCACCATCTGAGGCACTTTGAGCTTCAAAGTTAATTGTTTCAGGTATACTACTAGCGCCCCTTTTAGAGTTTACGAACCTCCAAAAGCACTTAACGTTATTCCTTACTGACTCTTCTACAGAAGACAGGTATGTTAAGTAGCAAGAGTGAATGAGCTTTTTGCATAAAGCTCTCAATAACGCATAGCTATCATAATCCTTAGGATTTTTATATTTTTTAAACCTCGCATGTGCCTTGTTTTTCTTATTCAAATATGATTTGAGTTTAGGCGAATACCAAATCGGATAGTGATAGTCTTTTTTACGCCGAGTGGGAGTATATTTTTCTATTAAATTGTAAAGAATGTCATAAATTTGAAACAGTCAAATCAACATCACTCACACACATCATAACATCAGGTAGCGTTGACATCTAGTCTGTGCCTTTTAATTCATCTTTAATTTGAGTATAATCGCATTTATTAAAATCAAAATCTTGTTTGTTGTTATTGTTAAGATTACTTAGCGGAGTTTTGACATTTAGCTTTATACAAAATGATGGATGATGGTCATCAGGACGAGTTAAAGGATTAGATTCATAAATAGACAAAACCTCCATTGTACACAGGACAAGATCTAACAGACGGCCATTCGCATTATATATACTATTAAATTGCGACAGCTTATTAAAGTCTAACATTTCCAGGAGTAGAGTAGATTTTAAATCTACGGCTGACTCAGGTGTCAGATAGTTATACAATGAATGACGCTTCCATGTAGTATTTAAGGTGTTAAAGTCACCTAAGATCAAGTTGATGGAGTCAGCAGGTACAGTCGTCAAAACTCTCTGACAATTACTATAAAATTGTTTTAAGTTATTAATTGGTATATCCGGAGGCAGATACGCTAAACATAGATTCATGGTGCCTGTATTACTATCATTTAAAGATATACTTATCCACATATCCTCGACTGGGCTATCCCAAGCTAAATTACGAACTACGCTAATCTGTTTTTTAATTGCTATAAGTACCCCACCACCATTATTCTTATTTACACAAGTACTTTCTCTATCTCTACGAAATACAGTATAACGCTGATCAAATAATTCATTATTAAAGAGTATGGAAAGTGGGACAGCTAAGACTTCACGACATTTAGAAATTAAAAACGAAGGAAGTCCGTCAGACCCAGCACCCTTGCGAAGGTTAAGTCTTTTTAACGCTTTTTCGACTGTATCCTTTTGGAAAGAAAGATTACTAAGTGTTAAAGAGCAATTATAGTTGAAAGTTGTTTGACCAGCTACTTGATGAACAGTTTGCCCTGATGCAAGACATTTATCCCTATCATAAACTGAAGAGAAACAGGAAGCAAAGAGATCGCAAACATCAATCCCGGTACACTCTGATCTGTTGCCATAATGCATTCTAGCTGGATATGCGCTGCTATTATTGCGCTTATTCTCAAATCCAAAAGAAAGCTACAGCTATTATTTTCGGAGTACGCCGATTTCATCAATACTTGTATGGTCGCTCAGTTCCCTTTGTTCTTAGGACGGATCACAAGCCGCTTCTATCTATATTTGGACCAAATCGTGGGATTCCAGAGGTATCAGCAAATAGATTACAGCGATACGCAATGTTTCTGTGCGGCTATAACTACGTTATCGAATACATACGCACCGGGGACAACAGTGCAGATTACCTGTCGCGCGCCAGTCTGCCCGAGAGCGCAGAGCCGGGCGCATGCGCCGAAGGTGTCACTATATCTGATGACGTAATCGACGACAGGGCGTCATATATTCATTTTGTAACGGATGGTAGCTTACCGATTACACTTAACGAAATGCGCGATTTTACTCTTAAGGACGTGACGTTAAGTAAAGTTATAAATTATGTTTCAAATGGTTGGCCACCTAAAGTGTCAGACCCACTTATGAGACCTTATTATTAGTGTAGAACACAACTTTCTTTTGAAAAGGGATGTCTTATGCGCGGGCACAAGGTGGTAATTCCAGAAATACTAAGAAACAAAATTTTGTCTGAATTACATAGGTCCCACTTAGGAGTTGTAAAAAGTAAGGCAGAAGCAAGGAGTAGGTTTTGGTTCCCAGGTATAGATGCAGAAATCGAAAGGATGATAGGTAGTTGCGAGATTTGTTTCCAGTTAAGGGCTTCTCCAGCGCGCGCGCCGCTCGCTGTGTGGCCCTACCCGCCGCAACCATTTTATAGATTACACTTGGATTTCCTTGGACCGATAAACAATCATACTTACCTAGTTATTGTCGATGCCTATACAAAGTGGGTTTAGGCTTATTATATGACGACTACATCGTCAACGGCGGTAATTGGTAAATTACTAGAGTTTATTTCGAGATTCGGGCTGCCACATACATTTGTTACTGATAACGGCACAGCGTTTACGTCTAACGAATTTAGTCTATTTTGTACTTCAAACGGGATTGTTCATATGACGTCACCCGCCTATCATCCAGCCAGCAATGGGCAAGCGGAGTGCTACGTTAAAGTAATTAAACGGGGGATAAAATCTTATATTTATGGCAATAAGAGTATCAAAGAAATTAATAACAAACTCCTTAAATTTTTATTAGATTATAGGAATTCTATCCATTCGACTACGGGTTCATCACTTGCCCAGCTAGTCTTCGGCCGTAAACTGCGATCTCGCTTAGATTTGATAAATCCGGTAACTCCGCCGTTGTCGTTCGTCACTCTTGCCAAAATCGTTAAAAATTATCAGTGTTTGCAGAATAAAGCATATGGTGGAAACAATAAACAGAGCTATAAATCAGGAGACTATGTACTATATAAAAAATCAAATAATAAGTTTAGTTTTTGGAATAAAGGAGTTATTGTTAAGAAAATAGGAAAAGTTGTTTATCTAGTTAAGGATTATGAATCATCAATAATTTGTAAAAAACACAAAAATCAATTAAAGATGTATAGAGGTATTATTACCAACAATATCCGCCCACCACATGAATGCCAAATAGAGGTAGAAGACGTTACGACCACTGTGCAGCCGCCGCAGCTAAGGTTGTCGGAGGGGCTTGACGAATCTCACGATGCGCCGAGCTCAGAACTCCAGCCTCCTGCGGAGTGTAATGTACAACAAGCAATTCCAGAGGAAGAAGAATTCTACGAGGCGGTGGGAACGGATAATGAAAGTGCGAGGGACTCCCCGGCAACTCAACAACAAACGGTGGTAAAGTCGGATAGGGTGTTGCGTGATATACCTCGGGTAAATTATAAGCCTTTCTTTTGTATCAACATATAAGATAAGATAAGATGCAGTTGAGGCCTTGACATCTCTTGTTATTGACAAACTGGATAATAAGGGTAAGTGTTTGACTGTATTTCTGGACTTGAAAAAAGCATTTGACACCGTTTCCATCCCCATCCTAATTAATAAATTGGAAAGTGTTGGAATAAGAGGCACATCTCTAGAGCTCTTTAAAAATTACCTAATTGATAGGACACAGAGGGTAAAGGTGGGCCAACATGTAAGCGACTGCGCTGATATAACATATGGCGTCCGTCGTCTCAGGGCAGCGTTTTGGGTCCAACGTTATTCCTGATCTACATTAACGATCTTTGCGATATGAGGATTGGAAATGCCAAGATTTTTTCTTACGCGGACGATACGGCCATAGTTTTTGCTGGCAACTCTTGGAACACCTTAAAGGAGGAAGCAGAGAACGGGTTATCCACTATTGCTAGCTGGCTTAGGGCCAATCTACTAACTTTGAACACTACCAAAACAAATTACATGTGTCTCTCAATCAACAGTAGAACCCAACCAGATAGCTTTTATGATATTAAAATACACACTTGTAATCAGATACAATCCGCTCTCTCGACCTGCACTTGTCCCTCTCTAACCAAAGTTGTATCCACAAAATATCTTGGCGTAATGATGGACCAGAGGCTGTCATGGCAACCGCACTTGGAACTGATGGGTAGCAGGCTGAGAAAAATGATGTGGATCTTTAAAACCCTCAGACATGTAGCTACAGATCAGGTTTATGTGGCTTTGGCCCAATCTGTCTTATCGTACTGTGTCACTGTATAGGGCGGGGCACTAAAAACGAAATTCTTCGACATAGAACGAGCTCAAAGGGCTTTGTTAAAGGTGATGTACTTCAAAACTCGAAGATTTTCAACTCGGATTCTCTACTCCATTGCAGACTTACTTTCTGTTAGAAAGTTGTATATTTTACGCACAGTTCTAAAGAAACATATTGCATTGGAATATGACCCTACTGTTGACAGGAGAAGGAGAAAGGATAAGGTTGCCATATCTAAGCATACACACACAAGTTTTGCCCAAAGTCAGTTTCAATATCTGTCATCACTTTTATACAATTGTGCGAATAAAACTCTAACAATCTACCCTTTGAACTACCAACAATGCAGGAAAACTGTTACAGCTTGGCTTAAGACCTTAGATTATGATGAAGCTGAAAAACTTCTAAAATAAGACTAATATCTCACACAGACACACACACACACCCTCTCACACACACACACACACACACACACACACACACACACACACACACACACACACACACACACACACACACACACGCACACACACACACACCTACACACCCTCTCACACACACACACACACACACACACACACACAAATATGTATATGCTCAATTTTGTTTTAGTTTTTAATTTTAACTATATTTTATTCTCTTATTGCTAAATAGTGTATGTAAAAGATAAGGAAGAGGGTCTCTTTCTGATACAGGTGCTACATGCACTTAAAATAAAGAGACAGCCTCGGATATTGTTTAAACGAAATTGATAATGCAATAAATATTTTTGATTTTTTGATTACAGGTCACAGTGTTGATGTACCCTCATCTTCACTACGTGACGTGAACGTCAACGGGGGCGTCGTCGCGACTACGATGCCTCCGACGACGGCGCCCCCGACGACGACGCCCCCGATGACGGCGCCCCCGACGACGTCGCCCCCGACGACGTCGCCCCCGACGACGACGCCCCCGACGACGACGCCCCCGACGACGACGCCCCCGACGACGAAAGCCCCGTGCCAATGGAATCCCCCGTTCTACTGGGACCCCTATTTTGGATCTTGTTGTGACTTTCCAACATCTAGGTGTACCATAATCGACGTCGGGGTCGGGCCGGGGTGGGCTCCATCAGGGTTGAAACCGTGCAATAACCTATGCCTCTCGAAGCCCACACGCCCATTTTTTATGTGTTGTATCCGTGGTTCCTTAGGTAAAGAAGATTCAGATTCTCCATGTGTATCGACGTTTGAGTAAGGCGGTATACTTAATTAATAAAGCAAGTTATTAGTTTTAATGGTTTTATTTGCATATTAAGGTAAGGCAGGGGGTTTTAAAAGACAATGTCAAATTTTACTTTTCTGCGTTTATTGAAAGTTGGAAAAAAACGCGTGTCCCCATGGACACGCTAAGCATTTACAGTAGCATATTCCAGAGTTTATACTCTATAATAAAGATTACACTTTGAGATCAAAATAACATTTAAAAAAAAATTAAAAAGCAATTTTTTATGATACGAAGCAAAGCATTCAAACACACATAAATCCACGTCACCTTTCATGCATTGTATTCTACCAGCAAAAGATTTGTGTTTGCAAATGGGCCCACTCATATTTTTTTTATCTACGCAATGCAGGTCAGGTTTTGGAGGTCAAGCGTGGAAGCGTGCTCGTCGCGGCTTCTGCCAGTCCAATTGGACTGCAATTCCACTTAGATATTGCTTGGTGGTAGGGTTTGTTCCCGCCTGGCTAGCGACCACCTTCTGGTTGAAAATCAACCGTGAAACAGGTTACCCTGTGTTTCGTTTGTTATCCCGGTGAGCCAGTCCTTCTCCTTTCACTTCCCCTATTCGGCGTCGCGAAGCAGGGACTGACCGGTGGAACCAGCTTTATAGGACGGCAGTATTTGATGCCTTTGGGCGTGATGTGCTGACGTGGAGTCCAGGGAGACCCGGTGAAACGGCTGTCTGCTGGCCGCCCGTTGGTCAGTAGGGGACCTGAACCCGGGCATCACTTAATCTCCGGCCCGGGAAGCTGTCCCGCCAACCAGCGAAAAATCCTGTGTGTAGTCGTCGTGCTGGAGGAGGAGACCGGGGTGGACCCGGCGACTGTACATGGGAGGGACCGGGGGCCCTTCCGTCTTCCTCGTCAGCAACTCACACTACCGGGGATGTCAGTTCTGTCTATTTACTGCCTTTTTTCTACTGATCGGTGGTGCTGCGCGACGCCCTCCCCCTCATCACCTTCAAATACTGAAATCAACATGACTCGTAATAAAAGGAAAAACGTTTACCCAGCGGATCAGCACCCCACAATCCAAGTGGACTTCTGCAACGTCAGAGGGTTGCATAGTAAATTAGATGCCGTCCGTTACCACCTTGAGACGGCACAACCCGACCTGTTTTTTCTCACGGAGACGCAGATATCTTCACCGAACGATACATCTTACCTCCATTACCCCGGCTACATATTAGAACATAAGTTTGTTCGCAAAGCCGGAGTTGGTATGTTCGTCCGGGAAGATATCTGCTGCTACCGTCTACGGAGCCTGTAATGTCCCTCGGGTATTCCGTATGCTGGTACATACGGAATACCCAAGGGACTCTGTAAATGGGTCGCTAGCTTCCTTTGTGGGCGCAGCATTAAGGTCGTTGTCGACGGTTGCTGCTCTAATGTCATGCCCATAAATGCTGGCGTTCCCCAGGTCTCGGTTTTGTCTCCCACGCTGTTTCTGCTGCATATCAATGATATGGTTAACATTGAGAATATGCACTGCTATGCGGATGACAGTACGGGAGACGCCCTGTACATCGGAAAACCCAATGTGCCTCGGACTTTCACTCAGGAAAATCGACAAAAACTTGTGTCCAAAGTTGAGAACTCCCTGGAACGGGTCTCAGGATGGGGTGGAAATAATCTGGTTCAGTTCAACCATTCAAAGACACAGGTTTGCGAGTTCACCGCCAAAAAGGATTCATTCGCCGTAGCACCACAGTTCCAGAGCACTCCACTTAACATCCCAAGCATCATTGGGATCCTTGGTGTTGACATATCCAGTGATGTACAATTACGCAAGTATCTAGAGGACAAGGCGAAGATAGCATCACAGAAATTAGGAGTTCTTAGGAAAACGAGACGGTACTTCACGTCTAACCAGCTTTTACAGTTGTGCAAAGCCCAAGTTAGACCTCACATGGAGTACTGTTCTCACCTCGGTCCGGGACTCCTAAATGCCAGCTTGACCCTTTAGAATCTTTGCAGCGACGTGCCACTCGACTGGTCAACGATCCCAAGCTCACAGAACGGTTGAAACCCTTAGCCTTGAGACGTGATATCGGCTCGTTATGTGTGTTCTACCGCCTGTATAATGGAAAATGCTCTGAGGAACTTTTTTATTTGGTGCCCACTTCCTCCTTCTACTATCGCACTGCTCGCCATCGGAACAGGGCACACGCACACTTCCTGGAGCCGCTGTTCGCGCTCGAACGCTTCGCTTCCAGAGGAACTTCATTCCACGTACCATCAAACTGTGGAATGAGCTGCCATCCGAGGTTTTCCCATTAAGCTACGACATGGGCTCTTTTAAAAGGGGTGTAAAGAAGTTTTTTTCAGGTCGGCAACACAAAAGCAACATCTCTGATGTTGCTGATGTCCATGGGCGGCGGTGACCGCTCACCATCAGGCGGCCCACCTGCTCGTTTGCAGACAGTTAATAAAAATAAAAAAAATAAAAATGCAGGAATCGCATGTTCTCCTTAGAAAGAAAGAAACCTATTGCATCACATAGCGTTGCAGAGGGCAGCACTGTGCTCTTGTTGAGATCGGCTCCGTATATTATAATCAGTAAAATAATTAAAAACTGCTATTTTGCGATGTTTAAGTAGTAAAGTGAAAATAGATATTGTGATTGTCTTGCACAAACGTTATCTTGGTGGCATTAAACGGATCTCTGGTGTAATCTCAAAGCGAATATGGTGATTGTTTTGTCAAGAGTTATAGATTAAATCATCTACAAAGTACATATAAAACGCTATTTTGTGAGTACCTAAACTGGAGCTACCATGCACAATCATTAACAACGCTATTTTACTCGTATTTCTGGGATTTAAATGATTGTATTGCTGTAAAATTTCGTTGTCAAAATTCAAAATTCAAAATTCAAAATTCAAAATCATTTATTCAGTTTAGGCTACAAGTAGCTCTTGTGAATGTCATTATGCCATCGGTTCGTAAATCTACTCTGGGCGGGAGATCTTGTACTGAGAAGAACCGGCAAGAAACTCAGCAAGTGTCCAGCTCTTTTCTCCCTTACAGCGTCAAAAATATTGGAAAATGCCCTATCATAGCAGAACACTTTCCATTACAAATAAACACAAAAATATATATAAGACAATTACAACATGTAAAAAAACAAAATAAAAAATGTAAGTTAACAAATTTACATCAGATAATTATGTAAAGGTTTCAATTTCCACAATGTCATACAGCACCACTACAGTACTCTAGTAAAAGTCAAAAATTGTTTAGGTAAAACAAAGTCAAACTATAATTAATAATACTAAAAATAAGATAAGTATGCAAGAGCAGACCAGCCTCCACAGGCGGCACCCGTTCACGAGCATGACATATGAATCAGCCATCGCTTCGCTCAACCATATTTTAGGAAACGTAACGACCCGACGCACATGCCACCACCGCAGAGACAGTAAAGAGAGCATGACACACTCAAGATACTCTAAATAAAAACTTAATGATGTATTTAACGCAACGCTGTTTGTTATCTGTAGGACAATGCTGTTAAAATAAAAAATGTAAGTTAACAAATTTACATCAGATAATTATGTAAAAGTTTCAATTTCCACAATGTCATACAGCACCACTACAGTACTCTAGTAAAAGTCAAAAATTGTTTAGGTAAAACAAAGTCAAACTATAATTAATAATACTAAAAATAAGATAAGTATGCAAGAGCAGACCAGCCTCCACAGGCGGCACCCGTTCACGAGCATGACGTATGAATCAGCCATCGCTTCGCTCAACCATATTTTAGGGAACGTAACAGTCATTCAAACATTGAACAGCTGACCAATCAGCTGATAATTTTATCTGGCGTTTACTGACACAGTACCGACATCTATCACAATCACAAAAAACTAACGTTCAAGAAGGAGATGTCAACGGTGAGAACTAGAAAAGCAAACATCCGCAAGATGTCACTAGTCACATGTTATAAATGCAAAAAAGATGTTGATTAAAACAAAACTATCTTATGCTGTAATTGTAAAAATAACTTTGAATTCGACTGTGTTGGTTATTCAGAAAAGCTTTATCACCTAAGAGATGCTGAATGTAAAAAAAAATGGCAATGTCAGACTTGCATTGAAAAGTGTAAACTACAACAGCGCAACCCTCAACAAGCGCTTCTAACACCAAAAAAGAAGGTGCTACCCCATACATCGAAGAAGGATCCCCCACCTAGCGTATCTCAAGAATCCAAAAATGCTATACTAAACCGGTTAACGAAAAATTCAATATTGACATATCTACATATAATTCATTCCAGTCATTATCAGATGACAAATATACTGATACTATGTCCAGATCAGAAAACAGCCGATTAAATAACAGCTGTCCAAACCCGAAAAAAATTAACATGGAAGAGAAGATTGTAGAATTGGAAGAAGAAAACAATATGCTTAAAGAAAAATTACAGATAGCAGATAATGAAATTGAAAACATATTAATTGAAAACTCTAAATTAAAAAAAATGCTATTAAATCAAGAGACAAAAATAAAATTACTTACAGAAATTAGTTCCAGCATTAAGAAAAATGTCACGCCAAGGAAAAAAAGAAAAAGTTTAAACAAAACAGTACTACATTTTTCACAAGAAGAAAAAGAGAAAAACGAGACTGTGACACAACTAAAACCTAGTACCACGCCACCTAGGAACAACAAAGGGAATCAATTGAATCAACTATACAATCGATCAAGCACACCGTGTCATCAAGGTGAAACCAGTCTACTCGCGCACTCGCCAGATGTCGCTCATTACAGCAAAAATATCGGTAAACCCAAGCCTACGATCCATATAATTGGTGACGAGAAAATACGTGGATTGGCAGAAGACATCATGAATACTAGATATGGAAAGTGGAATAACAATTATAGTGTATCTAGTATAGTGAAACCGTTCGCGCCTAGCTCTGAAATATTAAAAAATTGTAAACATTTATGTGACAACTTTTCTGATGATGACATTTTGATATTATCCGTGGGTAACAACGACGAGAATCCATACACTACTATATCCAACTTATGTATGTTCTTTATAACTTGAAAAAATGTAAAACAATATTTTTGTTAAGTGTGCAACATAATATTTATTTAAATGTCCAGAAATTAAACTCAAAAATAAATCTAATTATAAGGAATTATAACAATTGTACTTTTGTGGATATTAACCAATTATTGTCTTACTATAAATTTACTAAAGTGTCGTCAAGAAAAAAGATTTGCCTTAAACTAAAAATAGAAATAGATTACCTAAAATACAATCAAGACTACATAAAAAATGGCTTACACATGTCTAAAACATTAAAATACAAGAACACTAATTATATTTCAAAAAATGCACAAACCGAACATTCAAATACAGTTAATTTAATAAGGAAAGGTACAATTCCTTACTATTTCCCACCCAAAAAAATATTAGAAAATCAAAATAAATCTACAGAACAAGAAAAAACTAAATGTTTTCGTACCCAATAAAGAACCAAACTTTGTTATTTTCCACCAAAATATCCAAGGCCTTGTTTCAAAAAAGGAGCTTATAGAATTGACTATTTCAGATTTAAAAAGCGATTTTTCTCCAGACATTTTTTGTTTCACAGAAACATTGGTGGAGAGGAAAAAAATATAAACATACAAAATTATGAACTTGCAGCCCACTTCTCAAGAAATAAAAAAAGGGGAGGCTCCTGCATCATGGTCAAAAAAGGAATTACTCATAACAAAATTAATTTATGTGATAATGTAACGACCAATTTTCATTTTGAAGGTTGCTCCATAGTAATTCCGATGTGTAATATAATAGTTTTGTGTGTTTATCGTGCCTCAACGGCTACAAAACAAAGACATTTTGAGTACTTTTTTGAAAAACTTGAACTCTTGTTAAATAAGTATATGCATAAATATTCGAAATATAAGATAGTTATCGTAGGAGATATAAATATTAACACAATGCTAAATAATAATGTGAATAAAAATCTTATAGACTTATTAAAAAATTATAATTTAACGCAGCACATAATAACACCCACTAGGGGTCCATCTTGTATTGACCATATATTTAGTAATATAAAAGGTGCAACTGGTTTAACTCTTCCGCTTTGCTTGTCTGATCATGACACAGCTCAGGTACTTGTTTTTAATTTGAAAAAGAAACTCATTAATCCAAAAGTGACATATAATTACAAAAGATGGTATTCTACTGAAAATATCGAAAAGTTTAAAGCATATTTGGCAAAGCTCTCATTTTCAGACGTATACAGTGATACAAATCCAAATGATTCATTTCATCAATTTTAAGACTGGTTTTGCCTACTCTACAAACTTTGCTTTCCTGTTTGTAAAGTTAGATTAAACACACAACCTAAATTAAAATGGATTACTAAAGGTATTAGGAAAAGCTGTGCTAGTAATAGAATACTACGCCAAAATTACTACAAAAAACGAAGTATAAATGCTAAGAATAAATACCAGATGTATTCAAAATTGTTAAAAAAAATTATACTACGAGCTAAAAAACAAATCAATGATAAATATGTACTTAGTAGCAAAAATACTTGCAAAGCTACATGGAGAGTAATACAAGATAAAGTAGACAGCAGTTCACAACATAATTACTATATAAATTCAATTGAATATCAAATTCAATCTTATTGAAAATCCTAACGAAATTGCGTTGACATTTAACAATTACTTTATTGGACTTACAAATAAAATCAATAATAATAATAATAATAATAATTTTGATAAATCCTCAAATGACATTCTATACAATTATTCTATTTATCTAACTCCCATTGACGAACATTATGTGAAAAAAATTATTGGCTCATTAAACAACACGAATGCAGAAGGCTATGATGATATTTGCACAAAAGTTATAAAAGCATGTAGCGAGGAAATAAGTCCTGTTTTAGCGTATTTAATTAACCTTTCAATGGTCTCTGGTATCTTCCCCGATAAGCTTAAATTCTCAATAGTCAAACCATTGTTTAAAAAGGACGATAAATCAAAAATTTATAACTACCGACCGATAACGCTTTTATCTATTTTCTCAAAGATTTATGAGAAAGTTATGCATGCTAAGCTCACTTTTTTCTTTGACAAATATCAGATATTAAAACAAAACCAGTACGGCTTCCAAAGAAGGAAATCAACCACACATGCCGTTTTTGATTTAGTGAATGAGAGCATGTTAACTTTGAATAAAAATAAATATACAACTGCCCTCTTCTTTGATATGTCGAAAGCATTCGACTTTGTTTGTCATAATCAACTATTAGCTAAATTAAAACATTGTGGAATAAGGGGAGTTGCATTAAATTGGATCCAAACTTACTTATGGAACAGAAAGCAATCAGTTGAAATCACAAAATTAGACTGCGATAATGTAGCACAAACGTATAGATCCGATTTCAAAGTGAACAGATTTGGGGTTCCGCAGGGAAGTGTGCTGGGTCCACTTTTGTTCTTGGTTTATATCAACAATTTACCAAACGTAACTAACCATCGATGCATCCTATTTGCCGATGACATATCAGTGATAGTAACGACAGACGGTAAAATGACACTGGAAGACCATAAAACTGACATTAATAATACCATTATATCGATTATAAATTGGCTTGAAAACAATAATTTTATTAAAAATATTAACAAAACTAGTTTTATGAATTTTAATGATTATAATAATTGTCAGGCTCTAAATATTAAGTATAATGGACAAGTGCTGAATAATGCAAATACAACCAAATTCCTGGGTATAGAAATTGACCAAAAATTAGATTGGAAAAGGCAAGTGGAAGTTGTGAGAAGTAAAATTAATAGATTTACGTTCGCTCTTTATAAATTGACCAAAATAGCATCAAGAAGTACCGCTCTTACAGCCTACTTTGCTTACGTGGAATCAGTTATTAGGTATGGACTGATCATATGGGGCAATAGCAGTGACATAAATAAAGCCTTCATTGTTAAAAAAAAATGCGTAAGGGCAATATGTCGTACTGCGCCGGATGAACCGTGCAGACCACTGTTTAATTATTTACAAATTCTGCCATTGCCTTGCATCTACATTTTTGAAACCGCTAAATTTGTTAAATTAAATATGCACTGTTTCAACCAGTCTAAGGATGTATATCCAAGAAATACACGAAATAGTAATAGATTGGTCTCTGTAGTTATTCCAAAAAGCAGGAGATTTCAGAAAGAATGCTATTGGATGTGTATGCAAATTTATAATAAGATACCAGATAATATTAAACAATTGCCTTTTAATAAGTTTAAGACTGCTCTGTACAGATGGCTATCCGATAAAATGTTTTACAGCACTAATGAATATTTATCTAGCAAATTTTAAAGCATAATGCTCATCAATAATTAGTCAATGTTTACTTCTTGTTGTTTATATTCGTGTTGTGTTGTATTATTATTCTAATTCTTATTGACAATTATCTCATTTGTATTTTATTCAATTATTATTAATTGTAAAATGTAAATTGTAAAAAAAGTTGACATCTGCAATGTAAATTTTAAAAGAAAAGCAACTTGTTGATTTTAATTTAATATAATATTTGCAAGCTATTGTTAATGGTTGAATAGGCAGAACTATAAATATTATAAAACCTCCAGTGTACCCTAATCAAATGCAAATAAATGATATTCTATTCTATTCTATTCTATTCAAATATGTTCATTCCTTGTGTCCATTCTCCGTGGTTCCGTACTTCAATAAAGCTGTCCATTGGAAGCAGGGGAATATCCACTTAGAATCAAAATAGCAACGAATTTCGTCAGTAGTTATATTAAGGTTAAAGCAATTTTTCCACAAAGCATATAGTTATTAGATTGCAGCACAAACATACAAATACTACTTATATCATATCTTTCTTTACTGCTATTCCATAATTGTATTACAAGGATCTTAAAATAAGGTCACGAACAGTATGGAACCTGTCGGGTACAGCAAAATTTTGGGGAGGGATATCCTATGATATCCATTATCAATTACGCATTCAAATATATATCAACAGCAGACTGGTCACCTAAGTTGCTAGATTCATACACCGGAAAGGTAGGTAAAAACGGCTCCAACATCCCTCAAACCCAATTTCTTGCCCTTCTTCCACAGATGTCATCAAAACGGCAACTTTCACTAAAGGTAGCTTGGTTACGGCAACGCACTTCAGTCTCACCCAGTAATTGAACGACTTTTTATTCAAATTTTCGGACCTTCCAGCACCATTTTCATCACCAAAGTCCTCATCCGTCAATACTAAAGGGTCTGATGGGGTGATAAAGATAGATTCTGATAGAGGCGGAACCTCTTCATTATCTTCGTCTTCTAACAGTATGTCTAGAACTCCATTGAGAGAGCATTTACTGTTGATTTGGTTGATATCTAAGTCATCATCATCATCATCATTGTTCGGAATGAACCGAAACTAAATGATTGATAAATGATAAACTTGAAAACATGATAATAAAATATAATTTGTAAATATTTAAAACTTAAAACAATACTACAAAATTAAATGATTTGCTTGACAAGATGAGTAAGCGCGGCTGATTTGATAGCTAATTGCATACTAAAGTGAATACTGTGAAAATATTCAATAATGACTAAATGAGGGCAAGTTAAAACTGATGACAGGCAAAATGTACGTTGCTTGCTCGTACATATTCCCGGGCGAGAAAGATGAGGTTAGTTGCGGTGACGGTGTTCTTGATGAGTCTTAGCTAATTACAAGATGATGACCAATATTTTTCTCTTAAATATATAATGAGTAGTGTCGTTATTACCCCGATGAGAAACATGATGATTAAACAATTTTTCTAAACTATCTTAATCTTAACGTTAGCGTCCGGAATGGTAAATACCGAACGAAGTATGGGCGAAGTGTTTCTATTAAACTTTAACACTCGCGCACTTTGTTTTGGAGCGTCACTTGCACTACACTGATCATCGTATTCACTACACTGCACTACACTACTTCTGGAGCGGGCAGCCGGCAGCGGAACTCCCTGCTCCGCTGCGACCGCCACCGCCGCTGCTGCTGCTGCTGCGACTGCTGCGGGCCTCGGCCTGCATACGACCTGCACCGACTTTAAATAAGCCAGAGTGTGTCAATTGCACGGCGGTAATCTGATCCTTGCATATCAACTTTAAATGGCACTGCTCGCAGCACGAATAAAAATAATTATTTAATTTATTTAATTCTATCCATTTATTGTAACACAGTCTTGTTATTGTTTTACATATGTTTAAACGTGGAATAGTTTCACATAAACTTTGATCATTCTTGATGTGATAAATAGGGTTTCTTAAATTACATAATACTATCTTAGGATCTCTTCGTACACAGGAATCTAAATTATTCTCCGTCAGTGTCACAAAAGCTTCTTTGCTTAGACTTATTGCAGCATACTCAGCTATAGACTTTATAATAGTTTCATTGGCGTCGTCTGATATTTTAGGTACTGGAATAAGTTTAAAAATCTCGTACACGTCTCTGCTGATAAGAGGAAACCTTATTTCGAAGATGGCATATCTCTCTGAAATTCGAGCTCGTACTCTTAACAAATTATAAATTTGGTAGAAGTCATAATTACTGTTATCTACCAGAAACGCTAAATCTTTTGGAAGTTGTCCTGCTATTATATTTAGTTCTTGTCTTAATTGATCCTGATCAATTAACATATGAAACATATGAAAACAGGGGTTAACATATGAAAATTAAATTTCCCATTATAAATGTTTGTAACAGTATCGAGTAACGTTTTCTGCACGTTTTTGAGACTAAATAAACTATTGTTGGTCATGAATGTGGTAGAAATAAATTCATTGTTAAAAGAAATATTTTCCAAATCTTTTTTGACTTGAACAACAGCTCCTTCTACGGTATTTAACTTTCTGTTTATGATTTTGTGATGTTTTTCCATGATTTCTTCTGTCCGTTTCAACAGATTATATTCTACTTCGATGATTGAGGTTTGGTTTTTCTGGAGAGATGCTAGATGTTTTTGGTTTTCCTTGATGAGTTTTATATCTTCTTCATATTTCTCAGCGAAGCGTTCGTCTAACACACCGAATAAACTATTCGCTATGTAACCGACACCGTCGATAAGGCCCCGTCTTCGGCGTCGCGAGTCTAATTTACGGTGTATTAATATATTATTATAATGTTGTAGTTCGTCGAACTCGTGCCGTAATTGTAACATGATCCCGTCACAATTCAATTCAATTCAAACATTTATTTCACACATAATAGTCCATACAGCAACGCAGTAATACAATATTATAAAATAACAAATAAAATTACCAATAGAATTACGAATAAAATTACAAATAAGATTACAAATGAAAATTACAAATCAAAATAATAATAAAATTACAAATACAAAAATTAAATTAAATTAATGAAATAATCGAATAAAATAATTAATTGTTACAAATAACTAAACTAAACAAAAAATAAAAACTATTGAACAATTAAACTACACGTGCAGCCGAACCCAATGCATCATAAAAGGGCAGTCTACTCGTTCAGCTACAACACGCAGAATGTCATTGGGGCTTCCACGAACATCTCAGCATCGAGGCTGCTCTTTTCCGAATAATAGCATGAAATCTATCGGTATGAGCTTCCGCGAACATGCCTGATGCACTGCAGTACCGTGGCAGCCCCAACAGCACCCTAAACGCGTTGTTGTACTGCACCCGCAAGGCGTTGATGGTTTTCTGCGTAAAGCTGACCCACAGGTTACACAAATAAAAGGACTGGCAAAAAGCCTTAAAAAGTATCACCTAAACGGGTACTTTACATCGTGCAAACATGCGAGCCAGCATATTGCTTCTTACAGCCAACGCCCTCCGCTTCCTTTCTATGTCCTCGTTATCAGAAAGGTCCTCAGTAACCTAGTGACCCAGTTACTTAAAATGCGATACTTGTTTTACTGGATGGTACTGCACTAATGCAGTACCATCAAGAAAGACTTGAGGTACTGATGTGATATTGTGACCCCTAGACTTAAACATCAGCAGTTCACTTTTCTTAGCATTGTCTCTTAGGCCATGAGCGCCGGCATACTTCTCACAAATACTAAGAAGTTTTTGAATGGCACTTATCGAAGGGGCCAGCAGCACCATGTCGTCTGCATAGCTGAGATTATTTATAAATTTTCCGTCAATAAAGCAGCCAACACCGGCGCCGCTGAGCTCCTCGACAAGCCCATTCACGTATAGATTAAACAGGCGGGGTGAGGTTAACCCCCCCTGTCTCACTCCACATCCGAGCCTGAACTCTTCAGATAGCTCTCCCGCCCATCGGACAAAATTTGTTTGGTTTTTGTACCAATAGTCAAAAACATCGACTATTTCCCCTGGGAGACTCGTATTGGCCCTCATTTTATCCCACAACAACTCATAGGACACTAGATCGAAGGCCTTTGATAGGTCTAGAAAACACGCATATACTGGGGTTTTCCGATCAGTATAATACCGGACGGTATGCTTCATGCTAAGTATCGCAGCCTCTGTAGACAGTTCAGGGGGGTAACCACGAGCTCTTATAGCAGTATTATTGCAGTTGTGAAAACGAGACGCGTGTAGCGGCGAATATACTCGCGTCTCTTTTCCACAACTGCAATAATACTGCTATAAGAGCTCATAGTCAGGGGGCAGACCTAAATCCGAACTGTGCATCATTCAACTTCAGATGACTGTTTAAAATGCGATCAAGCAGACCGTCCAGTACCTTTGCCACAGTAGTGGCCAACGAAATAGGCCTATAGTTAATTTTGTCAGAAGGATCTCCAGTCTTATTCTTAACAATTGGTACAACCACCGTCTTCATACATTCCGACGGCAAGTACGCGTGGCGCACACAAAAAGTAAACAACATTGAAAGAACCCTGGGCAAATGAACACCTGCATGCTGTAAATGCTCAATACTTAGTCCGTCATGCCCTGGAGACTTTCCCCGCTTCGTACGCTTAATAACAAAAGCTACTTCTTTTGCTGTGAAATTAATTGATGATTGGGACTTGACAGGCTCAGGATCAAGCGTCCGCAGCTGGCAGGTTAGTGGAGATGGTCGTACATGAAAGTGGTCTTTAAATAAGTTAGCAATATCTTCGGGCTTAGTCACACCTTCCACACTTAGAGGAACTGGCTGCCTGGGGCTTAGCCTCTTAGTGCATTTCCAGAAGCTCTTAAAATCACTCTTAGCGTGATGTGATGCCAAAACATCCATCTTCAACCTCTCCTCGTTATTCTGGCACCACTTTAGTTTGGCTTTAAATACACGTCGAGACTCCGCCATTCTCTCATAAAGAGGACCACTGCTGGGACTACCGTCTTGCCTCCAAATCTGGAAGTGAAACCTCGCCTCAGAATGTAAGGCTTGAACATGCTTATTCCATCCGACCACCCTACGCTTCCCCTTACCCAGGGTCCGACAGTTTGAAGTGGCTCCGGCCGCGCCACTCAGTACTTCAATAACATTATTGTATAGCTTGTCTATAACTAACTTATGATCAGGGTTTTTACAAACATTGTCACAACAATCACGTAACTCGGACGGAAAATCAATTTCTCTTAGTCCTTGATGACATAACTTACTATTCTCTTTAATCTGTATTATATTCCTGTCCCCCCATACTACTTTATTACAATTATTCACAGGTTCTATTCTAGGTACACTAAGAGGGTTGATAGAAAACAAATTGACTTTAATTTCAAGAGGCAGGTGATCTGACCACATACAGTAATAGTGTACCCTCGCATCTACCACCGACTGCCACAATGCGATTGTTCTTTTATATTGACACAGAGTCCGTCTAGATATTTAATATATTTATTAAGTGCTTTAATGCCTTAATTATATAGTTGTAGATCGTAGTAGACAACGAGGCGCCACTCGTCTTGAATTAAATGCATGTTCGTAATGCTATCAAAATAAAGGCTACGATTTTGTAAAGAAGTTATGTTGTAAGCGCTCTCTGTTGTAGGTATGACTGTTATAAAAAATAACAATAATGACGTTATTATCGAGGTAAAGCAAATGGATTTCTTTTTTCTTGTTTTGGTGTTGCAGGTTTCTTGATCTGGCTTGTCTTTTGGGCTTGGTTCTTGTTCTGAGACTTGATTTTGATTGACGGGTAGAATAGACAGCTTAACCACCGGCCTTTGCATAAAACCATTTTTTGTTCTAAGAGTGACGACTCTAACATAGCCGTCGCTTCCGGGGTGTAACTGAACTACTCGACCCAAAGCCCATTTTCCCGGGGGAAGATTCTCATCTCTGATTATCACTACGTCGTTTTCCTTGATGCTAGGTTGTGGTCGTCTCCATTTACTCCTTGCGAGTTGCGTCAGGTATTCATTGTGCCATCGATCCCAGATGTCTTTAAAGATTTTCTGAGTCAAATGCCACCTGGTGCGCAAATATTTAAAGAGGGACCGCTTCCTAAGAAATGAGATGGTGTGATGATGTCCAAGTCATCGGGATCTTCTATCATAGGGCAGAGTGGCCTTGAATTGAGACATCCTTCTAACTGTGAGAGTAAAGTGCTATATTCTTCAAATGTAAGCCTTTGCTCTCCAATCACGCGTTTGATATGGTATTTCAGGCTTTTAACAGCCGCTTCCCATAGCCCACCTGCTGACGGCCATGCAGGAGCATTGAAATGCCACTCGATGCCCATACTTGCTACATCGGTCATGAAATTTTGATTAAAAATATCTTTTAAAGCTCGGTGTTCTTGTTGCAGTATTTTGTTAGCTCCAATAAAATTTGTGCCTTGATCACTGTAAATGTTCTTAGGGACTCCTCTCCTTCCGACCATTCGGCGTAGAGCTGCAAGGAACGCGGATGTCGTCAAATCTGAGACGAGTTCTACATGTACAGCTTTCGTGGCCATACAAACAAATACTGCTACGTATCCTTTCGTGGTCTTGATACCACGGCCCTTGTTGGCCTTGATGTAGACATGACATGAATCTACTCCAGTATGGTAAAACGGACGTGATGGATTTGACCTAGACGATGGTAAGTCTCCCATAATCTAATGCTGGTCAGGATTGTGTCTTCTACACTTAACACAGTGACGGAGCCTTTTCTTGGCAGCCCTGATGCCGCCTATTAACCAATATTTCCGTCTCATGAAGGCAGTTGTAAGACGCGCTCCACCATGAAATGAGAGTTCGTGCCCTTCGTCAATAATAAGATCGGCCAACCTAGTGTTGTTTGGTATGATAGCAGGATGTTTGGTTTCAAGATCAATGTTGGCGTGTCTAAATCTGCCACCAACTCTCAAGACGCTAAACTCATCCAAATAAGGGTTTAAATCATAAACGTTGCTTTGCTTATTAACGGTTTTGCTTCTTTTTAACAAATTAATTTCGTCTATAAATGCTTCTTGCTGAACTTGCTTAATTATTAACATTCTTGCCTGATTTAGCTCCTTTACTGTTAAATAATCTTGCTTATTACTCTTTTTTATAAATCTTAATACCCATCCTAATATCCTAGTTGCTTTTGATAAAGAACTGAATTTTGTTAATAGTTCGTTTACAATTTCGTTACTATTAATCATAGCCACCAAAGTGTATGTTCCTTTAGTGCTGATGCTGAGAACCCTCTACTGGCACAGTCTGATGGATTATCTTTAGATTTTACGTAAGACCAACACTCAGATGGCATCGTCGAAGTGACTTGTTTCACTCGATTGGCTACAAATGGTTTCCACCGGTCTACGTCTCCATGCAGCCAACCCAACACTGCCATCGAGTCTGTCCAGCCATATGTTGTTATAGAGTAATCGTTGAGGCAAGACTTGATTTTTGCCATTAATCTAGATAAAAGAACGGCGCCGCATAGTTCTAGGCGAGGCAATGACGTCATCTTGTTGAGAGGGACTAGTTTTGCCTTACCTGCGACTAACACGATCGTTGTTGAATTTTTGTTATTAACTTTACAATAAACAACGCAAGCGTAAGCTTTTGTACTTGCATCGCAAAAGCCATGAAGCTCTATAACATCTTTTGATGCTGTTCCTAACCATCTTGGTAATCGATAGTCGCGTATCAGCTTGATGTCAGCCCTAATTTTAATCCATTCTTCGTAAACTTGTTTTGGTAATTGTTCATCCCACTGTACGTTTAATTTCCAAGTGTCTTGAAATAAATTTTTTAATTTTGTTGTGATGGGAGAGAGCCAACCTAACGGATCAAAAAGTTTTGAAATATCAGATAAAAGCTCTCTCTTAGTGGGTTTTAATGATAAAATACTACTCTTTGGTTCGAATGTGAAATGATCAAGCGATGGATTCCAGCTTATTCCTAGGGCTTTTGTTGACTCCTCTTGCTTGAAGTCAAAAGTGGCTTGATAATTTTCTTCCGTGTCGACTTCTTTTAGTAATTCAAACGAGTTAGATTTCCATTTTCTCAGATTAAAACCACCTGATTTTAAGAGCGTAATCATATCCTTTTGTAATTTTTTCGCTGATTCTAAAGAGTGCTGACCATGAATGAGGTCATTCATATACATACATTCCTCAAGGACACTTGGAGCGGAGCTGAGCTGAGGAGGAAACTTCTGCAAATAATGTTCCTGGGTTGTGTTCTGATAATTTGATCTCTCATCTTGAGCTAACTGCTTTAGGGTCATCATGGCAAGAAAAGGAGCTGCCTTTGTTCTGTAGGTAACCGTTGCCAACTGATAAGAATTTAATATGTTGGACTCATGATCTCGCCAGACAATTTTTTGGAGTCTTTGGTCTTCCACGTTTAACCAAATATTTCTAAACATTTTTTCAATGTCTGCGGTAAAAGCAAAGCGGTATTGTCTCCACTTGATAATGAGACTCTGAATGTCCTGTTGTAAGTTCGGACCCCTGTACATGACGTCATTCAGACTGGAGCCGCTTGTTGTTTTTGATGAGGCATTAAATACCACGCGTAACTTTGTTGTAGTTGAATGTTGTCGCGTGACACAATGATGCGGTAAATAACAATCGAGTTTCAGGTTACCGTCATCGATTGCAGGCGACATATGACCGAGCGATAAATAATCATTCATAAATAATTTATATTCTCTTTCAACATCTGTTTGTTTACGAAATTTTTGTTCTAATCTATTAAATTGAGCAATTGCTTTTCAAAGTCAAAGTCAAAGTCAAATATTCTTTATTCAAATAAACTTTAGAAAAGTGCTTTTGAATCGTCCATAATTTTTTTACCTACTACCCATTCAGGACGTCTATATTTTAGCTGTGGAGAAGAATGGGCGCAAGAAACTCCACAGCTTTAATTCAATATGTAACGACATTTACAAAATTATATGCCGTTACGTTACCAAGTTATACAAGTTTAAAAAAAAAAAAAAATCTTAACAATATTTTGGATTAGAAATAGATTGGAGCATTTTAAACCCATGCTGTTTTGTCTTCAATGTAATCAGACACTTTATAATAAGCTTTTTTATAAAGCTTTTCTTTAATAGTGATTTTAAATTTATTAATATCTAGTTTTTGGATATTATTTGGAACTTTATTGTAAAAACGTACACACAGGCCTCTAAATGAATTATTTACTTTGTGGAGCCTAGTATTAGGTACTGCTAGTTTGTTTTTATTTCTAGAGTTTACATTGTGAATATCACTGTTTTTAGAAAAAGTTTCAATATTTTTATATACATACATTAGGTTCTCGTAAATATATTGTGATGCAACTGTCATTATATTAATACCTTTAAATCTCTCCCTAAGAGAATTACCAGCTTTTAGATTATAAATTGCTCGAATAGCCCGCTTCTGCAGCACAAAGATAGTTTGAATATCGGCAGCATTGCCCCACAGTAAAATGCCGTACGACATTACGCTATGGAAATAACTAAAGTAAATAAGTCTAGCTGTTTCAATGTCAGTGATCTGACGAATTTTCATTACTGCATAAGCCGCAGAGCTCAGTCTACTCGACAATTTATCTATATGTGGGCCCCACTGTAGCTTTGCATCCAACGTAATGCCTCGAAACACTGTGGTGTCCACAAGGTCCACACTCTTATCTTTAATTCTTACACTGGTTTTTACCTCCTTAACGTTGGGTAATACAAATCTTATACATTTGGTTTTTTGTTCATTTAATAGCAAATTGTTAACACTAAACCAATGAACTATCTTTGAGACAGCATTGTTCACATCGTCATCAATCGGCTGTCGTCGTTTCACTTTGAATAAAAGTGAGGTATCATCTGCAAACAATACTATCTCATGTTTGTCTTTTACAAAGTAAGGCAAGTCGTTAATATAAATTAAAAATAAGAAAGGACCAAGAATTGAACCCTGTGGAACTCCCATTGTAACCACCGATCCCGGAGATCTTTTACCGTTAACATCAACCCTCTGAACCCTATCACTCAAATATGAGATAAGAAGATTCAGTGATGCATCTCTAATTCCATAGTGGTAGAGCTTCCTGACCAGGGTTTCATGTAAAACACAATGAAAGGCCTTAGATAAATCACAAAAAACCCCTACAGCATCGTGTGAATCTTCCCAGGTATTAAATATTTGAAGTAAAAGCTCAACACCAGCGTCAGTAGTCGAGCGACCCCTAGTGAAACCATATTGTCTAGAATGTAAAAGTTTATTTCTATAAAAATGAACTTGGATTTGGTCTAGAATTATCTTTTCAAATATTTTACTAAATGTGGGTAACACAGAAATTGGTCTAAAGTTAGAGGGGTCACATTTGCTACCTGGTTTGAATAATGGGATTACTTTACTGTGCTTCATTAGGTCAGGAAAAACACCACAGTCAATGCATTCATTAAATATGCAAGCTAAAACTGGAGCTATTGTCTCAATAACGGATTTAGTGACGTCGACGGAATTACCCCACAGATCAGCAGTCTTCTTTTTATTAAGAGTATTAATAGTTTTGATTTTGAAGTTCCCAAACTTTCTTGATAATTTGGTTTCAAAGGGAGACGGACTTCGTATTTTCCGTCTTCTCGTCTCTTCGTGGTGGCTTGATATTGTTCTATGCACTTTTGGTCTTCGCATGATAAATTAGATGGTTCCGAATTGTCTTCTAGTTCCCAAAATTAGAAGACATTTCGAAAAAAAAGCATTACTCATTTGCAACGCGATTCTTGGATACCAATGAACTGAAGTTTGTTATTGGATGTTTAAAAATTTATTTGACCTCCCGCCTCAAGAGTTTAAATGTTTTGGCGCTACGTTATAAAATCATTTTGTTAAATTCCTTCAAACTCTGTGGTCAAGTGCAAGCAGCTGATTATGAAATTCGTCAAACAAAAACAATCGTTAAAAATAGAATGCATATGTCCTCCACTATCGAATGAACCAAAACGACATGGTCATTTGTTGCCGAACAGTATACGTTGTATTGTTTGTGGTCCTTCCAATTGTGGAAAGACCAACTTAGTAATTAGTCTATTATTACATTGTGACGGTCCTCGTTTTCATAATCTTTATGTATATTCAAAATCTTTATATCAGCCTAAATATATATTTTTAGAAAAGGTATTAGATATGGTAGCAGGTACATCTTTTAACAAATACAATGATAACAGTGAAATTTTAAGTCCACACGAAGCTTTGGCTAACTCAATTATCATATTTGACGACGTTGCTTGTGAAAAACAAAACCACATCTGGGATTATTTTGCTATGGGACGTCATAAAAATATCGATTGTTTTTACATAAATCAAACCTATACAAAAATACCTAAACAACTTGTAAGGGACAATGCAAACCTAATAATATTATTCAAGCAAGACAATGTAAATTTAAAACACGTTTATGAAGAACATGTCAGGTCTGACATGTCATGGTCTCAATTTCGTGTAATGTGCTCAACTGTTTGGAGAAAGCCGTACAATTATATTGTAATAAATAAGGAATGTGAGCGAAATAAAGGATGTTATAGAATGACATTTGATACGTTCATTGTGGTAGATTAATATATTTATATTTAAAATATATAGCCGATGTAATTTTATTTATAAATCACTTTATTCTGAGATTTGGAGTTGAAAGGAAACCTCACAAAATAAAAATAAAAATGGAAAGAGATCTAAAAAAACAAATAGTAAAATCGGCAATAGCTGTAAAGAGAAAAGTAGATATAATCAAAGATGCAAAAAATACAAGCAATATGACCTTGGAAACCATATTTAAACCTATAGTTGACCCTCTTAACTTGTTAACAAGTAAAAATGATGGAAAACACAATGTGGAAGAAAATTAACATACTCCCAGTTTTAAAAAGATTAAAAATAATGTAAGCGAGGAGTCCTATTCTCCTATTGAAGAATTTAGTGAACCTAGCAGTGAAGAAGATGAGCCAAACCAGGAGTTATATGAAAAATCTAACAAAACCCTTACTGTGACACCTACCCAAGACCATAATGTGAGCGATGGATCGTTTAAATCTTTACAATCGTCACCAAACTATAAAAATCAGTCTTTGTCTTAGTCAACCTCATCTGAAGTAAATAATATACCTTTTGGAATCAAACATGACAGAGGTAAACTAATGCTCGGAAAATCTCGTGTTTATGATGATGGCAACACTTTGAAAGTTGGAAACCGTGTTTATAAAAAAACTCTTGGTTTAAAAGAGCTATTGTTTAAAAAGAAACCAAATCTAGATGTAATCACAGATGATGATTTAGATAAATATAAAGTCCTACTAATAGACACCAATGCCCATAGGCGTAATTTTGACCCAACCAAACCAATAAACAGCAATAAAGGGTATAAATATATGAATATTATCAAACCACTATTTAAATTCTCTAAAAATGTGACTACTAGCATAGAAAGCCTTTAACAGGGAAAGGGTATTAAACTTTTAAAAAAACTTAAGAAAAATACAGACCTTGTTTATTGGGACGATCTGAATGAGTTGGTAGATCGATTGAAATTGCTGTTTGCGTCACGAGATGCAGGTAACACCGGTTTAGATAATGAAATTATCTCAATTATGGAAGAACTGTGGAAAGCAGGAATAATCAAGAATATAAAATATAAAGAGCGTTTGACAGGGAAACGGTTCACTTTGAATAACGCATCAGTGCAGCAATGAACATTGACAAATTTGGTCATCATGTTCATAAGCGTCTACGATTAGCGGAATATATTGATACCTTCAGCGATACATTGTTGAAGTCTGAAACGGGAAAATACGATTTAAAATCATCGAAACTAAAAGGTCTGACGTCACCAGAGAAGGACGACGAAGCTGTATATAAAGCATATATGGATAAAACTGTTCAAGAGCTCAGAAATGAAATAAATAAGGTTCATAGTCGTGTTAAAGTCTACTTAAAGAACTTAGAAACAGCAAGTTCAGAACGTTTGTTTACTACGTTTTATTCAAAAACTGAAATAGATAGTATGATTCAAGCAAAGACAAATAAAAATGAGTAAAAAAGACATAGTCGACGAACTCCACAGAGCAGTTCGAAAGAATTTTCCACGTCGATGTACAATTATAAAAGGAAAAGATGATTTATGGCAAGCCGACCTTATGGATTTTCAAAAGTATTTACATTTTAATAAACGATATAAATATGTTTTAGTAGTAATTGATACTTTATCGAAATATGTATGGGTTAATCCTTTGAAATCAAAAGATAAAAGTTGTGTTACAAATGCAATGCTAAATATATTAACTAATTCATCTCGAAAGCCTAAAAATTTACAAACAGATTCAGGCAAGGAATTTTATAATGATACCTTTAAACAGTTGATGGTAAAGTATTGCATTAATCATTATTCCACTTACTCTATTAAAAAAGCATCATCATCATCAAGGTCACCTTTACAAGCTATTTAGCTTATGTGGTCAATATCAATGGATGCAAAAGAATTTGAAACACGTAGTTTAATGCTATAATAACACTAGGCATCGAATAACAAAATTCAAGTCAATTGAGGTTAATAAAGGAAACCAAACAGTTGTCAGATCTAACATTATTAAATCACAAAGTAACAAGACAAACCAGAAATTAAAGTTGCGATTTGGAGATCATGTTCGTATAAGTAAATACAAAGGGGATTTTTATAAAGGTTATACCCCAAACTGGTCATCAGAAATATTTAATGTTATTAAAGTCAATCATACAAATCCAGTAACTTACCACTTAGAAGATAACCATAGGAAGAGAATTTTAAGATCTTTTTACGGTTATGAATTACAGAGAACAAAATTTCCAGATCTATATCTCATTGAAAAGGTTATAAAAAGAAAAGGAAACAAACTTTTTGTTAAATGGTTAGGTCTCAGTGATGACGAAAACAGTTGGATTGACAAAAATGCATTGGTGCTTTAATATAAATTATGCATTATTATTTAATATGGTCACTTAATAAACATCGAAGGAAGGAAGTGGTATTATTAACGACATAATAAATAATATACCGTTTGAGTTACATTTACCTGGTTATCAATTTTGTGATCCCGGAACAAAACTTAAGAAACGGTTACTGAGGGGCGACCGGGGCATAAACAAATTGGATGAAGCTTGCATGTATCACGATATCGCTTACAACAACAGTGATTTAAACGTTCGACATAACGCTGATTTAGAACTTTTAAATATGGCTAAGAAAAGATTGCAATCGAAAGATGCTGGAAAAGGAGAAAAGGTTGCCTCATGGATAGTAAAGAAAACTATGAAAGCAAAACTCAAAGCTGGGGCTGGAGTAAGTTCATTTATGACCGGTGTTAAAAAAATCCAAAATAAAATTAAAAAATTAAAATCTAAAGACAATCACACAGCTATAAAATATGCATATGCACCTGCAAAAAAACTGTTTACTAAGAAAAAAGAAATACGCTTGCCGCGGTGTATCCCTATACCGAAAAGTGGGGGTTTCTTACCTCTTATTCCAATTTTCGCTGGATTATCAGCTCTAGGTTCACTTGCTGGTGGTGCAGCAGGTATAGCAAAGGCTGTTTATGATTACAAGGCTGCTCAGAAAAATCTTCAAGAATCTGAACGACATAACAAGATGATGGAAGCTGTAGCTCTAGGAAAAGGACTGTATATCAAGCCTCATAAAAAAGGAGCTGGTTTATATCTGAATCCTTCAAAAAACTAATGAAACGGCTACCCAGACGCCCTTTCACTAATTTCGATATATTAGAGCATGCTACTGATATTCCACACTTTCGAGGAGTTTTCATGAGAGATACACTGCCTTTAAAACCAAGAAAAAACGAGTGTGCTATAATAAATTTAGATAGTTCTGATAATCCCGGAACCCATTGGGTAGCCTACGTTAAACATAATGACTACTGTGAATATTTCGATAGTTTTGGCAATCTAAAGCCACCGTTTGAGTTGATAAATTATTTAAGGTATATGTCTATAAATTATAATTATGTTCAGTATCAAAAGTTTGGAACTGTGAACTGTGGTCATCTTTGTTTAATTTTTTTAAGAGACTATTGGAAAAACATTTATATTGATAATGAAACAAAAAAACTTATCAGTACAAAAATGTCTTTCACTGTGTCAATAACCGGCAGAGGAGAATTTTTAATAACAAATTACTCGCCAACCTTGCAATTACGCGGAGAATATAAGTGTGGACTCTTATATTTTTCAACTTTTAATTCTATCCCGAACATAGAAGAAATAAATAATAAATTTTACTATAGCAGTGATAGAGTTATCGAAATACCTGAAGGATCCTACGAACTTCAAGATATTTGTGATTTCTTGAAAAGTAACATTAAGGACGCTGCGCTAAAATTGACTTGCAATAATAATACATTAAAAACATGTTTTTACTGTTCTGAAAATGTGTACTTCGATAAAAATGATTCTCTTGGTAAAATTTTGGGTTTTGGTATGGATACAATAACAGCTAATATAAGCACCGAGTCTCGGTATCCTGTCAGCATTTTATCAACAACTGTAGTGCGAATCGAATGTGATGTAATCAGCAGGTGATTTGTGAACGGGAAAGCAAGTCATATAATTTACGAATTTGTTCCTAACGTACCACCAGGTTACAGGTTAGGTAGAATCATCAAAATACCTAAAAACTTAATTTATTTTCCCGTCAATCAAAGTTCAATCAACTCTATTAACATAAGGTTGCTAGACGCTGAAAATAAACAGATCAACTTACGCGGTGAAGAAGTACAGCTGTATTTACACTTTAGAAAAAAATGATAAATTTCAATAAAACCCCATCTACATCTACTGTTCAAGTCAGTTCTAAAAGATCCTCTCAGAAAAGAACACCGCTTCGTTTAAAGAAGAAACTAACCAAAAGCAATAAAGAGTTTTTAAAACTACTGGGTTTGTTAAAATGAATATTTTAAATATTACTCAACTGGCACCGTACGATAACAGCATCAAAAGTTTCGAATATCATTCGTATAAACCATATGTAACAAGTTTTAACAAGAACGATGAAATTCGAATACCTATTAATCAGCAAGATTTGTATGTGTTGCCTGCACTCAGCAGTTTGTACATTGAGGGCAGAGTCAATGTGTATAAGTATAACAGTACTACTAAACAACAAGAAAAAGTGACAAGTGTGCATTTTGCTAATAATCCAGCTTTATTTCTTTTTCAAGATATTCGACATGAATTAAATGGTGTAGAAATAGATAAAGTAAAAAATATAGGGATTTCTACAACTATAAAATCTTATCTTTCGTTGAATGAAAATGAATCGAAATGTGCAAAAGTTTGGGGCTGGTCACCAACAGGTACGACCAATGTCAGCAATGGGGTATTCTCTGAATCAATTCCTCTAAACAAAATATTGGGTTTACAGAAGATTATGAAAAAATCATAATTAACTGTAAACATGAGTTAGTACTATTGAGAAGCAACACAAATCTCAATGCATTGAAACTAAATACCGATGAAGTTGTGGAAGATATAACAATAAGTAAAATTGTTTGGCGAGTTCTTCACATTAAAGTTTCAGACCGCGAAAGAATTAATTTATTAAAACATTTAGAAAAAGATCGTCCTATTACAGTAGTATTTCGTAATTGGGACTTGTATGAGAATCCATTACTACCCAAACCACGTAAACACGCTTGGTCTATAAAAACCTCATCTCATATTGAAAAACCACGATTTGTAGTTATTGCTTTACAAACTAACCGTAAACAACGTAACGTAACGTAACGTACTTGTGTACAAATTGATTGTTGCGAGTTACATTATAAACCTTAAAATACAGTCCGCTTTTTACTCTAAGATCCCCTTGAGATCAACATAATGGTCCTTTTAAATTAAATCTCGCCGAGTACGTCCAGTTTCGCAAATTAATTCGTCTTCACGTCTGAGAAACGCGGTTAAGCGCGTGGACTTTGATCGTGCCAACGTGGGATCGCCGCCACCGCCTGCAACGTCGAGGAGCTGATGTCACCTTACCATACGGGAGTATATACGGTTTAACAGTGAGTTCGTTCCAATTAATTGCTTCCCAAACCTATTTTAACCCCACTTTTGCCGATTGATAAAATCATATTTCCATTATCATCTTATTTTTTTTCAATTTGGCCCTTAAAATTCATTCAAGTTTCTGCATCACGTCCGATAATGGGACAAACTTTGTTGGCGCATCAAATGAAATGCGTAGGTTCTTGCGCTCGTCAAACGTTGCAGCTGCGATAGCGCAGGAGGGCATTGAATTTATTTTCACCCCTGCCTATTCACACTTCAACCCGGGGAGCATGTCGGCGCGCGAGTGGCGTTTGGCCGCTCTCAGCGACACGACGGCGTAGCGGCGGGCGGTGGCAACAGGTTCGGACCCCTGGCCCGCCGCACACTGCCTTACTTAGCTTCGCGACAGCTTAGGCACCGGCCGATTTTACTTGTGTACAAATTGATTGTTGCGAGTTACATTATAAACCTTAAAATACAGTCCGCTTTTTACTCTAAGATCCCCTTGAGATCAACATAATGCGACACAGTCTATGGCAGAGTTCGATCATTGCTTTATTCGTGATGTCAGAGTATTTTTAAATTCATCATATTACCCTTATGAAGGAATGAATATTAATTTTGCTGACAACAAGTTTTCATTAATATATGAACAGTACGCAAGATTTCAGCAGTCTTATCATGGTCGTAGACCAGAGCCGTTGTTGAGTTTGAAAGAGTTCAAAGATATCGCTCCTTTATTTGTTATTGACTGTGCTCGCCAACACGAAACGCTAAAGGGATCAATTGACGTTCGTGTTGAAATAGAAATAGATCAAGAGATACCTGATCAGACCGCCGCATATTGCCTTATACTGAACGATTGCATATTTGAATATAAGCCTCTAATAAACATAGTCAAAAAACTATCATGAATAAAGATGTTATAATAGTGGATGTGCAAGGTTTTAAAAATGAGAAAAATGAATTCATATTCAAAGAATTAGTTATAGGCACATCAGAACACACTCAAATATTTTTAATTAAACCTCCATATCGATTTTCTACACTGACTCTCGAAGAAAGGAAACATGTTTGGTGGATAGAAAGAAACCGAGGATACCGATAAAGAACGCAAGATCATAGTAAAAGGAGAAGAAAAAGTTAAATGGGTGCGAGAATTATGTGAACATGAAAATGTTTTAGATATAAGTGATAAAGGTATACCTAATTTAAAAACTCTAAGTAAACTTTACTGTAAAGATATTTTTTCATTCAATTTTTTCAACCATATAAAATATTGTGCATTAAGAAATGTTCTATGCATTAGAAAATGGATTATAATAATGTATCGATGTCAGATATTTAAATAAATAGAAGTTAAAAAAAAAGTTTTTCCGTTTAACAATTCCCTCACATAGTAAAATAATAAAACAACTTCATATCTTAAAATATCGTATATTTAAAACCACATTAAAATATAACAGCGAATGTTACCACAGTTCGTTACATAAAACCTATATCAAAATTTATTTCACAAATGTTTAAATTCAAGCGTATTTAATAAAATGTATCTCAGTAGGTTTATACGCATCTAGAGATGTTACGCATAATACTTACTTGAGAAGTTTAATGTACAAAAAATGTTGAGCTACTAGCTTTTAAAAACTATAGCTGTAACCACACAATTTTTTTGAAATGTTATTTATGAGACCTTCGGTCTGGTCTACAATTTGGTTCACGTCCTCTGTGACAACATACTGCGCAGATAGCAGGGTCGAATCATCGGACGCTTCTCCTTCGAGATCTAATATCTCAATCTTGATGAGACGTCGACCTCTTACTGGAGCACTTTTCAACACGAACGACTGTTGCGGGTTGTGGTAATGTTTGAGGAAGGATCTCTTCTTTTGCATCCTCTTACAAGTGTTGCGAGCGTTAAGAATGTTGAGCTGCAACGGATACTCTTGCGGCTCTACATTCCAAGGTGGGTACATCTCGGACCATCCTTCAAGCGGGTCTTGCGCGTCTTGTAAGAACTGGAGATGGTGAACGTAAGGCGGGCTCATATGTGCTAGGTGGTATATTCTGAAAGAATAAAAATATGTTGAATATTGAAACCAAGATACAATTGATAGTAATGGATGGTGGCGAACCATCCATACCAAATGACAAACTCGTAATTATACAACTTACCATCTTTGATGTTCTTATGAAAATGAATATTTATTATAACAGTAACAGTTGGCCGACGCGTGGCCAAACTGTTGACATCGATGGCATTGGGCGGTTCCATCGCGGCCTTGCCAGGTCTCAATCATCACGCCGGGCATCAGCAGGAGCTCGTTCACCGCGTATAAGCGGGGGAGCTCCTGCTGGTTGACATTTCCCAGCTGCACGAAGTGGAGGCAACCCGGGCGGCCTCGGCGCGCTGGGATGTGGCGTAGGTTGGCTATCGGGAAGCCCTTGTATTCAAGGGCCTCTCTTATGTCACCAAGGGGCGTGGAGGCCGGAAGGCCCCTGATCGCCACCTTGATCGGGCGTTCTTTAGGTGGCGTGTAGGTGAACCAGCTTACAGCTGGGTCTGATTCCGCTGCCTTGATGAGATGCGCCTGAATGGCGCGGTATTCTTCGGCGGAACGCGGCAAAAATCGGATGCCCTCCTGCTAAGGGCGGGTATTTGGAGGGTAGCCCATCGTGGCGGCCAGCTCCCTAAAGTGGGCCGGCCAGTTAGGGAGCCGCTCGGCGATGATGGGCGGATATCCGCGGTTATGTACTGGTGGTTGTCGGGCGGCCTCTTCGGAGGCCGGCTGCTGCAACTGGCGCGGCGCAGGTCGGGGTGGTGGCGGTGCCAGCACCATGTCGGCGTAAGACGCCGACGGAGGCACGCCATCAGTCGCGTGCGATGCGCGCAGCGAAGCGTAGGTGGTGGAGTCAGTGTTGACTCCGAAGGTCATCTGGTCCTGGTCACTGTCTGCGCCTCGGCCAGTCCCCTTTAGGGGAGAGGCGGGCGACAGCGAGTACGGTGTGTCAAGTTGGAACGTATCTGGATGGTCCAACGAATCCTTCGAATCCGACGAAGCGGGTAGCACGGTGCTACCTGCGGAGGCTGTTGTACTCGGCGACGGCAGTGATTTTCGACGACCGGGCTGAGGACTCGACGCTTTCGCGGAGCACACCACAGCAGACGGAACGACGAAAGTCCGCGAGATGACGGCGGTTGGTGCGCGGAAGGGCTCGACGCATAAGCGGAGCGCGTAGGCAGCAAACACAACGGTAGTTAAACTCAATAGGAAACTAGGAATCAATTTGGGTGGCCCTCTCGCGGCAGTACCGTAGTGAAAGCCGGTGCACAGAGGTACCTTGCGGCAATACCGTGGAGAGAGCCGGTGCATAGAGGTGCCTCGCGGCAGTACCGTGGAGAGAGCCGTCCCATACATTAAACATGATTACTTAGTATATTTATTCTAACTGAGGAATAAAATTCGAGAGCAGACAATATATTTATTTACATACATTACACCTTAACTTATAACTATTGTGCGGGACGCCACATAACCCCCTACTAAGCGAAGCGTACTGTTACATCCCTAAGATGCTAGTATATATGCTGACAGCCCTAGCTTACTGCTGTATCAGCGTCTCATTCTCCACCCAGACGCGCCCGCTTCCCGAGCGCGCCAGTCTTATTCCAACCTCCGTGACGGCTGCCAATTTCGTTCAAATCATTTATTTAATAGTTTTATTTCTATTTCCTTTTTTTTAAAACCCGAAAGACTCGTTCTAACATTTGGTGGCAGCGTAAAGGGATCCAAAATAGGATCCTCGGTCCGTCTCTGTTCCGAATTTTATTAAAAATCTTTTACAAAGTAAAATTGCCATATCAATACATAAATAACTTTATCCAGTGAAAAACTTACCTTTGTGCGTGTGTGTTACAAAAGTACCTCTGCGTCCAGTGTAAACTTACTTCTGTATCCAGTGCTAACTCTCTTCTACGCCCAGTGTAAACTTACCTCTGTATCCAGTGATAACTTTCTTCTGCGTCCAGTGTAAACTTACCTCTGTATCCAGTGATAACTTTCTTCTGCGTCCAGCGTGAACGTACTTACCTCTGATCGAGTGTAAACTCACCTCCACGTTCAGTGCATAAAACAACGAACAAAGAACCTGTGACCCATTTACATCAACGAAGCCGCATCTAATCTAAAATTCAGGAAGAAGAAGTCTGATCGATATTCGAATTTCTCAAGATATCCCTTACATCTCCATGTCCAGTACATAAAACAATGAACCAGTGATCTATTTGCATCAACGAAGCCGCACCTTACCTGAAAATCCGGAAGAAGAAGTCTGATCGACATTCGAAATCCACGCATCACTCCGTACGACTAAAAATAGATTACGTAAATACAAAATCAACACTAATCACAGTCGCCCGCCGCATTGGTCTCCGGGAGCCCATGCAACATTGTTGCAGTACTACTACGAAATCATATTACATCCGGCCGTAATGAACCTTATCGTAGCTGTGGTCGCCGTCATATTCTGCGTACTGTGAGTCGTACTATTAATTACCCTTTGTTATTTCGTTGTGTTATTACTTCGTTATTTTAATCTATATCTACTACGACTGTGAGTGTGAACTTTATTGTTATAACAACTTAACTAAGTTTTGTTATCTTTCGTGTTGCATGTTGTTTTCTATTTTGTTGTTGAAAAGTCCTAATCTAAGATGTCAAATCCATGTTTACAAATACCTCTGTACACTGAATTACCAGCCGATACAGACGATGAAAGAGCCATAAGCCCTGCTGAAAAACAGAAGGGAAAAGGGAAAAGACTCCGACTCCTCAATTAACAGATATGCTAGATCTTAACATTCTCTTGAAATTTATTAAGCCTTACGATGGCAACAGAGAAACACTTAATTATTTTATTATAAATTGCAATAATGCTTATGAATTAGCATCTAATCAACAAAAACTTATCCTTTTTAAATACATACTATGCCAGTTACAAGGAAAGGCGGAAGTTGCTTTTTTTTTTTTTTTTTTTTATACTTAGCTCGGCAAATGACTCCATCCCACCTGATGTTAAGTGGAAATGAAGTCCAGACGCGAAGACAACTGGTGCAGCGTGGAAACAAACGTAGCATCAGTTAACTTCACTCTGCCGGCCCACAAGGTGCTTCTTCACGCCTCTCTTGAAGGACCCCATATCATAGGAAGGAGGGAAAACGTGTGCTGGTAGACTATTCCATCTTTTAGAGGTGCGACAAAGAAACGAGTCACTAAATTTCTTTGTGCGCGATGGGATATTTGAGACAGTGAATCGGTGACTCCGAAGAGCAGCACGTGTACTCCTATGAAGAAAGGGAGAAGGTGGGATGAGGTCAAAGAGCTCTTCAGAGCACTCGCCATGGTATAAGCGGTAAAACACGCTGAGTGACGCAACGTCTCTACGCAATTGCAGAGATTCGAGAGTACTTACCACTTCTGCATTGCCGATAATGCGTTCAGCGCGACGCTGCAATCTGTTCAAGGCATCGAGAAGGTACTTAGCGGAACCGTCCCAGATGTGCGAGCAATACTCCACGCAAGACCGTACCTGTGTCTTGTACAAAAGGCACAACTGGTCCGGCGTAAAGCGTGCTTGCTCCATCAAAGAATACTCAAACTGGGAACAACTCAAAGAGTTCCTTAAAACTCAATTCAGTGACCGCAAACACTCCTCGCACCTCCTAATGGAGTTACAAGAAAGCAAGCAGCTTCCGACTGAAAACGTAAGCCAGTTCGTTCTTAGAATCGAAACATTACTGTCACAACTGCTTACTGAAATCTCACTAAGTAACAGTAAAGTTAAAGAGTTACCTGGTCGCTGTGCTGCGATGGAAGAATTAGCTTTACATCATTTTCTCATCGGTCTCCATCCACGCGTATCAAACATCATAAGATGCAAAACACCTAAAACTTTAAACGAAGCCATTAGCTTCTCCATTTCAGAGGAAAGAATACAAAAAACTCTGTACAAAGCGAACATTCCAACTGATAATAAATCTTTTAATAAAAATCAACGAGCTTCTAATCCTACTACACAAAGTCGTAACACGTTTCCGCAAAGGAATTATCCTAAAGTTCAGAACCCCGTATCCTGTGGTTATACTAATTCAAACGTAATCTGTAGATATTGCAAATTCCCAGGCCACAGGGTCGAACAGTGCCGTAAGAGAGAATACAACAACCGGTTTAAGAACCAATTCGGGCCTCAACCTTCGACTTCTAACCCTAACAGATTGCGTTCGATCACTTACACTCAAGATCACGAGGAAATTCTCGACGAAACAGATTATAACGTCGTTAACTCCGATGAAAATAATTTAAACTAGAAGCCGTCTCGCTCGGGTGTCGCGCGAGACGCCTTCATAACATAGACACCACTAAATCCATTACCAAATCCACTGAATCCAATACCAAATCTACTAAATCTATTACTAAACCCACTGAATCCAATATTAAACCTACTAAATCCATTACCAAATCCACTGAATCCAATACCAAATCTACTAAATCTATTACCAAACCCACTGAATCCAATACTAAATCTACTAAATCCATTACCAAATCCACTGAATCCAATACCAAATCTACTAAATCTATTACCAAACCCACTGAATCCAATATTAAACCTACTAAATCCATTATCAAATCCACTGAATCCAATACCAAATCTACTAAATCTATTACCAAACCCACTGAATCCAATATTAAACCTACTAAATCCATTACCAAATCCACTGAATCCAATATCAAACCTACTAAAGTCATTGCTAAATCCATTGAACTAAATATTAAATCTATTAAACCCATGGAGATTTGAGAAATCTCTTTCGACCCGTCAGAAAAATCATTACCATACATAATAGTATACAGTGCAGCGTCAGAACTTCCGGTGACACTTCTCATAGATACCGGCTCTTCTATTAGTTTTGTCAAAGACACAGTTCTTAGACCTAATATTCCACTCCTAAAAGAAATCCTCAGTTTAAAAGGCCTCACCTCTACTACATCGCAAAGCGACACTATCCCAACTTCAGGATCCTTCAATTTACAATTATTCCTTAGCGACAAAGATCCCAAATACCACGTTACTCATAAGTTTCACGTGGTAAGCAATTTAGAATTCCCATACGACGGTATCATTGGTAATGACTTCCTCCTAGAATGTCAAGGAAATATCGACTTTACGTTTAACATATTAAAACTTAAAAACTGGTATGCTCACATTCATTTCTCAGAACCTTATTCTGTAATTCCTACACGTACTGAAAAAGTAATAGAGACCACTGTCTCTAACCCTCAACTTAAAGAAGGACTCATTCTTGACGAAAGACCACATGAGAACCTTCTTATTGCCAACTGTTTAGTAAAGGTGAAAGAAAATAATAAAATAAACCTAACAGTCGCTAATCTCTCTGAAACCCCTATGACAATAAAAACTGATCTTAACCTCAAACTATCTAAAATGACACCCATCGATCATAATGAAACCACTCTTGCCAACCACTCTGATCATTGTCCTGAGAATAAAAACTCTGCTGAAAGCACCCTTCGAGTCCTAGATCTTCTTCGTATAGACCACCTCAACGATGAAGAAGCCAATGCTCTTCTCCAACTCTGCACGGATTACTCTGATATTTTCCATCTTCCTGATAAAAAACTAACTCCGATTCCCCGAAGTCCATAAAAAGGAAGTTGATAAACAAATGAAGAAAATGCTTGAGCAAGAAATAATAGAACCCTCCATATCTCCCTGGTCCTCTCCTATCTGAATTGTATATGTATATGTAAACAATATGGATTTACAAAGGGTCGTTCTACTACTGATGCAGGTGTTGCTCTATTAAAACATATATTTGATGCCTGGGAGAAGTCTCAAAACGCCCTTGGAGTGTTTTGCGACTTGTCCAAGGCTTTCGATTGCGTTGAGCACAAAACTCTGGTGATGAAGCTAAATTACTACGGTCTCAAAGATTTCGCACTAAATTTAATTCAGTCGTATCTTAGCTCTCGAACACAAACTGTCGATATTAATGGAACTAAATCATCTGGTTCTCATGTAAAAATGGGAGTTCCACAAGGGTCCATTCTTGGTCCTTTTCTGTTTTTGATTTATATTAATGACTTGCCATTCTTTGTAGAGAACTTCTGTGAAATCGTATTATTTGCAGATGATACTTCACTCATTTTTAATGTAAGTAGGTGTAAGAATAATTACGACGATGTAAACAAAGCACTCTCTGATGTACTCAGTTGGTTTACTATTAATAATTTGCAGCTTAATGCTAAAAAAACAAAATGTATTAATTTTAAATTACCAAATGTCAAAAATGAACCAACTGATATAAGAATAAACGGTGATCGATTAGATTTGGTAGACTCAACAGTTTTCTTAGGTATAACCCTTGACTCAAAACTTCAATGGAATCCTCACATTTCGAAATTGGCCGGCAAACTCAGTTCTGCTGCTTATGCCATTAGAAAAATAAGGCAGTTAACAGACGTTGAAACTGCTAGAACAGTTTACTTTAGTTATTTTCATAGTGTCATGTCGTATGGCCTCTTACTGTGGGGAACAGCGGCTGATATTGAAACTATATTCATTTTACAGAAACGAGCAGTAAGAGCAATCTATAGACTAGGTTCACGAACTTCTTTAAGAAATCTTTTTAAAGAAATTGATGTCTTGACAGTGGCGTCTCAATTTATTTATAATTGTATAGTTCTTGTACGTTGTAATATCAATTCATTTGCTAAACACAGTGATGTACACAATTTTAATACTAGAAATAAGTCAAAACTTGCAATGCCACTGTTCAGGTTACAGAAGGTGCTTGGTTCTTTCTTGGGGCAAGGTATACACTATTACAATAAAATACCAAATACTGTACTAGATTTACCTTTAGATAAGTTTAAAAAACATGTAAAGTCTTCTTTATTAAAAAAAGGTTATTATACAGTCAAAGAATATTTAGAAGATAAAACAGCCTGGCTATAATAAAAAACATATACATAATACTACTTATAAATAGTGTCCTGCAGATAACAAAATAGCGTTGCATTGAACATTACAATTAGTTTTATTTTTATTATTATTAACTATAGTTTTTTTTGACTTTTACTAGTACTGTATGATATTATAAAAAATTAAACTGGTAAATTATGTTTTTGCTGACTTAAATATTTTATTTAGTTATTTTTTATTTTTTGTGTTATTTTACATGTTGTGATTGTCCTTTACATTTTGTGTTTTTATTTGTGATGGAAAGTGTCCTTTATGATAGGGCTTTTTCCAATATTTATGACGCTGTAAGGGAGAAAAGAGCTGGACACTTGCTGAGTTTCTTGCCGGTTCTTCTCAGTACAAGATCTCCCGCCCAGAGTAGATAGACTTACGAACCGATGGCTTAAAATGACGTTCATAAGAGCTATTTGTAGCCTAAACTGAATAAATGATTTTGAATTTTGAATTTTGAATTTTGAATTTTTTTTTGTACCTAAAAAAATGGATGCCTCAAATGAGCAAAAATGGCGCGTAGTTATAGACTACCGAAGATTGAACGATGTCACAATTGGTGACACTTATCCTATCCCACAGATCACCGAAATTCTAGACCAACTAGGCAACAGTAAATATTTCTCTACATTAGACCTTGCTTCTGGTTTCCATCAAATTCCAGTAAACAATGCCGAAAAAACTGCCTTCAGTGTACCTCAAGGGCATTTCCAGTTCAAGCGTATGCCATTTGGCTTAAACAACGCACCTTCTACGTTCCAACGGTTAATGAACACCGCTCTATCTGGCCTGCAAGGTATCCGCTGCTTCGTTTATCTCGATGATATCGTCTCGTATTCATTCGATTTAAAAACTATGATCCAGAATCTAGCCACTATATTCCAGAGGCTTCGCCAATTCAACCTTAAACTGCAACCTGACAAGTGCGAGTTCCTTAGGCGCGAGGTCAGCTATCTTGGCCACATCATATCCTTTGACGGAATTAAACCTAATCCTGACAAGATCAAAGCTGTTGTAAACTTCCCAACTCCTAAGTCACCAAAGGATATCAAATCCTTCCTGGGCCTTGTCTCGTACTACCGCCGATTCATCTCTGACTTCTCTAAAATTTCCAAACCTCTAACCCTACTTCTGAAAAAAGACACTCATTTTAATTGGGAAAACCAGCAACAAGTTGCCTTCGACATTCTAAAACAAAAATTAACTACTGCTCCTGTTCTTTGCTATCCCGATTTTACTAAACCATTCATACTTACGTGTGACGCTTCTAATTACGCCGTTGGGCTGTCCTATCTCAGGGTCCTGTCGGCAAAGACCGTCCTATCGCATACGCATCTCGTACTCTAAACAAAAGTGAAATGAACTACAGCACCACAGAAAAAGAACTTCTAGCAATCATTTTTGGCTGTAAAACATTTCGACCATACTTGTATGGTCGAAAATTCCAAATTATCACAGATCATCGACCACTAAAGTGGCTCTTTAATCACAAAGACCCGAGTAGCAAAATGCAACGCTGGCGATTAAATCTCGAAGAGTACGAATTTGAGATCCTTTATAGAAAAGGAAGACTTAACTCCGCCGCAGACGCTCTTTCCCGTCATCCTGTTAACCCTGTCATTCCACAACAATCGGAGAAAGAAAATACTAATCCCGACTCTACCGACGTTAATAACGATGATAGGCCCCGTCTATTCAGTTCATTGACACTTGATGATTTAGGAGTCAATATCCCTAATACACCTGACTATGACAGCAGCAGCTTACCTTGCATAGACCTGCTAGATGATACTGATGAATTCCCATTCAACTATAGTCCCACTGGTCCTACTAGAGTCGATGAAATAAAATCTCCTAAATCTAATGACCATTTAGTGTCTATTAATCAAGAAAACTCACCTGAACCGACTCCTTCAACTTCAACTCGAAACCCTGCTATACCTACTACCTCAAGCCCTGAAATCCAAGATTACTTACCTGAACAACCTTCACTGCATCCCGAAAGCTTGCAAGCTCCATTGAGTCCTGAAAACTTAACTTCACAATCTCCTAGACCGAACCCAACTCACAATCCCAACTCACCAACGCAAGCCTGCGACTCTCCTCCAGCTCCTGATGATACTTACACCAACGACGAATACTCTAAATTCCTAAAAGAAATCAATGACAAAAAGAATCAATGTAATACCACCGTCATTGAACATAACCAATCCCTTACAAAAAACCCAATGTAAGATAGTCATCATACCTACATCTTTAGATCTAGACGAATCCAATCCTTACTTGCCAGAAACCCTAGAAAAGATAACAGATGAAACACGTTCTAAGGAAAAGGAATTATACTCTTTCGAGAAAGTCCAAACAGCTGTTAACAAAAGTACTTACCTTATCTTCACAAAAGTGCATCATTTTGATGAATGCACCTATCCAGAAATCTACCAAACCCTTAAAAACATTAAAATGCATCTGATATCAAGTGAACAAAACATCTCAGAAATTGCCATTTTAGATTTTAGAAATCCATTCGAAAAGTTATCCTTTGCCAAATTATATAATACATCTTTCACAATACAAATATACAAGTAAATATATACCACGATAATATTACCTATCCAACTCTTAGTGAAATAAAAACAATTTTAAAAGATAATCATGATCTCCCAATAGCAGGGCATTTAGGTTGTAAAAGAATGCTTAATCGCATCAAAGAAAAATTCTATTGGAAGGGCATGAAAAGTGACGTGAGCAAATCGACCTTGGCGGCAACAAGTTTTGTTGAACAAATCTCATCGAGCCCAGGTGTATATTTCGACTATGTGGGAAAAGTTAAAGTTGCAAACGGTCATTTAAGTATAGTCATTCCGATAGACAGCTCCCACATAAAATCACACATTGAAAATTTAAATTACGTAATAAAAAACAGTTACGTTCTTTTACAATCAAACAAAAGGTTTTAAAGATTCAGAATGCGAAAATATAATAGCACCTTTAACCATCCGTTATAAAGATATCATTAAAGAATACGCATCCACTAATAGTTAGGCCTAATAATACTAATACTAATATTATTAGGCCTAATAATAGGCTTAATAGTTGATCCCAAATTGAGTTGGAAAGAGCACATAGACACAGTATGCAACAAAATAAACAGCTTTTCTTTTGCTTTATATAAACTAGCCAGAGTTACAAGTCGAAGCACAGCAGTTACAGCATACTTTGCATATGTCGAGTCAGTTTTAAGATACGGATTATTGATTTGGGGAAATGGCATCGACATAAACAGGTTGTTTTTAGCGCAAAAAACGATGTATCAGATCCGTATGCAATCAGAGTCCTGACATATCATGCAAGCCCTATTTCACATCCCTCAATATATTAACTCTGCCCTGCCTTTATATACTAGAAGTTGGAATCTTTGTCAAGCAAAATAGTAGGTTGTTTGCACGGGCGGGTCAGTTCTATCCTAGAAATACGCGAAAGCCTAACAGGCTAGTATTGGAAACTGCTCTGAAGACAGAACGATATAAAAGGAATAGTTATGCTATGTGTATTGAAATATTCAATAAGATTCCTGACCATCTCAAGGAGAATATTCCAATCAGTCGTTTTAAATTCTTTTTGCGTAAATGGTTATTGGAAAAGGCTTTTTATTCGATAAAGGAATTTTTGGAACACTAACTCCATGTCAATATTGTCACATTTTTTTTTTTTTTATTTTTTATTTTTTATATTTGACACAATTTTTTCTTGACATTTTGGCATTTATATATATTTTCATTTTATTTTTATGACATATGCGTGGTATAATTGTATTGAAATAGTTTGTTTCATTATTTTAATTTGTGTTTCTGATGCTATTTAAAGCAAATAAACTTACTTATTACTTATTATCCATAACCCACTTAATTGACGAAAGAATAAAACGCGGAGCCTGGTTTGGTGGAATAGGCACCGCCTTAAAACAAATATTTGTCTCCTTAGACGAGGACGTTGCGGCAAAATATGATGACGCTGTAAACCATGTACAAGATGATCAGAAAAGGATAGCTTCATTAATGAAAGAACATATTTTAGTAAATAAAACTACATTAACCAAATTCAATGAATCTATTTATAAATTAAAATCTAATGAAGTTAACCTTAACCTGGCCATCGAAAATCTAAAAAAAAAATAAAAAAATCTATCCAGTGAGACATTTCATTTATCAGCGATCTCCGAATTAGATACGATTTACAACAATTTAGAAATATCAATTCTTACCTTGTCCTTTCAACTTGAAGATATTACAAATGCAATTTTGTTCAGTAAAATAAATATCATACATCCATCTGTAATAACTCCACAAGAATTGATGATTAAACGAACTTACCTGTAAGTGAAGTTCTATCATAATTATACTTCGCGCCTCGTCCGAAGAGATTAGTAGTTAATTATTTTATATTGTTACTTGTAGTATCGCATAGATGTCACCACTCCTGCACTATCGTTGAGATATTTTTTATTTTTTTTGTTGTGGGTATCCCTATCTTTCTCTATGGCGCCATTGCCTCGCGTTCGTCATTTAGTTTAGAGATTCAGGTTTTTTTTTTTTTTTGATGTATTTCCCTAGAGATTAGTAACGGGAATAATGGCAGAGTAAGGGTGGGTGGGAGTTACTAATCTCTTCGGACGAGGCGCTTCGTATAATTATAATAGAACTTAACTTACAGGTAAGTTCGTTTAATCATCAATTATACTTCGCGCCTCGTCCTCGAGATTAGTAGTTAATTAATTTATATTGTTACTTGTAGACTTTGAGAGTAGTGATAATGTGGGAAATATCATCAATGGAAATACTTTACGAATTAATGTAGGTTTATTTGTATACTTAATTAAACAACATTATGTAGATCAGTAATTTAACTAATATATAATTATTCTTGTAATAATCATAACAGTTCCTGATTTAAATTTTTCAAATCAATCAGTATTGTAATTTGCTACATAAAATACCTAAGCATCAAAATAGAATGAGGTAAAGATGTACAATCGTCTTTCAAAACAGGTCTATTATAGAACCGTGCAAACACAGTGGAGTTGCCGCTCCAACCCGCGGTGTTTCGGATTTAGTAACATAACAAAGTTTTACCAGGACATATAGTGGGTTTATTATTGAAAAAAAGGTATACAATGTGTTGGCAGTTTGCAGCCTGGTTTTGATGTTTTAATTAAATCGGAGATTGTAATAGTAATACGGCTGGATGATGAATGTATATTCTTAATATTTATTTTTGACAAGGTCTGAACTATAGAGTTACAACTGCCCATAGGGGCAGTTGTAAGTGACAGTAATGTTATTGTCTTTTTGGTCAATGTTAGGTCTTCATTGGGGTACCATTGGCTCAATTGATCCAAAACGCAATTTGTATCCCAGGTAACATTATACTTTGGTAACGGTGGTCGGAGACGAAATACACCCAGTCTTTTGATATGTTTGGACCCAGTAACAGCGACAACGCTGATCGGCATGAGTTCAGGGTGCCATATTGACAGGCTTCATTATATAACTGAGTAAAATATACCTCAGTAGGGACTTAAGCAAATTTTTGATAGCGCGTCTCGGATAAGACTGCTGCCACCAGGGTAATGGATTAGTGTATCCACCGAGAGCTGGAATGGGAAATTATCGTGCGTTTATGAGGTGGAAATGTTATAATTCTGGAGACCACAAGGGCTTTAAATACGGGATACCATGGTTGCGTATGATGGCATAGTGACATTCACAAGAGCTACTTGTAGCCTAAACTGAATAAATGATTTTGAATTTTGCGTAGGTCACAAAGGAACAACCACGATACCTTTTGCTTTGTCATAAATTATTTTCTTTAATACTTTTAATATAATAGAGAAGGGAGGAAACGCATAAAAATTCAAACCACTCTATGTTATGGTGAAAGAATCAATATTTATAGCATCAGGGTCTGTATGCCATGAGATATAATTTCACACTTTTTATTTATGCGGCTTGCGAACAGGTCAATATCAGCAATACCAAATGATTCTATCAAGCATTGAAAAGTCCAGTTTGCTAACTCCCTTTATGTCCCGGTGAGATTTGCGTGATTCCGCATCTGCGATGACGTTATCGCTTGATTTGATATAAGATGCGAAAATGAACAGCTTACGATCTTCACACCACTGCCAAATTTCCCTGGTTATCTGTGTAAGGTGTGGGAATTGGATCCCACCCATTCGATTTGTGTAGGCAATTGCAGTAGAATTGTCTATGAACAGGAGAATTTGGCAGCCTTGAAAGCCTTTTGCAAACGTTTTCAGCGCAATGAAAGCAGCCAAGAGTTCGAGATAATGTAGATGTTTTAACCGCTCATCATTAGAACATTGGCCACTCGCTGTTTCATCTTGACATGCCGCACCCCACCCCGTCGTTGAGGCGTCAGAATAAATTTCAGTGCTATTTTCGTCATTCCTAATGCGGCGCACTGAGTGACCTATGTTGTTTAACCGTCATTGAATATCGGATACAGTGTAACAGGAATATTCATTGTTTTATCATAGTCGTCGTCATTTCTCAGGTTAAGAAATTTACAGCGTTCTAAATCCTTAGTGTCAAGTAGCCCATACAATACAGCTGGGCATGCTGATACTAGCAAGCCAGTGACTTGGGCGAGCTTCCGGACTTTACAATTTCTTATCTTCAAAAAGTTTTCCAATTCTGTTATAATTTGCAATCTTTTATCTAAAGGTAAGCTTAAATTAATTTCGTGCGAATTGAATGATCGTACCAAATTTACAAGTTACAGAAGGTTTAAGAACGCTTTTTTCCTCATTGATAATGAACCCAATTGAAGTTAATAGGGTTTTAGTTATTTTTATGTTTGCTATACATCGCTGGTAAGTTTGACCGAATAGCAGCCAGTCATCAAGATAAAGTGTGGAAATTAATCCTGCAGTTCTTAGTAGTTTTAATTTTTTAAGGTTAAAGATAAACCGCATTTTACCGTTAGGTTTCGGCGTAAGGAATATACTTGATATAAACTGGTTTTTACAAGGTTCGCATTCAGTTCAATATCTACGTAATCACCAATAGCTTCGTAAAAAAGAATATTATTTTCATTACTTTTAACCGGAGTGTGTGGGATCGAAACTTAAAATGCTGGAGCCGAGAAAGGGATTTTATAACCATCAATCTAAGAAAGAATTGTTCTGTCTTTCGTAATAAGGAACCATTGGGTTTTAAAGTAATGTAAACGACCGGCATACTCAACTGAATTTAGTAGCGACGACGTGCCTGTGTCTGCATCAGTGCCGGCAGCTGTTGCTGACGCAACGGCTGTCTCCATGAGTGCGCGGGCGGCGGTGGCGGAGGTGGTGCGCGGGGGCCTACAGGCTCGTAGCTCCTCGGCGATGGGCCCGGCTGCCTGTATGCTGGACCAGGAGCTTTGCGTTTAAATTCTTCTGGTTTAGTGTCTTCGCCCGCTTAAGTATATTTTTATGGTATGATGCATCAGCCTTTAATTTGACTCCTGATTTAATAATCGATTTAGCTGTTTTATTAGTCTCAGCTAACGTTTCGCTAAATAAAAAGGTGTCAATCTTAGTATTGCTAAGGTGTTCTTTAGATCCTTTTTTAATGAAAAAGGATGAAGTTTTTTCTTGTTAAGAAGACCCCATGATGAATATCGCATAGCCATCGGCTGAGATCCATAAGCTTTTAAAGCGTTTCTTTGTCCATGGCCTTTGACGTAGGTTGGGCAGTAATGATTTCTCCTGGGCAGGAAATAGCACTTGCTATCTGTTTTTGTTTGGCTTCTATACCTTTATCTCGCTTAACAGTGTTTTCAGGAATAGCCACTTTGATTTTGGTATTTATTTTTGGGGGGTTAATACGCAAGCAATTGGCGGGTATCGAGTATTTCGAAATCAATTCTTTACGACCCTCTTTATTAAGACCCTCTGTGGATGTGTGTTCAAGTCGGCAAGCAAGCTCTTGCCGAATGTCCAGAATTTCAAGGACATCAGTGTCCAATTCACCATCTTTGTTGGTAGTATCAAGGGCTGGAGCCCTCGAAGACGTACAGGGCGCTTCTGGGGGAGTCATTGCATCTACAAGACTATCGTCAGCAGGCGCCTGTACCTCATGGGTAAAGCCAACTAGCTCGGCATTATCGAGTTCTTTAGACAATCAATCAGATAATTGCGGCATAGGTGTGGATATAAGACAACGTTAATACGTTATACTTAACTAAGTACGAGCAAAAAGTGCGTATTTGGAAAACATTAAATAATGGCATTGCACTCATATTAGTTAACGATTGTTATCTTGTCAAGGTTAGGTAAAAATCCCCAATAGATTCAACGCCAACCGTTACTTTTGAATGCGTCGAAGAAGCCCCGACGGTTAACTCTGGTTACATTTTGTATGTACCAAAATTAGTTCAGTTACATATAAGACAAAGTTAATACGTTATACTTAACTAGGTACGAGCAAAAAGTGCGTATTTGGAAAACATTAAATAATGGCATTGCACTTATATTAGATAACGATTGTTATCTTGTCAAGGTTAGGTAAAAATCCCCAATGGATTCAACGCCAACCGTTACTTTTGAATGCGTCGAAGAAGCCCCAACGGCTAAATCTGGTTGCATTCTGTATGTACCAAAATTAGTTCAGTTACATACATATAAGACAACGTTAATACGTTATACTTAACTAGGTACGAGCAAAAAGTGCGTATTTGGAAAACATTAAATAATGGCATTGCACTTATATTAGATAACGATTGTTATCTTGTCAAGGTTAGGTAAAAATCCCCAATGGATTCAACGCCAACCGTTACTTTTGAATGCGTCGAAGAAGCCCCAACGGCTAACTCTGGTTGCATTCTGTATGTACCAAAATTAAGACACTGATAAGTTAATAAAACACTCGTTACCTGAGTTTACGAGTCCGTTGTTGTGTGTTAACGGCGGCGAGTCACTCGCCGGGCTTCCTTTGTCACGTATTTAGCGCTGTAGCTTGCGCATTTTTTCATTATATGTTCAAGTTCTTCTTCACAAGTCTTAGGATTTTTACGTTACGGCATTTTGCGTACGAAAACAGTCGATTGAACACGGAAGAAATTTAAAGTGGCTGGAGTGGTCGAGCACTAAAATGCGAATGACGAACGCGAGGCAATGGCGCCATAGAGAAAGATAGGGATACCCACAACAAAAAAAAAAAAAAACTAAATCTCAACGATAGTGCAGGAGTGGTGACATCTATGCGATACTACAAGTAACAATATAAAATAGTTAACTACTAATCTCGAGGACGAGGCGCGAAGTATAATTATATAAAGAATTGACCGATAATTATAGAAACTTATACCCCAAACGAACTAGAATTTGTCGTGCCTTTGGAGATGAAATTCATTCATGTTATTTTGAATATGACTAAACTAATTAGTTATTAATGTTTATATAATTTTTAACGCAAATTTTGTTGCGAACAAATTACAAAAACACAATTTTGAAAAAATTTCCACGAGCAGGGTTTGAACCTGCACCCTTCTGACATACCGGGTCAGGTGCTCTTCCAATTGAGCTATCCGTGGTTCTAACAAGCCCGCCGAAATTATTCAACACTATTTACTTTTTACTTTGAGAGCCAAAGGCGCCCATTCAATGTTAACAACTACCGTCAGTAGGTTAGGTTGTCAGGTTCAAACCCTGCTCGTGGAAATTTTTTCAACATTGTGTTTTTGTAATTAGTTATTATTTAAATAAGAGAAATAATGTTCATATTAATGATTCCCCTAACAAATCCATTAGAATTTTATTTGTATTAATAATATTCCCTTGTCTGTACCTCATGATGTAACCAACCCAAATTCATTTAGTGTAATCATTCCTAGTAGTAAGTATATTGCTATCACTAAAGATAAGACCCACTATAGTAATGTAAACTTTTTAGAAAATTGTAAAAACATTGACCGTCAAACCTATTTATGTAAAATAATGAATATCTTTCCGACATCCGCCAATCCTAATTGCGAAAGCGAATTGTTATCTAAAGTAGTTTCAATTCTTCCACCATATTGTAAAACAGAATTTGTTCATGGCGACTTAGACATTTGGAAACCGTTACGTAACAATAGATGGATATTTGTTCAGTCCAAATCTAGTAAATTAACTATAGACTAGCTTCAATTCAGAATCATTAGATATAAAAGTACTGAGGCACCGGAATAGTACATATACCTGCTCATTTGTAAAGCATATTGCAAGAGTACTAAACTCTTACCTGATTTTAATGTATTAAACATAACCTTACCTATAATAAATTTAGATTTTAATCTCATTAGAGATTCCTGTTTGTAATTTAAATAGATTTAAGGAAATTGCGGATAGTGTTCCCCGACTAAAACTAAATAACTTAGACCTGGAAAAATTTACCCTTTTACAAAAATTTTGATAAAGAAACCTTAAGAGAAATAGATAACATCATTAAAAAACCTCAATTTTATTAAGTACGGGGCACACTATTCCACACTTATTATATGTGTTATTATAATTGTAATTTTGATATGTATCTTAAAATTGTTTAAGAAAATAAATAATAACTGGCAGCCCTCACAGACAAATGAAAACTTAGAAGTTAGAAGTAATAGTCAATGAAAACAAACAACCAGAATCAGAACATAAAACAACTCCTCCTCCAAAAATCCGTAGACAAAATTTAATAAAAATAAACAACATTCATAACTTTCTTTCATAAACTTCAGAACGTAAATCCTGAAGTTTATTCTTTATGGGGGGAGGTTGTTACATCCCTAAGATGCTAGTATATATGCTGACAGCCCTAGCTTACTGCTGTATCAGCGTCTCATTCTCCACCCAGACGCGCCCGCTTTCCGAGCGCGCCAGTCTTATTCCAACCTCCGTGAGCGGCTGCCAATTTCGTTCAAATCATTATTTAATAGTTTTATTTCTATTTCCTTTTTTTTAAAACCGTAATCGGAAGACTCGTTCTAACAGTACGACTGGTTGCACCTTGCGTCCATATCTTGTGGTGAAGGGCTTCGCCGATGCAGTACGCGCTGAATCTTGTGTCGTCTGCATTGCGGACTTGTCGCAGCGAGTTGTTCATGTTGTTCGCAAGGTGGCGGTTGGTTGCCCTCTTCCTTGGGTAACTGCAAGTGTAGGCCGGTTTCAGTCTATCAATTGAGACGTTTGATGAACGGAAGTTTTATCTTGAAATACTTGTCATTGCGTTCTAGTACTTCAAACGGTCCTTCGTACGGCGACTGCAGTGGGTTCCTGACGCCGTCAACACGTATAAACACGTGACTGCAGGTGAGCAGGTGCTTGTAGATGAATACGTGTTTGTTTTGTAGCGGTTCTTCTTTTTACTGGCGCTAAAGACGACATTGTTTCTTCAAGTCTTCGTGGGTACGAAAAAATCTGACGGCAAACGCAATGTTGAGCCGTACGTCATCAAGGCCGGACTGATGTTGTCATCTCGTAGGGCAGTGCGTAGGCCGAGAAACACAGTGGGTAAGTGCTCGCTCCGGGAAACCGTCACTAAGTAATTAATTTTAAATTATTAATATTGTTTAAAAAAGTTAACACGATGTGATTTCTGTAATATTGCGCTACTAAAGTCAAATCATTGACAGAAAACGAATCGCTGCAAAACCGATTCCACGTAGTCTTGTCTGCCCTGCGCTAGAGTGCAATATAAAAGCGCGGTAGGCGCGGAGGGGGCGAGGCGGCCCAGCCGGCCAGCAAGCCGAAGCGGCGGTGAGCGTTACATCCATCTGCGACGATAAGCTCGCGTGGGGACCGCCGCCGGAGCCCCGCAGCGCCGGAGCCGTGACAGAAACAATGCCTGCTGCATGCTGCATGTTTGCTTGCATGCTGTATGCTTGCTTGCATGCTGCATGCCTGCTGCATGCTGCATGTTTCCTTGCATGCTGTATGCTTGCTGTGCATGCTGCATGCTGTATGCTGTATGCTTGCTAAAAATATTAATATAGAACTGACCGCAACACAATTTATCGTCAACAGGCGAAAGCATCGTTCGATTGAAACGTTATTGCGATAAAAGAGTGTTAAGTGAAAAAGTATTATGGGTTTATATACATCCGATACATATTGTAATATGTTTTACGAATAGTTTCATCGATAACTTAATACTTTTATGAAATGTAAGTTTCGACATACCGTTTTTCTGGTAATCAAAACAATTTTATAAGATCTTTTTTAAGAAACGTTGTTCGATGATATAAAACAGCTATGATTAACTATTTGATGAATTGAAAAAAATATATATTAAAAATCGTGGAAAAGTTTTCGGTAAAATGAAATTCGATATCAAAAAAATCTGTATTCTAATAGTACACCCCGCTCGCTCCATCTTGTGTTAGCTTCTCTCACCATTAAAGCTGCTTTTAAACAGCGGTGCTACCTTTCGACTTCTCCGTTAGCTTGTAGATGATATGCTGTGGTTCGACATTGTGTAATACCGAACTTCTTCATCAAGGCATGAAACAATGAAGATTCGAATTGTCGGCCCTGGTCTGTGGTCACTCGTACGGGGCATCCGAATCTGGCTATCCATCCGTCGTAAACTGCTTGAGCGGACTACTTCAGCAGTGATACAGCTTACAGGAATCGCTTCTGGCCACTTGGTGCATCGATCGATGATGGTTACAACGTATCGGTAATCACGTGACGGTGGTAGGGGTCCTACTATTTCGATGTGTATGTGCTCGAAACGCTTTGACTGCGTAAATTCGCCTATGGGGCTGACCTATGGGGCTGACGACATGGCGGTGAACTTTGGCTCGTTGACATCCGGTGCATGTTTTGGCCCATATGCCAACATCTTTGTTTATTAATGGCCAAAAGAATTTCGACGTCATCATTCTTCTGGTAGCTCTTACTCCAGGATGACTGATTTCGTGTTGTGTCTTGAAAGCTGCGAAACGGTAAGCCGGAGGTACATAAGGTCGTATGTTGGATGTCGTCGATTCGCAAACAATCGGTTTGTTGATTCCGGGCAGATTGACGTTAACGAACTTATAGTTTGTGCAGTCAGTGCGTAATTTTTTTAACTCTTGATCGCTTTTTGATCTTCTGATAATTTTTATAGTCGATAGTAGATGATTGCTCGATTTTATTAATGCGGGAAAGTGCGTCGGTAGCTTGGTTTCGGTCTCCGTGGATGTACTTGATGTTCGAACAAAACTGGCTTATGAAGTGAAGTTGTCTTTCTCTTCTCGGCGTATCGCAACTAGCGGCTGGTTTAACGAGCGCGTATGAGAGCGGCTTGTGGTCGGTGTATATTGTGAAGTCGTCGTTCCCTTCTATTAGTCGACGAAGGTGTTTTACTGCTGCGTACATAGCCAACAGTTCACGATCGTACACGCTGTATCTTCTTTGTTTCGCTCATCGATTTTGAGAAAAATGCGAGTGGTTTCCACGTCTTGCCGATTTTTTGTTGCAGTACTCCCCCGAGACTTGTTTCTGAGGCGTCGGTCATCATCAGGCATAGTGGTGCTCCCGGAATGGGAAGCGACAAGGTTGTTGCTTCTAGTATGCTTTTACGGCACTTCTCGATGGCGTCTTCCGCTGCGGTCGTCCATACTATGGGAGTTCTGTCGTTTTTTTTCGTGTTGCATAAATATTTGTTTAATTCGTATTGATTGGCGGCTTGATGCGGGAGGCAGTCTCGATAAAAATTTATAATACCGAGAAATCTTCGTAATTCTTGAATTGTCTGTGGCTTCGGATAGTTGATGATTGCCTGTGTGCGCTCTTCAGTTGGTTTGATGCCTTCTGATGTTACTCGGTAGACAAGGAAGTGTAGCTTGTCTTTCCTAAATTCACATTTGTCGATGTTTAGTGAAACTCCATATTTGTTGAGGCGTTCAAGTACTGCTCTTAGGTGTCTTCTGTGTTCCTCTGCGTCCGTAGAATAGATCAGGATGTCATCAATAAAACAGAAGGCGCAGTCGTCCAACTCTCTCAGTACTTCGTGCATGAATCGCTGGAAAGACTGAAATGCATTTCGTAGTCCAAAAGTCATGCAGTTAAATTGATATAGTCCAAAGGGCGTTATTATGGTGGTTTTGTCTGCGTCCTCTTCTTTGATTGGTATCCAATAATACGCCATTTTTAAATCAAGCTTCGAAAAAAACTTCTTTCCCTGGAGTCGATAAGTGGAATCGTGGATCCGTGGTATGGGGTATCGGTCTGGTATAGTAACTGCGTTTAGCCGTCTGTAGTCTCCACATACACGGATCGACCCGTTCTTTTTCTTGACAACGTGCAATGGACTGGCCCAGGGACTCTTGGAAGGTTTGCAGATACCCATTTCCATCATTTTTGTGAACTCGAGCTTGGCTGCTTTTAGACGTCCCGCGTATACGGAGATGATTACAAGATCACAAGATCTTGTAATCATCTCCGTACCGAACAAACCAATTTGTTAATGACACTACTGGGTGTCATCGTAATTTTTTTCATTTCACGGTTTTACTAACATATTTACTGATTTTTTCATATTTATTTTTGTCGAAATAGTTTTTTTAACTCTAAACTGTTTTAACTTTGTATAAAATTGGATAAAATATGATAAAATATATTATTTTATAAAATTTCTTCGATCATGAGATGTGTCACTGTCAGCGGTTTATTTATTTATCATTATTATTAATAATAATATTAATACGAAATATTGCAATGTCATCGGTACATGAGGTTAGGTTAGGTATGTATGACGAACGTTAAACAGTTATCGAGAAATTGGATTCTATGGCAATTTATGAAAAAATATTCTGTTATTGATATGATAACTTTAGGCTACCGATGGAGGTAGGTAGCGAGTGATAGCTTGTGCATTGTCGCGTCTGGTGGTGAGGTGATGGTGAATGGTACTGGTGATCTCGCAAGCTGCAATGGCCGGCGCGGCGCGGCGCCACGGCAGACACGGCGGCGGCACCGGCGGCGGCGCGGCTGGGGCGGGGGCGCGGGGGCGGGCGGGAGCGGGGGCACCGGCGGCCACACGCGCCAGTCCGCGCCGCGCCGGGCTTACGATCGCACGACGGGCGCTATCGACCGCCGACCTCAACACGTACGACACGTGATTTTCGCGACCGGCTTCTTTCGCGGGTGTTTGTGTCGTGTTATCCTATGACATTTTATTTAGAGAAATTTACGTGAACCGGTCTTATGTCCTAAGTGGCGAGTTGAAAGTGATCACTGTGCGTGGAATATTTGCAAGCAAAATTCGCATGTGAATCAGATAGGGCTTGTGAAGGGCGGGCGATGCGCGTGCGGCGAGGGCGCGGGCGCGCGAGCGCAGGCATGCGGGCCAGGGCCAGGTGAAGCGCGTCGATGGGGCGCGAGGCGGGGCGCGTGCTGCTGCTGGCGGCGGCGCTGTCGGTGGCGGCGGCGGCGCTGTGCTCGGGCGGCGGCGCGGCGCCGGTGGGCTGCGCGTGCGGTGATGGCGGCACGCGCATGGAGTGCCGCAACGCGGGGTTGCGCCGCTTGCCGCCGCTGCATGAAAATTTACTATCGTTGTGAGTACCCCTAGCGCGATGGAAGATCTTATTGCTAAAAATCCGGCCAAGTGCGAGTCGGACTCGCGCACGAAGGGTTCCGTAAGTACCATTATCTATAAATAATGGTTCACGGTTTATGCATAAGGTTTATGTTTGTGAAATTAATATTTTTTTTTTTTTTTATTTGAGTTGATTGAATGAAAGGTAAATTGCGGTTTACGATTTATGACGTATTAAAAAAAACTACTCGTTCTACTACTATCTCGTTCAAACCAATTTTCGGTGGGAGTTTGCATGGTAATGTTCATCATATATTTTTTTTAGTTTTATCATTCTCTTATTTTAGAAGTTACAGGCCTGACACACATTTTACCACTTTGGAAGTGTCTCTCACGCAAACTATTCAGTTTAGAAAAAATTATATTAGAAATCTCAATATCATTTTTGAAGACCTATCCATAGATATCCCACACGTATGGGTTTGATGAAAAAAAATATTGAAGTATAGGGAACCTTCAAAATTTATTGTTTTTTTTTTCTATTTTTGTGTAAAAATCTTAATGCGGTTCACAGAATACATCTATTTACCAAGTTTCAACAGTATAGTTCTTATAGTTTCGGAAAAAAAAGTGGTTGTGACATACGGACGGACAGACAGACAATATGACGAATCCATAAGGGTTCCGTTTTTTGCCATTTGGCTACAGAACCCTAAAAAGCTAAAAAGTAAGAAAAATTTCCATATGAACGTTAATAGAATAAAGCAACAGTCTTTAAAAGATCGTGTACATCGTAGTTATTAAAAAATGAATTCCTGAAAAAAAAAATAACTTTTTGGAAACGCGTTGATGTCTTTAGCCCTGCTGGGCCCGCGCAGAGCGTGCCGCGTGCTGTGCGGTGTGCGGCCTGTGCCAAACATTACGTGATTACTTAATATATACTTTTTTGCATTCTTTTAGGACATAACTTTTTCTTTTTAAACGCTTGTAAAGGCTTTGTCCCGGTGCTGGCGCGGTTGCTGATTCCTGATTGATTATAAGCCGGCGAAGTAGACATTAGAAATGCCCTGCTTTACTACACAACGTTAGCTCAAGTTAGACAATGCTTAATCCAGAATGCTGTCACTTTTTAGTTTATATGTTTAGACAGACACATACTTTTGAACACGTAGGTATTAGCCATTGTTTAAACACTGTTTTGTAGTACAAGGTCCAAGTGCAAGTCGAGGCCAATTCTCTCACAAAACATAAAATACCAAGGAACTATAAAGCTTGACTTGGTAGTTGTCAAAGAATACTACGAGTTCAATGCTCTATCACAAAATACAAATGCCCAAGGAGCTGAAACTCGTCTACGAAATTACAATAATCACAAAAACAAAAGAAACATCAAATTCACGTTACGTCACAATTTTATTTTCTTTCAACAATTTATTATTCACTTTCCGTCAATTTGTAATGCTGCCACTATAATTACTTTTTAAATCGAGAATTTTTTGATCTTCTTCCATTTTGTTTTATTTGATGTTAACTTCATAGACGGAGGAGCGGTTATTGAATCCCCGGTGCTCTTAAAACTAAAAAAACATGAAATACACTATCATATACAAACAGATGTCCTAATCGATAGCCGATGAACGATATTTAATTTAGGACCTTATAAAATCCTAATAATGTTCACACAATAAATAACTGTTATGATCAGTGACTGATTTTATATGTCAGGCAGGTGTTAATTACATACTAATTATTAATGACGGCGGTCTACAACATCAGGGTGCCTAGTGGGAATTTTCATTACTATCAGTACTCCTGGTGACACATGCACGAGGAGAGTTAACGTGATCGAATAGAACTCACGCGAGGCACCCTGAACAACAGGGACTTGTTTCTCAGGCATCGAGTATTTTTCCTATTAAAACACAAACGTCTCTTCCTCATCTCACGGGAAAATGTGAGCAGGCGTCAAAAACAAGAACGCTCTAAGTAATCATTGGCCCATTGGTGGTCACTGGGTTAAACGAGCCCACTAAAAACCCACATTATTATTGTTACGGATTTGGGAATAAATACGGCTTAGTACCGCTCTAGCTCCAAATGTATTATTGTTCTCGGAATTTTAAAACTCCATACAATGCAGCCAATAGTTATTCCAAAAAAATATCGATTCTTATACAGTATCGATATAACGCGTAGGGATCGAGTTCTTATACCAACATTTTTATCAGACAAGACCTACTCCGTGCTGTTTACTGGGTGAGAAGTGGCACCGGTAGACGCCTGGCGGAGACAACTGATCAAGTGATTAATATGGCTATAAAAAATAAGGGTTGGTGATAGAAGGGTGAAAATTTAGGGTTGAATGTATTTTTTTATTCCACATATATTAAGCAAAAAAATAAAACAAAAAATGTTTATGGTGGACCATCCTTATCACTAGAGGTATAAAAAATAGATTACAACCGATTGTCAGACCTACCAAATATAAATACAATTTCATAAATCGAGCCGTTTCGGAGGAGTATGGCAACTAACTTGTGACGAGAATTTTATAATTATAGAAGAAGAAGTCGCCAATTACATTATAATCAGGTGAAAGTTTGTACGTAGTGGGTAGCCTCTGGTAGTAACTCTAAGAAGCATTTCTATACAGATTTCACTAAAACCAAGCTAGAAAATCTTCTTATCACCACCAACAATGTTCCCGGGAATCCCAAGGCACGCGGCAGACTTGCGCGGCAGACCGGACCATCGGAAACATGTTTTGCGGAGACATTTAATTTGAATGTAATGACTAATGAGAAATTTATAAACAGAAAATACGTAATTAACGCCAAATAGAACATGAAAGCCGTGACATTTATTCCCTCTTCAACAGAAATATAGCTGGTCTTAGTTGTCTTAGTAAAACAATCTTAAAATAATCTAAATTATATAAATAGCATTGATGAGGAGGTCGTTGACGCCGCGGCCGGCGGCGGCGGCGCGGCGCTTGCGAGCTGCGATCGCGCAGGTCAAGCAACTTCCGCGATGTCGCTCACCAGATAATCATACCTTGTTGAGCTTCTCTGTGCTTTGGGTGAAGCCGTTGGTTGTTTTAAGATAGCGACCGTTAAAGGCGTCGGTCGTAGCCCGGGCTCTCCGGGTGGGAGGCTCTGAGCTAGCTAGAAGTAGGTATATAGATATTACTTAAAATAATACTCCTTTACCTGAAATATTTTGTTTTGTATCAAGTGCGGCGAACACTCCATTATAGCGTATACTCAACTGACAATTCGCAGTAAAGCAGACGGAAGTGGGATCCCTCATCATAGCAATAAGAATAGCAAGACGAGTAGCATGATTGCTGTAAATAAATAAATAAATCGGATGTTTTAAAATTATTTACTAGTGTTCTTATAACTTTTGATAAGATTTTATTGAGTATTGTTATTTTCTAAAGTTCATATACTTTACGCCTTTTTGTTGAAACCATGGTCTGCCCACAAGTAAGTTTGTATGTCGGTCTTCTGAATAAGTCATTTGACGCTGTTACTCAGTAAAATGCGTAATACAGGCACACAGGGTTTCCCAATGTGGGGTCTGCGGACCTAAAGCACAGAAGATTATAAATGAAGCATAATGGCGCGGCCGAGCATTTGACGGGAACGAGATTAATAAATAAAAAAAGGCTACTTATTGCAATAAATATGGTGTTTGAAAACGATTTTAAGAGCCCGCTGATCGTGGAGAAGCTCGGTGGCGCAGCAGTTAATGCGCCCGGTCTGCGAGTGCTGAGGTTAAGCAATTATCGCAAAGGCTGGTCATCGGATGGGTGACCAAAAATGTTTCATCAGTTGTAATAACCAGCGCACCGCACTGACGCGTGCTCCGTGGTGTTACCATCCACGCGGGAGGCTCCGGCCCCAGCAGTGGGGACATACAATTGAGCTGATGATGATGGTCGTGGTTATTTTGCGCTATAGGAGGAAAACCTTGAAAAAGGTCCGAAAAGACTGACCTAATTGATCTAGTACAAATTGTAACAACTAATAATATTATATCGTGCAAATGAACCTATCTTTGATATTGCCCCTTTGATGTTCAAATGAACCTATCTTTAATATTGCCCCTTTGATGTTCAAATGAACCTATCTTTAATATTGCCCCTTTGATGTTCAAATGAACCTATCTTTAATATCGCCCCTTTGATGTTTAAATGAACCTATCTTTAATATTGCCCCTTTGATGTTCAAATGAACCTATCTTTAATATTGCCCCTTTGATGTTCAAATGAACCTATCTTTAATATTGCCCCTTTGATGTTCTGCTCATTTACTGCTTCATTGGGTTCTTGTCTGATGTCTCTGAGATTTTTTTTTGTTAAAGGATTTTAAATCTCAAACAAACTCTCAATTTAATTCAATTTCTTGAAAGATGGCTCTCGTCTCGCTACGATTTAGCCAGTGTTTAGTTTTTGGGCAGGGCAGGCAGGTTCTTGTCTGCTGCGCAGGCGATGACAGCCGCAGCAATGAATGACAGAATTGACAGATGACATTGTTTTGCTTTCTCTGTCCTTCAGCCGACCCATGAGTTAGGCTTTATAAAATTTTTGTAGCGTGCGATCTTTGTCTTTGATTTTTATTCTTATTGTATTGTTTTATACGTTAATGTTTGTAATGTTGTGTTTGAACAGTTTTTTATTTATGTTTATTGTTTAGTGATTCTGTTCCGTGTCGTCTCGTCGACCTCTAGGTCCCGCCATACCAGCGCTGCAGCGGCTATTGTCGTTGTAGCCTATGCTGAGGCTGGGGCTTAGTTGGCCACACTAAATGTATTTTACCTATCTATTCTTAAACTTTTTTATTTTTATTTTCTAATGTCATGTACAATCTGTTTGTGGTCAATAAAATGTAAATGGCCTATTCTATTCTAATATTTACTGACTAAATGCTTTACCTTCACCGACCGCTTTGTATTTTTTCACCCTGCGTAAAGGTGAATTCGAAAAGCCTGAAATCTGTGATGTGTTGAGTTTTTGATCATGTGTGTTTATGTATAAGATTTGTAGAAAACAGTTCAGTAGATCCAGAGAATACCCCTTAACATACAAACAAATACATATTTAGTGTAGGGTACTCATATTGCAACAAAGTAGCGTGTCGGGGCGCCGCGGGCGTCCGGCCTATTCCCATGCGCTCCAAATTTATTGTTCTCTAAAATTCAACTTCTATACATTAATTCCTAAGAACTCCAATGATTTTCATATTAATTCAAATTCAAATTCAAAAATAATTTATTCAGTTTAGGCTACAAGTAGCTCTTGTGAATGTCGCTATGCCATCGGTTCGTAAGTCTACTCTAGGCAGGAGATCTTGTACTGAGAAGAACCGGCAAGAAAATCAGCAAGTGTCTAGCTCTTTTCTCCCTTACAGCGTCAAAAAATATTGGATTATTCCCTATCATAGCAGGACACTTTCCATTACAAATAAACACAAAAAATTATAGAAAACAACCACAACATGTAAAAAAACAAAACAAAAAAATTTAAGTTATCAAATTTACATCAGGTAAAAGTTTCAATTTCCACAATGTCATACAGTACCACTACAGTACTATTATAAAATCTCTAATAACACTCTATTAAAATAATAAATAAAACCACATTTACCAATTTCATTCCCTACAGCTCCAAAACATTCTTTAGGTACTTTGAGATTTGGGTCTTTTCAGCTCCAAGAAAAAAGTCAATATTTCAACATAAAAATCGTTTAATATTTAAGTAACGTAGCATAAGATTGATTGTGATGACTGAAACTGTGATTTTTTAAATTATTTGGTACTATTTTTTTGAATTTTTTTAGTATTTTACTTTTTACGAAGAATTTCTTTTGATTTTTAAGTACATTTAATCTTACGTAATATACTCTATACAATTACTAATTTAATTTAAACATATAATTAACTCTTACATGCACTATATGTGCGAGGACTTTTAAAGCCAAAATCGGTTTTATTAGTCACATATGAGCCCACCAGAAAAAGTGAGCAGAAATAGGGTCGCCGCGCGCCGTAGCCGAAATCGGCATGGATGACATCATCATCTCATTTAATATGTAGGGATAACTGCAACTAAAAACTTATGTCGATCATCGAAACTCACAACTAGAGTTGCTATGTCTGCGCAGTTTCTTTAAGTTAACGTAAACAGCTAGTTGGTAGTTGCCTATTGCCGCAATACGGAGATAAGTTGCTCTGTCTGCATAGCACCTAAGACTGATTGTGATAATCGAAACTGTGATTTTCAAATTGTTACTTTTTAATTTAAGTTTATCATAATATAGATTGTTAATTTGTGATGACATAAATAAAATAAAATTCGTTTATTTTCAGACCAGAGTCCATAGATTGTTAGTACACAAAAACCTTAATCCTATGTTAGTAACGAAAAACAAATTGTTAGTACACAAATAAAACCTTAATTCTATGTTAGTAATTATAATAAAAATAAATAATAATAACACTCTTTTCACTGCTTTGCCTATTTAACATGCAAAGCAGTGAAACGGGCAAAAAAGGGAGTATCTAGCCTCTCTGACATCATTTTTAAAACACTGCCAGGCCCATCCCGAACGCGACGGTGAAGGGAGTAGGACTTCTTCCGCATTATTGTATAGAAGTCGTCAGTCCTTGCATCGGCAACCATGCCCGATGTACTGCAGAAACGACGAAAGCCCAACAGTGCTTTAAAAATATTATTATACGCGCAAAGCATTGTAGACCCCCTGGTTAAAATTAAACCATAGTCCGCTACCATAAAAGTTTTGACAGTAGGCTTTAAATAAGGTTAATTTTACCTCTACTGTACAGCGTGAAAACCTATGCCTCAATATATTTCCACGAACCGACAATGCCCTGCGCTCTCTCTCAATATCACAATTGGCATCTAAAATTTCAGTCACTGCATGACCAAGGCACTGCAGGCCCAATGGCACTCCGTTCAAAAGTAGAGGGGGTACATTTTTAAGTCTTTTTATATTACCTCTAAAAATCATAAATTCGCTCTTTTTCTCATTGTACTTTAGTCCATGCTCCAAAACATAGGTCTCACATTGTTATAGGAGCTTTCTTAAACCACCCAGCGATGGGCTGAGCAAAACCATATCATCTGCATAGTTAATATTATTAACACAGACATTATCAATATGACAACCTATATGGGTGCTGCTTAGCCCAGCGATGACTTGATCTATATATACATTAAAAAGCAAAGGAGAGGTTAGTCCACGTTTTCTTACACCACATTTTAAGGTATATTCGTCAGACAGTGTGTTTCACCACTTAACAACATTTGTCTGATTACTATACCAGTGGGATAACATATTTACAATTTCTGAGGCCACTCCTGCCTCCCTTAGTTTTGTCGAGAGTTTATTATAACATACAAGATCAAATGCTTTACTGAGGTCGAGGAAGCATGCATATATGGGGGTCTTTCTTTTGACATAATAATTAACTGAAAACTTTAAGGACATTATAGCACTTTCCGTTGACAATTTTTCCCTAAGACCAAACTGACTATCATGCAATTTAATACATGATTTGAAATAGCTATTCATTACACTATCTAGCACTTTAGCTAATATATATAGAGGCAAGAGATATAGGCCTATAATTGTTTTCATCTGTTATATCCCCAGTAGAGTTTTTAGTTATAGGTACAACAATAGTCTTCATCAAGTCAGGTGGTAAGTAGGCATGGCGAATACATAAAGTATAAAACATGGCCAATACCCTATAAACATGTGTACCCGTATGCTGGAGATGCTCAATAGCCAATCCGTCATGCCCGGGTGACTTGCCAGCGTTTCATTGCTTTAATGCACATTTTTACCTGACTGGCATTTACTCCAATTGGCTCTACTTGCACCGTGCCAAGTGCACTGTGCTTATCTGACTCAGTATAGAGCATCGCTCCAGAATCTAACAATGGTTTCATCATGAACTGGTTTTTAAACCTATTTGCAATATATAAAGGACTACAGCTGTCAGGCAAACTTATGTAGCCATTTAATTTCTTAGTACCTTTCCAAAAGTTTTTAAACTTTTTCTTAGAATGTTCTGATGCTAATAGGTCCATTTTCAATTTTTCATGATTATTTTGACAAAATTTAAGTCTTGATTTGAATATTTTGGGCTGTGGTACATTTTCTCAAACACTGGCCCACTGGTTGGTTTTTCAAACAAAATATACATTTTATAATCAATCCTAGCCCGCCTGTGGGCCTCGGATACATGCTTATTCCAGCCCAGAATACATTTCCTTTTAGAAGACACTTTTTTGTATTTTTCATTTACAGTCTCAAAAGATGCTTCCCAAATGCACTGACAATAGTGCTATATAGATTATCTATAACTATTCTATGTTCTGGATCACTGCAAAATCTATCAGCACATTGGTTAAAATCGCATGGAAAATCAATGCCTCTCAATTTCTTATTGCACAACTCATGATATCTATCTATTTTATGTTCATTCTTATTACCCCATATTATCCCATTAAGAGTACATTTTTTTTCAGTCTGTTTACTTTTAATAACTTCCAGATCACATTCAATCTGAAGTGGAAGATGGTCTGACTAGAATACATCATATATCACTTTAATATTAGTTATAGCCTACCACCCAGCTACTGAAACAATGCAGTGATCCAGCCAGCGCTTGCACTCATGTGCTTCACTTACAAATGTGAAAGTGCCAGATGAAATGCCCAGTTTTATTACATCAGCACACATCCATTGATTTTCAGAACAAAATTTAAACAACTCATCATCAAAAGGGGCAGATGGATGCGCATTGAAGTCACCTAACACAAATACAGATTCAACCTGACTGTCTTGTATAATTGCACTCAACTCACCGAAGCATTGAGAAAACAAAGGAAGGTGATGAGCCCTGTCTGTAGGCATGTAGACACTAAATATTAAACTTTCCTTATTTCCACTAGTAACCACTTTAATAGCAGCGATGCGCTCATTTATACACTTAACTATTGAGCCATTTACGAATTTACTTTTACGCCACAACAAAGCCACACCACCATGTGGCTTTCCGTTCAGCAGCCCTGAAGACATGTCCACCGAGGACTTCGCAGTGTAGCTAAAGTTGTCATCAATGTTACCAAGAAGATGCAGGTCGCAAGGTAATAACCACGTTTCCTGAAGAGCAATGATGTCAGCATTGTGACAAAGGCATCTCACATATTCAATGCTTCTGTTTATGTTTTTGCAATTGTAGCTTATAAGTTTAATTTTACTTTTTGTATTATCCATTAATGTCCAATATACCAGTCTTTTTCATCGTCTGATCAGCTGGGTTCCGCTTTCTAAAATAAATATACTTTCTAAAGGTTATCCCTTCAGGCCATAAGTTTTCGTCTAAAAACATCTCAGTTTTACATTTAGGTATGATCACCTTAAACGCCTGATACGGTCTTTCCTTTTACATGTTAATTTCTTTCATAGTACACATCCATCCATAGTGTACATAAGCTGTGATTATCTCAGTAGTTAAAATTATGTAAATAATTCCAATTTCATTTACCCTATAATCTTGTGTAATCATTTCTATTATATGAAGAATGTGACAAAAGTTACATATATATATTTTAAAAATGTTACCAATTTCTCATTAAAATTGGTACCCACATAAATTTAAGCAAATATTCATACAAACCATGTTCAAAACTACTTAATAAAAAATTAATATTATAGTATAACATGTTTTAATTCTGTTAACCGTACAGTTTGTTTTGAAGCCCTCGGGAACATTCTAGTAAATAGGTCTATAATTAATTAATATTGTAATATAATTTGGAGCTCCGGGGAATCAATGTATGGAGATCAGAAGTATTGAAGAAATATATTTGCATTCGCTTTTGGAGCCCTTGAGAACGATTTTAAAAAATAATATTAATATATCATTTTACTCTTGGAGCGCTTGGGAACAAAATCTTGGAGCGAGCAGGAATAAGCCGGGCGGGGCGTCCGTAAATCAACAAGCAAGCTTTATTGCCTAGCTAACAACAGCATTGTGTTTATTTTCCGCGCAGGTAAATCAATTAGAAGGAAGCGCTGTCTTCATTTAGTATGAATTATGGAGTATTTTGTGGGGACTTAATTAATAAACCCCAATCATATTTTATAGTATTCCAAAAGCTTCTTTGTTAATACTTTGTGGGAATTAAAGTGATTTATGGAACAGCCCTGCGGGTGCTTCGGCAGGCCAGTGCGGTGCCACTATTTATAGACTGAATACAAGGACGAGAGCAATTAGTTGCATCAATGCCGCGCGCCCCCGCCCCCGCCCCCGCCGCGGTCTCTTGGCCGCCGCAGGAGAGGAGCCGATTACGCTGCAACTAGAGACGTCGCCTGATTTATTCTTCAATAAATCTCCTTGCAGAGCGCCGCCCCCGCGGTCCGGCGCACAACTTCACAATCACTTTGTCCTTCGAGACTTCTGGACGCCCATTAGTCAAGAAGCGAGCACAAAAAAGCCGGACAACAAAATAAGTTGGGCGTTCTCTCACAATAAGTCCCCATCGCCATTGCTCACTTGCCGTCAGGACCACTGAAACCTTCACGTGGCTTGGATCACGCAACTTTTCTTCACTTTTATAATGGTATTTTTTATAACTTAACTAAATCGGGACGGGACGCTAGAAGGTCTACAAAACAAGAAGGCTTGCTATAATTTAATACAGTAAATAAGGGAAAAAAATATAGTATGCCCCTCTTGGTTTTGTTCGTTGATATGAGCAAAGCCTTCGATTCGACATTGTTCCACACAAGAGATTAGTTCAAAAATTTGACAGTTATGGGATTAGAGGTAACACCTGTGGTGGGATAAAAAGCTATCTATTAACAGACAGCAACGTACTGAGACAGGACGATGGGAGCGACAGTCAGACAGATTGCGTTTAAAGGGTGCACATATCAACCAAATTATCGGTTAAATACCTGTTGGGTACCACAAGGCAATGTGCTGGGGCTTCTACAGTTTCTGCTAATCATAATAGTTTGCCACTGCCACTCGAGCTAAGCAACTCTTCGTGCTTTGTCGGTAACCTTTGTTCTTCTGCGGATCTCATCATTTTTGATTGAGAGAAACCTCATATCCGCATAACAGCATAGCCCTCTTCATTGCTCTTTGAGTGAACTTGAGCCTTCTTATGAGACCTGTCGATGTCGTGACGTATATATATCATCACTGGCGTCGTCGCCAAAAAGCGACCGCAATTGAGCATCCAATGACGTCACTAAGCCGTTGTGTATGCAGACGAGCTGGCGTGCTTTCCTGTGGCGGGCGTTAATGGAGCGGAGAGCCTCTTAAAGACGGCAGCCTCTTTACGGCCGGTCCACCGAATCACGTCATGTTACGGCCGCCGCGCCGCCCCGCGCTCCTGCCAAAGTGGCACTAAATCACTTTCTCGCTTTAGAAATGCAGGTTCTTGTGATAGCCGATAGAAGGTGCACTTTAACGTAACATCGAAACGACGAAAATAAATATAAAGGTATTATGATTGCATGTATGCGTGTGTATAGTGTCCAATAAAGACTTTATCTATATTATATCTATCTATTTAAGGTTTCGGCGTGAGGCACTGCGCCGCGCCTGTGCTGAATATACTTACCTGCCCGGATTATGTCACTCGGCGCGGCTCGTAAATCGCTCGTAAAGTTATGATTTCCTTTTACTGCGTAATTTTTTCACGTTTACTTACTCTAATACCTTCGATTATATTATATAGCTACCTACACAAACAAGAGGATAGACAGAGGCACACTGTTAAAAATATAATAAAAAACAAATTAGTACATTTGTGCTCTTTTATAAATATAAACTCGTATAGGTACTTAAATACGAAAGTATCGTCTGAGCTGGGCTCAGGGAATTTAAATAAATTAGAATGTTCAATCATTCGGTCACTCGTACGGTACAAGCGTGCAATCTACTTTGTTGTCGTCGTGAGTAATAGTCGTGCGTGGCCCAATCGGCTAGCTAAGGAGATTTACACACGTTCGTGCTTTATGCATGCCACATTACCACCAACATGTATGTTAACGATGTGTAGTAGAGTGCTAGTGCATGGGCGCTGGCGGGCCGCCGCTTACGCACTCGTCCCATTCACGGCGCGGGTCGAGGCCGCGGCGGTCGGCGGGGGCGGCGGGGGCGGCGGGAGGAGAGGGGGGCGCGGGCTACAATGAAATGCACTCGCATTCGCACATGTAGGATGCGAGCGATGCGATGTAGAGATTTAGGTAGATGCAGCGGAGGTTGGCGGCGCGCCAGCGGCAGCGTCCGAATGCACGCCGCATCAGCCGCGTGCCCTCAATAAACGGCGCCGGCGATTCCGCTCAATTATAAATATTAACTAGAATGACTCTTAATGTCGTAGACCTTGCTCTGTCAACGAGCTGATTTTTATTTATACACGTAATTTTATATAAGGTACATTATGTACATACTTACATTCATTGTTCATGATAGCATAGTCGATGATAATAGTTCACCATTCGGCAGCCGCATTGAGCGAGCAATGAGATCGTATTTTGCTTTGGATTTGCTCAGCAGCTAACTACAGGCGCGAGTCACCGGAGCGGGTGAAAAGTGAATGAATTAATGGCAGTAGGCTCCGAGCGGGCGATGACCCGCCGCGCGCCCCCGCCCCCGCCCCCAACCCATCGCCCCGCGCCCCCTCCCGCCCAAATACATCCTCAGCGATGTAGGTGCTGGGCTGTCTACAATACGTCTACGTTTCAACAGTCATAGCTATGCGGTGTTATTAATATGAGAATAATTTGGCAACATTACATATATCCAATTTAAAAATTATAAAATAATTGTATAACTTATAATTTGTAAAAGAAGTTATGTAACAAGTTATAAAAAAAAAATTACCAAATTAACTCACAGAAAATTGTTCTCGGCAATTTCCTGTAAATTAAAATAGAAAAACCTTTTCAAAGATACAAATTACAAAATAAAAAATGCCATTCTGTAGTGAATTGATCTGGAACCATTATAAGTATTTCGTCGTATTCCACGAATAGCGTCGTAATTGCAAAACAGCTACTTTTCAGTAGAAGCCTACCTAGGTATTGTGTTTATTTAAAAAAATTAGGATATCGATAATTTTTCGCTTTAACATGGATAGGCATTCTGTAGTTTGACCAAAACGATTACATTTATTTATTTATTAATAAGGCTAAATACATATGATTCATTTCAGAAGACAAAGTTTGAAAAACAGTTATACTTGTATGTATTTAAAAAATTAGGTATGGACAACATTACAGTCAATATTTCCTATCCATAACCGTTTTTAAAAAAATCATAAAAGGAGAAAAACTGAAAAACTATTTCTAATCTATTAAAAATATTAATTAATTTTTATGTTACTAAATTAACAATAATATAAAAATTGTAATAACAGGTTATGTTAATGACAAAAATGTATGGATATAGTTGTACATACACAATAGTGTAAATTAATGTTATAAATGTGATATAATAATTCTCTGTTTTTTTACAAGCTTTTATTTAGTTTTTAAAAATAAACTTGTAAGTTAGTATATTGTAACACTACTTACCGGAGAAAGAAACAGGCCCTTGCCGAGTTTCTTGCGGCTTTTTCCCGGTACAAGGTCTCCACCACATGGTTTACAAAGTCATGGCTTTTAAAAAACACTTGTTAAAGTTATTTTTAAATAAAAAAATGCTTTTTTTTATTTTAGGTTAGTGGTTTTTTACATGAAAATTGAAGCGCACGAATTGTTAGACTGGACGATATCTTAGGTATAGAAAGTAGAATCACTGAATAGATATCGTTCAGTAAGAATGTAAAAAAAATAAATGAAATAAGAAAGCCCTAAAAACCCTTGGGGAAACGATGAACTTCAAGATCTTACTTAATTAACTCTAAGGCTTTACACATTCCCAATTACAAATATACCTGTGATGTCACATTCACCTCTCCTCAAAGTAAGTAGTCTCTTCATGCAAACCTACGGCATGATTCTTGAAGTAGTTGCACTGAGGCTGCCAGGACGTTACGGCACTCATGTAAGCTATACAATACTTAAGAATCTGAAAACTACATTTCATTCAAAAGTCACCTCGTTCCACGGTAGTTACTCGAGCATTGAAAAAAGTGTGCGTTCTTATATTAGACCCACACCCATATTTAAACAGTAAGTAGTCGTGCACAAATGGACCTCAAATTCCTACTGAAGTGATGTTGAAACAGTCATTTCACTAATATATTTTTTTTACATTTAATATTTTCCGCCGAAGCCTTTCGTCCCAGGGGTCAAGGCTCCTTTGGTTGTTTCCATTACACGCTGGAAAGGATAATGTGCGCCCAAAAGCTAACGCAAACCTGTCAATCATTCGTTAGGGTTATCGCGATCGGCCCTAAATTAAATCCGCTCGCTGAAAGAGGTGCGTATTGCGGAAAACGCGCGTGTGCGTGCGGGCGGGGGCGGGGGCGCGTCGGGGGCGCGGGGGCGGGCGCTGGCGATGATGGATGGCGGCAATAACGAGCGCGGAGGGTCGCCGCTCGTTACGGCCGCTCCGACCCGCGTGACAGTTGACACCGCCGCCGCCGCCGCCGCTGTTGCTACGTCTGTCGTCCTTCATTCAAGGTCCGAGGTCCTATCTTCAATACTGACTATAAAACAGAATTGAGTGTAGTAGAAAACCCACGCTCGTGTCACTGAGGCTTCTGCACAAAATCAGAGAAACCATTAGTAGCGACGCGTCCCAATAAACTGCCCAATAATCTAGTTTGCGATATTTGGGATCAATGTTTTTAACGCGTCACTAACCGTGCAATCGAGTTTGCGATCGCCCACTAAACTTGTAAGAAATTAGTTTAGTGATATCTGTCGCTGTCAGCGCGGCGTTAACCGCCGTTTTATGGGCACTTGCGGCACGGCTGCGGCGCGGCTGCGGGCTTGGCGCCCGGTTTATTGCTTACATGTGGTAGTTTTATTACAGGAATACTTTATTTTTCCGAATAAGTATATTATACGGAATGTCATCTGCCTAAAATGCTTTCTGTCGCTCTGCACAGAGATAGATGTAGAGTCTGTACATTTACTGTACACTGTGGAAACATTTTATTATTAGGTACCTTTTATGAACTTGTTTTATGTGTTATTTAATACCGCTTTTGTGGCAATCAGGCATACGGCCCGCCTGATGGTAAGCGGTTGCCGTAGCCTATGTACGTTTGCGAGCCGACCCTGTATACTTAAACGTTTACGCTTATTCCTTCGAGAATACCTCGGCTGGATCATTCCACACGCTGAGCTGAGTGAGCCTCACTGACGGGCGCTTGTGTGTCGCAGGGACGTGTCCAGCAACAACATCAGCACGCTGCCGCGCGACGCGCTGCAGCCGGCCGCGGGGCTGCGCGACCTGTGAGTACCGCACGCCGCCACCACTCTACACGCATTCACTTTATTCAATTTATATTATTTATATTGCTGATGCTATATTAATATTATTTATATATTATAGCATCAGCAATCACGGTACGCCTGATGCGGTCCCTAACTCGCTGTACGGCGACAGAAATAGATACCATCTTTATGGTGGTAGCCCTCATTGGCTAAAACCAGCTGTACTGACCACTTTCCTGCGCAAATTTAGTCAAAGTCAAAGTCAAAGTCAATTTTTTTATTCAAATAAGCTTAAGTAAAGTGCTTTTGAATCGTCCATACTTTTTTTTACCTACTACCCATTCAAGTCTATTTTTTAGCTGTGGAGAAGAATGGGCGCAAGATACTCCACAGCTTTATAAGAAGTAACAACATTTACAAAAAAAAAAAACTTTGTCGTTATCCTGTCCAAACCATACAATATTTAATTGAATTTATTTACAATTAAAAACTTTCAAGATCCCGGAATTGTAAAGGAATTAAGAATTTAGTAATAAGATTCCGCCCTAAATATTGTATATTTTAAAATGAAATACTTTATACGCACGCGTTCCGCATCCTCGCAGCGTGCAGCGTCCGCGCTCGCGGGAACGACTGGCGGCCGGCGTCTATAAAGTGTGTAGTCGAAATCTATAGGTTGTTAAATTTATAGTCGTTTAAGGGTAGTATCAAGTTCTAAAAAACCTTTTTTATTTTTTTTATTTAATTTTATGAACCAAATAAAATTTTAATTTCTTTTTTTTCTTTCTTTCTTTCTTTCTTTTCTAAACTGTTTATTAAAGTTATGTTATGTTCTGATATAGATATATGTAGCAAAACAAAACAAAAACATCAAAATGAAATAATTGTAGTCAAGAAGCTAGAGCTGTGCGAGAAAGTAGAGCTGTGTCATTATAATCCTGAATATCAAACTCCTCGCAGGGCTTCGTAGTTTTAGAAGTTGATATCAATGGGGATATCACGACTAATTTAAATAGTAAAATGACTGTGCCTGCGACTCGGACTTCTCGGCGCCCACGCCGGCGCGGCGTGGAGTTGAGTGTTTGCATTTTAAGTTTGATGGTGGCACTTCACATGGCTATTTGTATTCGCGTATTTGCCATATTTGGCAAATAATTGCCATGTGTTGTAGGGCCATTACATAACTACTACATAGTGCGTGGGTAGAAAAAAAGTTAATAAACGTAAAGCCTAAACGAAATACCTAAAAATCGTCTTCGTCCTATCAAAAATCGTTCCTTGGAGATAACTGTACAGTCTGCAGTCATGAGAGAAAATGTTTTAGAGTACAAGTCATTAACTGAAAATGTTTTAGATCAAAGCGGCCGCACCACAGAACACCTGGCGGCACAGATGCTTATCTCAACACTTAGCACTTCGAGAACAATACTTACCCGGCTATAATAAATTGTAACGCGTCGCCTGCCGCCCGCCCGCCGCCGCGGTCCCCGCGCGCGCAAACCCTGCAAGCTAGATACTACAATTGTTTTGTGGTTTCGCAATGAGCAACATGCCGATTGTATGTATCACTTTCGCGATCGTGGCCCCAATACAGATCAAAGAGAATAATCACCAAGAGGTGAGAGCGGGGGCGAGGGCGGGGGCGGGGGCGGGGGGCGATGCAAATGCGTCTAATTCCGATGCGAGCCGCGGCTCCGGGCTACAATATCCGCGGTACGCGCCCGCCGCGCCTCCGGCTTCACCTATTCAACTCGAAGATTTATGTCTTTCACTAAGCTCGAATATGTCGCGAATACAACGGGAATGAGGTTGTTAAAAAATATACCCACTTCCTATATGTACCCGCTAGTAAATCTATTCTAGAAATACTTTTATATATTTTATATTTTTATTTTATTTTATAAAATCTTTTCAGTTTTTTTCTAACACACTACTTATGCTTTAGAATTAACCAAACTACAGTCAAGATATCTTTAGAGTTAATTGAATCTCACCAAAACATAAACTGTGGCATTATTGACGCGCGCGCAATCCAAAGATCGTGAAAAATGCTGAACGACGAGCGACGGCGACGGCTGATCGGAAAGGCTCTGCCTTCCATTCCTGCCGTAAAACAGCTTCGTCCGCTGTTTCCTATTCCTATTCCTATGTTTGAATATTTACACACCCTGAATTTTAAGTCTTTTATTCTCGTGTGTACTCATGAATAAGAATTTAAGTATTTGTATTGGGTCAACTCTGAAATCGTCCTGCTTCAGAACAAAATGTATGCGATTTTTTTTAAATATTATATTGATATTCACTGTCCTGCGGGATGATTAATGCGCTACATAAATGAGTTCTGTATTTGTTCTACCGAAGCAGCTATATGTATACAGGATGTTTGGTAATAGGTCTATCATCATCAGCTCATTTTTATGTCCCCACTGTTGGAGCACGAGCCTTCCCTGTGGATGGGAAAAGAGAACGGGCCATAAACCACCACGCGGGCCCAGTGCGGTGCGGTGGTTGTTAACGACTGCTAATGCAGCCGGAACCGACGGCTTTACGTGCACGACGAAGCACGGAGGAGCTGGAGATGATAAATGTTTGGTTATCCATCCGGTGACCGGCCTTTGCGAAAGTTGCTGACCTCCGCACTCGCAGACCGGGCGCTTTAAACACTGCGCCATCGAGCTCTTCATAAAGAACACTGTGATGACTAGATTTACATTTCTATTAAAAAACTCAATTTATTTTATTACAATTTTTTGTTAATTTCTGCAAATTTTCAATTTCTGTTTATGTTCATAATTTCCCAGGGTTCTATGAACGGTACCCTATCTGCCACATTCGGGATTATACATGTATTACCAAAAACCCTGTGTAGGTAATTTCTTCCGTTTTAGTTTTCTTCAAAATTGTATAGTACTGTAAGCCATCAGCAATGTACTTTTGTATGACGTACCTACTATAAAAATAAAAAAAATCTGGGTCGGCTATTGGTTTTACATTAGAATTTATTACTTTTGTTCTTTTATTTAAATCAAAAATTAAGATTACTGATATTAATGTACGGTTAAAAAAAGGACACCCAGCATTACTTACTTATTCTGTGACCCAGCGATGTATTTCTATAGTACAAAATATAAAATAAGCAAACCATATTCTATATTTAATTTATATTAGATCATCTTATTTATCGCCCTTGATTTGAAAGAGGAGAGCACTCTCCGTCTAACTTTTATTACTCTTTGTTGTACCTATCTTTGTATTATGTTTTAAGAGCGTTTACGCCACTTTTAACTATAACGCCACATTTAACTAAACCATAACATAACAGGTGTTCATTAGGTGACGTAAAAATGCTAAATTACTTCATTCAGATAGTTTGTTGAGCATAATTTGATTTTCTATCTCTAATTACTAGATATGATTTTTTTTTCATTAGTGGCGCTAGTGTGCGGCGTAAACGCTCTTAAGTTTAATGATAAGTTTTATAATTTAATACAAATCGCCTTTATTCAATGAATTACATAACACAGCCTTTAAAGATATAAAATATGTGTTGAGATTAGTAGTGAAGTAAAACAAACCGTGATGTTGTTTGGTAGGAACCTGTCGTCTAACCGGCTAGAGTCTGTGTCGAGCGGCGCGCTGGGCGGCGCGGCGCTGGCGCGGCTGTGGCTGGACCGCTGCGGGCTGCGGCGGCTGCCGGCGCACGCGCTGCGCGCCCTGCACCACCTGCACTACCTGTCAGTACACACACACCATATCGCATTGACACGCGGGCGACGCGCGACGACAGTACCACTGCTTATCGCTTCAAAAACAATGCGTATGTCGTCTGTTTAGTCACAAACAACAATATCTTCAGCATTCTGTAGCTCTACATGTCAATAGAATGGAGAAATCTTCACGCCCTCAACCTGGGTGCTACTCAGAAGAGTCGTTAGCACCACAATAAACGTCTCAAGCTCTCCATGCCCACCAAAGTACACTTCCATTAACACCAAAATGGCGGGAAATACTGACTTGAAGGTCAACCAATGTTACTGCTTTTGTATATGTTGCATGTAAGATGGCGCTCCACATTAAAAAACAACAATATTTGTCGCAACACGTCCATAAGTCTGTAAGTAACAAAAGTTAAGAATTTATATCTATTAAGAATCCGCCGACCTCAGATATCTGACACCAGTGTGGTGTCATCGCTTCGTCAGAGAATGAACTCGAAGAGCTGTTCAAGAGAGAGGATCTCTGGACGGACTGGACTCTCAATATACAAATCCAAAATCAAAGTCGCGGTCAGGGATCGAGCTAGTCAGCTCCCGAGCTCTGGCAAACTATCAGATCTCGATTTTGTGAATGATTACGAGTATCTCGGCTTCATAATTATAACCATGAATCGGATCACAAATCAGTAATCAGGGATGCTGTTCGAAGACGCACTCAGATGGCTCAAGTTGCAATGGGTAAGATCATCTGAATTTGGCAGGATAGGAAGGTCTTCCATGTCACCAAGATGAGACTGGTGTGATCTCTGGTATTCTCGTATTTATTATATAATATATTTTTAGCAACCAGAGGTAAATTTAATTAAAAAAAATAACATTCTATACACGAGATTTTAATAAATTTTACTTTTAACCATTACAAAAACAACTAAATAAGAAAATAATTTGATTAAATGAAAATTGAGTTCCCAAACGGACAGGGGTTCAGCTTATAATGTTGACGCTGCCAAGTCTCGAGCAAAAGTGAGCTCCGGAGTGCGGTGCAGCTGGTTTTATTGGCTTGTTCCCCCACTCGCCGCCCCTCTCTCTGCTAGCATAGTCAGATTTAGCTCATACGGCCTCTCCTGACTGGAGGACGCCCTCGTTCTCATCTGTGTTCGGTTGTTCTAAGTCTGCAGCCCTCGAAGTGCTTGGAATCGGTTCTTGACTCCCTTCATCGACGGGTACATCACAGCGTTCGGCAACTTGCTCAGGTGTGGACTCCCCAGCATCATCTTGGTCTGCACCTAACAACATAAATTGAACAACATTGAGAATTTTGCTAGGTCTCTTTAGCGAAATGCTAAAGAGTATTTCATTCAAAATGCAATATAAGAGCCATAGGCACGACGTTAGCTTAACTCGCAAGCCAGAGAGGAAGCACGACGTTAGCTGTCTCGGCTGACAAGAAACATAGGCACGGCGTTAGCATAATTCTGTCATAGCACTAGTAAAGAGGAAGCACAACGTTAGCTGTCTTTACACAGCACCCAGCAAGGAGGAAGCACGACGTTAGCTATCCTTGAGGTCTGTACCATAGAAACAAAACGTCAACAAGGAGGAAGCACAACGTTAGCTGTCCATGTGACCTGCATCACACTCATGTGACGTCTTACTTACTCTCAAAATATGCAGCACACGCATCAGGAGTCCATTCCCCTCGCCACGGTACCATGTACTCTGCAGCGGCCTGGGTCGACTTGCCATAGGAGCCTGCCACCAATTGCAGCTCGTATCGACCCTGGGGAAGCGCCTTGACCACTCGGTAAGGTCCGCGCATGCCCGAGTCAAGTTTGCCAGTCGCTTGTGCCTGTTTTATAACAAAAACAAAAGAATTAACTTCAAACACTCGAGGGGACTTCCTGTTACTATTCACAGACGCATCCTGATAGCGTTGATTTGCTCTCAACCGTTCGGAAGCCCGTTGTCTTTGCATTTCTCTTAGAGCATCACGGTTCGGATGAGAGTTTTCTATAGCAATGCCACGAATCAGATGACGTATAAGAGGTGTGGCGGCTTCGATGCCCACTAATAAATTTAGTGGTGAAAACTGAGTGGTTTTCTGCTTGGATACGTTCAGAACAAGCTGGAGACGCCACATACTATCCGACCATTCATTTTGACGATGATTGCACTGTATTCGGATCATATTTAATAGCGTTCGACAGTACCGTTCTACCTGTCCGTTCGAGTGATGCATCTCGGGCGTTATCTGATGCATGTCAATACCTAACTCCGTTACACAATTCATACATTCTACACTTTGGAACATTCGTCCACGATCAGTAACAATAAGCTTAGGTGTACCAAATAAAGATATTACATTTAAAAGAAGTCGTTTTAATTCCGTTGCATCCTGACCAAACATAGGATATAGCAAACAGAACTTTGAAAATGCATCTATTACAATCAGTACATATCGGTAGCCCTTAGATTCAGGTAATGGGCCTAATGCGTCCATATGAACTACTTCAAAGGGGACCTCAGGCTTCTCCCATGAACATATGGGTTGGTGAGGAGCCCTCGGTACTCTTTTATGCGACAAACAAATAATACAATGCCCTACATATTTTTGAACAAAAGATCTCAACGATGGAAACCAGAAATGTTTCCTTATTAGCTCCAAAGTTTTGTCTGTGCCGGGATGATCATGTTCATCGTGAAAGACTCTAAGTAAACTAAGTCTATGTCCTTTAGGAACATAACATAAAAGCCTCGGCTGCTCGCCGACTGGGGAATACTTATACAAAAGGAGATCATTCTTTCTAGCATATCTATTAGGGTCAAGGTGTCCGTCCGTTAGTTGCTGCAGAAGCTGCTGAGTTTCTTCATCAGCGGCTTGTGCTATGCGAGCCCAGTTTTGTTGCTTACGAACCTCACACACATTTACAGGATTGCGGCTCAAATAGTCCGCGTGAGCCATAGAAACACCCCTACGATACTCCAAGGTGAAGTCAAAGTCCTGCATGTAGACCCACCATCTGGCCACCCGAGGCAATAAATCCTTCTTTTTCTGCGTAGATTTAAGTGCGTTACAATCTGTAACCACAGTAAAATGTAGACCAACCAGATAGTGTCTAAAGTGTTTCAGGGCTTTGACCACAGCCAAGGTCTCAAGTTCGTAAGAGTGGTATTTCAGTTCTGCGCCCTGGGTTCGTTTACTAAAATAACCTACGGCACGTTTCTGTCCCTTCTCATGAACCTGCAACAGTACTCCACCGTAACCAACAGAACTGGCATCGGTATGCACTTCTATAGGAAGATTACGGTCATAGATTGCCAACACGGGTTCGCTAGTAAGTAATGCAATTATATCTTGCCGTACTTCTTCTTGCTCACTATCCCATATGAACGGCTCGCCCTTTTTTTGTTAATTTAGTGATAGGTGCAGTTTTAGTGGCAAACGCGGCAATATAACGGCGAAAGTAACTCGCCAAACCTAAAAATTGGCGAACCTGTTTGACTGTCTTAGGGATGGGTGCTTCAACGAGAGCCTTAACCTTTTGAATACTCGGCTGTACCTGACCTTCACTTATAGTGCGCCCTAGATACTCTATCTTAGTGGCTAAAAAGGAACATTTCCTTAAGTTTATGGAGAACCCAGCCGTAGTTAATGTTTTAAGAACTTCGCCGAGGGTCGTCAAACCTTCAGCTACCGTGTCGCTCAGGAGTAACACGTCATCAATGTACACTAGGGTTTTGCCTAATTCAATGTGTTGGCGAAGTGTTTTCGAAATAATTCTTTGGTACACAACGGGAGCATTCGCCAGACCGTAAGGCATTTTCAAATATTCGTAATGCCCTTCCGGTGTGACGAATCCTGTGAGTGGTATAGACGCGTTATCCAGAGGAATCTGGTGGAAGCCAGTTGCCATGTCTAAACTCGTAAAAAACTTATATTTACCTAAGCGGTCAATATGATCGTCTATGAGTGGCAGTGGAAAACGATCTTTTACTGTAATCTCATTCAGCTTACGAAAGTCGACACACATACGGTCCGAACCGTCTTTCTTTTTTACTAAAAGAACCGGGCTAGCAAACTCTGATTCCGACTCGCGAATAATATTTTTATCAAGAAGATCTCGAATGATCTCACGAACTTTCAAAATTTCGGGATACGAAAGCCGATAGGGGCGATAGTTAACAGGCGCGCTATTATTTAATTTAATTGACATGCTACCAGTGTTAACTGTACTAGCAGCGGTGCCAGCAATAAAATATTTTGAAAATTCATCAATTAGACTAAAAAGTCTCTTTAAATCTTGACCAATCAATGTAGTATTAACTGGCGATTGAACAACTGAGGAAACATGCATGACGTCATAAGTTAATTTAGGTTCACAAGTAAGATATTGCCTATCGCGCGTTCGTATGTAAGTCACACCTTCTCGGTTTAGTACATCGGTACCTACTATAACCGGAGTATTCATAAATTCAGGGGACACTACTTGTAAATCTACTTCCAATGAAATTTCGCTGAACTCTATTGTTAAGGTTACAAAATATGTGGATTCAATCTCCTGGCTACCAATGCCCTTTAATATTCTAAAAGAAGGCTTGCGAGCACATTTAAAATGCTTAAGTAGTGAAAAAGATATTAGTGAAATGCATGAGCCACTGTCAATGAGGATATCAACTGGCACACCCTGTATAACTGCAGCAACAATATCACTCTTATGGCTTTCTAGATTTTCGCGGCAAAAATTTACTGATTTGTTATTGCTAGACTCGGATTTTAATTTAGCAAAGCATGTCTCGATTTTGTGACCAGGCTTTTTGCAAAAACTGCACGGCTCTATTTTACTGGCACCGGAAAAACCGTTTGTTCTTTGCCTATTTTCGGTATTGGAGTTACTACCACTAACATTAGGCTTCATCCTTTTATTACAATTAGATTGTCTATGGCCATGTTGACCACAAGAAAAGCATTTACCCTCCTCAAATTTCCTCTTACGAAAAGATGTATCACGCTTATTTTTAAAAAAAATATCATTACGTGATTGGTTAACAAATTTTTTATTATTATGAGATGTGGAATCAGGTTTAACATAAGTTGAGAAATATTCAACCAACTCACTGGGCATTAATTTGGCGTTGGTTGCTGAAGCACGTATTTGCGTATCAGTAATACCTCTTATTACAATGGCAGAGATAAGTTCGTCACTTAGACCCTTTACAATACGCAAACGTAACAAAGACCGACGGGCATAATCAGCGTAAGTAGGGTAACTGTCAGAGTTAGTACACATTACATCATACAGAATATTCGCAAAATCTGGTTTTTTAGGACAGAGGGGTTTAAATTCCAATTTAAAATTGGTCCAACTGCGATCGTTAGTGACCCACTCGTTGAGCCACGTCCTAGCGTCTCCTCTCAAACAGTTGCCAATACGCGACAAGCATTCGTAATCGCTCCACCCGTTCGTAACTTTGGCACGGTCTACTTCCGCACACCAGGTTTCAATATCATTGACACTAGGATCAAAGTTTGAAATATAATAAGATTGGTTCGATCTTACCGCAGTGTTGATTGATCGTATCGCATCGATTAAACGATCAGTCGTGCTGGATTCGCGTGCGGTACCGGTGGTGTTAGTGGAGCGTGGCCTCGGTGAGGCTGAGGCAGCGCAGTCTCGATGCTCTGGTCCCGCGGCACCCTCGGGTACTTCAGGCGGTGCACAGCAGTCACGGGCCGGCGGGGTCATTGCGCCCTCAACAGGCGGAGACCGCGCACGCGCTGACCGGTCCACAGGCTGCGACGGCACCGGCGGCCCATCGCCGTTGCTCCCTCGCGGTGGCGATGAAGGTTGACGCTGATCTTCCAATGACGTCAATCGATCTAAAACCAGTTGCATTTGTTGCCTTAGATCACTACTAGAAGAGTCACGTCTTCTACGGGTACGCTTAGAGCGTGAGTCACGTTTTCTAGACCTACTCCTATTTTCATCATCATGTCTATCACTTGGCATATTTAAATCTATTGAGTAAGCAAGACTTTTAAATAAAACTTTGTCTTAACGTTACGTCTGATCGTTACAAAAAAAAATCAAATAAAAAAAACGCAGGGTGCGTATAAAGCAACCAGGAAAACAGTTACAAGAATGAAAAAAATCTACCCACAATCGTCTTTTTATTTATGTTTTAATTGTAGAAAGGAAAAAAAATATAAGAAACACAACAAAAGCAAAATAAATTAGGTTCAAAACGAACATAAAAGTTGAGTGGAAACTTTCTCTTTTCGTTTTCTAAAGATCCCTCGATTTGTAGTTAATGATCAAAATGTTCTACTTACCAGGGTTTCTTCTTAACAAATCACTTACAAAGGTACTTATTACCATAAGTTCACCATACACAGGAAAAAAACAAATCATCACTTTCGTACTTACGAAAACTAATTTACGCAACCGAATTTAAGAAAATTTCATCATACTACTTGATTGTAAGAGGTATTTAGGAAGTCAAACGGATAGAAGGCGCGAGAGCCAATCCCACTTCTGATTTTAGCAACCAGAGGTAAATTTAATTAAAAAAAATAACATTCTATACACGAGATTTTAATAAATTTTACTTTTAACCATTACAAAAACAACTAAATAAGAAAATAATTTGATTAAATGAAAATTGAGTTCCCAAACGGACAGGGGTTCAGCTTATAATGTTGACGCTGCCAAGTCTCGAGCAAAAGTGAGCTCCGGAGTGCGGTGCAGCTGGTTTTATTGGCTTGTTCCCCCACTCGCCGCCCCTCTCTCTGCTAGCATAGTCAGATTTAGCTCATAATATATATATATATATATATATTCCTGTATGGCTCTGAGTCCTGGACGATGCTTTTGAGACGCGGTGCTGGAGGAAAATGTTGCGCATACCATGGACCGCAAAGCAAACCAACAACTCCATTCTCGACCAACTCCGCATCAAGACTCGACTCTCCTGATCTCCTCCATTAGTTACAAGCTAGTCTTGAGCTGGTTTGGTCAAATCGCTCGGAGGCAGCCAGACAATTTTGATAAATTTGTGGTTGCTTGAAAGATAGAGGGAAATTAGCGTCCGATCAGCTAGCCGCTGGTCTGACCAAGTCAATTCTGTGACTACTATTCCTAAGACCAGTCTTGGGCAAAAAGTAATCAGATTAATGATTAAGGATTACGATTACAATGTGTAATCTTCAATCATGATTACAGATTACAGAAATTAATCAAAAATGTAATCATATCGGTGATTAATGATTATAAATCTGTAATCGTAATCTTGATTACTTTTATGATTGATTAATACAACCAACAGTCGGAGCGTTAAAAATAAAAGAACACATTGTATAGCAATAAATCATCTTTATTTTTTTATCAGTCTCATACATTGTGCTTTTAGGATAATTATTTTACGCAAAAAATCTACTGGATTGGCACTATCAGAATGTTATTAATGATGTGCGATGCAAATTAGATTTCAATAGCACCCTCTTTTCAAACATTTCATCTGAAAGTCTGTGTGATTTTGGTGAAGGTCATTTTTGCATATGAGAAAAGCCTTTCAACTGGACCCGATGACGGTAGAGGTGTATTATATTTCATAAAAACATTTTTGTTTTTAGGATATCTATTTAACATGGATATATCTTTATCTTGATCCGCTAAATAATGAGAAATAATGACATATGCCTTAGATCGTTGGACTTGGTGAATATCTCCTGTTGAATCAGTCTCTATGAATAAGTGTAAAACTCGAAATAACTGTCTTCAAATCTATTATTTGGGGTATCTTGAAAAGTTTCAGGTGCTTCATGAATTTCCTTGATAACAGCTCCCTTGAAAACTGATTTGATTCTGGGATGATATTCTATATTTATACAAGCCATCCATTTGTCCTTGAACCTGGGATAAGAAATTGCAGCAACTACCGCATTTTGAGCAACCTTCGAGGAGACATCAAAAAACTCAGAAATACGCATTTCCACACTTTCCAAATACTTCTCTGCCAACTTTTTGCAAAAAACAAGTGTTTTTTGTTGAGTTTTTGTATTTTTTTTCGCAGTAATTTATAGTACAATAAAGCCAACCACTCAATTTCTAGATGCATACAAATTGTGATAATTAATGGCAACTCAATAAAATATAAATTATCTATATTCATTAATTCCTAAACCATAATTCATATAAACTTAGTTAAGAATAATCATGTAATCTAGATTACTGACTACTGTAATCAAGATTAAAGATTATATGTTCAATCTTGATTAAAAGTAATCACGACTACTTTAATCTGATTAAAAGTAATCATGATTACTTTCAATCAGATTATTAATCTGATTAAAAAAGTAGTTGATTACGCCCAACTCTGCCTAAGACACACTGAAGGGGCTTTTAGTAAATGGAGAATGCTAAGAAAAAGGAAAAAGAATAAGAACCCCATATTATTTAAAAGTGCTAAATCCGTAATAATACATTTAAATGTTAAAGCACGATCTTCTCAACTTGTTAGGGAATCTGAATAAGTGTCAAATTAGTTTAGTTGTAAACAACCGAACTGCTTTCAAAGTTTACCGACCACTCCTGCCTCCTGAGCTCCCTGGTTTGTTTACACTCGCGCGGCTGCCCAAACGTCCTGGTACAGCGTGCAGCATCGATGCCCCCCCCCCATCCCTCCCCCAGCCCAGCGGGGCGCCACCGATAAAGCAGCTCATCCATTATTCACGTAGTTGACGCACGAACATAGTTTTTCCGCACAATCCTCGGTATTAGTTGCCTCTAAATCAGTCTCAGCCACTTTCCTCTGCAGTATACTTAATAATGATTTTATAATTTTAGGCAACTATCTATCGTTAAACTTCATCTACTTAGTTGCGTGATCGAATCCTATGTTAGCCTGGCTCAGCGGACGGCGCCGCCCGCCGCCGCGCCGCCGGGCCGCCGGGCGCAGGAACAGCGCGGCTAATTACTGCGCGGAACAAATTCCAGGCGAAACGACCTTCTGGCATCCGACAGTCGTGAAGGTTTTAGCAATTTGTGCAATTGGAAATCTTTGGAAGGAATTGTTGGCATTTTCAACCTGTTTCTATCTACAGTGCAAAATAGTATTATTTACTCAGTGCTATATTTTGAATAAGCCAGACCGCACTAATACTACGTTTCAACTTGACTGATTGAACCTTATTATCCTTTAAATAAAATAAAACAGTCATCTACTTAATGTTCGACTGGAAATCCTTTGACAATGATGAATGAACGCGGCCAGTCTCAAGCAAATGTAGATTGTGTGGTATAATAGCTTAGGCAGCTACTCGCGGCAAAGTATTGTAAAAAAATTCAAAAGTCCCCGTTTATGTATCCGTAATTTAAATTTTACATACAATCCTATCTAAGTCATTTTAATTATCTGCAAATAACGTTACGCGTTCCGCCTGGTGATGAGCGTGGGAACCAGCCTGTCGCTGCGACCGCACGCTGCGACCGCACGCTGCGACCGCACGCTGCGACCGCACGCTGGATCACAGTTGTTCCACAGCCTGCGGTCGCTGCGGTACAAATAGTTATTTGTTTGTAATGGTCCAACTCTGAAATGTTTCACACCTGATTTTTCCAATGATTTCTGAGTTGGTTCAATACAAAACTTTCATGAATAAGTTCAAGTTCTACCTACTCATGAAGGTACTATCACCTGCCTGAGGCAGAACAGCGACTTAAAATTCACGGTGTATATGGATGCGTATCTAGAGCACACCCCCAAACGGCAAACGGTACTTGTACACAAATGGCATAAAGTTTTGTTGTTTTTGTAAATAAATCTCGTCCCCTTTATTTAGAGAAACAATAATAAATAACATCGGTTCATTTGCTAAAGGGATGGTAAACAGAAGTCGCCATATTTGCCTTTCGGCACGCTGCCGCTGCCGCCCGCCGCCGCCGCCGCGCCGCCGCCACCGCGCGCGAGTGATGGTAAACAACCTTTAGTTGGTCGTCGGGGACAATACGCGCCCCCTTCCCCCCCCCCCCCCCCTCCCCCTCGTCACGCAGCGTATACTGTTACGTAGGTACATACTTTGCAAAATAATCTGAATGTCGATATCTGCCCGATGAGAGGTTCCTCTATGGACTGTGTTTTCTACATGTAACTAACGGCCCGCCCGCGACTTGGTTCGCGTAAATAGGATACTCTTATCCCGTGATCCCGGGGAGATACAAAAAATCCGTTCTCAGCAAGTGCCTTTACCTGCAAAATTAAGAGATTGGATGCTTTACTTGTGTTTAGTACTTACCTGAGATTTCGTGATTAGCCAGTAGGTTAATGATTACTTGTTTTTTTTGTAAAATCTTAGATGGCAAAATTTTTATAAACGCAAACGGTGCGATCCGAACATTACATTAGCAAATAGATTCTAGTGTTTACAGATACAAGTGATTATGAAAAAAAATATTGGCTGTCCCGACTTGTGTGTCTAGAACGGCTCGGTATATTATTTATGTGAGTTTTTGCAAAGCTCTGCATGTTCGCAGTTCAATGGGTTCACGTCGACTCGCGATGAGTTGCAACTAGCAAGATATTCGGTTTGGCTTAGCTGTGGCTGGCTGGGCAGACAGGCATTACTGTTTTAATAAGTAGCGATGTGTAGGAGCCGGGGTTAGCCGGGGGACGTGGGGCGGGGGGAGGGGCGCGTCATCGAGTGCATCGGGAGCGTCTGCCGTGCTGGTATCGATCGCCGCCAGCGCCGGCAGCACGCCCGCACGCCCGCACGCCGCCCCGCCGCCCCGCCGCCCCGGCGCCCCGGCGCCCCGGCGCCTCGGCGCCCCGGCGCCCCGGCCGGCGCGCTGCCTACGGGATCGCCACTTCAAGTACACCACTCTACTTTAAACTGGGTTACCCAATGACGTGTCGATGTAGCGACGCGCGATATGGCGTCACGCGGTTATCTAGAAAATTTGTGTAGACAATAACACGTAATAAACTTGATGAAAGCTTCGTATATCTGCCCGTGTGCGGCGCGGGGCCGCGCGGGGGACGTGCGGCCGATAACATCAGCTGGCGCGATGACACATCACATGAGACATGTCCTCACCCACGACTCTGAGTATTTCAAATACTACATAATATTAAATCGCAAAATATGCTATTTTTGTAAAATATTCGGATGAAATCTAAATTACTAGCAAGCTTAATGATTCTGGAGAAACGCAAAACCGTTTAAGACAAAGTTTTGGACGTTGTTGGGCAATTCATAACTGTATTTTATTAATTCACTGCACTCATTCACAAGTATAAAAAAATCGGCTCATAAAAGATAAACTATCGCAACTTGTGAACTTTATAGACCTACGACAAACAGCAATCAGTATGCAAAAAAGTTGATGAACCACGTGCTTGCCAGGCGAGGTTTGCCGACCTCAGCGGCGCGGGGCGGGCGCGGGGCGGGCGCGGGGCGGGCGCGGCGCGGCCGTGACGCGTTCGTGACGCGTGCGAGTGGCGCGCGACGAGCTTTCGCACGCCACTTGCGAAATATTTGCGTCGATCATCACTCACGCGCCCCCTAACATTTAATATATTTCGCAATATTGTCCGATTTGCCCTCTGCCGCGTCCGTGCTGCGACGCGAATATCGCAATAAGCGAGGTCACGTCGTCGTCGTCGCCCTCGACTGGCGGTCGCAGAAATATGTTATTTCACACGTAACAGCCTCTCCGCCGCCGGTTGAATGCCTCATTTGGTAAAGTGTTTTGCATCCCAATTTCGACTCACGTCGCAAGTCTGTTAAATGTAGGATCGATTCACTATTACACATTGCATTACATTTATCAGTTAGGTACCTACACAGCGTTTTACTAGATTTGTTTTATATTCAATGAAAACTGTTTGCTCTACATTCTCTCTGCTGTACACCTTTACCTTTAATACATGTATTGAATGTTCAGGTATGTACGATCTGTTGGCCGTACAGCTTTAGATGATAGAAATGATAGGTAGTTAATTCGATAATGTGTATTGTACACCCATTAAAAAGAAGATGACAATGAATGGGTTTTCTTGTTTGGTGTCAGGTCGGCGGAGGATAACTACCTGTCCGGTCTGGAGGAGGGCGCTTTGAGCGGCGCGCGCGGGCTGCGCACGCTGCGGCTGGCGCGCAACACGCTGCGGGACGTGCCCGCGCACGCGCTCGCGCCGCTACACCGCCTGCAGACGCTGTAAGTACTCCCCCAGCGCGCAACACGCTGCGGGACGTGCCTGCGCACGCGCTCGCGCCGCTACGCCGCCTGCAGACGCTGTGATTACATCCCCAGTATCAGCCCGAGAGCTCTTTGAAAGACGATATTGATATTGATTGATTTATTTTGATTTTGATTTATAAGATATTGATGATATTGATTGGATGACTTGCATCCAAACATTCTGCCACAGAAGATATAAACATTCTGCTAAAGACGCCAATTGTGTGCTTAAAAACTCGTTCCTTCTTTCTATTTGGAGACATTTGGGCAAAACAAAAACAAATAGCCATTGAATTCAATATCGATAACGTTGAACGGCACGACCACATATTGACATTGTCAGTGTTACAAGTATTAAACAAATAAGTAATAGTAGAAATGGAGGTCAAATATCGGCTTGTCCGTGGCGCGTGATTGATCACTGGCGACGGACGGCGAGGGCGCCGCGCGTGCCGCCGCCGCCGCCGGCCGTTGCGTAACGCCCGCGAGCGCTGCTCGCCCGGGCCCTCGTCCGGTCCACCACTATCGCGCTACTCTTTATGAGGATAAATAAGTTCGCAAATGGCCGAGTGCCGGCGCTGTGCACATGTGGCCGCAGATATTAACGAATAACTCGGCAGCAGCTGACCCACTTCGCCGCGTCTTCTTGCAAAACCGCACCGCTCCACTGTCCCGTACAAGGAATGGTGCGGTCTGGCGATGTATTATGACATTTATGGCGCTTTTATAACTCGAACTCCACACATTTCATCGCTTTAATTAAAAACGCTTTGTTCTTAATTATTATACTCGTACTCCTGATAACCCACCTAACAAATATTAATTTGCTTGTGATAGGTGTGAATTGACGTCAGTAGAAGAGAGATTTCAGTTGTCTTACGGAGCTATGGGGATAGAGATTGAACCACGGCAGGATTTTTTCATTATTGAAACACTATTTCAAAACCGAGGATCTGTCCTTTCGCTACCGACGCCCGACGCTTCTTTGAAATGTTCCAAAATCTCCGCATCTCTAATTCAGCGACAAAGTATGCTTCGTAATCGTGTCGCGTGCACCAGCGTAATAAACAAATGAAATAAAAGTGTAGGTACTTACTTGACAGGTTAATCAACAGCGAAATATTTTAGAATGTGTCAAAACGTAGCTCCATATAAGTACGTATGGTAATAGCGAGCCATCATGACATGACGCTTAACTATGCCATGACTCACTGGTCTAAGCTCTCGGTAACCACTATTTTGTTTACAGAAATTCTTCATAATTATATTCATTTTTCATTTAAAAATGGTTACTGTTTTAGAAAGTGTTAGTCGGTGTTGTACTTATTCAGTGTTTTTGGAACGGTTTTCTAAGCATCTTATGCGTTATTCTGTGCTGTTGCTAAGGACGGCGCACATTCGTACTGAAAGTTCTGAAACACAGCACGGGCTGCACTGCCGGTACGAGTATGTGGCTACGGAGCCATATACTCCTATACTATATCTCGTCTTCAATATTTAATGGGATCGACCCGGAGCACTCACGACTCATGTGTCTCTTGTGTGCATCGCTGCGTACAACCGTCATAGGCAATTTAGATTAGCTAAATACTGTATGACACAATAATTTTGAACAATTACCTATAATACTCGTAATATAAAAACGGTTTATCACAAATAATGTTTAGTGAGGTTCGTACGGCAAGTACCTATAAATTGATTTCGAGGAGCTCGCTTGCGGCGGCGGGCGCGGGTGGCCGTGGATGGTGCGGCGGCAACCGCGCTGGGGTCGATCGTGTAAGACAAGTTTATTTGCCTTGTCTAGTCCCAGGATGGGTGACCTAATTAAAATATATCGCGAGCTTCTCCGAGCACGGGTAGGACAAAATTTTGCTGTTCCCTACAGTTGGGTGGGTATGTTTAATGTAAATATTGTAACGCAACGAACAGTTGTTTTTTTAAAATTTCCGATGGGCCATGTGTACCAAAATATGTTCCTATTTACGAGCACCAACTATCGCTTGCTGAAGTCAAACAACACAACATGAAATTCACGGCGTATACAATAAATAAACAAAATACTTAAATGGTTCCAAAAAAACTGTTTGGTGTGGCCGCAGTATGTGCCCAATTTATTTTCAGGACAAACTTACTCGGTTTATAGGTTATTCAAAACTGATTCAATGGGTGACAGCCAAAATTATACTCCTTACTAATTTGGTGATGTGAGATCTGGGGTGTTTACGAGTATATGGAACAGAGACATTTATTTATTGAAGAGCGCGGGGTATAAAATATTTTCATCAAGTACCTACTTACTAGGTACCTTATTTTAGAATTTTACGAAAAATAAAATATATTAGTGTATTATTTTAGTAAATTATAGGTTGCGAATGTTGCTTAACCTCAGCACTCGCAGACCGCTGGCGCGTTAACCACTGCGCCATCGAGCTCCTGCCTATTAATATTATGTTTAGAACATTTATTAAGAATTGAGTATCGAACAGAAAAGTTCTACCAAGCTGTTAAAAACCTAATTTGCTATGTTGTTCCACTAGCTTCGCATGTATGACCGCGAAAAAACGCATTCAAAAGTAAAAACGCTGGCAACCCTGGATCAGTCAATCGTTACTTTCAGAGCAGCTTAATCAAATTTAGTCACATTAAATATTTTTTTCTCACAAATTCAATTCCTTTGTTTCTTAATCAGTATTAACTTTTTTACTATATTTTCGATATGATTGACCAATGCAGGGTTACCAGTAATTTTATTTTTAAAGCGTTTTGTTTTTCTAGAATTCGATTAGTCTGCATGAGGTTAAGAATGCACTTAAGTTCATCAAGTCAGCTAAATCACCAGGCCAAGACAAGATAACGTACGAGTACCTGAAATACGGAGGTGGACCCGTGCTAAAGCAACTTAAACTGCTCTTCAATAAAGTTTTGTTTGAAGGTGTAGTACCGGACACATGGAAGAATGCGGTCGTGATACTTTTACATAAGAAAGGTGATGTAACCAAACTCACTAATTACCGACCAATCTCTCTACTAAGCTATGTGTACAAACTCTTTACCAAGGTGATTACACTACGCTTGACAAATAGACTGGACTCAGCCCAACCAGTGGAACAAGCAGGTTTTAGAGGTGGCTTTTCGACGATTGATCACATTTACACTGTCAGGCAATTAGTAGAAAAATGTACCGAATACAATCAACCTTTGGTAGTGGCCTATAGACTGAGAAAACGTTTGATAATGTGGAACATTGGGCCGTTGTACACTCTCTGCAAAGATGCCAGGTTGACACAAGATATGTGGAAGCTATCAAAGCGGTTTACTCTGGTGCGACGCTGCAAGTAAAACTCCATGAGCTTACTAACCCAGTGCCTGTTGGAAAAGGAATTAGTCAAGGCGATACCATTTCGCTGAAATTGTTTACCTCTGGAAGATCCCTTAAGACTTCTCGACTGGTTGGATAGAGGTATCAATATCAACGGTGAACGCCTATCTCATCTTCGATTTGCAAACGACATAGTCGTCTTTGCTGAAAACGTAGAGGACCTATCATTTGTGATCGGAGAGCTTTGTGATGCATTAGTGATTGTTGGATTAAAAATGAACACATCGAAGACCAAAATAATGTGTAATAACACTGTAATAAATCACATCACTGTGCATAGACATGCCATAGAAAGGGTGGAAAAATACATTTACTTGGGGCAGACCTTGAACTTTGCCAAATTCGGACAAAATAGTGAGATTGAGCGCCGCAGTCGTCTAGGCTGGGGTGCTTTTGTTAAATTGTCTGAAGTGTTCAAGGGCACCAATATTCCCATCAACCTCAAACGTCAGACATTTGAGCAATGCGTCCTCCCAGTCTTGGTCTACGGAGCCAAGACATGGACACTGACAAAGCAGATGGTTCACAAGCTACAAGTCACCCAGAGAATCATGGAACGGGCTTTGTTGGGTATTTCCCTCCTTGATCGAACCAGAAACGCAGATATCCGGAGGATAACGAAGCTGATCGACATGGCCTAGGCGATAGCCAGAGAAAGTGGAAGTGGGCAGGCCATGTATGCCGTAGACAGGACCACAGATGAGGGAGAAGAGTGCTGGAGTGGAGACCTAGAGTTGGGCACAAGAACTTAGGCAGGCAACCAATGCGATGAACCGACGACCTTGTCCAGGTAGCTGGGAAGAGTTAGATGAGGAAAGCACAAGTTCGAAGGAAATGTAGTGCACTATAAGAGACCTACACTCAACATTGGGTGGATAATGGTTGAGAAAGAGAAGAGATGATTAAGGATTATTAGACTACCGGTTCTTCCTTTTACTGCGCGAGTTTTCTAACCTTCCACGGCTCTGGCTCTACTACCCTAATACCTAATACTGGCACGTGTAGTATGATGGACGCCAACCCTGGCACCCGGTCAGCCCGGTCAGCCGACAGCCCGGTCAGCCAGGTCAGTCCGGTCAGCCCGGGTCAGCCCAGTCAGGCCGGCGCGTCCGCGTACTGCGCCGGCCGCTATTACAATACAAACATAAACAAGTGAACGAGCGTGCAAATATTGTATATCGGCTGCGCGTTGACAATGTTTGCGCGCCGCCTCCGAGTTATTTATTTCCCACTAGCAGACTATTTATTTATTCTATTTTCAATTGATACTGTTTATTTATGCAAATAGATAATATTTTACGAGTGCAATAAATATCTTCACGTAGTACTACATCGCGCGCGGTGGATGGCCTAATTTTCTATTTATCTACATGAACGTGTATTTCTGCGGGATTTTCCTCGACCGACGTGCGGCTATTAGAAAACAGTTTGACGTCGTCTGTACCTGCGCTGCGCGATGGACCATTGAGCGTTTCAGCGTGCAGCAGGTGGAAAAGGCATAAAAATAATAAAAAGATATTGGAAAACACTCATTGTGAAGGCGTGTTAGCGACGTACTTGCTGCTCGGGAGATATTTTTACGACAGGTAGTAAAACTTTTTCTTTTGTAATTCTGCAAGGTTGAAGGAACGTTTATTAATGTGTTACTGAATGCTGACTGGGGATGGACTCTCGGCGCGTGCGTTGGCCGTCCACAGGGCAGGTACACTTTTGATATGAGCAATCATAAAGTGGGCTTGGGATTAATTATAAAATCTGTTATCGTCATTAATAAGCCGAGTTAGTTCGGCCCATGAAGCCCCGCCGCGGGCTGTGCAGCCGACGGAAGCGGAATGGGAGCGCGGCGCGGTTTAATTCCGGCGCCTTTGATGTGGCCGACCACAGCGCGCCGACGCCGGCGCCCTCCGCCGCGCGCGCAAATACATTATCTATTATTTATTTGAATCGTGCCGTATATCATCCGTAGCCGTCCACGTCCCAGAAAATGTGAGCGTCGCGAAGAGGCGCCACTAATAAAAACCATTCCGACCTGAAACAGTCAAGGAAAATGACTTCTCGTACCGCAAACAATCCACGCGGATGACATCTGTGCGTGCGCGGCGCCCCGGCGCGGCGCTGGTGGCGCCGAGCGCCGACACGGGTCTACCCTGCCGGCAATTCATTATCTACTGTCACTGTAAACAATCTCAAAAAGTCAATAACCCTTTCATAGTACTTTGGTAATTCACTTTTAAAAATTAACGAAAATTATATTATTTTAAAAACTGATTTCAGCCTTGAATTACTAATAGGTTCCAATCTCTATCGAGACCCATGGCAAGACAAACTCGCTCGCGGACGAGCTTACCTTGGGGTCTCCTTATCTTATTTCGCAGACCACTTCACCTCTGCGCAAGGAGCAGCCAAACTTAGTAATTCAGCGATAGTACTCGTACGAGGGCGACACTGAAAGTTCTTAGATAATCAAAAACTGAACAAACTAGCAAGTTATTAGTTTTATTACATCTTTTCAAAATAGTGTCCATTCAAATCAATACATCGCTGCATACGATGGAACCACTGAGAAAAGTAGCGTCTTGATGCACTTGCTCCACTTTTCAGGCTTTTTATTTAATTTTTATTTTATTTTATTTAATTTTATTTTATAGTATGATTCTGATAATGGATTTTGTTTGATTTTATTATATTAATATAGATTGTGGTACCTATGTGAAATATTATATAATTTTGTTTCAAATAAGTAATTATTATTTCATTGTTTTTATTTTATTATTATTATTATTTTTTATGACATTGTTTTTGTAATCTTTTAATTTGTTAATAATAAATGTAGTTTGTAGTGTCAATAATAATTATTAATGTTGTGTGCACTAATAATTGGAATACATATTAGAATCTATTAATCTAAATAATTAAGTAATCAATGTAATAATGTGTATTCTGTAAGTGTACCTTATATATAAATAAATAAATAAATAAAAGTACTTTGCCCACTCGTCCTTACTCTCTCGTACTCGTACTCGTCCTTCGAAGAGACCACCTCTTCGACGGCCTTTTAAAATGCAGCCACTGCTTCCTCGGCGTCCATAAAACGTTTTCCTGGAAGTTTCTCTTTTATTTTCGGGAATTAATAAAAATCGCAAGGTGCAAGGTCGGGGCTATACCACAGATTAAAGTAGTCAAGTGACCCAGTAATTCCACGTCTGACGTCGCCAAATAATCGATCATATGCTTGGCGGTGTGCGACGAGGCTTTGTCGTGGCGAAGGAGGATCCTACTGCGAGGCCGTTTCTCCCGAACATTTTCCAAGACAAGTGGCAAACAATGGTTAGTGTATCTCTCTGCAGTAACTGTTTTTCGATCCTCTAAATCAATTGTTGTGTAGTGACTTGTCCTTCCGATGAACGATGCCACCATCTTTTTAACCGACTTCAAAAAAAAGAGGAGGTTATCAATTCGACTGTATTTTTTTTTTTTTATGTTTGTTACCTCAGAACTTTCGACTGAGTGAACCGATTTTGATGATTCTTTCTTTATTTGAAAGCTGGTGCTTTCCGTGTGGTCCCATTTTAATTTGGTCCAGTTCTGATGATGTTCTCAAGGAATTGACGGAACTCCTCGAATATTGTAGGCATACCTATCGCGATTTTGGTATTTTCAGAAGTAAATCAAGCATTTGCATTCAGAAAGTATCATTTGATGAAGTGTAACTGATGAAAAAGACCACAGATTGCCATCGGAACTCCTCAACGATAAGTATTTCACGGGTGGCGATAAAATATCTCGATTAAGATAGTTAAGCGACTATGACGAAGCAAAAGAAGACAGGCACCGGAACTAAGTTTTTGATTTCCTACTTTGAGATAGTCGTTTCTCGTTTTCTTCGCTTGTCTCATTTAAACGGCGCTGTTTCATACAAGCAGCGTGTTTAGTAGGTCTACCCATATTCGCTTTTGATAAATAGATCGAAACGAATCACTAAAAAACGAGAAATAAACAAAAATTTTAACAAAAAAAAACCGACTCCAAAAACTGATAAAATTGCACTAAAAAGTAAAAAATAAGCGTTAGACTTTTATATAGACAATAACTTTATTAAGAAAAAATATAGGTACAATTATTGTTACTTTTGGAGTCGGTGCCAGCCAAGGTAACTTTAACATAAACATTTGACGACATACTATATTATAATCATAATAGTACATTCAATCTTATGCATGAAATTTTGACTAGAAACGCGGACTGGCACCGGCTTCAAAAACTTCGTTGGCTGGCACCGGCCCCAAAAATAACAATAATTGTACCTATATTTTTTCTTAATAAAGTTATTGTCTATATAAAAGTCTAACGCTTATTTTTTACTTTTTAGTGCAATTTTATCAGTTTTTGGAGTCAGTTTTTTTTTTTTGTTAAAATTTTTTTCCCACGCTTCGACCTCTCTTCTCTTAGTTGGCAACTCCTCGGAAGGAAACACCCACTCATCAGACTGTATTTTAGTTTCTGGATCATAACAGTAAATCCAGCTTTTGTCACCCGTATGTGGAACACAGCATTTGAGTGTTTTTGGGCCTCTGTCAAATTATGAGGTATCCACCGGGCACAAAGCTTCCTGACCGCTAAATGTTCATGGAGGATTTATTTATTTATTTGATAAGATACCCCATCGACAATATAATTTTACACAATAATAAATGTAAGTTTTAATGACAAGCCTTTACAGGCGTATACAGCCTTCAAAAATTGGGTTGCAACCAATAATAAAATAAGGTTATAAACTAAAACCAATAAATAAATATATTAATTAACAATTTAAAAAAAAAAATTGAATTAATCTCACCAAGAAAAAAGGGGACAAAAAGGACTTCTTTAAGTTTCCCCGGATTTGTCCTAGTTTGGAGGGCGTCCGGGTAGCGTCCGGGCGGGGTTTCTAGTTCATAGTTAGTTCAACGTTATTTATTCCATTGTATTGGAAATTACATAAAAATAAAATAATACAGATTACAATAAGAAAATTAATTACACTGACAAATTATTATAAATAAATTAGCAAATATACAATGAAAATTATATAAATTATATATATAATGAAAATTAACTCAATAACTAATATAAAAATGGTATGTCAAATATTAAAACTTATTAGAATCACTTAGAAATTTACCAACTGAGTAATAGCACTTTTTTAACAAGAACGCCTTGAGTTTGAGAAATTTATACACATCATATATATGGATTTAAGGCCTATAGGCAGAGCATTATACAGCTTGATGGACTGAAATCTTACGCAGTGACCAGCAACGTTCAATTTAGGTATGAAATCACATTTCAGATTCTTTCGACGCGTTAATTCTCTCTTTTTCCTTTCCGCATTACATTCAATATTATTCAAATTTTTGATTAAATGAGTAAGCAATACTAAAACGTACAGAGAAGGGACTGTTAAAATATTATGTATTTCAAAAAGTAAAGTAACTAAAATTAAAATCTTAAATCCACCAAGAAGAGACTGGATCAGTAAGGACATAATTAATAAAATCAACGAAAGGAATGAACTATGGCTAAACTATAAAACTAACGCAGATCACGAGAATATAAGGAACACTTTTATCAAGAAAAGATCTGAAGTAAATAACATTATACAAAAGACAAAGAGTGAATATTATTGTAAAGCATTTAAAGAATGTAAAAACAAATCGGCAAAGATGTGGAAACTCATCAATGATTTATCCAATAATCGGATAAAAGGAACCAGTGCTCCGATTAAATTGCTGACACAAGAAGGCATAATCGCAACAGAAAATAGGGCAATTTGTGAATGTTTCAATGACTTTTTCTCTAGTGTAGGTTTGTTGCTAGCAAATCAAATACCTAAAGTACACCGGCAAGTGGCTACGGCATCGATTAACCGAACTGGAAGTGGTGATGTTTCTTATTGGTCACCTGTTACTGCTGATGAGATAGGTTAGATTATAGACAGTTTAAACCTAAATACTAGTGCTGGATTAGATGGTATTAATACGAAATGTATAAAGTGCATCAAAGATACAATTGTCAATGAGCTTACAAACTGTGTTAATTGCTGTCTCCGGCTGGGAGTGTATCCAGACAGTCTGAAAGTGGCGAAGGTCACTCCAATATATAAAACGGGTAGTAATCAGATCCCGGTAATTATATGCCTATTTCAGTCCTGCCAGTTTTATCCAAAATTTATGAGCGTGTTTTACACAGTCGTCTATCAGACTGTCTGGATAACCAAAAATTCTTATTTGAGAGACAGTATGGCTTTAGACCTAAATCAAATACACTTGCGGCAACAATTGATTTGGTCACAAAGGTAAAAGTTGGCATAGATAAAAAACAATTAGCACTTGGGATCTTTATAGACCTGAAAAAAGCGTTCGATACGGTCAGCCATGAATTGCTTCTAAATACATTAAAAAACATTGGTATTGTGGGGTCTGCTTGGAATATTTTTGCCTCTTATTTATCAAATAGATACCAAGTCGTCAAAATTGGCTCTGATCATAGTGAACCTAAACGTGTTAGCTTCGGAGTGCCCCAGGGTTCTATCTTGGGACCACTGCTTTTTCTCGTTTATATTAACAGCATTAAAGATATAGGACTACAGGGTAACATAACCCTCTATGCGGATGACACAAGTCTATTTTACTACGGCCATTCAATTGACGCGATTATTGGCGAGGCTCAAGAGGATTTAAATATATTAAACTCATGGTTTCAATCTAATCTTTTAACTATTAATGTACCTAAAACACACTACATAATCTTCTCAGCGAAAAATAAAAAAATTGATAATTATGCACCTCTTAAATTAAATAAAGAATTAATTTCAAAAGTAGACCACGAAAAGTATCTTGGCCTATTGTTGGATCGATTTTTATCATTTAAACCTCACTTAAATAAAATTAAATCTAAACTCGTTTCTCTCACTGGGGCACTTCGAGGCATAGTAAAATGTCTTCCGCGTAAAGTCCATTATACAATCTATAACTCGTTAGTGAAGCCACACATTGATTACCTGATAGAAGTTTGGGGTACATCTGCAAAAACCAATTTAGAAGTGATACAGGTGGCACAGAATAAACTAATTAAGGTGCTCTTTAAGCTCTTTCTTTAGGTTTCTCTAAGGCCAAACAATTAACAAAGCTAAGACCAAGACTAGGAAAAGAATTACAATTACGTCCAGCATGCACTAATTATGGAAAAAAATGCATTTTAAATGAAGGCGTCGCAATTAATAACAAACTACCAAATGACATTAGAGAAGCAAAGTCAACAACCACTTTTAAAAGGCTACTAAAATCATATTTATTTAATAACCTATAATCATAATTTCAGTTTGTAAATAAATAGTACCTATATTAAAAATATATATTAAAAAAAACTTAACTAAATAATAAATTATGCATAATAAATAATATATAAAACCAACTTAATTAATTTATTAAAAATAAGAATACACATATAAAACATAATGATAAAATAGGTATAATTTAAATCTTTTGGAAAACTTATGCTAACATTGCGGAATGATCTTATTATTGTATTATTATATCAATAACTTAATAATAATATTAACTTTGAATATTTTCCAAGAAAATAACTGTATAATGCTCTTGTTGTTGATCGAGCTCAAAGTACGCTCATGCCACTTCCAGTGTCGTTAGTTCAACGTATATCTGTTGTCGGGGCTACTCGCCGGGCAGCGGCACTTGTACGGACCGCTCCTAGCGGTCGAATCGGAGTTTTAATAAAACTACCTACGTACGTGTTTTGTTAATTTTTGTTGATCGCTTTGTTTTTGTGTCGTTCAATGTGTTTTAAAATAACTTTGTATCTCTCATGTAAGTGAATTGTAAATTCTTTATGAGAAATAAATATCTTTAACCCTAAAAAGTGGCCTATATGACTCAATCTGGGAAATACGCATCATGGTACGGATTGCTCGCTTTTGTAGGACGAATGCTGCCACAATATTATACTTATAACTATTACCCCAAAACATAATACTATAGCGAAATTTGAACTCAACCAGAGCAAAATAAAGCAGCTTAAGCTGTTTCAAGGTGATTTGATCTCTTAGGCTTTTTATAGCATAGCACGCCGAACTTATGCTAGATTCTAATGCCCTAATTTCCTTTGTCCAATTCAAATCAATATCAATGTGGATTCCTAAAAGTTTTACAGATTGTACGGAATCAATACCTATACCGTTTACATTAACACTGAACGATTCTCTTTGTCTTGCAGTGGACCTGAATAACATAGCAGATGTTTTTTTTTTATTCAACAAAAGATCATTAGTCAAAAACCAATTGCTAAAGAAATCAAGCGTACTGTTTGCTTTTGTATTCAGTTCATCTATTGAGTTTGTGTCATCCGCATAAATGGTCAACTGTACCTCCGGCTGTTTTGTTTTCATATAGGCTGCTAAATCATTCGAAAATATGATAAAAAGGATGGGTCCCAAAATGGATCCTTGTGGAACACCCCTTCTTAACGTTGTCAACTTTGACTTAAATACTGTTTCAACATTATCACTTATGGTTGTAATTTCAACAAATTGCTTGCGATTAGATAAGTAAAATTCATTAAATTTTGTTCAACACATTTATTAAAGAATAATGCCAAAAGTTCAGCCAATACGTCAATGTGGTCCTTTAAAACCCTAATAGATACTTTATCAAATCCGAAAGAGCTTTTATTTTCCATATCTTTAACTATATTTAAAACATCATGCTTGTGATCGAATCGAAGTACATATTTTTACTGATTCTTTCCACAGTTAGTTCTAAAATGAACAGTCCCTTCTTTGTACGTTTTAGTTTTGCTTACTCATTTAATCAAAAATTTGAATCAAATTGAATGTAATGCGGAAAGGAAAAAGAGAGAAATAATGCGTCGAAAGAATCTGAAATGTGATTTCATACCTAAATTGAACGTGGCTGGTCACTGCGTAAGATTCCAGTCCATCAAGCTGTATAATGCTCTGCCTATAGGCCTTAAATCCATATATAATGTGTATAAATTTCAAAATAAACTCAAGGCGTTCTTGTTAAAAAAGTGCTATTACTCAGTTGATGAATTTCTAAGTGATTCTAATAAGTTTTAATATTTGACATATACCATTTTTATATTAGTTATTTAGTTAATTTTCATTATTATTGTATATTTGCCAATTTATTTATAATAATTTGTCAGTAATTAATTTTCTAATTGTAATCTGTATTATTTTATATTTATGTAATTTCCAATACAATGTAAATTGTTTTATGGAATAAATAACTATGAACTTTGGGTATTTAAGTCATTATAAGTCCGCATACACCGGTGTAGTGGAGCGAACTTCCCCAAATTCGATCTACTAAGGGGTAAATTGAAAATGGTTGATAAAGGATGTCGAGGGATATGGTAAGGAACGGTCAGGTTAACAAAACTGTTGCAAAAGATTTAGGGATAATATGTTGCATAAGATTTTGTGCACTTGACTCATACCGATGCCTAAGCTTGTCCGAATCTGCTGATAGGTCACTCTTTTGTCAGTCTCTATCATACGCCGCACAACACTGATGTTATCTTCAGTCGTCGCCGTAGAAGGCCGTCCCTCACGCAGATCATCGGCGAGATTAGTGTGACCACGTTTAAACTCATTAAACCAGTTGTATACAGTGGCACGAGATGGGGCTTCATCGTAAAAGGCCAATCGAAGTCTATTATAACTTTTTTGTTGACTTAAATGACATCGAGTCATATAAAATCATTGCACGAAAATTTTCTCGCGTTAAATTCATGCTGACGTAACACAGACAATTTTTGATTTGCCCTCAAGTCGTAAAACAAATGACAAATGAATGAAATACATACACAATAATATTGGCAAAGAGTTCCATTTTCAAAATTTGAATTATTTTTTTTATTTTATCGTTTACAAATGGCCAAAAACTTTCAGTGTCGCCCTTGTACCTATTTATGTAATAAAACCCAATCTTTAATAAAAAAAAAACAAAAAAAACAAACAAAAAACATCAATTTTCCCTTTTTAGTTTCTATGGTCAGTCAAGTTATCGTTGAACCTATTTATTATTGATTTAAAAAGGTGTTGAAAAAATTTCCACGAGTGGGATTCGAACCCGCACCCCGTGAGCATACCGAGTAGTTAGGTGCTACCGTGGTTTACCTTTATGCTATCGTAGTTCTGTCCAACCCGCCGAAAATATCAGGATCGGATGTTGATGACGTAGTTGTCGACATTGAATAGGGCTCCTTTGGCTTATAAAGTCAAAGTCAAAGTCAAACATTTATTTGCACAATATTGTGTACAGTACATTGAGGTGAGCGACATGTTGAGCAGGGTCAACAATATTCTGCCTTAATTTTGTAGGCATGCAAATGTCAATACAAAATAAAATTTTATAAACAATAAACCTACCTACTTAAATGCAAATTTTTAATTTAAATAATTATATAATGAAATGTCAATAGAAATACAAATTATTAATCTAGGTACTACAATTTGTCAATTAGTATTGCAATGAAGTAATTAAAAATAAATAGACTATAATTATAATTTTTTATTCATTACTTACTAATGGAGTAAAAGTTGTGCTGTAAGAGCCATTGAAATAACTTTTTTTTAAATACATTTTTGTCCAGTAGCTGATCAATAATGTCCAATGGTAGTTTATTAAATATTTTGATAGCCATAAAGTAAGCATTTTTTTGAAATAAACTTAATTTACATTTGGGTATGACTAATTTATTGTTTCTCGAATCTCGTATATTTGATCTACACTCTACGAACACACTAGTGTTATATTTTGGAAAGTATTCTGGGTGTTTCCTTACTAACTGACATATTTCTTGTAAAGATAAGATAAGATAAGATAAATGGCATTTATTTGCATAAAAACATGGTATCATAAATGGTGAAAAAAAAAGTTTTTAGCAGGTACAGCATGTTTTTTACCAGTTCGGTGTACAAATATGTTGGTAAATAAATTAATCAGGGTATAATTCAACCTAACATATCAAACATAATTCAAGCAAATGTCAATCAATGTTTAAAATACAAATATTAAAATTAATTATAATCACCAATACAATAATAATAGTTAATTAGTAATACAATAAAATCCAATCAAAATGCATGAACGTCAAAAACTAACGCTAAAATAAATAAAATGTATAAAAATCAGTGTGCACTACTTATTAATGTCGCAAAAGAATTCATTCATTGAGTAAAAACATTTATTAACTAGCCAACTATGAATTTTGGTTTTGAAATGTTTTAGATTAAGCTCCTTAATGTCCTCAGGCAGATTATTAAATATTTTAACTGACATAAAATGAGCGTTTTTTGTAAAGAAAGATTACAAAAAGGCAGACATAACCTGTTGTCTGTCTGTGCACGCAATTTTCGCTCCCTAAAATCCTGATGCTTTGCAAATAGTTCTGGGTTTTGCTTAACGAATATTGCAATTTGTTTTATATACAGACATGTAAGTGTGAGCAAATTATGTTTTTTAAATAGTGGTCGACATGAATCCAGAAAATGAGCTCCAGAAATGGCTCGTAAGCATTTTTTTTGCACTCTGAATGCTCTGTAAGCATCTGTAGAACATCCCCACATCATTACTCCGTACTGCAAAACTGACGCTACATAACCGTGATATGCTTGCAAAGCGGTTTGAAGTGAGACCGTTTTTGTTATTCGTCTTAGGGGAAAGACAAATCTGTTTAATTTTTTACAAAGTACGTCGACGTGATTTTTCCACCGGAGTGTATTATCAATTTCTACACCTAAAAACTTTGTTGACGTGACTTCCTCTATAATCTCTCCTTTATGTTTTATAAGAAGTGGATATGGTTGAGAATTAATCGACAAAAATTGCATTATTTTAGTTTTTGTTAAATTTACTTTCAAGTTATTTTTCTCTAACCAGTCAACGATACCCTCTACAGTACATTTAATGTCGGTGTCTAATTGCAACTTATCCTTAGCTCTTATCAAAATGGTTGTGTCATCTGCGAAAAGAATCGATTCATGTGTCGTACAACTTGGCAAATCGTTGATGTATAACAAGAAAAGTATTGGTCCAAGAATACTTCCTTGGGGGACTCCATGGTGTAGTTACATACATGCACGGTAGAGGTAATATTTTATGTTTTTGAAATAAAGATGTACAAGATTCTTCTTTTTTTTCTTGCATAAGGCGTGAATACGCTTTTTTTGTGATCTAAAAGCTCTTTCGAAATCTATCATAAATATATTCTTCATCTTAAAGTAACGAGTTGAACAGAACCACGATATCATAAAGGTAGTGCCTTATAGGGGCACTACGCCCCTGACTCGGTATGACACGGGGTGCGGGTTCAAAACCTGTCGTGAAAATTTTATCAACCCTTTTTTCAAATTGTAATTTGTTTGCAACAAAATTTGTGAAAATGATATACTACTACTCACCAAAAGCATATAGATTTTATTGCGAAATAATTTAAGCCAAAAAAGTATTGATAAAATAATTATGTTAAGAGCGACTCTCGAACCCTACCTACCTGCAAATATCTATCAACAAAGCTTGCCTATCGTTAAGGTACTGATCCTTGATACCTAGCCCACCTAATGCGGCGGGCGCGGGCGGATGCGGGTTCGAGTCTCGCCCGTGAGACTGTTTGTGACGGTGTGTGACGGTGTGCCGGTGTCTGTGCGCAGGGAGCTGTCGGGCAACCTGATCGGCGAGCTGTCGGCCGCCAGCCTGCCGCCGCTGCCCGCGCTGCACACGCTGTGAGTACGCTATATCATAATATATATTATACATTATCTGTGTAGAGTTTTTTATTGTCATGTCATGCGATTGTAGCAAAATTTATAAAGGTACCTAATTTAAAAAATGTTTAAATTGATAATGATTAATATTCTTCCTTTTCCATTTTATAAAAAGATATAAAAAAAAATACTTGTTTATATTTTGCAATTTATAGTATTAATTCAGTACATTTTTTTATTAGACATCTTTTTAAATGTACGCAGTTACCTACAAAGTATATACGTATCTATGAATATGAAATTTGCGCGCCATAAGTTAGTGTCCTATCAGGTATTATGTTATTGTGATAAGTATGCGTAAATGTGTACACGCAAGGGCCTTGTGCGGGCTGCGAGCGCGGGCAATAGATACAGATCGGAGGGATCGATAAAAAGTAGTGCGCGCGCGCCGCGTCACGCGCAAACCAGCTCGCGCAAGGCAAACCGGCCGGCGCCGGTGGAGACTGCACGCACGGCGCGGCGACCTCAGCCGGTGCAATCTCGTCCGCGCGGTGGGTGTCGTCGGAAGTCACTTCCTTCCGCAGAGACTCATGCCGTGCGACCCGTCACGCACGCACACGAGGAAACATTGGCACATGGGAGTAGATGTGCAACAGCTTGACTAAAATGAGACCTTCGATGAGTCGAGAAGGTCACCGTACCGACCTTCGCCGTATCGAGTGTCAGCAGCAGCGCCGCGCCGCCGCCGCCGCCGCCGCCGCCGCCGGCTGCGAGCCTGATTTATGAGCGAGCGCTTTATCGGGCCGCGGCAGAGGCGACCCGCGGGCTTACTCGGATTTGCAGAGTAAAAAAGCTATTACAGATTGCGCATCTAGACAAAATGAATTAGTCTTTGTACCTATGAGCGTTCAAAGTACTTATTAAATTAATCAGTCTCTTTTCCTATATTCTACGATCGATCTCCGAGTCTCTGGAAAGGCTTCGCTAAATTAAAACTAAGTATAGTTAGATACTTTGACGACCTCCTTGGTCGAGTGGTTTGTACACCGGTTTTCATGGTGTCGCCATCTCTGAGGTCCCGGGTTCGATCCCCGGCTGGGTCAATTTAGAAATTATTGTTTTTCTAAATTGTCTCGCGTCTGGGTGTTTTCTATGTATAAAAAGTAAGTATGCACTTATTTAAGTATTTTAAGTATGTTTATCCGTTGTCTAGTAACCATTTAATGAGTTTCATAACGAAGCTTCTCTTAGGCTAGATAATTGGTGTGAGCGTAGGAAAGTTTATTTTTTTTGTTTTTTTTGATTTACTATTCTGTCGCTGTTCCTTGCCAAGCTTAAATACCTAGTTAGAATAGGTACCTAATATAAAAAAATATTGGAAGTATCTGTCAGTCATCTGTACTTTAGAGAAAACTTTCTCCCTCAAATATTATTTTCTCAGGCTACATATTTCTAAACATTCCGTCAATTCAGTGCCGTTCCTTTTAATCAGATCTTTTAACGTCGTATAAAAAAAGTAATCACGTTTGTCCTGTAGACTGCGTAGGACTATTTACTGTGCGCGGTTGACTGTCTCCATTTAGGTGAAAGAAACAAAAATAATAAAATTGAAAGTTTATGTTAAGAGGAGACTTAGGGTACATAAAGTTACGATTTGTTGATACTTCTCTGGGTTAGTGTTTGCACAATGAATGTGAAGGGACGTAAGCGAAGATAAATGTTCCCAAACACCGGCGGCTGCGGGTAGTAGTAGTAGGTTAGTTCCATATGGTCAGCCCCGCGGCCCCCGAGAGCGCCGCAATCTGGCCAACAAACCTCTCAACTTCGTTAACCGCCGGCGCCCGCCGGCGCCCGCCGGTGAACCCCCGGCGTCCAACTTTCCTCCGCCGTTGTGTTATTGTTATAAAAACTTCGGCCGAACATAGGTACCGACGCGCCAAGTGTGAAAGCACAATTAATAATAGTACAGTGTGAAAGTGACTTATCTGGCTAATGAAAGATGTCGTCGTACGGCGTCGCTTGTGCTCGTTACAATTGGGTAATAGTTTAGGACCCGTTACTGTTATGTCATTATTAAATCATGATATTTTCCGCATGTTATTAGTTTTGGTATTCAATTAAACAGTGACTGGCGAAGTCCTCTTCGCCAGTCACTGCTTCTTAAGGCTCATATAAGTTTTATTATAGAGACTTGTACCTACATTGCACAATACCGATAGTTAGATATTCGGATAGTGACTTTAAGCCACTTATTTGTCCAGGCAGACGAAGTCGCAGCCCGGCGGTTAGCCAGCTGTAATGTAAACTTCAGACTCAGTGAAGTCTCATCATTATTGTATCTTTCGAGTGCTTATTTGCAGACCTACGCACATATTGCTTGGAGCGTCGCAATGCTTACTTATATGCAATAATTTAATTTGTAATAACATCATCAGCGGCGGCGGCGCGCCGGCTGTTCTCGAGCGCGGCAATAACATGCAGCCCGCGGCGGCGACCTACATGCTACGTATTGAATATATGTTTTTCTTATTTAGTAACATTATTTTAATCTTAGACATCGTTTTAGGTATAATTCACGCCAACTAGTCAGTGTAGAAATCATAACTAGGTTGCCCATTCCTATTAAACTTTGTTCAAAATGGAAGGACACGTTTAAAAGAGTGAATCTTTTTGTTATTCTTAAGCTTTTGTCCTACTTATTGCTTAATATTCTCATGTATCCTTTTTTAATTCGACCTATATGGGTGGTTAGCCGTAATAGAGATACCAGATCTATCTATGATGGACTATCCATTACAGCTCCAGCGCAACCATACCAAGCAAAAGGTTTTAAAAAGTAACTCTGTAACGTAATAATACCTATATTTACATTGTACAAAACGTGACGTTGAGCATGACGTGACGACCACGCGGAGGGAGTACTCCACAGTACTCCATGAAGGTGGCGGGAGGCTGCGCTGCGGCCGCCCATTTCTTATTAGACAACTGCGATTAGTCTGAATGTATGCTTTTAGGCGTAGTGATGGATGGCGCACATAATTTCTTGTTAAGTCCTAAAATTCACATAATATTTTAGGACTTAACAAGATAGAGTTCTTGACAACTAACGTGTGTTCTTGATAATTAATGCTGTAGACACATAAATGTGCTGTAGTATCTATGATAGGTATAAATCGTGGTTTATCGTCGGTGAGTTTTTCCTAAAGGTTTTAATAATTGTCGATGGTTAGAGGGCTACCCGAGGCCCGAGTGCTCCACTCATTGCCATTAGCGAGAGCCGCGCGTGTCACGGGCGGGCGGCGTGCGTTGGGCGGGCGGCGTGCGTTGGGCGGGCGGCGTGCGGCGTGCGTTGGGCGGGCGGCGTGAGGCGGGCGGGCGGCGCGCGGAGACACACATTACCAACTAGAAAAGAAAATTACAAATTTATTGGTGTCATTCATTACGAGGCCTCCGATAAACATTTTGACAGGTTTAGTGGCCATTGAGAGACTTAATGGCCGCCGTCCTGGAGCATAGACAGTGGATAACGGCTTTTACTATCTCTCATTTATTCCCGATTATATCCTTGTCTTTATTGCTTTTGCAATGCTCTTTCATGTGGCCTGTTGTGTTGTAACAAAAGAAGTGCGTATTTTCTCCCGAATTGTGAAAGCTTTTTATTTTCGTCCACGATTTGGTGCGTCTCCTCTCCTGGCAGGGCCTTCCATAAATCTCGCGTCCTCATTGTTATGAAGTAGTGAGCTCTTCCAGCTGAATACATAATGTATGCGCCGCCGCCGCGCCGGGCCGCGCGCCTGAGTTATGAACCCGCGACTGCGTTCGACATCGCCCGTGGCCGCCAATCATGCATAACAAATAAGTCCGTAGGTACTCCTTACGATTGATTTTGTGGTCCGGAAGTTCTTTTGCCTATGATTTGTGTGTCACATCATAGGCAAAATCCGGTACGGTTAGCTCGCAGAGGTTCTATTTCTGGTAAGAGTCAGTTTAGCAAATTAACTGGATATTAGTGCGTATAGATAACCTTGTCGAGTGGGAGAAAAATAATCTAAGATGGATATGACAAGGAAGCGATAAAATGACGAACGAAGTTTTAGCAAAGTAGTTAATTTGTTCACTGTTGACATTCCTTCGTTTATGAACTTTAACTGCTTGTTTTCACCGCCGCGTCCCGGCGACCCCGGCGTCCCCCGGCGTCCCCCGGCGTCCGCAGTGCCCGAACGTGCGTTCTTTCCTCCCCCAACGGCCATAACAAGCCAATTCTGTAGATATGCAGTCGCGGCCGATCGTTACGAGCGGCTCGGCGGTCATTTCATTTGTTTGACGACGCCATAACTTAGAAATATAGCACCATGATTAGCTTATTACTTAATCAATGTACAGACTACGAATATATGGGTTTTTATGGATTATCAATAATTATTATCAATTTTTGTGTGGTTAGAAGGCAACAAGATTTTTATTACTTAGCTGTTTTTCGTGCCAAGATGAACAACGGATAAACACTCCATTGAAGACAATGACAGCTTTCGATCAATTATTGTACTATTACAGCGCGCTCCAGCGTCGACCCCACCGACCGAGTGCGGATTTAATTAGCGTCTCTTTCTTTATTTCTTTCGACCTAACTTATTTCTCCCAGTTAATTTTGTAAAGTATCAAAGTTTTCTTTGATTAAAGAAAGTTTATATGTGTTGATAGGTCATTTGACCTTTTTTCGTTTATCGTGTAACACCAGAGCGTCGTCGCCGGTAGGAGCCCCACTAAGTATATTTGTGCGACTTTGAAAAAGGTCCGACAATTTCAGCGGCCGCGGCCGGCGCGCCCGCCTGACCCGGACTGGCCGGCGACAGCTTCGGATTGACATCTAGATGATATCGAGTTTTGGACGCATGACTTTTAATTAAAAGACAACGGATCTTCCGTTTCGACAACAGACTCCCTGCATTTTCATAAACTTGTTAGTTAGCTAAGTAGGTCCAAGCCCAGGTCAGTGTCATCTAATAGTGCTTCGGCTGACACCTGCTGGCCAAACCTGTTACAATTTTTATACAAGCTTTTACACTACAATTACATTATCAATAAATTATTTTGTGGCATATTTCTAAACGCAGCAATGTGAAGAGGCACGGCGACGCCTCACAATATTTCGAATATCAATTCTCTTAAGTGATGTGTAATGGAGCCGGATCATAGTACGAGGCCAGTGATCCGCCCGGGCGGCGGCGGCGGCGGCGCTGGCAATCCGGGTGTAACTGTTATATAGTCTGTGTGTGTCTTTCCATCCACGCCGCGCCGCCGCGCCGGGTGTTCGCGTCTGGGACCCCGAGCCGTCCGCGGGCGCCAGTGTAACCACAGCCAGGGTTCTGTTGCAGGGTGCTGCGGCGGAACCGCATCACGCACATCGAGCCGCAGACCTTCGAGAACACGCCCAACATACGAGTGCTGTGAGTTTGCCAACGTTCACTAATATACATAATAATAAAATAATAATAATAATAAAAACATTTATTCGGCTTTTCAAACATTAAAGACATGAAAAAAAAAAGTAACACAAAAGTTATAAAAAAAACTTAAAATTAAAAAAACATTTTACAATTTATCGATAACAAAAATAAACAGAAACAAACAGAAATAAACAAATACACTAAAAGCCGAATGGGCTGACCGGCTCAGCTTAATGTTGTGGCAAATGCCTCAACGCTGGTATTCTGCTGGACCCATGACAATGAAGGAGCTCAAAATAACAAAGAAATGAAAATAGTTTGTTGTGTAGAAATACGTGCAGTATATATATATATATATATATGTGAAGATACAATAGGTATATATGGTAGTGAAGTGGATACAAAAAATATATAATAGATATACATATAAACGCAGTTAAATGGCTATGTAAATATATGCAAATACAAAGATACTCATAAAAAATAATAATAATAATGATAGCCTCAGATGTAACCAGGGATCTACAAGAGGTAGCATAACAAACAACCACGTCAGAAAAACACAATATTTCTATGATTTTTACGCTCACTGTAGACATGTACGAGTTACCCAAAAACTAGCTTAAACCCTAAAAATATCCACTATAAAAGTTGTGATCATAAAGTAACAAAGTTATTGTGACGCGGCGACCGCGGCGACCGCGGCGACCGCGGCGACCGCGGCGCGGCGGGCTTAGCGCAGATATCCGTTTTACGAGTCAGGTTTTATCTGTCGCCGCTCGCCGTTAAACCGACGGCTAGGAGTTCAACTCGGCAGTTACGGAGAAGTCAGTTACAGCTAGTTGCGGCGATAAAGAGCAGCGACCGTAAATCGGTTAGTTTAACGGCAGCTTGGGCGGAGGTTAATTGTATCGTTGGAGATTACTTACAAGCCACACGATAAACGGAACTACGTCGTCGTCGGTGGCGGCGTGGACGGCCACCGATCCCGCGCTCGCCGCTGAGTCACCCCCTCCTCCGCCTCCGCTTCCGCTCCCGCTGGCAGACACGACCTAACCGGCGAAGTCCAACAAGTGCTTACTTGTCCAAGCAGTCGGACTCAGAATAAATAAAAGCACAATGTAAAACATTAAAGAAGAAAACAGATTCTTTTCTATATTTGTCAACATTAAAAACTTACTGACGAATAGATTAATTATTTTATCAGTACTTGCTTGAAGCTGCCGTTGCCGTCAAGCACACACAGAAGGTTCTAATAAGTGTCATTATTCGTCGATGTCGGCGGCGGAGTCGATAGATAAGGGCCCATAGTCGACGCGTCGCCGCACGCGCCGGCTAACAGCCGATGATTAATCACTGATAACGAGACCCTCCCCCCACCCCTGCCCCCCGCCGCCGCCTGCGGGAGACAAATCACCAGCGGCCTGCGCACCCGCCGCGAGTCATCTCCCAAGTTTTTGATAAAGATATTGTAATTGTTACCCACTTAGTCAGTCACTTAGCCAGCCTCGGGAGTCTAACGGATCACGTTCAAAACAAATTGGTATATAAAATTGTATTTTTTTTTAAATTTAATTTTCATTTCATTTTAATTAAGTACTTACTTAAATATAAATTAATTGCAGCCAACTTTTTATCTAAATAACAGTAAATATTTCTAAATCTCCTTTAAAAATACTAATTGTATTTTTCAAATAAGCAAACCCGTACAATTTTGTATGTTTACATATTTGGCTAACGTCGGCCGGCGTAAGCGCTGCGCGCTGCCCAATTTACGTATCGATATGTAACGTGAAACAGTGACAATAAATTACTCATTGAAGCAACACCTTCTTATCATTTTATCAAACATCGGTATCAATCCGTTTATGTAAGGTTAACAGACCGTACATAATTAATGGTCCTTCGAGCTTCGGAAAACGGGATCAACTACGCGACCTAATTATTTTAGGTTAGTTAATAAAGCTGAACTCAATTTGTTATGATCACTAAAGTTAACGCATAATGGCAGTAACAGTGAGAGTAAGTAACCGTCGACAGGCCGGTGACAACTCTGATCGCGGCAATAAACCTATTAGTCCTGTAGTAGGGCGGACGCGAGGGCGGGCGGCGGCGGGGGCGGGCGGGGCGCTCCGCCGCAGCCTGCGATAAACGGCGCCACTTAATTTAGTGACAGTGACATAGCTCGGCGGCTGCGGCTTCGAGCGGGCACGCGGCGACGCGGCTCGCCGCCGGCATGGTGGCCGCAAACCGCGAAGCTCCGCTAACGATTCCAAAAGAGGCGCTGTAAGCTAGCAGAAAATTAAAGATTTTCTTATAAGTCAAAACCATGTAAAAATAAATCAGGTCATTAACATCACCTTTAGTTCTAATAGTAAATGAAAAATCGGTTTATTTATTAGGTAAGTACTTTCCAAAACAGTAATCTTCCTTATAGTAATAGTTAAAACAAAAACTAATTATTATTTTATAATTTAATTTATTTAAAGCACGGCTGTTGTTGCTCTGTCAGCTACGTCACCGTTGCCAATGAGCGAGCGGTTTGTGTGCAGGCGGCTGGACGAGAACCTGTTGACGGAGGTTCCGGGTGCGCTGCGCCTGCTGCCGCTGCTGGAGGAGCTGTCGCTGGGTGGCAACCGCGTGGAGGAGGTGGCGGAGGGCGCGCTGGGCCGGCGGCTGGCGCGGCTGGAGCTGCGCGCCAACCCGCTGTCGCGCATGCACCCGCGCGCGCTCGAGCGCCTGCCGCACCTCGCCACGCTGTCAGTACCGCCACACCCATACTTTCACACCACACATACATGTACATGCTTTTGTGTTTAGATTTACATGCGTCTAAAATGCCTTGTGCAACTATAATACATCGTTAAATTACTTATTTATTTTATTGAATCACAAAATGCAACATTTAAAAATATGTTCTATGATACAGACTGTTGGAGATCTTAATTGTTTCTTCAAGACATCCCACCTCCAGGATATCAATTTTATATTGCAAACTTTAAGGTGTACTTAAGGTATCTGACGTTATAAGAAGAGATACGACAAAAATATAGAGCTATCTTTATTGTGAACTGTACCTACCGCGCGGATCCCCAAAAATAAGAAACTTGATTCTCGGCGGCACTCGATCAAGGTTGACAAACTGCGGGTCCCACGCCCGCCGCCCGCCGCCGCCGTCGCCGGCTGCGACGCCAATCAGTGGCGTAATCGGTCCTTCGGAGTAGCGACAAACTGTGCAAAAACCGATTGGCGACTGGTTTGCAGCCGCGGCCGCCGCCCGGCCACTGCCATTACACAGCTAGCTTGTTTATCAGTAAAGCTTACTTTTACTCTGATAAGCTCACAAATACCTATATTTATAGTAGAACGTTTGTCTTAACTTCATCAATAGAAAACAGAGTGAGGGCCGAAAAACTCTAGGTGTCAGTCATTTACGCTGAATGGGATATCGTATTTATACCAATAACCTATCTATCTAAGTAATGACCAGGGTCCTCAGCGTGTGGGCGGTGACATGTGCGAAGGCTCACAGCGCCAGCGCTGACGTCACACTCGTCGGGTTTCCTGCGACACGTCGCAAATTACCCACCCAATGCCGAGGCGAATATATCTCGGGGAAAACAGCCACTCGACAGATCCGGTAGGCCGATATGTGCTTGTAAATGTGAGCAAACATCTCGGCGAGGGTGGCGGGGCGGGGGCGGGGGCACGTTGACCCTCGACACGGGACTTTAATTCGCTGGGTAAGAGCCACGCCGTCCTCGAGTGAGACATGAGGTTGGGTGCCGCCGCCGCCGGCCGACATCTCGCTCGCCATCGATTTTGTTAAACGTAAATGGTGTCCGCGACGAGCGAGCGCCGCCGATGCGTGACGGTGAGTAATGAGCGCGGTGTTGCGACCACGCGCTCATTGCCGCGCCAGCTTTAAGCCGACTGACGTTATTCATGGGCGGCCATTTATGCCATTCATGATGCATGCCAATTTTTGAGAGACCTCAGCAAGATTAATGAAGGTTGGCGCGGCTAATGAAGCCGGCAGCCGCGTCTCGGCCGCGTGCCGGCCGCGTCTCGGGGGTCGCCAGGCGTAATCTCATTTCCCCCGCCGAATGGAGAAACTTCGCCGTTTGACCCAAAATAAATAACAACAACATCTACCGCACTATAAAGCGAGCGACCGAGGGCCGAGCCACTGCGTCCTCGCCGCAACAAACAACTGGCGGAAACTACAATTGCTGATTAAATTATTTTTGTTTTGAATAAAACACAATATTTTACTGTAAGAATACACTTGCTTTATTATAAATAGATCAATATTAGTTTTACATACTAACTTTTTATCCATTCTGTACGTGTACTTAGTTACCTACTCGTTGACTGCACCTTTTTCGTAAAGTTCCCGTATTCTGTTGCATTATGCCGTACTGTGCATTCACATCGCGGTTGCTTCTTGTAGAGCAACGTTTTGTAACATTAAGTACACATTTAAAACTAACTTTCTAACTTCTTATAATTACACGTTGCACGCTACACTTGGTAACCATGTGACCATGTGACCACCTTTGTAACCTGTGCCCGCAGCGTGCTGTCGGAGGCGCGCGGGCTGCGCTCGCTGCCGTCGCTCAACGGGTCGCTGCGCCTGCGCACGCTGCGCGCCGACCGCGCGCGCCTCACCACGCTGCCGCCCGAGCTATGCGCGTACGCGCCACAGCTGCGCACGCTGTGAGTCAATACCTAAAAGCTGGTAGTAAGGCTTTTATTTATTTTTAAAAAAATATATATATATAGTTTTCAAAAGCTTACCCGAACACTACACATTGTTCTTCATCTTCGTGTGCCACCTCCTATCGGGACCGGCTACACATTGAATTGACACAATTTATGCGGACCACAAGTCCTCGCGGAGAGTCCACAACAGCAGGATATGTAATTACTGAAAAGGTTTGAAAATGCTTTGAAACCAATCGTGCGCATTGAACGTCCGCCGCGAGTCAGTCCCGGTCGGCGCTCCGACACCTCGTTTGGGGTCCGGACTCCGGGCACACCGCGATCTCGGATCACCACCGTTTTCGTGCGACGATCACCTTCCGTTGGCTTCCATCCAAATGACATTGTTGCCTTTAATTTTTAAACGTTGTTTTAAACATTTGTCAACACAATTACCATAGTTGTTATACTCGTATTACCCGCTATTTCTAAGGCTTTCAATTGTCTTCAAGTTCACGCGAGCAACGAAGTTCTTTTTTCAGATCGGAAATAATAAATGTGTTTATTTCGTTTGAGTGCTTCATTAAATATGTGGTGGCTATGTTACAAAAAAGGATTGCATTGCATCAATGTACGATGTAGGTATCTTCTCAGTGGTAATAAAGCGAATTCCCCGGTCTTGCCTCGGAATGTGCGATAAATCCGTGCGGCGGTGAGTGGCCGGCGGCGGCCGGCGGAGGTGATCGGCCAGCCGCGCCTCGGCATCGGCACCGCAGCGGATGCCAAAGACAGCCTGATTGGTATTCAATTGGCGGGAGTCCGCGCCACCGCGTCCGCACCCGCCGCCGCCCGCGGGCTTCAGGGAATAGAGCCTGTATGTCTTTATTTGGTGAATAGTGTTACATCACTTAAGATACATAGTTTATATTGTAGGCTGTGTGCTATGTCTTGACGACCTCCATAGCCGAGTGGCTCGCACGCCGGACTTTGGGCGGCGCTAACTCTGAGGTCCCGGGTTCGATTCCCGGTAGGGTCTTTAGATGTGGCGACACAATATTGTATTGTTTACTATTAATGCTGATGTAGCAATAGCGAGCGAACGGGAGCTCCCCCTGCAGTCACTAGTCGCACACAGTACACCTTATCGTCAGGTTGTCGCCATCCGGTCATAATTTATGTAGGTAATTATAGGAGTCAGATTATAATGTGTGTGTATGTGAGGTTAGGTATGTACGAATCACGTCCGTATCACACACGGTCTGGGGTCAGTCAGGGGTCTATTCTTGGGCCTCTTCTTTTCATTCTAATGATCAACGATATTCCTACTGTCATAAAACATGCTAAGTGTCTTTTATATGCAGATGATTTGAAGTTGATTTTGGAAATAAAGTCCGTGAATGACTGTCTGAGGCTCCAGCGTGATGTGGACGCGGTTTATGAGTGGGAATTGGCAAACAGAATGAAGTTTAATACCTCTAAATGCTGTGCAATGACCTTTGGCCGTGTGTGGCACCCGATTGAATTTCAATACACGTTAGACTCCAAAGACATAGCAAGATCTACAAAATTCAAAGACTTGAGTGTTATATTCGACCGAAAACTAACTTTTCACGATCACATTGCAGAAGTTGCCAAGGAATCCTACAGAAGGCTGGGATTTGTTTTAAGGGATTGCCGAGATTTCCAGAGTGATTATGTTGTGAGGCTTATATTTGGAGCTCTAGTCCGAAGTAAACTTGAGGCCAGCTCATGTGTATGGCACCCACATGAAAGTACGTACGCTCTGTTACTAGAAAAGGTACAAAAAGCTTTTCTCCGTTGCCTATATAAGCGCGTGTCCATACACGCGCTTACTACCCATACATGTATCCGACTAAGTTTCTTTTGGGCTGCTTAGGCTATAATTCATTGGAAGTTAGAAGATCAAATGACCAAATAATTACCATCTGGCAAGGTTCTCCCAAGGAAAATAGACGCACCAGATCTCCACAATGAGCTGTCGCGGTTATTTGCTCCTAATAATTACCACCGTAGCAGGAGGCACAAATTGTTCTAAGTGCCCTCGTGTCGTACTGTCGCGCGCGCTCGGTCTCCTATCCCGCGAACTCTGACTGCTCTCAACGCCCTCCTTGACACAAAACCTGATTGTGATATATTTGCGGATGAATGGAATATAATTCTGTCTGAGAGCCTAGAGTTCTGTGAGAAGAATGTATGAATGATAATTTATAATTTTTAATTAAGTTGTGTAAATTCAAACCCATTTTATTATTTTTACTAATTTTATTATTTTGATTGTTTTGATTAATTTTGTTATCTGTATTAATTTTATTTTTTTTACTATTTCAATCTATTTAAGGAAAATCTATTTATAATAATGTATAATTTTGAATCTGATTTATTAATGATTGTATAATTTTTTATTTTATTTTTAATATTAATTATAGTAATTGGCTGAGGCCGTGTAATTAATTAAACAAATAAATTAAATTAAATAATATTGTTGTGTGAACCTTTGTGTCAACCTTTGTGTGAACAGTATATATACAGAACATTAGTGCGCAAACGGTGTTATCATTTATATCTCCCATCTACTGTTGCAGCCAACCACCGCCCACCATCATAACGGTGAAGTGGTGACCCCGACGTGATCTTTATGCATGTGATAATTGCGATGCTGACTGCGTGCACTGGTTCTGATGCTGTTGACTTCTTCTTTTAGTTTTTTTACCTTTATGGTCAAATCTCGCATATGTTTCATCATTTCTAAATTACTGTCGCTGATGTGCACTGCAGAGTTGGTGGAGGCTACTTCGCCTGTTCTCAAGTTCTCTAATATCTAGTCGGCTATGGCCGCTAAATCTTCCAAATTCAAATTATTACTGAACGCCAGGACTGTCCTTACGCTCGGTGGCAATCGGTTGATCCAAAGTTTGTTTTAATGGGTCGCCTTCAATATCACAGTTTCTGACCAATTCGGTCATCTTCCGTAATAACTGTGATGGTTATTGAATCCCGAGATCCATATCATTCACCAGACGTTGAAATTGCGTCTCGGCGCTTTCTTCATACACTGTTAATAATCTTTGTTTTATAGCGTTATACTGACTTTTCGGTAGCGGGTGACGACTGTACTAAGTCACTAACGTGTCGGAGTGCGTCGCGGTCTAATTTCGTGATCACTATCTTGAACTTCGCATTGTCGCTCTGCTTCTGTGGTCCCATCACTGACTCAAAATGCGCGAACCACATTCTCGGCATATCGGTCCAAAATTCACTTGCATGGATATCATTGCGACGTCTATACCGCTCGTTGATGCTTCGCGCCTTGGTTTGGAGTTCTTGCCGCATTTCTCTAGAATGCGTATCACTTGCTTCGCCGTCGGGGTCATCCACTTCACCGTTATGATGGTGGGTGGTGGTTGGCAGCAACAGTAGATGGGAGATATAAATGATAACACCGTTTGCGCACTAATGTTCTGTATATTTACTTTTCACACAAAGATTCACACAACAATATTATAATGTGACTCCTTATATAATTACACAAATTATGACCGAATACCGACAACCTGACGATAAGGTGTACTGTGTGCGACTAGTGACTGCAGGGGCGAGCTCCCGTTCGCTCGCTATTGCTACATCAGCATTCTAGTAAACAATACACAGGTGAATGTCGAAAACGAGCTTTTCGATATTGTGTCGGGTCTGGGTGATTGTGGTATGTACCGTCGTCGTTGTTTCTGATTTCCATGAAACGAGTGCTTTAGCTACTTACCTTGGGATCAGAACAATGTATGTGATGTTGTCTAAATATATTTTTTTGTAATAATAATATAAAATAAAATATTTTGATGTTGTTACAGAGACGTTAAGTCGAACTTACTGGACCGAATTCCGGATTTGCACGAATGTTCAGAATTGAGAGTATTGTAAGTATAACTTATATCCTACCTACCGTAAATTTAAAATATTGTAATCTTAACAGTTAGTTTGAGTTAGCACTGCTTGATCATAGGATACTTCACAAGATGAATAATTCATAAGTTACTTCCAGTAGTTGTTTACTCACCAACCCAATTAAATGGATTATTGATAACAACATACTGTATTATTTAAAGATGTCAACATTGGCATGCCAAGTTCCTTGCCACAAATAGTCACAAGGGTTTCTCTTGTGTTTTGTTATTCCTCTTAACTCAACGAATGAAAAAATATTCACTTACTAATCTGAGAAATATGAACCTCGTTACCACCTGGTGATACTGACGCCGATAAATAAGTAGTTGGCACACGCCCATGCTGGTAGATTAAATATAAAAATGTATACAACATGAATTTGATGGCAAGTGGATTTAATGGTTGTGAAACCCTTCGTCAATGCGAAACGATGGATTTAGCTTTATCACCCTGGTTGGTCGTCAAGAAGATGCATGGGGTCGCCATGAGTCCGCTGTGTGAGCCCGTGTGCGTGTGTGCGTGTGTGCAGGGAGCTGTCGGACAACGGCGTGTCGTCGCTGGAGGGCGGCGCGCTGGCGGGGCTGGCGCGCCTGCACGACCTGCTGCTCGCGCGCAACCGCCTGCGCAGCCTGCCCGCGCGCGCCTTCGCGCACACGCCCGCGCTGCAGCTGCTGTATGTCACGCTACCATTCTCACATTGTTTCATCCCACTAACATCATAATAGCATCTGACTGACCTCAATCGACGGCGCAGTGGTATTCGAGCGATTGCTATAGTTAGCTAATTTTCTAGCTAAGGCCGGTCATCGGATGGGTGACCAAAAATGTACGTGATGCTCCGGGGCGAGACCAATTTAAGCTAGGTAAATTTAATAAGCATAAAAAAAATGTAGGTAATATGTATACAGGTTGTAGATTTGCATTCCCGCCATAAATTTACAGCTGATCGTAATTGGTACACTTAATGACTAAAAAATACTTTTAACACGGAGAAAGTAATAAGGAACCGATTGATTAATAAAATGATCTCAGTGTAAATTAGAATAGCGACCGTCGACTGACGAGAATAGGGGTGCAGACCGTAGTAGGTACATAAGAGCGCAGCGGGCGGACATTAAGTCGATGAACTTACGTAAACTTGTAGGTACTATTATGTATTCTGTGGTAAAGTGGCTTACTCTTACGCATAAGTATACTTTGTTGCAATAAACTATTATTAGGTACTTACTGATCATGTTTAAGATACTCGCAGGTACTGCTCAAAGTGGGCACCTTCACGTTCTATGCACAAATGAGCACGGCGCCTTAAGTTTCTAGGTAACTTTTGCAGCACACTACGATTTGACCTTACACTCTCAAAAGCCATTAAAATATTTTGTTTTAACTGCACACCACTCGTGATTTCGTCTTTATAAACCATTCTTTTTATGTCTCCCCACAAATAAAAGTCACAAGGAGTCAAGTCTGGCGACCTCAGAGGCCAGGGCACTGGCCCACCTCGACCAATCCACTCGGTTCCGAACACTTCGTCCAAATAATCGCGCACTTGGCGTCCATAATGCGGAGGCGCCCCGTCCTGGTGGTAAAAGAGATTCCGGTGAAGAGCTAGTGGCACGTCGTCAAGCATTACGTCAACTACGTGCTGCAAAAGTTGCAAATACGAGTTGCTGTTAAGATAACCCTCGATGAAATAGGGCCCGAGTAAATGTCCACCAACAATGCCAGCCCACACATTGATGCTAAACCTATGCTGGAACGAATCTTTTTTGGTCTTATGCGGGTTCTGTTCGCGGTGAGCCCACCAATGTTCATTGTGGACGTTGTAAACACCGATGCGCGTAAACATACACTCGTCCGTCCATAGAATGCTGGCTTCTCGGTGTTCTAGTACCCAGTGACAAAAAGTAACCCGGGCGGCATGATCTTGCTCGTTCAATTCTTGAACTCTTCTGAAGTGGAACGGGTGCTGTTGCTCCGACTTAAGAAGCCACCAGACTGTTGTGTGGTGGACATTGAAGTGGCGGCCAGCATCACGAGTACTGGCACGTGGTTCCCTCTCGAAGTATTCGAGTATTTGCTCTTGCAAATCGACTGAGAGGCCCACACTGCCGCGACCCTGCGCATGTCGAGGAACGTTGAACTGGCCATGATCCCTCAGTCGTTGCGTGGCAGCAAGCATTACCTCGCGCGATGGAGTTGGTCTGTTTGGAAACATTTCCACAAACATGACCACGGCTCGACGTAGACTGTTCCCACTAATTGCGTATAATCGCACCATCTCCACAAGTTCTACGTTAGAATAATTTTCCGTCATTTTACTTTTTTTACACACACAAACAACACACCTAAGAACACGTTTCGCTCCAAATTCGCTAGGGCTAAGAAATGTGTCACTCGTTCGGGGTTGCGCGGCACACTGGCTTTGATGCGTGCGGCGTGCGCCCGCCGCCCGCCGGCCGCCGGCGCTCGCCGCGCCGACTAGGCTGCGGGCGCACCGCGAAGCTCGAGCTTGTTGCTACCTACTCGTGGTCGGGTGCGCGGGCGTACGCGAACGAGCGTTTATTTTTTAGTGCTACGCAGACGTGCGATTCGTATTTACAGATTTTGAAAATATGATTATTATTTTTTCATATTCTTTTTATAATTTATTTGTAATAAGTATAAGCAATACGACTGCTGCTATGAATATGGCGTGAATGCAAATCAACAAGTTGTATAATTGTAGACCCAATTAAAAAAATGTATATGTATACCCCATCTCTTCCCGGGGGTGTCGTAAAAGCCGACTAAGGGACCATTCCAGAGGATGGGCAGCAGCATCTTTCTGAGGTTACCCTCAACCTACTGCGATCGCCTACACGCCTGCCAAGCGTGGCGATTACGGCAAATACCCCCATGATTATTTGGGGGAGGCCTTTGTCCAGCAGTGGACGTCTTTTGGCTGAAATGATATCAATAGTTTCGTTATAATATTTGAGGAATCGATGCAGATTCTCTTGTAATAAATTACGATAACTTGGAAATAAACAGTTTTATTTATCATTACAATCGTTTAAAAGTCAAATATACAGTTTTCTCTCCCAATATTTCTCGCCGTAATGTTGACATATCACCATACTTTTTCAAAAGTATAGACAAGAGTATAGACAATTTTGTTAATAGTAAATGGAACAGTGACAAATGTCCTTAAATGGTCAATCTCCTTTCCTACAATCACACCAATTATCTAGCCCAAGAGAAGCTTCGTTATGAAACTCGTTATATGGTTACTAGACAACGGATAAACATACTTAAAATACTTTTATACATAGAAAACACCCAGACCCGAGACAATTTAGAAAAACAATAATTTCTAAATTGACCCGACCGGGAATCGAACCCAGGACCTCAGAGATGGCGACACCATGAAAACCGGTGTACAAACCACTCGACCAAGGAGGTCGTCAAATCATAGATAAATACAATTATTATTGTACCGAATAATATGTATGCTAACCTTAGAGCATGGTTTAATGCTCTAAGATGCTAACATATTTAAAACAAAGTGCCCCGGAGCATCACGTAATAATGTATCATTTCGAAATCCTCCGTGCTAATACAGGCAAGTAAAAAGTCGGTCCCGGTTGCATTTAGCAGTTGGTTTACGGCCCGTTCTCTCTGTGCTGTTTCCATCCTTAAGGAAAGCTCGAGCCCACAAGTGGGCTCATAATAATGAGCTGGTGATGATAACCATCCGACACATTAACTTTATATATTATTTTTACTTTCTATTCTCAAGTGCTAATTGCTGCACTGAAGCTAAATTAAATATTTATAAAATTTACAAAATACGGTGAAAAAATTAAAAGTCTACCAGACCCAGCTAGAAATCGAGCCTGGGTCTTCCGCAATCCGGGCGGCTGCACTGACCGCTATGCTACCGGGAAGGCTGACGTCTGACGCTGAATCTTGTCACTGCTTTTGTAATTTTTAGAGTGCTAATAGCGGCACAGCGTGCCATCTATCCAACGGCATCTATCTACGTCAGCCTTCCCGGTAGCATAGCGGTCAGTACAGCCGCCCGGATTGCGGAAGACCCAGGTTCGATTCCTGGCTGGGTCGGGTAGGCGTTTAATTTTTTCACTGTATTTTGTAAATTTTATAAATATTTATATATAATTTCATAGAGTGCCCAACCCCTCCCTCCGCTGCGTCGCCGCACAGTATGTAACATCAAGACAATCCCTTTTCATGGTTTTCTTATTACTTTCTTCTTACGGTTATTTTTACGGTTTATGTGGAAAGACGAGTAGTAAATTTCGGATTGTCTTGTAAAACGTTTTACATTACATGACGCCCGCCGTCTAGTGGTTTTCATGAATATCATTTTCCAACACATTCGGCGCGTGCTCCCCGGGGCGCGTCCCGTACCGTCGCAGCCGCGGGGCTGACGGTGCACAATCGAATGATGTCTACATTGGCGGATATTACCCACCGCTCATGGGAACATCATGGAGCACGGCAGTCCAATAAAATGGAAATTGACTCAAAGACAAAGTGAAACTCACATAATAGATAACGATTAAAAAGGCCATTTACATTCAACGATGTTAGATTGTCACGAGTGCCGACTACAGTCTACAGGATATTACGGCGGGCGGAGCGGAGTGGGCAGCCGGGCCCGCTCGCCCGACGCCAACTTTATTATCCCTCGCCGCGGCCGGGGTTATTAAAAAGCGATCGGCTCTACCCTCGTGAAGTTCCGTAAGCGACGCGGGAACCATTCTCAATTAGACATGCAAAGGGAAACGATTTGGCCAAGTGGCTCAGTTAATTGGAAAAACTTTATGAATATCGTGAGAACGCAGGCGGCCCGGGACGGGGGGGGGGGGGGGGGGGGGAGGGATGGGGACCCGACACAACCTACGCGCATTATTTATGCATCTGACAACAGAACTTCGCTGTAACTAAGTTAAAATCTGATTATAACTACTTAGAACTTATCACTTTAGGTACGCTATAAAAAGTAGCGCAGTTTTAATTTAGCAAATTGTAATTTTGTTTTTCCGCAGAAACTTGGAAGAGAATCAAATTGAGCACATAGACATGGAGGCGTTCGTGCCGCTCTCGCAGCTGGAAGACCTGTGAGTGGTTTGTGCAGCGCCACACGCTATTCGCAATTATTCGATAAACAAATGTCACGTCGATAAGGTGTCTGTTGCCCTACATTCATTTGAAGCTGCGCAATGTTGATGTTGGCCGATAGTTTTTCCGAGAACCAGGTAGGAATGTTCAGGCAGGATTTATATACAGAAAGTCTTAAAATAGTTTTTCGTAAGTGTTCTTTCATTTCGCTTATCGGGGAAAATGTTAATCAATATTAGACGTTTACCTAATATCGACTTTTTATTCTGGAAATTAAGAAAACATAACATATCTAGTAATTAGAGATAGAAAATCAAATTATGCTTAACAAACTATTTGAATGAAGTAATTTAGCATTTTTACGGCACCTAATGAACACCTCACATGTTATGGTTTAGTTAAATAAGACGTTACGGACACTTTTAGCTATAAACGCCATATTTAATTAAACCAGGTGAAGACGGTGACGTTTAGGTGACGTAAAAATGCTAAATGACTTCATTCAGATAGTTTGTTGAGCATAATTTGATTTCCTATCTCTAATTACTAGATATGTTTTTTTTTTCATTGGCGGCGCTAGTATGCGGCGTAAACGCTCTTAATTAATTTCGATATTAATAGGTAGGTACTATTTCATAAAAAAAATTTGGTAGTTGGTATAGTCGACAATAAAATTGCTTTACCACCTTAGAAGTGGATTTTGTTTGCATAGAATAAAACAACAAGTTCTATTTTTGTTTAAAAGACCAAGTGACAGATACGTTATCATTATTGACAATGAGCCTTAGCGAAATTTTATTGTAATGGAAGTTTTTGTCAAAAGTGGTAAAGCAATTTCATGGTCGACTATACCTACTCTTTCATTATTACATTTACATTACTACTTACGACATAAAGTTAAACAATTCATAATTTGTTTTTTTTTAATGAATCATATTAATATCTAATATTTTTTTAAATAATATAAAATTATACGATGTTATAAAATGCACAAGACGCAACGTTGTTGGTATAGCTTGGTACCACAAGCTTGTAGTACGGTCGGCGGAGCACATCAGCACGCAGCGCCTTCCACTTCTTATACCTGTATTCACAACAGGGAACCAACGAGCAAATCAAGCTGTCCGATTTATAAAGTATAACAGAAGTCCATGATCCATACGAAGCCCTTAACCCTGGCACCGTTCGTCACCAGGAACGTGGGCAACAACATGTTTCCGTGGCTGCCGGCCAGCGGGCTGCAGCGCCTGCTGCACCTCAAGGCGCACAACAACCCGCACCTGCGCCGCTTCCACCCGCCGGAGCTGTTCCCCAGGATACAGGTGCGCAATGAGCATACGCGTGCCTGTATGTACCAACCAATATCTTAGAAAATAAATATACTTATTCACGATCATGGATACGGCCTCTGAAAGGCATAAACTAAGAAAATACACGTGTTTATTTGGATGAAGCATTTCTTTACAAAATAATCAACGGTACAATTGACTCTTCTTCATTACCTACTCAAATTAATTTTATTAACTTTAAAATCCCTAGACTCAGACTAGGGCTAGAGTCTCCACGCGTTCTAAAAGTACTTTTATTATACTCCTTATTCTAATTATGCTAGAAACATTTTTAATAGACGTTGTTGTAGATATTACGACGATAACTTAAAAGATGTTGATATGTTTTCTTCATCATAATCAATTTTCAAAAAAAAATTGGCCATATTATATTTAATAGACAACTGTAAATTAACTGATATTTATTGTTTTACATTTTGGATGTGCAAATTAGAATGTTCTTAATATTTGTTACATTTAATGGAACTATTTGGTTTATTTGCAAATTGTTTTGTAAATTTTATTATTGTGCATGACTGTATGTTTTCCTGAATAAATAAATAAAAAAAATTACAAAAAAAATTTGCACTTGTCTAACAGAGCTACCAAAGCCTAAGGTGATATCGCACCAGACTTCCTCCGGTATATCGGAGGGATCTAACTTTCCCGAATGAGATATATAAATGGTTAAAGCGTAGCACGCGTCACAGGCAGTCACCTGAACTCGACCTGTACTGCCGCTCCCCCCCGCAGACGCTGGTGCTGTCGTACGCGTACCACTGCTGCGAGTTCATGCCGCTGATGCAGGCGGCGCCGGCGGCGGAGGGCGTGGGCCTGAGCGACCTGGTGCTGCTGCCGCCGCGCGCGCTCGACGCCGCCGCCTGGGCCAACCTCACCGACGTCTGGCCGCACCTGCGTCAGTACCACCACCGATACCGTTGACCACAACCTACACCGGGCTCCACTTACGAACAAACACTTAGATAACACAATTGAAAAGCCACTGCCATTAAAGCAGATACTTGATTACGCGCTTTTAATACCATAAGCATTGGATTGGATTGGATTGGATCCATGTGTTGTGCAGGCATCGGTTCCTTATAAACCTGTTCTTTACGAGAGTTTGAGAGCATTTTAAAATGTCTAAATTATGTTCATTTATGAATTTATACAATTTGTCCAGGGATGTAGTAATAAAACTTTAGGAGCAGTATCTGCAATATATTTCATCGACGAAAATACCAAAAAAATACATAAATAAATAAATAATATAAAATAAAAATAAAATAAAAAAATAAAAATAATAATAAAATACATAAATACATTCAATTGACAGAATAGTTGTCTCTTTCTAACTCCCTAAAAAAAATCCGTATCTGCTCACACAACGCAACAAAAGACGAGGATCGCTTACCTGCACGTGCACTCGCGACAAAGGGGTCTTTTTAAACAACAATAGCTCTTAAACTATTAGACCGAGAATAGTGATTGCTGCATCAATTTTTTATGTAACTCAAATACTATTAAGTGATTATAAAAAAAAGGTATGTCAATGGTCTCGTTTTAGTACTATTTTTTGATAAAGTGCCCGAATGCGCACAAAAACTGTAAAAAAAATACTTTCTCCTTTCGGCAATTAAAAAAAGGAGTTGTTTGATAGCGTGTTTTTATTGCACTAGCTAGCCTACACCTTTACCTTTACAAAAACACCAAAATCGAGCTCCTGCACGACGTAGAACTCAAACCGCCGTTAATTTTATGAGTTAAGCGAGTTTTGGTAAAATAAAACCAATAGTCTCTGCAGTTTTGTGGGGTTTTGGAATTGACCCCCCATAAGGGGTATTTTCGTCGATGAAATATATTGCAGATACTGCTCCTAAAGTTTTATTACTACATCCCTGGACAAACTGTATTGCAGTCTTACGATATTTGCGTATAACCTAAAATCTAAAGCAAAATATTATTTCTTATCTTAGCTATTTTTAGTAAGTAAAAATATAGCTCCAAAGGGAGAGTTAGAAATATGGTATTTGGCATCATCAATATAATAGTACTTAAACAGGATTGGTCTCAAATGCATACCCTGTGGAACCACAGAATAACTGTGGAACGCCAGAATAAGAAGTAAAAGCCTGGGAGGAGCTCCTAACTTACTTTCGTCGATGGTTCCTAGATCCAAACGTTTTTGACTAAAAAGGCAACCGTAAATGCCTGCCTCAATACTATAGTGTTATAATCAAACTAGGTGGAACGACGATCTTCGCAAGATGGCTGGCAAGAGCTGGATGAGAGTAGCCGCGGATCGTGCTCGGTGGCGTGCATTTGGAGAGGCCTATGTCCAGCAGTGGACGTGTGTAGGCTGATGATGATGATGATGATGATAATGATGATGATGATGATGATGATGATGATGATGATGATGATGATGATGATGATGATGATGATACTGTTCCACTACTTCCACTACTGGGCAAAGGCCTCTGTCATTGAAATCAAGTAGTCGCTACAATGAATGGGTATTGGCATAATCACCACGCCAAATGCGCGTTGGTGATCATAAAACCAGGAGCAGTCTCCAATAATTATAAAGAGGAAAGCTTTTTACAAGCTTTTGTTTAGTTTCACCTGTCCCGATGTTTGTCCGTTTGTTTGACTGTAATCAAATCTTGCAAGTTAAATTTAATCCACTACCCGGTTACCGATTGAGCTGAAATTTTGCATGCATGTGTAAATCGGATGACAATGCCAAATTATTATGATATGGAGCTGATCTGATGATGAAATTGGAAGGTGGCCATAGGATCTAGGTTGTTAAGACACAACCTCATCGAGTTTGGACTCGTATGATTCGTCTTGACGAGTACTTTGGTGCTAGATGGCAACCAGGGTCTGATGATGGAACTGGAAGATGGCCATAGAAACTCGGTAAAATAAGTTCGTTCGTTCGTTCGTTCGTTCCGTTTGTTCTGAATGTGGATTCTGTCTTTGATAAGATGGATAAGGTGGATGATCCAATGCCAAGGTGAGCGAGCACCTGCCGAGGGCTGAATGGTATGAGGGTGTATAGTATAAATAATATCGCTAACTTTGCGCCTCAGGGTACCAGGACGAACCCTGTTGTACTGATGCCCTTATCTCCCTACAATGGACCTCTGGGGGATAGATCGTTTTTGTCCTATACTCGTGGGAACAACATTGACAAAAATACTAAAAAGTTAAAAATAAAATTTAAAGAAAAAAAAACTTTTTAAAAACAAGCTTTTAATAAGTATTTTTTAATAAAAAAAAGAACTAAAAAGTTGTAAATAATTTGAAATCCTAAAACTTTACACCTTGTATTAATTAAATCTTTACATTTTTAACACAGACCCAATTTTTTTCTATGTATGTTTATAACGAATAATGTACGGGTAATGTACGATCTTTTGTGATAGTTAATATGAATGAAAGTCTTTGATAGAAAATTAAACTCATATATTAATATAATTGATACTTAATTATGACAAAATGATATATGGTGAAAGAGCACGCGCGCGATGAGTATGATAATAAATTACGAACTGAACTATAAATATTTAAATGACCTAAATTAATTAATGTGGCGTAAAAATGCTTGTAAGATAAAATGTACGCGCTTGCTCGTACAAATAAACTCAAAAACTACTGGACCGATTTAAAAAAATATTTCACCATTAGAATGCTACATTAGCGCTGAGTAACAGGCTTTATTAAAAAAAAATGTCCACCCGTGCGAAGCCAGGACGGGCCGCTAACTAGTATTAAATAATGTGCGTGCAATGATTGTTAACAGTGAATGTGTCCGGCGCCGGGGCCGCGCTGTCCGGCTGGGACGCGGACGCGGACGCGGACGGCCGGCCGGCGGGCGGCGTGCGCCTCGACCTGCCGCGCCAGGTGCACTGCCTGCCCTTACCAGGTCGGTTCGTCTATCTATTTCTGTGGTTCGTCTGGTTCAATTCAGGTGTTCATGTGTTCGTGTTCTGAAGGCGTTTTTACCACCATTTAAGTGATGATACCACTCCCCAGGGCCGTTCCTGCCGTGCGTGGACCTGTTCGACTGGTGGACTCTGCGCTGCGGCGTGTGGGCGGTGTTCCTGCTGGCGCTGCTGGGCAACGGCACGGTGGTGTTCGTGCTGGTGTTCAGCCGTAGCCGCATCGACGTGCCGCGCTTCCTCGTCACTAACCTCGCCGCCGCAGATTTCTTTATGGGCGTCTACCTCGGTCAGTTTATAAAATTTTTATTTTTTTGTTCAGGACACCAACAGCACTTATACAATATATGGATACATTTCTATAAATCTACTTAGCTATTAACAGGTATTCGCATATGGAAAATAAGATGTACATGGACCACGTTCTTTATAGTATAATAGTATATAAAAATTATAAAAATATGAAAACTAAACAATAATAAAACAAAAGTGATATAAAAATATAAAAACTAACAGAAATAAAACATGTTATGTGACGGCAGCAATTACGGAGTGGGGGTTAAAAAAACTCTGAAGTAAAAAACTTAATAAATTTTTTGGGTTTTGTCCGAAACAATTCCAACTCGCTTCCGCTTCTTGACAGGTCATTGAAGGAAATACTCGCTCGAATGAAGAAAGAGTTACGGCGATAATTAGTATAAACTCTGGGTATTGCTATAGTGGTGGAGTTCGTCTAACCGGTAGTTTGCGTGGTACCCAGATGTTAACTTGCTCCAATAAAGAAGGGCAGTCAATAGTAGGGCAATTTTTAACAGACTGATTAAGTAAATTACTTGTCGTCTTTTCTCTAAAGGTAAGAAATGATATCTCCTACACCTCGTCTCATATCCATGATCAACTATTCTACATTTAAACTGCAAATATCTTAAAAATCTTTTCTGTATGGATTCAATTCGGAAAATATATATATTATATTGTGGATTCCAGACCGCCGAGGCATACTCAAGGATACTACGCACGTAAGCGCAGAATAGTACCTTTATCGGTTTTATAGATTTAAATTCATGAGTTGATCTTATAATGAAACCGAGAGATTTTGAGGGTTTTTTAACTGCGTAATCAATGTGTTTGTCAAATAAGAGTTTTGAATCTTGTATTAGTCCAAGATCTTTTCTAGATGTGATGTTAGAAAGTGGCTGATTATCGATGACGTACGGATAATTTATAGGCTTAAGTTTACGAGAAAAAGTCATTGCATAACATTTGGAAACATTTATATCTAGTTTATTTTGAGTAGGTACAGTATTGCACGAAATTATTTAGAACACATTGTAGTTGATCACAGTTGATGGAACTGTTTACAGACATGACAATTTTAGTGTCATCTGCGTATAATAAAACTTTGGCGTATTTGAAGCACAAGACAATGTCATTGATGAATATGACAAAAAGTATTGGCCCTAGCAGCGATCCTTGTGGCACACCAGAAAGTTCGCTTCGATATTGTGTTTACGACTATTAGGTTTAATTTGTTTTTGCTATCGTTGACGGTGGTGCACGAACTCTGTTGTGTTCACTAATTTGTTTGGAACTTAACACTTAAATGTTTAATCTAAGCTTTTCTAAAATACATATGTATGTGTATATTCTAAGGTGTGAACCAAATAATAATAAAAAAACAAAAAAAAACACAATATTAGAGAACCGACATTCGCCCTTATGATTTACTTCCACAAAACTGATATAAAAAACAAAGTATAGCGCCGATGTGAGCCAAGATGAGTTGTGACAGCATACATCTGTGGGCAGGTTTCCTGGCGGTGGTGGACGCGGGCACGCTGGGCGAGTTCCGCGCGCACGCCATCGCGTGGCAGATGTCGGGCGGCTGCCGCCTGGCCGGCTTCCTGGGCGTGCTGTCCTCCGAGCTGTCCGTGTACACGCTCGCCGTCATCACGCTGGAGCGCAACTACGCCATCACGCACGCCATGCACCTCAACAAGCGGCTGTCGCTGCGGCACGCGGCCGGCGTCATGGCGGCCGGCTGGGCCTTCTCGCTGCTGGCGGCCGCGCTGCCGTTGCTCGGCGTCTCCGACTACCGCAAATTCGCGGTGTGCCTGCCCTTCGAAACCAGCACGCCGCTGGCGCTGGGCTACGTCGTGGCGCTGCTGGTCGTCAACGGCGTGGCCTTCCTCGTGCTGCTCGGCTGCTACCTCAAGATGTACTGCGCCATCCGCGGCTCGCAGGCCTGGAACTCCAACGACTCGCGCATCGCCAAACGTATGGCGCTGCTCGTGTTCACCGACTTCCTTTGCTGGTCGCCGATCGCGTTCTTCGCGCTAACGGCCGCGTTCGGCGTGCAGCTCGTCTCCCTCGAGGAGGCGAAGGTGTTCACGGTGTTCGTGCTGCCGCTCAACTCGTGCTGCAACCCGTTCCTGTACGCGATACTCACCAAACAGTTCAAGAAGGACTGCGCGCTCGTCTGCAAAGCGATCGAGGAGTCGCGAGTGACGCGCGGCATCGGCCGCTGCCGGCACTCTTCCAACTTCAGCAACCGGCAGACCCCCGCCAACACGAACAGCCTCAACGAGCGGTCGTCGCGCGGCCAGCACGGCGCCACGTGCGCCTGTCGCCGCCTGCTGCCGGCCGAGCCGCGGGCCGCCGCCCCCGCGCCCCCGCCCGCGCCCCCGCCCCCGCCCCCGCCCGCGCCCGCCGGCGGCGAGCGGCTGCTGCGCTGGCTGCGCGCGTGCGGGCGGCGGCCCCCCGCGCCCGCGCCTGCGCCCCGCTCGCCCGCGGCGGCGCCGGCGCGCACGGGCTCCGTGTCGTCGTCGGTGGAGTTCTCGTCGTCGCGCTCGGACTCGTGGCGCGCGTACGGCCGGCCGCCGCCGCCGCCTCGCCGCGCCGCCTCGTGGCTGGTGGCGCGCAAGACCTCGCAAGACTCCAATCTGTCGTCGTCGCGCAACGACTCGTCCGGCTCTAACGCGACCGCGTCCACGGGCACGTGGCGCACGTCGCGCTCGGGCGGCAGCGCGGCGGGTGCGGTCGCGGGGGCGGCGGCGGCGGCGGGGGCGGGGGCGGGGGCGGGCGCGGGGCGGCCGCGGCTGACGCGCCAGCCGGCGGTGGTGGCGGACGAGCCGCCGCTGTCGCCGGGCGCGGTGCTGCCGGCCCCGCGTCACCTGCAGACGATCCCGTCGGCGGCGGAGCCGGACCAGCCGCCGGAGCAGCCGCCGGACGAGCCGGACGTGCCGGACGTGCGCTGAGCGAGGCTCGCGCCGCACCCAGTGTCTTACGGAGCCGTCCAGCGCCGCGCCCCGGAGCGTCACTCCCGACCTCGATCCGCCGAGGCCGCGAATTTGGAAATGAACGTATTCGGGACGAATTCACATCCGGAGGGAGCGCCGGCGGTAGCAGACAAATAAATTTTGATGTTAAATTTTGTACATTACTAGATTCTACGAAATGAAACAGAGCATGAATGAAATAAATATTTATTTAGAAAAATTTACTATACACTATATTGTAGAACTATGTGACGTATGACGTAGTTACGCTAGTATATGTACGGCACCGGTCGTGCTCGATCACAGTATGGCAGTTTGTTGCTGAAACCTAGATTTTGTACGATGTAGCTGGCAGGGCGCGCGGGGCGGGCGCGGCGCTGTTGCCTAGTGCCATGTTTGTTATACAAATCATTTGTATAGTTTTCGTTTGATATGAAATACCTATATGCTCAATTGTATTTAAGCGATATGTGCCAAACTACGTTGTCCGTTAGTGTAACGTCCAATTTGTAACATAGATTTTATGTAAAAATACCACTTATAATAATCATTTACTATTGTCATTCCATAAAAACGAGGGTACATTTATTTGAAATGGAACTTTACTATAGCGAAAAATATATAAGAATTACGAGCAGAGGCGTAAAAGGCCCTGAAAATTCGTCCATTTATGTATTTGAAGCTGAGCTGCAATAAATACTAAATTAGTTAAGGAGTTAGCGTTACATATTGACTGCCCCGCACCCCGCGCCCCGCGCCCTCCCCGCGTGCATCACATACCTAATAGCTAGCATTGTTAAATGTCAGATACCTATATTGTTTGTTAATTCATACATTTTATAATAAGCAATTAAAGTAAAGTACATAATTAAGTTAGTTGTATATAGAGTGTCTATTTATTGAAGTGTCCGAATGTGGCGCGGTTGAATGTTATTTATTTTAAATTATTGTACAATATAAACATAACATAAAACCAACAACAATATTTTCATTTAATTATCATTAAACTATGCTAAATGAACCAAAGTATACACGCTGCGTTGCCGTTGCTGAGTTATAAAAGGCTTCGCAGCGTGGACGCAGCGCTGTAGTCCGTAAACACAACTGACTATAGGTAAATGCAGCTGAAGTATCAGTGGCTGCGGGCGCACGCCCACGCCCACGCCGCAGCCATGGCGAGGTGGTCGGCTACGCTCTTACTCTGTCTGTACATCAATATATTATTGCTGCCATCGATCGCCTTGGCTAAGTATTGATCACTTTATTTTGTAAGCACTCAATCTATCAGGGTAGTGGCGGCAGTGGTTGACAGGAACCAGTCGTGATTTCTCCTTTAATCATTGAATACAGTAGTCAGCGACTGAGTTATGCCTGTAACAGCAATTGAATACAGAATGGCTGCGACCCAGCTGACATCCAGTAACATTTCAAAGGAATTCAATATTATTTTGTGGCGACGAATACTGTAGGCTTACCCAAAGTAATATTAAGAAAACGATAGCGAAGTTCGAAAAGAATAAAATGTATGGGATTGACATAAGCCGCGCTAAATCACGTGGTCAATCTTATTTCTTAATGTTGCTTTGGCTACCGCCACTGGTGTCCAACACTGGTGCCTCATCGATATATATATGAATATAAATAGAATATTCTACTTATCGAGTTCTGTTCGTTGATAAGCGCATCGCTTGAGAACGGCTGAACGGATTTAGATGTTATTTTTTTATATAGTCATAACCCGGACTAGGATATAGAAGACTAACTAACATAGTGTAGTCCTTGCGAACGCAGTCGTCGGCATCAGCTAGTAATTATGTAAAAATAAGTATCCACGACTCTGGCTCCGGCACCTACACAGGTGTCCGCGGTCATCACGACCGTCACTACTAGGAACATGAACCGACCCGCGCTCTCTGAGCTCACAATAACTAAGATCAAACATTCACTTATCAAGCTTACTTCTATCCACAGCGCGTTTGGTAATACTTGTATAATGCCGGATATGGCAGAAGGTATCGTGCTTAGAACCTCGGAAAATTATAAACTGAACAGCACCACACGGCTGAGATTGAGGTTTGTTACAAGGTCAAATTGCCAAGAGACACCCCTTGTTCCAGCTGATACTTACATTGTGCTTGGTCGTCAACGTAATGGTTCCAAAAACAAGTCAAAAGTATCAGGCTTGCTTGAACAAAAGTAAGGTAATAAATAAATTTGAGTTTTAGTAAGTAAAGCTAAATATTTATAATGTTTTTATATTATCATGCACGGTGCTCTTTTAACTTGGTGGCATGGCCACGAGTATGTGTCGGGATTATACACCTACTACTAAACGCCTTGTAAAACAGTTATATACAATTGTTCACAAATTGTTATAATTACAACAAATTGGTATTTGTATTCGTCATTTTACTTTCAGTTTCTTCGTTTTAAATATACAAAAATACAAAATAAAATAAAAAGATAGTGTTATGTGTAACCTAAAATCGTCTGTGTTTATTTTTAAACAGTGCGATTTAGTTAATATCTACTTAATGTGTTAAAAGTATCTTTATTTTTTTTTACTAAACATAATTCTTCTTAGACCACTTTGTAAAAGCTATTTATTGCCTTAGGTGAGATGAGACTCATACCTAAGACCGTCGCGAGCGGGGCGAGTGCTCCTCTAATCCATTAAACCGGTTTCGCGGGTAATATTGTAGAGTGTAAAATGTAGTACATTTTTTCATATATTATAACACGGTCCATGCAAAATAAAGAACTTGAAATAACTAAGTTACCTAACAAATAATTCAGTGAGAATGTTCCGCAGGTTCCCAGCCAATACCTTATGCCTTTATAATACCCATTCGGAGTGCGGTCGGTATTTGAGATATTACAATAATATTTGGAGCGACAGCTGGTCGCGAGGCACGCTCCGCTCGCAGCGAGCGCTTGCATCAGACGCGCTGGTCGCGAGACACGCTCCGCTCGCAGCGAGCGCTTGCATCAGACGCGCTGGTCGCGAGACACGCTCCGCTCGCAGCGAGCGCTTGCATCAGACGCGCTGGTCGCGAGACACGCTCCGCTCGCAGCGAGCGCTTGCATCAGACGCGCTGGTCGCGAGACACGCTCCGCTCGCAGCGAGCGCTTGCATCAGACGCGCTGGTCGCGAGACACGCTCCGCTCGCAGCGAGCGCTTGCATCAGACACGCTGGTCGCGAGACACGCTCCGCTCGCAGCGAGCGCTTGCATCAGACGCGCTGGTCGCGGGGCACGCTCCGCTCGCAGCGAGCGCTTGCATCAGACGCGCACACCACACTTTGCAGAATACGTCTTCACATAATACTGTAAAATCTCAACATAACCAAAATTTATAGAAACACTAGCTACGTAGGAGTTGTGAATTGAGGGAAAATCTCACTAAGTAAGTGTTTTAGCAACTTCTAGTCGATAAAAAATATTGCTTTCTTGTACTCTTGAATCATCATCGTCTGCGACTTTTTCTTGTACATGGAGAACCAAGAATCGTCCAGCGTGGGTGCATGCATAGGTCAAGTGTCCGAAAGGTGTGGGGCGCTGTCGAGCTTGCTGGGGGCAGCAGCGTCCGCGAGGGCTGCAGCGTGCGCGGGGGTGGCCGCGTGCGCGGGGGCGGCAGAGTGCGCGGGGGCATCAGTGGGGGCGGATGGGTCCTCGTTGCGCTCGCTCAGCAGGCCGGGGCGCGCGCGGCGGCGGCGGAAGTCGGCGAAGCGCGCCATCTGCTCGTCCAGCACGTCGGGCCGCCGCCGCTCGCGGTCCGCCGCCGGCGCCGGCGCACTGCGACCTTCATCATCGCTCCCCTCATCCACTTCCTGTAAATGAACAAACATAAATTTTTAACAGTTCAATAACTTAGAACCTAATGAAATAAAAATTTAAGGCATAAGTTGTTATTTATTTCAACATTGATGAGTTGTTGAAAATAATAATAATAATAATAATAATAATGGCAGCATGAGCCCTGCCCTGTTGCCGGCGGTACCCTAGGCTAGGTTTTTTATAATATTTTTATGTTTTGTATGTGCTTTTGTATTTTACTTTTATATTAATATTATAACAAACCTAGGCTAAGAAAAAAAAGAAATAAAGAGATAATAATAATAATAATAGTTTATTGCGGATTAACAATCCATAATTAATATTGTATTACAATCAAAATTAAAATAAAAATCCAAATCAAAATAACAAAATTAAAAACAAAATACAAATCAAAAACAAAATACAAATTAAAAATCAAAATAAATTAAAAACGGATTAATAGATTAATAAAAAAATACATAAAATTAAAACTTTGTTTTCATAAATAAAAATAAAATTAAATGTACAATATTTTAACGAAACATAATTACAACATTAAAATAAAATTTCTTCTTTCTTTTTTTTTTTAAATTAATTTCTAGTCTAGATTTGGTTGATAATAATGCGAACCCGGTGGTCTAGAACTACGAGTACACAAGTGAATGTGAACCCAATGCTTGACAAACGGATTATCCGTTTTACAGGTTAATGCCTTCAGAATACCGTTAGAGCTCCCACGCATCCTGTTCATCATAGATGAGGTTCTTTTTCTCATGATGGCATAAAAATCGTCAACATGAGCCTCTGCAAACATTTGTGATGCGCTACAGTGTCGTGGGCGCCCCATCAGCACTCTGAAAGCATTATTATATTGTACGCGTAAATCGTTGTAAGCTCGCTGCGTATACTTAACCCACAGGCTGCACGTGTAGAAGGTTTGGCAGTAAGCCTTAAAAAGAGTGACCTTCACTTCTTTTGTACAGCGTGCAAACCTACGGGCCAGCATATTGCAGCGAACTGCCAATGCTCTGCGCTCTCGTTCTATATCCTTATTATCAGATAAGTCCTCCGTGACCAGGTGTCCTAAATACTTAAACTCTTCCACCATTTTAAGAGGAGTTCCATTTAAGTTCACAGGAGGGACATAATCTAATGATATTCCCTTAGCCTTAAAAACCAGCAACTCACTTTTTTTTACATTATAAGTGAGTCCATGCAGGGCAGCGTATGACTCACACATTCCCATCAGCTTTCGAAGCGCACTGATCGAAGGACTCAGCAAAACCATGTCGTCTGCGTAACTTAGATTATTTATAAAAGTTCCATCTATCGAGCAGCCGACATTAGCCCCGCCGAGCTCATCAATCAGCTGGTCAATGTATAGGTTAAAAAGGAGTGGAGATGTTAAGCCACCCTGTCTCACCCCACACTCCAACCTGTAGGCGTCAGAGAATGTATCAGCCCATCTGACACGGTTTTGCTGTGAGCTGTACCAAAACCTCAGCATGTCAACTATCTCCCCTGTGGTGCGAGCACGGATCTTACCGATCGATAAATTTATCGGTAGACAAAACCGTTTGTCTATCGAACTTTATCTACAACCGCTAGCACGGGACTCGGGTCGGTAAGTTTTATCGTGTTCTATTTTAGCGATATTTAAAAATGGCAACACGGCAATTTTATCGTCCCGTTCGTTCATCATTCATTCGAATGTTATATTTTTTATTGTTAGTGATTAAATTCTCTTTGTTTTGTGTTCTGTTTCTTGGGGGTAACCATGAGCTCTTAGAGCATTATTATTGCAGTTGTGAAAATGAGACGCGTGTAGCGGCGAATATACTCGCGTCTCTTTTCCACAACTGCAATAATACTGCTATAAGAGCTCATAGTCAGGGGGCTTATCGTGTAGGGTTTTTAAAGGAATTTTAATATTATCCATTTCTTTATTTAATATTATTTTACTATGTCGGAACCACCAAAGTACCTAAGTATCACTTTTCTAAGTCGTTTAAAAAACATCGTACCTAATATTTACTTAGTTGTTAGTGGATTACTTTTAGTAGATTATTTGCTCCATGCTTTTGTAAAAAGCCATCAGCAATTATAGCCCTTTTAAGCAGCGGTGCTGGGAAATCGAATGTAGACGGGCAAAAGACGACGCACAATAGCTTCAGAGATCTCCTTCACAAGTTTGCTAACTGTGCATTGTCCCAACGCCAAGTTATATTCTTGCCTAATGCTGCTAGTGAGGACCGGCAAAAAGTAGATTGTTGAGGTTAGAATAAAAATATGAAATAGGAAAAGAAAAAACTAAATTCCTGCTACTTACAACAACATGGACGGGCAATTCGTTTGATCTAATCCGTCGGATGGCGCCCCAAATGCTTTCGATAACCACAAAGCCTAATTCTCGGGATATGCGAAACAACCTCATGAATCAGAATCTGCTAAATCATTGGGGTTGTTTCTCTGCCTCAGATGGCGCCGGATGTTAGTTTCTTCGCGACGTCGCTGTTGCGTCTCTTTTGCAACCAGCAAAAGGTGCCCGAAATCCATTTTTTCACGACCGCCCAAGAAAAGTGTAATATTTACTAACTTTACAATGGCGTCGAAAACGTCGATAACTTTATCTACCAACTTTTAGATGCCGATAAATTTATCTACATATCGATATAATTTATCCACAAGAAATGTCATTTTCGAGTCCCATGCTAGCTTTTAAACTAAATAGATAAAATTTACCGATTATATCTACGGGTCGATAAAGCAAGTCCCATGCTGCCGATGTTAATTTGTCGACTTGAACTGTCAAATTTTATCGTCTAATGTCACTTTATCAGTCGATAAAAGATCCGTGCTAGCGGGGCAGGTACATTACGACTGTATAATTTAGTCCACAGCTAAAAAAGGTCGAAAGCCTTGGAGAGATCGAGAAAAGCTGCATACACCGGTGTCTTCCTATCCGTGTAATACTTGACCGTCTGCTTGAGCGCCAGAATAGCGCTTTCAGTCGACAATCCGCTTCTAAAACCGAATTGAGCGTCGTTTAACTTTATATGGCTCTTAAGCTGGCGCTCAAGCAGCCCGTCAAGTACCTTGCCAATTATAGTTGCAAGAGAAATTGGTCTGTAGTTGTTTACATCCGCCATATCGCCAGTTTTATTTTTAACTACAGGTACAACTACACTATCCATTAGGTCCATAGGCAAATATGTATGTCTTACACAGAATGTGTACAGCATCGCAAGAACACGGTAAATATGCGGGCCCGCATGCAGAACATGCTCGACAGTGAGACCATCGTGTCCCGGAGATATACCACCTGACAATCCCTTTACCGCTTTCTTTACCTCTTTAGCGGTAAAGCCAAGAGGCGAACCCGAAAAAGTAGTCTCACCCCCTAGCACCCTCTGCCCCTGACTAACACGAGATTGCACCCTAAAGTGGTTTTTAAAAACATTTGCTATTCTCTTTGTGTCTGTCTCTCCACTAACACTTACAGGAAGTCCCACCTTAGGATTTAATTTATTTGTCTGTTTCCAAAATTAAATAAAATTCTTTCTTTTGTGTTGTTCAGCTATTATGTCCATGCATATTTGATCCTTGTGATTTTGACATAACCTCAACTTATTTTTAAATATATTCTTACTTTCTCTCATCTTTTTGTAAATTGGCCCTGAGATAGGCATGTTATGGCTTTTCCAATTGATAAAGTTATCGCGGGCCTCCCTGTGAGCTTGCTTAACATATTTATTCCACCCCACTACGTGCAGACCCCTTCTCGATCCTCCAGACTCACGGCTCCCGCACGCTGATTCTTGTAACACTCTGATAATGTTTTGGTACAGCCCATCAATCACTGGCCTATGAGTCAAATCGGTACACATATTATCACAGCATTGGCCTAGTTTGGTAGACAGTAGTAGTAGTAGTAGTAGTAGTAAATAAACAGGTCTACTCTTGCTCTTAAAGTCTATTTTCAGCCCATGTTATAAGGGCCGGATCAGCAAACGGGTGATCACTTGCCTTGATCTCGGCGAAGGTGACGGGCAGCGTGCGGCGGCGCGCGCGCTGGCCCGGCGTGCGCGCGCGCCGCCCCCGCGCCAGCGCCGACGCCGCCGCCGGGAACACCGCCTCCATGCCCGCCTGCCGACAACACACGTGTACTCCACATACTGTACATAGGTATATTTAAGTCCATTTGAGGTACTAAGACGCTGGTTAGTAACACTAGCCTAGCCTAGCCCTGTTAACCTCAGTAGCTCAATAGGAATACAGACAACATTCGCCTGCCTTGCTCCAAATCTTGTTTCGGTTCAACGCAATTTATGTATTCACGTTGCTTTGTACACGACTTTTTTCAGGTGAGGTAAGGTTTTTTAAGGTACGAGGATTTAGAAAGCGGTAAAATCAAAAACTTTTTTTAATGCACTTTTCTAATGGCTGTGGTGACGGCTCTTTAGAAATATGGGAATGAGAAGCATTGATATTCGTGAAGCCTGACTTGTCGTTTATTGTGATGAACTGATGATATAATTGCTAATATTTTAATTGATTTTGCAATAGGTATAGTAATTCAGAACACAGCAACAGAAAATGGTTTAGGATGTAGCCTACCAGCCAGAAGGGTTAGGACGCAACTACCCTACCACCGTCGCGGCGACTGCCCTAATCTTTGCTAACAAGAATTTAATACAAAGGGCTCGAAAATATATTTTTACACAATTTTATTATTTTTTATAAAGTTAAATAGCTGCTAGTTAAATAAAAGAGAAAGTAGTGTCAATAATTCAAGTAATCACGTCATGCTGATTGCGCACATTTGATTGTAAACAAGCAGACAATAATCGAACAGAACTCACCTAAATGTGTCTGCGGTGTCGTCGGTCGGCACGCGTCGGCGGCCGCGGCTTATTTATCGTCGGGTTAATGGGCGGGGGGCGGGGTGCCGAGCACGCCGTCGGGGCCGCCAGCGCTGCCGGATCTGCAGCCAGCGTCGTCGCCGTCGCCGCTAAGGAACTCGGTGCGTCGCTAAATACACTGGATCGTTGGACGAGGACGCGCGGCGGACGCGGCGTGTCGGCGAGCTCTGCAACTGCTCGTTTTTTTTACCGAGAAATCTGTGTTTTGATGTGTGACCGCGATCCGGTGGCGAAGTGCCAGCCGCCCGCCGCGCCCGCCCCTGCCCCCGCCGCGCCGCGCCGCGCTGGACGGCCGACGGAAAACACCCGACTCGGGATAATGGCGCCGCACGGAAAGGCGCGTATTATTGTACACGATAAAACAGGTAGGTACCTACCTACCAGCAGTGTACTAACTCTAACATTGGCACTGATATTCGCCGTAGTCGGGTAAGTTGTTTTTAAAGTGCCGTTCTTGTGGTAACTTAAGTAAGTTTTATAAAGTTTAAGAAGTAGGTAACAAGATAACAAATAAATAATTCCGTTTCTTGTTTTCATGACTTTACCACCAAGAAGACACTGAATCGCTTTGAATTGTTCCCTCTCTATAGTGCAATTTAAACGCAAACGTGAATCTAAAAGCATAGGTACGTTGATACGTTCACAATTTAATTGCAACCCAACCACTAAACGTTTAGGTCGCAAAAGAGACCATGTTTTAAGGCCTTGACCTGAATTTATTACATTGGCATTGAATCGATCCGAGTGTGACACTGTTAGTCTCGAACGTGGTGTGGGTAAGCCAATTTACCAACCAATGTGTGTAGTACCAGTACTCAGTTGCATCTTGAAGGTATTTACATAACTAGCCAGCAAACTTAACGACTAACTGCATCTATCTCGGTAGTATGGTACACTCAGACATTCGACTAGAGACGTGCACTATCTCAAATACCTACCTAAAAACTCTCCTTGTACGGCTCCGCGTCGCACCATGTCACAGCACTTTATCAGTGCTTTAGGTTTGCAGGTGAGGTGAAAGAATTCCATCCACATTTCCACCTTAGCTTTACTTACAAATAGGTGACATGCAGGCCCAGCGTTTCTACGTTGTTGTATAGTGTGAAATAAATAATGATAAACACCTAAGCGAGCGTGTTCAATCTATCCTGTGAATGTTTCAAGTTGTCAACCGAATAATAAAAAATATCTAATAAGTAATAACGGTGGTAACGAGATGCTGTAAGTAGCTACAAGTGTTTTTATTTTGGTAGGCATCTGGAGCATTTAGAGCATCTGAGTTAGGAGCTCACCAGAATTATTACAGGTCTCCTGGGCCGCATTCAGAATGCTGGAGAAAGTTTCACAGTGCCTAAATTTCGTCTCTAATAACTAATGTTTCCTCCCAACTTTGATGCAACAACAAAGAAACATGGAGCGATCCATGCTCGGCATCAAAATATAAGACTAAGTTTGTACTATCGAAATCCGGACTAGATTAATTTTAGTCCTTACTACTTACTAGGCTTACGATTCCAAAATAATGTTAGTGGAAGAGAGAAAGCTTTGAATGAATGGTGGCAAAGGGCCGGAGTAACATGCCAACCACAAGTCTCGTAGTAGACAGTGCGTAAGTATACAAAAGTATTTTGTATTACAATACAACTTGTAAAATGTCGAAAATGTAGTAGTAAGGTTTAGTTATTGTTCTCAATAAATAAGTCCCACTAAACTTCTGAGAAATAGAGTCGCGTCACGCACCGGGGTAATTGTAGCGGGTTTACTGAGAATAAACGAAACCTCCATGTCTTTTATTTAGGCGCTTTAATCTTATACAAATTCAAACTTTATTTTCTCTTAGAAAATGAATTTATTAACCTTTTCACCGCCCAACTATCCTGCACGCGATGTCCCGCTGTACGCCAACGTATAAATGTATTTTAATAAAGTAGGTACAAAGAATAACTTCTATAGAAGTGCTGGCGTGGACGGCACGAAAATCTCGAACTTCTATAGAAGTTGTTGGCGGTAAAAAGGTTAACTATCGTCGTGGCGTGGTGCCAGTGTTCGACACTTCTCGCCGGGTTCGCCGGAGTTTTGTCGCAAAAAGAGAACACAGATTTTTATTGGAGACTAGCGGCCCGTACCTGTTTCGCACGGGTGGACATTCTTTTTTTAATATAGCCTATTTTTCTCAGCGCTAATGTAGCATTCTAATGGTGAAAGATTTTTTTAAATCGGTCCAGTAGTTTTTGAATTTATTCGTTACATACATACATACAAAAACTACGAAGCTTTCCTCTTTATAATATTATTACTAGCGGCCTGTCCCTGTTTCGCACGGGTGGACATTTTTTTTTAATATAGCACTATGAAACTCAGCGATGTAACATTCTAATGGTGAATGATTTTTTTAAATCGGTCCAGTAGTTTTTGAGTTTATTCGTTGCAAACATACATACATACAAAGTTACAAAGGTTTCCTCTTTATAATATTCTATAGTATTAGTTTATATAGTAGATTGTAAAGAGAGCATAAAACGAGCCATTTTACCACCTTTTATAGCCACCCGAGCCGGCGCACGGCGACGGCGAGGGTGGATAGTCACGTCGAGGGTAAAATGGGTTTTATACTCGAGTTTTAAACTCTGCTTTTCACTTCGATTGCAAGGAAATAAAACAAGGATTACTACAAGATATTTTTATTTTTTTTATTGTAAATAATGACGATTAATTAGCTTCCCGCCACACAATTTTTCTTATTTTTTTTTTTAGTTTCAACTATGTGACGTTCGACTATGGTCCGAGCCGTAATGCCAAGTTATTATAAATATTTGCGTTATTTTTTTTTACGTAAATGTACGCCCGTATTAATCGTTAATTAAATTAAGATATAGCCTAAATCTTATAAAAAAATATATCAATTAAATGAAGGTTTATTGTGTATGTGGCTGTAAGGCCTAATTGCCTTAGTCTTAAAAGAAGAAATTACTTTATGCACAAGAGCATAAAAACTCATTTTATGCAGCCTTCTCTCGACATAAAGAACAACTTTACGAGCATGAGAAGTGAAAAATATACGACAGCTAGGAAGAAGGTGGTGTGTATTCCATTATTGCTAAAGACTTAAATCAGGCTGACCCTTTTTATCCAATAATCATTAAAAATAGTAAAAGATTAAAGGGGAAAAAATAGATCACCCAGTTTCTTACGATCACTGGTGTGAGTGCACTACAACTACCCTACGACCGTAGGGATATTACATTAAAGTCCATGTTCATTCATATCCGGATTTCGGACACATCGAAGGAAAATGTATTAATCATCACTTTATTTATTTTATTGAAATGAAACAACTTTTACGGATCTACTCGCATTTATTTTACACATTACTTTATTTAATGTTTATCCTGACGTTTATTTATTTTATTTAAAAAACGAAAAGCTATTTTAAGATAGCATAAACATTTAAATAGCTACGGAAAGATAGTTACAGTTACTTACGATTGTTTAGTACAATAAACTAAATTACAAAAGGAAACTGTATGGGCTAGATCCTTTTGCTTTGCCGTAAGAAAATGAAAAATAACAAAAATATGCCGGGGCCTGTGGGGCGTGGGGGTGACATTGACAGCTATCTATTGTCAGATTTGTCACTTTATTTAAATGTGCCTGCTGTTTGCTAATTGCTGATTCTGTTGTGTGTCGTGTGAATTTATTATTTTATTTAGCAGCTGTCTAATCATTTCTGATTTAAATATTTTATATTATTAAACTCCAAAATGAGTTATATGCTTGGGCATTTACACAATGGTTGGCAAGTTGATCAGGCCATACTATCGGAAGAAGATCGTGTTGTGGTAAGTGTACTTGGGAGGGAGACTACGAATTTAATTTTAATAAAATGAGATTTACCATTATGGCGATACTATACTATGCACGCTTTTAGCAGAATTGAGGTATTTTGTAAATGTCGCTGACGATCCATTCGTGAAGAGTAGCATAATATCCTAGCTCTTAAAAAAGTAGTGACTGTCAAGCAGCTAAACCATTCATGTATTTTAAGAAAAAAATATGGAATAGTAGGATTTACTATCATTGTACATAACTTAACATTTTCATTTGTAGGTAATTAGATTTGGACATGATTGGGATCCAACTTGCATGAAAATGGACGAGGTCCTATATAGCATTGCTGAGAAAGTGAAGAACTTTGCTGTCATCTACCTTGTAGACATCACAGAAGTACCTGATTTCAACAAAATGTAAATATACTTTGACTTAATAGATTATACAAATATAAATAGATGATAAAAATTTCATGTCCAAACCTTTCTATTCATTTAATCATGATGAATTAATTACATTGCAGGTATGAGTTATATGATCCATGCACAGTAATGTTCTTCTTTCGTAACAAGCACATAATGATTGATCTTGGAACTGGTAACAATAATAAGATAAACTGGCCACTTGAAGACAAGCAGGAAATGATAGACATCATCGAAACTGTGTACCGAGGGGCGCGCAAGGGGCGCGGTCTGGTTGTGTCACCTAAAGATTACTCCACAAAATATAGATACTGAAACCACCACACAATGGGTGCTACTACAGTGCAAGATTGTTACTCGATGTTATACTTCCTGATATTCTTCAGTGTTGTAAAAGGAGACCCTCTATGTCAGTTGCAATGCAAATGAACATTGTTTTAAATGTTCTTATGTCACAAAGACTTGGCAGAACATGTGATAATTGTAAATATAGGCATACTTAATACCTATTTGTGTTTTATTTGCTGCTAAAGATGAAATATTTTTAATAAAATGAAAATACACAGGAGAGCAATTCACATGGATAGGTATGTGGAAACCAAATCTATAGGAGATAGGAAAATCTGCTTGAAGGAATCATGTTGATAAATTAAAGTGAAATTGCTAAAAAACATATGGCTCAGTTGCAGAATGTACCTATCGCATATTGCACCCCATACGCAAAACGTCCCTTTCTCAAAATGCACTTTTCGCAAAATGTACCTTTTGCAAAATGCACCTTTCGCAAAATGCACCTTTCAAATGCACTTTTTGCAAAAAACACCTTACGTAAAATGTGTCTTACCTTTTTTCTACATTAACCCTTTTACAGTGCTACAGGTAATGAAAAGGCAAACATAGTGATTGATATTTGTATTTATAATCAATTAATAATTTAAAATATTACAAAGTCGAAGTAAATAATAGAGCTCATCTATCTGTCTACCAAAAACTATTAAAAAAATAATGTTAATGATGCTTGTTTTTAAAAAGTTTTTTCTTTTAATTTTATTTTTAACTTTTTGGTAGTACCTATATTTTTAATATTTTTTTGTATTTGATACAGGTGATTTTTTTTCGCAATTTGTAAAATCATGTGTATAATAAAGATATCTTTTGGTGGACAGATTATTTAGTTTGACTTTGTAGCCCTTAATATTTTAATTTTTTTTTTTTTTATTATAAATACAAATATCAATCACAACTGACACCTTTTGCCTTTTCATTACTTACCTATAGCGCTGTAAAAAGGTTAATGTAGAAAAAAAGAGACGTTTTGCGCATGGGGTGCATTATGCGAAAGGTACATTCTGCGACTGAACCATTTTTCATTACTTTAATCGACAACATGATTCCTTTGAACCACTTATCTTATAGTTTCGACTTCCCCTTACTGACCCATTTGAATATATGGGCTAATCTTTAATACATATTTTCTTAGAGGACTTCATGAATACTTTAAACATAATTCCAATATCTATACTGTCCCCAGTGACCAGAGTCAGCATTAAAAGGAGACCCAACCCAGATTATTAGATTTAACGCCGAGTCGAAGGGAAGGTCGCATTACGACCGGTGCCCAGTTTCATATATCAAGAGATACATTCATGTCATCTCTTGACATATGGAACGATCGTCGATCGGTATCGAACACATCACTGTGTTTCTTCCCTGACGCCATTAGGGCCTACACCACTAACATAATGATCGGCATAACTACCATCTCACGCAGGCGCTACGCTAGCGGGGCCGGGCGGGTTGGCCCATTACCTGTTCAGGTTTCAGTGCAAGGACAGCCCGCTGTGCTCCTATGTACCAACAGTAACGGGGACGTGCTTCACCTATTATTTTACTGTGCTATCAGTAACAGGCTGAGGCACGACTATAGATGTGAAGCTGGTTACTAACATTTCTAACCTAGCTTACACAATTTATATGATGTAAAAGATCGTCGCGAGATTTAAGTACTCGTATTTACTTAGATTGAAAATTTTAATAGTTAAAATCAATCACATCAAGTTATTTAATTTACTTGTTTACCTACACAAGTATGTAAATCTCGCGACAAGCTTTTATATCATATAAATTGTGTAATGACGTTATAAGCTGATACTTAGTAAGTATTTTTTTCTTTTTAGCGCATTTAAAAGCTTGTTTTTTAAAAAGATTTTTATACTTTTAATTTATTTTTTACTTTTAAGTTGTCGTCCTTTCCTTTGATACGCATATTGTAGGCAAGCATTAAAAACTTAATCCGCCATATTGGATTTAGAGTGACGTCACTTTATTTTTTCGAGTTATTCTCAGCAAGCCCTTTCATTTGATACCCCTAATGATGGAATGCATTAAAAATAATTACTCCGCCGTCTTGGATTTAGAATGACGTCACACCATTAACCCTTCAAGTCCAATGCCAAAAAAATGACAGCACGGGCGCCGATGACGTAATTCGCAAAATGGCGAATACCTATCGTCGATGTTCACAAAAATAATGATTACGTTGCAACCAGATCATATTTTATCATTCTGTAAACGGCAATTTACTAATTGATAAATTTCCTTTCCGGCAGGTATCAAGATATATGTGATTATAGAAATAGTTTATTGGTCATACATGATCAAACTTTACGAACCATATTATGGCCTCAATCACAAGAAATAAACGCGCAGTAGTACATAAAACAAAGAACAAGCACCCATGCTGTCTAATTGTGTAAACAATGTAACAAAAAACCCCGAGATGTTTACAAAAACAACACTTGAAATACGACCTACGAAAGCAAAAAATGAACTAGGGGTGTTACTTCACTTTTTGTAATGTCATCGATAGTTGTTTTTTATGTTATTTTTGTAAGCTACTAGTTTATATGAATAAATGAAATGTACAATGTCAGTCTCAATTTTATTTTGTTTCATCATCATCATCATCATCATAGGTATAAAATCAAAGTCAAAGTCAAAGTGAAAGTAGAAATTGTATATTGTAAAAATAGTAAATTGTAAAAATAATGAAATAATATTGAAAATCGTCCAATGTTTTTTACCTAGTACCCATTCAGGACGTCTATTTTTTAACTCCACAGTTTTTATTATAGAAGTAACGACATTTACAATACTTATGTCGTTACCAAATGATACAATACAAATAAAAATACAATAAAAAAATGTTTAATAAAATCTTCTTCTCCTCCACCACGGCAGTAGCCACGCTGAGAAGTCGAAGTGCTCGGAGAACGGAGCGGTTGTATATATGTATATGTAACTGACCTCCATCCAGTCAACCTCCTCATGGCGTCGTGGAGATGTGAGCGGAGAGTAGGCAGGAGCCAATGGCGAAGGTTCGCCCTAAAACATACAAAAAAGTGAAACAGTTATTACTACAATCATACCAGTAGAAACCAAACACAATAAACAAATTATTTGATGATGATGATGATGATGGTAGTGGTGATGGTGAAATAAATAACCAGCGCCATACGTATCCTAGCGCATAATCCTAGCACAATAAACACATCACCAGTACAAACCAAACACAATAAACAGATTATTTGATGATGATGATGATGATGGTAGTGGTGATGGTGAAATAAATAACCGGCGCCATACGATCGCATAATCCTAGCACAATAAACACATCACCAGTACAAACCAAACACAATAAACAGATTATTTGATGATGATGATGATGATGGTAGTGGTGATGGTGAAATAAATAACCGGCGCCATACGATCGCATAATCCTAGCACAATAAACACATCACCAGTACAAACCAAACACAATAAACAGATTATTTGATGATGATGATGATGATGGTAGTGGTGATGGTGAAATAAATAACCGGCGCCATACGATCGCATAATCCTAGCACAATAAACACATCACCAGTATAAACCAAACACAATAAACAGATTACTTGATGATGATGATGATGATGATGGTGGTGATGATGGTGGTGATGGTAAAATAAATAACCGGCGCCATACGATCGCATAATCCTAGCACAATCCTTGTAACACAATAAACACAATAAACAGATTATTTGATGATGATGATGATGAAATAAATTCTACTAACCTCGTCATCACTGACTACTTCCTCGCGCTCCTCCTCCGCGTCGGCCTCGTCGTATAAAATATCAAAAGTCGCTTGGAGCCTCCTCATCTCTCCCAATTCTCCAATTAGCCATTCTATAATCAAAATCAAACAAACAACATAAAATAATATGCTATACAACATACTTATACACAATAACACAATATAGCATACTTATATAACTGTCTCAATACAAAAGTAAATTTAGAAACATTACAAGAATATCACCATTACTATCGAAAATAACAAAATGATATCGTAAAAGCTATCGACACTATCCTCCTACTACTAAGAAAGAAATTTCACACTGTCTGCCGGCAAGTATGGCCGTAAGCTCTATACAAATATAGCCCAAAATGGTATGGCAAAAAATTTCGGCCATTTCGAATGTCAGTACATGAAACGGTCGTAATTTTATTTCAATAAAAATGATAATAAATGTCGTTATTTCTTTGTGTAAACTAGTTTCCATTACTCATACACTGTTTTTATTCATTTTACTGTATTTCTAACAAACTGTACATGCATTTACGCACTAAAATCACTCTGGGATCACTCCGAAATCGAAAATTTAAAAATCACTATTAGATACGATATTCGTTGAAAACTTATAGCTAAAAACGTTCACTATAAACTCAGCAAGATGATTTACAACAGTTTCTAATATAAAACACTACTTACATGAGTATTTCCAGTTTTTTCCTCAATGCACTAAGTAACCTTGATGCACAAATGACAAATGTTCGAACTGTCATCCAACACGAAAAACGACAGTAGAATAACCTTGTCTTGTGTTTTTAATATAGCAAATTTACTCTAGTTTGTCTATAGCCAAACATCTTCATACAAAAGTATACTCTAACCTATCGATATTAATTATTATAGTCGCGTGGTCGGGTGCGGTTACATGTAACCGTCCGGGTGTTGACCGAATATTGCAGCGGTTACATGTAACCGATCCGCATATGGAGAGGAATGCATTGTCATCCGAACTGAACATGTATACAAAATTTCAGCTCAATCGGTTGAAGTATCTGCTTCAAAATTGAGTTGCAAGATTCCACCCGGCCAAACATACATACATTGAAAGTTAATTTATAAGCTTGTACTTGGTTTGGTGTGGATTTAGCAAGTAAAACGAGTAACTTGGGAATATTACATGTATTCACATAGGGTACAATAAGCAGAGAGTTTGACACATTTAGGGTGTCATAACATATCCATATTTTAAATTAAGAACGCTGTGGCCAGGTGTTCTCATTGTCAAAACCAAGTAGTTTTAACACCCTCCCGCAATGAGAACACCCTGTATATATGCTCCAAAAAGCGGTTAAAACATACCAATAAAAACTTAACACTATCACAAAAACACATTATTAAAAAAAAAAAAACATAATAAAAACACTCACCTAACACTAACTATACACACCTAACTACCTAAACAAAAAATAAACACAACTTGATAAAAAAGGAACTGTACACACTAAAAAAAAAAACCTAACCTAAACCTAAAGAGCTGCAACATTTGTTGTGCTTTGGCTTCGGCAAAGGTTTGGTGAGTATATCCGCGATCATGTTTTGTGTGGGTATGTAATGTAGTTTTATGTTGTGGTGTGTAAGTGTGTCCCGAATGAAGTGGTGTCTGATGTCTATATGTTTCGTGCGTGCATGGTATGTGTTGTTGTGTGCAAGTTTTAATGAACTTTGATTGTCGGTATGTATGTCGATGGGGTGTGTGATGGTGAAGACCTCTGTGATGAGCGACTGGAGGTATAAGGCCTCCTTGCAAGCATCTGACAGAGCCATGTACTCTGCTTCCGTGGTGGAAAGCGCGACAGTACGCTGCTTACGTGCTTCCCAAGAGATAGGGGAGCCACTCATCATGAAGGCAAATCCTGTGTATGATTTTCGGTCCACAAGATTGTTACCATAGTCCGCATCGACGTATCCGGTTGGGCAGAACTGGGAGGTACGGAGAAAATTCAGACGGAGTTCTTTGCTCCCTTTGAGGTATCGAAGGACCCGCTTAGCGGCCCTCCAGTGCACCCCCCCGTAATGTGCATTGAATTGAGATAAGTACGAGACCGCATGAGCAATGTCGGGTCTCGTACATATCGCAATGTACATTAGTGAGCCGATAAGCTCCTGGTACGGAAGCTCTAAATTTTCTTCCTCCTTGGTGGGAACCGTCAGTTTAAGGCCTGGTTCTAATGGGGTTGTGACTGAAATGGCATCTGCCATCCCATATTTAACAACCAGTTTCTCAATATAATTGGTCTGGTCCAGAGAAATTTTCTGAGAGCTTTGCTCAACTCTCATTCCAAGGCAGTCCTTGCAAGAGCCAAGGTCTTTAATAGTAAAAACCTTTTTGAGTATATCAAAGCACCTCGTGGATAACCACTTGGTTTGGTGTGGATTTAGCAAGTAAAACGAGTAACTTGGGAATATTACATGTATTCACATAGGGTACAATAAGCAGAGAGTTTGACACATTTAGGGTGTCATAACATATCCATATTTTAAATTAAGAACGCTGTGGCCAGGTGTTCTCATTGTCAAAACCAAGTAGTTTTAACACTTGTAAAAATATCTTCATAATAAGGGGGACTTTAAAAAAAAACGCCATATAAGATAACCCTGGTTATTATTAGTATTAGGCATTCCCTTAAAAACATATGTATGGAGGTAGTGATGACATTTACACATGAAACAAAATATCGGTTAAATGGCCACTGTTGCACTGTTGGCAGGTATGCACTCTTTTGACGAAATTTTGCAGTAAGGGCTGCTGGATTTGACAATGCGTGCATTTTATTTTTTGAGTTCCTCAGTTGTCTCAGGGTGGTTCGCATAGACCTTACTTTCAAAAAACCCTAGAGAAAATAGTTCAAACAAGTTAAATCGCAACTTCTTGCTTTGTGCTGCGATGAATGTTTAGTTCCTGGCAACGATGTCGAATGAAGGTGCTTGGTCGTGCTGCCACACTGTCCATCACAGCTGCGATGTTTTCCGCCGATCTTTTTGGCCGATGGCGGGTAAGGTCTCTTTCATCTTTCAATGAAAACGTCCGCTCAAATTTTTTGATCAAATTCTCAATAGTAGGCCGCGACGATTGATTATGCACGCCGAAACGATAACGTAACTTGCGAATCGTCACAGTAAAATGTTCCCAATTTTTATAATGGGTTTTCACTATTAACAAACGTTCTTCTAAGCTATAACGCACCATTTTTGTAAATGTCTATGTTTTAATAAAACAAACACCAAATATGGCCGACTCAACAATTGACAGTCGAAAATGGCGCGCAATTCAAAATTCAAGTTCTTGCTGAGACACCTTTTCTAAGTGTGCAAAATTTCATACTTCTTCGTCCGCGCAATTTTTGTAAAAAGGGGTACAAAGTTTTCGGTTCACATATTAATATATAGATCAGTACGGATTCCTCTCTCTACAAGTATCTATAAATATCATACGTAGTATAATTATTTATATGGTGGTAAGGAAAAATAAAATCGAATATGCTCAGCAACGTCAGTTTATTCAGTCTTCGAGAGACGGCCGAGCGAATGACGCCGGAGCGTCGCGACTAGATTCTGCCGAGGGGCGGGCCGGCTACTCGTCCGGGCGCGCGTCGTCGGTCGGCGGCGGGGGCGGGGGCGGCGGGGGCGCGGACGTAGGCGGGGGCGGGGGCGAGGGCGCGGGCTGCGGCTCGGGCTCGGGGCGCCAGTCCAGCGCGCCGGGCGCCCAGATGGCGGCCAACGATCGGAACGGGTCGTACGCGCGCGGCGCGGCCGGCGGCGGCGGCACGCCGAACCCCGGCGGCGGCTGCACGCCGAGCCCGCCGCCCCACGCCCACGCGCCGCCGCCCGCCCACACCGACCCGTACGCGTTCAGCGCGTTCGGCTCCTCTGTTCGAACAACAAACGCACTGTCTACATCGCAGGAAGGAATCGACTCGATTACAATAAAAATATTTGAAAAAAATTCATAACTTAGTGATCGCCGAGCTACTACCGACGAGGTTTTCTGTGATAAAAACATACATGAAACGAGATAAATCTGTTTTAAAAACCTAACTAGAGTGGTCACCGATATGACAATGTCACCGATTTAGAGCATTGCTTTGTTTGTCTTTTTTTTTATTGATTTACAAAATTGATTTTGTACTTAACAAGAAAAACAGTGAAAAAAACAAACGTAGGTACATCTTAACTACACAATATTTTCTAAATGTGAACACAGCCTGTTTAAATAACTGAACACTCAAAATAATAATAATTCAATTTTGTGAACTAAAATCGTGAAATTATTACTATTAATAATTATTATAATTATAATAATATATTATGTTGCAAATAAACAGGCATTTATTTTTGTTGGAAATAAAACTTTGATTTGTATTATGGACGAATCGATTATCGAGATTCAATTTGTTTGGTGGCATAATGGCCCCATCACTAATTGTTCTTTTTTTATACACTTGTCTCTGGAAAGCAAATATGGCTGGTTGATAGGTTATCGTGTGTTGATAATTAAATAGATTTTATGTAGTAATAAGGGCATTTGGAGCCGTATTACTTTAATTAAGTGTATTGTGCAACCTGTGTTTTGTAAGAGTGTACGTCGTAAGCGAATCGCATCGGGAGTACAATTCGCCTGGATGTCGGCATCACCGCTGCTGGAGTAAACAGGTAGTTCCTCGGGGGAAAAGTGCACTTGGGGTAGCCGTTGGGTGTGATTAGGGAACCCGAGAAGACCCGGACTCGGATTCAGGCCTCATCAGACCATATGGATCCCGTTCTGGACGGCGGGAGCGGCATGGAACTGTGAGTGGATTTTGTAGATTTTAAGGTGTAACCTAATTTTAAACAGTAGCATAGTGTGTGTTGTGGGTTTCCGCAACATTTTGGTAGCAGAGCGTGGTTACTACCGGACCTCTAGGTTAATCGGTGTAATTTTGTGTATTTTGTTAGTTCGTAATAGGTTAAGCTCATTTCGTGTAAAATCGCACTTCCGGGACAGGTGCGGTTGAATTGTAAGGTTGGTAGTACCGTTGTTTTCGTTGTATTTGGGCTGGGACATTTCTCGGAACGTTAATTGTTATTTAATTTCGTTCAATTGAAAGCATCGAGTCGATTCGGGATAATCGATTCCGTGTTTTCGTTGACTCGTTTTAATTTTGTGTTTAGGTTTATTTAGTTTAAATTATTTATAATGACAGCGTCACGGCAGGAGTTGGCTCAGCAGCTCCGGTGGTTCACCGGGCTGCTTGCATTAATAGATCGGCCTAACCGGGAGGACGCCTTGGAGACGCGTTCGAAAGAAATGCAGGCTCGTTTCTTGTTGGCCGAGCGGTCGGTAACCGCTCTGTTGTCAACCGACCCGGTCGGGGAGAAGGAGCTGGCCCTCCACGCCCAATATGTCAAGGATCTGGAGCACATCCAAGACATCTACGACGAGGTCCTTCAGCGGGTGAAGGACATCGAGCGACTGCGGGAGGGGAAGCCTGTTGCGCGCCCCGCTTCGCTCCACACCCCTGGACCCAGCGCCATGGGAAGATTGGGTGCCCTGGAGGTCCCGCATTTCACCGGATGTATGCGGGACTGGGCTGGATTCCGGAACATGTTTTTGGCCTTGGTGGATACTCGGAAGGATTTCACCAAGGCCGAAAAGCTGGCATATCTCCGTTCCATCCTAGACGGAGAACCCAGACAGCTCGTACAGCATCTGGAGCTGCAGGATGCGAGCTACGACACCGCCATGCAGCTGCTGGAGAAGCGGTACGAGAAGCCGCATCTTCAGGCGGACGCGCACGTGACCCATCTGCTGGGATTGCCGAGGGTCAACCATAGGGCTCAGCTGAGGGCGCAGCTGATCACCCCGCTCACCGTGTCCTTAAACGGGTTAAGGACGCTCGGACTGCCCGTCGACCAGTGGTCCTTCCTTCTTCTGCACATCGTTCTGGCCAAGTTGTCGCAGGAGATGAGGGACAAGTTCGAGCGGAATCGACTGGTCCACAAGGATCTCGGCAGCGTTCTGCCCTCGATAGGGGAACTTCTGGAGTTCCTGGAAGAGGAGGCTGGCCTGCTGGAAAACCAGCTAGCCTCCCAGGAGGCTCCGACAAGTGCGCCGGCCCGCACTTCAGGAGTCTACGGCGCCCAGCCGCCTCGCAACCCAGGGAAGGGTCGCGGCAGGCTGGTGGCTGCGGCCGCCATCAACCCCGGTTCTGGATGCCGGGTTTGCGGACAGCAGCACTTGGAACAGCTATGTCCAGCAATTCTCGGGCTGCCCACAAAAGAGAGCCGAAACCTCGTTCGGACACGAGGATTGTGTTATGCCTGCCTGGGAGGACATAGGTATAATAAGTGTCCCCAGGCGAGGCTTTGCGACGGCGGACCGCACCATCGCTTACTGTGCACCCGTAGTGCTGAGGGCTCAGCACCGGTACGGGAGAGGGGATCTCCCACGGGTGGCGGTTTGGGGCCGGGGTCAACTCCGCCTCCGGAAAGACGGAGTCCGCCACGGCCGCCACACTACAACCCCTCGTACACCCTGGCTCAGGTGAGTTGGGGACCGCTGGAACGGAGCCAGGTTCTGGCTACAACCCGGCACCCGGCGCGACCAACACCAGGAGTTGGTGCCTCTAAGGGCCACTGGGTACAGGGAGCCCCACCTCCGGACCCAACACCCGGATACTCGTACGCGTATCCTCCGCCGCCGTTACCGGAACAACAACGACGTGAGAACCGTCAACAGTTCTCACCGGTACTGCACGAGTACCCGAGGTTGGAATACCACCCACCCTATCACCGGTATGGTAGGGCAGCTGGATACGCACCACCCCGGATGGTGGCCTGCACGCGTCCGACTTACTGGCCGAGTCATCACGGTTCGACAGGGTCGGCTGCTGGCTCTGACGCGTGACTAGGCTGTGGTCGGGCTACGTCGGAACCGAGGACGGTTCTTATGCCCATCGCGCAGGTACGCGTTTGGGGACCTAGGGGGGACTTCGTCCGGATACGAGCCCTCCTAGACACTGGGGCACAGGGCTGCTTAATTACTACGAGGGTAGCGAGGCGCCAACGTCTGGAGTGCGCGCCTCCCTCAGTTCCGATTCGGGGAGTCGGAGATACAGAAGTGGGGGGTCTGTCCGGTCAGACCCACATTTCCTTCTCTCCTGTGCATTCCGCTTCGATACGGATTGCGGCGGCCGCGATCGTACTCGACAATCTGCTGGGTTGGCATCCACCGACAGACATTCCGCGGGACGCAATGTCTGACACATCAGGTCTCATGCTGGCAGACCCTCATTTCGAGGAGCCGGCTCCGGTGGACCTCATATTGGGAGCGGATGTACTGGGCTGGATCCTCTTAGGGCCTCAGCGGATTCTGGGCCGCTCTTCGTTGGTAGCTATACCTACCATCTTTGGACACGTTTTAATGGGACCGGTTTTCGACCAGGAGACGCGGGATGTCTCACCTGTCGTCGCTACTACCTCCATCGCTAGGACGATGCAAAAATTCTGGGAACTGGAAGAGCCTCCCATGGTCTCCCGTCTGGATCCGGAGCATGTGGAGTGCGAAACCTTTTATAAGGATCACACACGCCGGATGGCGTCGGGTAGGATCGAAACTCGACTGCCCTTTATCGACTGTCCCCCTCTCTTGGGAAAATCGAGGGCGTTGGCAGAGAAACGACTCTTGTCCATGGAGCGTCGTATGTCTCGCGATCCGGTGCTTCGGGAAAAGTATATCGAGTTCATGCGAGAATACGAGGCCTTGGGGCATATGTCGCGGGCGACTGTCGACTGGACAACGACAGATCATTTTTTCTTGCCTCGCCACGCGGTGTTGAAGGCCTCATCTGGAAAATTACGGACTGTTTTTGACGGATGGACTGTTACGCGTTGGAGGTCGCCTCAAAAATGCCGACCTGCCCTTCGGTAGCCGTCATCCTCTGCTACTCCCCAAAGGAGGACCTTTGGTAGAACTGGTGGTCTCGGATAGACACCTGAAAAACGCTCACGCGGGGTGTAATGCGTTACTGGCGATATTACAGAGGGAGTTCTGGATTTTGTCCTCTCGGAGAGTGGTTCACAGCGTGTTATTTAAGTGTGTGGCTTGTTATCGGGTGAAGGCCTCCACTATGCAGCCACAGATGGGGGATCTCCCTTCTGACCGGGTTTGTCAGACTACTAGGCCGTTAGACGGGGTCGGTACGGATTTTGCTGGACCGTTTCTGGTGAAAACCACAGCCTATCGTAACACTAGGGTCACGAAAGCATACCTGTGCGTTTTTGTCTGCCTGGCCACTAAGGCCGTCCACCTGGAAGTGGTTTCGGCTCTGTCTACGGAAGCCTTTGTCGCCACGCTGGATCGTTTTGTTTCGCGACGGGGTTTACCTTCTCTCATTCGGTCCGACAACGGTACCAACTACAGAGGCACTGCCAACTACTTAAAAGATGTGAACGATTTTCTGGATAAAAATTGTAATAGCATAAGTCAAGCTCTCGCACAGCGGGGAATCACATGGCGATTTAGTGTGCCAGCCTGTCCCCACTGGGGCGGGATATTTGAAGCCGCGGTAAAATCGGCAAAAACCCACTTGCGCCGGGTAGTCGGGGAAACTACCCTCACGTATGAGGAACTTACAACTGTGTTTTGTAAGGTTGAGGCGGTTCTCAACTCGCGTCCGCTTTGTCCACTCTCCTCTGACGCAAATGACATGGAAGTCCTGACCCCTGGTCATTTTTTGGTCGGTCAGCCACTCACTGCCCTGCCTGAGTATCCCTGGAAGGATGAACGCAGACACCGGATGTCTCGTTTTCAAATGATACAACAAATGAGTCAGGACTTGTGGCGTCGTTGGTCACTGGAGTATCTGCATTTATTGCAGCAGCGTGTAAAGTGGAACGACCGGACGTCGCCCCCTTCGGAGGGGGATCTGGTTTTATTAAAAGAGGCTAATTTGCCATCGTTATTTTGGAGACGAGGTCGCATTTTAAAGTTAATCTGGGGCGCGGACGGGACTCCGCGTGTGGCGCAAGTGTTGGTTGATGGATCGGTGCTAAATCGCGCAGTCGCGACCTTAGCTCGATTACCAGTTGACTAGTTTAAGATTTCAGGCTAGAAAGCGGTACGTCCGCTTTGGGTGGCGGGATGTTGCAAATAAACAGGCATTTATTTTTGTTGGAAATAAAACTTTGATTTGTATTATGGACGAATCGATTATCGAGATTCAATTTGTTTGGTGGCATAATGGCCCCATCACTAATTGTTCTTTTTTTCTTTGTTGGTACACTTGTCTCGGGAAGGCAACAATGGCTGGTTGATAGGTTATCGTGTGTTGATAATTAAATAGATTTTATGTAGTAATAAGGGCATTTGGAGCCGTATTACTTTTGTTGCAAATAAACAGGCATTTATTTTTGTTGGAAATAAAACTTTGATTTGTATTATGGACGAATCGATTATCGAGATTCAATTTTGTTTGGTGGCATAATGGCCCCATCACTAGTTGTTCTTTTTTATACTCTTGTCTCTGGAAAGACAATATGGCTGGTTGATAGTTATCGTGTGTTGATAATTAAATAGATTTTATGTAGTAATAAGGGCATTTGGAGCCGTATTATTCTAATTAAGTGGATTGTGCAACCTGTGTTTGTGAGTGTGCGTCGTAAGCGAATTGTTTCGGGAAAACAATTAGCCGGGATGTCGGCCACACCGCTTCTGGAGTAACAGGTATTTCAGAGGGAAAGTGCACTTTGGGGTAGTTTGGGTGTGTTTAGGGAACCCTAGAAGACCCGGAGCCGGATTCGGGCCCCATCGGACCATATGGATCCCGTTCAGGACGGCGGGAGCGGCATGGAACTGTGAGTGGATTTTTTTCTATTTTTAATGTGTAATTTTAAGCAATAGCATAGTGTGTGTTGTGGGTTTCCGCAACATTTTGGTAGCAGAGCGTGGTTAATACCGGACCTCTAGGTTAATCGGTGTAATTTTGTGTATTTTTTTTAGTTCGTAATAGGTTAAGCTCATTTCGTGTAAAATCGCACTTCCGGGACAGGTGCGGTTGAATTGTAAGGTTGGTAGTACCGTTGTTTTTGTTCGTTCATTCATTTGGGCTGGGACATTTCTCGGAACGTTAATTGTTATTTAATTTCGTTCAATTGAAAGCATCGAGTCGATTCGGGATAATCGATTCCGTGTTTTCATTGACTCGTTTTAATTTTGTGTTTAGGTTTATTTAGTTTAAATTATTTATAATGACAGCGTCACGGCAGGAGCTGGCTCAGCAGCTCCGGTGGTTCACCGGGCTGCTTGCATTAATAGATCGGCCTAACCGGGAGGACGCCTTGGAGACGCGTTCGAAAAAAATGCAGGCTCGTTTCTTGTTGGCCGAGCGGTCGGTAACCGCTCTATTGTCAACCGACCCGGTCGGGGAGAAGGAGCTGGCCCTCCACGCCCAATATGTCAAGGATCTGGAGCACATCCAAGACATTTACGACGAGGTCCTTCAGCGGGTGAAGGACATCGAGCGACTGCGGGAGGGGAAGCCTGTTGCGCGCCCCGCTTCGCTCCACACCTCTGGACCCAGCGCCATGGGAAGATTGGGTGCCCTGGAGGTCCCGCATTTCACCGGATGTATGCGGGACTGGGCTGGATTCCGGAACATGTTTTTGGCCTTGGTGGATACTCGGAAGGATTTCACCAAGGCCAAAAAGCTGGCATATCTCCGTTCCTTCCTAGACGGAGAACCCAGACAGCTCGTACAGCATCTGGAGCTGCAGGATGCGAGCTACGACACCGCCATGCAGCTGCTGGAGAAGCGGTACGAGAAGCCGCGTCTTCAGGCGGACGCGCACGTGACCCATCTGCTGGGATTGCAGAGGGTCAACCATAGGGCTCAGCTGAGGGCGCAGCTGATCACCCCGCTCACCGTGTCCTTAAACGGGTTAAGGACGCTCGGACTGCCCGTCGACCAGTGGTCCTTCCTTCTTCTGCACATCGTTCTGGCCAAGTTGTCGCAGGAGATGAGGGACAAGTTCGAGCGGAATCGACTGGTCCACAAGGATCTCGGCAGCGTTCTGCCCTCGATAGGGGAACTTCTGGAGTTCCTGGAAGAGGAGGCTGGCCTGCTGGAAAACCAGCTAGCCTCCCAGGAGGCTCCGACAAGTGCGCCGGCCCGCACTTCAGGAGTCTACGGCGCCCAGCCGCCTCGCAACCCAGGGAAGGGTCGCGGCAGGCTGGTGGCTGCGGCCGCCATCAACCCCGGCTCTGGATGCCGGATTTGCGGACAGCAGCACTTGGAGCAGCTATGTCCAGCAATTCTCGGGCTGCCCACAAAAGAGCGCCGAAACCTCGTTCGGACACGAGGATTGTGTTATGCCTGCCTGGGAGGACATAGGTATAATGAGTGTCCCCAGGCGAGGCCTTGCGATGTGTGCGGCGGACCGCACCATCGCTTACTGTGCACCCGTAGTGCTGAGGGCTCAGCACCGGTTCGGGAGAGGGGATCTCCCACGGGTGGCGGTTTGGGGCCGGGGTCAACTCCGCCTCCGGAAAGACGGAGTCCGCCACGGCCGCCACACTACAACCCCTCGTACACCCCGGCTCAGGTGAGTTGGGGACCGCCGGAACGGAGCCAGGTTCTGGCTACAACCCGGCACCCGGCGCGACCAACACCAGGAGTTGGTGCCTCTAAGGGCCACTGGGTACAGGGAGCCCCACCTCCGGACCCAACACCCGGATACTCGTACGCGTATCCTCCGCCGCCGTTGCCGGAACAACAGCGACATGAGAACCGTCAACAGTTCTCACCGGTACTGCACGAGTACCCGAGGTTGGAATACCACCTACCCTATCACCGGTGTGGTAGGGCAGCTGGATACGCACCACCCCGGATGGTGGCCTGCACGCGTCCGACTTACTGGCCGAGTCATCACGGTTCGACAGGGTCGGCTGCTGGCTCTGACGCGTGACTAGGCTGTGGTCGGGCTACGTCGGAACCGAGGACGGTTCTTATGCCCATCGCGCAGGTACGCGTTTGGGGACCTAGGGGGGACTTCGTCCGGATACGAGCCCTCCTAGACACTGGGGCTTAATTACTACGAGGGTAGCGAGGCGCCTACGTCTGGAGTGCGCGCCTCCCTCAGTTCCGATTCGGGGAGTCGGAGATACAGAAGTGGGGGGTCTGTCCGGTCAGACCCACATTTCCTTCTCTCCTGTGCATTCCGCTTCGATACGGATTGCGGCGGCCGCGATCGTACTCGACAATCTGCTGGGTTGGCATCCACCGACAGACATTCCGCGGGACGCAATGCCTGACACATCAGGTCTCATGCTGGCAGACCCTCATTTCGAGGAGCCGACTCCGGTGGACCTCATATTGGGAGCGGATGTACTGGGCTGGATCCTTTTAGGGCCTCAGCGGATTCTGGGCCGCTCTTCGTTGGTAGCTATACCTACCATTTTTGGACACGTTTTAATGGGACCGGTTTTCGACCAGGAGACGCGGGATGTCTCACCTGTCGTCGCTACTACCTCCATCGCTAGGACGATGCAAAAATTCTGGGAACTGGAAGAGCCTCCCATGGTCTCCCGTCTGGATCCGGAGCATGTGGAGTGCGAAACCTTTTATAAGGATCACACACGCCGGATGGCGTCGGGTAGGATCGAAACTCGACTGCCCTTTATCGACTGTCCCCCTCTCTTAGGAAAATCGAGGGCGTTGGCAGAGAAACGACTCTTGTCCATGGAGCGTCGTATGTCTCGCGATCCGGTACTTCGGGAAAAGTATATTGAGTTCATGCGAGAATACGAGGCCTTGGGGCATATGTCGCGGGCGACTGTCGACTGGACAACGACAGATCATTTTTTCTTGCCTCATCACGCGGTGTTGAAGGCCTCATCTGGAAAGCTACGGACTGTTTTTGACGGATCGGCACCGTCGTCGACTGGAGTTTCATTGAACCAATGTCTCCATTCTGGTCCGAAGTTACATCGGGACATTGTCGACATCATTTTAAATTTCCGAAGACACCAGGTGGTGATCGGTGCGGACATCCGGATGATGTTCCGCCAAACAGTAATACATCCTGCGGACAGGAGGTTTCAGTTAATACTCTGGAGGGAACATTCGGAGGATCCCATCACCGTCTACGAGCTCAACACCAACACGTACGGCCTGAAGTCGAGTCCCTTCATTGCCATCCGGTCACTGCTGGAACTGGCGGAGCAGGAACGGGCTCGCTTTCCCCGGGCAGCCGCTGTACTGACACGTGACGTGTTCGTAGATGATATCTGCACAGGGGCAGCCTCTGGAGGAGGCGCTCATCATCAGGAATGAACTTATCGGACTCCTCGCGGCTGGTGGTTATGAGTTGAGAAAATGGTTATCCAACGAGCCACAGCTTCTGGTTGGGATTCCGGAAGATCACCAACAGAATCCTCAGCTATTCGAGGACGCAGGAGACCCGAACTCTATCGCCGTTTTGGGAATTAAATATCAGCCGGTTCACGATATTTTCACATTCCGGGTAGAACTGGAAACACAAGAGTTTGGTCGAAAAGGACGGTCCTTTCCACCATCGCTCGGATGTTTGATCCAAATGGATGGATCAGCCCGTGCATTTTTATGGCGAAGTGTTTATTGCAAACACTGTGGACACTCGGAGTCTCGTGGGATGAGCCACTGGTAGGGCTCCCACTCGACACTTGGCTCGCTCTGATCTCTACGATCGAGGCGATCAATCAGGTGGCGTTGCCGCGGCGGATCTTGCCGCGGGGCAAATACAGGGCAAGCCTACATGGCTTCTGTGAACCTGTGTTTGTGAGTGTGCGTCGTAAGCGAATTGTTTCGGGAAAACAATTAGCCGGGATGTCGGCCACACCGCTTCTGGAGTAACAGGTATTTCAGAGGGAAAGTGCACTTTGGGGTAGTTTGGGTGTGTTTAGGGAACCCTAGAAGACCCGGAGCCGGATTCGGGCCCCATCGGACCATATGGATCCCGTTCAGGACGGCGGGAGCGGCATGGAACTGTGAGTGGATTTTTTTCTATTTTTAATGTGTAATTTTAAGCAATAGCATAGTGTGTGTTGTGGGTTTCCGCAACAACTTTAATTAAGTGTATTGTGCAACCTGTGTTTTGTGAGAGTGTACGTCGTAAGCGAATCGCATCGGGAGTACAATTCGCCTGGATGTCGGCATCACCGCTGCTGGAGTAAACAGGTAGTTCCTCGGGGGAAAAGTGCACTTGGGGTAGCCGTTGGGTGTGATTAGGGAACCCGAGAAGACCCGGACTCGGATTCAGGCCCCATCAGACCATATGGATCCCGTTCTGGACGGCGGGAGCGGCATGGAACTGTGAGTGGATTTTGTAGATTTTAAGGTGTAACCTAATTTTAAACAGTAGCATAGTGTGTGTTGTTGGTTTCCGCAACATATTATAATAATGTATTTTTGTCTACAATGTTATTTTTAGTTTATACGAAACCTGAAAACTGTTTGTTCACAATCAGTAATAGAATCGATTTCAATATTTTTATACCATGTTACATTTTGACCAAATAATATTTACAGTAAAGTACACCATACTACTAGAAAAAATCTCACTCGTGTGCCGGCCGCGCGCATCGCTTGTCACGTGAATGCGAGATGGCGCAAGGTCGCATAGCGCATCAATCGAGGCACGCGCCGGCTGCACAAACAACAACACGTGGACGCACGCCACTCCCACCCCCCGTGTCAGTCACCCGCAAGCTATCGACCGATGTGTATATGTCGCATGCGCCCCGCGCGTGCTGCCTGACTCTTATTCCTGCGAAGTGTTAGTTTCTGTATCGAGAAAATGAGATTTCGATACACCAACGCTCAGTACACAGAAATGGTACGAACGCTAGCTGTGTGTGGTGATAACGTTACCAATACGGTAATCAATAAGAGCAGTGTCGCGTGCTGTATGTGACCACGTTCGCACGACGTCAACGGGACAGCACAAAAAGCTTGTAACTACGTGAGTTTTCAAGATATTATTTTAATTTTTTTTGTACTTATTCTTTAAATGAAAATATTTGACCTGCGTTTCGATTTTCGTATAAACTAAAAATAACGTTGTATATGCGGAGGTTCGTTATTAGCTTGTAGAAACGTATCAGTCGTACAATTACCAATATAGGTAGGCCGTAACCTTTCCTTAAAATAAAAATAAAATATAGAAGCGTAAAACAAAGAATGAGAATCGACGACCGCGCGAATTCGATCGTGACACCGCACGCCACAGTCGCGGAGCGGGGGCAACGCTCACCGTAATCGTTGAGGTAGTCGTGCACCGGCGGCGGGTACTGCGGCCGGTCGGCGGCGGCGCGCCACGGGAACGCGTCGGCGGCGGGCGCGGGCGGCGGCGGCGGCGGTTCGCCGTTGAAGTAGAACAGCGACTGGTCCGCGCGCTCCTCCGCGCGCCGTCGCACGTCCGAGCCGATGGGCGGCAGCGGCGTCCCGCCCGCCCCCGCGTCCGCCCCCGCGCTCGCACCCGCCGCCACCACCGAGCTCCACGACGCGCCCCAGCGCACGGCGGCCGGCGCGCGCGCCTCGGCGGCGGCGGGACGCGACGGCGGCGTGCCCGAGCCGCGCTCGCCGCCGCGCCGCCGACCGCTCCTCTCGCGCCGTCCGGGCCGCGCGGCGCCGGCGCGGGCGCGGGCCTCGGGGGCGGGGCGGCTAGGGGGCGACGGCCGCGGCTCCTTGCGGGCGTCCGCGCGGCGGGCGGCCGCGTCGGGGCCGGCGGGGCGCGGGCCGGCGGCGGGCGGCGCGGGGTCCGGCGGCGCCTGCGCGTCCGGCTCGCTGTCGGTCCGACAGTCGAGGTCGTCGCCCGGCGAGGAGTCGGAGCCGACGGAGGAGTCGCCGGAGCGGCCCGCGTCTTCGTCGTCGGCGGGCGAGGGCGTGGAGCGCGCGGGCGAGGGCGTGCGGCGTGCGACGGGCGGCGGCGGCGCGGCGGCGCCGTCCGAGCTGGAGCGGTCCTCGTCGGGGTCGGCGCGGCGCAGCACGGACGCCCGCCAGCGCTCGAACGCGCGGCGCTCGGCCAGCGGCGCGCGCGGATCGGGCGGCGGCGGGCGGCGGGCGGCGCGGCGGCGGCGCGGCGCGGGCGGCGGCGGCGCGGTGGCGGGCGCGGCGGCGGCGGCGCGCAGGTCGAGCGGCGCGCGTGCGGGCGGCGCGGGCGGCGAGCGGGCGGCGCGGGCCCGCCGCAGCGCGCGCTCGGCGTCGAGGGCGGCGGCGGCGACGACGAGCGCGAGGGCGGCGAGCGCGAGCAGCAGGCCGGCGACGCGCAAGGCCGGTTCGAAGGGCGGGCGCGGCGCGTCTTTGGCGCAGAGCCGCAGCAGACGGGCGGGCGCGGCGGCGGCGAGCCGGAAGGCGGCGCGCGCGGCGTCGGCGCGCACGGTGAGGGCGGCGGGCACGCGCGCCAGCGTGAGGTCGGGGCGTGAAGGCGAGCCGCAGCGCGCGCGTCTCGTTGGGCGCGAGCGTGAGCGGACCGCAGGGCGCCAGGCGGAAGCCGCGCGCGGCGCAGGGGCGTCCGGCCAGCCGCCAGTCGCGCAGCCGCAGCGGCACGAGCCCGGTGTTGCGCACGCGCACGGAGCGTCGCACGGGGGCGCCCTCGCCGCACTCGCTGACCTCGAAGGCGAGCGGCGCCGGCGCCCCGGGCCGCCTGCCGCCCAGTTCGAAGCTCGGATGCGCGCCGCGACCCCCAGATAGGTATGATCTCGACGATGGTCAGATTGTTTCTGCGAACGATGCGGACGTTTCGAAATGAGCCCGATCGATAATACTCGGCGCAAAAATATATTGTTTAACCTTTTCACCGCCCAACTATCCTGTACGCGATGTCCCGCTGTACGCCAACGTATAAATGTATTTTAATAAAGTAGGTACAAAGAAGAACTTCTATAGAAGTGCTGGCGTGGGCGGCACGAAAATCTCGAACTTCTATAGAAGTTGTTGGCGGTAAAAAGGTTAAGGCAGTTGTTGTTCTTTGTTTTCAGTATAGCCCCTAAAGAATTAATAAAAATAAAAGTAGAAGTAGTGAATAAATACAATAGTACGGGTGATGTACGATCTTTTGTGATTGCACGTCTGATTTGTTTTCTTATAATATAATATAATAATATATTTATTTAATCAGAAACAGAAATCCATTTTTGTAAGTAACAATATAACTTAAGACTATGTTAGTAATTTATTAAAATTAGAATAAAATGAAATCACAATAAAATCCATAAAAATAAAAATATTACTTAATAATAATAATAAAAATAACAATAATAATAATAATCAGCGTAATCTAAATTTAGGTCTGGAACCAGAGTGCTCAACATGCAACCTGGTCCAGTGCTGCATTATTGGGCAGTCCAGATCCATCCTTGCTGCGAACAGCTATAGGTAGCCGTTGGAGCTGCCCCGCACGCGGCACATCAGGGACGCGATTCGTTTGCGCATAATCGCTGCGAAGCCATCAATATGCGCGTCCCGCAAACATCCCTGAAGCACTACAGTACGGTGGCAGCTTCAACAGTGCCCTGAAAGCATTGTTGTATTGGATACGTAGGGCATCGTATGATTTCTTCGTGTGCTTGACCCATAGGCTGCAGGTGTAGAATGACTGGCTTATAAGGCGAGCTGAGTTCTTTAACGGTTTTGTAATTCCCATAATTCTTTTTAACTGCTATGTTCGAAATTTACTGGAGTACTGTAGTCCAATTTGGAATCCATCATATGCAGTGCACATTAATCGATTGGAAAGACTACAAAAACTCTTCTTATATCATCTTTCGTACGCTAACAATTTGCGTCGCAGTCTAATTGCGTACGAGTCCAGACTAGCTCACTTTAATATGATATTATCTCTCGAACGTAGGAAAAATATAGCATTCTTGCACAAAATTGTTGGCGTAAAATTAATAGCCTCGATCTGCTCTTTAGAATCCTTTACAGTTCCACATCCTAGCAGCCGCCTCCATAACAGAGGAACGTTTTGGTCGTCGATATATCGTAAGTGTTCAACCTACAACTCGATACGATATGTCATGATATTGATATATTTAATACCTCTGTATTGTCTATAAAAAGAAAGATGGGCCTCTGATGTCCTGTTTTTTTTAGGCAACTTTTGTTATTATTGTTTTTTTATACTAAGTCTGAATTGTAATTTTTATATTTTTTGTTATCTATTTATATGTTCAATTATGATTAGTGTAGGTTTGGGAGTGTTCAGTACGCAGCCGGTCGTGTGAGGGACAGTAACCACGTCGTTGTCCTAACCTCATCAACCACGCCGGGGCGCACTTATGTCCGCGATTCGCGGCACTTAAGATGGCACGTTAGAACGTGACGTGCCTAATAACTTTAAAAATCACTTACAGCAAGTGTCCCATCAGCAGCTTCAGAACAGCGGCAGTGGGAGGAGCGCTCCCCTATATCGATCACGCCGGACGAAGCCCAGCTTTAGACCTGGTCTTCTTTAGTTTTGGGAACACTCGCACCAAACTATCACCACTAGATACACTAGGTACACAGGGGACCCTACTTGGGCCACCAAAACCACCTGATCTTATAATTATATCCAAAAACAACATAATAAGAACGGGAGCACACAACCGTCGCGCACACTGTCATCGACCAATCATCCCGATCGCTCAAGACGGACTCCCTTTGCGCCCGCGCGCCTTTGGTTTATGACAGGGAGTGTTATTACTTATTGCATGCAGTGGTCACTCCAAGAAGGTTTTACACTATTTTTTATTTTTTTACGATTTCATGTCATGTTTATATATAAGTTTTGTGTGTATAGCCAGTTAACTTAACCAAAAAAAAGTTGATATGAATGAAAGCCTTTGATAGAAAATTAAACTGATATATTAATATAATTGATACTTATGATAAAATGATATGTGGATGTGGTGAAAGAGAATGCACGCGATGAATCATACTCATGTACGTAATCGATCATCATACTCGCGCGATGAGTATGATGATCGATTACGAACTGAAATATAGATATTTAAGTGACTTACATTAATGAATGTAACGTAAAAAATGCTTATAAGACAAAACTGTACGCGCTTGCTCGTACAACAATAAATAAAAAATTAAGATAAAAATAATTTACAAAGTAGTAGTAAGTCATTCTATACAAAGGCGAATGTTGGTAAAAATTAGTACGACAGGCTGAATGTTTTTCTGTTAACCAGACGACTGCTAGAGCGCGGACTTAGCAAGCTGAGTTTCGCAAGTAAGTCAGGACTGCCTATCTTTCCAGTGAATATTTTGTGCAAATTTAAAATATGCAAGTCTGGAGTCGTAAGATGTTGTTAAATGTCGGCAGAGATTGTTTGCATATGACAGATGATAAATAAATTGTTTTTGAAGTTTCTCTAAACGTTGTATATGTACTGCGTATGTGGGGCTCCAGATCGGACTGCAGTATTCTAGAGTGGATCTTACAAAGGAATTAAAAAGAATGATAGAGATTTCTGGATCTTTGAAAAACTTAGTCTGTTCGGTGCATCGGTAACCGAACACCGTTACTAACGCCACTAGGAGCGCCGCCGCCGAGCGCGTGCGTTTGTGAACCACTTCATTAAATTAGTGCATAATCAATTATCGTTGCGATCGATTGCATTCATTTGTCAGTTATCATTATCATCAAATAGTTATAGATTTTAGCAATAAAGTATATATCTTAATTATCAATCATTTATCCCTATAAAATTTGAGGTTGTCAGCAAACATTAGATATCTTGATTCTATAGTTTTGCATAGGTCATTCACAAAAACCAAGAAAAAGAGAGGACCAAGATGCGAGCCCTGTGGGACACCGGATGGCATCATCCTTGTTGTGGACTTAAAGCCTCTGATCTTGACAAGCTGCGATCGATTGCGAAGATAGGATTTACACCATCTTATCAAAGAACCACAAATTCCAGCGTGGCCCAGCTTCTGGATTAGTAGGTTGTGGTCAACCACATCGAAAGCCTTTGAGAAATCGGTGTAAATTGCGTGCACTTCGTACCCGCCCTTTAATGCTTCATATATGTCAGTATCATATCCGAGAAGGTTCGATGCGGTTGACCGACCAGGCAAGAAACCATGCTGATGAACGTCAAAAAGTGGCTAAAGTGGTAGTGAAGTTGCTTTTGAATCATAGACTCAAGTAATTCTCCCAAACATGATAAAATGAGATGGGTCTGTAGTTGCTAACGTCACCGTGGTCTCCCTTCTTGTGAATTGGAGTGATGTGGGCAAGTTTCCATTTAGTGGGGAATATTCCACAAGCCAGAGATGTATTAAAGATATAGTGCAATGGTTTTGCCAGTTGCGACGAGCAAGTTTTAAAAAAAATTGGTGAGTTGGAATCAGGTCCAGGACCTTTAGTGGTGTTAATCTGCTGAAGTGACTTCAGAATCTCCGATTCTGAAAGGTATATTGAACCGAGTGATCTGTGACAATCAGCTGGTGTGTAATGAACGATGTTGGACTACTGTTGGTTGTACGTTGCAATATACTGATTGAAAGTACTCGGAAAATAAGTTACTTATATCCTGGCCGTTCTGGACGTTTCGGGAATTCGAAAACATCTCATCTGGAATTTCGCTGCTGTTGGATCTTAGCAACTTGATGAATGTCCAAAAGAATTTCGGACATTTTTTGATAAGGTCTTTTGCGTAAGTTTTTAGTTTGTTTAGACATTCACGCAGCTTTCAATCACATCGATCACGTAGTATCCGATATGTTAAGCGATCTCGAGGGTTCGAGTATGTTTCGTATCGATGAAGAAACTTGGCAACGACTGCTAATTAGTAAAATAAATGAAGAACACATCACAAAATCAATATCACACTAAAAAATCAATAGAAATCATACTTTATTAAAAAAAAATATATGTCGAGTTTGCGGTTGCGCGGCGATGGCAGGGGCGATCGACGAGTTGCTCTTCGCAGCATAGACATGGCACATCGAACCTTCAATGGCTGAAATAGGCGTACAACTATCAATAAAGAAACATCAATCCTACCGTAAGTAAAGGTAAGTAGCGAGCGGTGCCGCGATGTCAGGTTCGAACGTAATGCCCAGTTCTAGCTCCGCGCCGCCTGCCATGATAAAGGCGGCGGGGGGACCGTCGGCGTGGGCGGTGTCGGCGTCGGCGTCGGCGTCGGCGTCGGCGTCGGCACCGTCGGCGTGCTCGCGGAACACGTGCGGCGCCGGCGCGACGACGCCGCCGAGCGCGCGCCAGTCGGCGATCTTGAAGGGGTCCGACGTCCACACGCACGGCGGCGACTCCGAGCAGAACGACTTCAGCTCGTCCGGGAGATCCTCGAGGCTACGTGCGAAAATTCTCATGAAAGTACTCTCTCGAAAGTTTATGTATAGAATGACCCGTGAACTAGGCGGCGGCGGCGGTTGCACTCACCTGGCGCTGGGCATGAGCACCGGCTGCAGCAGCAAGGGCGTGGCGGCGGGGTTGCGCACGCGCAGGCCGCGGCGCGCGGGCGGCGCCGGCGCGCGCACGCCGGCCTGCAGCCCCGCCCAGCGACCCGCCGCCAGCCGCGGCCACCACAGGCTAACCGACCCGCTCACCGGGATCTGCACCACCTGCACACACCGCCATCTATGAGCCAGTCGCGCGCCGGGTGAGTTTGCAAACCCAACTTGATTGGGTTTTTTATGCGTTCGTTCGAATAAACGTCATATCGAGACAGAATAATTTATGCCACTGGTCTAATGACACAGTCGCTCTGGCATTTCAACTGAGAGAAACGATCAGTGTACGCGTTCGATTCGTACGTTTAATGTCGTTCCTTTTACTAGTAAAATTCGTACGAAAATGCATCCAACGCGCGGCTGACCTTAAGCGCGATCTCATAATTGACAATGCGAGCGAAGGGCGGAGTTTCGCCCAACGATTGACATATGGTCGTTGAAGACACGATACTTTCTAAACGCGAAAACGCTTTGAACTGTACTTAAGATAATTATGTTTCACAAAAAAAAAGGAAAATTGAACTATGGAAACAGAATGTATTTTTGTAAATCGAGTGTGATCCCGTCACCTCGGTGGTGTGCAGCAGCAGCGAGACGTTGGCGGCGGGCGGCTGACGCAGGAACTGGGCGTGCCGCCGCTGCATCAGCTGCTCGTCCAGCCGCAGCGACGCCGCGTCGGGCGCCACGCCGCGCCGGAACCACGCTATGCTCTCTACGCACACCCACCCGCACACACGGGATACGATCATAAAATAAACGAATCAATAACTATATTACATAACGTTGAAAAAGTCCATTGCACATTATTTTATTAGAGAATTTTTTATCATATACAGCGTGTCTAAAGACTCTTAGCGAAGCCAAAATGTATGCATAATATAGACACGCGTGCACATTACACTACCACAAACTGTCAAATTCCCTCAATAGATTATGAGCTCCACATACACGGCATAAGAAATTTGACCATTTCGGATAGGTTGATGCCCTGGCGTCTGTACAACAGACCAAGTCACATTGAGCAGAAACAATTGATGGGAAACCAACTTTTACTTTTTATTTAAAAAAAAAAACAGCCGTTTGAAGCTTTCTATCGAAGCTACAAATAGCTTACAATATAACGCGCGCGACGAATACAATAAAATTTAATTTAAATTTTTAATACTGTTATTAAATAAATAAATAAAATCTTTATTGAAATACGTTTACATATATTGTTTACAATGAGCTCTAAACTAATAATCTAAAATAAATTAAATGCTATTGCCTGAGCTAGGTAAACCCTGTTTTTCAAGCGAATGTGGGCTTAGTCTAACTTTAATATAAATATAACAGTTTATACGCTAAATTACAATCTAATATAAAGACAAATAAAATAATAATAAGTTAATACACACAGAAATAAATAAACAAAGAATTACTTGACGACGGTCAATAACCCCTCCGTATCGTCGTAGGTCAATTTTTGTAGTTCTTCCTGTACAACCTTTTTGCAGTTGATAATGTTTAATGGATAAATATAACATTTAGCATTTATCCTGTTGTACAGAAAGGGTCCTAAGAATATAAAGAACCTTGATGAGAAAGCGCATTTTGTACATTTGAGATAAGTGCAAACCATGTCCTTCCTCCTTTTGTTAGTAATTTCAGTGCTGTAAGGAAGAGCTTTATTGAAAAAGCTTTGAGAGAAATTGTAATTTTGACATTAAATATCTGCAGGACGAGACCGTTCCCAGACATGGCTATCTCCGTAAAGGGTTTTATTGGGCCGTGTGCAGTAGATGTGTGTGTTGCGCACTGACCGGGTTGGCCGGGCTCGAGGCCGGCGTAGCAGTGCGGCCGGCAGGCGCGCTCGGCCGCGAACCGCACGCTGCCCACCGCGTGCCGCCCCGCCGACACCCAGCCGCTGCCCGCCTCGCTGCAACACCCAGCCAACCAACGCCAACCGTCACCGACAACGACAACTCACATCGCTTATTCACGTCCTCGTCTCTGGATGGATAGGGAGGACGGGTCGTCGACGACCGCTAATGCAGCCGGGACCGACGGCTTTACGTGTCTAGATGATAAGGGTGGGCCGACCAAAAAATGACAAAAATGCAGTTACGGTTAAGTAAATATAATTGAAAATACTATCGTATTAAATGAACAAAATATATATTTAGTGTCATAGGGAACGTGTTTACAATTTGTCAGAACCATAAATTCATAACACGCTATAGTTTTTTCTACAATATCATTTAAAGTTGGGCAAAGATCATGAAAACGAGTGGCGGCGTTTAGTAGATTTCTTATAGTTTATCTAAATTATTGTACCTATGATTTTGTCTAAACAATCATCAATGGATAAACTACAAATTGCTAGACTACATTTTTGATTCATCAAGTGGTTATTTCAATAATAATTTTTTATTAAGCACCTTAAATTCCCCATACAAAATTAGTATGGCCGCGCGGCATCAAATAAATATGGACGACGACATTTCAAATAAAACATATGACACTTGTCACTTACGGACGGCGCACCCTTAATAACTCCACTGGCTGTGGAGCGTCTGGACTACGATTCTATTTAACGCCAGGTAGAACAGATTTTTTTTAACTCTGTTTAACAATCAAAAAGCTCACGCAAGCTAATGGCAAATTAATAGTAAAGTTAGTTGTTTTGCGTTAAAGTGGTCTTTCGCGTATATGGTTTTATGCGTCGAAAGGTCTCATTTCACTTGATGTTAAGTGAATATGGAATCCAGATGCGACGACAACTGGTGCAGCGTGAAAACAACGCAGCATCAGTTACCCTCACTCTGCGGCCCACAAGGTGCCTCTTCACGCCTCGTTTGAAGGACTCCATATCATAGAAAGGAGGGAAAACGTGTGCTGGCAAACTATTCCATGTTTTGGAGGTGCGACAAAGAAACGAGTCACCAAATTTCTTAGTGCACGATGGAACATTTGAGACAGTGAAGCGGTGACTCCGGAGAGCAGCACGTGTATTCCTATGGGGGAAGGGAGAAGGTGAGATGAGGTCAAAGAGCTCTTCAGAGCACTCGCCATGGTATAAGCGGTAAAACTCGCTAGGTGACGCAATATCTTTACGCAATTGCAGAGATTCGAGAGTATTTGCGATTTCTGGGTTGCCGATAATGCGTACAGCGCGACGCTGCAATCTGTCCAAGGCATCGAGAAGGTACTTTGCGGAATCGTCCCAGATGTGCGAGCAATACTCCACGCAAGATCGTACCTGTGTCTTGTAAATTCTATAATGAATCTGCTTTCGATTCAATGCCACCTTGTACCGAGCTTTTTAACATCTGCAAGTCTATTCGGAAAATCGTCATTATTAAGATGTTTTATTGAATTAAAGAAAACTATCAGACCGTGGCAAATAACGTATAAAAAGTACGGTAAGGGCAGCTGAATTTCAAGTTTAGTCGATTAGATTAAGATTAGATAGATTTGCAGAATAGACTTACCGATCAACAGCTGGAAAATATAGGTAAAAAGTTTTCAATGCTAAGACTTTTTTAAATTACGCTGCCCGCCCATGGCAGATTTTTGCAGGACAATCGGACTGATTTTTTTGTCGATTTACATCTTACTAAGTTACCTATTTTGTGACCGAATTTCGTAGAACGTGTGCATTGCAACATAGAATTCCTTACGTTTCATTTTCAACGACTAAAAAATCGGTCACCGATTATCGGACGTGGGCGAGGGCTCTTCACCAAATCGCATCGTGTCGGAGAGCACAGGCGACAGCCGCTCAGTTATTAGAAGGAATACCGGAACAGTATCCAACTCAAGGGGACGGAGTGTTCCCTTTGAGGGGGTCGGGGAGAATTCCACATAACCATCTAAGTAATCTCGGGCGCGTTAGTATGTGTAATGCATTTCTTCTGTATGAAAAAAATAAAAACCAAATTATGTAGTTTAGGTGCACTCACACAAAGCTGAGCGCGGGGTCGGGCTCAGGCTGCTCCACGTTGAGCACGCGCATGCTCAGCGACATCGTGCTCTCCAGCACCAGCGGCGCCGCCGCCTCCACGAACTGTGACCACACAGGTGACTTCAATAACTAACCAACTATAACAACGTTAAATATTTTCTATATCACTCGTGTTTCAGTCACAGAATGTCAGGCCGAGCTCGAAATCTATTGTGCATCGCTCAGTATTATTAAATTTCAAAACTATAATGTCGACACTATTTAGATGTTTTTCTACATATGCGTAAATAGAATAGAAGATATATATTAATTTGCAACGAACGTAAGCACAATAATCAGATGAAACATTTCGTAGTGAAACTCTGTACACTCTATGTAGCATTACTTTTATTGATTAAATAAATTAAAGTAACTCATCGGCTAAGAAATAAGCTAAACAAATACATAAATATGTGTATGACTCATCATGTCACTCTGAGTCGGCAAACGAGCATACGGCCCGCCTGATGGAAAACCGATTCGTAATCTCTATTTTGTATGAGCCCTTAATATAAATGAAATGTTCGACGGTAGAATTAAGTATGAAGTAGAGTCGCTATTCAGTGGTGTATAGCGAGTGAGTGCGTGCGCACCCACGCCTCGCCCGCCGCCGCGCCTGCGCAGCCGCCCCCGCCATACGTACCGGCGCGGCGTGCGCACCCACGCCTCGCCCGCCGCCGCGCATGCGCAGCCGCCCCCGCCATACGTACCGGCGCGGCGTGCGCACCCACGCCTCGCCCGCCGCCGCGCATGCGCAGCCGCCCCCGCCATACGTACCGGCGCGGCGTGCGCACCCACGCCTCGCCCGCCGCCGCGCATGCGCAGCCGCCCCCGCCATACGTACCGGCGCGGCGTGCGCACCCACGCCTCGCCCGCCGCCGCGCATGCGCAGCCGCCCCCGCCATACGTACCGGCGCGGCGCGCGGGAAGGCGAGCGGCTTGGCCCGCAGCGCGCCGTGGTGCACGGTGAGCGTGAGGCGCGCGCGCGTGTCGGCGTGCGGCGTGCGCACCCACGCCTCGCCCGCCGCCGCGCATGCGCAGCCGCCCCCGCCATACGTACCGGCGCGGCGCGCGGGAAGGCGAGCGGCTTGGCCCGCAGCGCGCCGTGGTGCACGGTGAGCGTGAGGCGCGCGCGCGTGTCGGCGTGCGACGTGCGCACCCACGCCTCGCCCGCCGCCGCGCCCGCACGCGCCGCGCCCACCACCGTCAGCCACGCCGCCGCCCACTGGCCCGCCGCCACGCACCTCTGCGCAGGACACGACCGTATATCGACTGACCGCACGCGTGCGCGTACGGTCAGTCGATATACATGTATATATTGTTACACACGGCGTACGAAGCGCGTCGGTCGAGCGCGTCTGCATGCGAGCCGTCGGTCGACCGACGGGCTATGGAAACGATTACATTAATTTTCATATGTATAGCGAACGCGACTGACGTGCGTACGCACCGACGGTCGGTTGAGCACTGTAACCGGCCTATGTATTTATGAGCGTGTTACGTCATTCCTCTCCACGCAACACGCGAGGCATGCGTCGATCGGACCTAGCCGTAGTCACTTTATTGTAATTTCTATCGTTTAAAGTTTAGTTTATTAAACTAATTTTATAGTTTTCTTTAGGTTCTTCGTGTGACCTTCGTGATTAGCATGCATGAGTGTTGGCAAATGAACGAAACGGTGCAACGTCACTTTTCAAATTCTCTCAAAATGTCCGCATGAGGTCAGTAAAGCCCCACCATACACAAGATATACTAAAAAAATTCCCAAATTCATTTTTTTTTATCATTTATTAACATTTAACCTTTTGAGCGCCACGGACATGTAATAGAAGACGAACGATTTCATGCTCCGCACACCACGTCTTTTATAGAAAACAACGTCCAATTAGAACGTTTATTAATGAATATACATTTATTTTTTTTGTTTATTTATTTACACTAAAACATACAATATTTTTGCATCATCATCATATCACATACACAATTGGTTTATTTTTCTTTGTTCGTAATACCTAAAACCTTAAACGTACATTTTATTTCAATAGAGACCTTTGTTTATTTTAAAAACAGCAAAATTATTATTTTTTATATTTATCCTTTGGCTTTAGAAGTAGATAGCGTCGATTATTTTTGGCGAGTTGGATTGAGCCACAATAGCATAGTTGGCAGTGCACCTGACCCGGCATGTAATGGGGTGCGGGTTCAAATCCCGCTCGTGGATTTTTTTCAACACTTTGTCTTTTTTTTAATAATTATTATTTATTATAAGGAATTTTTCAATTTTGAGCATTGTCACGTATCTGAAATCATGTCGTGCAAATAATCTCAAATCGCCATTACAATTATTAATGTCAAAGTACACGAACGTAACGAGCGTTCGACCGGCAGCGGCAGCGGCGGCGGTACTCACGCAGGGGTGCGCGGGCGGCGGGTCGGGGCGCGCGCAGGCGGCCAGCGACAGCGTGGCGGCGGCGGCCGGCAGCGCCACGCCCAGCGACACGGCGCACAGCGCACGCGCGCCGCGGTTGTGCACGCGCACGCGCACGCGCCGCCGCGACGACGCGCCCACCGCGCCCAGCCGCAGCGTGCCGTCGCTGCTGTTCGGCCACTCCCACTCCTAGCAGGGGAGATACGAGGGCGATCGATCAGACGACAGGCGGCGGCGTGGGCTTTGAGTCGTTACGTTCCCGAAAATATGGTTGGGCGAAGCGATGGCTGGCTCATATGTCATACTCGCGAACGGGTGCCGCCCGCGAAGGCTAGTTTAATTACTCTTGCATACACTCTTATTCTTTTTTTTTATTAACTTTAGTTACTATAGCTACTATAAATGTAGTTATAGCTTTATATGTTATTTTAGTTATAGTAGCTACAGTTTAAACTTTGCTTTTCTTGAGCAGTTTCGATTTTACCAGTGTCGTATGACTTCGTAAAAATTGAAATCTGAAATTGAAATTGAAATCGGTACCTGTCGTTTACAACAGGTACCGATTTCAATTTCAAATTCAGAAGTCAATACAAATAAATTTTGATATATGTTTTTAGATGTCGTCGTTGTCCTTATACTTTGTGTGTTTATTTGTAATGGAAAACGTCCTCCTACGATAGTGCATTTTCCAAGAGAAAAGAAAGAAAGGGAAAAAAGAAATGCCCTCGCCGAGTATCTCGTCCGTTCTTACGCCAGTCTCCCGGCCTGCGTAGACTCACAATCCGACGGCACGGTGACATGTGCCATTCCGTAGACCGAATAAACGATTTTGAATTTTAAAAAGAGGTATGTCAGAATATCTCGGACAACCGAACACAAACCGTAACACATACACAGTCATATGATCACATCGAAATGATTGCCGGGTGGCGTCGGGTACTGACCAGGTCGAGCGAGCCGCTGTGCACGGTGACGGGCAGGCTGTAGGCGGCGTGGCCGGCGCCGGCGTGCAGCGTGACGGCAGCCCGCAGCGGCGGCGGCTGCGCACGCGCACGCAGCCGCGCCACCGCCGCCGACGCGCCGCGCGCCAGCGTCAGCGGCGTCAGGTCTTCGCACTGCGGACCGGACACCAACGTCAACGCGCACTTTGACTTCGATCACAGACGAGACGAGACTTAAGCCCGGGCTCGACCGCGAAATGGGCGAGGTCATTAATGAGCCCTCTTAACTCGCAACGATAATTTTCATAATCGAGGCTCTCCGCTAGCCTCTTTCGCGGTCGAGCCTCAACTATGAAATTTATCGTTGCTTTTTTTTTTTAATTGGTTCACTTAACTGGCTATACCCACAAAACTTACATAAACATCACATAGTATCTTTAAAATATTAGATATGTAGAACCTTCTTGAAGTGAACACTGCATGCAATAAGTAATAAACACTCCTAAACTAACACTAATCATAATTGAACATATAAATGGAAAACAAAACAAATAAAAGTTAAGAGGGCTCATTAATGACCTCGCTCATTTCGCGGTGGGTTTTAGACGTAACGGAGGGGACGACCGGTCGAGTAGATTTAAAACAGGACACGCCCTCGATCGCACGGAATACGATAACGCGTATCCGACACGGGGAGTCGAGTCGGAGACTGAAGACCGAAAGCTCGAAAATATCGCCGCGAAACGGGAGAGAGAAAAGTACCGACGGGTCGTCGACGGTTCAGGGTGCCCGATTTGAGTTTCGTTTGCGATGACGATTTACGTTTTCGTGAACGTGATCGACGTCGACGAAAAAGAAAACGAGTTTGACGTCGAAGCGGCGCCGTCCGGCGACGTACGAGAAGAGAGAAGATTTTCGTTTTCATAAACGTAATCAAACGAAACTCACACTGGGCTCTCTGGCCGGATCGTCGAATCGATTATCTAAAGTTTGTGACGGTGAACCGGTCGGCCCGCGGCGTCGGCGTCGGCACTCACGTGGAAGTGTTCCTGCAGCAGCGGGTCGAAGTCCGCGGCGAGCACGGTGAGCGGCTGCGCGAAGTCGTTGCGCGCCCACACCTCGCGCACGCGCTCCGCCTCCGCGCGCTCCGCCGTCACGATGCTGGCGGGCACACCGACCGAACTCACTATTTACTTGTTTCAATTATTTTCGAGTTCGTAAGAATAAACTGTGTGGCCTGTTCCGTGTGGTGCCGGGAATAAAGAATTGCCCACCCCATCTCTTCCCGTGGGTGTCGTAAAAGCCGACTAAGGGACCATTCCAGAGGATGGGCAGCAGCATCTCTCTGAGATTACCTTCAACCTACTGCGATCGCCAACCCGCCTGCCAAGCGTGGCGATTACGGCAAATACCCCTCATATCCTTGGGGGAGGTCTTTGTCCAGCAGTGGACGTCTTTTGGCTGAGATGATGAAGAATAAACTGGTCGCCGGTCGAACGTGATTGGCATTTTAACTGAGAAAAATGTCATTAGAATACGGATTCAATTCGTATGTTGAACATACGTAATCATATAAATAGGTATACGTACGAGTAAAATGCACACGAACACGTGAAACGCGTATGCGAAGTACGGCTAGCCTATAAGAGTCTGCTGTTCAATTGAAAGTAGTCATCTCATCAGCTATATTTACGTCACTAAGTATAGAGTCCCGCTGTTGTTTAAACACATTACTCAATCTTCATATCATTCGGTTTGGAAGGTTCAGTATGTTCTTTAAAAAAAAAAAAAAAAAATAAGCACATTCCACTTGTATGGATGTGTCATGCCTAAAATAAAGACAATAGATAAAAAAAAATATAAATAAGATCAACTATTTGACAGACGATATAGTTGTTATTTTTCATTGTTTTTTTGATTCTAACCATTTTACTACAAACCAGTGTTTAGAGTCGAAGAATAACTTAATATGTGTTTAAAATATTGTCTCTGTCTAACAATATAAGCTAAAAAGTGGCAGCATCCGTTTTGAGCATTGTCTAACTTTAGCTATCGTTTCGTGGAAAAAAGCAGTAAATGCAGAGTTGAAATGTTTGACGGAACGCCTTGCAAAGCATCGAAGCGTCAGCGTGTGATACTGACTCGAGCTCCGGCGGGCGCAGCGTGAGCGTGCCCGGCAGCAGGCGAACGCTGTACGGCATGGCCGCGCCGCCCGCCACCACCCAGCCCGAGCACCACGCCTCCGCCTCCGCATCCGCGCCCGCCCCCGCCTCCGCCTCCGCCTCCGCGCCCTCGCCGCTCATGTACGACGCCCACAGCCGGCTATCTGGGGGGACAGCGGAGCGACCGCACTCATTAGCAATTAAACACCTGTTGCAAACACAATATTAGTGGAGAGGTTCTTCAAGGTCATCACTAACATGGCAGATATTTAACTTACTTACTTAAATCATCAAAATTTATATTTAAAGAACTTTTGCGTCACGCTCCGATAATGCTCATTGAATATCTTGTCATTTTCTAAAAATCACAAGTTTGACCACTGTTCAAACGAACTTCGAACATTTGGTCAGCGACGGACGCTGGCCTACTTCATCCGACTGCAAGAAAGCGCTACGTTGCTAGATACACGGACAAAACACTAGTCTAATATTTATTTGTGTGTGTACAGTAGTCTTAGTATATAATCTAATAGAAATTGTAAAAAAGTCTCTTTTTTGACTCAGCCACGAAATACTTCATTTCGACGCTGGTTTGGTAACTATAATCCTCTCACTGTGGCAAAGACACCTAGCGCTGTCAGCTTCCCTGATCGGTCTTGTGAGCCTGCTCGACCGGCAGTGAGATAACCACCTCCTCCTAAACCTTATTCCTCACCACCTTCCGTCTGTTACCTTAGGTCTCAAGGTGCAGACATCCCGTACTTATCTATAAGACATCCCGTACTTATCTATATATTTATTTATTACACATTTATAATGTAGGTTAGGGCTGTATAGTCCGGTCAATCTAGACATTCGAAGGTACATAAATTCGCATCAAGCTGAAAATTGGTAGAATTGTTAAAAATGTGATTATAAATAAAACTTAAAAGTTCCCCATCATTCCCGTGTATGGAAAAAATTTTACTCGAGGTCAAAGGTCAAAAAAATGAGTTTTTCGCGATTTTCAGCGAAACGGTAAGTCTTATCATAAAAGTATATTAGACAAAAATTGTAGGTCATCATATTATCTATCAAAAATGTATCAGTGTTTTTTTTTCTACGAGCCACCCTTTCTGGGATATAACGATTCAAAAAGTTGTTCAAGTTGTTATGGGCATAATATGCACACGTTTCCACGGCCACGCCACCTATGAGGTAGTGTACTTAGCGCGTTTTTTTTAACGTGGTTTCCCCAGTAGGCCTACTCCACGGGTCAGTTGTGATCCTGTTTAATTTAAAACTATTGCAAAATTACGGAAATTTGTAAATATTGTAAAAGATAAAAAGCGATGTAAATTAAAAAAGTGGTGAATTTTATTCGTCTGAATTGTAACCGTCAAACTCTTCTCGTTCTTCTTGTTCTTGTTCTCGTTCTTCTTCTTGTTCTTGTTCTTCTTCATCTTCATTCTGCGTGCAAGTAAATTGCGTCAATAGTGATGTATTCTCTTTGAAATCAAACGAATCCTCTTCTGTTAGTGATTCAACATTGGAGCACGACCGGCCTTGACAGTTTGTACATGCCAAAGAGCAGAACAGTCCGACTTTTTTGCAACCACATTTAGCACTGCATCCCTTTTTGCAGTTGCAAAAAATGGTGTTTAGCAGTTTTTCCGGTGCAGGTGGGAGTAAAGTTTGAACTGGCTCCAATGTATTGTCGACCAACTTCCAACCCCAGTCTGTAGGGTCTGTACGATATAGGTTAGGATAAACACGTGATTTCACTACAGCGTGTCGCTCAAGACTAACGGTATTTCATTTATTATAGCAGGTGTAAGACCCTAGCCACGCACACAATAAAACAAGAGACAGATGTTGTCCTCGAAGTTACACTGGCGTATGAAGTAAGGGACTGGGTTTCATTTGACCTGATATTCTTATAGATATGTATATTTTATATTTTAAGTATAAGTTACAATCACCGATAGAAAAATATTTCAACATTTATAACAACTCTAGATAAGAGATGTATATACGTGGCGCACTCATGCATATTATGCCCATAACAACTTGAACAACTTTTTGAATCGTTATATCCCAGAAAGGGTGGCTCGTAGAAAAAAAAGCACTGATACATTTTTGATAGATAATATGATGACCTACAATTTTTGTTAAAGATATTTTTATAATAAGACTTACCGTTTCGCTGAAAATCGCGAAACTCATTTTTTTGACCTTTGACCTCGAGTAAAATTTTTTCCATACACGGGAATGATGGGGAACTTTTAAGTTTTATTTATAATCACATTTTTAACGATTCTACCAATGTTCAGCTTGATGCGAATTTATGTACGTTCGCTCTCATTTTTATGTCTAGATTGACCGGACTAGTAGGGACTTAGGCTCCGTAGGAACTTAGGTTCTGTAGGGATTAGGGAATTGAATAGGGTAGCTCTAGTCCTCTTCCTGTAGTATAACAGTTTCATGTGTAGCTAGCCGGTGCCTTGATAAGAGACCACACATACAAACACTCTGACATATAACACAATTACAGTTACACTAGTCGGCAGCTGCACAACCACTGCATTTCCAACCGAAGCCATAGTCGGGTAACTTTCAAGTGTTATGGTGGACTTAACGTTGGTTTTTTTTATAAAAGAAGGAGGCAAACGAGCAGGCGGGTCACCCGATGAAGAGTAATAACCGCCGTCCATGGGTACCCGCAAAAAAAGAGGAATCGCAGACGCGTTGCGGCCTTTAAGGAATGAATAGACTCGTTTCTTGAAGATCCCTAAGTCGTAACAGTCCGGAAATACCGCCGCCGAGAGCTGGTTCCACAACACTGTAGTTTGAGACATAAAAATTCGTGACAAACGCACGGTAATAGACCGCCATCCATCAAGGTGATGTGGATGGAATGATAGTCGTTTGCGTGTAGTGCGGTGAAGGGATTCAGCGGCAGGGATCAAGCCGAACAAATCCTCAGAACACTTCCCACGATATATGCGGTACAATATACAGAGAAACGTAACGTCTCTCCGTAGAGCCAGTGGATCGAGCCGACCGAAATAACCATGTCGTCGACAATTCGAGCAGCTCTGCGTTAAATGCGGTCAAATGGAAGGAGTTGATACTGGGGTGCTCCAGCCCAAAGATGGGAGCAATATTCCATATGCGGCCTGACCTGTGCTTTGTACAGTTGTTAGCGGCGGGCCGGCATGAAATACTGACTCGCTCTATTAAGCACACCCAGCTTTTTCGAAGCTCAGAAGTTCAGAGCTACGACGAAGGGATGTTTTTTCGCAGTAAATGCGCAAACTAGTTTTTTGGAGGGGTTAAAGTGGACTAGGTTACGTCGGCCCCAATTCGAGACATGACTTAATATGTTCTCGGTGTCAGTCACAAATTTGTTCCGGCTCTCGATGACGCTTTCCAGAGAAATATTAGCTCGTCCAGCGTAGAGCAAATTCCCAGAACTGACGTCCGCATAGCAATGAACGCTGTCGTTAAGCAACATGTCATCGATATGTAGAAGAAATAGAGTAGGAGTTATTACACACCCCTGCGGGACTCCAGCGTTCACGGGCTTCATGTCGATTGATGATTAGGCTTGATGATAGGCTGATTGATGATTATGACAGTTAATTGATTAGTTATTAAGTACTATCTTACAGCATAGCTTAATGTTTGCTCCAATTTGAAAAAATAACTATTAAAGTTGTTCCATACGAAAAATAAATACTGCGAAAAATACCCTACAGTACTTCAATATATTAAAGACCTATATTATTACTTACATATGAAAATAAATAGTACATACACTCTGCCATAATATATGTTTAAAAGCTTAAACAAAATACACAAACAGTAGGAAATATCAGCTATCGCAATTTAGGTTAATGATTAAATGACTTTTAATTTCGTAAATAAATCGTGCGCAAGGCGTGTTACTCGCTTTCGTACAAACAAACAGATGCATAGGAATGAAAAATTTACAATTGCGGTAGATGTAGTATATGGTCAGCTAAGTGAACAAATGAAAAAATTGGTATTCCCACATTTTCGGAAATTGATTAATGAGCGTAACTTTGTATGGACCGCGACCAGCGTGCGTCGGTGAACGAGGTACACTAAATTCAGGACTCGGGACAGAGTTCAACCGTATATCGAAGAAGTAGAGAGAACACTGTATACCAAAAAAAGGGACAAAATACAACAGTTAGTTTTAATAATATACTATGATAGTAATTGCAAACATAAAACAAAGATAGCACTACAAATAAGAGGTGTCGTGCGTGTATCACTCACAGTCGAGCGTGAGCCGCAGCGCGGGCGCGGGCGGCTGCTGCGGCGCCAGCGACGTGCGCAGCGGGGACACGCGGGCACCCTCCGGCGCGCCTGCACACAAGTGGATGCATATCATCAGGACTTCAACTCAAAGAGAACAGTCATGTCTGCGGTCTTGTCTTATTTTCTAAAATTTGTGTTATGTCAAATATTAATGTGAAATAATGGTGGTATTAACCGTTAAGTGTTCGCGAGCGTGCGCGAGTTGTGTTTGCGAATGAAACAAACGGTGCAACGTCACTTTTATATTCTCTCGAGAAGTCCGCGTGAGGACTCAGTGAAGCCCCACATCTTTACTGAGAAACTCGAGGGGTGGGGGGGTATATCGTTTCTCATTTCTCATTTCTATTATCATTCATCGTCATCATACAGGAAGGAATATTGTTTATTTATGTATTACTTGTAAAAAAAATGAGTGAGCACGTGAGAACGGGCTGTAAGTGTTACCGTTGGCGTGCTTGGGCTTTGGCTGTGGGTTCGGCTGTGGCGGCGGCGCGGGCGCGTGCGGGCGACGCGTGCAGCGGGCGCCCCACACGCCGGCCTGCAGCGGCACCGGCGCCGCGCCGCTGTTGCCGGCCGCCAGCTCCCACTGCAACCACACCCGCGCATGGCAAACCCACCCGACACATCTACCACTGCCCGATATCGTTCACGACCTATAGCTTCTATAGCTAACATTATTTTATAACATAATTATAATAGTAGGTGAACAGTTAAAAAGAAGATGTGTTACACATAACATTAATAATAATAAATCAATATTATATACAGCGTGTCCAAAAAACGAAAGATAATCCTTTAGCTGCGGGTGGGTCACATCATGTCCTACCACATACTGAAATTTCAGTTTAATAAAAGTCTCACGGTTTTCGAGATATCGTTTCTTTTTTAGAAAAATCTTCCCTAGTTTATAGCAAGACCGCTTAAATGAGTCCTCGCCTGCGGTAGGTGCGCGGGGCGGGAAGTACGTAGTGGCAGACCCACGAACACGAGCGACTTGCGACGCGGCGAATGGATTTCTAGTTCATTGCGCGCTATACAACATCAGTCATAGTCAACGGCTATAGAAATAACGCAATGAACTACAAATCGCTCGCCTCATCGCAAGACGTCAGTGGTCTTGGCATGGCGGTAAAGTGATACACACGTGATAATTTTAACAAGATACATCTGAAGATAAGCAATTATAAATATAGGTGCTATACTTTTAAACCGTCCGAACATTTTTTTACCTACTACCCATTCAGAGCGTCTATATTTTAGCTATGGAGAAGAATGGAAGAATGGGCGCAAGAAACTGCACAGCTTTTATATAAGTAACGACATTTACAAAAAAAAAAAAAAATATGTTTATTTTTCCATCACAAAAATAGGTACATAAGATTAGTCTAACATATAAAAAGTCTTAGGACTTATTAACTAAAAATTAACATAGTATCCTATATTTGTGAGAGACTGGCGCCTGATAAAGGTTTCATAAAAAAGGAAACCTGGGCTACAGGTCGCCAGGCCCACCCTGCAAAACAAAAAAAAAATACCTATGTCGTTACCAAATCATGCAATATTACAATACATTTTATTACATACATTTCATTACTCGCGCCCTTCGATTCGATCGATTCGATTATCAAAGTCACTGAATCCTCGCCTGCGGGGTACAAGGGCGCGGAGGTAGGATGTATTATATTCCCAAGATGAGTCGAAATATCTTCGGACATAAAATTAATAGTCAGTGCAAGCAAATGGCTTTTAACGTATACGAATATTTATAATATCAACAAGGTATTCCTTTAAACAAAACTGAAGCAAAAGTTACAGGACTATCGGAAAAGTCTATATCTAGAATTGTACAACAAGAAAAATTATTTAAAGACAACGAAAAATTTCAATCACCGAGTAGATCAAAACAGTTTCGCAAAAAAAGAATGGGAATAGACGATTTCACAAAAGGCGTGATGAGAAGAAAAGCCACTCAGTTTTACACAATTGATAATTAATACATGATATTGTTGATTTTATTTTTAACGTGCAGGACGATTCTGATGATGGCTGCTTCGAAAGTGAAGAATCAAGTTCCAGTTATATTGATATGGATACAAGTGATTGACTTATTATTTTGATATTGCTTAATAAATAGTACACAAGCTCATTACCATTGTATTTATCAAATATTCTATAACAAATAACGGGTTCAAAGTAAAAAAACAGTTATTTTTTTTTACTTTTCACAAAACAGTTGATTAACTAGGTAAGCAGGCACCTCTATTTATAATTGCTTATCTTTTTTTTATATATTAGGAGGCAAACGAGCAGGCGGGTCACCTGATGGAAAGCAATCACCGCCGCCCATGGACACCCGCAAAACCAGAGGAATCACAGATGCGTTGCCGGCCTTATATCCTTATATTATCTTCAGATGACTTTTTTTTAAATTATCACGTGTGTACCACCTTACCGCTCGACCACGACTACTGACGTCTTTGCGACGCGGCAAACGGATTTCTAGTTCATTGCGTTTTTTCTATCACTGCTGTCTATACGACTGCCGTAGTATAACGCGCAATGAACTAGAAATCCGTTCGCCGCGTCGCAAAACGCTCGTACTCGTGGCAGAGCTCTACGTACCTCCCGCCACGCGTACCTACCGCAGGCGAGGACTCAGTTAAGCGGTCTACCTATAGTTTATTTCATGCCATTTCTATAAATGATAACTTTTTTAACCTCCATTTTTTTTCAAATACTCATGGTTATTTGTTTTATCTAAAACAATATTATTTAGTTTCCCTAAAGTACTGCAAAAACCCCATAAAAAAAATGTTATGCAAAGTTTTCATACAAACTAAATCAAACGGCTGACTTTGATAGCCTGTGGTGTAAAAAAAATGTACCAGGCAGACCGTGCCAATTACTTTAACCCTAGACACCTAACCTTCGTCGTAACGACGAATACAGGACAGAAATATCGCCATCTCTTTTTGGGGATTGCGCCGATCGTGGTGACATCGCTTGCCAACTCAGTGTTCGCCGAGCTCTTTCGGGAGGCACCCGGGTCCGGCGGGTAAGTACATAATTTCTTAAGATATTAGTAGTTTGTTCGTCGTTTCGACGAATGGTTAGGGTTTGAGTATATATTTAATGCAATTGGTGTTTGTTCTTTTATGCAGTTTTTGCCATGGCTTTGAGACCATTGTTGTCTGATGAGCATATAACGCGTTTATTATTGGCAGAGGAAAGTGTCAGTTCATCGGAGGGTTTATCTGATAGCGAAACAGAAGACAATGTGGAGTTTGACAACGTAGAAAGCGATACTCAAGATAACTCTTTTGATCGTGAACATAGTCCCGTGAACGCTCAAGGGCGCTCTTCGCCTGCTCTGCTGGATAATGTGCTGGAGCTACAAACACCTCCTGTTTCTTTGCAAGAAACCTCAGGTAGTAGTCCATCTAGCTTGACCGTCTCACGAAGCAATATCCGCAGTCGCTCCCGTCTTGTTTGGGCTACCAGCAAAGGGCAGAGTTCAAATAGAACAGCTGCAATAAATATTGTCCGTGTTGCCAGAGGACCTACTCGTGCCGTAAGGAAAATAGTGAATCCACTTTTATTATTTGAACAATTCACGACTCAAAATCCGACTGGAAAATCGTACAATGCATATAAAAGACAAAATCAGAGACATACTAGTTGCAAAGAACGATGAAGGTCAAGGTCAAGGTCAAAGTCAGTCATCATCTAGCAATGATCTTCCACTAGTAGAGGCACCATATATAAGAAAAAGAAAAGTTTGTCTTCTCTGCTCTTATTAAAAAGGCGCATGACAAAGTCCTTATTCTCAAAATGCAACACTGTAATTTGTGGTAAACATAAAGTTGATTTCTGCGTACAATGTGCTTCAAAAAACTAGTTTTGTTTGTATTTCCTAAATAATAAGAGTGTTATAGTTAAGTTTTGCCAAAGAGAAAAAGGCTATTTTTGTTGTTTTTTTTATATATTTTTTTATAACTGTGTGGTTTCACTACGATCTCTAAAAAGTAGTTTCTATTAAAAATTGCTTATAAGAAATATATTTGTAACAAAATAGAAAATTATTGTTTTAATTACTAAAATAATAGTTGTTTAACGTATGTGTGTACTAAACGTAACGAAATCATATATTAATAGATAATATTAAGCACACCAAAAAGTGCTCGTCGAAACAACGTATGGTTAGGTTTAAAGGGGTACGTCCGAACGTTAGGTGTCTAGGGTTAAAACGCTGCTTAGTTAATGTTGATTTATTTGTTTATTTATTTATTTATTTATTTATAGAAACCAACAGCTTATTACAATGTGTGCTTATTCTACTGATGATTACAATAAGTAAAGCCAATTACAGGTTTCTGCATTTACATTTTTTTATCCTTTGTAATGAGGTCACAAAATAGAAAAACAAAAATAAAACGCAATAAACGGAACACTAACCAACTTTTAACAAAATAAACTTTTCACAAATTTTCCTAACCTAGAACTTAATTCAAAACCCATTACCTAAGAATTTAGCCTTGCAATGAGCGTAAGTGAGTCATTGAACGCTGCTCTTTAAATGAGAAATAATACTGAATATATTTAATAATTATATAACTACACATAAATAAACATTGTTTAATAAACACCACCTGATTACTTTGTATTTTCTGCACTACTTAATTATCGCACTTGATAGCTTCGATTATGTTTTTTTTAAAGGTAAATTTGGACAGGAAGAAAACATCTTCCTTGCTAAAAAGAGTATTATAGGTGCGAGCAATGCGCGTTAGGACCGCGTTACTGGAGTACTTGGTGGAATGACTTGGAACGTGCAACAGAGGTGTGTGTCGAGTGCGACGTGAAGGGACACGATATGCTACTTTAGACACTAATTGCGGACAGTCAACGCGATTTCGAATAATGTCAAACAACAAAGACATATCCATAACTTTATGTCTCTCCTCAACAGTAAGTAAGTTATGTCGGCGACAACCGTCGAGATAAGAGTCACTGGAGCAACGGAGACGATAATTAAGATGTTTGATGAATACTTTTTGAGTACGTTCCAAATGTTTTTTATATACCTCGTATTGTGGTGTCCAGATGGGACTAGCATATTCTAAAACGCTACTAACATATGCATAAAATACTGTTTTGAGAGTATCAACGTCAGAGAAAGGCTTACAGGACCGTATAACAAAACCCAAGTTCCGAAAAGCTTTATTAGCTATAGCGTCAATATGTTCATCAAAAATCATTTTGCTGTCTAAAATGACACCCAAATCTTTAACTTTATTGGTTTTTTCAATTAGAACGGTATTAAAATAATAATCGTGCGATATTCGATTTCTTTTGCGGGTAAATGATATACATTGACATTTTTGAGCATTAACAGTAATTTTATTTTTTGTATAGTAGTCGTATAAAGAGTCCAGATCCCTCTGAAGTTTGGTACAGTCTTGTTCACATTTGATCAAACTAAATATTTTCTTATCGTCTGCATACATTAAAAACCTCGCAGTATTAAAGCAACTACCAATATCAAACAAATAGGCATTATAGAAAAGGGGTCCCAAATGTGAACCTCGAGGGACACCTGTGAGTACACTTACAAAGTCAGACCTAAAACCGCCAATAACCACTGCTTGGGAACGGTTATGCAAGTAAGATTTAACCCACCGGAGTAAATCACCACGAATTCCCAAACTGTGCAACTTTCTCAAAAGGATGACGTGATCCACACGATCAAAGGCTTTTTCAAAATCAGTGTAGATCACATCAACCTGCCCCCCATCATCCATATTTTCTAATAAATAATTCGTGAAACATGATAAGTTTGTTAATGTCGAACGTATTTTTAGAAATCCGTGTTGTTCGTCAGGTATTTCGTTTTTTATTACTGGATAAATAGCCTTATAAACCATTCTTTCGAAAACCTTAGCAACCGTATTTAAAATAGAGATACCCCTATAATTTTCTATTTTACTTTTGGCGCCTTTTTTATGTAACGGGATGATATGAGCTTGTTTCCAGATGTTAGGGAAGTACCCTTCATTCAACGATTTGTTAAATAAAATAAAAAGAGGCAAAGCTAGTGACCCCGAACAATGACGCCAAAATACGGGTGGCACATTATCGCTGCCTGCACCTTTATTAATGTCGAGGGTATTTAGTGATGATTCTATGCTACTAACAGATAAATTGTGAATTCTAGATATACAGTCGCTACTACCATCATCCGATACCAAGTCATAATGACACTCAACAGAAGGTAAACCAAAGACACTCTTAAAAAATGAATTGAAGGCGTTACATATATTTTTGCCATCAGTATGATCACTGCCCTTATAAGTCATTTTGCTAGGATAGCTAGAACCACCACGTAACGCTTTTAAATATGACCAAAAAGCTTTAGGCTGGTTTTTTATTGAATTTTGTGTATGAAAAGTAAATTTCTTAAAACATGCCGCTTGGACGCGTTTCTGCCTATCTCTCAATAGGCAAAATTCGTCATAATCTAATAAATTTCCTGTGTGTTTCCACCGCGAATGTACTTTGGCTTTCTCGCGAATAATTTTTATAAGTGCGGGGCTGTACCAAGTTGGATAAGAGCTTTTTTTGGTTTTCTTAATGGGTATATATTTTTCTATGGCTTCATAAACAGAGTTATAAAAAACATTAGTAGCTTCCTCGCATTTTTTATCGCACAAAACCAGCTCCCAATGAATGTCGCTAAAGAACTGGTTAAGACCGACGTAATTTCCCTTAAAGAAATTACGCTTTAAAGTTTGTGATTCGATCAATGGAGTAACTTTTAAATCAAAGATGTCAAATTCAAAATTAGGATGAGCTGGATCCATTTTTACCAAGTAAATTGAAGATTCTTCGAGATTCAAGGGTAGACTGGAAAAAACCAAGTCAAGTGTGTTCCCAGCATAATTTTTAAAATAATTATATTGAACTAACCCTAACAGATTTAATTCATCGACCAACGTGGCTCCCGTATCTTGTAACGTTGCAGGACCCTTTTTCAAATGAGTCGGATTCTGATCTTTATCCCAAGATATGCAATACAAATTAAAGTCCCCTATAAGAACATAGTTATGATTTGGATTATTATACATACGTTGCGAAAAGGAATGAACAATAGAATTTAAATTGTCGACAAAAAAAGCAGAATTTTGATTGGAATGTGGAGGAACATAAGCTACACTAATGTGGAGGTCAGCGGTGGAGTCAAGAACCCGCGCAGGCAAAGTTATAGTTAACATTTCTGTTGGCGCCGCCGGGTCCGCGCCGCTCAGCAAGGCGCAAAGGCCACGACGCACCATAATCATCACACCGCCCCCCGTTGATTTGCCACAACATGCAAAATCACGATCCCTACGGAATACGTCATACCTATCGTCGCACAATTCCATATCATATATACCGTCACATAGCCACGTTTCCGTCATTATTATTATGTCGTAATTCGTCGTAAGAATATTTTGTTTTAACGTTAAACACTTAGTTCGCAAGCCACGGACGTTTTGGTAATATATTTTTAAATTGTTACTATACACTGTAAGCTAATACCTCGTAACGCAAAACACATTAAACAACTTCTAAAATCAAAAATAAAACGTATAGGCTCAACGGATTGGAGCTCCATGGCTCCTAAATAGAATCTGATTAAAACATTCCTTCCATATATCAAAACATACGAACAAGTGTTTTTGTGATTAAGTTGCAAGCAGCAAATGTCCGGTAACAAATTTAATAAAAATATTGACGAAATTAGTGGGTACGACAAGAACTCATCATCGACGTAACGCCTGACCCAAAGAGTGTGCAATGCAAATGGTTCGCTAAACAAATGTGCGATAAACAAGAAAAGAAACAAGACCATGTTAAAGTTATTGTTTGTATTGTAAAGTAACAGTTTAGGCGTTTTATAAACAAAAATAATAATTAGTATAAGATATTTATGATTTTTAGAAATGTAAATATAATAAAACAATGTTAAATACTGTGACCGTGATGATAAATATTTTATGTTCATAAGATTATTAAAATATTTAAAATAATAGTTTAGTTTTTTTTTAAGTATGCAATTAATAAAAAATATAGTTATGAAATAATTGATATTTGTTTTGTGAACCAGATCTCTATAATTAAAAATTATTAATATGTGAGCTGAAAATATAGTGACTAAGTATTGTGACAAATATTTTACAGTAATTATATAATAAAATATTGTATAAAAATAATATATGGGTTGTATAAAATTGATAATAAGGTTGGATCTTGATAAGTAATTATTGATAAGCATGTTTTCCCGACTAATGTAATGGTATACAGAATGTAGAAATGATGTTATGATTAACACCATGTGATAAATACTTATAACATAACAACCACGAATTACAAAGAATCTTTGCAGTTCATAATTAAGTACAAATATATAACAGCGTCCAATGTTACAATATAAATATCTGACAAGTATCTCATAACGAGACTTATCAATTGGTTCGCACGTCGATGACGTGTGCAAAAATGCATAAAAAGATTGCACCACATTTAAGCGTATCGACATTAGTGAAACTAAGGTGCCATAGTAGTATGCCACAGAGTAAAACTGATGAACAGTTGAACCAAACAATATAAAAATTAAAAGATAAAACAATTTGTGAAAATAATTTGTAAATTTAAGTATAAACTTTGAAACATAAACATGCGGTTTTTTAAAGTGAGATATAAAGAAGCCATATGTTACCATTTCTATAAAAAGACAGGTTATAACATCTTTTTCAAGTCCTCTTCGTCTTTTATCATGATTTGAGCAGACGTATCGCTTTTCCTGACGTAAATTCTCCCATTTTTTGACCAGGTATATTGGTAAAGCTTTGTTTTTGCAGTTTCCTTGGGGAGTTTCAGGAGCTGTTTATTGAATGGCGTAAGGTGCTCATTAATGAAGATAGGTTTGATGTTTCCTGGAATATCAATATCATTGGTAGTAATTTTACACTTTTTTGCACGTGAAAGAAAATTGTCTTTATGAAGGCGTGTTTTTGTTTTAACTATGATAGCTCGTGAGCGTCCTGGGGTTTTAATCTTTGGTGTAACTCTGTGAATAGTGATGATATGTTCGGGTGCTAAGCCGGCTCCAATACATTTTGCTATTTTTCGAATGTAATCAAACAGATCTTCATCTTTAGTCTCAAGTAATCCGATAATTTCAATGTTAGATAATCTATCGCGTTGTGCGTTATCATTCATTTCATTTTTTAATTTTCGGTTTTCATTTTTGATCTCGGCTAAATCAGTTTCCACATTTTTAATTTGATTAAAATTCTGTCTTAGACTGTTGTAATTCTTTTCAAAATCAACAATTTTTCCAGAATTAAATTCTAGTGATTCTTGAAGGGATAAGACATCAGCTTTGACATTATCTTGGTTTTTCTTCAAATTTGACACCGTTTCCTTGATCACGGAGTATTCGTTGCGAAGACTGTTGATTTCAGATTTCATATCTTGAGTTGATTGAGTCAGTTTAGCTAAGTCGTCCTTAATAATTGTATTAATGTTCTCATTGATTTGAGCCACATTTTTATCCAAGTCTTCTTTCCAAATTTTTAAGGTAGACATTATTTCTTCGGTGAAAGATTTGAACATCAGGGCATATTCATCATCATGTTTACGCTTCCTTGTAGTTATGTTAAACTCTGTATCTTGAATATTCAACTTGTGAAGATTAGGGTCAGATCTATAGGTTTGATTCGGTGAACGCAACATAGCGTTTTATACAGCTGATAATGCTTGCTCTGTGACTACACGTACAATATTGCAGTGTGAAGGAGACAACAACAGCAGTCCGCGGGTACACGGTGTGAGTTACGCACAACTGTGATATTAAATTATTGTGGTCTATATTGAACCTTCGATTAAGCAGTATAAGTGTTTACTAATAGGAATATATAAGTTGGTAATTAGTTGCAACCGAATACAAGACTGTGCGGGAATAGCTGCGGGAATGGCCACCAAGGTTGCCAGACCTAAATCCACTAGATTTTTTATATTGGGGCTCCCTGAAAGACCTGGTGTACGAGACGGAGGTGATATCAGTCACACAGCTGCGGGCAAAGATACAATCCGCCGCCGAAAAAAATACGCAAGAGGGTTATGCTCGCCGAATTAAAAGGTCCTTTATTAAACGATGTAGAAAATGCATAAGGGCAAATGGCGGCCATTTTGAGCATTAACTGTAAATAATTTAATAAAAATTTCATTTGTATTAATTGTCTTTTACTTGTAGCCATACTATACCAAAACCCCAAAATACCTGTTAAAATAAATAATATTTTCTTTGCCAATTTCAATTACAATGGCATGTCAAGGTCAAAACTTCATGGAAGCATGTCAGGTACCGAACCTTTCTACGATTTCATTGTTCACATGTATCAAATCATGAAATAATACTTGTAAGGTAACTTAATTTTAATTGACTTTTATTTTAACAAAATCCGAAATTGCTACCTTCGTGCATTTAAATTACCATAAAAAATTAAATTAAAAAGGAATGTAAAACAGTAATACCATTTTTAAATCAACATTAACTAAGCAATGTTTTAAAGTAATTGGCATGGTCTGCCTGGTACATTTTTTTTACACCACAGGCTATCAAAGTCAGCAGTTTGATTTAGTTTGTATGAAAACTTTGCATAACATTTTTTTTATGTGGTTTTTGCAGTACTTTAGACAAAAGAATATTGTTTTAGATATAACAAATAACCATGAGTATTTGAAAAAAAATGGGGGTTAAAAAAGTTATCATTTGTAGAAATGGCATGAAATAAACTAAACGAAGGAAGATTTTTCTAAAAAAAATGAAAAAGAAACGATATCTTGAAAACCGTGAGACTTTTATTAAACTGAAATTCCAGTATGTGGTAGGACATGATGTGACCCACCCGCAGCTAAAGGATTATCTTTCGTTTTTTGGACACGCTGTATATACTAGCTGATCCGGCGAACGTTGTTTTGCAAATTATTTCTAAGTAATTTGTAGGGTAGAAAAAATAACTAAGTTAGGTATTGTAAGTGTGTGAAAATGTGGTATATGAGTGAAAGAGGCATGGAACGCTGTGAACGATGACGGAATATAAAAATAACAAAACACTAAGTGCCTTACAAATAAACAAAGAATAAGGTCCGAATAGTTATTCCGTGTTTGTCTCTTTCACTAGAGTGAAAGAGACTAATTAGAATTTGAAATGACGTTTACATGACAGGAACAAAACACGGAATAACTATTGGGCCTTATTTTTTGTTTATTTGTAAGGCACTTAACATTATTTTTTTACTTTATTATAATTTAATTATTATAATTTGAGGAGATTGGTGGCGCGGTGGCTAACGCGCCCGGTCTGCGAGTGCCGAGGTTGAGAAACTTTCGCAAAGGCCGGTCATCGGATGGGTACCAAAAGTGTATCATCTCGAGCTCCTCCATGCTTCGGAAGGCATGTAAAGCCGTTGGTCCCGGTTGCATTAGCAGTCGTTCTTTTTCAGCCTATAACCACCCACTGCTGAGTGTAGGCCTCCTCATATGCACGCCATTCTATTCGGTTTTGGGCTTTCTGCATCCAGTTTTTTCCCGTGACCTTCGTGATGACCCACGCTTCTGGTGCCGCTCCGTGGTCTAGTGACTACCGACCGGCAAGAGTGGACTCTAGCACCTTCCCGCTCCACCGGCCATCGGTTCCGCGGCTTACGTGACCCGCCCATCGCCACTTTCTTTGCGCAACGGTACGGCCCACGTCCGTCGGTTAATTTAGTGCGACTCCGGATGGCTGAGTTTCTTATTTTGTCGCTTAGTTTGATATCCAGCATGGCGCGTTCCATTTTTCTTTGGGCTATTTGAAGCATTTATTAGCAGTCGTTAACAACCACCAATCCGCACTGGGCCAGCGTGGTGATTTAAAAGCCCGTTCTCTCTATCCATCCATATGGAAGGCTCGTGCCCCAGCAATGGGGACTAAAATGATAAAATGAGCTGATGATGATTATAATTAATTCCTACACCTATATATCATTAATTACGTCAATAACACTAACGAACAATATCAATCCATTAATGCGTACAATGCGTGTGTGTACAATATTTTTTGTTAGCCCATCTTTAGCTAACACCTTAGCTAACACAAACAAACAGATGGTTTGCCCACTCGAGAGCATGCCGCGTATAATTTTCCGTATGAAAAACATGGTGTGCTCAAATCTAAGCCACAAACAGATATCGTTTGGCCTTAGGACTTATTGATAGTCATTCCTACTCCGTGCTGTTTACTGGGTGAGAAGTGATACCGGTAGACGCCTGGCGGAGACAACTGATCAAGTGATTAATATGGCTATAAAAAATAGGGGTTGATGATAGAAGGGTGAAAATTTAGAGTTGAATGTATTTTTTGAAGCCACATATTTTAAGCTAAAAAATAAAATAAACCCCAAAAAATAAAAATAAATGTTTGGGGTGGACCGGCCCACCCTTATCACTTAGGGGTATAAAAAATAGACTACGACCGATTGTCAGACCTACCTATTATATATATAAAATTTCATAAAAATCGATCTAGCCGTTTCGGAGGAGTATAGCAATTCTAACTTGTGACACGAGAATTTTATATATATAGATTAAGGGTCTTACAAATGACAAAGAATAAGCTTCGAATAGTTATTCCGTGTTTTGTCTCTTTTATTCTAATTTGAATTGACGTTTATATGACAGGAACAAAACACGGAATAACCGTTCGGAGCTTATTCTTTGTTTATGTGGAAGGTAATAAAAGCTGGCGTGCGTGCGTTACCGTGGCGGGCGGGTCCCCCGAGCCGCGCGTGCGCAGGCGCAGCTGCGGCGGCTGCAGGTAGGCGCCCGCCGCCCACGACACCGCCTCCACGCCCACCACCAGCCCGCCCGCGCACCCGCCCACGTTCTCGCCCTTGATACTGCCCACACGAACACCACCAGTTAAATAAGCACGACACTAACATTTTAAACACAGGATTGTATAACATATGAAACATTTTATTTATATTTGATCGAAATTGATGATATTTATTGCGGAAAGTACCTATTTGTTTATTCCACGATGAGGAACCTCTCACCTGATGGTAAATGACTATATAACCAAAGGTACTAACACCCAGGTTCCTTTATTATTGTCGAACTGGCTATGATATTTCTTTTTTTATTTATACACAAAAATATGATTATTTACATATCATTTTACGCAAATTTTGTTGCGAACAAATTACAAATCGACGTTGAATAGGGCTCTTTAGACTTGAAGAGTATGAGTAGACAGTGTCGATTGATTTCGGCGAGTTGGATTGAGCCACGATAGCATAGATGGTAGTGCACCTGACCCGGCATGTCATGGGGTGCGGGTTCGAATCCCGCTCGTGGAATGTTTTCAACACTTTATCTTTTTTCAAAATGATTATGACAAAAATGAGTATTATGTATGAGTCAAAGGAGAAATAGATAGGAGAATAGAAATTTATAGCGATAAAATGTTGAAAATAAATGAAATCAAATGAAATATATTGAATGTTTATAATGCGTATAGTGAAGTGTGTGTACCGTATGTAGGCGGCGAGCGGCCGGCCGTGGGGCGGCGGCGGCGGGCGCAGGCGCAGGCGCACGAGCGCGCGGCGCGTGCGCGGCGGCACCAGCCACGCCGCCGCCGCCGCCGCGCCGCCGCCGCCCGGCAGGCGCAGCGACACCCACGCGCCCGACGAGTACACCGACGACACCTGCATCCAAAATCATCCAAAATCAACAACATTGGATTTTTCATGCGTTGTTCATACCAATAAACGTCACATGACTGTGTCACTCTGGCATTTAAACTAAAAAATAGTGTGTTTACGTACCTACGAGTAAAATTCGCGCGAAAACGCATCAAAGCGGCTGGCCTTAACCTAATGTTTTACTTTAACACAAAGCCTTAAAAACTAATAATCATAAATATATATCATTTTACGCAAAAGTATATCTATAATATCTGCTAAATCTTAACAAAATTAAATAATAAATTATGCAAATATTTCTATGAAAATTGTATAAAACTCTCGAAAAAGACGCCTCGCGACTCGCGACACACTACGACTCTAATTTCATTAATTTTATTTCAATGTAATAATAAACAAATAGTTAACTGTAAGTTTATAATAGTAATAATGGTGATGTACCTGTACGGGCTTGTCGGTAGGGTTGTAGAGCTCGAGCAGCGGCTCCAGCGAGGCGTCGAGCGGCACGCGCAGCCCCACCAGCGGCCACACGTCCCACTCGCTGGCCACGCCCTCCGCCGACACCTGCCGCACACAACACACACACATTGCTAATACCAAATGCGGACAATAACTCTTACACCATAATATAAATTACAAATGGTCCCTCTCGCTCGTATTCCGAGTCACCGGTGAATATTTTGACAGTGATAATTCTAATAATTAATCTTAATGTTATCTATCGTCGACCATAAAATTATAAAGTTATTATACATTGACATTATTAACCTTAATGTCAATGTTATTTCCAGAATAATATTATAAACAACAACGTTTTTTTTTGCTTATAATTTCATGGTCAACTACACCTAAATATTAATAAATTGAAAATACATATTTGTTCTTCAATTGCACCCTAGTATCATAAAGCAAAAAATGAAAATTGCCGAGTTCCTTATAAAACGAAGTCATTCGCTAAAAAAGGATTTTACTAAATTGTTGTTGAATCTCTAACAATCGCTGGTAACCAAAATGCCCAAAATAGTAGGTCAATTCTTAATGCTACGTTTTGAGACTTTAGTTAGGTAGCAATGACCGACTGGGCCGCATGTGAACACGGCTATGTGTGCGCGGCTGAAAACTAGCTCTGAGAAAATCTCATTGAAAGCTGAGCTATTCCCTTTTGCCTCTGACCCTGTGTTATTATTTTATGTATTTCATTTAGGTATGTTATGTTGTAATTTTTGTTTCAGTACTGACCGGATACTTGTGCAGGCCGCGCGAGGTGTGTATGTAGAGGTGCGCGGCGACGGGCCCCTCGCGCCGGCCCAGGTACACCACGCTGAACGTCGTGTTGCCCTGCGGCGGCAGCGTCTGCACCCGGGGCGAGCGATACGTTACATTGCCAGGATAATATACATTACTATACAAATACACATCTAAATGTATACAATTTTTGTTAGTAATTCAAAGTTATTTTTAAAACCTAATTAAAAGTTATTTTTAAAGCCTAATTTTCAGAAGCGTCTCCAAATTGAATATTTGGGGTAACAATTGTTATAAAATGATAAAAGAATGTTACAAAAAATACGTATACACAATTGAGTGTGAAATTTAAAAAAAAACGAAATTCTTCTGGACACATATAAAACATTTGAGAAAGAATAGTTCCTCAAATCATATCCAAATACTATGACATTAGACGGTCATTTTTCATCTAACACAAACCGAAGTTCAGATATGTTCGCAGCTTAGTTTTCTTCAGTATACGAGTTAAGTGATGCCACCAATAATCATAATTCGCAAACTACTACTGAAATACTAGATATAATCGGTTTTTTTCAATTCAGTCTAGATGAAGTTTAAAAAAAACTGAAAAAACTCGATGTCACAAAGGGAATAGGCCCTGATAATATTCATCCACTTTTATTAGTTAGTTGTCCAGGGACTCTAGCTTTACCGTTATCTATGTTATACAATTGGTCACTGCAGACGTGCACGTTTCCCGATACATGGAAACTGGCAAGGGTCGTTCCCGTTTACAAGAGTGGCAAAAGGGAGTTAGTGACTTACTATCGTCCCGTATCAATTCTCTCAGCAATGTCAAAGGTCTTTTGAGTCAATGGTTCATTCTTTTAAGTACAGGCACTTGCATAAATATATAAGTACCGATCAATATGGTTTCATGTAAACACGATCGACCAACACTAATCTGATGCTTTTCACATTTGAGCTAATGGAAGCAGTTGATAAAGGGTTACAAAAAGATGCAATCTACACTGACTTCTCGAAGGCCTTTGACAAAGTTAACCACAAAATCCTATTATAGAAACTGCACACATTTAGTGTAGCGGGCAACCTGCTAGAATGGTGCAGTTCCTATCTCACAAATCGGCCATCGCGAGTTGTAGTTGACGGTGAACAATCTAGACCCTTCGTTGCGATGTCTGGAGTTCCTCAAGGTTCTATCCTGGGAAATCTGATATGTTTATATTGAAGGTATCTGTACCTTCATTCCGATGACGATGTCAGCTTCAGTAATAAACTAGCTATCACACGCGACGGTTGTTTTATTGCATTCAAACACTACATTGGCGACGAGTACCCACTATTATAAATATAAAAGTTATAATGTCTGTGTTTATCGGAAATTTAAATATTTTTGATCATAAAAACCAAGAGTGGTCGATTTTTTACAGTCGGCTATCACAGTTTATTAAGTTAAATAAAATATCAACCGAGAACAAGTGTGCGGTATTGCTGACTCATCTTACCGACGAAACTTATCGTCTGGCGCGGAACTTGGTGCATCCGCGCGAGCTGGAGATAGTCAGCTACGAGGAGCTAGTGAGAGTGCTCGATGGGCATTTTACTCCAAAGAGGTCGACCTTTGCCGATAGGGCAAAGTTTTACGAAGCCTTAAGATTTCAAGGTGAAAGTATCGAAGATTGGGGCGCACGGTTAAGGGGTCTGGCCATTTATTGTGACTTCGGTTCGGCACTCGACATCTTACTACGAGATCGCTTCATATTGGGTCTGGGAGCAGGAGTAGTACGAGACCGTTTATTTGAACAAGACGCAGCGACCTTGACGTGGGCCAGGGCGCTTGAAATCGCTCAGCAAACGGAGTGTGCGCGGCAAGCACGGAACGTGGTTGCGGGAGTGGAGATTGCGACTCAAATAAAAGAGGAGCAGGTATATCGTGTGAGCGAACACCGAGTACCCGCGCGGAGTCAACATCAAGGTCGCGGGCCGGCGCAAGCGCAGTGTTCAGTGTGCGGGTTAAGAAACCATAGTGCGATGAAGTGCCGATATAAAAATTATAGGTGTCAATCGTGCGGTGAAAAGGGGCATCTAAAGAAAGTGTGCTCAGTGAAACGATCAAGTGCTTCACGATTAAATAATATTACGGAGGTATCTGATGACGACGACTGTAAGGAATGCCAGCTTTTTAATTTACGGTATGTAAACTACGAACCTATTAAGATCACTGTATTTGTTAACGAAAGAAAAATGTGTATGGAGTTAGATTCAGGATCTGGCACAAGTGTAATCTCAGAAAATGTATATTTAAATTATTTTTCCAACATTAAATTACTAAAGTGTAACTTAGTTATGTGTTTATATAATGGACATAAAATCACGCCACTAGGTTATTTTTTGGCAAGAGTATCGTACATGGACCGTATTGAGGAAATTAAATTTTATGTTGTTCAACATGGTGGACCGCCGTTACTAGGTCGTGATTTTATGGCTCAATTTAATATAAAGTTTACTTCTAAAAATAACAAAATTGATATAAACTGTAATAACGTTGACATAGAGGTGTTACAATTGTTGCATCAGTTTCCAAATCTATGGAAAGACGAATTGGGATGTTTTAATAAATTTAAAGTTGAGTTACACCTAAAAGATAATACACTCCCAAAATTTTTTAAGCCACGTACTATACCATTTGCACTTAAGGATAAAGTGGAGGATGAATTAAAAAGATTGGTTAACTTAGGAATTTTAGTGCCAGTTAATTATTCCGAATTCGCTACGCCCATAGTACCCGTTCTTAAAGAAAATGGGACAGTTAAAATAGCGGGTGATTTTTCTTGTACATTGAACAAAGTTTTAAAAATTGATAAATATCCTTTGCCGCGAATAGAAGAGGTATTTGCAAGGATAGGTGGTGGTGAGCATTACTCAAAAATTGATTTAAGTAATGCTTATAATCAATTCGTTCTAAGTGAACCTTCCCAGGACCTAACTACGATCAATACATCGAAAGGTCTGTTTAAATACACTCGCCTAGTGTATGGCTTAGCCAACGCTCCAGCCATTTTCCAGAGAGCGATGGAGACCTTGCTTTCTGGCATTGAAGGGGTTTCTTGTTGGTTAGACGATGTGTGCTGCACAGGCCCAGACAGGTCCACTCATCTATCGAGACTAAAAGAGGTACTAACTCGATTGAATGACGCAGGCTTAAGGCTGCATAAAGATAAGTGTGTTTTTTTTCAAAACAACGTCACATATTTAGGATATGTGATAGATAAGAATGGGCTAAAGACCAGTCCAAGTAAAGTTGAAGCCATCTTAAAATCACCAGCACCGACTAACGTGTTAGGTGTTAAGAGATTCTTAGGCGTTGTAAACTATTATCGTAGTTTCATTCGGAATGCGTCCTCTTTGTTACATCCGTTGCACGAATTACTTCGCGCGGATGCTAAATGGGAGTGGGGAGCGCGACAGCAGGTGGCGTTTGACCTAGTGAGGAAGGAGTTAGCGTCAGACCGCGTGCTCGCGCACTTCGATGCGCGCGAGCCGCTGGTGCTGTCTGTCGACGCGGGGCCCGCGGGCCTGGGCGCGGTGCTCGCGCACAGGCGCCCCGACGGCACTGAAACACCTATCGCGTTCGCATCTAGGTCATTATTGACGAATGAAAAAAACTATAGTCAGATACATAAAGAAGCTACGGCTATCATATTTGGTATTAAATACTTTCATCAATATTTATATGGTAGGCAGGAACCATTCATATTAAAAACAGATCATAGACCGCTGTTGTCAATTTTCGGAAAGAAAAATGGCATATCCGTCACGTCAGCTTCCCGATTGCAACGATACGCGCTTTTTCTATCCGCATATAATTATACAGTGCAATACATTAACAGTAACAGTAACTTAGTAGCAGATTATTTTTCTCGCGCACCCCTGCCTAACATGAGTAATATTAAAACAGACGATCAGTGCGACAGCAGCTTAAAGTTTTTAGATAGTAACATAAAACCGGTTACGCTCACTGACATAAGTGAAGCGATTCGTAAAGATAGGATTTTAACGACTGTATTGAAGTATATGACTCACGGTTGGCCACGTAAGCTGAAATGTAAATATATATTACCGTACTTTTACTGTAAATCGGATCTAGAAGAGAATGATGGTTGTCTGTTCCGGGGTCACAGGGTTGTAATTCCACAAGTATTTCGAGAACATATGTTACAAGAATTGCATTCAGCACATTTCGGAATCGTCAAAACGAAAAGTGCAGCTCGTAGTAAAATGTGGTGGCCCGGCATCGACAACGACATTGAACGGTGGATAGGCGCTTGTGTCACTTGCGCCAGGGCGCGTAGCGACCCGCCGCGCGCGCCGCCCGCGGCCTGGCCCAGTGCGCGCGCGCCGTGGCAAAGGATTCATATCGATTACATGACAATATCAGGCAATATGTACTTAATTGTAATAGATGCGTATAGTAAGTGGCTTGAATGTATTTATATGAATGGTGGCACCTCTACAAAGGCGCTTATTGCAAAACTAAAATATTTGTTTTCGAGATATGGAATTCCACACATAATAGTATCTGACAATGATGTCAAAATAGCCTCAATAGAATTTCATTCGTTTTGTAATAATAATGGCATAAAATATTTAACATCACCTGTATATCACCCTTCTAGCAACGGCCAGGCCGAAAACTCAGTAAAGACGTGTAAAAAAATGATAAAATGCATAATTGACAATGGAACCTTGTCACAGTCTCTTTTAAATGAAAAGTTATTGGGATTTCTTTTTGAATATCGCAATACTGTTCATTGTTCGACAGGAGACACCCCTGCAAAATTAATGTTAGGTCGGAATTTAAGGTCTAAATTAGATTTAATTACGATGCCAAGCAATAGAAATTTTGATACAGAAATTGTTCCAAAAACATTAAAAAAATCACGCTGTTTTGTAAAGGGTGAAGTTGTCTGGGCAAAATGGTTCATCGCTAGAAGGGCAGTATGGAAAGTAGGCAAGATTGTTGATATATTGGGTAAACGCATGTTTAAAGTTCAGTTTGAGAATTATCACGACGGCGGCGTCGTTCAAAACCGCCATGTTGACCAGATTATGAAATTTAAAGATAAATATAATAGTGATAGTTCATTAAGGCCATTAGATAAGACCGACGATAGTGGTCTCTTGGGTTCCCCGCCATCAACAACACCCTCACGTCATTATGTTGGTGAACCGCCGCCGGCGCCGGCGCTGCCTCCGCCGGAGGGCCCAGTCGGGGGCGCGAGTGTTGCGCCATCTGTCGCAACAAGTGATGCACCAACGGCGAATGATGGTGATGGTGATGGGGAGGAGATAATTGTAGATAATAAGGAAAACCAATCAGAATGTATCGCGCTCGAGCAGCCTGCTGGCAGCTCTGATAATTTACCAGAGAATAATCGCGAAGCAACTTTAAATGCCGAAAATAGGCCTCTCGAGCGCTATTCGAAAAGAATACGTAAAAAAAGTAGATAGATATTTTTAGAAAAATTAAAATGATTAAAATAAAATTAAGTTTATCATAGTCTTATTATTATATAGTAGCTGTTAGGTACATACTTGATTATAGTGTAAGCATTTAATTATTGTTTTCGTTGTTCCCAGGGTTTCTAATTAGCGTTGGAGGAATGATATGTTTATATTGAAGGTATCTGTACCTTCATTCCGATGACGATGTCAGCTTCAGTAATAAACTAGCTATCACACGCGACGGTTGTTTTATTGCATTCAAACACTACAAAATCTCTTCTTCAATATATTTATTACCGATATTGCACAGCTTATTGAACATGCCAAATTTATCTATTCGCTGATGACCTAAATTTAACGAGCATAGTTTCATGTCCCGCTGATTCGGAAGGCTTGCAAGATGAAATTAACAGCTTCCTAAAATGGTGTAGGTAACGGTAATAAAATGTTTTTAAATGCTGAAAAATGTCACCACATCAAATTCACAAAGAAATGTAACATACTTCTTACGGAATATACTATTGCGAGTAACAAGCTCAAAGACGTTACTGCCATAAAGGACCTTGGCGTCCAGATGGATAGTAAATTGCGGTTTTCGGGCCACATTGATAGTCAGAGGCAAATAAATCACTCGGATTTATTTTAAGAAACACTAGAGACTTTAAAAATCCCTTCTCTGTCATCCTTCTTTACAATAGCTATGTAAGAAGTAAGCTTGAGTACTGCAGCTCAGTCTGGTGTCCAACCTACAAAATACATCGTCATCATCTCAGCCAAAAGACGTCCACTGCTGGACAAAGGCCTCCCCCAAGGATCTCCACAACGACCGGTTTTGTGCTGCTCGCATCCAGCGGCTTCCCGCGACCTTCACCAGATCGTCGGTCCACCTTGTTGGAGGCCTGCCCACACTGCGCTTTCCGGTACGCGGTCGCCACTCAAGGACTATGCCGCCCCAGCGGCCATCAGTCCTGCGAGCAATGTGCCCTGCCCACTGCCACTTAAGCTTAGCAACTCTTCGGGCTATGTCGGTTACCTTAGTTATTCTGCGGATCTCCTCATTTCTGATTCGATCACGCAGAGAAACCCCGAGCATAGCCCTCTCCATTGCTCTTTGAGTGACCTTGAGCCTTTTTATGAGGCCCATAGTGAGCGACCACGTCTCAGTCCGTAATACATCGTAACAGGATTGAAATAGTGCAAAAAAATCAAAAGAAGCATGACCAACCGTTTTAAAATTCCTAGAACTATAACAGGTTACATATAGAAATCAAAACTTTTCCGGCTGGATCCACTCGCAATGCGACGTACCTATCTCGATATGTCTTATCTTCATAAACTAATGATTTAGCATCGATAACCCCAAGTTACTCAATCAATTTAGCTTTAATATTCCAGCCAGAATACGATACGCATGTAAGTTGTTTAAAGTTAAATTTTGCAGGACCAGAATGGGCTGCAGCTCACCCGTAATCCGTTTGTCTCGCCTGTATAATAATTTAGTTAAAGTAATACCTGATTACCTGAACTTGATATTTACTGTCAAAGCCTTCCTAAGTTCTTAAACATAATTTAAAAAAGTGACGTACCTCAAATTGCGTTGCTTGGTAGCTTGTTAAGAGCGTTTACGCCGCACACTAGCGCCACTAATGAAAAAAAAACATATCTAGTAATTAGAGATAGAAAATCAAATTATGCTCAACAAACTATTTGAATGAAGTAATTTAGCATTTTTACGTCACCTAATGAACACCTCACATGTTATGGTTTAGTTAAATAAGACGTTACGGCCACTTTTAACTATAACGCCATATTAAACTAAACCATAACATGTCAGGTGTTCATTAGGTGACGTAAAAATGCTAAATTACTTCATTCAGATAGTTTGTTGAGCATTATTTGATTTTCTATCTCTAATTACTAGATATGTTTTTTTTTCATTGGCGGCGCTAGTGTGCGGCGTAAACGCTCTTAAGTTTTATGTAAAAATTTACTTTCATCCCAATTTTATTTTAATTTTATTTTTATCCCATCTTAATATAATTTGGCTTAAATAATATTAGTTTTAAATTTTGTAATTTATACTGAATGATTACTTAATTATTTTAATTTGAATTTTATCTACCATTTTATATGCATGCTGTGATTACCTGTAATTGTAAGGACAGTTAGTTTTAAGCAATTCTGCATTTTACATTTATAATGATTTAATTGCTGTATTTTATGTTGGCGATCTTAATAAACAAATAAAAAATAAAAAAAACAAATTAAACAACTTTCTCTTAGTAACACGGGTAGAAATATGAAAAAAGTTTTGGACTCATCATACAAATCAGGCTGATGATCACGTGTTCGCTTTAGTATGGGAAGTCCAAAAATTTTGTCATCATAATTCAACCATATAACTATTTAAACTATCATGGTCACTTGTATTATTAACGGGATTCTTACCATGTTTATTTATTTATTTTTTTTATTTATTGAATAAACAAAAAAAAATATAATATTGGTTCATGCAAGACCCATCATTGGCAAAACCAGAGTGGTTTGTGTGCCGATGGGGAATTATTTGAGATTATTTGAGAGTATCCGATATTTCAGCACAGTTGCATGCGCCATGATCACGGAATTACTGAAGTTGCGGGTGAGTTTTTTATGAGATAGATCGTTTTGTCTGCTCATTTATTTATTTTATTTATTTATTTTTATTTTTTTTCATATAAAATCACACATAAACAGAACAGATAAATTCTTATAGATAAAACATATTACATTTTTGTCCGAACTAGGAAAATCCTGTGATTCAGGCGACCATAGTGCTAGTATTAAATTAAAAAGAAAAATAAATTAAATTAAATTAAAATACAAATCATCACTCACAATTAAATCCACATAGTATATGTATAATTAAAGTTTTAACAATTTGAAAGGAATTACAGAGAAACATATAACTATAATAGTACTTACTTAATTCTAGCCCAACATATAAAAATAAATTATAAATTAGAAACCTTATTTTAATACTACAAGTAACTTCTAGGACATGGGTTGTAAAATATTTTTTACTTTGTTCTTACAGTTGGTATAACTAAGGGGAAATATGTCACCGATTTTATTTAATCGGTTGTAGAGAAAAGGACCTAGGAATAAATAGAACCTTTCTGTCAAATAATATTTGATGCATACTTTTTGGGTACAAACGATATCTTTCCGTCTTTTCATTGTTAATTCAGTGCAAAATGGAAGGGCTGCGTGCTGTTTTAAAACTATGTGCATTATAAATAATTGTCGAACTGACAATAATTTGCATGACTTATATAAGAGGTTAGTAGGAAAGAGATAGGGACGGCAAGTCGACACCTTGAGGATCGCTCGCTGAGCTCTTTCCGTGGTTAATAGTAAGGTTTTATTTACACCACCCCAAGTAGTAATGCAGTAGGTTAATATTGATTCACAGAGAGCAAAATAAACTTGCTTTATTAAAGCTGAATCTGCAATATGTAGTATCTTTTTGAATACAAATATTAACTTACGCAACCTGTTATTTAAAGCAATAATATGTGGTTTGAAAGAAAGTGTTTCATCTATTAAAATGCCCAAATATTTTATAGTTTCCGTTTGCTTAATTTCGGGGCACTCACAAGGGTTTTGTATTGGCCCTTTACAATAATGAGCACGAAGTGTTGAGTCCGACATCGACACCGATTTTTTACTTAAACAGAACTTAATATAATTAGTTTATATTATTAAAAATTATATTATTCATTAAAAATTCACCCGCATTAACTTCAGTAATTCCGTGATCATGGCGCATGCAACTATGCCCAAATATCGGATACTCATAAATAATAAACATGGTAAGAATCCCGTTAATAATTACTCTAATTCAACATGTTACTAGAAGAAAGTTGTTAACTTAACGATTCTGTGAATCACTCCTGAAGATTTGGCTACTGTTTTAAAAATAGCTTGTATTAAAACTTAAACTATGTTAGTAATCTTTGACATTTCTGTGTGGTGTTGATGGCTCTAAAATGTAATCTTCTACGAAAACGTTCGCCGCTACCTACGCCACTCCACTCATTTTGGCCACAATTCTAATCAACAATGCAAATTATTCATTAATTTAACAAAATAAGTGTAAACTAAACTATGTACATAAAAGATAACAAAGTCTGTGAGTTTGATGATTGGTGTGTTGGCAGCTGCGCAGAGAGGCCGCGCGCTGCGACGCAGGAAAAGTTCGAGCTTGACTGTGGAACACGTCAAAATGCGAGCTTTTCCCGCGTCCCAGCGCCAGCGCCGGCGTCGCAAGGTTTCACGGCGCTGCTTCTCACGCATCTCGGCTCTAGTCTTCGATCTTCAATATTTGCTTAAACGTTATATTCTTGAGTAGTACTAATATTTCAATCAATAATATAGTTAATGAGATTCGTAATTCAAAAACTTGAAAAACCATTAGTAATATATTATTGTTAGTTATGATCAACCATATACAATATCTTATCTATGTCTCCAACACAAATACATAATGTATTGTTGTCAATAGACAATAATAATTTAAACATTATAGAATATTAATACATAATGCAATAAGTGATAATACAGTGAAAAAATTAAACGCCTACCCGACCCAGCCAGGAATCGAACCTGGGTCTTCCGCAATCCAGGCGGCTGCACTGACCGCTATGCTACCGGGAAGGCTGACGTAGACGCTGAATTTTGTCACTGCTTTTGTAATTTTTAGAGTGCTAATAGCGGCACAGCGCGCCATCTATCCAACGGTCATTGCAACCGTTGGCTATGCAGATTCATCTTTACAGATGAAATACTACAAATTTGATAACACAACGCTATAGTAAATTTTTACTTTTTATTTTCAAGTGCTAATTGCAATTTTTTTCACTGTATTTTGTAAATTTTAGTAAAAATTGATAATACAGTGTTTGGTAATACCGAATAATCCCGAATATTGCAGATAGAGTACCGATCATAGAACTCCAGAACATTATGAACTTGTAAAGGAACAACCCTAGGTCAAGCTAATATGTTGTCCTCGGTAGTCATCCTCATGGTCAAACATAAAAGGAAACCGAAACATTGCAGGAATGAACAAAAATATTGTAATAAAATTAATTTGAGTATTTTTATGGAAAAGTTGATGTAAGTTATTATTATTTTGCATATTATAACAGTGTTTCTCTACACTTGGTAGCATGGCTATGTTTCGGGAATGTACACCTGTTTATACGAGTGGGCATAGAGCTACAGAGGCAGTATTCGTGCGACGATAGTTAACGAGCTTACCTTAGATTCGAAGAAGGAGGCGTGGAAGTCGGGCGTGGTGCCAGCGACGGAGGCGAGGTGCAGCGTAGCGTTGGCCGTGTTGGTGAGCGTGACGGTGAGCCGGTGCGCGGCGGCCAGCGCGGCGCGCCCGAACTCCAGCGCCGGCGGCGACAGCTGCAGCGCCTCCGCCACGCCGCCAGACCCGCCCGACCCACCCCATTCCTGAACACCATCCACATCTTCATTCATCACCAGCTTATTGTATGACCCACTGCTGGGGCGTGCGGCGTGCCCCAATTTGTGGCTCGTAGGCTCGTGACCCTACCTTTAATACTCTCTATTTCGCCTACTCTATGGATGGTAACACCACAAAAAGAACAGCCATAAACCACCATGTGGGCCCAGTGCAGTGCGGTTGTTATTTATGACTGCTGATGCAGCCAACGACTTTGCTAAGTGTTAAGTAAATTTAATTCTGACTTTAAGCAAATTAATTAAAAAGTAATGAAGCATTCACTTAATAATGAATTAATTTAATTTAATTACAACAAATGTACTTAATCAAATCTTACCTGAAATGTGATCCCTTCTATCAGGGAATCTTGAACTGTTACATCTGAAAAAAAAACCTTAGAATCAGGATAATACAAATAACTGGGAAACAAATAGCCGCTTCACTCAATTTTAAAAGCTTCTGGGTCCAGTTGGGGTTTTTGTAAATAGTTTGTAATATTTAAGTAGTTTGTAATATTTAGGTAATAATTCTATGATTTTTGAAAAGAGTACTTATGTGTCTGCTATACGTATTTACAATAAATTGCTTATTGAATTAAAGTGCCATCCTGATTATAAATTTATAAGAATGTTGAAAGAGTGGCTGTTGATGAGTAGTTGTTGTGATGTTAGTGAATATTATGATATTAAAAATTTATTGATTAGGCATGCCTGAATATTATATTATTATTAATAATAGTTAACATTAATAATTAAAATTTAAATAAATGAATTAATAATTTATAATAATTAATTTGTTTGTAATACATAATAATGAAATGTGAGTGAAATTGTTTTATTTAAAATTATTTAATTGTTGAATATGTTTTTCTCTATTGTATGCCCGTTAAGGGTAACTGTTCTTACTTTAATGCAATGCAACCTAGCAAACAAAAAAGTAACAAAAAAGGAGCGTCCTCACTGAGAGCATTCTTACCCGAGCATTTGTAAACGAGCAATCACTGGCGAGCCACAAATTTGCCCAGCGAACTAAACATTCACTTTCGTGCAAAAGTATGAATGTTCCAAATCGAAAATATGAGCTTGGAGCATTTGAATACTAAATGTCATTCATTTTAAAATTACGGATAGATAGATAGCTAGATGTTCAGGATTCTTCGGATCCCACAAAATATTATGTTTTATATTTTTCTAATAAAAAGATAACTTTGTCGTTATTACTCTAACGCATTTCAATATTAATATAATTATTTCATTAAAAAGTTGTTTATTTTTAATTGATAGTAGAATGCAGAGAATAATCAAAGCAATATATATTTTTTGTTATAATAAATTGACATTGATAATAATAACAAGATAATACGATAGACCAAGAAGGTCACGATCAAGGAACTGTTCCTTGCTTACAAATGGCCAGTAATATTCCTACATACCTACATATTAACTGAGTACTCGCTTTCGATCATTTTGTTTGTGTTAACATTCGAATGCGAGCCATTTCCGCAAACATCGTTGCGACATCCACATCGGTCAAAGTTCATGTTCGCATGTAAACTTTGTAACACTTGGCTCAACATCCACACCACTCTAATATTCGACACGCGAATGCTCAATACACGTGAATGCGGACGTGAATATTCTAAATTCTAAAGCTAATGCGCGGAAACACATTTTTCTTTTTTGCACAGTTTATGAGAAAAACCAAATTATTAAATTTTATTTGAAAGTACATGATATCTATGATCATAGCAGAGATTAGGATAAGTCAGTATTGTATTAAAGTCAAAGTAGTGTAGATGAGATTTGAGGGCTTGTTTTGGACAAGTGGTCATCTTTTGTTGTTTGCAAAGGAGAGGAATGTATTTTATGGTTATTTTTTTAAAACAAAGAACTGGCAGTGATATGCAGCAATATTTTAATTGAAAAAAATTGGAAAAATCGATAAGGAAAAAATTTAAAGAATAGGAAAGATATATATATAAATAAAGAGGGTTTACCATGTATTAGTTTTAGTGGGGCTACCAATACATAAACCACCTAAATTTTCAACCTCCTACTCAAGAAGATTCTAAAGTTGTGCCAGTCCTTCCAACCGAACTAGTATGACATGAATGAAACCAAAACTGAACACAATGATAAAATTGCAAAGTGGTAGAATCAAACCTTTTGTTTAACTTATGTGGATTCATCTTGAGTAATTTATGAGAAGGAAGTACCTAGTAGCTTTGTCAGAAGGATTAATATACGTGAACTAGTTCGTCTCACCGAGACTAAAATATCATTCACAATGAAAGAAAATCGAACAAGTCCGTCTCGGTCGTATTCTAAAATAAAATCAGCCGCCCGCAACTCTTACATGACTAATTATTGATACTGTTAAAGTTTTCACTAATTAAACGGTCACTAAACATCTTTTTGCAAGAAAGCAAGAACGCTGTATCGCTTCGGAAGACTAACTCTGCAAATCGATTTTACCATGGCTCTTTCCCTGGGCTGTCAATTTGGTGTTGAGCGATATATCCAATAAAGTCAATACAAATATGTAACACCACACTGTTTTTCTACACATTTTAAGTAATTCTACGTAACCATATACTTATAAAACTCATTTCTCATTCGAGATAGCAATTATTTTTACTATGTTAAGTCCTTTCTTCTCACACAAGACAGACATGCGATTGCGATCACGCGTTCAAAACGTCGTAAGAAACACCCATCAGAAAAAAATATTGACGTTTTTAAAAGCCATGTTTGAATTGCGGAAGCAAGTTTTTGAACGAAAATTCTGTCACTTTTTAAAAGAATTAAAATGGTTGAAAGTACATCGTTGTGCGTGTTACAAAATTTTTTTTTTTAATTATAAATTACATATTTTGTACAAAATATGTAATTTATAATTAAAAAAAAAAATTTTTGTCGTTTCCTAAATTACCAATTAATTACCTTACCTACTGTGGGACTGTGGCTACTGCAGTTGCGGTAGCGGAATAGAAAAAATAGAAATCACTGCGTTTAGCATAAAGTGTAGTAATAGCTTAACGAAACATTTAACATTTGTTTGACTGTATGAGCTACATCCATTTGCTTTCCTTGAATTAGAAAAGATAATTGTAAGAAAAATAAAACAATCAATCAATCATCATTCAATCAATTTCAATTTGATCTATTTATTTACGTGCGAATAAAGTGGATTACTTCATCTAACAGTAATTATAAAGAAATCAAGATTTCGCTTCTAAGAGAACTACTCAGACGGATTATGGAGGAAAATGGTAAATAACTTAAAAGTCGAATATTGCCATAGCAATAACAGAGCGTTTAAGTTTACTTGTTTGTGTTGTTTACTTTTAAATTAAATAATATTGAATTATTGACTTCATTTTTGTCTAATTAATATGAAAAGAGAGTGGACATCGTAACTAAACAACTATATTGGAAACAAAAATATAATGGGAGAAATCAAATGAACTGAGATTTGCAAATTGTTGTGCCAACAGCCGACGGCGAGCACGAGGCGAGCAGCGACGACAACGACAGCGACGGCAACGGCAACGACGACACCGCGGCTGCGGCGCTCGACAACCGCGGGGAACCCAGTGACGACGAGGATGCGCAGCCTTTTGATATATCACTAGCAGCATCACACTCAGTGAGTTAAACGGACAACAAACATTTTCTGGTGTGTTGTTAGTAAGTAAGAGTATACAAATAAATTGCCTTTTTGTATGTCTTTATCAAACTTTGATTAAATGTTATAAAATAAATAGCCATTGCCGTTTGTTGCTAAGTGCATCACTTGAGAAGAACCAAATAGGTTTGGATGAAATTGTACACATTGACAGACCATAACCCAGACATACAATACTTTTTATCCTGGGTGGTAACAAGTTCCTGTGGCATAATGTACATCCTCACTATCAAAGTCCTGGGAAAAAGCTAGACCTAGATAAATGCAGCAACCTGTAATAATGTAATAATTAATAATAATAAATAGAGTATACTACTGTTTCTGTATTAAATAACTGCACAACAGGATGATAGTTTTAATTTTACTTAATATATTTATTACCTTAGTAAGAAATATTGTACATGCTTATTTAATAGATTTGTTAATAAACAAAATTAACTTCTAAAATTAACAAGTTTACTGTAGGACTTCTTGACTGGAAAGTGAAGAGTCATTCGTGCTAATCGCACGAAGCCATCAACTAAAGGACAAAAAGTTTACTTTACAGTCGCCGTCAGAGATATTGTAGCAGACAAGGTGACCAAATACTTCTGAACATTTCAAAATGTCAATAAGTTCTATACGCTACAAGTTACCATTAATATCTGAACATTCATTACTTCATTAATATCTGAGCAGATGCTAGTCATTATCTACTAAACACACAACTAACTAATAATATCTGAACACTCATCACGTCAAGTGTATCTACGCAGTTATACACTGGGTTTACGAGTACAATACAACTGATATCGCACTGAAGCACTTCCTACTGCAATTTTTCCTAAATTTAAGACAACACCATCGTGATGTGTTCAGATATTATTGGTTAGTTGTGTGTTTAGTAGTTAATGACTAGCATCTGCTCAGATATTAATGAAGTAATGAATGTTCAGATATTAATGGTAACTTGTAGCGTATAGAACTTATTGACATTTTGAAATGTTCAGAAGTATTTGTTCACCTTGTCTGCTACAATATATCTGACGGCAACTGTACAAAAAATAAAAAAATGGTTGAAATTTAATCAATTATTGCGTACACTGTATACCTACCGTATGTAGTCTATGGGATGGTGAACCAGGTTACTACTAGGTTAAATAAAATTTTAATACTTTAGCGAATTTTGGCTTTACAGACTTAATATTTTATGTGCCTACATGAAATTGGCATTATAAAACCGCATAAGTGATGGGGTGGTTGTTGGGGCGCAGTACCTGGGGCCGGGGCTGACGCCGGTGGGCGGGCGGCAGGTGCTGGAGGCGGGCTGGCGCGGGCCGCTGCCGCTGGTGGCGCACCACGGCGCCGTGTTCCCGGGCGAGACCGTGCCGCTGCTGCTGCCGCGCGTCGGCGCCGCCGCCGCCACCGCCGCCGCCATACAGGAGCGACGCATCTTCGGCCTGCTCTGCCCGGAGTCAGTAGCACTTTGTTATCTATACTGCAAACTTAGCTACTAGAGCCATAGATTAAAATAACAATGAAAATAGCTTCTATTGTAAAAACATTGTGTTTTGTCCTTAAAATAAAAATGTTAAGCAAAGTTGAAGCTGGAAAAGTGTCATAGAGGCTACGTTGTGTCTTTGAGTGCACTCTGAATCGTTTGTGGAAGGCATTACATTTCTTTTCGATTTATGCATCACTTGCTCACTTTATTCTATAAGTACTCAGATTGTGTCTGTAGGAACATGGCCACCATAATGCTTATTTTGTACACCGATTTCCATTCACCACTCGCCAATCAAATCGGAAAGTGGCCATGCACTCGGTCAATCGGTCTGATATCCAGAGGTCTCGAGTTCTTTTCACTTTAAACACAAGACGGGTGTTAAAGAAACCTGTGAAACACACGATTTCGATCTAGATAGTGCCAATTATCGTAAACATCTTTATCGTTTTTCTAGTAAAATTTTATCTTTATCGTGCTTGGTTTTAATGCGCAGTGAGAGCGGCGTGGTGGCGACGGGCTACGGCGTGGTGTGCGAGGTGTTCGAGGCGGGGTCCGCGGAGGGGCTGGGGGCGGGGGCGGGGGCGCCGGCCGGGGGCGCGGGGGCGGGGGCGCTGTCCGTGAAGGCGCGCGCCATCCACCGGTTCCGCATCGCGCACATGCCGCGCCGCCCGATGCCGATGCACCATTTTACCAAGTCAGTGGCCCAGGGACTCGTCCCGTTAATCGTTAATCTACTACTACGCGATTATCTGCTGCTTGAGTCTCTATTGCTAACTGTACCGAATGACTTTATTTCAGTCTGGAAAATAGTTCAACGGGTCATGTGTGGAAGTACATGTACACAGAAAATAAGTTCTGAAGTTTCAGAGTATCGGTAGCTCGCACACATTAGATACACATTTTAAATTTAAACTAAAACTTAACGCCTCGGTGGCAGAGTGCTCGGTCCGATCCCGAAGGTCCCGTGTTCAATTCCCAGGTTAGGCAAAATGTATTTCGGATTTTTCGATGCATAGCCTAGGGTTGTGATCACCAACCTGCACTTGGCAAGCGTGGTTGAGTCATTATCCATCAATTGTAGCGATGACTCGATTTCAATGATGGAGGCCTTTGCCCAGCAGTGGGCAAAGGCCTCCAAAGATTTATTTTTATATATTTTCAAATAATGTAAAAGGGATAGCGTAGTTAAAGCAATAAGAATAAAACAGACGGCTAGTCTTTTTATTTCTTCTTTTATTAGTTTTATTGATTTATACTTTTTAATATTGTAATTTGTTTTATTCTGTAAATCAGAAATGATGTGTCAACATCAGTAGGATACAGTCTAGCACTGAACTGAATGTTACAATTTTGTTTATATTTCAAAGATTGTTATATGTTTTGTTTTCCAAATAAATAATAAATAAATTTGGCATTTTCCTAACGAAAACTAAAAACGGATCCATCCAGAGCACTCGGACGTCCGTGTCCTTCGAAAACGAGTGGCTTGTTTAGTTGTGCGTGTGCGTGTGTTCGGGGCGCTAGTGACGTGTCGTGTGTACGGTGGTGCGCAGCTGCGGCGGGGTGGAGGTGGTGGTGCTGCCCGAGGTGGCGGAGACGACGCCGCTGCGGGGCGCCCGCCTCGCCTCGCTGGACGCGCGCCGATGCCCCAGGTACGCACGCCGACGCTCCAGGTACGCACGCCGCCGCCCCAGGTACGCACGCCGCCGCCCCAGGTACGCACGCCGCCGCCCCAGGTACGCACGCCGACGCCCCAGGTACGCACGCCGCCGCCCCAGGTACGCACGCCGCCGCCCCAGGTACGCACGCCGCCGCCCCAGGTACGCACGCCGCCGCCCCAGGTACGCACGCCGCCGCCCCAGGTACGCACGCCGCCGCCCCAGGTACGCACGCCGCCGCCCCAGGTACGCACGCCGCCGCCCCAGGTACGCACGCCGCCGCCCCAGGTACGCACGCCGCCGCCCCAGGTACGCACGCCGACGCCCCAGGTACGCACGCCGACGCCCCAGGTACGCACGCCGCAACAACCCACACAGTGGCAGCCAACAACTCTCATCCGGTTTACGCCCATCGAGCTTCAGTTAACCGCTTATTTTATTTTATTTAGATGTAGGTAACTTGAAACAAAGGCCTTATAAGTATTTAGCGTAGAGAAGATGCGCTCTGTTGCACACACACACACCTCTTTCACCAGATTGTGGTTCGGGAGACCGGTTCCTGATTCCTTTTTACTACTGAAATCGTCGTAACTAGATAAAAATATATATATTAATAAAGTATCTGGTATTGCAATATTGGTAATCTTGGTTGGTTAGCAATCTTGGTGCAATCACGAACTTCGGTCGCAATTACCATTTCACCGAGTTAGCGTTATCTAAAATAGCCATCCTTCTGGCGCAGTCGGGTAATTAGTTTAGCATCGAAGTAGTTACATGTCGGTTAGACGAGTGCATCATTAGATAGCGCCGCTTAGTTAAGTTGGCCGATTGGCTCTATGTCAGTCTTCTTGGTAGGTAAAGAAATTTATTAGCAAGTTTATTTTTTTTTTTTTAAATACAAATTATATGGTAATGGTAAAATATGACGTCACTATATTATTTTTAAGTTACAGAAATTCATGCTTAGGTTAAATAAATAGTAGGTTAATGGTTTAAAGAACTGTTACGCGATGTCATTTATACGTTGAATAATGTTGTGGATCGTCGTCGTCGTGTGTTCCGGCATCCGGCAGGCTGCCGGCGGCGCTGCGACGGCTGGAGGCGGCGGCGTCGGCGTGGCCCGCCTTCGTGTACGACGCGTTCGACTACCAGCGCATGCGCAGCGCCGCGCACAAGCACGCCGCCGCGCTGCTCAAGGGTAACACGTGCACTTTGTTTAATTAAAACCGTGGCCGACGATCACCTTTACAATTACAATATTAATATTATGAAAAAGAGATGTAGCTATATGAATCGGTAAATTTAGCAGATGAACTGTTGGATTTGTTTAGCGGTTTAATATAAATTGTAATTTAGGATAGTGTTATTTTAATATTATTTACTATAGCGTTGTGTTATAAAATTTGTGGTATTTCATCTGTAAAGATGAATCTGCATCATAACCATCGGTTGAATAACCGTTGGATAGATGTCACTACTGCCGCTAAAAAGCAGTAAAAATCAAAGTAATGAAAAAATTCAGTCCTCACGTCAACCTTCCCGGTAGCATAATGGTCAGTGCGGTCGCCCGGATCGCGGAAGACCCAGGTTCGATTCCTGGCTGGGTCGGGTAGGCATTTTTTTTAACTATATTTTCTAATTATTTATTTTAATCCTGTTCATCGGTTATCCTATTCCATTCCGACATGTCCACTTTTCAGCAGCTATCTTTGCAACACATGCGGACCTGTGAACGATGAACTTTGTTTTTTTGCATATGCGACACGCTGAGACCTAGTCGTGAGTGAATCTGTTAGCTTATTTAGCCATCACCCATCAATTGTAACGATGGTTCGATTTCAACGATGGAGGCCTCCGTCCGGCGGCGGGACAGTTATATAGGTTTTCATCACTATTTTTTGTTAGCTTATATTCCACAAAAAACGTGCCTTTCAGTCGACTAAATACGCATTCATAATTTTATAACAAACGTTTTCTCATCGTTCGAAATCACGTAAATACGAATAACCTTATCTTATGTGAGTCCACAACTATTCCTAGATTTCAGTTCGCACAACGTTCACTCAATATTAATATGATAAAAGTTTTAAGTGCTCGGCCAGACTAACGGCACGACCGGCACGTCGGCAACGGCGGCGTGGCGTATTTAGTCAGACATGCAGATCTCTCACTACGCAAAGTTACGAGCTATAAGCAGGGTGCGTTATGTAACTGTTTCGAGCGAATCGCTTCGGTCGCAACGTGACAGGTCCCGCCTTGCAGACAGGCGGCTGCCTGCGGAGCCGGTTCCGCTGTCGTTCTGGGTGGCGTCGAACCTGGCGCTGACGCCGCGCGACCGCCTGCAGCTGCTGCGCACCGACGCCGCACTGCCGCGCCTGCACCTCGCGCTGCAGCTGCTCGCCGCGGTAGGGAGCCTCGAACCTGGCACCGGCCAGCGTTGTTTACCGTTACTCGGTTCCAGCCCCGTGTGGCGCCGGGGATAAGAATTGCACCACCCCGTCTCTTCCCGTGGGTGTCGTAGAAGGCGACTATGGGACCATTCCAGAGGATGGGCAGCAGCGTCTCTCTGTGATTATTCTCACCTTACTGCGATCGCCAACCCGCCTGCCGAGCGTGGCGATTATGGTAAATTCCCCTCAAAATGATTTATCCTTGAGGGAGGCCTTTGTCCAGCAGTGGACGTCTTTTTGGCTGAGATGATGAGATGATGACTCGATTCCGGTTGGAAGGGCACTAGATCCAGTGAAATTACGAAGCGCGGATGCGCTCCGCACGCGGATTTACGAAAACCGGCCGAGTGCGAGTCGGACTCGAGGGTTCCGTGTGTCTATAAAACGGCAAAAAAATCATGTCTGTCGTATGGGAGTCCCACTTAAATATTTAGAGCTCCCCTTAATAATTTGTTTTATTTTAATTTTATTATTTATTTTTAAAGTGAACTAAATATTTTGTGAATATTTCTAGCGTTGCCGTTATCAATATCGAGCAAAAAATCATGTTTGTTGTATGGGAGCCCCTTAAATATTTATTTTATTCTGTTTTCTAGTATTTGTTGTTATAACGGCAACAGAAATACATCATCTGTGAAAATTTCAACCGTCTACCTATCACGGTTCATGAGATACAGCCTGGTGACAAACAGACAGACAAACAGACGGACGGACGGACGGATGGCGGAGTCTTAGTAATAGGGTCCCGTTTTACCCTTTGGGTACGGAACCCTAAAAACTAGGTTATTCGCGCAAAAATAACGCTAATCTGAAAAGGCTCTAATAACCTTTTTTATAGTTTGAAACTCGGCGTCCGAGTCCAGCCGCGCCCGGGAAAATGCGCTTAGTTATGTGGGTTTCACACCCGGACCCCACCCTTCCTGCCCGGGACCGAGGCCCTCGATTCGGGAAAAGGAGAGGCCTAATACCCTGCGTCACGTCGCAAACGTCTCGGTTCCGATCCGAACTCTTCGGACTATCTAGAAGAGGACGAGAACGCACTTGCATGATGCCATCATCTCCCGAAACCCTCTGACAATGTTTGGATCACGCAGCTTAAAGAGCCTTTTAGCTTTTGTCGCTCACTGAAACACGGTAAAAGGCCATCAGCGGCCAACAGCAACATGTATGTGTACACCCTTGGTTGGCTTGCAGAAGAGCGTGCTGTGCTGCTCGGCGTGCCTGGCGGAGATCGCGCGGCGCGAGAACATCTTCGCCATGTCCAGCGAGGGGTTCCACTCCAACTACACCAACTTGGGTATCGTTGCGCCTCGCTCCTTACACATTCATTTGCGATTCATACTCAATTTGAACAACCTTGAAACTATAGCTAGACCGCTTAACTGAGGCCTCGCCTGCGGTAGGTACGCGGGGCGGGAGGTACGTGGAGCCTCTGCAACAAGGCCACAAGTACGAAGGTTTTGCGACGCGGTGAACGGATTTCTAGTTCATTGCGCGTTATACTACGGCAGACATAGCGTCACCATTGACCATACGTCAGCATTGATTGAAAAAACGCAATGAACTAGAAATCCGTTTGCCGCGTCGCAAGACGTCAGTAGTCGTGGTCGAGCGGTAAGGTGGTACAAACGTCATAATTTTAACAAGATTCATCTGAAGATAAGCAATTAGAGATTATGAGAAATCGTCTATTCCCATTCTTTTTTGCGAATCTGTTTTGGTCTACTCGGTGATTGAAATTTTTCGTCGTCTTTAAATTATTTTACTTGTTGTACAATTCTAAATACAGACTTTTCTAATAGCCCTGTAATTTTTGCTACGGTTTTGTTTAAAGGAATATCTTGTTGATATTCAGCAGAATTTGGATCCAATTTCTTTTTTCTAAAATATTCGTTAAAAGCCATTTGCTTACACTGACTATTAACTTTATGTCCGAAGATATTTCGACTCATCTTGGGAATATAATAACTCCTACCTTCGCTCCCTTCTACCCCGCAGGCGAGGACTCAGTGACTTTCATAATCGAATCGAAGGGCGTGAGTAATGAAATGTATGTAATAAAATGTATTGTAATATTGCATGACTTGGTAACGACATAGGTAATATTTTGTTTTAAAAGCTGTGCAGTTTCTTGCGCCCATTCTTCTCCACAGCTAAAATATAGACGCTCTGAATGGGTAGTAGGTAAAAAAATGTTCGGACGGTTTAAAAGTAGCACCTATTTTATTGCTTATCTTCAGATGAATCTTGTTACAATTATCACGTGTGTATCACACCGCCAGGCCAAGACCACTGACGTCTTGCGATGAGGCGAGCGTTTGTAGTTAATTGCGTTATTTCTATAACCGTTGACTATGACTGCCGTTGTGTAGCGCGCAATGAACTAGAAATCCGTTCGCCGCGTCGCAAGTCGCTCGTGTTCGTGGCTCTGCCACTACGTACTTCCCGCCCCGCCCGCGTACTTACCGCAGGCGAGGACTCAGTTAAGCGGTCTTGCTATAGTCGAAGTTTTATTAAAATACACATTTATAAATTTAAAAAATCATATGATTTTTAGTCTAAACGAATTTCAAGTCAAATTTAAAATTACATCTCAGTAATGTAGAAAGCAATTTAACCTTTTTATCGCCAACAACTTCTATAGAAGTTTGAGATTTTTGTGCCGTCCACGCCAGCATATAGAAGTTCTTCTTTGTACCTACTTTATTAAAATACATTTATACGTTGGCGTACAGCGGGACATCGCGTGCAGGATGAGGGCGGTGAAAAGGTTAAAAAATAAGCAATAACTCACAAAACGACGAATGACTCGGCGTTGAGTTGAGCTGAACGTGTCACGCCAAAACCTCGGTGTTTCACTTTCCAATATTCGTTTTATGTTTTTTTTTGTACTTTCATAATTTGTTAAGCGTGGTAAAGTATGAGCCGGCGTGTGCGCAGGCGGATTCATGCACGACGTGGTGACGGTGACGGCGGCCACCAACACGCTGCTGGACGGCGCGGCGTCCACCGAGTGCTCCTGGTTCCCCGGCTACAGCTGGACCATCGCGCTCTGCACCGTCTGCGCCACGCACGTCGGCTGGAGGTGACCGCGACCGAGGACGTGGACAGACATATACAGTGGTGGACATATAATTAGAAACACTACCAACGGAACTTAACATTATACAAGATATTTGACCCTAATACTTTTTCTTTGGAAATGAAACAACAAATAGCATAAAATATGTTCAATGACTTATCATTTATTAGAAAAAACAACAAAATATCAACTAAACAAGTACCGATTCAATATTAAATTTGATACCAACAACTGATTGAGTTTTAAAGTACCTGTAAACGCTGTACACCTAAATTATAAAGGAAACCTCGTAGCTTAAAAATTACGTATATATTTTATTTAGGCTTTTTGACACACAAAAATTACATGACAGAATAACAAAAAAATACTATAAAAAACAGACAGCGACAGCAATTCGGCAAGGAGGCCGTCGTTAACAGTACCTACCAGCAATAATGGACAACTAATTAGAAACAATACAAAAATAATAAAAAATAAATAATTTATAGGTTTAATTATCGAGCATTATATAATTTAGGTAATAGATACTGTGTATAGGCTACTAAAACTTATAATTATTATTTTGTTGCGTATCCTTTATTATCATCAAACACAGCTCTACAACGACGTGCCATTGAGTCAAGCATTTTCATACATTTTTCTAGTGGGATTGAATTCTATGCTTCGATAAAAGCTTCGTAGAGTTCGTTGTGACTGGAGTTACGTTTGTTTGAGACTTTCTGTTTTACGACATGCCATAGATTTTCTATGGGATTTAAAGTAGGGCTATTTGCAGGCCCTTTGTTCTCACTAGTTCGATTCAGTAGTTCGATCGTCGAACTAGTGAGAATTTTTTTTCTCATTTGTTCGACCGTCGAACTAGTGAGAATGTTTGTTCTCACTAGTTCGATCCGTTAACTTATTATTATTATTAATCGAGAAGCAAGAACATTAAGTACCGATATAATAGATATTGGTCACAAATACATACATTGTATAGGTAATTATAAAATGAAAATCTTTTAGGTATATTTTGTAGGTATAATTAATATTTAAGTATTATTATAATATAGTAAACGTCAAAATCACAATGTTGCATAATTAGATTATTTATTGTAAACATAATATTTAGGAACAACTATAGGTAAATACGTAGATGAAAAATATTTTTCTGTCTTGCTTATCTCAACAAGCTTAATCAGAAACTAAAAAGAAACTAAAAAAATGCCAAAAATGCTTCAAAATTACAAATGTACAAAATTAGGTATAGGTATAGACATAACATTCATAAACATAACTTTGATAAAATATACATGATTAAATATATTTTTCTCTGTCTTACTTATCTCAATAAGCAGAGAGCGAAAAAACTTTGAATTTGTGTATTCCACCAAAGGATATATGTATATTGAACATTATATTAGGTACATTGGTTACGAAATCAAAAAAATAATGTAATAATCAAATACTCAATTATTTTGTCACATTGAGTCTCAATGTAACTATAATTATCGCATCTTTTCTAAAAAGTGCCCAACACCAATTTCTCCGCATATTAATTGCATTTGAGCATCAATAATGTAATCGTCATTGAATAAATCAGTTTTTCTCCTTTTACAACGTTTGTTTGATGTTGAAGGTCTCTGAAGAATGTCATTTTGATATGAAGACAATAAGGAATCGTCCCGTAAAATATGTAATATTTGCAATAGGTTTACATGCCCTTTCGTTACAAGGTTATTTATTTTATGGTGCCATCCTTCTACTGCATTATTTGTTCGGTGGCGTTCGCCATAAACCGACCAAATTCTATGATAATCACCCTTCATCCAGTATTTATCGAAATAATCTTTAAACTTAATTATAGATTCGCAATTCTTCTTCATTTCATTTTGAATATACGCCCATCCTGAAACAATTTCATTTTCTGGAAGCAATGCCAAGTTGGCGCATAATGAAATTATTCTTCTGTTGCGTTTGTCTTTAGTTAAACCCAGGGTTTTTGCTTTGCGCCACAAGCTGTTCACGTAATGGTAGTAGCAACCTTTGACTGTAACATTCAATGTTTTCAACGCTTTCATTGTGCCTTCTTCGAAATCTATCGTGACTTTAGCAGGCTTCCACTCTGGAATTTGGGACCCAATTAAATCAAATAAAAGTGAGTAAGCTTTTTTGGTCCTGTGACTCATGAAAGCGTACACCAAAGGGATGACATTCGTGTTATTTGTATCACTGCCGATGTCTCCGTGAATTGTAAAAAGTTTCTGAAAAGGTGTCGGACATGATTTAAAGGTCCCATCCATAAAGATGTGTTTAGTTTTTTTTTATAATTTCTCGGGCATCATTTGAACAAAACACTAATATTCTCATTTTTTTATGATTGTAATCAGCGAGTAAGAAATCTGAAAAAGTACTAGGAACTTCGACTTCCTCAACAGTCTTTGCATTTATTTTTTTTACGTGTGCTAACTTATTTCTCCTTCTGTAAATGCGTGACTTTATTTCACAAAATTCAGGTACACTCTTAGAAGCTAAATGCAGGCCTTGATTTTTTAATGTAATTAAAGCTCTGTTGTAGACCCTAGGAGCTGGTTCTCTTCCCGTAGCTGCTTCTTCGCAAGCATTATTTAAAATAACATTGACTGTATTTCGTGTTTCATCTGGATTACATTGACCGCAGTGGGGTTTTGATTGTAAATTATTAGTGAAGTCCTTAAACAAAACCAATGTTTAAAAAATATAGGAATTCATGAATTATTTTGCTTGTACATTAAAACTATTACAAATAAAAATACACATACAACACCTATAATATGTAAATATACGTACAACAATTATCATTATGTACATATAAAATAACCAAGACTTACCATATTCATTGTGACGGAACCGGTACATTTTAAACTTTTATAATTTTTACACCGCCAAATGCTGTGGCCATTTTTGTATTTACGCATAGAATAATATTGATGTCCTTCTAATTGCAGAATCCTTCCACGACCGCTTTTTATTAATTTCACTTCTTTAGACATTATTCCGAAAATATAAACAGTAAAATAAACAGGCACCACGAAATAAACATTGCTACTGCAGAGCTGAACAGCGTAATACTTCCATTTTGCGAAACATCTACCCTCAAAATATAACAAAAATCATGTACCCTCAAAATAAGACAACAGAACTATGACCACACTCTTTCTGGGGTGGGGCGTTTAGTTAAATATTTATAATACTAAACTTATTATGCACATACCTAAGTGCTATAGGCATAGATGCATTTAAGGAAATATACCAGTGGACGACTTCCGGGTGATATGACAATGATTTGTATTATGTATTTAAACTGTTTGTATTGTTTACTATTAATTTACTTGCAGTCGAATTTTGACGTTTACTATATTTCAATAATACTTAAATAATAATTATACCTACAAAATATACCTAAAAGATTTTCATTTTATAATTACCTATACAATGTATGTATTTGTGACCAATATCTATTATATCGGTACTTAATGTTCTTGCTTCTCGATTAATAATAATAATAAGTTAACGGATCGAACTAGTGAGAACAAACATTCTCACTAGTTCGACGGTCGAACAAATGAGAAAAAAAATTCTCACTAGTTCGACGATCGAACTACTGAATCGAACTAGTGAGAACAAAGGTTTGCAGGCCAGTCTAAGACGGAAATACGCTGTTCCCTAAGAAAATATTTTACACTGTTGGCGGTGTGTTTAGGGTCATTATCATGCAGAAAGATCCAGGTTATAGGCAAATTGTCGTCAGAGTAGGTAGGGAATCATTGTCTCTTCTAAGATGTTTTTGTACTGCAAATGATCCATTGTACCTTCAATCTTTCGAACGGATCCAACTCCATATCCGGAAAAACATCCCCATACCTTGATATTGCCGCCCCCGTGCTTGACTACCCAAGTAGCATTGGGGGTTCTATAGCGGTTGATTTACGGTACACATTTATTCTTTAAGCTGTCTATGTGAGCTGCACAAGAGCTGTATAGCATGCTATACAGCCCTTGTACCACCCATTTGGGCACAAATTTTTCAGCTTTGAGTGTACAAAAGGTAGCAGTATAGTAGATCTTTAATGGTAGTTTAAAGAGAGAACTGTGGTTTTAAAGCTGATGAACGGCACTATTAGATTCCGTGTGGTTATTCATACAGACAAGTGAGTTATAATAAGTAACAAGTGAACAATTATACAGCCGATTATCCAAAACCCAAACCACAAGTGTACCTAAAACCAACTATTAGGCCGCTTTTTCCTCAAATAATCACTTTGGTACCACATTTATAATAAATATTAATTTGTGATGCTTACGGCCATGGCCATCGTCGAATCGTGTCTAACGTAACGTGGTAAGTACACTGTGTTTATATATGATATTGTGTTAATATTACGGGGGTAATGTAAATTTATTGTAAAGTACATACATATTTATAGTTAAAATTTTTACGCGCCTCGGCTATATGCCTTTTTATCAAATAAATATATCGAAATAAGCAGATACAAACAAAGCAATATTTCATATTTTTGTTTTATTGACATTTAAATCGTTGTATGGTTTTGTATTTAAACATCAACCATAAAATTAATAACATGTTAAGTGACAAAATCATAAATTAATATAGAAATATTATAGGTTATTAAAAATGAAAATGGTGGTCATTGTCTCCATCTACAGTGAACCATTATAACTCAAAATTAGTGTTGTGACCTCTTAAAAATTTCACGCGTGTACCATTATAATGACGTCAGCTCTAGAAAGGTTCACATGTGTACCAATAGAGGATAACAGTGTGGTCCTCGTGAACAAATAAACTGCTATCAGTGCTACTAGATATCAATAGTGGTGCGTGTAAATACCTTTCATGTACATGTGAACTCATTAAACGCTTCTTTTACAGAATAATTTATTAGCTGATTAATATATCACAAACTAGACCTGCTAACACTAACAACTGAATAGCGCTTCATAAAAGGTTATATATAACAGCTTTGGGCTGCAATAATGTTCACATGTGTTATATTATAATGCCAGCAATCTAACACCGTAGATGTGAACCTCTGAACAGCCTATGCCGAATTTTACTTCTCTTAAACCGCTCTTGTTCAGCTTTGAAAATGAAAGCTGGCTAGAAGAGTAATGTTGTCCTGACAAAACGCCAATAGTTACATAATAGGCCACATTTACACCCCTATACATGCCTTACACAGGTATAGGTGGACATGTTCACTTTATTGCAGCCGATGAACCAAGTGTGACCACTGTAAATGCTAAGAGATCACTAGTGAAATAAATGTGGCCTTTTAAAGAGAATAAAATGCTACTTGGGTATGCTTCTAGTGTATTTATAGTCAAAAGCATGGTTTATTGGACGTCTAACGTAGCGCTTGCCGTCTGAATTTACCATGTTTATTACATATTTATTATACCGTCTAATTGACATACTTTTTAGTGAATAATAATCGCTTCTCTCGATGTTGCTTGGTAAGAAACGGTACCTTTCGAGAAACCCTCCCAAACAATTTTGCTTCCACTAATCTACGGCGTACCAGTCTTGACGAGACGTTTCTAGAGTAATTAGGCGAAAAAACTTCATTTTTAATCTGGTTGGATCCTTTAAATGGGTCTTGTTTAGCAATACGTACGATTAGCATATCTTCACTCTGGTCGAAGTTTTCCTCGGTCGAGCCTTTCTAAAAACATTTTCAATAGTTCCGTGTCTTTTATAATGGTCAATAGCATTAAAAACTTTCTTTACGGAACATTTTAACATTTTTGGTCGATGTGCAAATTAACAATTATTTGCCTAGTTGACGCGTCACAACTTTTATTTTTACCCATTTTTAACAAAAAATCGTAAACGAAATTTCAATTTGATGTTCTATTGCCGCCAAAACGATAGAAATAGCTAAGAGAGAAGTTTTATTTTTTCAATTTCAAATATGGAATGTGCCGTGCATTCTTTTCTAAAGTGTTTCTAATTAGGCGTCCAAGCGGCCAGTAACAGAAAATTATCTATTAGATAGTTTTGTTTTTTAATGTATTTTATGAGTATTCTAATTGAGTGGCTATATTGTTACATTATTATAAAATATTAAATCTATAACTTTTTCACATACATATTGTATGTGGACTTCAAACTTTCATAAATCGCATGAAGTGTTTCTAATTATAAGTCCACCACTGTATATATACTTCGACATATTATTAGTGTAATCAGATCTTCACTACGACCTGTAGTTTTCGAGATACAGGTTGCCGTGCCAGGATGAGCGCTTATCCTGGCATGGCCTACTATAATCCCTTATAACTTTTGAAGGTTGACCTACGAACTCTGATATTTGGCGACATTTTCGACATACTACCTATAAAGTTGACGACCTCCTTGGTCGAGTGGTTTGTACACCGGTTTTCATGGAGTCGCCATCTCTGAGGTCCCGGGTTCGATCCCCGGTCGGGTCAATTTAGAAATTATAGATTTTCTAAATTGTCTCGGGTCTGGGTGTTTTCTATGTATAAGTAATAAGTATGTATTTAAGTATTTTAAGTATGTTTATCCGTTGTCTAGCAACCATATAACGAGTTTCGTAACGAAGCTTCTCTTGGGCTAGATAATTGGTGTGAGTGTAGGAAAGTTTATTTATAGTTTATTTATTTTTAAAAAAAATTTAAAAAAAGTCGGTGATGATAGCCATGCTAAGATGGGCTCATCTCGGCACACCAAAATACTCAGTAAGCTGTTTTTTTTATATATTCAACCAAACAACAATGTTTATAGAGCTCTTTCGCCCTTGCGTCAGGTTCGACGCGACGACGCGCACGCTGCGGCCGCAGCGGTTCTTCGGACTGTGCCGCAACACGGTGCAGCCGCGCCCCAACCCGCTGCCCTACCCCGCGCCCAGCCTCTGATCCCCGCCTCGCGCCCGCGCCCGCGCCCGCGTCCGCGCCCGCGCCCGCGCCGAGCGCCCGCCGCCGCCGCAGCCGCAGCCGCAGCCCTAGCCCGCAACCGATATTGAACGCGCGCACGGGTTGCGTTTTTCTCTTTAAATGCCAGTGTTTTTTCGTACGAACGCATGAAATATCCCAACAGGTTGGGATTGATTTCGAATGTCGTAACTAAACGCGCGTGCACGCCCGACCAGTTCACGGTCACACCTATAAGTACTATAGCCAAATTTGATAGACAATATTTACCAACAAAGCGTCATGTATTGTCAACCTTTTCCGGTTGGTCGACAGGAAATATTTTACGTAAAAGATTTATTTCCTTTGCACGACTTATGTCTAAAAAGAAAAACGTCCAAAAATGCGAATTTCCGAAGGCATGTCCATTATTAAATATTGTATGAAAAATATAAAAAACCATAGTACAATCATAACTTAGTTTTAACCTATGTGAGTGAATAATTTGTTCATGAATGTTTGTTTTGCATTGCAAACTGCAGATTTCAGAGGTAGTTAAGATAATCGACCCCATATGGATACTAGTGTCAACTTCATTTGGAATGCTAGTTTATATTATCGGAATTGTTTAGAATATGTACCTCAATTTTAGTAATGACATTTGTTTAATAGGGTTAACAAATGAAAATAGTTAACGTTTTTTTTTACGTTCTTCGTATTATAACGTTTTTACCGACGTTGAGCGGCTGATTTAAGTGAGATGTGTAGTGAGAATAATAATCAAGAAATAATACGAAAAACACAAAAACATTTTTGCCCAGATTTGTGATGACCCTAATTTGATTTGTTATTCTTTAATCGAATTTGGCTAGAGTATAGTGTGCGAGGTACTATAAATAAAATAGTCGAGAATGAATCGTGCGTATTTGTGCGTGTTCTTACGAGTCAAAGCCGTACGAAAACGCATTCATAGCGGCTGACCCTACGCTGCAGGAGTGTCCCCGACCGGTGTGAAGGTCTCCGCGCGTGCGCACCCGCGCGAGCGATATAGTACCTACGCACCGAATATGTATATCTTTTAATGGCCATTACGCAACAATATACAAGTTGCGTAGTAATGTTTGAAAAAAGATTGACTGTTTTTTAGATATTAAATGTTGTGATATTGTTTTCAAATAAACTATGATCATCTTTACGACAGCTCACAAATATAGATGTATAGCGTGCTATTGTTAATTATATTAACGCCTTAGTCTAATACTAAGGTAATAAATGAGAACAAAAGTGTGAATCCTTTGATATTTATAAAAAGATAGAAATTTAAAAAAATAAAAACAATTGTGGTTCAATTAGTTGTTTGGTTTTACATATGTACATCTTTACATATGTACATCTTTAAAAGAGACACAAAAAGTAAAATTTATGTTCTAGAAGTTTTATTATAAACACTTAGCTAAACATGGTAAAACCAAGGTTTTTGTGAAAGATAGGATAGTGTTGTAATTAAATCTAATAAAAATTATTTATTTAGTTATTTAATAGGATCTTATAATAATTATTTTAAAGTCATATTATTGTTATTTACATTATACATTCAAATTATTTTTTCTGTAGAATGAATAGATTCTGGTCAAGTCAATACCTTCATAGCTTATTTGCCCGCAATTTTGAATTCATATTTCTTTTCAAATCGTAAGTAACTCGTAGTTACGAGTATATAATTATCATAATAACTATTCGTACTTCATCAATGGATTTGTGTATTATCTGTATAATTCTGTATTATTTACAAATTATGTAATATTAACGTAGAAGTAACTACTTCACAATTATTTTGTTAAACAGTCCAGAGTTACACTACTAAACTGGCATCAATACAAGTTATCATTATAATTGAATGCTCCTTTATTGTGTGTACTGACCACCTAGTCTGAAGACATAACTGTAAACTGCATCAGTGTGGTCATAGCGATAAGTACAGTTACTGTTACCCCAAATATAATTAAGCCAATAAATATATGTTGTTGTATCCAAGAACTTTTATTAATGTTCCAATATTAAAAATTCACTAGATGAATTCACGTTTTTAACATAAGTCTGTCTCACTAAATACTTCTAAGGGCAGACTTTTTAATGGTCGATTACAACTTCTAATGCGATCTCTGCAACACTTTCATTGAAATGACATAAGATGAACCATATTTTGCCATCATTAAAGTACATTGTCATTTCCATTCATCTGATCGATGTTTTTATCTAAGGATAAAAATCAGCCCTAAGTTAGCTTCACATTTAGCTGATATGCCACCTCCTAACACCATTCGTATTGTCGAGTTGTCCTAGAATCGAAGCCTTCTTTTGTCTTTTCAGTACAGCTCTGCTTTGGGCTGTTACCTCCGACCTCAAGCCATACTTTTTTCTTTCAATAACGTTCAACTAACTATCAGTACAGATCTGCCTGAAGTTGGTGAAGCGAGGTAAGTGTCACGCAGCTCAGTGGCTGGTAGCTAGGTTCAGAGAGCTAGACGCCGGCGCAGGCCGGCTCCGAGGGCGCGGGGCCGGCCGCGGCCGCTGCTGCAGCTTTCTTTGTTGTCGGCTGGGTTCGTTTCTTCGCCAATACCGATTTACCTAGAATAACAAATAATCGAAGAATCATTAGAAGCCAAGACTATGTGTGAACCTAATTATTTTTTGAACAAAAGTAAGTAAACTACTTTGTACTTATTTCTAGTAAAGTTCTACAACGAAAGCAATGTTAGAAAATGTTATTAAGTAGACAAATTTACTATTTTTTTTCACAAATTGACATATTTATGTACAATACAGCTCATAAACGTAAAAACTGAAAATCGAACAAAAATTAGGAGAACAGATTGTAGGGTTATATGAAGTCTTTTCTTAGGTTTTAATGAAATGAGCAGTAGTGCGTTTACCGGGTCGCTTGGGCGCGCGCAGGTCCCTCAGCAGGATGGCGCGCAGCGTGGACGGCGGCAGCGCCAGCGCCCGCGCGCGCGCCCGCAGCGACAGCCCCGGCGCGCCGCGCAGCGACGCCGACACCTCCTCCAGCCGCTGCAGCCTGTGCGAACAACCATTTACCAACTCAAATAAGCTTCCGAACATTCCTACGACATGAGCTTATTAAATTTCATTTTATACAGCAAAATAAGCTTTTATTATTTGAACAACATACAAGAATGAAAGGAAAATGCCTCCATTTGTAAGATGTGGCATAAGAATAAACAATAAATAACACAGTAGAACGGAAACTCCCGCTCCGGACGGGCTCAAGGTCGCGATATCAGAGTACTCGTTAAACAGTATGCTCAGTCGGGCTCATGCTAGTTTGTCTCCCATACAAATCACAAAATTAAGGCTCGTTAGCGCCATCTAGCCGCCACACCCGGTACTATTTAGACCGTAAAATACGTTCAAGCTTTTAGAATTTACTTGAGGGCATTTAAATATAATTGTTTTAGTTCATAAAATTAAAACAATTAATTATTATTACAACAATGCAGTATTTAAATAGTACAACTAACTTTTGTGTTAAATAGATTTTAAAATATGAAATCGTTGAACGTAACCATAAATATGTTTTCAAAACTAACTAACTGTCAAAGTATTTCAAAATCAAATTCGTTGCTCTTGCGTGCGTGCAGTGGTTTCGTTTCGTATTTGGTTTTCATTCTTTCTTTTCTTAATTCTGCCTTGATAGTGATAAAACGTCGAGTCGAGCTTCAGCTCCTCCGTTCTTGCTTCAAGTTTTATGTGTTGAGAAAGTGACTAAATTGTTTCCGCATTGAGATATTGACTCTTATAAGACAGTGACTTTTATTTGTTTTGTGATAATATTTGGTTTGTGTATCCGTTATCATGCCTCAGAGGACCTGCTGTGTCCCCTCATGCAATTCAACACTGATTGAAGGATAGTCTACTATCATGTAATGATCTATCATTAAATAACTTATACTTACTTGCCAAACAAAAATATTCAAAATATAGCTTTTTATTAAATATAGATTATATTTTGAGAAGTCATTGTTTCACTCAATTTTAATTTTTGTTTTAAAAACCATTATTAGGCCTATCCACAAGCAGAGAAAATAACTATATCTAAGAATAAAACCAACAAAGTGGGGGTACTTTTGAACTTTTGATAGGTTTTATAACTTTACTAACTTATCACACTCACTAATGTTAGAATACCATTACTAATCAGACTAATCACAGATCTTAGTAAAAAATGTGCATTAAGTTATAGAAATAATATTTCACAATAAATGTATAACAACTGTTTCTCCACAAATTTTATTACTTACTTACTTCGCAAACTATATTCTTATTGTTTATTTTTTTTCACAGGTGCAGTTCTTCATTCCTTTCCAAACCCTCTAAAGGAATGTGATAGATTTTCAAAATGGGTGAAATTGGCTGGTCTCATCGGCGAGGATAATAATGACATATTCCATAATAGGAGAATCTGCCATCTTCATTTTGATAAAATATATCATTACCCGAAAAATAGATTGAGCAAATTGGCCATCCCATCACTGTACCTTCCAGGTATGTAACAGTAATTTTAATTTGGTCAGTATATCAAATTATGAGATCGATCTCACTTTACAGTATTGACAGACAGACAGTCATCAGCCCAATGCAAGACATCACAGTGGAACATTTTGCTATATACTTTTCTCTTAGTTCGCCATAGTTGAGAAAAAAAGAACAGAAATTGTAGATGCAAAAAGTTTTGTAAAATACTTATTTTAATGTTGTTTGTCTATCCTCTTACAGTTGAGTCACAAGACGCCACTATTGATACACCAGTGCCTGTGGTTGTGGCTGAGCTGGCTGAATCATACAGTGGCCCTAAAACAAGTAAGTAGTTGTACTTGTAGACATGCAAGTCATAGAGTAGTACTTGTGTTGTTGTCAAAGAATAATAAACCTTTAATTTAGAAAGTCTTTGATACTATTGTGATTTACAAAGCATACAAAAAATCATATGATAATTGCAAAACAGGGTAAAATTTTACATACATACATACATACATACATTATAATCACAACTATTATGCCTGAAGAGTTAGTCAGAGACCAGGCAATGAGGACTGCAAAAGCAGTCCTCTGCCATAGTCCGCTTTTCACCAAATAGCAACTGCACATGTGCTCAACATGACAGGTGGTTAGCCCATCGCCGCCCTATGCTGTTGGATGTATTCGCCTTTTGGGTTGTTGGGTGGTAGTATTCTTTCACCTATATGTGACAACGTTAAATTTTGCAGAAGTTAATTAAGAAATAATTTTAACTTTCCTGTAATAATAAATAATAAAATACCTACCTACTTATATTGTTTTTTTTTAGGTGTACCACAAGCAATTGGTAATACTACGGTAGCCATGACTGTAGATGAGCAGCAGCCATCTACATCTACACATACAAGAACCTACAGTGGACCCAATAAAGGTACTATTATTTACTGTTATTACTTATTTATCAAAGAAACTTACTTTAAAACTTACTCTAAAATATTAAAAGTTAATAAAAAAATTTTTTTTTTTATATTAAATGAAATTTGAAAAATTACAATAATAATAATAATTAAAATTTAAATAAATAAATAAATTAATTAATAATTCCTTTTTTTATAAAAAGTAATAAAAGCTTTTTATGTAAGAAAAACTAAATTAAAGTTTCTCTAACATCATCTTTCTATCTATTTATTTAGAAGTATTTCCTTTAAACAGGAGAGATGGTTATGGTCAAAGACTTATGCATCCTTACAATGCATTGCTATTGTGCCTGGTATTGCGACAGTCACCCGATCGTCACCCGCTTGATGACAAATATATTAAATAAGAATTTATATCTCCTAAGGTGGAGCACAAGCAACCTCTGATGGGACGCTGCTCATGGTTGAAGATAAGCATCAGCCATCCAATTTGGATGGACAACACTCCATGACTAAGAACAGAAGCCGAAGTGTAATTAAAAGTAAGTAAACACTAAAATTTCTTCAACTTGTTTGTAAGGATGTTATTGTTGTGTCAAATTATAATTCTTACTATTTCTTATTTTCAGGTCTTGAGTTTAGTAACCAATTTGAAATTGAACTATTTAAAAAAGTTGCTAAAACACAAGCAGAGTTAAAACGATGCAAAAATAAAAATTATTCACTTTTGCAAAGGCTAAAAGTAGCCAAAAAATTTGTATGTTCAAAAGCATATGACATTGTCACTAAGGACTTGTCACCAGCAGCAAAAACTTTTTTTAACATGCAGGTGAAACAATCTGCGAAACATGCTAAAGGTCATCGTTTTACGTTGGAAGAAAAGATTTTGGCGTTATCTTTGTATAAACCAAGTCCAATATCCATATCGTCTCCTGAGCCAAATATGTGTCTTACCCAAAAAAAGCACTTTAAACAAATTAATGACAAAATTTTTTTTGTTGCCTGGGCCCAATGATATCATCTTTGAGAATTTAAAGAAAAGGGTTGACAAAATGCCTAATATTCATAAATATTGCTGTATATTATTTGACGAAATGGCCATTGCTGCTCATTTATCTTTTGACAAGCACAATGGCAAAATCAAAGGATTCAGCGACGACGGAAGCGAACGATTGAAGAGTTTTGCTGACCACGTATTGGTGTTTATGGTCAGAGGAATATTTAAGAAATTTAAACAACCTGTCGCTTATAGCTTTTGTACAGGTACCACAAAAACCGAAAGTCTTAAAAGGCAACTGACATTAATAGTCAAGAAAGTTCTAGAAACTGGACTAAAAGTAATTTCTACAACATGTGACCAAGGATCAACCAACATGGCAGAGATAAACTCGCTTATAAACGACACGAGGATAAATTATTTACGGAAAGGAGTAGAATTTAAAGGAGGATTTTTTGAAATTGAAGAGAACGTCATATATCCCATTTATGACCCACCTCATCTTATGAAAGGTATAAGAAATAATCTTCTTACCAAAAATCTTCAATTTGAAAAAGATGGAAAAAAGCTCACAGCAAAATGGGCCCATTTAGTGGCTCTCTATAAAAGAGGCCCTGGTTTTAAGGGGATGCGATTGATACCCAAGCTCACAGCACGCCATGTTATACCTTATTTAATACCTAAAATGAAGGTCAAATACTGCACACAAGTGTTCAGCAGAACAATCAGTATTGCCATGGGACATTCTGCAGGTATTCATTTATTCATTTTATAATTATTATTTTTACATTACACAAGAAGGTACCTAAAGATATATTATATACTTAAGTATACTTAATATTTTTTTATTTTTGGTAATTGGCAGAATCCCAAGAGAGAGCAAGGAAACTGCTGAGCTGCTGATGTTTTTTGACAAGTTGTTTGACTCTGTTAATGGAAATTTCAATAAAATCGAGAAAGGAAAACTGTACAGAGCAGCGGTCTCACCAAAATCGCCACATCACAAGTTGTGGCATAATAGTCTGCCTGTTTTAAAATCAATGAAGTTTGTCGGTGGAACACGAGCAGGGGTGGTCCCTTCTATTTCGAGCTGGATTAAAACTGTTCAAGCATTCCAGCAAATTACAAAAAAATTACATTCCATTGGACTAAGGTCACTGCTGCTGCGCAATTTTAACCAAGACCCCCTTGAGATTTTTTTTGGATCTATAAGGGCTCATGGGCACCGTAATGTAATGCCCACTTTACCTGCATTTGAAGCCTCATATAAGGCACTGTTGGTAAACAACATGGTTTCGCCTCAATCCATTGGGGCTAATTGCGAGGACGATGATGCTTATTGCTTGCAAAACCTAAAATATTTTTTTTCGATTAACATCGCCAAGCCTAAACCTCAAAATATTGAAATAAATTTTGAACACATTAATATGGATTTACCAAATGTTGACAATTTATTAAAAAGCCAGAATCCTGAACACATTGAAAAATGCGCAGCAGCTGCTTATTGCAGTGGCGGGATTATACAGTCCATTCATAAAAATATTGGGAATGGAAATTGTATTAAATGCAAAGAAGATTTAGAAGGGGATAGTGAAGAAACTTTTTCAGAATTTATAACGCTGAAAAGATATTCGAATAAAGGTTCTCTTCACTATCCCAGTAAGAATTTGCTGGAATGCTTATTGCATGTAGAAGAAGTAAGCCTTTCCATTTTAAAAAATAAATGTGAATATTTACAAATATACGAATATATAAAATTAGTGACCACCATTCTCATAACATTCAACTTTGTTACTTGTGCACAACATAAAGGATTAGTTGTTAACAGGTTCCCTGTCCCATATATCACATGTGATACATAACAATTGATTATCTATTGTTTTAATTTTTGGACAGCGAAACTGTTAAGCTGATTTTAGAAAAAGGCATTTCTTTAATTTTGCATGACTGGTGTAAAGAAGTATCCAATGTGCTGATAGGCAAAAGTACTGTGTACGATCAAAGTGACCCCATTAAAATGTTAGCGCATCAGTATTATATAAAACACAAAACAAAAAATAAATAATTGTTTGTTTTTTTTCTACTTTTCCAATCACCTTCAAATTGTTATGCGCAATTTTATTTTGCTAGTTTTTGTTTCCAGTTTAGTTAAAAAGCATAGTTGCATTTTGGTGGAAACAAAAAACTAGCAAAATGAAATTGCGAATAATTAATATTTTTAAATAATGCCTAGTACCTACCTGACAATGACATGAACCCTGGTTCTTAAAGGAGGAATTTACTAAATAGTACTGGGTTTGGGAACTAGATGGCGCCACCGTGCATTGAAATCTTGAGACGGCTATCTATAAACCTATTCTTATCTATGGTCGGGCTGTCACGGCCGGCGTCACAGCACGTGCGTTTGCCTGTTTGTGCGTTCCGTAGGTACTGTTTTGGAAACCCATTACAATGGCGCCAAGTTATTGTGGTGTGTTTGGTTGTACAAACAATTCAAAAACGATGCCACACTAAAGTTTTTTTAGTTTGCCCAAAGACGATGAGAGGTAAGTACCTACCTAATACCAACGTTGAATAAACTTACTTAATAGTTTTACGACTTTTACGTGAGCCTGTATCTGTGTTATTATTTATTCTTATGCCTGTATATAGGTATTTTATTTTATATTTGTAGGTAAGTAAGTAATACTTACTTAGTTCTGTCAAGAGGACGCAATACAGTAAACAACGTCTCAGTAAAAATTTGTTTTTAAAAATATAAACAGTTCAAATTTATATAATTTAGCATCAAAATCATTACTTTAGAAGTGCAATAGTTATGCGACAGTGTTGGTCAGAAACAATATCAAAGCGAACAGTGTTATTGAAAATCTAAAAAAATTGTGCAGTGCAAGTGCCAAAAACCATTTTAAAAGTGAAATAAACTTGAAATTGTTTTGCTTGGATAACAAATAGAACAGTATTTATCATAAACAATCAGACATTAAAGGAATCAGAAATTATATTAAAGTCGTAAATGAGTTATTTCTTTTGGTAAACTCATTGTAACAGTGGTAGTTGATAAAAGTTTTATTTCTAAATACACTCAAACCGACTCCTCAAACTCAAACCACTAGATATCTCGCGTAAGCGTTCGCTTATTTTCGTCGCTACTGTAAGGTACTGATCGGTGTCGCGGCCTGTGTTACGGATTTAACAAGCGGTAGAAATCGTGCGGCCCGCGGTTCGATCCTGGGACGGAAAAGTTCTTTTTGCGAGTTTTAATTTGCAACATTTATTTGCAACTTTTAAGAGTGTGGTAAATTGAACATTGAACACAAAAAAATTATAATATAATCTGCAGCCATTATGGAATCTAAGACAAGACGAGGTGGCAGCAAAATATCAACAACAGTTAATTGCCACAAATGTATGACTGCTGTTAGTGTGAAACGCACAATTCAATGCACAAAATGTAAACACCGATTCGAGTTCGACTGCATTGGTATGTCTGACAAATTATATCGTATAATGGATACGGCAAAGAAACAGATCTGGAAGTGCCCAAATTGCCTACAAAATAAAACACAAACAGTACTGAGTACAGATCAACCTAATAATATCACTACGAGGAGGCAAAATAAAAACAAAGCTCTTGGCAATATAGTCAAATCCCCAGAACCAGTCGAGCTACATACAAGTACATTCAATGCTCAAAAATCGTCCCCCTCCCCTTCGTCCATCGGAGATTCGGATACTTTCTACGACTCCCATGTTATAACAAAAGACAATAATATGACAGATGAATTATTGTGTTCGTTCACAGAAAGATTGTCCAGAAGTGTGGAACATACAGTAATTAGCAATACATCCGTCGATTATGAATTGCGAGATGAAATCGAAACTTTAAAAATTAAACTTATCTCTACTGAGAACGAGTTAGAGAATAATATATTGGAAAATAATGAATTAAAGAGAAATGTAACGAAATTAACAAAGGAATTGCATTTACTAAAAACATTATGCAAAATACCACCAGAGAGTAAGCGACATTCTTTACAATCCTTAGATTGTTTCACTCCACCAAAAGCTTCCTCTTCAGTAGGAAAATCCAATACCCCGCATAACTTTACTTATCTTCAAACAAGAATATATGAGCTCAAGCAGTCGCTGGCTAACGCGCAACAGGAAATAAATGTTATAAATAAGGAAATTGTTGATCTTAAGCAAAAGCTAAGTCAGCCGAATGAATATATAGATAAAGCAGACTGCATACTATCACCTAAGAAAAAAGGCAGTGCGCCCCACCGTCCTATCCAAAAGGAACGTACAATTTATATATTAGGAGATGAACAACTAAGAGGGCTGTCTGCGAACATATCACACTCCAGGTCCGGAAAATGGAACGACAAATTCAAAACTACAGCAACAATACTTACTGGTGCTTCAGGTTCGGAAATGTTAAAACATTGCAAAAATATATCGGATAACTTGTCACAGGATGATGTTGTAATCCTATGTTTTGGTTCCCATGATGATGATCTTAACTTGCTTCATTCTAATATATGTATTGCTGTTAATATGTTAGCTAAGTCATTTGTCTATATTATTCCTGTACATTACAACCCATATTTTAGTGAACTTCAATTGTACAAAGCTATGAAAATGTGGACTAGACACTTTGACAAATGTAATATAGTTGATTTTAACTTAAGTTATGAAAATTATAATCAATTTAGTCACCCAGATTATACAAACATTATCTGCAACAAAATTAATTTATGTATTGACTATTATGAGTATAAGAAACAATTCTTGACAGTAAACAAATTACGTAATTTATCTAATACTAATACTAAACATACAAAAAACACGCGTAATCTCACAAAAAGCGTAGACTCAGAATTTACTAACTTACCAAAAAAAGGTACCATACCATTCTATTTTAAGGTTGTAAATAAATCTGAAAGTGTTTTAACTTCCACACGGACTATACATAACCCTTCAACATCAAACGATCGCTTAAGTTTTTTTCGAGAATAAAAGGCAATCTCAAACTATGAAATTTAAAGTACTACATCAGAATATTGCCAGTGTTTTGTCTAAAAAAGAAATGTTAGATCTTACCATTCTAGAACTATCAGAGGAAAATAATGATCCCGATGTAATATGCTTAAGTGAGACTTTCATAGAGTCAGGCCAGGAAAACTATGTAAGGATTAATAATTATCAACTGATTTCTGCTTTCTCTCGAAATAAAAAAAGAGGTGGAACTGCTATATTGGCTCGAAAAGGCCTTTGTTGTAGGGAATTGACTTATACTCAAAAATACGCGACTCAAAAAATTTTTGAATGTTGTGGTATAGAGATATTAGCGCACAAACTTATAATAATTTGTCTCATTAGGACACCCGCTTCGGATCCTAATATATTTTTGGATAGACTAGACTGCTTGCTTAATGAAATTTTTAATAAATATCGGTATAAAATAAAAATAGTTATAGCTGGTGACTTAAATATAAATACTTTGCAAAAGGGTAAAATAACTGAACATTTAGAAGACATTTTGCAAAGTTAAAATTTAACGTCACACATCAAAGAACCAACTCGGAAACTTTCATGTATAGACCATTTAATAAGTAATGTTAAAGACGCAACTGCCCTTCTATTGGCGCTTCACCTCTCCGACCATGAAACGTCACAATTTCTAAGTTTTCCTATAAAATATAACAATACTGAGGTCCAGTCGTATTACATTTATAAAAATGATTTAAGCAATGAGAATATGTTGAAATTTAAAAAATACTTAAACTGTTATTCTTGGTCACAGGTCTATAGCGAGAATGACTTTAATAAAAGTTTTGAAAATTTTCATGAGTTCTTCACCCTGTTGTATAAATTATGTTTTCCTAAACTCAAAGTAAAAATTAATTTGCAAAGAAGAAAGGAAAACTGGATAACAAATGGGTTAAAAATAAGCTGTAAAAGCAAACGGAAGGCTCGTTACAGGTATTACCAAAATAAAAAATCCAGCAAATAAATTACGTTATATAAAATATTCCAATATACTAAAGCAATGCATATATAATTCCAAAAAGAACTCGAATATCGCCTATTTGTGTAGAAGCAAAAATAAATGCAAAGCATCTTGGACCTTAATAAAAAATGAACAAAATACCGCTAAGTCTTTTAATTACATCGACAAAATTAAAAAGGATAAATCGATTCTAACAAATCCAAAGAGTATAGCTACCGCTTTTAACGATTATTTTATTGCCCTTACTGATGCCACCTGCAGTGACAATAACAAAAAAGTGGTAAATAAACAACGTGTACCAAATTCTATTTTCCTAAAACCTTTGACTGAAGCTGAATCACGGAAAGAAGTAATGCTGTTAAAACCCACTAATTCAGTAGGATACGAACGAATATGGTGTACCCCAAGGCAGCGTGTTAGGTCCAATTTTATTCCTTCTGTATATTAACGACATCACACAGGTAACCAACCATAAATGTATTGCATTTGCAGACGATATTTCTATTATAGTGACATCAAATAATAAAAATTGTACAAGCAACGAACATGAAAATGATATTAATCGCACTATTCATAATTTAATTGATTATCTTGACATGCATAATTTAAAAATAAATCTGACTAAAACTAACTATATCCAATTCAATAATCACAAAAGTATCAAGCTTGCCATTAATTATAAAAATGTGAAAATAGAAGAAGTAAAGCAGACGAAATTTCTAGGATTGACTGTAGACCGTGACCTAAATTGGAAAACTCATATCGATAATGTTTGTGTAAGAATCAATAAGTTCTTGTATGCGCTGAAACAAGTCAAGAATGTTACAAATGTAAAAACAGCCATTTCTACTTACCATGCCTATGTAGGGTCTTTATTACGATATGGCTTAATTATTTGGGGTAATGGTACAAGTGTCAATAGAGCTTTTATTGCTCAGAAGAAATGTTTAAGAGCCATATGTGGTGTTCCTCCACTTACATCCTGTCGTGCGTTATTTCCGCGCCTAGGCATATTAACTCTGTCATCGCTCTACATATTTGAAGTATGTGTATTTGTAATGCAAAATAAGGAACTATTTAGGAGAGCACTTGATGTGTACCCCCGAAATACCAGAAATCCAAATAGATTGGTACTGCAAGAGAAACCTCAAACATTGCAGTATTCCAAGAGCTGTCTTACTATGAGTGTAAAATTTTTTAATAATGTACCAGACGATCTTAAATCATTAAATATTAATCAATTTAAAAATTGTTTATATAAATTGCTATTGACTGTAAACTTTTATGACATAAAGGATTTTTTAAATAAAAGACATCATATTTAATAGAAATTATGGGAATATTATATTAATCTACTATCCTGATATTCAGATTGCAATTTAATAATTTAATTTAATTTTTGTGTGATAATTTATTAATTATACCTAGTTGCTTATTAATTAATTCAATTGAAATTGTAACAATGTCGAATTGTATTTGCATGCTTAATGATTAGGCGAATCATGATGTACGTAAATAATGTTACCATCTTAATTTACCATGCATTCTAGCAAATAAAGAAATTTGAATTTGAATTTGAATTTTAAATGGCTTCATTTGGTATGGTACTTACTATAACTTATCTATCATCATCATCATCATATCATCTCAGCCAAAAGACGTCCACTGCTGGACAAAGGCCTCCCCCAAGGATCTTCACAACGACCGGTTTTGTGCGGCTCGCATCCAGCGGCTTCCCGCGACCTCCACCAGATCGTCGGTCCACCTTGTTGGAGGCCTGCCCACACTGCGCTTTCCGGTACGCGGTCGCCACTCCAGGACTATCCCGCCCCAGCGGCCATCATTCCTGCGAGCAATGTGCCCTGCCCACTGCCACTTGAGCTTAGCAACTCTTCGGGCTAAGTCGGTTACCTTAGTTCTTCTGCGGATCTCCTCATTTCCGATTTGATCACGCAGAGAAACCCCGAGCATAGCCCTCTCCATTGCTCTTTGAGTAACCTTGAGCCTTTTTATGAGGCCCATAGTGAGCGACCACGTCCCGTTCAGTCCCGTATGTCATCACTGGCAACACACACTGGTCAAAGACTTTCGTCTTGAGACACTGCGGTATATCGGACGAGAAGATATTTCGTAGCTTACCGAACGCTGCCCAGCCTAATTGGATTCGACGATTGACCTCTTTGCTGAAGTTGGACCTACCTAACTGGACCGTTTGTCCCAGGTTAACATAATCGTCCACAACTTCAAGGGCAGAGTCCCCAACCTTCAGAGGAGTGGGTACGACACGTGAGTTCGACATAACTTTCGTCTTCTCTAGCGCCGAGGTCTTCCAGGGTCTCAGCCATGACCACTATATCGTCAGCAAACCGAAGGTGAGTGATGTATACGCCGTTGACGTTGATGCCGAGTCCTTTCCAGTCCAAAAGCTTGAAAACATCTTCCAGTGCAGCAGTGAACAGTTTCGGAGAAATCACATCTCCCTGTCTCACTCCTCGCTGCAACTGGATAGGTTTAGAGCTCTGGTCCTGAAGACGGACTGACATAGTGGCGCTTTCATACAAACACCTCAACACTTTGATGTACCGATATTCAATTAGGCACCGCTGGAGAGACTGTAGCACGGCCCATGTTTCAATCGAATCGAAGGCTTTTTCATAGTCCACAAACGCTAAGCTAAGAGGCTGGTTATACTCTTCGGAACTTAGATAAGTGCCGAAGAGTATAACCAGCTATATATAAATTTGTAGGCTCTGTCTGTACATGCAATTTTTCTGACAAATTTGGGATAAATATTCGTTTTATGACTCACTGACACCAATTCTATGATTTTTGAAATTTTTGTCTGTCTGTATGTCCTCTTTATAATTCAAGAACGGCTTGACCGATCTTGATGAAAATTTGTATGTAGTAAGAACATAAGATTGTGCAAATGATAGGCTATAAATTTTTAAAATTTTATTCACAAATTTTCGCACAGCAAAGCGGGCGAGTGACGGCTAGTTATTTATAAGTATCTATGTAGGTAGGTACGTAACATAATAATTTATAAATCTCATATTTTGTAAAACTAGAATAAAATAATGATTTCAAAGTAAAGAAAACTTATCATCATCATCATCACCAGCTCATTTTATGTCCCCACTGCTGGGGCACGACGGCTTCCCTATGGACGAATAGGGAGAATGGGCTATAAAACTTATATTTAGCAATATCATTTTTAGACATAAGCAATATTCAACAGTAAGCAACCCTGGCAGTGGCAACACGCCTAGACGACAAAGGGGCGTAACGACGTGAAGGGGGAAGTAGATATATAAATGGCGTCGTTTGGGCCTCTGTCAAAGAAGATTCTGTTCGACTGTGTTATTGTTTATTCTTATGGTTGCGGCACTAATTAACAAAAATTCAAAGAATAATGAAATAAGCATTTACTAGGCAAGTATGAATATAGCCACCACATCACTTACCATCATGTGAGATTGCGGTTAAGTACTTGCCTAAAGGGTATAAAAAAGTAATTGTTATTTATTGGTGATGAAAACTCTGTTGAATACTGGTCTTACAGTGTTGAACACTAGTACCACTGCTCTATGTCACTCACTAAAATTGTTTATTGTTTATATTTAATAAAATCAATAAACTGTCTGTTCTATGCCACAAAGCTTGTCTGGAAGAGATCACTTTAAGCGATAATACCGCCTTTGCCTACTATTATTTTAAAATTTCCTGTTATTTGTTTTGTGTATAATTGTGTAAGCAATAAAGTGTTTATCTATCTACCTATCTATATATCTAAACGCTGTATCTTGTACTGTTTTAAGGCGTAACTATCTCAGGTTCCATACTGACTTTAGTTCAACTAACTATAGACATAATTCTTATTTCAATAGTGTAACTACTAGTTTTAATAATAACTATCACGAGACAGTGACCTATTTGCGGAGGGTAAAAATTATTTTGTGAAAGTGATGAACGCAAAATTACGAACAATAATACTTTGTCTTTTGGGGTTGATATGGCTTTATTGGTTTATATGTATTTATACAATGATATGTTTGTTCAGAATCAGTAATAGAATCAATTTCAATATTTTTCATACCATGTTACATTTTGACCAAATAATATTTACAAAATCTCAATTATAGTATACCCTACTAAAAACACAACGGGACAGCACAAAAAGCTTGTAACTTCGTGAGTTTTCAAGAAATTATTTTATTTTTTTTGTACTGATTATTTAAATGAAAATATTTGACCCGTGTTTCGGTTTTCATATAAACTAAAAATAAGGTTGTATATATACATATAAGAGAGTAGCCGTGGATCGTGCTCAGTGGCGTGCACTTGGAGAGGCCTATGTCCAGCAGTGGATGTGTGTAGGCTGATGATGATGATGATGATGATATACATATATATATATTATGTACCGTTACAATACTGTTCATTCCTGGTACCTACATAATGTAATTGTAACGCAAATATTTTCTTCTACCTGTGAAAACTGTATACTTAAGGCTTTTTGTTTGAAAGAAACATTGGACTATTGATTAAGTAAAATAGCCGTTTGTTTTCCACGAAATAAAAATAAGTGAATCATTCTAAGGTCAAATCAATACTGTATACTGACACAGCTAGTAGTGTTTAATTATCCAACTATATGTAATCAGTAAGCTTACCGGTTGATAGGCCTCCCCGGGCGAGGGGCGTCGCGCACGCTACCCGTGGCGAACAGCTTGCGCTCCCAGGTCAGCAGCGTGTTCCGGGCGGGGGGTGCGCGCCCAAACCTCACGCGGAAGTCTTGCTTTATCTGTTACAAACAGCCATGTTTTACATTCGATACCAAGCATTTAAATGAAACAGCACAAATTCCAAAGGCTTACCTGACCCATTCCGATGTTTGTCTTCTTTCTTTCGTGTACCCAAACAGCTGCAACTAATCTTTCTTCTATGCTGAAGTTAGATGTGTCCGTGTCCACAACAGTTTTCTTGGCAGACTTCTCATGTTTTACACTTGTCTTAACCTCTAATTCCGGTAATACAGGTGTAGCTGCAGCAATATTTATTGGTGGTGCAAACGGAGCATTTTGTAAATTGGGATCATATTCATTGCGCGCATCTATGACAACATTTTGAGTGTGATGACTTTTGCTTTGATCAATCACAGGACACTGTTGGTACACGTCTTGATTGTAAGCACATTGATTTGTGTAATGATACATTGTATGAACTTAAAGACAACTTGTCATAAATTGCAAAGCTGAATGAAGTAAATGCATTTTATGCAGGAAGGGAGCAAGCAAGCACACACAGCGCGAAGTTTTGTTTATCTTTTTATTTTCTTCTCCCGCGTCCCGTCCCGTAAAGCACAAGCAAAGCAAAAGGATCTAGTTAATACAGCCCAATCTTAAAACCATACATCAGTAAAAACCTTGTTTGATTAAAATATAAATTGATAAAACTGTAAAGATTTAACTTAACTTACTTTACTGAAACTTTACTACTACCATCATGAATCAATAGAGTTTGTCTAATGAATCGAGTCACTCGCTATTTTTGGAAGTATAAGACATGACAACATTACAACTGTCACTTTGAAGTTAGGTACGTAATTCCGAGTCTGGTGCAATTCGTTTTTCAATAAAATGCAAAAAATAATGGCGAAACCAATTAAAAGTACCACAAGAAAACTGCAATTCACTATGAAAAATAAATACGAAGATGTGAAGAGCGATTTAAACTCAAATTGTTAGTTGAAAATACAACAATTAAATGAACTTGCCATGCTTACAAGTTTTTGTGTTTGGATCAACAACGTTTGATACTTTATTTTTATTTAAGTTGTTAAGTTAAAATGACTTAAAGAAAATAATATTAACTTTGAGGAGTATCATACAAAAGCAGAATTAATGTGTTTTGTGAAGGACAACAAAACTACACCTATTTATGAAGCACATGAGATTATAAAAGAACATAATCATGAGGTTCTAATGCTTTCCTACTATTGTGATTTAAACCCTATAAAGCTGGTATGGAGCCAAGCAAAAAGGAAGATTGCAAATAAAAATATTGGAATACCGGCTTCCGAAATAGAAAATCTGATTAAAGAATGTTTCAATACAGTAACTGCCAATGACTGGAAAACGTATGTTGATCACGTATTGAATGTTGAAAACAAATATAAAATAAAAGATAGTATTATTGACAATGAAGAAAAAAGGGTTAATAATTAATGTTGAGGAAGACAGCAGTGTCAAACATGACGATTCGGATTCCATTATATCTGGCGTAGAATACTTAGAAACCGATTTAGATTATGAATCCTCTTGAATGATGTTAAGATACAATAATTATAATATAATGTTTTTTAATGCGACAAAAAAATATTTCCTAAAAGGAATAAAAAATATACAATAATATTATTTTCTTTCATTTGTTAATTTTAATCTAGAAAAATATACAGTCATATGTAATCATGATGTTCAATCGCCAAAGCGAGAAAGGATACGTTTTAAGAATGTAAGGGTACGTTTATATTAATAACTGTGAGTCTGAGAGTAATCATAATCATAATATTTATTTGCTTTTAAATACGGTATCATTTAGTTCAGTTACAGATGGTAAAAACAATTATAAAGTATCTTATGCCTATTTAACTATACTTATAACCATAACATGCAAACATTTTAGCAAGTTTAAGACATTTATAAATTATTAAATTATTACATTTCATTAGTATTATCATTCTCAATAAGTATCACAAAATTATATTAGTCAATTTAAATTATACAAATATCAATTTTATTAATTTAGATTAATTAGCTTACAAATATAATTACCTATTACTAATGTTTCATAATTTATTTATTAAAATATTACAAATAAAACTGTAAATCGATTTATTAATTTATCGTGTCTCATGAATTCATCAATGGTATAAAAGGTATTCTTAATCAACCACTTACGTAATGCAGTTTTAAATTTACCTATAGGCAGTTGTTTAATTTGGTCTGGTATTTTATTAAATATTGCTATAGCCATCGCTGGAGCATTTCTCTGGTATATAATGATGATTCTATGTTCATAAATAAAAAAAAAAAAAAAATATATAATACCTTTTTTAAGATTCCGTACCCAAAGGGAGCTAACGGGACCCTAATATTAAGACTCCACTGTCCATCCGGCCGTCTGTCCGGCCGTCCGTCCGTCCGTCTGTCAACGGGCTGTATGTCTGTCTACAATAGCTTACATACTAAAACACAACTTACAATTGTTTACATTGTTACTGTAAAAAAATAAAAAGTATCAAGTTGGTTTTTCCATGAAATTCAATGTTTACTCCTAAAAGATTTTTGAAATTGCCGCTCTTTTCTAGTGCCTTTCATTAGTCTAATGCTCTAAGGTCAGACTCTACCCTACCATACTTAGAGCATTAAAAAGCTAGGTACCATACGCAGATATTTTAAAGTGCGCTTCATATAAATAATATATCAAAGTCAAATATATTTTTTTATTCAAATAAACTTTAGAAAAGTGGTTTTGAATCGTCCAAAATTTTTTTACCTGCTACCCATTCAGGGCGACAGGACGTCTATTTTTTAGCTGTGGAGAAGAATGGGCGCAAGAAACTCCACAGCTGATAATAGCTGCTGGACTTCTTGGCGGGAAAGTGAAGAGTCACGTCTGCGCCTCTGCGGTTTTGTTTTATTTTCTAAAATTTGTGTGTCGAATATTAACGTGAAATAATTGTTGATCAAAGGAAATAATGGTGGATTATTGGCTCAGCTATTGATTACGGACCCACGATTTTCAATTTCAGATGTTTACCATTCGAAAGATTATATTTTTTTACACTTATTCACTTTTTATCTTATCTCGATAACTTGTATTTTTTTTGTAATAGTTAATTGAAAATCGTAAAAAATTGCTTTGAATTTGTCGTGTTGCGACTGACATTTCGTATTTACGTGTATTGCGTTTTGGGACTTCTTGGCGGGAAAGTGAAGCGTCATGTTTGCGGTTTTGCTTTATTTTCCAAAATTTGTGTTATGTCGAATATTAATGTGAAATAATGGTGGATTATTAACCGTTAAGTGTTCGTGAGTGTGCATAAGTGTTGGCAAATGAAACAAAACAGTGCAACGTCACTTTTCAAATTCTCTCAAGAAGCTCGCGTGAGGACTTAGTAAAGCCCCACATCTTTACTGAGATACTCGAGGGGTTGGGGGGTATATCATTTCTCACTTCCCAATTCTAATATCATTCATCATCATCATCATATATGAAAATATTGTTTATTTATGTATTACTTAAACTAATGACATGGCAGCATGGTCTATGACCTTAGCCGGTTCCTCAAGGAACAAACTACACTAAAAAAAAAAAAATGTATTGCGTTTTGTTACGTGTTGTGCTAACGCGTTGTGGTGTTTTTTTTAATGTAGGTAGTATTTGCAGTAATAACATACTTTCAGTCATGAACCTTTTTTTATAGGTTCATGCTTTCAGTATTATTTAACTAAAAAGTATACATACATTATTTATCATTGCTAGGGAATAAATTAAATAAATAGTTACAGACTATAGTTTTTATATAATTTTCGAATTACTGTTGGAAACGAAACGCAAATCTTGTATAGATAATAAAAGCTAATTTAGTTAATTTCTAATGAAAATAATGATATTTTTCATACATTGTGAGGTTAGGTTTAGTCAATTTTCAAAAGTTCATATCTTGGGTTGGCTTTAGTAATCGGCGGCACGAATTAGGAATTGATAAGGGTTGGTTTTCTCTTTCAATCGACACCCCCCCACCCCGCGGAGATGCGTGGTTTTTTTTACATGTATTTAAAGTTACGTAAATCCTTACTGTTGGGTAGGTTAGGTAAAATTTTTTTTTCCCGAGCGAAGCGCAGCGTAGCTAGGGTCAGTCACGGAAGTGGGGAGGGTCAAAAAAACCCCATCTCCCCCCGCTCCCCTACCCCCTTCGACTGCCGCCGAATACTAAAGCAACCCCCATATCTCAAAAACTATCCATTGCCGAGGGGGGGGAGTAGTACGGGGGGCAGGCCTTTTCCCTCCCTCCCCTCCTACCGAGAAAATCGTGGGTCCGTAATCAATAGCCCTTCCCCAGTTGTTATGAAAGAATTAAATAGATACCTACCCTGATAGGTTTAAAACATTTTTTAGAATGAAGAAACTTATTTTGTTATACTAGAAAAATTGAGACCTCATTTACATAAACAGTGACCATTTAGGGAACCAGTAAGCCCAGAAGAACGACAGCTTGTAACGTTAAGGTATTATAAGCTAATATAATCATATAGACACGGTCTTTCATGAATTAATTGAATAAACTTTATATTAAATTCTAAATCGTCCTTCATGTTACGTGTTGCGCGTCACTTGATTGTGTCACTAGTAGGACGCTGAGTAGCATGTCGCGCCACGCCACGCAAATAGGTGTTAGCTTAAACATTGCCTTTGAATGTTGATGCTAGTGACAAGTTACATGCCAGATCACTTGTCAGATCACGTGCCACGTTACTTAGGTGGGCATAGCTCCTTACACCCATTCGCGTGGCGTGGCGCGACATGCTACTCAGCGTGCTACTAGTGACACAATCAAGTGACGCGCAACACAATTTAACATTTTAGATGAGCTTCATAAGTAAAACATTTTTTTTATTTGGTTTATCTTTTTGCTAAACTAGTCGAAAAAAAAACAAGTAAAAAGTGGGTATATTCTTTATTACATTACAATGCACATATGAAACGAAATATCTTATCACAGTTCACTATTATATATTCAATCATCTGCCCACAGGCCCAGAGCAAAAAGGTTCTGAAATCTGACTGAATATTTACAAAACATCAGTGTTTTAAATTATAATAACTTATAAAATGATGTACCTGCCTACTACAATTGCAAGTCTGTCTTTCCCGCATAAGCATATCGTATTTACACAATTTTATGGCAATAAATGTATCTTATTCTATCTTACAGCTCATCTGAATCTACTAATAATATTACTATTTACATCTTAATAATAAAATAGGAAAGTTTTCGGTCACTAGGTAGTCATCTTCAAAAATAACTGCGATGTTCAGTTCAAACTCTGAAAAAAATAATATTTATATATTATCCAGTGTTCGCCTAAAGTTTTCAAAAACAGCATGGTCATCAATTCAGAATAATCCAGCTACGGATCGAACAGCTAGGTACACCAAAGAGGCGGATGATGTAAATATTTGTAAAGCCACAAGTCAGCGGGCGGCCAGGGGCAACAGAACGGTTTAAATCTTTTTCTAAATGATAAGTTTAAAAAATCTCACGAGCGCAGGTCTCGAATCTTTTGATAAACCGGATCAGGCACCCCATCGATCGGGCTATAGGTCCTCTTCCTTCACGTCTTCACTACTACCGATTTACCCGTGGATTTTCTGTGGCAAATATTCCATTACAACCGATGAAATTAGGTTATTTTTTTTGTCGCACCACCAACAAATTGTAATTTTCTCCTAGCACACGTATTTCCTCCTTCCTCAACATGGGATCCTTTAAACGCGGCGTGTCGACGCAGCTACTGGGGCACAATCCTGCTCCACTGACTGTCCTCGATTGATTGATTGAAAAATATGAATGGTGGCCGCACAGGTCACAGCGTGACCGGACCGCGGAGGACAGCGAGGTACTTAAAGGCTGAAACAGTGCTCGACCGACCATGTCGTCGGTGCGTACGATGGTCGCGTATGCCAAAATACATCGGTGGCGCGTACTGTTGTATTTCATAGGCGACTATGTTTAAACAAATGGCAACCGACTAACGCACCGACAGTCGGTTAAGCGCTTTTTAAGCCTTAAAGGATTAACTTGAACAAGTTGCACGGTCGAAACATCCTTTGAGGGCAGGGTTTTGAAAACCGTTGTCAAACGAAGATACCGGAAAGAAACGTATCTATATAAGTATAAGTATATATATATAAGTTCGGTATCGTCACCTGGTGGCATTTTAACCGGTAAATTACCTAACCGTTCTACGCGGATTGGCTACACCGCAATCAATATTTAACGAGGAAAGTAAGGATACCTTTTTAAATAACGTTACCTGCATTATCGGCACCAAATTACTTTTATAGAAATAACGTTACTTACTACCGGTACTTATAGTGGGAATTCGGTAACGGTATCAAGCCCTGCCCGAGGGTTTTTAGAGGGGGGGGGGGGGAGAGGGCACCAGGGCCGCGGCGTGCACTGACCGATGTTGAAGTTGGCGGCGGCGGCGCTGGGGCACGTGAACAGCCGCGGCAGCACCATGTGCAGCGGCAGCCCGCGACCCCGCGCCACGTCGCCCGCGCCCACCTGGATGTTCTGCACCTCCGTCGCTGCAAGGGGAACACCCACATATTTCAATTCTAATTCAAACATTTCATCATCATCATCATCATCATCATCTCAGCCAAAAGACGTCCACTGCCGGACAGAGGCCTCCCCCGAGAATCTCCACAACGACCGGTTTTGTGCTGCTTGCATCCAGCGGCTTCCATTTGTACAATATTGTGTACTGTACATTGAGATTCATGACCGACAATGTTCAGCAGGGTCAACAATATTCTGCCTCATTTTTGTAGGCATGCAGATGTCCTCCCATTACTATGCTATATAGCGATTGGCCATCATCTCGCGCGTCTTCTAGACACCATAGTGTACAGACAACCGGGTTAATTTTTGATTACATCACCAAATGTTAAGTGATGATGAGAACGAAGATGGAAGCGGAACTTCACCCGGAATCCTCGACCAGTGAGGCACTGGCTATTATCTCTAGCTGCCGGGACGCAGCAACGCTACAGACGTTGATGTTATGGCGACATGTTTGGATGATACGGTGGGAGCTAGCCAGGCGGACAAACGAACTCTACCACCTACCAAACCGAGAACACGAACCCCTCCGCTGGGATTCGAACCCGTCGAAATCGACGCAGAGGAGATTCCATCATCCTGAACCCATTTACACATATTATATATTACATGTATACGTTTAGAAACGACTTTAAAAGCGAAAAGCCAGAAGTCTTCTGGTTTCGGATAGGGTGATCCCAGGCGTCTCATTCTTTTCCTAGCTAGAGAGTAATTATTTACTCTCTAGCTAGGAAAAGAATGAGACGCCATAGGTATATAGGTATTCGTGTATTTATATACACGAATACCTATATCAAAAAATAAAAGTTTGTCTCAGGCTAAAATTACAGCTGCCTGGCTAGGTCTCGTAAACTCTACCCATCAGTCAGAGGTGATATACTATTCCCTAAAAGGTTTTAGACAAAGAATCTGGAGTTCCGACCGTCCCTGGAGTAGCCCTCCGCGCAGCCGCAGGTCTCCACGCGCACCAGCTGCAGCTCGATGGACTTGATGGGCACGCTGCACTCGTCTACGCGGATCTGAACCGTCACAACATTACTGAGTAGTTGGCCTACATACTGTACCACTGCTGGGCATAGGCAGGAGTATGCATGCCGGGAAATAAATAATTCGAAACCCTTGGCCTAACCCAGCTCTGGAAATAGGATCAAATGCTTTGCCACTCGGCGACCGCGGTGTTCAATGCAAACAGCGGTTCAACTGTTTCGCTTGTAACTAGATTACTATTCAGTTAAATCTATACTAATGATATTATAAAGAGGAAAGCTTTGTATTTTTGTATGTTTGCAACAAATAAACTCAAACTACTGAACCGATTTAAAAAAAATATTATCCACTATTAAAATACTACATTAGCGCTGAGTAACATAGGCTATATTAAAAAGGAATGTCCACTAGTAATAGTCCTTAGCTCCATCTGTGGTAATTTGGTTGGTGACATATTAATGTTTATAAAATTTATAAAATACAGTGAAAAAATTAAACGCTTACCCAACCCAGCCAGGAATCGAACCTGGGTCTTCCGCAATCCGGGCGGCTGCACTGACCGCTATGCTACCGGGAAGGCTGACGTAAGCGTTGAATTTTGTCACTGCTTTTTAAGTTTTTGAGTGCTAATATTAGTTATTTATATGGTAATATTGCTCCTTTAAAATTCTGGTAAAGATTGACCAACATTTTTTTAGTGAACAACCAAAGGCAAAATGATGTAGCGTGTATACATGCCAGCACATCGGACAGCACAACACACAGACAAGCACACATTATCACAAACTATCAAATTTACATAATAGACTTTGAACTTTACATAATAATATGATATGGTTTGTGGCAGCTCCATCCACCGCATACGCCGCACATTATTGACACGAAGCAAATACCTTCTCAACCGTGTCAACAGATGGCGCCACAAACGAATACCAACGGCGGGCGTTGCCATACTACGACGTAAAATAGTATGGAAAGCCTGCATTGCGGTAGCGAAGTTTCACTATCTCCTTCGCTATATATAGCACCTCCAACTAACATCCGTTGGACCTCGGTCCCCGAGCTATACCACCCAGCTCGGAGGAAGATCTTCCCTTTGCATTCTTCAGTGTGGCATTTATCCATACCATCGGCTCCCTACAGGTTAAACATTTATTGAAGAAACTTTATAGTTTTGGATAGGTTAGTTAGGTGTACAATATAACATTGGAATTGCCATAACTATAATGTTAGCATGTTCTTTTTTTTTAATTTTAAAAGGAGGCAAACGAGCAGGCGGCTCACCTGATAGAAAGCAATCAATGATGTGTTCGTACCTGGCCGGTGAGTGGCTTGTCAAGCGAGCAGACGGTGGAGTCGATCTCCGCGTAGATCTGGAACTGCGGCAGATTGGCACGCGCCGACCCTGCCCCTGCCGCGCCCCCCGCCGCGCGCACGCTGGCCGGCGTGATCTCGCACCGCACCGGCTTCAGCGGCGCCGGCTCTTGCTAAATATATATTTTTTCTATGTAATTTATAACATAAAACGCTAAGTATTCTAATAAAATTTAAAGACTGTACCATTATAATAATTTGGTTAACTTTGGTTAACTAACCTTGAAGTCCCGTTGAGAAGAAATTTTAAGGTTCTAGGGCTAGAATCACAGTTAAATAAGCTTGTGAAGAACATTGCCTCAAGTGTGACTGATATTGAATGCATGAATGAATGAATGAATATTTATTAATATCCACTCAACATATACACAGTTACATTAATAAAAAAGGGAAACTAAAAATAACTAAGTGATAACTTAGTGTAAATATAAAACACAAGTTAGCTTATGCAGATATAAAATGATGTATGTATTACCGGTCTATACTGTACAAAGAATTGACAGCTAGTATTCAGCGGCTTGTTGAGAAATGACCTCTTCATACTGCACTTGAGCGTATACATGATGTTAATAAACACTCCGTGATAGGTCTCCAAAAGGCCCGGGTAGCCTGGGGACACTGCCTGCTTGGCCCGCAGAGGGATCTCAAAGGGAATCTCAGTGACACCCACAGGGATCTTGCCAGGGGGCGCCAGCTCCACGCTGGTGCTCACCAGATTAATTGGCTGCGGAAAGGGATATTGTTTATTTAATATTTTTTATACCAAGCTATTGATAATCTACTTAAAACAAGAGTGTCATTACTTAACTCAGCTGAGTCAAAAGCTTTTTAGTTAGTACCTTGATGCTGTTGGAGAAGGCCTCGAAGATGCCGACGCTTTTGGTGCTGAGCTGCAGGCTGACGGCGCCCTCCATGAGCAGCATCAGCCCCTCGTGCCGCACGTCGCCGCCGCTCCCCACCACCACCACGCCTGCTATAGTCTCCTGAGACAAAACATGAGCTGCTAGTGGTTCTAGGGCTTACTTTTAATGATATTTGGACACAAAGAATGTAGTGTAGTATACGTTTTTGTACTAACCCCTTCATGGTACACTTTGCTAGCTCTTTTTAGGTTTATTGTGATATTTGAAGACATTCTGCACAAAGTGTTAAGTTACAAACAATATTTCAAATCAAAAATTTCTTAGCATTAATTAATTCATTTTCTATTATAGTAAGAACGACAAACTCAGCAGTACTTAGCAATTCTGCTTAACCCAATTTATATTATTTTTCTTGATACAAATAATAATGCAAAGAACAAAAAACAAATTCTGAAAACCGAAAACGTCATTCTACCCATCTAATTCTAACCAAAACAAAAACAACATAGTTTTTTTTAAAATTTGGTTAAAGGAAAACCAAGGGATCTATAAAATACAGCCTAATTTCCGGTTAAGTATTTTTGCAAAATGGTAGATGTTTTGCGATTGAATGACGGGTTACGCTTACGGATAGTGATGGGTCGTGAGAAAATTCTCCAAGTGAGAATATTCTCCAATCGGGAATATTCTAGAATTTTCCTTTTAATTGAGAATATTCTCAGATCAAGGAGAATTTAAAATTGGATGAAGATTTTCGTATTTTTAGAAAAAACATGTATTCTTTTAGAGGTTTTGAACTACGATGGCAGCATTGTATAAAATAAGTAGGTATCTCAGTTTATTTAGCTAATAATTAGCACAGTACCATCGTTTTTGCCGATAACTTTGCGAGTAAAAAATTATTTTAAGTTTCCACCGCAATATTTTTTATGTACAAACGTTTTGTTTAGTCGCGCTAGTAGCGTAGCATGTCTACGCCCTCTCCCCGCGCCCCGACCCGCCAGCCACGCACCGCCGCCATTTTGTTTACATCAGTTAATTCCCTGCCGTCTATCAGCGAAAAAAAATTGTCTGATCTCTCATAATTGGAAAATATTTAATAAGTTACAAACTTTTGCCAAGAAAACCGAGGAACCTAATCCAGGTTTGGGTACCTACGCCATAAGAGAGACAGAACAGCATTTAAACTCTTCGTAGATTCGTTCACACTGTGTATCGTAAAGTAACCCACTTCGAGTAGAAGTTTTCGTATTTCAGAAGACATGTTATTAAAATTTCTTGTCACGATTAGTCATTATCATTAAGGTTTTTTCATGTTGATTTTGAAGAATTTGAATTATTTAGAGTTGTTAAATCTTGAGATCTTTATTAAAGGTGATTGTTTGAAAATACTGATGTGTCTATTTTATCGCCAAAATGAATTATTAAATTTTGCAGGAAATTTAAAAAGAACTTACGAGAATTTTCTTCGAAATATTCTCGAGAATATTCTCGCTTACAAGAATTTAACCTCAGGAAAGACAATAATTTAAATTTTCCGTGTGAAATATTTGTAAATAAAGCAGAAATGCAATCGCAGTTCCATTAATTTAATCAGATTATTGAGATAGTCATCCAATTCATAAATTCTCTTAAATTCTCTTCCAAAAGAATATTCTCGAGAACTTAACAGCAAAGTTCTCACTGAAAGAACATTCTCGGGAATTTCCCATCACTACTTACGGATGTAACTTTGGCATAAAACGAAAATATACTTTGAAAGTCTAAAAAAACAATTCATTATTATTGTGTTTATAAGATAGACAAAATTTTATATTTTTAAGTGTCGAGATTAAAAATTTTGTAGTCCGAAGCTAGCATGAAAAATGACAAACAAATCATAATGTCAAACTAAAATTATTGAAAATTCAGTTGAAAAGAAAAGTTCGTCGGGGCAGGTTATTTTGCTAACCGGCATATCAAAATAATTACGATAATTATTTATTCGTACGTTTGTAATAAAATATTTTGTCGTGTGTTTTTTGATATCAAAGTGTTAGTTATTTAGTTTGTGTGGAAATTGTTTTCCGTTGGATTTCCCAGTGGTTAATTTGAACAGGTGATGCCGACGAATACACCCCGAATGGATCGATATCGGTGACTCGAGTCTGGACTGTATTTTGGTGGAGCATAGGGTGGTAGACCATGGAGAAGTCGGCTCGACCACGCACAGCGCTCAATGAGTGCGTGAAGGTGGTGGTCCGTTGCCGGCCGCTGTCCGATAGGGAGAAAAATGAAGGATACGATGAGGTATGACTTCCGAGGAGCTATTGTTTGTGTTGGGTGCTAGGGCTGCGCAGACTTGGTGCGCAAACAGTCTCGTATGTTTATTAGTACAAAAGCTAGATTATATTTTTATCGTAGGTAACTTATATTATTTTACAATTGCACTTTACTAGTAGAATACTCGCGATTCATCATAATTAAACAATGTTTACCAAAGACTTAACCATCTAAGATTATTACTACGTTAAAAGTGATACTTTTAAAAAGAATGGACCCTTATTGTGTTTGTAATTAATTTAAAAGTACCTACAACAAGAATATGAGTTAATTTACGTGCGTAGGTCTGGCGACACCCGTACCCGTCTGCTGGTATTGCCGTCCAAATCGCGAGACAATTCAAGCCTACACAATAGAGCTCTAAAGTAATCTATGATAAGCAATGCAGAATACTAGCCACTAAACAATCACTTCCAGTGGCACTGCTCAGTAAATAGAGAAAGAAACAAAAAGTTTTATTTATTGTTTCATAATGATGTAGGTAATTCAATATCTTTTGTGTCCCTAACAGAAATAAAAATAATAAGTATACAAGAAAACGAAAAACTTAAAATTAAATGGCTTAACAAATAAAAGATTCTTTTGAGCTTACAATAGAGAAGTACCCTACCTGCTGTTGAATAATTATAATTTGCTGGTGCTACATATAGGTACAAGGTTTCCACAAGGTATAGTGTTCAGCTGGTGAGTCTAAAACCTTAACCTATCCATCTGCTATGTCTGTTGGCGGCTGCCATGCATGCATGCATGCATGCTTGGCTAAGCATCAGGCCTATAGCATTTTTGATGGACATGTGATCTGTGTAATGTTTTTTGAGTTAAAAGATAAACATAAAGAAAAACAGACTTGCAACAATATTTTAATATTGATTAAAATAAATGTTGTAGATACCTTCTGATTATAACGTTAGACAGTTATAGTTTTAAACATAAGTTTATCTAATGCCATATCCAGTAAAGCTTATTACAGGTATTATTCCATGGAATGTAATTAAGAAAAGCTTAAACTATCACTAAATGATTTCAACAATTGAATTAATAGATTAGAACTGCTCCAGCCAAGGTTCAAACCATATTTGAGTCCTTATTATAATTGTCTGGCCCCAACTGAACTCAACCCAACCCAGCACAATGTGGAAGTGATTTTCTACACTAAACAATGCAAACAACACTTAATTAAGCTGTTTAAAATTATTAGTAGCCAGAACTGTGCCTGCTATAGGTATTATCGTGGTACTACCTAAACTGCAGAGAAGTTCTTCTAAAAATTGCGAAACTAACTAGTAGTGTTACTACACTACTACTACTACTACTACTACTGTAGTAGTTCAATTTTTTTTTTTAAATATATTAGCTACACACTGTCTTACATCCATTGCATTATTAGACAATATGGTGGTTTAGCTCATATATGGGCAGTGATAACATTCTCATAATGAATGAAGTACGCGCAATGCGGCCCTAAGTAGGTGAGGAGTAATGTCCATACGCGGCAGCTCCTTGTTAGGCATGGAGTCCGCAGACCCGCGCGGCCTTCGCGGCGCAACATGTGTCGCTCTCAACAGATTACCTACTTTTTCCTCCCAACAACAGCATCAAATAAATGTAATATGACAGTCATGGACTTGCTGGACACAATCTATCCAAGTCGGACGCACAAAGGTTATAATAAACACAGAGCATGATTGAAAACCAGAAAAAATATGAAAAAAAACATCCTAACAAAAACGGTTGTCCGTTTAGGATGAGCAGTCGAGCAGATGTTTGGACGACGTAACCGTTCTGAAAGTTGTTTAGAAGAGGATCATTACATCAAATATAATAATAATATATTATGTGAGGTAGATAGGATTTTGGTAAAACGCGATGTCTCACTTGAATGAATTGGTGAAGATTTTCCTGATCCAACCTTGAAATGCTTGGAGAAACGTTTTAAGATTTATAGTTTGAGCAATCCGGCATTCCAGTTCTTGTTTTATTAAGGTACCTAATTCACCCCGACACTAAGTAGTGAACTCAGTACAGACGTTAAATTTTAGACAAGGGACTGCTGACGCTGCAGCCGTGCGACGAAGAGCGGCGCACTAGTAAAGCCCAGTGGCCTGTTAAGCTAGCCATCATAGCGACATCGTAGCGAGTCAAGCGAGTGTGATGTGCTTCGGCCCCTTCAGCGCCCTCAATACACAATAACATCGGAAAATCTGTTATTCTAAAGACCGCGCATGCGAAGCGGTGATACTGAAACGATAACTCATCGTCAGACAATTTGTTGAAACGCGACGGTGTAATTTGCATAATACCTACCGCCGATCTGGAACGCATGGTAACGTGCAATTTACGCAACGGCTTACTTCAAACATTGATTTAAACACGATAGCGACGAATTCCTTACCGCGGAATGAAAGCAATACACAATAATAAAACTAATCTAAAAGTATGAAGCACTTGCGAGAGCTTCAATTATGTATAATAGTAGTTGGCTCACGGCCAATGTTTGAAAACGCCGAACTTTATTGGTCAGAGATAAAAAAAATGAGTGTGCTGCTGTGCTGTTGGTAGTTAAAAATATTTCTAATTGTTTTCTATGAACTTCGCTAGAGTTGTATAAACTTTATAATCATCAAAAATTCAAAATCGATGGGACTGAGCATTTTTTATGAGAAAATTATATATCTTCCAAAACTCCACTTCAGATTGTAGCCATTGAAGCACTGAATGTTGAATCATTTTATTGTTAACAGGACTTTCGTATTGACTTTGTTATGATCCTATTGTACTGTCTAGGTGTCGAAGAAGCAGCGGGAACAGAAGTGGTACGAGCGGCTGTCCACAAAAACTATAGCGGAGGATAAAAAGTTTGACGGCCCCATACAGGTCTGAGCGCTGGCCGCTGGCTAACAAAGCGGTGCAAATTGGACAGATGGTGCACTAACACGGTCGCCACACCGCCAACATGGCTGGCACTGGAGGAAATGCTTTAAAACATAATACTATAGCACTAGGTTTCGGATCATCCATCGTAACTATGGTAACCTCAGTCGGTGCAATTAAAACCTTTAAACATAAGAAACAGGTGTTAGTAATGCAGCAGTGGGTGTAGATAGTGGTGGTGGTTGTGGGTCAGGATCCACGCTCGGCCCGTCCAGGAAAGCCGCTGAAGCCGGCGCTGCTCGCGGCCATCGTCAGTAATCATCATTCACGCGTAGGAAGTACGGCGCCGCCGCCGTCATGAATTATTAATCATACGTAGCTGATAGTACCTAGGTAATTATACATTAATAGCACACATTCTGCAAATACTAATTAACAAATAAAATTACATCGCCATTAACAGGTAGATCAACGTTCTTATTGCTTTTTATTTTGTGTTTACTTATAAGATCCGTGCATCGGAAGTTCGGAAGATAAGTTGCTGTTGGTCCCGGATGTGCTTTTGTCTTTGAGGAAGGTCTGAACCCGTGTTGATGCCTCTCTAAGATGTTTATCAGCAGCAATTACGTTACACGTATAACATAGAAAATTAAGATAAATGTTGATCGGTTGCTAAGTTTCACTGGCTAAACGCGAGACTAAAGCTATCAAGCCAATGCTAGAAGCTTGCAAACTTTCAATTTGACTTTCCGAAATATTCTTGGATGAAGTTTCTATCTTATCTTTGACATTGGCCTAATCATATCGATCAGCTGGTCGTTATCGTACGTGAGGGACACAATCACCATCACAGTGTAGCACGCAGGTGGACTTGTTTAAATCCAAAGGTGCCCAAGCTATTAGACCCTTGAACATGACAACGTTGAGTTTTTCTTTTTATTTATTCTAAAACGGTCATGCTAGCGTCTGTCAGGTCAGGAGACAATCAGGAGAGAGTCAGTTTGACGACCTCCTTGGTCGAGTGGTTTGTACACCGGTTTTCATGGTGTCGCCATCTCTGAGATCCCGGGTTCGATCCCCGGTCGGGTCAATTTAAAAATAATTGTTTTTCTAATTGTTTTCTATGTATAATAAGTATGTATTTAAGTATTTTAAGTATGTTTATCTGTTGTCTAGTAACCATTTAACGAGTTTCATAACGAAGCTTCTCTTGGGCTAGTAAATTGTTGTGAGTAGTAAGGAAAGTTTATTGATTTATTTATTTATTTATTAGTCGACGATAGTTCATTATTATTCTCAGCACGGCAGTCCCGTCTGGCAAGTTAGCAAAACACAATGGAGTAGCGTTGGGTTAGGCTGGGAGTGCTGGGAGTGACCGGTGCGTGTGCGCAGGTGGTGCGGGTGCGGCCGGAGCGCGGCGCCGTGCAGGTGTGCAACCCAAAGGGCCAGGACAAGCTGTTCACATACGACGCCGCCTACGACGCCGCCGCCGACTCGCAGACCATCTACGATGAGATGGTGAGTAATACCTACATATTTTTTGTTAGTTAACCGGGAAAACGAGCCTACGGTTGCTTACCTTACCGAAGACGGCCACTGCAGCCCATGGTAGCTTGCGAGACCAAGGGAATGACGTGAGCGCTGCCAACCTTATTCACCCTGTGCCCTGAAATTTCACTGGATCTAGAACACAAGGGCAATGTAATACAATTTTTGTAGCTTTTGTAGACTTCTAGAAATAAGTATTATCGTAGTTATGATTATTCGCATAATATAATTTTACGCAAATATTGTTGTGAACAAATTACAATTTGAAAAAAGACAGCTCGCGACTTCGTCCGCGTGGAATAGTGATTTTCGGCTAAATTAAATGCATTGTGCCGCTAAAGTGTTGAAAAAAAATCACAAGCGGGATTCGTACCCGCACCCCATGACATGCCGGGTCAGGTGCACTACCAACTATACTATCGTGGCTCAATCCAACTCGCCGAAATTAACCAACACCATCTACTCTTACTCTGTAAGCCAAAGGAGCCCTATTCAATGTTTTCCAGTCGGATTCTGACTAAATCCTACCAGCAATCCTAGACGGAAGAGATTTTTAAAAATTTGTAACAGTTCTTCTGAATGTTTTTTTAGACTTGCGCACGTGTTTATAAAATGACATTGTGAAGATAAAGAATCGCAAACTTAAAGATCGAGAGATTAAATTGAAGATATGCATAACAATCAAAGCGATCGCAAATTTGCGAACAGCATAAAAATATTTTCAACGTTGATTTCTTTTCATTCATTTTGAAGTGAAGACAAGAGCGGAAAATTGCATTCCCGTCACATACCTACTGCCAAGAATATGATTTCCCGACATGTCATTTGCACATGTGAAAGCAATTTTTGTTTTAATAATATTTTTATGCGTCTCTTCGGAGATTACGGCTGAACCGCTGTGCGCATCGTGCGCCACAGCTCGAGTGATAGAAGCAATAATTTTAGCGCGTTTGAAATGCTGTGGGCGCGCACACTTCCATTAGTCATTCTATAAAATAGACGCCTCTTGAAAAAACCGTTTCTTGCCTATAATATTAGCAGATTTACTGTAAAGTATCACAATTATGAATATTGGGTTTTATACTTAAAAATCAATATTGTAAATCAGTAATTTCAACGGTTTTTCAGTAAGGCCCGCGTCGCGGCTAAACTCCTCGTGAGTTACCCGGCGACCTCGCTCCTCAAGCCGCGCGGTGCCATTAACAACAACTGATCAATAATGTTCCTATCTACTGACCCTGATAGGTAGGGTATGGCAGCTGGAACTACGGGTCCGGCTGTCTTTTCAAGGTTACCACGGGAGTTTCAGATCCTAGACCCCCTGCCGGTTATGCCTTCACGAGCGTCTCCGGCAGGCCCCGGACATGGTTTGGACTCGTGGTGGCATGTGGTTAGCTGTAGAAGTGGGAATGATCGTCTGCCTGGTTGAGGTCAGGCCAGGCTTCCATTTCGTGCACAGCGAGCGGGTCCGAGTAGCAGTCCGGAGGGGGCATGACGCGAAAGGATCTGCGGGGCACGTGAGTTGTCCATAGTTGGTTGTTCTGCTCGGTGGTATTCATTGAGTAGGCTTCCAACATCTCCGGCACTAGTCTGGAGAACTAGTAGAGGCGCCCGGCCCGCTAGACGCAAAAGACTCCGGTTGAATCAGCCGCGTAGGATTTTATAATTGATCAGGTGCCTGGATGGGTACCGAGAAGTGAGTGGGCTTACAACTCCGCCACCAAAGAGGACATTTGGTAGTCGACTTTAGAGTTGACGTCCCGAGCAGTGGTATCTGCGAGTTGTACTTTTAGTACAACGAGAAGTGAGCGAGGTTACAGCTCCGGTAACCTATCTGGATATTAGGTAGTGGACTATACGTGTCCACGAGGCAACTAGCTCGAGACACTAGTCTTAAAAGTACCGGATGAAGGATGCGTACCGGCGTGTTCTGATGTGGCGTTATGACCTGACGTAGATGGTCCCTTGTGCTTGCGTAAGGATGTCCGACACCTAACTTTATAACCGTAAGGTTGGTAGGGGTGTCAGTATAAACTTTAAGTTGTGATCAATAATGTTTACCTACTTGTGCTATCATTATTTCAAAATTTAAAAAAGGTAATTGTTTTTATAGAGACAACGAGTGTTGAACTGTTGACGCTTATCATGAATCCTATGATCGATGTCGACTAGGTACCTTATATTTAATAGCATTTTCATCGTAATCGAATATTTGTTATCGAAGAACTGAAAATCCATTTGCATAAAGCCGTATACTATAGTATAGGAGGAACAACCTGATACCTACCTTACCTACCTACCTATTGTGTGTGAAATATTTAAATATTGAAATAACATCCAGCATTTATTATTAAAATATTATGTGGGAAGATTATCTAACTATGCAGACTATGCTGTACTGCAATTATAAATATTATATCAGCGGCGCGCGTGCGTCCATCACTTATTTACGCCCATTATGTCGCCTGCTGTATGTTTTCCTATAAACACTAGCTGTCTTACCACTGAACGATGTCTATAACTATAAAACAGATGCTGTCACTGTTTTTCCAATAATTCTAGACAGAGACACAATATTTTGGACATGCGGTAACTGTAAACCAGAGTAGTAAAGCCCTAAGTTATGGCCGCTGAGGAGTGCTAACATTGTTAGATATTATGTCGCGTAAAATGTGCAACATATGGTTCAGGAAAAACAAACCAGGTGTACGTACGATAATAAATAATTGTTCGAAATTATGGCCTTTTGTTAATCGTAAGTTCATACGAGCTGTAGTGCGCAGGCCACTGTGTGCGTGCCCAGTGGCGGCGCGCGCGCGCAGTCAAGGCTGAGTGGGTGCGTCAGCGTCACTGCTCACTGTGGCCCGTATTGGCCGTTTTCAGGTGGTCCGTGGTCGCTCACGTTAATTTGTTTTGATTTGTGTAGATCGGACAATGGCCTAATGCAGCGTGCGAGCACGGTGATATCATTCAATGAGGTCGGCGTGTCGGCGCCCGCTGGCGCGAGGCTGCAGCGTTTATTGTTTGCTCTGTATTGAGTTATTTTTTGATAAATGGAACGCCTCGGTGGCCGAGTGACGGCGCTTAGTCCGGTACCTGAAGGTCCCGGGTTAAACTCCCAGGTCGGGCGAAGTGTGTTTCGGATATGTCGATGCATAACCAGGGTCCGAATTTGGCAAGCGTGGTCGTATTGTGATGATCACTTGATCTCAATGAATGAAGCCCTGAAGCCTTTGCCCAGCAGTGGGACTGTCATAGGCTATTGACTGTACTTACTTTTGATAAATTTACAGAAAAATCATATGATGATACCTTAGAGTCTTAGGGCCTTACAAATAAACAAAGATTAAGGTCCGAATAGTTATTCCGTGTTTTGTCTCTTTTACTCTAATTTGAAATGACGTTTACATGACAGGAACAAAACACGGAATAACTATTCGGACCTTATTCATAGTTTATTTTTAAGGGGGTTAGAGTATTATATTTATTGCATTATTAAGCAATAGGTTCGAAGTACCTACATCTTTGTTTATCATTTATTTTTCAATCGCACTGAGTTGATAAGATAGCTTAACAATATTTCGACTGATTAATGTTATTTATTATGCAACATGGTGTCTTTTTAGTAAAAAACAGCGCTTTTATCTTCACAATGCCGTTTGTTATAACACCATAAACTCACCGTGAATTGGACTAAGATTTTGCAAATACGAGAAATCTATATTTAGTTTCCATTTATCTTGCAAATTAGCAATATCCGAGGGACATGGTTGTGTGAATGCTTTGATTGCAGGTATTCAATGTTGACTCTAGCCTCGCTGAACAGGGTCAAACGATACACAATAAACATTATAAAGTAAAACTGTTTTGAGATAATGAAACATGATAATAATATTCTTTAAACTTATTTCGTATTGAAATGGGTGTGTATAGTGATCGGTTGTAAGTAGTGTGTATACGTATAGTGGTCGGGTGTAGTAATTATAGTAAAATTCAAGACACCAATCTTTACTGGGTTATTTAGTTAAACATAGGCGGGACACCCTGATCTCTTTTGCAGTATTTCCGGACCAATACGACTTAGGAATCTTCAAGAAACGAGCCTATTCCTTCCTTAAAGGCCGGCAACGCATCTGTGATTCCTCTGGTTTTGCTGTCCATGGGCGGCGGTGATTGCTTCCCATCAGGTGACTTGCCTGCTCGATTGCCTCCTTCAAATATTTAAAAAAAAAACCTACCTACCTACTATAATGTCTGTCTGAGAAGGATTCTTAGTACAATATTAAAGGTATAAATGCATAACCGGTGGTCAAGCTGGTGGTTCGGTCCGTCTGGGAGGTGAACAGTGACCACCCTGATAGTTTATATTTAGATGGCCATAATCAATTTCAGCCACCAAATAGCATTTTTTTATTGCTATTTTCCGAATTTCGATGTGCAGCGTGTTTAGATATATGAATATATATTTTTATGAAGTTACTCAAGTGAAATCACAGGGCATAGGACATAAGATTTTTATTTTTTTAATATGTAAATAAGAACTGAAGCTGAGGGTTGTCAATGTTACGATGACCCTTAGTGGTGCAAGCGGTAATGCAGTGCGTTGGTTCCTTTCCATCAGGCGGGGCCGTACGTGCGTTTCTTCTTAATAAATTCAAATGTTTGAAAATAACCCATTGTGTGTCGCGGTCAGGTCCGGCCGCTGGTGGCGTCCGTGCTGGACGGCTTCAACGGCTGCGTGTTCGCGTACGGGCAGACGGGCACCGGCAAGACGCACACCATGGAGGGCTCCGCGGAGCACGAAGGCATCATCCCGCGCGCCTTCCGCCACATCTGGGCGCACATCGAGAACAGCGCCTCGCCCGACGTCACGCACCTGGTGGCCTGCTCCTACGTGGAGCTCTACCTCGAGGACGTGCGCGACCTGCTCGCCAAGGACGGCAAGAAACTCACCATACGCGGCCAGGTGAGACAACCTTATGTAAACGTTTCAACAGGGCAGGGGCTCCTGCTGGCTCCTATCTATGGCCTTTATATTGAGCGAGTAAACTGCATCCAGAAATAAACTGTCTGACTATAGCAATGGCTGATGCTGGCAAGTAGACTAGGTACGTCTTTAATTTGCTATTAAGTGGGCTACTTCTATTTTGATGTGGGACCACGCCTCCAAAAAAATTTCAAATGTACCTATTGGGCGTGGTGTACCGGCGTTTCCGCGGAAGATTACCCGTCAACACCACCGGAACAGCACAAGCTAGTGCTTAATATACTATCATAGTTATAAGTTATATATCTACTAACAAAAATTGTTTTATATTGTATGTATGTTAGTCTGTAAGGTATTTAATTTATTATATGTTTCTGTTTTTACCATCTTATACATTGTGTGTTGCCTGAAATAAATTATTTATTATTATTATTATTATTGTTATAAGTTGTAAAGAATTCCCTCAGATGATGGACTTTCAGTATCATCATGACGCTTTTTTAGCGGCAGTAACATAAATAGACTCTTGGTCTTGGTTTCTAGAAAGACCTCGACGCTGCACCACAGATTCAATAATATTTATCACGCCGTATTTGCAAACGAAGTATAGGCGAGCCTGTAGATTTTTAGCTTTACTAGGCTGCCAACATACAAAAATAGTCATGAGTAAAGCATCTTGAACGTCATCAGACAATACCTACCTATGTTGCCAGTTATCGTCGTTTGCCTTTATAAATATTGTAAACTAACCATCTGTCGAAATGACTTTTGGTTGTTGAACATAATTAGTTTACCTGTTAAATATTCTGCTCAAAAAAATTAAGTAGGTACGGTAAAAACTGCGACCTTAAGTCGAGTGTTGAAACTGCCTAACTAAATAAATCAGTCGGTCGGCGCGAGGCGTTGCTTTGTCGCGAAACGTCAATATTGATGGAAGACGTGCCGCGCGCACTCGCGACCCGCGACCGCGACCGGACGCAAGCGCGCCGCAACGACAGAACCATCAGAATAAAACATTGTGTTTGTTTGTAAACCATGACATCACCAAACAGTGCCCTAACAATGGTGCCCAGCCATGCTTTGGGCTTGTTTGTTGTTCAACAGCCTTCTAGCCAGTCTAATTATTTTTTAAACGCGCCGAGTAGCTAACAATGGAGATTTTAGAGACAAAAACTACATTTTTAAGTGCACTGAGCCATACAGACCAATTTAATACCCAACGAAATGATAATGGTTAATGTTGTAAGTCAAGGAAAAACTTATTACAAACTAAGATTCGTTCATGTTTACAAAGTTTTAGTTACCTATGTAACATATAGTTAGCGTAATGTAATGTTTCATTGGCTTCATGGACTCACGATTCAGATGACCTTCAGTTGCAATCTACGAATTTTCTCAAACCTGAAGTAGAAGTTGTAAAGGTGCAGCCAAGAGATCTATTAAACGTTTATTATGTGTAGTCAGTTCTAGTCCGCGGTTATCCTTTGGCTTAAAGTTTCATTTATGTAAGTTATACGTCTGTTAATTTCTCCAAAAAAAAATACTCTGTTGTTTTCTAAAGTTTACGCGAACACTACACATTGAAATGAAACAACTTTTACGGATCTACTCGCGTTTATTTTACACATTACTTATTTAATGTTTATCCTGACGTTTCATTAAATAACAATGAACATAGAACATTAAATAAGTAATGTGTAAAATAAACGCGAGTAGATCCGTAAAAGTTGTTTCATTTCAAAAATACACTGTATAATATTACTATCGCTGAAGGAATAATGTTTCTTGTTGCAATTTATACTATGAGCGACTACCTACCTTTCTACTATAAATAAATACTATACATTGTGATGATCAAATGGAAGTCACTCGAAACGACAAAAGAATTTTGTGATTGACATAACGCAGAAGCAATTTTTCATTAACTTGGTACAAAAAAAATTGGCAATGTATCAATGTGATCCAGGGACTCGGCGGACGGCGCGGCTGAGATGAGAGGATTAGCTTCAAAACGTCGTGACTGCTCTATAAATATTGTCAGATGGCCGTCTCGATGGACAGGCTACAACGATAACGTGTGGCATCCGCGGACAAGCTCGGCCATATGTAGTAGGTACCTATATGTGCGCCGATCGATCGCCGCCGCCCCGTGGTGAAGGTTGTCGCTCTATGCCTTCGATCTTGACCCCTGCGCCCCCAGATGTATTGGTCCCAACTAATTAGACACGTGAGCTTTATAAGTTTTTCGGGGACAACCTAAAGAAAACTTGTTAGATATAAAAAATAACAATATAATAGATTAGAATGGAACAGAATAATTGTTTATTGATCATTAATAAGATATTTTATGTTTAACTAAAAAATGGGTTATATTATATCTAGCTATTGCGTATTTTTATTACGTTGATTGCGATGGTCCATGCTAATTGATGCTTATTTGATTGTGCAAAATCAATGCAAATAAAGACATTACTTAGGTAGTCATAAAAGTTATTTTGTTTTTTGCTTGTTACAAACATAAATTATATTTCATAATATATTATTTTATTCGAAACGATAGCAACCCTTAATACAGATAGACAGCTCAACGCTCACGCATCAATTAGTCTGATTTGCCAATCAAAACACCGATATGATACGATCATACCATGCAAACTGTGTGTGTCGCACGCGCGTCGTCGGCTGCTCGGCAGATCAGGCCGCACCAGTTTGGTAATTCAATTTGCTAACACGTTGGATTGAGTATTGAAAAGTCTGTTAGAAATAACACTTAGCTCACTTTGATACCGAGCGAAATCTAAAAGCTTGCTGTAGTAGACAAGCCCAAATGTTTGGAAACATCTAATCTTACTAGAGCTGGCCTGGCAGCAGAACAACATCGTGGCTCCAAAATCTAGCCGAATGGTTCAACATGACGAACTCTATCGAGCCTCAACGACACGGGCTATGATGGTAGCCTTCTTGGTAGCAATCTTACAGCAAATGCTTCCCGTAGTCATCATCATCAGCCCATACACGTCCACTGCTGGACGTAGGCCTCTAAAAGTGCACGCCACCGAGCACGATCCGCGGCTACTCTCATCCAGCTCTTGCCAGCAACCTTGCGAAGATCGTCGTTCCACCTAGTCTGAGGGCGTCCTACACTACGTTTGCCGATACGCGTAGTAAGTTCTCCAAAATACTTGTACCACTACGCGTGGAAACTTATTTGATTATCGTGGCTAGGAATTAAAAAATAAAAATAAAATGGAATCGAGATTGTCGTTTGGTTTCCGCGTGCCGCCCCTAGCCTAGCTGCGGATAGTACATAGCTCTAGCTTGTTGTAATGTAATTAGCCTCCTGCGAGCTAGCGACGCGTGTGGCGAAAACGAAAGCGCAATTTGGACAAAATTAATTACCGCTGAGTGTTCACTTTTATTTCATTTAATAATATGTGAGGTCGATGTCCGCGCATCTCCCAGGTGGCCAGACGGATCCCTAAACACTTATCTGATAGATATAGCTAGCTATCACGATTAGGCACATCACAAATACCCAAGGCCAGCGTCAGATAATTATTGACATAAATCATAAATCATAAATTTATTATCTATTCCGCATAAAGGTAACGAAGAATGATCCATTAACCAAAATTGTTTGCATAACAAGCCGAAATCACCGAAATCCAGACTAAAGTGTTTAAATAGAACATAAGTGTTTAAATAGAACATAAAACAATAATGGGCTGTATGTAATGTCAACCCACTTTAACTCGACCTTGGGCTGGCCCTTGTGACTCGGCGTTACTGGGCGCAATTACACCAAACAACAAATTTGTAACGCTCATACAATTACAAATAAAATTATGCAGGTATATCAGATAATCAGAATAATTAATGTAGCTTATACGTTTTGTCGAAAGCCAAAATAAACGTGACAAAATCATTTAAACAAGAAACACATTAGATAATAAGCGGCGCACATCAAAACCAACATTTATGTTATGTTAACAAACTGTAGAGAATCCTCTGCTATATTTTTTACGGCTGTTTGTTATTCTATTTCCTGCGAAGCTGTCCTTCCTCGAATATTCATACTGACGCCTAGTATAAACGCTATATTTGTATGATGACATTCTATGCAGTTGGCATAGATTCTTCCTACATTATGAATGTAAAAAAACCACATCAAACTCTTTTATCTATCTGCCAGCTGTACTAACCGGATGCCCCGTGAGGAGTCGAGGTCTTGGAAAGTAGCTCAGTAGCTCCTCACCTCATAACACAGATGGCGAGTTGTGGCGAACGCCGTGCCGAGTCTTTGTGATGGGCATACTTTTACTTATTTTTGTAGCGACATCCAAGCTCATTTATGAAATGAAATGAAACATATTTATTCGGAGCATCTATGACAACTTGACATAATGGACTTTTTAAATTTATAATTATGCAACAGAAATGGTCACCACTCAGCTTATGCCATGACATTGACGTGCCAAGGCGCTGATATTCTGTGGAACCAGTCAAAGTCATACTTTGGAGACAATCGCTGCAACTGATGGTTTTAGTCAGTTCGAAGGCATAAGGAACGCACGGCTCTTAAACTGTATGAATTTCATCAACACCCGCTATGTAATTTGCAATAACCTTGCGCGAATGTGGTCTGATGCGCCCGAGAATTACCCGCTCAAGTACCGCGCCGCGCTCGTGTGCGCGATTGTGAAAATATTAATGTACGTAATGGGCAATGGCCAATGCTGCGCTGACGCAACCTGCTTTGTTAAACAAACCTTCGTGGAGGATAGCGTTGCGGCGGCGGCCGGGTACTGCTGGTACTGCACCATATCGGGGAAACGCGGCCCTTGAACTGCGGCGAGCCATCTCGCGGATTGTAACTGTCTCCAGCGGCGAGCTCGTTTATTTTCAGCTTGACAGTTAAGATTTACGAACGAGCTGCCATTGAAATTGTGGTCGTTCATTTGATTTTTTGTTAAGATCTTTCAACAACGATAGAGCTTTGGAGATCGATGTGTACCTAATTTGTATGTGTATTTGAAATGTACCTACCTAATTTATACTGGAACTTTTTCTGGTCTGATTCTGAGTCTGATTTGAAACATTTATATTTTTTTATATTATAAACAAAGCATATTTATAGTGTTCCCTACTACCTCGAAGTTAAGTGTATAACTGATTTAAACCTGCATTATATGTTAAAATACTCGTTAAATTCTGTAGGTCAACATTCGTAACATTCATTCCGACTTAATTTCATGAGGTCGTTATGTGAAAAGCATATTAATTAGTCGTAAATGCTACCACATATTTTCGAACCTGATTTTATAAAGTTCAGTGTTATGTCGGGTATTTGATAGGCCGCTGTGGTTTCCATCTACATTGTTGTTGTATTGTGTGCTTACAATTGGGTGAGCAGCCAATGTCCTCTTTATTGCGTTGATGCCCTCAATCAAATGATCTCAATTGAATACTTTGTTGGGATTATGGTAATCTCACCTAACATACATTGGCTTGTCAAATTATAATGAAAATTGTACTGCGAATATATATTTCCATGTTTAGTAACATATTTGTAAGCCAAGGGCAACAATGTGTAGGTACTTACCTACTATGTTATATCCAGTGCCCGCAGCTAACTTGAGTACTAATTCTAAATCTCTTTAGAACAGCTGTTTGTATATTTATTTATTTTATAGTTTAGTTCCATAGCGTATGGAAACGATAAATAACTAAGTATAGAAGTAAGTTAGTAAGTATAGAAGCGTGTGGAAACGATATAAACTAGTAATATTGCTGCGTTTCGGTTGGAAGGGTACGGATAAGACAAGACTATTGGTGTCTTGCGCGTCCACGGGATTGGCTGCGTTGGCTCTTTCCATCATGCGGGCCGTATGCTCGTTTCTCGGTTCAGTATATTAAAAATAGTGTGTATAATGCGCAGGAGCTGAACGGGTTCTACATCCCGGAGATGACGTCGGTGGTGTGCAAGTCGGCGGCGGAGATGGTGCGGCTGATGCGCGCGGGCAACCGACACCGCGCCGCCGGCCGCACCGACATGAACGAGCACTCGTCGCGCAGCCACGCCGTCTTCCTCGTCACCGTCGAGACCGCGCACCGGGACACCAACCGCATCCGGTAACACTCGCATTCACACATTGTCATCATCATCAGGGCCATACACCTCTTTCGTCGCACAGCACTTTTAAACGTCATCCGTTACCCATTGTTGTTTTCTGACAGTTAGTGATAAGTTAGCCAGTCCCTCGGTGGTTGATGACGGGTGAAGTGGGTATATACAATAGCCATGACCGCTGCCGGAGTCAGGAATAGTGAGGCTGCCGGGGACTTCATTAATTTTGTAATGTATATTTTGGATCGACTGACTGATCGACATGCAACTTCACGTTCTACCTACTAGATACTGACGCCTCTAGCCTAGCGCATACTAGAATCCCAGCTGATACAGACAGGAAAGCATGCTGAATTTAGGTGGCAAGTGGCATCAAAGCGTTTGCATCAGAAGCATATTTTCTATTAAAATATACACTCTTGCATCGTGCTCATTTCTGAGTGCGACATGTGTTAAACTTTACATTTATTTAAATTTGTTCGTAAAATACACACAAATCATAATATAATTTATGTTATTATTTATAATATTTGCGCAATAATGACATATCGATATTTTTTTATATGTCAGGTTTGAAATAGCCTTAGCACTTCTCTAGCTTCACGCATATTGTTATTATTGACTAGCTGTTGCCCGCGACTTCGTCCGCGTGAGCTAAAGGCTGTAGTCTGTACAGTTTAATTTTTATGTAGGTATCTATTTAAGCTTATTAGGGTATAATAAAATTTATCGGAAATTTAGAAAATTGACATTGTATTTACCTACGTACATCTACTCACTCTTAATATCCTTTCAGCTGGGAATGCTGAGATAGACAAAGACAATCGATCTCCATTTAGTGTGGTTCTGGCATACTTCCTGTGACTCCTTTACGTCCATCATTATTTTCATACATTATCTCTTATTCTTTCGACTATCATCTCTGCCATGTACATACATATATTGAGTTTGAAGCACAGAATCGTCCCGTTCATACAGATTCTCACTCAGTTTCCCGTTTCAATTATCTCTCCACATACATTCAGTATACAACACCGTTTCTCGGTGGGTTGCGCGTATTTGCTACGTCATACAAACCTGAAATGGGTTTACTGACGCTCAATTATATGTAATAAAATTGGTATTTTACAGCTCAGGTACTCGTCCGGAGACGTCCTAGGCACTGGTGTATCTTAGCTAAGATGTGTCTACTGTTATACTGTCCAACCACGGACTTCAAAATTTTTTTTGCCTTGTCCACCGAAGCTGGATATCGAGTAGCAGGTAGCGATCCAGGATTATTGGTTGTCGGCCAGAAGGCACAAAAAACTATTTACCAACTATGTTCTTATTCGTAGATACAAAATATCAATAAATTGAGAACTGTAATGAATTATGTTATTGTCTATTAGGTAATACAGTATAGTATTTTATGTTACATACTTGCGATAAATTTGAACTTCTTCGTGGCATCTTGTTAGGTAGGTAGCTTTTTAGAGGTAGATCACAGGACACAGAAATAAGTTACCTCTAATAAAAAAAAAACTGAAGTCCGTGCCTCTAATACAGTTGTACCCTGCAAATTTAAACATTTTTGCAACTCTGATACCAGAGGTAGCTATCGTCTTATGCGATAGAAGAATGGAAAAACCATTTTTCTGTAATCTAGAAGTATGTACAAAATTCATTCTTTATAGGTTTTATGATATTAAAATTGTTATGATATGTACTTACTTACTTATATTGTATCATTGAACACAGATTTATCCTATAAACATGTTAAGAAACCAAAGTAAGAAACCGCTTACATGTAAAATAAGTACTGAAATAAGTGTTTAACTTACCTGCATCAAATGTTTCATAAAACTTTTACACAATGAATAAATCTTATTTGAAAATTAATAAGAACTGAATAAGTACTGAAATATTTAACGTACCTGCATAAAATGTTTTAAAAAACTTTTACACAATGAATAATTAATATAATTTGAAAATTATTAACAAAACAGAAATAGTTACTTAATCTCAGAATAATAACTAAAGTAATTAGTTATTGTTCTGAGTACATAATGCATTGCAAAACATCAAAATTTTCTTCTGTTCGTTTCAAAATTTGAGCGCCAATTTTTTTTAAATTTTCCTGTTCTCGCGTTTTTTCACCAAATAGATTTAAAAAAATAACATTAAGTATTATGGGCAACGACCCAAAGGTTTATACAGCCAAGCTATGTAATTCAAGATATCTTCTATGTGCAATATTTAAAAAAATAGAGACATGATTTTGGGCAATGATACAAAGTTTTATACAGCCAAATTTAATGAGTTGGTAACATTTCTATGCATAACTAAAAAAAGAGACATTGTTTTGGGCAACGACACAGAGGTTTAAACCGCCAAATATAGGTAATGTTTTAATTTTAACATTTCTGTGTATTAGAAAACTGCAATAAGCGCCGCGCGCAGGCGCGACTAAATAGCCATATTATTATTGGTTATTTTGGAAAATGAAATAAAAGGTGTACCTATGTACAGCCAAGTTTAATGATGTGCGTGATTTCGAGCTTGTTTTTATTTTCCGTCGCTTTACTACTGCGGTGCTAATGTTCGCTTAGGTGCCTCACAGATTTATAAAGGGTAGGTAACCTTAGAGAGTAACAAAACTTTTCTAAAATAATAACTCAACGAACCTATCTAACAGTTGGTCGCGTAAATACGTATATCAAAATTTGTTTAACATTTTTCGATTTGTATGTTATTCTCCGAAATTTTCTAAGCATTTTGGTGATAACCGCATCAAAATCGGTATTCTCATGGCAACTGCTATCAATGATAGGCTCAAAAGGGCAAAGAACCCAGAGCCGTAAAACACTATAGCAATAGAGAGCCAGAGCCTCAAATGCCAGAGCCGTAAAACTCATTAAAAAAAAATCCCCTATGTTACATAATAAACAACAGATGCCAAGCAACCAAGGATTAAATCCCAGTTTAGACCAAATCAAAATTTAACAATTTTCGAGTATTTATGTAGCCTATGTTATTCTCCGGAATTTTCTTAGCATTTCGGTAAAACCGGATCAAAATTCGTTCAGTAGTTCTCGAGTTTATCGTGTTCAAACAAACAAATACACAAACAAACAAATAAACAATTTCTTTTTAAACTATTCTATCGTGTTCCATAGGTGATTTTAAAGTATTTTTTTTATATCTTGCAATCACAGATTTTTTTAACCCTACGTTCTTATTATCACAGGGTGTCTCATTTAAATCGGTCAGTATGGGAAAGTCTGAAACTATAAAACATACGAAGATCTGTTCTTAGAAACCATGTCATCGATTTTAATAAGAAGAAAAACTGCATTCATACATTTAAAAAAAACCTGTACTCAGCTCGGGAATCGAACCCGGTTGTTTTGAATAAAATAAACTTACACTATTTCTATTTAGATATCGATTGTGTAGGTCTTAAGCAGTAAATGGCTCTTTGAAACATGATGTCTAAAATGAATAAAATGCATTGTTTTCACATACTTTTATTTATTTTAGAAGATGTTCGAAGTGACCACCGTTTTTTACAATACAATATTCAACACGTTTAGGTAACGATCTTACAATTACAAAACCAGCAAAGAGGTACAAACAAACATAGAGACAATTTTACATGCCTGAACTTGTTGAATGTAACGGTGGTTACTTCGAACACCTACTAAAATAAATTAAAATACATAAAAACAATGCATTTTATTCATTTTAGACATCATGTTTCAAAGAGCTATTTACTGCTTAAGACCTACACAATCGATATCTAAATAGAAATAGTATAAGTTTACTTTTTTCAAAACAACTGGGTTCGATTCCCGAGCTGAGTACAGGTTTTTTTTTAAATGTATGAATGCAGTTTTTCTTCTTATTAAAATCGATGACATGGTTCCTAAGAACAGATCTTCGTATGTCTTATAGTTTCAGACTTTGCCATACTGACCGATTTAAATGAGACACCCTGTATTTTTTGAGTATTTATGTAGCCTATATTATTCTCCAGATTTTTCTTAGCATTTTGGTAAAAACCGGATCGAAATCCGTTCAAACAAAAAACAAACAAACAAACACACATTTATTGGCACACACTAGTAGTTCAGTAGTTCTCGAGTTTATAGGGTTCAAACAAACAAACAAACAAACAAACAATTTTTTTAAAAACTATTCTATCGTGTTCCGTAAGTGATTTTAAGGCAACTTGTGTATTTTTTTTTTATATCTTGCAATTACAGATTTTTTTATCTCTACGTTCTTATTATATGTATAGATATGACGATGACGTCAGTGTAAGACGCATTGAACGCTCTATGAACGAAACCCACATACATCACAATCATCATTGTTAGAGTAAATTGCCATCACTTTACACGTGGGTACAATGTTGGGTACCCAAATATATTTGTTTTTTTTAAAAAAGCAAGTTATTGATGAGTTGAGTGGAATGGATTATTCTTCTTGGTTTGAGATATCAATAGTCTGAGTTTACCTCGGGATATCGAAATTCATTTCGCCGTTTGACATAAGTTCGGCAAAACATTTAGCCTTTCTGTTAAGTTACTGATCAAACAAACAACTGACCAAAATATATTAAACATTGACATTTCTATCATTGATCGAATGAACGTTTGGTCGAATAGACTTGGTCGAACGGACGTTTGGTAGGAATAACTGTAAACTCCACTTTGAGAGAAAGCTGAGAAAATACTAAAGTGCATTGTAAAAATCTAGTTAAAATTCTGCTAATGACACATTATTAACAACTACCTACAATTTTGTGAACTCCATTCAGCTAGTATGACAAAAATAATAACCAAGCACAATATTCCCAATCCCATCACGATCAAGAGGTCTTAGATCTGTGCGACAAGCGATAGAAAGCTACCAATACCGAGATACCAAACATCCACTCGACCAAACGTTTATTCGTAAATGTTTATTCGATCAATGATAGATAATATGTCAATGGTTATATCGACAAAATATTTTTTGGTCATTTGTTTGTTCGATCAGTAACAGAAAGGCCAAATGTTTTGCCGATCTTATGTCAAATGGCGAAATGAATTTCGATATCCCGTGGTAAACCCAATAGTCGTAGCAAGATTTAGCCAGCGAGCTCTGATAGTCTGCTGTAAAGAAGTGTATTATTGACATGAAAACCAATGTATTGGCAGCTCAATTGGCAGAGTTACTTTCCATTGTTTTTACACCTCATGTCCTACTGTTTATATTTAAATAAAGCTGCAAGCTAACAGTATCATTAGCATATCGTAATTGGTGTAATACCCCGACGGAGTATGAACGAGTAGTGGCCGGCAGTTACTAACGAGCGACGCGGGCTGACTCAACCGCTGCCTTGTTTCAGGGAATATGCCTTTTTAAATACCTATGCTTACTGTATTGACCGCTTGCCAAATGAACGGCTGACACATACGCCCTTGAGGATAAGGGTCGTTTGATCCCAATTTATGACGTTAACACGGCATTTGGATTCTAGACGATTCTTAATCTTGTCCATATTAAGACACGTTATTCATACTAGTGGTAGGGTTGATGATGGCTTATGATGATCGTCCCTAGTTATTTAATAGTAGTTTCTAAGAAAATAAATTTATAAAAATAATAGCTGAATCTTTCGTTTATTCAACGTTTAATGATCCTGACATCTGTCACTCTGGTAAATTAGAGTATGCTGTCACACTTCTCAGAACCTTGAGTGGAATCGCTGATTAGGTGGTCAAACCAAGGCGTCAACCAATTGAGTTGGTCGCGTGGTGAAGCCATTACGCGTGGCGTGGGCGCAGGCGCCGCTCTACATACGGCCGCACTCGGGAGGACGGGACCGTTTCTAAGGAGAGCGGAGGACCGAGCCTGACGTTCAATTTTTTTTTTTTTATATTTTGAAAACAATTTGTGTGACCCAAAATGGAAAGTTGGTGCGATGATATTTTCAAATTGGAAGAGATTTACCCTAGGTATGTCTTTAACCATTAATCACTTGTTGTACTATTATTTGTTGTACTTTTGAGTCAATAATAAATTATTTTATTATTTATTTTGGGTAATCAATTATTTATTTTAGTCTTATCTGTTCAATAATAATTTAAACAAACTTGAGCTTGACTGTGGATTACGTCCTTTGAATATACATTTACTAAGGAATACATGCATGCATATTTAATAGGGTAATTCTATTTGGTCGTGTTTAGACTTAATTACGCAAAAGAGCCGATAACGTAGATAAAGATATCGATCGTAGCAAACAGACAATGAAACATTGATACACAACTGAATTAAAATTATCAATATAGAGGACTGGTAGGCTCCGTGAGGCTTAGAAGTTGGTGTGATATCACTATATTTATCGCTGTCAAGTGTGTATTTTCTTAATCGCCGTTATATGGCTGAAGTATTTAATACGTTTTGTGATATTGTACCCTGACTATGTGTAGAGTCGCCGCGCCCACGCCCGCGCCCGCCCTCGCGGTACCCTTCCCCTTCAGCATAGAACTGAATACCTTCGTTCAGCTTCAGGTCACCTACTCCCGCGGCTGGTCGCTCAACTTTTTCGCGCCGGGGCCGCGCCAGCCGCATCGTGCGTGCCGTTACGCAATGGTACGCGGCTCGCGTCTAGCCGCTCGGTTTGATAACATGAGGGTGCTTTTCCTTAGAAAGGTTTTCCTACCTTAAAAGGAGGACACGGAATCCTTACCGGATCACTTCGTTGTCCGTCTGTCGGCCCCACGGTCGGCTCTATATTGTTAAACCCTTTTTCACAGGAAGGGGTTGAGATCCTAACTCTGTCTAGGTGAGACTAGGATCATGAATTTGGTAAAAAGCAAGGTCTCACAGAACAAGTAGATAAAGGAAAGAATCCAAAAGTCATTTATTTCTGTTTTTTCTATACATATCACATTAATAATTTTTTTTTCGACACAATCACATTTCAAGATTTAAGTTTTTTAATGTTGATAGATGTACGAGTATGTTAGTACTTATGTTAATCTGTTTTTTTCCCTTGCAAGGTTAAGTTTGTTTGCCAGTATCGGTATTGAAAGCCAATTCGTCAAGACTCTATTACCGGGATGGATGGGCTGCCTATTTACCTATCGCACATAGACCATTCAGCTTGTACGAAACCCGCGGGGCGCGAGTCCGACGTGCAACCTGCACGTTTTTTTGATGTGCCGTGCTCGTTTGTGTCACGACTCCATTATGAGGTGTTACAGCTAGGATAATGCAGTATGAACACATTCAATTAATACACTATTTTTATTTTTATTTATTTCGCAGTAACATAACATTATGCAAACTTTATATAATTTAGACCGCAGATTTGTAATAAAGTGTTTGCAACATGTTAACGCGAACATGCTTACGTCGTACTCGTCTGCCGATTACTTAGTGGTGTTGTGTTTATTATAAATATTCATGTAGCAGGTTTATCATCATCTATCAAAGTAATGATTCCGTTATCATGCCTACCTATATCTACCACGGCCAGTCGTCAAGTAAACACCAATACGAGTGGTTGCTTGACGACACCTACGCAGGCCCTCGTTGATCGATAGCGCCGCCGTCACTTTATAGCCTTCAGTCATTGTTTTTGTGAAACAAGACAATTATCACGTTGCGAGGATACTTCCGTATACGTACTCTATCACAAATCGTACCCCACCCTAACCTCAGAGAAATAAGAAACCCTAACTGATGTTATTCAATCAGGATTAAACTTCTGCTATATTTTTCACATGTTACGTGAAATACCTATTGAATTTAATAAATAATTATGACTATCTAAGGAGAATAAAACCGTACTTCCATCCAATGTACTTTGAGACAAAGTCAAAGTATGTATTAGCTATGCGTACTCGCGAAAGTGTATTTGAATGAGTCAATGCCAGCCAGCATTCGGTCGATCCAACATTCCTCGTGGTGTATGTATGTACGTTTTCAGCGGCAAAGCGTTTGCTTCACGCGTCTGCGGGGAAGGGCGTGCTCCGTGAAGGCCCCGCGGCTGCACCGCGGTAGGGCTGCCGCCACGACGACGGAAGCACTAAAAATATAAATTAAAAATACATCATTTTACAAATACCTATTTAAATGACTAAAATTAATTGTGTTCTAATATAAGTAACAATATAATAAATTTATTAATTCAAAAGGTAACGTTGCTTAACTCCGAATAGTGTAAAGGAAACTGTTAAACTCATAGCCTGCTAGACTGGTAATAATGATAGTGAAATCGGTCAAACATTAGTAAATAGTATCTGCTAGCCCTAGAGCAACGCTTATAATGCGCACGCGCAGCCGCAACGTTTGTTCGGCGCACGCGTCACTTTTATTGTTTTTGCTTTGTCCGCGCGTTGTTCATTCAAAGCGTTTTTAGCCGATTGATGTTATCGCTATTTAGATTATCTATTCTGTAATATTAACCTAAACAATGGCGCCTTGGAACATCTTTCTCTGTAACGATCTGATAAATTATCTGTTATACGTTTTTTTAGTACCTAATAATTTCAGATTCACTTTAGAGAAAGTTAAGAGAGATAAATTGTGTGGCTTGAAGCTTCGTTATTTTGTCTTCTTTACAGTCTAACTATGCCTAATGAATGTGGAGGCTGGAGACATTGCCAAATGCTTGATGAACTTGTTTGCTCTTTACATTTCCAACACAATTGAAGAACAACGCGTAACATTACACCATTGTGTCCCGGGGCTTTGTTTACATGACTCGCGACGCTGCCATTCTTAAGATCCGTCGGTGGCTGGTGGCATAAGAGTTTCAGCTAAATACTTGGCTCGCCGCGACTTCACCTTACAAAGTTAACTCGTTGATTCTCGTCACACGGAATAGCTTTAGAAGTTTAATGTTTTAAAAAACTGTACTTTTTGAAACAGTTATAAAATCCTCAGTGCATTTGGGAAAATTAAAACTTTTTTTATTTGTTTTTAAGATTTTTTTGAGGCATTAGCTGTTAGAAGCCACAGCCACTTGTAGAGGGCATTAGCCCGGCGTTGTTTTCGTACACGCCGCGTTATCAGACGCGGAACTGCGAGACTTCTTATCGGCCCGCACCCCGACGCCACAGCTGGTGACAAACAGCGGCCGTCTCAGGATTCGTAAAAGTGAGTCACCAGGTCATCGGGAGAAATCTTCGCCTAGATCAATAAAACAAGATAGTACTTACATGATTCATTCTTAAGTTAATGTCCACAGACATTTATAATTTATAAGACGTCATATTAAGTGTTAATCGCAGCTTATGCCGCAAGCACTCGGATTAGTGTTTAATGTTGACGATCGTCTACTTTTTATTGACCGATAAAATGTTTGACAATACTGGCTATTACACTTTGGTACCTATGTTTTAAAATAGGGCACTTTTGCACACAATAGTTTATTAAAAGTCAGTGTTGTGCGGCTTTATTTATATATTTTTATACTAACTAGATTTATATATTGATATGTATATTATGTATATTTTTCCTTTTTAGAATTCAATTTACACATTTCCCTGTTGTAAGTTCGTAACTTACATAACGCAACATGCAAATAGTCAAATTCATCAATAACTTCCTATCGTAACACTTAACACCAACCAAACATGATGTAAGTAGGCAGATACCACTTTGTAGTTAGTTTAGCGCTCACTTTATCTTTTACTCAAGTACAAATATGGAATATGTCGTAATCGTGAGTAACGCGTATCGTAGTAGCGTGGGCTGACAATTCGCACCGGCTGAGCGCCGAGGGTCGCCAGCTGTCTTCCTATGTCTTGTTTTACATGTGCGATAGTCAGCGACTCATCGGCGCGTGGGCACCCCCGCCCGCTCGCCTGCATGTATTGCCTAAATAAGCGTTCATCAATGACAAAGCACTTCCTAATTCAAATATTTGGAGTTCCTAAAAATTGCTATTCACAACTTCGGAGGTTAACACGTTGACTGCCGCAAAACCAGACACAATAGAACATTTATTGTTTGTCAGTCACCGGTGACCACCACGGCGATTAAAGACTTAAATAAATAATTATTATATTTTTGTATAAGCTCACTCGTATGTTTTTGGATGATGCTGAGATGCGCATTAAGAAGTTTGATAATATGTTAAATCAATTAATTTGGTTCATGTATATAATAATTATAATAATAAAACTTAAATTCAGATAAATTATCCATATTTTTATTAGTAGGTACGTTTGTAACATTGAAACTGATAACATCTTCAGTCGTTTTGTGGCTGCTTTCAAGTTCAGTGCTGAAGATATTTGTTAACGTTTTCCCTGATCTCATTTGTTGCTTGCAAGTGGACGACCACAATGTTTAGCCAAATATTGTACGGAACATTGAACATTGTAACGATCTTGACCGTATTTTTATCTCCAGTCCAATGTTTATGTTACATTTATGCAAGCGGTAGTTTATTTAGGAGCACGTGAAAATAACTTCGGAGCATTATGTAAATATTTCATGTCGTCAACTCTAATAAAGTGTGTTTATCTTATGTGCACCATGTTAATCATCGCTTAGTTAAAAAAATATATGAAGAATTATGTATCCTTTCGGGTAGAATATTTCACTTGTTTTATTTTTGTTTCTAAATAACACAAAACAAGTTTTATTTATATCAGTATTATTTCTTTGCTTTACCTTTCATTACCTTTACTTCGAAAATGACAAGGCTTGCTTCCTTCTGCTTTTCAAACATAGAAAGGGTAGAAAAGTTAAAGTATTGTGCGCTAATATGCCTCCGCCCATGCGAGCCTTATAAAAAACGAATGTATGCTAATGAATCAGAGCGCATCATTAATGATTCATTAACAGCGGTGGCTGGCGTACTACACAGCGCATTGTTTCCTGGAACATGCGTATTGCGTATTGCTTTCGCGTGTAGAGCGTGTGTCAACGCGCGTCGTCGTCGGCAGCCGGCTCAGTTACAATGTTTAGTTGTTCAATGTTGCGGAAAAAATACCATATAAAATATTACTTCAAAAGTGTTTTTTCGTTTAGTATGGAAGAAGACTAAATATTACGAAGTTGCTGATATGACAAAACCAGGCTGAAAAGCACAATATATTTAAAGTCCGAGGACGCTGAAAATGCCTCCTGAGTGAGGCAATCAATAAACTTTCCAAAAAAAAAACAATAAGTATATTATATCGAACAAGTACTTACCTTAGATATAGTTATTATAGCTTTTTGTGTTTATGAATTGTCTTGAGTATGTAATTATGCTGTTAATTAATGTAATTGGATTTTTACCGTTTTAATTAAATAAATAAATAAAATAAAACATACATGGCGCTCTTCTGAAAGAAATCGAGCCGTATATCAGTAACGAGCAGTATGTTTGGCCCGGGAGGTCCGTTAATACAAATTTGTTGGCTCTAGTTGAGTGTCTCTCTAGCGGCTTGGACCGCGGCAAGCAGATTGATGTCATTTATTTTGATTTTCGCAAGGCATTCGACAAAGTCGATTGTAACATCCTTATGTTGAAACTTGATGCAATGAGTTTCTCTCCTCAGCTTACCAAACTGTTCGCAGACTATCTCAGTGATCGGCGCCAATTTGTGCGGTACGGTTGCTATGTCTCGGACCCTTACCCAACTCCCTTTGGTGTGACTCAGGGTTCGATTCTTGGCCCATTGCTATTTTTAATAATGATCAATGATATAGTCAAGGTTCTCAGGTATGCGAAATGATTGCTTTATTGATGATCTGAAGATCTTCGCGGAAGTAAGTTGTGAACAGGATTGTGCACTCATACAGCGAGATATCGATGCTTTGCACGGATGGAGTGTTGCCAATGGACTGCAGTTTAACCTGGATAAGTGCTTCGTTATGGCGTTCGGTCGTCTCCGTTCTCCAGTCCTTTACCAGTATATGTTAGGGAGTAAAGTTATCAACCGTACAGCCTCCATAAAGTACCTGGGGGTGACTTTTGATAAACTTCAATCAGCAAATATTTGCACTTTCGAAGAGCTGCTTTAGTCGATTGGGTTTCATGTTGCGTAATCTGCGTGACTTCCATGACTCTAAAGTAAAAAACTCCTGTTTACTAGCCTTGTTAGGAGCAGATTAGAGTCTAGTGCATGTGTGTGGAACCCACATGAGGCTAAGTACAAGCTAATCTTGGAAAAAGTTTATAAAGTATTTCTTAGATACTATTTTAAACGTCTTTACGGCTACTATCCCTTTCTGTATCCCACAAAGTTTCTGCTCGGTAGCCTAGGAATGAATTCGTTGGAGGTCAGGAGAGTATGTGATGAGATCTCGATTGCTGTTAAGATATTGCGTGGGCGTGTTGATTCTTCCGAATCTGTTGAAGTGCTGTCGAGGCTGTATGTGACCAATAATTATTTGTGTGTGCGAGCGAGTCGTAGGTCGTAGGCACCGTCTATTCTCGCGGCTCCCGTGTCGCACGGAGACGCGCGCTCAGTCCCCACTCTGCCATATGTATACCACCCTTAACGCTATCTTGGTTACTTTTCCTGATTTGAATGTATTTGCTAATGATATGAAATCGTTTTTGTCAACATGTTTGAAGTATTGTGAAAATGTGTAAATTTATAAATATTATTTCTTATATTTTTTTTAATGTCATCTGATTTTATTATTGTAATGATTTTGATTATTTTACTATAATAATTTAGATTTTTGTTCATAATTACAAAAATCTAACTATGTAATTGGGAATAATCCTGTATAATTATTAAAATTAATAAATAAATATTTTAAATGACAATACTGATTTAACATCACCAGATTTAGGTTTTCTCTTAAGATTCCATTTTGTCACATTCTGCTTCACGCTAAACAGTCCTCAAGGTCTTGTCTATTTTTTGGTCTTAAGATTGTCATTCGTTTGTATCGCAAAAAAAACAAATTGAGCTGTCAACAAAATTACTTAAACCTAGATTTTTACTTTTGCACTAATCTTTGGAAACATTCGAGTTTAAGGCCATCAGATTAACGAAGCAAAGCGAAACTTAAAAAACTTATCTTGTTTAAGATATAATATAAAATACCTACAGAATATAACAAATAATTATATGTGTACCTAACTACCAGCCAGTACGGGCCTACGTAACATAGTGGATTATGGCTACTATGCGTAAAGGAGGCCTGATAATGATATCAATACCTATAGTGAACTCTCTCACGTAAAGACAGATGATGTGCGATGATACAAGCGCGTGTAAGTAGGAAGCGGTCAATAGAGTAGCGGTGCGGAAGAGGGCTCGCCGGGCCGCAATGGGCCCGCGTTGACTCACGCCAATGCGAACGACACAACTTGTTGTAATTGCGTGCGATGGCCCACTGGCGGAATTTCTAACCAGGCAGCAGTAGAAAATATAAAGTACTAGATGACCCGGTGAACTTCGTATCACCTACATGTATTGGTGAAAAATATGGTCAAAACTTAAACATTATCGGCTGGGGTGGGAAATTACTCTAAACATTTCTTGGCCAACATCCAAAAATATAACAATTGCTTTCAAATAACGTTGTGTGGCGCAACGCATATTGTACAGGAAAATTTCATACCCACTTTCAAGGTAGTATACCATAATTATTGTTTTTGATAAATTAATAATTTCCCACCCTAAAACTAAGGAGCGTAATGGATGTGGTGGTAGGACCAATTGTGGCAATTTTACTTTACCACCAGCCCAACATAATCTAGTAGATTCACCGCTGTATTTTAACGCTTTACAATATTGACAAATAGTTGTCATTTCCCCAACTGTTACGGCACAATAATCTATTGCCGGGTCGTAGTGGAATGCTACTCGTTCCAGGTTTACAGAAACACTACATCTTAGGAATCGCTCTATTTCATTGTGTCGTGCACTCGTGCTCGCTGTTGTTGTGTTTGGTGTGCCCGAACTCGTTCCATTCTAAGCCTATCTACTTCATTATTATTCACTGTGGAACGCAATACTGCCATACAAACGAATGTTATCATTATCTGTCTCTCGCTGGTTGTCAGTGCGGTTTGCATGTGTGTTAGCTCGTCACACATTTGATTGACTTCGCGACCTAAGTCAGGTCCTCTTCTCCTTGACATTTTAAAATAATAACAGTAATACAGTAAATAAAGTTTTCGCGCACTGACAAACTGATGATAGATTTTAATAATCGTCTTAAAAAAATTTTTTTTCTTTTTTCGGCTGCATTAGTAGTCGTTAACAACCACCAATCCGCACTGGGCCCGCGTGGTGGTTTATGGCCCGTTCTCCCTATTCATCTATAGGGAAGGCTCGTGGCCCAGCAGTGGGGACGTTATGAGCTGATGATGATGATGATGATGATGATTTTCTTTTTACGACAACCAACTGACACTTTTACACATTTTTATTTCTAAAACAGAACTGTTTTGTATTCCAACAAAACAGACCAAAGAGATCAGACCTCATACTACAGCTATGAAACATACACAATACACACTTTAAATATTTGACAACCAACCAAGTGACAAAAGACATCAAATGTTTTCACAGCTAGGAACATTTTGTTGTACGTACCGCTTTGACAGTTTCCATGACAACGAAATAAACAAATAATTTTGTATTGGAAAATTAAATTGCCGTTTTTAGTATTTTCCGTTACTTATTATTTATGATTTTCACCGCTTAAACCTTCCCTGAACTTCCAAAAATACTTCAAAATCAAAATTAGCCAAATCGGTCCAGCCATTCTCGAGTTTTAGCCCGACAAACGGACAGCAATTGATTTTTATACATATATATAGATTGTTGGAATTGTTTCTTGAATATAATTATTATTCTCTGATCATTTCATCAAAAATGTACTAAATATCAAAGCATTTAATATAAATACACTAATTATCTCTAGTAATATAAAAGAGGTACGTATTGTTTCTTGTCATTAGGCCCGTTTCGACCACACTTGTCGTTTGTAAAGTTCCCGCTGGTATGTTTGCAGCGTGGGCAAGTTGAACCTGGTGGACCTGGCGGGCAGCGAGCGGCAGCGCAAGACGGGCGCGTCCGCCGACCGGCTGCGCGAGGCCGCGCGCATCAACCAGGCGCTGTCCTCGCTCGGGAACGTCATCTCCGCGCTCGCCGAGAACAGCCCGCACGTGCCCTACAGGTGTGTACTCCGCTGGCAACATCACTATCTCACTTATGTAACTATTTAAAATGTCGACAGGACCATCTCGCTTCTCTCAAGCATTCTGTTCTATGGGACTGTGGCTTCAGTCTTAATGTTGAGCGAGTAAATTACAGAAACAAACTGTTATCAAAATCGTAGCCTAAGCTCACTATACTTAAGATCCCTATCCGTCCGGGTTTCACCGGATTTGTGCTAGTTTAGAGGGCGTCCGGGGAGCGTCCGGGCGAGGTTTCATTTGTAGCCCGGGTTTTAAAAATTTAAATCTTGGGCCGCCGCGCCGCTGAGCGACGCAACGGCGCCGGCGCACAACCGACGAATCGACACCGGCACTGCACTAGTAGTGATAGGACTCGAATCGAAAATTAAAACTCGAATCAATTCGAATCACTGTTAAAATATTCGAGTCATGATTGGAGTTGACTCTAGATTCGTATTTATTGTTGGTTCGAAACAATTCGGATCGAAAAGAAAATTTGACATGTCCGGGTTCTGGGCTCCAAAATCCGGGGTTTTCATGCGTCTTGTCCTGGTTGCCAAATTTTAGAGATGGCAACCCTAATTATACCTAACAAGCCAGCCTACTTGCTATTGGTTGTTCTGCGAGTAACTGGACATCAAAAAAATTTACTGCCAACATAACTGTTCGGTACAGTGTGATGTGAGGCTAGGGTCTCCTCTTCCTTAGCATCAGATAAATATTACTACAGTTTAGTATATTACTACAGTTGTAAATTGCCTCTGTGGTGTAGTGGTTAAGACCACCGGCTTAGACCCGTACTCGGTTTGGTTGGTGGTAAGGCTTGTTTGCCCGCCTGGCTAGCTACCACCATGTTAACTAAATATGTCGCCATAACATCAATGTTTGTAGCATTGTTGTGTTTAGCAGCTAGAGATATGATAGCCAGTGCCTCCGTAGTTGAGGGTTACGGGTGAAGTGCGCTTGCACCTTCGGCCTTATCGTCAGTTAACATCAGGTGTGATGAAGGCCAAGTGCTTAACCGTATGAAAAAAAATTGTAGTAACTTGGACGTAGTCTATAAAATTTATAAAATACAGTGGGAAAAAAAAATAAACGCCTACCCGACCCAACCAGGAATCGAACCTAGGTCTTCTGCAATCCGGGCGGCTGCACTGACCGCTATGCTGTCGGGAAGACTAACGTAAACGCTGAATTTTGTCACTGTTTTTTAATTTTTTGAGTGCTAATAGCGGCACAGTGCGCCAACTATCCAACGGTTATTGCAACTGATGGCTATGCGGATTCATCATTGCAGATGAAATAGGGTTATTTATAAATTTTATAAATATTTAATTTAGCTTAGTGCAGCAATTAGCACTTGAAAATAAGAAGTAAAAATTTAGATGATGTGTAGCCCGGGTCAGGCTCTAAGGATTACCTGAGAGAGTGAATATGTATTTATCTGTAGTGTCTGACGTGGATGTGGATGTGGGTGTGGTGGTTGCAGAGATTCGAAGCTGACGCGCATCCTGCAGGACTCGCTGGGCGGCAACAGCAAGACCATCATGATCGCCAACATCGGGCCCGCCGCCTACAACTACGACGAGACCGTCACCACGCTGCGGTATGCGCACCGGGCCAAGGGTACGCTCCACACTCACATATTTAGCCCTCTCTGGGTGGCTGTCACCCTCATACTTATTTTTACAGTTTAAGATCCAGTAAAATGATGAGCATAGTGGCATGATAAAGGCTTCAGACAATAGGCTGCGGTAAATGCGTACCACTGCGAGGGTCGTTGCTTGTTTACATAAACGGTCGAATAAAAAAACAATTACGCACAGCTGTAATTTAAATATTTTTAGAACAATAATATTGTGAAGTATTAATTGCATAATTACTGGTATATGGTGGTACTTATCGAAATAAGTACTATTAATTAATATAAGTAAATAGTTATTTTCACAAACCTCTAGCTATTCGCCTCGCTCGCGTAAAGTTCGACAAGTAACCAGTCTTTATCTCGCCTCAATCGCTACAAGCCATCACGTGAATGTTTGACTAAAATGACATTCCAATCGACAGCGATAAAGAACAAGCCGGTCCGCAACGAGGACCCGAAGGACGCGATGCTGCGCGAGTACCAGGCGGAGATCGAGCGCCTGCGCTCGCTCATCGAACAGCGCAAGGCCGCCGAGCGCCGCCGCCCGCGCCCGCGCGCCAAGGTCGACGCACGCGCCGGCGACCGCCCCGGCGACGCCGCCGCTGAACAATGTGAGCGCTTTTGTTTTTTCCATCAACAATTTTTGTCGTTACAAACAATAGGTTGGAGCTTCTCTTTAAGCTTTAAGGCCCGCTCCTCCTTAATGATTTTACATACATACAAATTCATACTGTGTTACTACACAAGAATAGCAAAAACAATACTGGGATAAAATAATAATTATAATAATCCCCTGAATAGAATGTGTACTTACTTTAATGAAATTTGCACTTTCTGTGATATTTTCAATTGTAGTGATCTTTATTTCAAGATATCACTCTTTCACTCATAGACATGCCACTTGGAAAATAATAAGTAGACTTTTATTATTTTTTATTAGAATTGTACCTAATTTTTAATTTAATTGTAACACTTTTCCATTTTTTTTTCTTTTTTTTTCTAATCGTCAATTGTCAACCATTTTGGTAAATGTTGTGCTCAATTCTATTTGGGCACAGACATGTACTTTTATTTTTTTGTTAATGTTATTATTGTAAGTTTTCTGTCTGATCTCCGTTACTGTGCCTTAATGTATAAATAAACAAATAAGAAAAAAAAACCGTTAACAAAATATACAAACCAAGACTTATTATGTTAGAATATTATGTTTATGTATTGTACGATTACGCGTACATACTTTGTTTGTATTTTCTCTTTAGGTCAATGAATCATGCCTACTGACAGGTATTTTATTTATTAAATACCGAAATAACTTTGCGCAGAGGCAATATCGTAACCAATGAGGTTTATCCGAGGTGCGATTATTGATGAACGATCTAAAGAAAAGGGAATTTGGTACAAAACTATTCAGTGTCAGCCTCTTCGTATACCCTGGTTTTATAGCCATGAATTGGATAGACAGTACATAACATTTATGAATAGACTTCGTTCTGGACACTATCCATCTAACAAGTTTGGATACCTTATGAAAGTAGTAGAATCACCCAACTGCGAAATTTGTGGCGTCGTTGAAGATATACAACACTTGTTGGTGGAATGTGTCCGTTACCAAGATCAACGAAGAGCGTTTATGTCTAGGTTTAGAGTAAATGAAATGAATGTTGGTGTATTTCATGAGATCTTGGCTCAACCATTGTCAGAAGAAGCCAAGAACTTGTATCATGTTTTGTACCCGCCGCGACCTGCACTTGGTTAATTCTAATGTTCTGTGTAAAATTAAGCATAGGGTCCGATAGGACTGACATATCGTAATCGATAAAAGTCCTTAAATTAAAAAAAGAATTAAAAAAAAAAATACCGAAATTAAATGAGTGCAAACTTATCAACCGTGCGTTACTAACGTAATGTAATGTGCATGTATATGCATAGTAGTACATAGCTGAGATCTCCTAATCTTAGAGTATTTATTAATTAATTTGGATCACCAATTTATGGTACAGCATTTAAACATAATAAAAAGAAAACAAAGAGTGTCCTTACAATAATAATACAGTATGCATTTATACTAGTTTAATAAATCGGTACAAATTACAAGCAAAAATCTAATTTTATTGAAATTTAATTGCATTAAAATAGGATAAAAATATATTTTTTAATATTACTAGCTACGTCGTCGTAGTCTGAGGTATGTCATGGCATTTATTTAAGTAGCTTTTTGAAACCTACGAGTTTCTTTTAAAGCATGCATACTGAATTTAGATTGGCCCGTCCTAAAAAAAGAGCTTAATCATTTATTCGAATGATTCGACAATGGTCTGTTCTGTAGGCTGTTAGATTACCTACTGAAATTACTGCGGGTAGATATTTATGATCATACAAAACGGTCTTAACATCAACATTTACCAGTGTTCGTAAACATCTATTAATTTAATTAATGTAACATTGTTACATCACATTTACAGCTGAGGAAGAAACAGAGAGCATAAAAAACGAGCACCTACTAGCGGAGTCGACGATCGAGCAGGAGAAGTGCAAGACCGAGGAGCTGGAGCAGCAGATCAGCTCGCTGGAGGACCGGCTGGTGCAGGGCGGCGGCGGCAAGGAGCTGCTCAACAACCTCAACGAGACGCAGCTCATCCTGGAGCAGCGCAACATGGAGATCGCCGAGCGCAGGAAGCGCGAGGTGGAGATGCAGCAAGAAGATCGACCTCGAGGAGGAGACTGCCACCATCGTCACCAACACCTTCGCCACGCTGCAGCAGGAGGTCGACCACAAGACGCAGAGGCGAGTGCCGATTGTTGTAGATCGATGTAGTTTTAGGTCATATTTGTGTAGTTGCACAACTGTTTTAACATTATTTTCCATAACATTAACATCGATAAATATTTATGCGAAAATAGTTTCTGCGTAACACGTTCAGCGATCTAGGACGTTAAGTGAACCGATCATGGGTACCTTTTGAAAATTAGGTAGGTGTGCTGTTACAGCTTAAAATTATTGAAGTAAATGTTTGTAATTAGGGTGTCTTACAAGAATATTAAAAGCGTAATTCCTATTATTATGATCACGAATTTCGAAGTTTTGAGATTCGGATAGGTATCTCAAAACTTCGAAACATTAAAAAAATTAAAGGCTTTGCTCGCCCTTCTGCTTTTAGTCATAAGTCTAAACCTCACCTAACCAACAACTTTAGTCAAAACAAAAGTACGATGATTGAGAATTACGAATTTTATCAATGAAATCAAAAATTTAATTTAATCGGAGTTTTGAAATTAAGAATAAAAAATAAATATTTATAAAATACAGTGAAAAAATTAAATGCCTACCCTACCCCAGTCAGGAATCGAACCTGCCAATCGAAGCAATTCAATCAGCATTTGAAAATAAAAAATAAAATAAAAAAAATATTGAGGAATAATAATTGTGTACCCATGTAGTTATGGTAAATATAATAGATAACTTATATGTATTTTGTAAGCTAGTACGTTATCATTTTTTTTGTATTACTTATATACCACTTTTCCGTGTTTCGTGTGTGTTTACCGTGTTCAAAGCACAGGGCGATTCAGTTCGAGAGCGCCAGTCTCTCACCATATCTGTGCCTACCTAAATAACCATTTTCTTTCTGCGTCTACTGCGGAAGATAAATAAAGAATTCGAATTGGAATGAAACAAAAAGGTGTTCGTAATAATAATATGAAATGGACGTATTTCCCTTTGGCAGATTGAAGAAGTGCCTGGTGAAGTACACGTGCGTGCGCGAGGAGACGGCGGAGCAGCGCGAGGCGCACGACGCGGAGCGCCGCGACCTGGAGGCGCTGCAGGCGGCGCTGGTGGCCGAGCTAAGGCGGCGGCTGCTGCTGGCCGACAGCTTCGTGCCGCAGGCCGGCCGCGCCGCCGTGCACCGCCTGCGCTACAACGACGACGCCGACGCCTGGGAGCAGGCGCCCAGGTATACCTTTGCTGCAGGCGGCGCTGGTGGCCGAGCTAAGGCGGCGGCTGCTGCTGGCCGACAGCTTCGTGCCGCAGGCCGGCCGCGCCGCCGTGCACCGCCTGCGCTACAACGACGACGCCGACGCCTGGGAGCAGGCGCCCAGGTATACCTTTGCTGCAGGCGGCGCTGGTGGCCGAGCTAAGGCGGCGGCTGCTGCTGGCCGACAGCTTCGTGCCGCAGGCCGGCCGCGCCGCCGTGCACCGCCTGCGCTACAACGACGACGCCGACGCCTGGGAGCAGGCGCCCAGGTATACCTTTGCTGCAGGCGGCGCTGGTGGCCGAGCTAAGGCGGCGGCTGCTGCTGGCCGACAGCTTCGTGCCGCAGGCCGGCCGCGCCGCCGTGCACCGCCTGCGCTACAACGACGACGCCGACGCCTGGGAGCAGGCGCCCAGGTATACCTTTGCTGCAGGCGGCGCTGGTGGCCGAGCTAAGGCGGCGGCTGCTGCTGGCCGACAGCTTCGTGCCGCAGGCCGGCCGCGCCGCCGTGCACCGCCTGCGCTACAACGACGACGCCGACGCCTGGGAGCAGGCGCCCAGGTATACCTTTGCTGCAGGCGGCGCTGGTGGCCGAGCTAAGGCGGCGGCTGCTGCTGGCCGACAGCTTCGTGCCGCAGGCCGGCCGCGCCGCCGTGCACCGCCTGCGCTACAACGACGACGCCGACGCCTGGGAGCAGGCGCCCAGGTATACCTTTGCTGCAGGCGGCGCTGGTGGCCGAGCTAAGGCGGCGGCTGCTGCTGGCCGACAGCTTCGTGCCGCAGGCCGGCCGCGCCGCCGTGCACCGCCTGCGCTACAACGACGACGCCGACGCCTGGGAGCAGGCGCCCAGGTATACCTTTGCTGCAGGCGGCGCTGGTGGCCGAGCTAAGGCGGCGGCTGCTGCTGGCCGACAGCTTCGTGCCGCAGGCCGGCCGCGCCGCCGTGCACCGCCTGCGCTACAACGACGACGCCGACGCCTGGGAGCAGGCGCCCAGGTATACCTTTGCTGCAGGCGGCGCTGGTGGCCGAGCTAAGGCGGCGGCTGCTGCTGGCCGACAGCTTCGTGCCGCAGGCCGGCCGCGCCGCCGTGCACCGCCTGCGCTACAACGACGACGCCGACGCCTGGGAGCAGGCGCCCAGGTATACCTTTGCTGCAGGCGGCGCTGGTGGCCGAGCTAAGGCGGCGGCTGCTGCTGGCCGACAGCTTCGTGCCGCAGGCCGGCCGCGCCGCCGTGCACCGCCTGCGCTACAACGACGACGCCGACGCCTGGGAGCAGGCGCCCAGGTATACCTTTGCTGCAGGCGGCGCTGGTGGCCGAGCTAAGGCGGCGGCTGCTGCTGGCCGACAGCTTCGTGCCGCAGGCCGGCCGCGCCGCCGTGCACCGCCTGCGCTACAACGACGACGCCGACGCCTGGGAGCAGGCGCCCAGGTATACCTTTGCTGCAGGCGGCGCTGGTGGCCGAGCTAAGGCGGCGGCTGCTGCTGGCCGACAGCTTCGTGCCGCAGGCCGGCCGCGCCGCCGTGCACCGCCTGCGCTACAACGACGACGCCGACGCCTGGGAGCAGGCGCCCAGGTATACCTTTTCTTTTTTTGGCGACTGTTGTTTTGGATATAATATTAAATTTGCTTCGGAATTTTAATTCAATATAGATACCGAAGTGCAAAAAAATTAAAACGGTCATACTTGTAGCTTTCGCTTCGTGAGATCGGCATGTTTAGCCAGTGTCAAACTATTTAAATAAGTAAATAGATATGAGAATGTTTCATTTCTTAAATGATAATAATGAGCGGTGGAGACTTGGACGCCCAAGATAACCACGGTACCATAGAACAATTGAATTTCTATTGTCTGGTTTGAGAACAATTGAGTGGATAATAAAATGATCGGCGAAAAGTTATAATATTATCGTTTTCCTCCACTCTTTGAACGTCAGTAAAAATTGGGACTTCACTGAAAACTCGCGCAAACTTCTCGACATAATTCGAATCGATCGTCACATGTATGACGGAGCGTCACTCGAGAACGGCTCGACCGATTCGGTTGATTTTTACCTATTCGGTTTTTATTGTTTTAATTCTATTATAGTTTTCGTTGTTACTTTCGATCGTATCAATTTTTTTTTTCCTTTAGTTGATGGCTTCGCGCGATTAGCACATTTAGCCAGTGTCAAAGTAATTTTTCTTACAAGTAATACATAAATAAACAAATCCTTCCAGTACGTACATAATGATGATGAATGATAATAGAAATGAGAAGTGAGAAATGATAAACCCCCCCAACCCCTCGAGTATCTCAGTAAAAATGTGGGGCTTTACTAAGTCCTCGGGCAGACTTCTTGAGAGAATTTGAAAAGTGAAGTTGCACTGTTTTGTTTCATTTGCCAACACTCATGCACACTCACGAAGACTTAACGGTTAATAATCCACCATCATTTCACATTAATATTAGACAACAGAAATTTTAGAAAATAAAACAAAATTGCAGACATGACTCTTCACTTTCCCGCCAAGAAGATATCGTATCGAATTCTTTAGTTACAATATGCTATATGTTATACAGGGTGTTTGGCGCATCGTGTGCCAAAATGAATTGGCCGACAGAAAGGGTCATCTGCTATACTTTTAGCCCCCATTACACATTCCATGCCCGACGGTTATTTTTATGTTGACTTTTTGAGTTATTTAACAAAAAAACCTAAAATACCGCATTTAAACTTAAATAAAAAAATCTATAGAATTTAGTCTCGAAATAAAAATTTTATTTTGATGTGCATTGATGTAAGAGATGTAAGAGGTGTTATTCACGAAAAAAAAAAGATATAGCCCTAATTTTTAATATCAGCCTGACTTGAGTCGAAAGACTAATGTAGCGATTTAGTAAAGTTTTTATTATTATTTTAATGACATTAGCATATCGTTTGAAAGAGGATAAACTAAAGATTTTTAACCAACTTCAAAAAAAGGAGGAGGTTATCAATTCAACTGTATTTTTTTTTTTTGATTTTTTTTTATGTTTGTTACCTCAGAACTTTCGACTGAGTGCTGGGGCTTCCCGTGTGGTCCCATTTTAATTTGGTCCAGTTCTGATGATGGAATCCTTGAGGAATTGAGGGAACTCCTCGAATATTGTAGGCATATCTATCGCGATTTTGGTATTTTCAGAAATAAGTCAAGCATTTGCATTCAGAAAGTATCATTTGATGAAGTGTAACTGATGAAAAAGACCACAGATTGCCATCGGAACTCCTCAATGATAAGTATTTCACGGGTGGCGATAAAATATCTCGATTAAGATAGTTAAGCGACTATGATGAAGCAAAAGAAGACAGGCACCGGAACTCAGTTTTTGATTTCCTACTTTGAGATAGGCATTTCTCGTTTTCTTCGTTTGTCTCATTTAAACGGCGCTGTCTCATACGAGCAGCGTGTTTAGTAGGTCTACCCATATTCGCTTTTGATAAATAGATCGAAACGAATCACTAAAAAGCGAAAAATAAACAAAAATTTTAACAAAAAAAAAACCGACTCCAAAAAATTTTACTGATAAAATTGCACTAAAAAGTAAAAAATAAGCGTTAGACTTATGCAGACAATAACTTTATTAAGAAAAAATATAGGTACAATTATTGTTACTTTTGGAGTCGGTGCCAGCCAAGGTAACTTTAACATAAACATTTAACGACATACCATATTATAATCATAATAGTACATTCAATCTTATGCATGAAATTTTAACTACAAACGCGGACTGGCACCGGCTTCAAAAACTTCGTTGGCTGGCACCGGCCCCAAAAATAACAATAATTATTGTACCTATATTTTTTCTTAATAAAGTTATTGTCTGTATAAGTCTAACGCTTATTTTTTACTTTTTAGTGCAATTTTATCAGTCTAATTTTTTGGAATCGATTTTTTTTTGTTAAAATTTTTGTTTTTTGAGACTCTGAAGATCCCGATCTTTTTTAGTCTTTTTTTATAGCAATGTAAATTGGAATTTTTATTTCATGTTTAACATTTCTGAAACTAATCCTATAGTTTTTTTTATTTAAGTTTAAATGCGGTATTTTGAGTTTTTTTGTTACATAACTCAAAAAGTCAACATAAAAATAACCGTCGGGCATGGAACGTGTAATGGGGGCTAAAAGTATAGTAGATGACCCTTTCTGTCGGCCAACCCGCTATACACTATTTTAAAGTTTATACTGACACTCCCTACCAACCTATGCGGTTACAAAGTAGGTGTCAGACATCCTTACGTAAGCGCAAGGGACCATCTACGTCAGGTCATAACGCCAGATCAGAACGCGCCGGTACGCATCCTTCATCCAGTACTTTTAAGACTAGTGTCTCAAGCTAGTCGCCCCGTGGACACGTATAGTCCACTACCTAATATCCAGATAGGTCACCGGAGCTGTAAGCTCGCTCACTTCTCGTTGCACTAAGAGCACAACTCGCAGTGTACCACTGCTCGGGCCGTTAACTCTAAAGTCAACTACCAAATGTCCTCTTTGGTGGCGGAGTTGTAAGCACACTCACTTCTCGGTACCCATCCAGGCACCTGATCAATTCCAAATTCCTACGCGGCTGATTAAACCGGAGGCTTTTGCATCTAGCGGGCACCTCTACTAGTTCTCCAGATTAGTGCCGGAGATGTTGGAGCAACTATTCAATGAAAACCACCGAGCAGCACAACCAACTAAGGGTAACTCACGTACCCCGCAGATCTTTTCGCTTCAGGCCCCCACCGGACCGCTATTAAGACCCGCTCGCTATGCACGAAATGGAAACCTGGCCAGACCAACCAGGCAGACGAACATTCCCACTTCTATAGCTAACCACATGCCACCACGAGTCCAACCCGTGTCCGGGGCCTGCCGGAGACGCCCGCGAAGCCATAACCGGCAGGGGGCCTAGGATCCGGAACTCCCGTGGTACCCTTGAAAAGACAGCCGGACCCGTAGTTCCAGCTGCCATACCCTACCTGTCAGGGTCAGTAGATAGGGACCTTTCTGTCGGTCAATTAAAATGAGGCACACGATGCGCCAAACATTCTGTATAATGGTAACGCCCCCAGCGCGGGCGCGGAGCCGCTGTCGGTGCGGCCGACGGCCCGCGGCGCGCGGCGGCCGGCGTGCAGCGCGGCGCTGGCCCAAGGCGCGCCCGCCCGCCGCCGTGCGCATGCGCTGCTCGACCTGACGCCGCTGCCGCTGCCGCCCACCACCAGGCCCTATCGCCACCACCAGGTACGCGGGCATAGCGCCCGGCTCCGACGACTGGCATCATACTAACTGGCGATATTGCAAAGTTGCAACATCGAGTCGACGACATGACCTTGCCGAATTGTCTTAGCCTCGCCGAACTACTCCTTGTTACTGGTTTATTTTGTTGTGTCGTTGTACTAACAAAAGAAATATTTAATTTAAAATTGAAGTAAAAAAATATTACTAAGTAACTGCATACAAAATCTAGATCGAAAACAGTAAGTATTTTCACCATGACCGCACCCATCTAATACGGGTACGTATCATAATGTATAAAATTAAAATATATAAGTTTACAATGCATAAGTTCAAAATACCTAAAATCAAAAAATATAATGGTTAGAACAACTAATAACCATAATCCATAAAGTTCATAATCCTTAATTATTTATACATACAATCAAAATGTATAAGTTTACAGTGTATAAGTTTACAATGTATAAGTTCAAAATAAGTAAGTTGAGAAAATTATTGAGGATACTAGCTGCCCTACTCCTGTAGGTCACGGTGATAGGTTAGAAATTTAGCAATCGCTACGCTGCGCTTCGCGATTGTCTATAATAATAATATGTCTATAATAATAATTAATAAAAAAATAAAAAATTGATAGGTAATATAAATATATACATATATAATATTGTGATATGAATTTCAAACTTAGACTAGTTGATTATTATGTATTCTAAGCAGTATATATTTTAATTATTATAGATTTTGAATTTTATGTATTGTCAGTTGCATTTAAAACTTATGACATTTAAGTTTATGTATTTTGAATCATTATATTTTTTGATTTTAGGTATTTGAACTTATGCATTGTAAACTCATATATTTTAATTTTATACATTATGATACATACCCTCTAATACACATTGTATAGATATTATGGACAAAAATTATTTCTTAAATATCAGTTGTTCAATTCGGTTGATGCGTGCAGGTGACGGAGACGGTGGTGAAGAAGGAGCCCCCGCCGGTGGAGGCGCGGCGGGCCACGGCTCGCGCGCGCCCGCCCTCCGCGCACCACCGCCTCGGCACCGCCGGCGGCCGGTAGGCCCCGCCGAGTGTCGCCGAGTGCCGCCGAGTGCCGCCGAGCGCCGCCGAGTGACCGCCAAACGAGAGCCGGCCGTCGACCACCCTCCCGCGGCGGGACGGTGACGTCGATCGGCGATCCTCTCATCCGAAAACGGGGCCGCGATAACCTCTGTTTCCCGATCCCTTCGCCCCGCCGAGCCCCGAGGAGGCGGCCCGTCCCCGGACGATTGGACGCGGACGAGTAAACTAATCTTTTATACGCTTTTTTTTATTTTACATCATAAAATTTAATAAAAATATAATACGTACGCTTTAGCTTAATGATAGTGCGATATTTTTATGCGATCCGAAGCGGGGCGCGTCGCCGCCGCTGTAAATATAGTCCGCGCGCCCGACGCAGGCTCCGTTGGACGCGATCGGTGAAATTGTGTTATGATGATCTCAGCTGTATTATTTCCAGTGATAGCGCGGCCGGAGCGCAGTGCGCTGTGACGGTTCGCTCCGCCGCGCCCGCGCCGACGGCCCGAACGCGCCAAACGTTAATCCGAATTTCGTGTTGTCGGTTTAGTCAGAGTAGGTTGTCATTTGTTTTTTTACGGTTTTATTTTGACGTTGTTATATTTTTAAAATTTTATTTTGCGCTTCGAAAGTCCAGTTTGAGTTGAAGCGAGTGATATTAGGTACCTAGTTTATTATTATTATTATTATATGTAACAAAAGTTCTTTTGTATGCATTATATGGGAATTATGAATTTAAAGTATTTATAGAGTATTAATGTGTAGATCGGCCGTCTCTCTCCGAGATCCTGTATTCCAGCCCGCTGGCCGCGCTGCGAGCCAGATAGAATATGTTCAAATGTGTTACCAAAGATGGAAACGATCCATTCCAGGAGCTCGTCCCACGAGTGTTGATATTAAAAGTGATCATGTTCCTTTATTTGTAAATTTCATTAGTGAATGCGTTATATTATTTCTAGACACGGTTTCTAGTCAATGATTCTTGTAAACAAATATTGTAAATAATAATTGTATTTAGGTATTTAAAAAGTATATAATTATAGCATAGTGTAGGTAAGCAGCTAAATTCGCACAATACTTTTTGAATACCATCATGATCTTAATGCTATGTTGATTTGTTATCGTGATACCGTTGTACCGAGCGTTAATGCCAAAAATCATGTAAATCACTGGTGCTGACATCGATCATTTCTTGTGATAACTAAAACTTTCTAAATTAATCTGTATTGTTTTCTAAAGTGTACGCATACACCATACATTATAACAATTTATCTGGAGCTACTCTCGTTTATTTCCACATAAATATTTGGTTAGAAACGTCATGATAATTAAATATGTAAAATTAACGCAAGTAGATCCATATAAAGTGTTTCATTTCAAACTATTCAGTTTTGAGAAAAGCTTTAAAATATTGGTTTAAGCAAAATTTCATTTACAAACATACTGTGTTTAAATTCATTGAATTGAAAGAATGAAATCATGTGATATATTTAAAAGCGCTAGTCAGCTGTGCCGCATACAAGCTTATACTCACCAATAAAATTGTGTAAATTTTGTTTGTTTTTCTTTGCTTCCTTTCCTTGCTGTTAAAACTCGAACTGCGTTTCCGGTGTATCTTATCTTATCTAAGTGGGGCCTGCTGATGTTTCCCTCTCGTATTAGCACTTGGACCCATCAGGATATGTTGTGCTCTTTTCCGGTGTGAAACAGAGCTTTGGAGATGACTTCTCCTCGTGTTGCCGCTACCGAACTAGCGTCAAGTTACCAGCCTCACCACGGAATTAGGAATTAGATGGTTTTGACTATGTCAAAAAATTGTGTATAAATAGTGATAAATAGTGACGTATAGCATATAAATAGTGATACTACGGTTCAAAAGATATTTGAGTATCTTGGTGAGGCTGCTAACTTGATGTCAAGCTAGCAGGACCCTTAAGAAATACGGTTCGTATCAATGTGATTTATATGTCAAAAAACTGAATAGTGAATCGTATACTTACACAAAATTTAAATAATAGTACTTCAATACAAGCCGAGATATTTACTTTTACTTTTTTTTTTTTTTTGGGCTTTACGATCGTAATAACCCACTTAATGACCATAATCTCGGCTTGTATTGAAGTACTATTATTTAAATTTTGCGTATACGATTCACTATATAAGCACAGTTTTTTGACATTTAAATCACATTGATACAAACTATTTTTATGGGTCGTGCTAGCATGACGTCAAGTTAGCAGCCTTACCAAGATACTCAAATATCTTTTGAACCATAGTACTTATCACTACTTATAATATGCTTTAGGTCACTATTTATCACTATTTAAACACAATTTTTTGATGTAGTCAAAACCATCTAATTCCGTGGTGAGGCTGCTAACTCGACGCTAGCTACCATCCGAGCAGGGGTGCGATTTTTGTGACTAATTGTCAATTGTCACGGTTTGTTAACAATTGGTACGAGGTCGCCTTCTCAGTCTTATTCAGTCGATGGTAACTTTTGTCACCGGATATTCTCGATCGGTCTGTATCTTGATAATCAAATAAGTAATGCAAAACAAAAATTATTTTATAGTTTATGTAATAGTTTTAGCATTACTTACAAAAGAAAAAGGGTGATGGGCATGACACTTAGCTAAACGAGGTGATGGCAGGTGGGGCAAAGCAATAGTCGCGGTCAAGACTTGGAGATAGAAGCGTCGTCAAGTCGGTATGGCAAGGTGGACTGACTACATTACCAGGATAGCGGAAAAGCCGTGAATGCGTATAGCTTGGGACAGTTATGAATGGCAGATACGAAAGGAGGCCTATACTCAACAGTGGGTATCACCGGGCTAAAATGATTAGGTGCAAAATTTCATAGAGGCACAACAAGCTCTTAATCTAGAGGTGAATAAAATTTATCAATCAACTGCCACGTTATAGAACATTCCGAGAAATTAAACCTGGAAATATTACTTTCACTGGTTTGTATCAATTTTCTTTATGGTTTGTATTAAAAAATGTTCACGTCACGAGCTTATTTTAATTTACTCTCAGAACAATAACTAAAGCTGTTAATATTCTGAGAATTACCAAAATAAATTCCATACGAGTTCACTTTCCCGCCAAAAGAAGGCTTCCTTTTTTTTCCCAGATAGGCAAAAACCATATGTCATTCTGCCTCGTTACTAGTTCAATCTCTTGAGATGAGGAATAATGGAATAAGTTTCTGTCAAGCACCATGCTACAATATTTAATATTAATTTGTGAATAAACAAATATTATATCCTAATGAATATTTTGAAAGCCAACAAACACACACAGAAACATAAAGCCTCTTTTTTCCGTAATTCCCTCCAAAAATTATGTCATCGGGATCGATGTCTGTAAAGGTCTCTAACGTTCATTAGTTATTTATTTATATACACAACAAAAAGAAACACTACTTAACTTAAGAGCGTGATAAAGTAGGATAAAGTTATCGTTTTTAGATGTAACGTCATATTTAACTAAACCATAATACAATGTCAGAAGTTCATTAGGTGACGTAATTTATATTATAGCTGCGTCGGTGACGGGTTTTAATGTGCAACAAAAATTAATTTTTAGAAGTCTTTCAACCAGTGTTGCCCTTTTCCGAACGGCGAAAGCTAGTGATGAGCGTATTCGGCAGGCTTATCGGTTCGAGCGCACGTGTATCGGCTACATGCCGAAGAGATTGAAACTTATTTCCCATAATAATATGCGATTTTCAAAGTTTATCGTGTTGATATTTTTAATAATCATGTTTTTATCACTTAACTATGATGATTTATTAAGGGATGTTTCGATTAGTAAAATGAAGTCGTTGTCCTGAACAAAGTCCTCCCCCGAGGATCTCCACAACGAACGGTCTCGTGCTGTTCGCATACAACGCCATTCCGCGACTTTTACCAGATCGTCGTCGGTTATATATATATATATATACATGTCTACTTGGAAAAACTTCTACAGTTTAGCTTTCTTAAATAAATAAACAAATAAACAGACAAAAGAATCCAAAATAGTCGTTCATTTTTTTTCTGTTGAGTACAAATAAGTTCTCTGGAAATCGCACGCTTGATTTTCATTTTTTGCCTTTGATTGACTATATAGAAAACAAAAATAACTTTAAGAAACTAATCAACGTTGAAAACAATGAGCTTTTTCTTCTATTTGAAAATCCGGTGTCTGGATGTCTTTTTGCTGAGATGACGATGATGGTGATGAAATAAAGAATAATCAATTGAGTGAAAGTTAATAAACAAACAACGCTGTCAGCTTAATAGTTATTGCGTTTTCTTACTTATTCGTTTTGTCAGTTCATATTGTTTGCTAACATATGATACTATAATGTATTATTTAGTAATGAATAGATTAATGTTTTTTTATTGCATTATTAAAATATCCAATGACAAAATCGGGCACTTGATATAATGTTGAGCTTTTGTTTTTCGCAGCTCTTGCTGCAGTGCAGCGTAAGAGTCAAGGTCATCGTGGCACTTGGCAGGCACCCCACACCGCATTTTACATAGAAACTGTTCTAAAAGTTTAATTTTATTGATTGACCTAGGAAAAATAAAACAATATTTCATTTATTACTTGCAAAGAGTAATAAATACTTTAAATAAAAAAGTATCACTACCTATGTATTTTAATTTGAATTAATGAATAACTAAACTTTCTATTTTTGACATATATAGCCGTTACTTTTTTATCGATATATACTTTGCCAACACTATTCGTGTAACCGTCAATGCAGTTCAAATTTTATTGGGCTTTGTTTCGGTTGCAAAATGTAAAAATTCTCAAATTACTCAATAAATAACAGAAAAATGACAGAAAAATTGAAAGATTATCAAGTCATAGACGTTTTGTGTGGCGGTACGTTCTATAAAGTGAGACACAAGGTCACCAACAATATATTTGCATGGAAGGCATACGATTGCTCCTCGTTCTCAGACACTCAAATACTAAACGTAGTTAACGAAGTGAAAACCATAAGCAAAGTGATTTCCGACAATCTACTGCGTTACTATGACTCCATTCTGCACGGACCATCCAAGACATTGTATTTTGTCCTTGAGTACAACTCTTCGCGCAGCTTGCAGGAGCTGGTGGAGGTGGGCCAGGCCACAGACAAGTTCTTCGCAGAGGGATTCATCTGGCACCTTCTACTGGAGCTGGCACGTGTCTGCAAGGCCGTGGAAAGCCTGCATTTGGTCGTCCTGCAAACATGCATGACCCTAGATGGGATTTTCGTGAGCGAGGGCGGCGAGCTTCGCATCAACTGTTTCGAGCTGGAGCCGTCAACACGGCCCGCGCTGCTGCGCCAGGCTGGCGAAGTGTTGGTCGCGCTCTGCCACCGCCACGGCGGCGGCGGCGAGGCCCGCCGCTACATTAAAGAGTACCCCTACAGTGACGACCTCGGCAACGTTGTTGCATTTTTGACAGATGACAAGAACGTCAGCTTGCGGCCGGACGTCGTGTTGTACCACCCCACAGTCCTCGCCAACATCGAAACACAGTGCAGGCCAAAACATGTATCTGATGTTCTTGTCTCTGCAGATTATGTACATTTAGCTTCAGAAGCAAACAAATGCGACTCTGAAAAGGCTGTAGAAATGTGCAAGGTGGTGGAACCGACACCCAGAAAGTGTTGTAATATAGTAGACAGTCCTATATACTGTAATCTGAGTCCAAAAATAAAGTTCAACAAAGAAATTGAGGAAGCTAAGTCGACCCGATGCTCTCTGTCTCCCACTATAGCTGCTCTAGCCTTAGAGCTACCTGGTTTTGTGCCCAGAAGCAGGAAACCTTACAGTGAGGCCTTAGATAAACTGAATTGCCCCCATCAAGTCTCAGAGGAGACATTGAGCCAACAATGGATGACTCGCTTAATCGCACTGAGACAAAGAGAAGAATCACTCAACAAAAGAGAAAGGGATATCATTGCGAAGGAGATAGTGAATAGTCCAGCTGCTAAGATTGTTCACATGCATGACTCTGTTGAGGCGGTTGGCCCTAGCGGAAGAAATGGGATAACTCTGCCAGCAGTGATCAGTCAGGCGGCGGCGGGTCAGCGCGGCGAGCGGGCGCCGCGGCGGCGCGGGCTGCGCTCGGGCTCGGTGCGCGCGCGCCCGCGGCGCCAGAGCTACGCCTACGAAGACCTCGACAGCTCATTGTCTGCAGATGCTGGGGATGGCAGCATTATTGTAACATCCACTAAATTCACTAAAGAAAACATGCCTCGCCGCACTATCTTTCCAGATGTTGGATTGAAGAAAGTCCACTTCACATCTACAAATCCATTTGCTGAAAGTGATGAGAGTGTCACCCTAACTTTTTATGAATTAGAAAATGTTGACAAGGAAGGATACCAAATACCTCGCCATGAGGAAAAGGTGGTTAAGGACATAACAAAATTCAAGTATTTAGAAGTGGACAAAGTGAGTACTTCAGAGAAGAGATCTGCTAAGAACTGGGGCCACTCTTCGCCGTCCAAACTGGCTAAGTGTGCCAAGAGCATATTTTCTGATATCACCAATACCAGTCAAGACTGTTTAAAGAAGACACCTTCCAAGACAAGTCTGGCTTCAAAAAGTTCAACCAGTTCAAGTTTCTCCATGACATCAGTAAGGAGCCAGTGGAGTGCGGAGCTCAGTATCGGCAAGCCAGGTGAGGGTGCTGGCTCTAGCAGAGCTTATTCAAGCATGAGGCAGTCATTGGCACAGACGCCTGTTGCTCCTCCAGACATTAAAAAATCTAAAAGAAAGTCACTACTCCCTTTTAAAACACCCTTTAAATTTAAGACTTCTAGTAAAGTTTAATGTATGACTCCTGTGTGCAATGTTGAGTGTATTCATCTAGTAATAGTAATCTACTTTCTATTCTTTTATAATAGATTTTTTCCTTGGGGGTTAATAAAGCCCAGGCAACAACTTGCTTCCATTTCTATGCTTTTAAACATTTTATATTGTTTATTAGTTGATTTGTGATTTTATAATTGATCTCTAAAGTATGGTGAAACTTGGTGAGAAAATTATCATTGTTCTTAAAATATTTTTATATTGGTTGTGGTAATTTTAGAACAAAGTATAGGAATAGGCATATTGTAATTAGGGCTATATGGTAAAAATCTAAGCTTTTCTTTAAATCTTGTGTTACCTGTGTAGTACCTGCTAAGTAAATTTTTTAAATAACTTTAAATACAATACCTAGAAGGTCTTAATGATTCTACTTTTTAAAATTATTAATTTATAGTATTCTATTTTTACACACTCATGTTTTTGGATCAATTTAGTGTTCTTAAACAGAATCATAAACAGAAAGAACAAAAATTGCCTTATTCCCTAACATAATATTTTGGTAATAAATTAATATTATGAATAAGAATAAATTGTTTGCTGTTAAATAAGTGATTATGAATAGTCAGCCTGATATTATGATAACCACTGCAATTACAACGAGATGTATATTTTTTGTTTTTATTAAAAATGTGTTTTGTACATTATATGAAAATACGGACATCAACCCACCCTAACCCTAGCTCATAGTGATTTTATATTATAAAAATGAATTCATCAAGAAATACATGAACTCGCTTTTATTGTTTACAAAAATATATTAAATCTTATATTATAATTAGTTATAGGTTGAACTTTAGTCTTACTGTCTTCCACAGAATTTTAACAATAAATTTTATTTTTGATAACAATGTTTATTAGTTGATATATCAATTTAGCATGTGTGATTTTAGAATTAATGTTAGCAAGTATGTGAGTACAGTCGCCCACACATTAAATAGTAACAATAAGGCAAAGATTAATCCTGAATGAAACAATAGTGATGCAAAATGTCAGTGTTAATTTATTGTGTTGTCGACTGTCCATTGTTGCCATATTGTGTGTTACACAAATCCTCTAGTAGAGGCAAGAATTATATTAATCTAGTTAGTTTTTCTTACAGCTTTTATATAAGGTCTACATCAGGTTTCTGAAATGAATAAATGTAAATCACTTCAAAAGTTAGTTTTATTCAATAATCACTTGCACAATATCACTTGTTTTTATAAAATTGAAAAGTTTTTTCGTTTTGGATTCACTTCTTCTTCTTGAGCGCCTTGTCAGCACCTTCCAAGTATTTCTTGGGCAGCCCATACTTCTCTATTAGTAGCTTAGCTACAAAGTGGGTCTGTGAACAGAAAAAAGTATAGGTTAGAAAAGGGAAGGTAATTGATACTTGGTTAGACAGATAAGTGATCTAAAAGGGGTTTATTGCAATATGTAAATAAATGTTGTCCCTCTAGAGTATCCCTTCTCTTGGCAGACAATAGACAATTAATAGTTTTACTCTGTGGTCTAAATTTTTATTTAAAATTGGGTGAATTTTGGGAGAATGGGACTCGATTCTGCTATTTTAAATGTAATATTTTCTCATAGATCTGATGTCACAATGGAGCTATTGACACACTATTCAGACGATATTAAATTAAAAGACAGCTAGTGGAATTGCGCTTGTGGCCATCGTCATTGCCGTCCCGCAAGTTGCTTTTCCACACCTCGTTTGAAGTATCCTAAGTTCTATGAGGAGCTCTATGGTGATATATATTCTTTTTTTTTTAAATTGTAAGAACATTACTTTGACACTGGCTAAATGTGCAGAGCGCAGGAAACCATTAACAAAAGAAAAAAAAGTGCCGGGAGTGCATTGATCGTTCGGTAGAAGGATACTCTTGTGGTGGTTACCTGGTCGCCCTGCAGCAGCAGCTGGTCCTGCTTGGCGCCGGGCGAGCGCGTGACGCCGCAGGAGGCCGCCGCGCCGCGCTGGCACGCCGCCGCCAGCGGCACCAGGCTGAAGCCGAACGACTCAAGGTTCGACACCAGCGTCACCTGAACGTACCATGTTTTTTTTTTAAATATTACAAGGAGGCAAACGAGCAGGCGGGTCACCTGGTGGGAAGCAATCACCGCCGCCCATGGACATCCGCAAAACCAGAGGAATCGCAGATGCGTTGCTGGATAAACTTAACTTTATCATTTGTGTATATGCAACTTTATTTATTAACCCCCTTACAAATAAACACTATTTAAGCATATACTTAGTGAATCATTGTTTTGTCAACGTCACACAAACGTCGTTCTCAATTTGAGAAAAAGAGACAAAACAATGATTAACTAAATAAATGCTTAAATAGTGTTTATTTGTAAGGGGGTTATTTATTAGGTCCAGTGAGCGTCCACTGTTATTAAGAATTTGATTATACTATATTAAACCCGTATATGTCATATCTCCAATGAATGACTGTGCAGCATGTTGCGTATTTATCCCCATGTTCTTATGTACCACTTTACCTACCGTCATAAGCAACATAAGCAACAATTGACTACAGCTTCTTGGATGTCAGTAATATTTCAATGATAATTAAGCGTGTACCAGACTGTTTAAAAAAAACAAGCCCCAAACCGAAGTTTTCAACAGCGGTTTACAACAGTGCGGACAGTTTTTTGCAACGAAATTTCTGTTGACCTTTCCACGACCTTGGTTTGCGGGCGCGTGTTGAAAACTTGCTTTCGTCATCCGTTTCATCCATATCCTTTTATTTTTTTTTTTTCTCACTTTCACACAAAAGAGCTAAATAAAACTTAAATTGTGGTGGGGAGGCTTGATTACAACAGTCTGGTACACGCTTTAATGTTATTTTTTGGCGACGAAAACTCAGTCGATCACTGGCACACCCTAAAAGTTTGTTGAAGTATAAATAAATTTTCCTACACTCACACCAATTATCTAGCCCAAGAGAAGCTTCGTTATGAAACTAGTTATATGGTTACTAGACAACGGATAAACATACTTAAAATTCTTAAATACATACTTATAATACATAGAACACACCCAGAATTAACTACTGATTCGGTTGTAAAGTTATATTTTTAGTAATATGAATTAAAAATTACGTAAATTGCAGTAGGTACCTTCTAAGTCGACAGTCGAAACAAACTAAATCAAAACTCAAGTTAAGGCAGTAAGACTTTTTTATATGAAGGCAGTGTTTTAATTTTTCTTACGTTTTAGTTTCTATTTGTTTTTTGAATTTCAACAATCCAGGGGGCGATTCGAGAACCGGTGACCGATATCACGCCACGATATCGGTCACGAGCTTTACGTGCGCTTTGTCTTTTATTCAAGGTCACCGGTAACTTAATTTTTGACAACGAAAATTTTCGAACGATTTTAATTTTTATAATGAAAACGTAAATAACGCAAAAAATATTACATTTCACGTCATTTTCAATTTCGAATTTTGAGATCACCGGTGAGTATCAAAAATCGCTTCCCAGGTCCAATATCCGATATTCGGTCTCGGATCATCCTGGCGGCACTGCGGTGAAGTACAGGATGCCCAGTGCGAGTCTCGTTCACCGCTCGATCGCGTCAACGAAAACGAGAATTTGAAGCAAAATTGTAATTTTTCTCGTGTGTCGCTTTGTTTCGCTTTTCGTCAACGTAATCGAATGATTACGGATAGTAAACAAAAGTCACACTGTGCATTTCGGTTTACAAAAGTTTTGATCGTCCAGCGGTGGCGGTGGGCGTACCTTCTTGTTCCCGGAGCGCGTGACGATCTGCATGGCGACGGGCTCCAGCCTTGCCCGCAGCAGCCGCCGCCCGCCGTCAGCCTGCACCACCTCCGTGGCGGCCGTCGCCCGCGAGACCACGCCCGCCATCACCTGCTCCCACGGGACCGCCTCCTGCCGCAACACTATTCTAAATCAATTATTCAGAAACACAAATGTTGAAAAAATTTCCACGAGCAGGATTTGAACCCGCACCCTTCTGACATACCGGGTCAGGTGTTCTTCCAATTGAGCTATCGTGGTTTTAAATTATTCATTTTCATTTTCTTTTATTATTCATTTTCTTTTGTAAAAATATTATGATCGGATGTTAATGACGGTAGTTGTTGACATTGAATGGGCGCCTTTGGCTTTCAAAGTAAAAATTAAATAGTGTTGAATAATTTCGGCGGGCTGGTTAGAACCACGATAGCTCAATTGGAAGAGCACCTGACCCGGTATGTCAGAAGGGTGCAGGTTCAAACCCTGCTCGTGGAAATTTTTTCAACATTTGTTTTTTTTTTTCATTTATTCAGTTTAGGCTACGAGTAGCTCTTGTGAATGTCACTATGCCATCGGTTCGTAAGTCTACTCTGGGCGGAAGATCTTGTACTGAAAAGAACCGGCAAGAAACTCGGCAAGTGTCCAGCTCTTTTCTCCCTTACGGCTTCAAAAATATTGGAAAATGCCCTATCATAGCAGGACATTTTCTATTACAAATAAACACACAAAATATATAGAAGACAACCACAACATGTAAAAAAACAAAATAAATTTACATCAGATAAATATGTAAAAGTTTCAATTTCCACAATGTCATACAGTACCTCACCGACAATACCATTTCATAAAAAAAGAGCTTTTGCGACGCGACATCGATCACCCGCTCTTATGAAACATACCTAGATGTTTACCCGATCCGAATCCCTCGGAGAATCAAGAAACTCTGACGGTACTTTGTTTCACAAGGTTTGGGAAACATTAAGTTTCTCGCAAAGAGCCAGGTGAAGCTGAGAATGCCCGGCGATCGGCTAACTCTCTCGAAAAAACAATGATGTTTTTACAAAAGTTCTGTTTCGGCAGCTGGAGATAAACAGCCAGCGCCTCAATAGTCGAGGATGCCGGGTGAACTGCGCTCATTTCACCCGCGAGTTAAATGAAAACGAAATGCACGCCTTCTAGATTACGGTTCATCAACTCTACGGGCGTTACACATTCATACTGTTAACTATTTGGATCGATGACCGTCGGCATACATCAATAAAATGGTGCCTAAAACATGCTACATGTTGACTAGCGAGTCATGATGAAGTGTCTTTAACGAAAATTCAACTTTATTAGGTAACGTCAAAAACCTTATTTTATGAACTAATACTTTTTTATCTTCACAAACTACATAAATGATTATACCCAATCCTCGTCCTTTTTCTTTTTTAGGCACCTTCGAGGATTCAAAACTGAACAATCATTGACGTATCGATATTTATTTATATATTTATTTATTCAACAATGTTTCAACAGCATTTAACTAAACACAAGGTAAAGAAGATGTTACTTAAACATAAGCCAATTATAGAAACATATTATGCTACTAAAAAATGTTGACATAATTAATTAACGCAGGTAGGTAGTCTAAAAAGAAAAATAAAATAGGTAAGTAGATGAAATTTTGTCGAATGATAACTTACAGAATAGGTGTGTGTGAATCTGATTGTGTTGTGTCGATGTGTATAAATGCGTGTGAGTGTAATATTGTGGTTGGTTTACATGGGCGCTCGAATTGATTATGACCGTTGGTTATTAATTGTAGTATACATTAAAATATTTTAAAGATTCAATCCCAAACACTCTTTTAACTTAATTTAAGCTTATGAACTGCAGTTTTGAACAAAGTTTTGGATGTTGTAAATATATCAATATCAGAATAAAACTTATTGTACGTTTTTGGTAATCTAATAGACATATCATTAGCCCCGTAGTTTGTGCGCGCTAACGGTATATGAAAAAGATGGGTGTGACGAACATATATCATGAAATACAGCCATGTCTTGTATCTCACGTCTGTCAGCCAGAGTTATGAGGCTGTACTTTTGACATGATTCAGTGTAGTCATCAATTTTTGATTTGCTTCTAAAATTTAAATATTTAACGAATTTAATTTGGAGGCGCTCAAGGGAATGACTGTGAGTCACGTACTGTGGATTCCAAACTGTACTGCAGTATTCGAGAATGCTTCTGATATAAGCATAGTAAAGCACTTTTATGCAAGAAATGTCAGTAAAATCGCGCGTGACTCTTAATATAATAATTACTTAACTTCAGCGATCGCAGACGGGGCGCGTCAGCCGCTGCGCCATCGACCTTCGAACTGAACCTTTAAAACTCATGTTGGCTATCGATATCTGGTGAATCCGCTACCCGCACGCACCTGCTCCTTCCTGCCCAGGATGGCGGCCAGCTTGGCGTCGAGCACGACGGTCCCGCGCGCGGCGGGCTGGCCGGGCTGGCCGGGCTGCGCCTGCGCATGCGCCTGCGCAGACTGCAGCGCGCGCACGTAGTCCATCACGCCCGCGCGCACCTCCGCCGCCGACAGCGCCGCGCCCTTCCTGCACGCCGGACACGCGACTCATCATAGCGTTCTTTAATACTTTATATACAGATGCCTGAATAAACGTTCAACTATACGCCATAGACGTACGGTTCGAAGTCTACTGAGGAAATTCGATAGTGAGTAGTAATCAAATTAAATCAAAATCAAATCAAAATATTTATTCAGTTTCAAATTAAAAGTAATAGACAAATATAAAATAAAGAAGCGAAACTGAAAAGGACCCCGAATCCGAAGTGCGGGCGTGCAAATTATACTTTAATAAATAATCGACGACATAATTTGGCCTATATATTTTGAATTAGATACCTATAGAAAAAAAAACTTTATTCGGTACAATAAATCACACTTATAAATTTAAAACACAGGAACGTCACTTTTAAATAAACCATAACGTTGTAACCATCTTAAGAGCGTTTACGCCGTTTTGCTCAAAAACTGTACTTTTCAAACCTCTTAATATCTATGAATATTTACTTTACAAATATGTTAATTACTTATATCATTAGGCGATCTTGTCATCAAAATAGTTTGTTGAAAACATTTTTAGATTTATGGATATTTTGGAATTTATAACAAGATAATTGAACAGAGGTTTTCATAATTTGACTTTCCGCGTCAACTTCGAAGCTTAAAAATGTGTTTAAATTACTGACAAACCTAAGAACAAAAATTTTATTTCAATTTGAAAGATCTTCAGCGAAATAGTTTGTTGAAAACATTTTTAGATTTTGGTTACTAACAAAAACTATAAAAATCCAAACATTTTGAATTTTTAAAGAAATTATAGGTGATAAAATAATTGTTTTCTCTAATATACTTACTATATAAATATGAGATAAAAGCTTTTTACTATAGAAAAAAGTGTTCTTTAAATTATGCGCAAAATTCTTTTTACTAAATTAGCTCTATAATTTTTCTATAAATATTTTAAAACTGCTCTAAAACTACTACAAAACTCTGCGTTCCATTAGTGTCAAATCAGTCCGCCGCGAGGCCTCTGAGAGAGTGGTCACGTCGCTCGACGCTCTACCCGACGATTGTCGAACAATTGCCGTAATTTCGAAAATAGTTCAAATTTATAGCGCGATAAGCAAATCTTAGTACTTTAGTGAATAAATTATTTTATGTTACTTTTGATGAATTGCAACATTTTTAAATTGGACGACCTCCGTGGTCGTGTGGTTAGGACGCCGGGTCGGGCGTCGCGCCGTCTCCGAAGCCCCGGGTTCAATTCCCGGTCGGGTTAATTTAGAGAAGGACTGTTTTTCTAAATTTATTTCGGGTCTAGGTGTTTTTTCTATGTTTATGCATGCATGCATGTCTATGCATTTATCCATTATCTTACTATACTAACGAGTTTCTTAAGAATACTTATCTTGAGCTAGATAATTGGTGAGAGCATAAACAAATTAAAGAGGTTCGATCATTTTTGTATGGAACCTGACATACCTACATGTCCGCCATTTTGAATCTTTTGATACTACAGTGCTATGGAATCAGCTCTCAGCGGCGGTATTTCCGGACCAATATGACTTATGAATCTTCAAGAAACGAGCCTATTCCTTCCTTAAAGGCCGGCAACGCATCTGTGATTCCTCTGGTTTTGCGGATGTCCATGGGCGGCGGTGATTGCTTTCCATCAGGTGACCCACCTGCTCGTTTGCCTCCTTCTAATATAAAAAAAAAAAAAAAAAAAAAACGTGTTTTGGCGGCCAGTGATGAAATGCATGTCAATCGACAGAGTATGTGATTACAAACAAAAAGTGTTCTGTGATGAAACCTCTAAGTGATACGGTTTCTGAGATATTTGACTCCAAAAACAGAAAGTTAAGCAAAAAAAACATTTTTTATTTAGTGAATCGTTTCATTCGGCTTCTAACCTCTGGTGTGAGTGCACGAATGGTTATTTTCCTCACGAGCAGTTTTTTGTTACGTTGTGTTTATTGTTATTGTTATTTGCATTATCATGTCCACCGGTCCACCAGGATCACGGTGTTTGTTTTGTGAACTCAGTTCAGTACAGCCACCTGTATAGAGGGACGCCGTCCTAGGCCGCAGCTAAGAAGCTATGAGCTGACTGATATGTATATATATGTATGTTTCGTATTATATATGTCGGAGACATGGTGCTAGCATCGCTTAGAAACGACAAGTATAGTCTATACTTGAATGTGGTCTGCGCAGCCTATGCTCTATGGTACGCGGAACGTCAACGTCAGTTGGCGCAACAACGGACTGGACACATTTGAACGGTAGCGGCCGGAGAGTACGCACGCGCAGAACTCACTTCGTTTCTAAAATCCATTTGCATCGGCCAACTATTTTTAAATAATTTAATTCTGATGTTAAAATAACATTAAATTGACTGTAAGGAATACGACTGCGTCTTTATTTTGAAGATCCAAGATAAACTGTGTTATCAACGAATCCGAGTTTGCTCGACTGTTCTACCTACAAACAACCTCGCCGCCGACATAAACTTATTTTGTCATTCAAGGAAACCAAATAAATTAAAATAAAATATTTGTTTTTGGAGTCTAATATCTCAGAAACCGTATCACTTAGAGATTTCATCACGGAACACTTTTTGTTTGTAATCACTTACTCTGTCGATTGACATGCGTTTCATCACTGGCCGCCAAAACACGTATTTTTCAAAATGGCGGACATGTAGGTATGCCAAAGAGGTTAGATGCTCTTTTAAACTGGCCCACGGGATGGGTGGGAAATACCATCTATGTGTGTGTTTCTCTCTCCCCTCCTTTGCAAGACACGTAAAACCGTTGGTCCCAGTTTTTGTCACGACTGCTCCGCACCCGTGCCAGTGTGCGCTATGGGCTATGGCCCAATCTTCTCGCCATATCCAGCATCATATCATATATCATAGCAGTGCGACTTTTGTAGACTAATTATTTATTTTGTTAATAAGTGTATTGCTTTTTTAATTTTTTAAAGTATCCTTAGCTATTATTATGGTTTTTAGAATCCTACTTATTAAAGTTTTTCTTCCAATGTATTACAAAGAAATGATTAATTGTATGGGCAGTCAAATAACTTGACCGAGTTTTGACAGCACCTATTTTATTGCTGCACGATGCGCTTTGTGCTTATGTGGCTCATATTTTCCAAGTAATTTTTATACAAAATTTATTTTAAAAGGAGATTAGCAAAATTAGGCTTGGTAATAGACAACATATTATTATTGATATATTCTAAAAAATCGGTCAATTTATTTGACTGCCCATACAATTAATCATTTCTTTGTAAAATATTGGAAGAAAAACTTAAATAAGAAGGATTCTTAAATGTTTCGTATCTCAAACCATCGACAAACTGTCAACTGTCAACGTCATGCAGGGAACAACAGGGACTCCATTTCCACTTAACATCAAGTGGAGTGGAGACATTTGCCGAACTATGAATAAAATAAAATAAAATGTGTCGTCGTCAAATCAATTCGTCCAAAATAAATCGTTGAGCAACAGATAGGTATTGATTATAATTTTGTGATATAAGATTAATTACAACATTAATAAAAATACATACAATATAATATTATACTTAGGTACTTATTTCGTGTATCCGTAGTTTAGTCATCTGTTTACGCCCATAGTTAAAAATAAAAAAACGAAGGGTGGCACCCCGGGAGTGCCGGCAGAAGTGAAAACTTGAATATTAACGTTGTGCATTTTTGATATTTTGGAATGGTTAGGGAATAATTTTGCACGAATTGCTTCAATTATCAGTATAAAAGTACTATCATTTATGTGGTAGAATACAATATTTATTTATTGTGCTATCGTACACAAACATGACAATTTATTCGCGCAAGCGCCCTGCGCCGCCTAAACGAAACAACAGGCATACATTTTCGCCGCGCCGTAGAAAGAGAGGGGGATACTTCCTCTCCTACACCGCGCCGGCTGTCTACTCTCCATCCGTCTTACGATTTTACGTCTTACATTTTCGATCAGGTCACGTGTCTTGATGCGAATTTAACATTTTTTACCCATTACAAAAAAAGTGTACAACGCCGCTAAAAAAGATTTCACTTCAATAATTTCTAAGTATACCGAAAAACTAAATTCGAACGGATCAAAGTAGTGAGTTTGACTATAGTGAGCAGAACTAGCCTACTCTACGCACACACTCACGCGCGCTCACAGCCCGCTTCTGTGTGCGTGATATTTGCACTTAAAAACCTAAACTTAAGGTCTCGCGCTCGGCGTAAACGCTCTTAAGAGCGTTTACGCCGTTTTGCTCAAAAACTGTACTTTTCAAACCTCTTAATATCTATGAATATTTACTTTACAAATATGTTAATTACTTATATCATTAGGCGATCTTGTCATCAAAATAGTTTGTTGAAAACATTTTTAGATTTGTGGATATTTTGGAATTTATAACCAGATAATTGAACAGAGGTTTTCATAATTTGACTTTCCGCGTCAACTTCGAAGCTTAAAAATGTGTTTAAATTACTGACAAACCTAAGAACAAAAATTTTATTTAATTTTGTAAGATCTTCAGCAAAATAGTTTGTTGAAAACATTTTTAGATTTTGGTTACTAACAAAAACTATAAAAATCCGAACATTTTGAATTTTTAAAGAAATTATAGGTGATAAAATAATTGTTTTCTCTATTAAACTTACTATATAAATATAAGATAAAAGCTTTTTACTATGGAAAAAAGTGTTCTTTAAATTATGCGCAAAATTCTTTTTACTAAATTAGCTCTATAATTTTTCTATAAATATTTTAAAACTGCTCTAAAACTACTACAAAACTCTGCGTTCTATTAGTATCAAATCAGTCCGCCGCGAGGCCTCTGAGAGAGTGGTCACGTCGCTCGACGCTCTATCCGACGATTTTCGAACAATTGCCGTAATTTCGAAGATAGTTCAAATTTATAGCGCGATAAGCAAATCTTAGTACTTTAGTGAATAAATTATTTTATGTTACTTTTGATGAATTGCAACATTTTTAAATTGGACGACCTCCGTGGTCGAGTGGTTAGCGCGCCGGGTCGGGCGTCGCGCCGTCTCCGAAGCCCCGGGTTCAATTCCCGGTCGGGTTAATTTAGAGAAGGACTGTTTTTCTAAATTTATTTCGGGTCTAGGTGTTTTTTCTATGTTGCATGCATGTCCATGTCTATGTCATTTATCCATATTATCTTACTATACTAACGAGTTTCTTAAGAATACTTATCTTGAGCTAGATAATTGGTGAGAGCATAAACAAATTAAATTTTTAAACTGACAACGTATATTATGTTGCAGAGATAATGGGTAATAAATTCAACGAAACCCCCCCCCCCCCCCCCCTCCGAATCGGGCGTGGTGAGAAGTGAGCTTTAAGTAACTTTCGCAATGCTGGCCCACGGGATGGGTAGGAAATACCATCTATGTGTGTTTCTCTCGGAGGAGGGAAGGAGTGAAAAGGAGGGGATCCTTTGCAAGACACGTAAAACCGGTGGTCCCAGTTTTTGTCACGACTGCTCCGCACCCGTGCCAGTGTGCGCTATGGGCTATGGCCCAATCTCCTCGCCATATCCTAGCAGTGCGACTTTTGTAGACTAATTATTTATTTTGTTAGTAAGTGTATTCCTTTTTTAATTTTTTTAAGTATTCTTGCCTATTATTATGTTTTTTAGAATCCTACTTATTTAAGTTTTTCTTTCAATGTATTACAAAGAAATTATTAATTGTATGGGCAGTCAAATAACTTGACCGACTTGACAGCACCTATTTTATTGCTGCATGATGTGCTTTGTGCTTATGTGGCTCATATTTTCCAAGAAGTTTTTATACAAAATTTATTTTAAAAGGAGATTAGCAAAATTGGGTTTGGTAATAGACAACATATTATTATTGATATATTCTAAAAAATCGGTCAATTTATTTGACTGCCCATACAATTAATCATTTCTTTGTAAAATATTTGAAGAAAAACTTAAATAAGAAGGATTTTTAAATGTTTCGTATCTCAAACCATCAACAAACTGTCAACTATCAACGTCATGCAGGGAACAACAGGGACTCTATTTCCACTTAACATCAAGTGGAGTGGAGACATTTGCCGAGCTATGAATAAAATAAAATAAAATGTGTCGTCGTCAAATCAATTCGTCCAAAATAAATCGTTGAGGAACAGATAGGTATTGATTATAATTTTGTGATATAAGATTAATTACAACATTAATAAAAATACATACAATATAATATTATAGGTACTTATTTCATGTATCTGTAGTTTAGCCATCTGCTTACGCCCATAGTTAAAAATAAAAAAACGACGGGTTGCACCCCGGGAGTGCCGGCAGAAGTGAAAACTTGAATATTAACGTTGTGCATTTTTGATATTTTGGAATGGTTAGGGAATAATTTTGCACGAATTGCTTCAATTATCAGTATAAAAGTACTATCATTTATGTGGTAGAATACAATATTTATTTATTGTGCTATCGTACACAAACATGACAATTTATTCGCGCAAGCGCCATGCGCCGCCTAAACGAAACAACAGGCATACATTTTCGCCGCGCCGTAGAAAGAGAGGGGGATACTTCCTCTCCTACGCCGCGCCGGCTGTTTACTCTCCATCCGTCTTACGATTTTACGTCTTACATTTTCGATCAGGTCACGTGTCCTGACGCGAATTTAACATTTTTTACCCATTACAAAAAAAATGTACAACGCCGCTAAAGAAGTTTTCACTTCAATAATTTCTAAGTATACCGAAAAACTAAATTCGAACGGATCAAAGTAGTGAGTTTGACTATAGTGAGCAGAACTAGCCTACTCTACGCACACACTCGCGCGTGCTCACAGCCCGCTTCTGTGTGCGTGATATTTGGACTTAAAAACCTAAACTTAAGGTCTCGCGCTCGGCGTAAACGCTCTTAACAGATTCACTGTCCAAAAATAAAACAATGGTTAAATGAATTGTTATGTACCACATGGCTAAGAGACAGTAAAACGATTAATGTAGGAACACAGAATGGTGGATATTATAGCGTGAGAAATAGTCACGGGTTAAAAAATAGCCACATGGGCACTTCAAATAACACGACAGTAAGATAAGGTGTAGAAGTTGTGTAACTGAAATTACTTGTGTCCGGGGAAGAGGTCTACGATGGCCGCGGTGAGGCAGTACAGCTCCCTGAGCTCGGGCGGCTCGTAGTCGTGCGCAGGCGCGGCGGGGGCGGGGGCGGGGGCGGGGGCGGGGGCGGCGTGCGCGCGCAGGGCGGGGTGCTTCAGCTGCAGCGCCACAAGCGCGGACACGCCCTTCTCCACCTCGCGCACTTCCACCAGGCCTTCCTTCATCATACCACACATGTAAGCAACAACCACATTACCTCTTTCAATCAGATCTGCACACACGAAGATTCTAGAAGGAGACGGGCCACACTTACGTGATACTAACCCTTCTAGAGATCTTCTGACGATGTTTCGATCACATGGCTGGAAGAACCCTTCAAGATTAAACAGCAAAGTATTTCCATAAAAAAACACATTACTCATTTCTGCGGCATTTTTTTTGTATTATATTTAGCATTTAATCGTCACTCGGGTAGCTTTTTGAGTTCACGATTCAAATTTTCATCGAAACTAACTCATCTTAAAACACAATCCCATACCTATAAACATGGTTTTCCAGGGCAGGATCGACCGCATCAAATCTCCCCGGATATATTAGTGACAGAGTAGTACATGCTGTACCGACTTTGCAAAGGCGTTTGATGTGGTTGACTGCGGCCAAGTTATTCAGAAGTTGGGCCACGCGAGCATCTTTTCTGACCGTTGATAGCTCTCCGCAATCGATCACAGCTTGTCAAGACCAGAAGCTTTAAATTTACAACAAGGATTATCCGGGGTACTGCAGGGCTCACACCTGGGTCTTCTCTTCTTTCTAGCTTTGTGAACGACTTATGTAAAGATATCACATCAATATTTTTGATGATGATCTTAAGTTGTATAGAATTATTTATAATCACGATGACATAATATTATTGCATAAGATAAAATTTGTATAGAATACCTACTGAAATGTGAAATGGCTCTTAACAATTTTATTATTTATTTTTTCCGAATATTGTGAAATTTGCAACAATCGCAGAGATAAAGTTTCGCCTACGACGTACCTGTTGCATGGCCTCCAGGAACTTGCCCGTCTTCTTGTAGCTGGACTTCTTGACATCCAGTGTTCGGTCCGGCGGACACTGCGGCATTAAATAGTTCCTGAAAACAGGCACCATTTTATTTTTCAATGTGGAATTTTTCTATCTGACTAGCATTAAGAGTGCTGCTGCAATAGATATTGCAGCAGCATTTTAGTGTTACGGCTGTGTAAAATAAAATATAAGTATTACATTAGTTGGGCATTCAGCCATTCGTTCACTTCCGACTTTCCGACCATCGTCATTTATCATGAAGAGGCGTGACAAAAAGGACCTGTTTATAGTACTTAGCCTTTATAAATTTCAGTTTGCTATACGAACTTAAAAGTATTTTTTGATGTGTAACATCTTTCTGCTCGCTTTCTATATAAGCAATTTGTGGAAGTGATTTCGTGAAAAGGGACGGAAGTAGTAACATTGTAACATGAAGTCGGGTAAGCGCGCAAGTGCGTAATTTTGTAAATTTAAAATCGATATTATGAACATAACATATTTTTATTATACGTGACATATTGGACATTTGACTATCAAAGGTCATTTTGATACGTCAAATGTCTTCTAATGAGTGTTTACTGCATTTATTTTATAGTTATAAAATGTTGTAATCATCATCATCATCATCTCAGCCAAAGGACGTCCACTGCTGGACAAAGGCCTCCCCCAAATCATCAATGATGTAATACCTGACTTATATTTTTCAGAATATAATGTTAAAATTGCTTAGGTGAGATGTCAAATGTTACACATCCTAGGCGGCTACTGTAAGGCTCGCTCGTTTTTTTTAAACTAACAAGCTAAGTCGTAATGAAAATTTTATGCATACGGAAAATATAAAGATTTAGATAGATTTTATATCGATACAGTCAGAAGTCCAGGGAACAATCCCTAGTGCCAATGGATCCCGGGTCATTAAAATTACATATGGATCCGGTTATGGGTCGACCCACACCCACACCGGGACCGCGGGTGAACAAAGTAGAATTAATACGATTTGATGGAGAATTTTCATTAAATTTCAGATCTTTTTTTGTATTTAAGAAAAGGCGAACGTCGTATTTTATAAAGAAGTAGAGGAATAAGATTGGGATTGACATGAATGGAAAACGTTAAACCGACAAGAGCGTGGCTCTTAAGTTCAAGAAGAAGAAGATGGTTGTGTGAACAAAATGTGTAGAGGCTTTTAGACTGACTTGTAGAACAAGCTGGTCTTGAGCGGCAGCTCCAGCCGGCGGCCGTCCCGCTTCAGCAGGCTGAGCAGGCACCACCGCAGCAGCCCGTCCATGTCCGCGGGCGCGGCCGACGCGCCTGCGCACACAACCAGGCTTTCATGTTTATGTTACCATTACTCAAATCATCAATTAAAAACTCCACGAGCGGGATTCGAACCCGTCATGGGGTGTGGATTCGAATCCCGCTTGTAGAATTTTTTCAACACTTTGTCTTTTTTAAAATTACCATCACTCATAGAAACGAACTATGAAACAATTGAATTTATTTGCGTTAGTCCTTTATTCATTACTAGCGGCCGCTCGCGGTTTCAGCCGCGTGGTTCCCGTTCCCGTGGGAATATCGAGATAAAAAGTATCCTATGTGTTAATCCAGGTTATGAACTATCTGTATGCCGAATTTCATCCAAATCCATTCAGTTGTTTTTACGTGAAAGAGTAACAAACATCCATCCATACTTACAAACTTTCGCGTTTATAATATTAGTAAGATATAGTGGCACCAGTATTCGACAAATGATTTGATTTAATGTTGAAGCATGTTGTTTACACATATCTGTGGACTTGCAGTCTACCTATTCTACTAAAATCATGTAAAAACTGAATCTGTTTTGTGTAATACAATTAAATAAATAACCAGTGATCGACATTTCATTCTTTAATCATTAAAAATAGGGACCAGCTACTGGTTGTAGTGTTCAGCAACCATACGACACCGCCCGCCTGCTTCCTTGCTCTCATCCCGTACAATTTCAATAAAAATCTTCGTTATTTTTTGGCGATCAAAACTGTGTTGAAATTGGCTTAAGAGCGTTTACGCTGCACACTAGCGCCACTAATGAAAAAAAAAACATGTCTAGTAATTAGAGATAGAAAATCAAATTATGCTCAACAAACTATTTGAATGAAGTAATTTAGCATTTTTACGGCACCTAATGAACACGTGAGGTGTTCATCATCATGTTATGGTTTAGTTAAATATGGCGTTATAGTTAAAAGTGGCCGTAACGTCATAAGTAAAAATGCTAAATTACTTCATTCAGATAGTTTGTTGAGCATAATTTGATTTTCTATCTCTAATTATGTTTTTTTTTCATTGGCGGTGCTAGTGTGCGGCGTAAACGCTCTTAAGTGTCGCGCACGCGTGCCGCTACGATACTCGTTATCATCGCTTATATTGCTTAATTTTATTTAAACTTTCATTCAACGATTATTTCCGAAATATTACAAGAAGCAAACACTAAGAATAATACTTTTTTTTTTCTAATATTCATTAATACGATAATATTATTTCTTTATTCATTCAATTTCATCTAGATTTTTTTTAATTTAATACAATCAAATAATTATAATAATTAAATAAAAGACCACCACGGGCCATCCCCGGCTCAAAGGGTCCCATGATACCGGCAGCGTTACCACGTTGTATTGCCAGGGAGAGTCTCTGAACCAGGTACGACCCGCAGCGGCGATCGTACCCACGATCCGCTAAACGGTGCCCTAGTTTGGCAATAAAAGATTTCGCTTCCGTGCCCCACACCCCAGAAGTCTTTACAGCAAAAGGGAGAAAGTGGTACTGTGACTTTAAGGCGGCATACTTCAAATGTTACTGCCTCGCGGCACTCTCAGCAGCAGACCCAGCAGTTATTAATATTATATCGATTTTCGTTTTCAAAAATACGATTCATCTTGAAAGACACCCTCGATAGCACAAAAGCAATGGTAGTGGCGCTTAGTAAACAATTTGTAATATTCATAATTATTATTACACATCATAATGAGCCTTCTTAAAAATTGTGAAGTTCCTTTGGTTGGTCCTTAGTATATGTAACCAATGTATAACTTTGCGAACCAAGTACCTATACTTTCATTGTTTGCATGCTGAGATTAACTGTTATCTTAAGAACAGTTACATATAAGCTATATAAATACCTAAATGTACATGTAATACTGTATTATGTTGGTAGTCCAATAAAATAAATAAATAATTTTGGAATAACTATAAATATGGTAATGGTTTTAATATAAAGAAACTGCACTAATAATTGCGTTAAAAATACCTTTAGTAGGGTCTTCATTGTCAATAGGTTCAGTGTCATCATCAGCGTGTTCGGGAGCCGGTTGCTGTTCTTCAGGAATCAGCGTCGGCTGGTGAGGAGCGAGGACGGGGGCAGCCACAGGGGCGGAGGCGGGGGCCGGGGCCGGGGGCGGCGGTCGGCCCAGGCTCGGCCATTCCTCTCTCAGTGGGGGCTGGACGGTCAACTAGAAGCACAAACTATATGTCAAGAATTTTTTTTTAAATCTATACCATATATAATTTTAATATGTATGGTTGTAATCATTGGGTAAAAAAGTATTGAATTATACAACATGACAGTTTAAACCAAGACGATGCACATGGACACCAATTTCATACTTCGCGCTCACAGAACGCCAAGCATGATCTAGCAAGATCTGAATGTTTATCATAAAAAAATTAGAGCTCCTTGCCGGGTACTGATGCTAGAAGAGTATAAACTTTTCTAAGCCCACGTACAAGGGGTGATTGCCGCCGCACGGTAAGTACTGCTGGTAATACTATTAAGCTGTGCGACGATGTCGCTTGTAACTAGTGTCATGATAAAGTAAATAATATAAAAGCACTTTTGTACATTGTTAGAATTTTTACTTTTTATTTTCAAGTGCTAATTGCTGCACTTTTTCACTGTATTTTGTAAATTTTATAAATATTTAATTTAGCTTCAGTGCAGCAATTAGCACTTGAAAATAAAAAGTAAAAATTTACTATAGCGCTGTGTTATCAAATTTGTAGTATTTCATCTGCAAAGATGAATCTGCATAGCCAACGGTTGCAATGGTCGTTGGATAGATGGCGCGCTGTGCCGCTATTAGCACTCTAAAAAATTACAAAAGCAGTGACAAAATTCAGCGTCTACGTCAGCCTTCCCGGTAGTATTTTGTAAATTTTATAAATATTTACATTGTTAGAGTAACTTCTGACAACTTAGATTCCATAGCGACCAATAAGACAATAGAGCGACAGGGTCCTACGCTGTTGAGATATTGTTGGTGTATTGTACTTGGTTCAGGTCAGCGGCGAGCTCGACGAGGTCCTGCCCGGGGTAGGCGGCCGGGCCGAGCCGCGGGCGCTCCACCTTCCGGAACTTCACCTCCTTGCACAGCTGGTCGCCGTACACGTGGATCGTATCCAGGCACACTCCACTGCAACAATCATGTATTAAAATTTAATAATAATATTTTTTTTTACTGTTACTGTTGTGTATGCGTCAAGCTCCAATTCATCTTAGGTTGGCTGGAAGAGATCACTTTTAGAGACAAGTCCACCCTTTGTTCACCATTGTTTTTACATAGTTTTCTGATTGTGTGTTTTGTGCAATAAAGAATAAATACTATGAAAAACAATCTTGTATTATGACAAATTACTTAGGTAGGTATTTATTATATTTTCAAAACTGGTATGGTATACTTTTGATTTCATTATGAAATTTTTTAAATAGTACGGACGCTTGCACATCAACCTATCCAAAACTGTCAAATTTCTGAAGAAATTATATATATAAATTATATATATGCATATGGTTGAAAATGTATTGAAATACATTTTCAACCATATGTCTAAAGCATAAAGTCCAAAGTCTAATGAGGAAATTTGACAGTTTGTGGTAGGTTGATGTGCAGGCGTGTGTACATACAAACTGCCCAAGTACGTTATTTTAGAATCAAGTGTAATGTTAAGTCAATAGTACAGCGGTAAGCAATATTTGTTTTTCCGGGTTCTTGAAAGTTTTTAATTGTAAATGTATTAAATTAAATATTGTATGATTTGGTAAGAACATACTTTTTTTTTGTAAATGTTGTTACTTCTATTGAAATTGTGAAGTTTCTTGTGCCCATTTTTCTTCACAGCTATGAAATAGACGTCCTATATGGGTAGTAGATAAAAAATGTTTTGACGATTCAAAAACACTTTTCTTAAGTTTATTTGAATAAAAAATATCGAGGTTGACTCACGCGATGAGGTGCACTACCTCGCGTGAGGCGAGCGTGGCGCGGCCGACGGCGGCGGCGGCGCGGTTGTCCTGCGTGGCGGCCGCCAGCGCCGCGCCGCGCGCCCACGCGCCCCACGCGCCCCGCACCACGCCGGGCAGGTACAGGGGCGCGCCACCAGCCATCTACAACGCAATGCGCTTACAACTATGCCCCTAAACACAACAACCCTGTGACCACCCACTGCTTGGTTTAAACCTTTAACTTAGACAATGTATGATGAAAAATACATTAAAAACTTTTGTTTTTATAATAATAACATTATTTTTTTTATTTCTCTTACAAATTTTTACTTTTTATTTTCAAGTGCTAATTGCTACACTGAAGCTAAATAAAATATTTATAAAATACAGTGAAAAAATTAAATGCCTACCCGACCCAGCCAGGAATCGAACCTGGGTCTTCCGCAATCCGGGCGGCTGCACTGACCGCTATGCTACCGGGAAGGCTTCTGAGTAAGCTTCCTTAAATAAAAACATGATTTAGGTAGGCTTACTTAATTTAGTAGTTGGTAGCATTATGTGGGCTTATTAGCTTTATAATCTGACCTTCGGTAAAACTGGAGTGTGGATAATCAAGGTCGGCACTAAGTCTGGGACCTTCCACAGCGCGCAGATGGTTGGCACCAGCCCCTTGGCATCCTCGATGACCATGGGCACGCCGTCCACCACGTACACGTTGACCGAATCGCCAGAGTGCAGAACAACCTTCATACAATTTGTAATCGACTTAGCAGGCACTATTTCTTTCACATTCTCCTCAGTGGCACCTGGAAACTCTTCCAGGAGTCGTTGATTGAGATGTTTCCTAGAGAATACAAGTTGAATGATTATAAACACATAACGAATCGGAAAAAAACGGTGGCAACAATAACCTTTACATACTTCTCCGAATTCTTTAGAGTATTGTTTGATTTTAACTTGTAACTTTTGGTAAACATTGTGAATGGTATTTGTTACAAAAGACTGCTGAAAGGTGGATGGTATTTGTGTGAGAAAAATAGAATTTCTCATGCTTTTAGACTATTTGCTAAACTTGTCAATTGACACTTGCCTGCCCTACACAAAAACAGCTGTAAAGTTTGACTTTTTCTTTTTTTACATTTAAGGAAGGCGAAGAGACGTGGCTCGTGTTGCCTAACATTTTGTTTTAGTAAAAGTTTATACATATAAATTAAAAATTCAATGTATGATAGCAAGGAATATGCTGAGATTTGCACTGGTCTTCAGGCAACGTGACATGGTATCTTCCACACTTTGGAGTGATTCATCCTCAAAAAAAGAAGCTTCGTGTTGTGCATGATGCAGCTGCAAAATACGAAGGAGTCAGCTTAAATTCATTGCTTCTGTCTGGACCTGACCTTCTCCTTGCTAAGAATAATATTATGAGGTTTGGGGAAGGCCGAGTCGCATTCACGGCAAATATCAGAGTAATGTTCCCTCAAGTAAAGATTCGAACCCAAGATCGTGACGCTCAGCGTTTCTTCTGGAGGAATGAACCTCAACTTCCTCTCCAAGAGTACCGAATGTCTTCTATGATTTTTGGAGCAACATCTAGCCCGTGCACAGCGCTCTTCCTAAAAAGCAAAAATGCCCTTGATTTTCAATCCCAATATCCAGAAGCAGTACGTTGCATTGTAGAAGTTCATTACATGGAACATTTTTTGGGGAGCGTTGGTGACGTGGAGGAAGCAGCGCGTTTGGCTCTACAAATCGTGACCATACACAAGGCAGTAGGCTTTGAAATGCGTGCCTGGGTGCCCAACCAGCCGAACGGCCTGTCTTTAGTTCCTACTGAACTCCTATATTTTAATGTCATGACCACTTTATACAGAAGTAGTCAATCCTGTGCAGAGTACTTACAAGATATCTTTGATTGTATACGCCATGTCCTATTGTAGATTTTTAAGAATAAATAATCTTTGTCGAAATATTAAATTATGCGCTTTATCTCAATTACTAGCAACCTGTAGAGTTACATAATACGTAATGTTTGCTTGCAATAAACAACTAGGCGTCATTTTTCATTAGTATAGTTAAGGTATGTAAGTGGGTTCGAAACGTCAGGATAAACATTAATTATAAATAATGTGTAAAGTAAATACGAGTTGATCCGTAAAAGTTGTTTCATTTCAATGTGTAGTGTTCGCGTAAACTTTAGAAAACAATAGTGGATGTAATGTTAGGTATGTTTTTTTACTCTGTAGGTAATTACGTGTGTGTCTGTGTGTGCGTGTAGATATTAACAAATTTAGATTTTATCTATCTAAACCTTTAATTATTAATTTACACCTACTCATTTCATACAACATTAAACATTTCCTGTAGTATTATACTCCTCTATGCATCGGACTGTACTTAATTGGTGATCGAGTTTAGTGTGGGTACATGGGATTGGTGTCTTGACATAACCAGGTCAACCCGGCCGCACCGCGCCGTCGGCCGCGCCGGCATGGGACTGGCACCGCCGATCCCGACCCCGCGCCCGCCGTATCGTGCACCGGCACGACACCCACCCAACCATAGGGTACATGCTATAAAGTAGTTTTAGTTAGGTACTTCAAAAAAGCATAAATGCCGCCGTGAGCACAAAATAACTACCTAATACATAAGACCAAAGTAAGGTGATCAAATAGGTATCTAATTTGTTAATGTGCACTGTAGTGCGAAGATAGATACGAAGATAGATAATAGTGATTTATAAATCGCTATTATCTATCTTCGTAGTTTATTACTATAAATAATTGAAACATAGGTATCCAAGAATCGGATAAAAAGTTAATCATGTTCTTCTTATTTTCAAGTGCTAATTGCTGCACTGAAGCTAAATTAAATATTTATAAAATTTACAAAATACAGTGAAAAAATTAAACGCCTACCCGACCCAGCCAGAAATCGAACCGGGAAGGCTGACGTAGACGCTGAATCCTTGTCACTGCTTTTGTAATTGCCAACGGTTGCAATGGTCGTTGGATAGATGGCGCGCTGTGCCGCTATTAGCACTCTAAAAAATTACAAAAGCAGTGACAAGGATTCAGCGTCTACGTCAGCCTTCCCGGTAGCATAGCGGTCAGTGCAGCCGCCCGGATTGCGGAAGACCCAGGTTCGATTCCTGGCTGGGTCAGGTAGGCGTTTAATTTTTTCACTGTATTTTGTAAATTTTATAAATATTTAATTTAGCTTCAGTGCAGCAATTAGCACTTGAAAATAAAAAGTAAAAATTTACTATAGCGTTGTGTTATCAAATTTGTAGTATTTCATCTGCAAAGATGAATCTGCATAGCCAACGGTTGCAATGGTCGTTGGATAGATGGCGCGCTGTGCCGCTATTAGCACTCTAAAAAATTACAAAAGCAGTGACAAGGATTCAGCGTCTACGTCAGCCTTCCCGGTAGCATAGCGGTCAGTGCAGCCGCCCGGATTGCGGAAGACCCAGGTTCGATTCCTGGCTGGGTCGGGTAGGCGTTTAATTTTTTCACTGTATTTTGTAAATTTTATAAATATTTTATTTAGCTTCAGTGCAGCAATTAGCACTTGAAAATAAAAAGTAAAAATTTACTATAGCGTTGTGTTATCAAATTTGTAGTATTTCATCTGCAAAGATGAATCTGCATAGCCAACGGTTGCAATGGTCGTTGGATAGATGGCGCGCTGTGCCGCTATTAGCACTCTAAAAAATTACAAAAGCAGTGACAAGGATTCAGCGTCTACGTCAGCCTTCCCGGTAGCATAGCGGTCAGTGCAGCCGCCCGGATTGCGGAAGACCCAGGTTCGATTCCTGGCTGGGTCGGGTAGGCGTTTAATTTTTTCACTGTATTTTGTAAATTTTATAAATATTTTATTTAGCTTCAGTGCAGCAATTAGCACTTGAAAATAAAAAGTAAAAATTTAATTATATTATTGTCTACTAGCTGTTGCCCGCGACTTCGTCCGCGTGAGCTAAAGGCTGTAGTCTGTACAGTTTAATTTTTATGTAGGTATCTATTTAAGCTTATTAGGGTATAATAAAATTATATGCATCGGAAATTTAGAAAATTGACATTGTATTTACCGACATACTACGTACATCTACTCACTCTTAATATCCTTTCAGCTGGGAATGCTGAGATGGACAAAGACAATCGATCTCCATTTAGTGTGGTTCTGGCATACTTCCTGTGTCTCCTTTACGTCCATCATTATTTTTCATACATTATCTCTTATTCTTTCGACTATCATCTCTGCCATGTACATACATATATTGAGTTTGAAGCACAGAATCGTCCCGTTCATACAGATTCTCACTCAGTTTCCCGTTTCAATTATCCCTCCACATACATTCAGTATACAACACCGTTTCCCGGTGGGTTGCGCGTATTTGCTACGTCATACAAACCTGAAATGGGTTTACTGACGCTCAATTATATGTAATAAAATTGGTATTTTACAGCTCAGGTACTCGTCCGGAGTCGTCCTAGACACTGGTGTATCTTAGCTAAGATGTGTCTACTGTTATACTGTCCAACCACGGACTTCAAATTTTTTTTTGCCTTGTCCACCGAAGCTGGATATCGAGTAGCAGGTAGCGGTCCAGGATTATTGGTTGTCGGCCAGAAGGCACAAAAAACTATTTACCAACTATGTTCTTATTCGTAGATACAAAATATCAATAAATTGAGAACTGTAATGAATTATGTTATTGTCTATTAGGTAATACAGTATAGTATTTTATGTTACATACTTGCGATAAATTTGAACTTCTTCGTGGCATCTTGTTAGGTAGGTAGCTTTTTAGAGGTAGATCACAGGACACAGAAATAAGTTACCTCTAATAAAAAAAAAACTGAAGTCCGTGCCTCTAATACAGTTGTACCCTGCAAATTTAAACATTTTTGCAACTCTGATACCAGAGGTAGCTATCGTCTTATGCGATAGAAGAATGGAAAAACCATTTTTCTGTAATCTAGAAGTATGTACAAAATTCATTCTTTATAGGTTTTATGATATTAAAATTGTTATGATACTTACTTACCTATATTGTATCATTGAACACAGATTTATCCTATAAATATGTTAAGAAACCAAAGTAAGAAACCGCTTACATGTAAAATAAGTACTGAAATAAGTGTTTAACTTAGCTGCATCAAATGTTTCATAAAACTTTTACACATTGAATAAATCTTATTTGAAAATTAATAAGAACTGAATAAGTACTGAAATATTTAACGTACCTGTATAAAATGTTTTAAAAAACTTTTACACAATGAATAATTAATATAATTTGAAAATTATTAACAAAATAAAAATAGGTACATAATGCATTGCAAAATATCAAAATTTTGGTGATAACCGCATCAAAATCGGTATTCTCATGGCAACACCTATCAATGACAGGCTCAAAAGGGCAAAGAACCCAGAGCCGTAAAACACGATAGCAATAGAGAGCCAGAGCCTCAAATGCCAGAGCCGTAAAACTCATTAAAAAAAATTCCCCTATGTTACATAATAAACAACAGTTGCGAGACGCTTGGCGGGAAAGTGAAGAGTCATGCTGCGATTTTGTTTTGTTTTCTAAAATTTGTGTTACTTCGAATATTAATGTGAAATAATGGTGGATTATTAACCGTTAAGTGTTCGTGAGTGCGCATGAGTGTTGGCAAATGAAAGAAAACAGTGCAACTTCACTTTTCAAATTCTCTCAAGAAGTCTGCCCGAGGACTTAGTAAAGCCCCACATCTTTACTGAGATACTCGAGGGGTTGGGGGGTATATCATTTCTCACTTCTCATTTCTATTATCATTCATCATCATTATGTACCTACTGGAAGGATTTGTATATTTATGTATTACTTGTAAGAAAAATTACATTGACACTGGCTAAATGTGCTAATCGCACGAAGCCATCAACTAAAGGAAAAAAAAAAAAAAACAACAGTTGCGAGACGCTTGGCGGGAAAGTGAAGAGTCATGCTGCGATTTTGTTTTGTTTTATAAAATTTGTGTTATGTCGAATATTAATGTGAAATAATGGTGGATTATTAACCGTTAAGTGTTCGTGAGTGTGCATAAGTGTTGGCAAATGAAACAAAACAGTGCAACGTCACTTTTCAAATTCTCTCAAGAAGCTCGCGTGAGGACTTAGTAAAGCCCCACATCTTTACTGAGATACTCTAGGGGTTGGGGGTATATAATTTCTCATTTCTATTATCATTCATCATCATTACTGGAGGAAGAGAAAAATATTGTTTATTTATGTATTACTTGAAAGAAAAATTACTTTGACACTGACTAAATGTGCTAGTCGCACGAAGCCATCAACTAAAAGAAAAAAAACAACAGTTGCCAAGCAACCAAGGATTAAATCCCGGTGTAGACCAAATCAAAATTTAACAATTTTCGAGTATTTATGTAGCCTATGTTATTCTCGGGAATTTTCTTAGCATTTCGGTAAAACCGGATCAAAATCCGTTCAGTAGTTCTCGAGTTTATCGTGTTCAAACAAACAAATAAACAAACAAACAAACAAACAATTTCTTTTTAAACTATTCTATCGTGTTCCGTAAGTGATTTTAAAGTATTTTTTTTATATCTTGCAATTACAGTGTTTTTTATCTCTACGTTCTTATTATACAGGGTGTCTCATTTAAATGTATGGGAAAGTCTGAAAGTATAAGACATACGAAGATCTGTTCTTAGGAACCTCATCATTCTTAGGAATGTCATCGATTTTAATAAGAAGAAAAATTGCATTCATACATTTAAAAAAAACCTGTACTCAGCTGCTTTTATTTGGGAATCGAATCCGGTTGTTTTGAAAAAATAAACTTTCACTATTTCTATTTAGATATTGATTGTGTAGGTCTTAAGCAGTAGATTGCTCTTTAAAACATGATGTCTAAAATGAATAAAATGCATTGTTTTCACATACTTTTATTTATTTTAGAAGGTGTTCGATTTGACCACCGTTTTTTTCAATACAATATTCAACACGTTTAGGTAACGATCTTACAATTACGAAACCAGCAAAGAGGTACAAACAACCATAGAGACAATTTTACATGCCTGAACTTGTTGAATGTAACGGTGGTCACTTCGAACACCTACTAAAATAAATTAAAGTACGTGAAAACAATGCCTTTTATTCATTTTAGACATCATGTTTTAAAGAGCTATTTACTGCTTAAAACCTACACAATCGATATCTAAATAAAAATACTATAAGTTTATTTTTTTCAAAACAACCGGGTTCGATTCCCGAGCTGAGTACAGGTTTTCTTTAAATGTATGAATGCAGTTTTTCTTCTTATTAAAATCGATGATATGGTTCCTAAGGACAGATCTTCGTATGTCTTATAGTTTCAGACTTTGCCATACTGACCGATTTAAATGAGACACCCTGTATTTTTCGAATGTTTATGTAACCTATATTATTCTCCGGATTTTTCTTATCATTTTGGTGAAAACCGGATCAAAATCCGTTCAGTAGTTCTCGAGTTTATCGACTTCAAACAAACAAACAAACAAACAAACAATTTTTTTTTAAACTATTCTATCGTGTTCCGTAAGTGATTTTAAGGCAACCTGTGTAATTTTTTTTTATATCTTACAATTACAGATTTTTTTATCCCTACGTTCTTATTATATGTATAGATTAATGTTTATAGCCTGTAGTTACGGTACTGTTATATTGTGCACATTTTTTGAAAAGCTATCTAATAAACTACACCACACTAAACATCTTGCCTGAGAAAGGTATTTGAATATTTGGCAAGCTAATCAAGGCGGTGAGCGCGATTCTGGTGGAGATTTGTTTTCGCTGAGCTGAAGTCTTTTCCGCTTATCGCCGGGAAATTGATAATCACGATTCTTTATTTCTTAAGTCGAGCGCAGTATTTGTTAGCTCAAAGTATATGATTAGTATGCTAAGACGCAACACAACGGTAGGTACCCATTGCAAATGAAGGAATAGTTATGTCATGCGGCTCGATCGATACATTTATAAGAGTACTAGCTGTGCTCGCGACTTCGTCCGCGTGGAATAGTGACTTTCGGCAGCATTTTTAATTTTTAAGGCTATTGTTCCCGTTTTTGCAACATTTTTCACTGATGCTTCGCTCCTATTAGTCGCAGCGTAATGTTATATAGCCTAAAGCCTTCCTCGATAAATGAACTATCCAACACAAAAATAATTTTTCAATTCGAACCAGTAGTCCTGAGATTAGCGTGTTCAAACAAACAAACTCTGCAGCTTTATAATATTAATATAGATTATTATTTATTATGTAAGAAGAGTGTGATTGCCAGATGCGGATGTTTTTTCTAACGTTCTATTGGTTGTGAATTATTTTTATAGTGAATAAAACTTGGTGAAATTTTACCAATTTTTAGCAGACTAACTGCCGTAATCCGAGACGTAAATATTAAGTTTTAATGACAATTAAGTCACTTGCTGTCACTTTCTTATGTATAGTGCTAAATAGAGAAGGAAAGACATTTAATTGTCACTAAAACTTAATTGACGTCTCTGAGTACGGCAGTAAGGCCTCTTTCTCACCGGATCGGTGCGTTTTCGTTTCGGTACTGCCTCTGCACCGAATCCACCGAATCTGTACAGATTGTTTACCGAGCGCAATGTAATCAAAAGGCCTCGATAAACAATCTGTACAGATTCGGTGCAAAGGCGGTACCGAAACGAAAGCGCACCGATCCGGTGAGGAAGAGGCCTAAGTCATCCATTATTAAAGTTTATGAATATTGGTTGTGTATGCTTAACATAAGGCCGTTAATTTAAGGCCTTAGTACATTTTATTTAATTTAATTCTGCAACAGAGAACCGCTTGGTATATTCATGATGAAAAGCCGGGAACTTTAGGGTTGAGATCGGTGAAACCACTAGAACTGCCAGTGGTTCATGATTCCGGGTGAAGTGCGCTTCAAACTTCAAAGTCAAACTCAAAAATAAATATTCAAATAAGCTTAAGAATAAGTTCTTTTAAATCGATCAAACATTTTTTTACCCATTCAAATTCCGGATCCGGACGTCTACTGTTTAGCTTTGGAGAAGAATGGGTGCAACAAACTGCACAGCTTTATTTTGGTTATAACGAAAATTAAACTATAACAAGACAAATACAAGACACAATTCTCCTATCACTTGCGGTTTTGTAAACGTTTTTAAGATATCTAGAACTAACAAATTCATCATCATTATTATTATGTCCTCACTGCTGATGGGGCCCGAGCCTTCCCTATGGATGGATAGGGAGAACGGGCCATAAACCATCAGGTGGGCCTAGTTTGGTTTAAAAAATATGCTCTTAGGACTTTGCTAATTGGGATAGTATTGTGTACTCAGGTTGAAATTCAAGCAGCGTTGTCACGTTTACTTCATAATTTAAAATGTATTTGCTACAGATCTTAGAAATAGTAAATAAGATAAACTACAAAGGGTCTAAGAATCTAGACAACTTTGTCCCCACCTACAAGAAATAGCTGAATATTCAAATGAAATCTGTGTTTGTGGGAGTAATTGCTATATTTATTCTAAATCAAGGTGAAATAATATCATGATTAACATCTATGATATTTCTATATAGATTACAATTAAATGCGAATAAATACATAAAATTGATGTAAAAACTTAGTAAAACGTGCTGCGTTGAAGTATAAGCAGATGCCCACGCGCCGCCCCCGCTGGCGGAAGCTGGGATCTGCGTAGATCTGATGGTTCCAACACTGAGGCAAGCCGCGCGCGCACCGCATCAAGCGCGCCACGTCGCGCCGCGCCGCCTGCTGCCATCACATCATCACGACGCGCCCACGCCGAGCTGTGGCGACGTTTCATTCCGATGTAAATGTCCATGCTATGGCGTGACCAACACAGTGACTGTGTGTGATATAGCCTTGGATAAAGCAGACCTTATCATAACAATTTTGTTTAATAAATTAAATTAATCAGCCTGATTCTCTCCCACCCTGTTCACACCACACCACCAATATGCGCAAAATATTGTATCTAATAAGATGTTTCGCGATTTGTCACTGGTCAAGACGCTCTGTAAACCCGAAAAGCTTTTCGCAAATTCCAGCGAATGTATAATAATAAATCATGATAAAAAGTATAAATAATACTGAGGTACGTAGGTACTAATAGTAAAAGAGGAACTGTATCCTACCATTACCGTATTACTTAGATAAATAAAGCCAAAGCGTCCAACTTTCCTTCGCAAACATTAAGCTTGCTTGTTGCCAAATGTTAGTTTTCCATTTCCCAGCCGCTGGCGGCACAGGGTGTTTATTTGACCCACAGAGACGATCTGTGAAGACTGTTGCAAGTGGACCGGCCGCCGCACCGTGTCAAGAGGCTGCGCCGCGAGCCCCGGCGGCGACGCTATCTCGCGTGGACTATTTCGCGAAACCAGACCAAAGCGTAGTGCTGCCAGCGGGACATCATTGAGCAGACCACACTGAATATTTACAATTATGTTTGTTGAAAAAAGATATCAGTAAACAAATCATAATTTAGGAGACCAAATTACAACTCAAAAACATATGTTTACACTTATCGAATTACTAAATCTTTTATAACATTGTCAGACTAATTAGATTGAGAGATAAATCAACTGCGTCATACAAAAGATTTCAACGCGTAATTGGATTAATTAATTGATTAATTTCTTGTTTGTAACAACCAACTGTTAATGTTGCAGCTTCTAATGATCTAGCGTTGTTTTTGCTAACTTATATAATTTTAATGTAACGAATGATGTATTTGGCGGTGACGTCACTAGCGGGCGGGCCACCCTCGCATCGGGAGCGCTGCAGTGCGGCGCGGCTCTCTTCAGCTGTAGCCCCGGAATCTAGGGTAATGCATTGTGGCTGGAGACTTCTATTTTGTTTGTGAATGTGGCCTATGAGGTTTTTATTTTGTAATCTTGCTATTTCCCGATATGTGGAAAGTGATAGCGAGGAACAAGAATTTTTAATAGATATTCTATTGATGATGACGAAACGAATACAGTCTGCGTTATAATGTATCGAGGATATACATCAATTGACACTGGATCACTTGTTGAGGGGTAATGTGTGTTCAAAAAATATTATGTTATTACATAACATATTCTTACATTTGGTATCGATTATTGACTTCTATAAAATAGTATTAGATCAACCATTAAATCAACTACTATAGATTATTAAATATGATATGATGTACGAGTACATGCATTTGATTAAATATTTTGTCAAGACGCATGTGGACACTGAATGTGCGCACTATGAATGACACGTTGCGCTTTTGCGAGCTGTCTACACCTTACCTACCTGCAACCAGTATCTACATATGTGTAGGCGCATTTTGAGAGGGCGGCCAGTGGAAAACAAGAAAATTAATGTTCATAGCTATACATTTATTATATGTATATATACACATACAATCACGCTTTTTATGCTACTAATAATGGATTTGTAACAACTAAGTATAAAATGTTTTTGTTTTATTTATATAATATAATGCTTGCATAGATCACGTCATATTGCTCCAAAAATTGCAATTAGCTGGTGGTATACGTGGCGATTTTTATCGATGGTTTTGCTCGTACCTTGCAGATCGGTGTCAAACTGTGTCTTCACACTCACGTTTTTCCACTATTCCTTCTGGCGTCCCACAAGGATCTATTCTCGGACCCTTACTTTTAGTGCTTTTCACTAATATATATCGACAAGTGCTCTGTTCACTCTCAATTCTTGTTGTTTGCTGATGACATGAAAATTTACAAAAAAATACAACACCGATTGACTGTCTTCTTTTCCAGCAGGATCTTGATAGGCTCAATCACTATTGCGTAAATAACAAACTTGATCTTAACATATCAAAGTGCAACAGTATCTCGTTTAGTAGATCCCCTAACGCGGTCCACAATGCCTACACAATTAATAACCATTCATTGCAACATGTTGATTGCGTGAGAGATCTTGGTATGGTTCTTGCTTCTAGCTCGTCTTTGATAAACATATTGACTTAACCACATCTAAAACACTTGGATTTGTTCTCAGAACAACTAAAGACCAAGTCAGTAAAATCCTTAAAATTACTATATTGCTCCTTAGTGAGAAGCCAATTAGAGTATGCAAGCCAAGTGTGGAACCCGCATTATAATGTTTACGTAGATAAGATCGAAAGAATTCAAAAAAGTTTCTGAGATTTATTAATTATAAGTACAAGATTTACTGCAACAATAATATCGCTTATGATGATACCTGCAAACGCCAGCATCTGCTCCCGCTGATGAGGCGGAGAGATGTCGCTGATCTTACGTTTTTTCATAATTTGGTAGTCGGCGGAACGGACTGTAGTCATCTCCTGTCTATGGTTAAATTACAAGTGCCATCTCGTACGGTTTTAAGGCGTAACTATCTCAGGTTCTATACTGACTATAGTTCAACTAACTATAGACACAATTCTTATTTCAATCGTGTAACTACTAGTTTTAATAATAACTATTCTCGTGACAGTGACCTATTTGTAGCGGGTAAAAATTATTTTGTGAAAATGATGAATGCAAAATTTTTCGAACAATAATACTTTGTCTTTTGGGGCTGATATGGCTTTATTGGTTTATATGTATTCTCTTATTTAAATTCATTGTAAACTATAATATATATATATATATATTAAGTACCGTTACAATACTGTTCATTCTCGGTACCTACATTATGTAATTGTATTGGAAATATTTTCTTCTACCTGTGAAAACTGTAGAAGGCTTTTTGTTTGTAAGAAACACTGAACTATTGTATAAGTAAAATAGCCGTATGTTTTCCACGAAATAAAAATAAAAAAATAAAAAATTAACGCAAATTTTGTTACGAACAAATTACAAAAACACAAATGTTGAAAAAATTTCCATCATTCTAGATAGCCTAAACAGGATCAACAGTATATTATCGACAAAGCCGAGGGGTGTCGTGGTGTCGTGTGTCGGCGAGTCCGGTCCGGATGTCCGGCGGCGGGTGCGCCCTGTTTGTTGCCGGGCACAAGCGACGCCTGTGGGTGACGATGTTTTAAAGTGGCAATAGCTGCTAAAAGTCGCTCGAACTGCGTCTGTCTACTTCGAAGTAAACTATTTAGTCATCTGTTTATCTGTGTTTCGTACGGGGATATGTTATTCATTTGCGCGTTGACTGCAATGCTTCACATGCTCCAAGATAAGCATATGCCATGCAAGTGAATTAAAAATGAAAACTCAATATAATGTGTCCTTCCTTTGAGAGGAGGTGGCAAAGCCTTCGTGGCTTAGTTCGTCCGCGTAAATCGTATAACCTGAATCCCGTGATCTGTCGGTTGATCTAAAACACCCCTTCTTAGAGTTTCTCTGCACCCTATAAAGACCCGACCTGCCTTGGTAAGATTTACATTTCTTGGTATTTTGTTATATTCTATATACAGTTACAGATATTAACTATAATAAATAATGATTATTCTCTAAATCCTCTCAAAAATGTTGACTATATTTTTTTCACCAGGCTTGTTTATAAATGGTTTGAATGTGCCCCTCGCCGCACCTGTGGAGCGCGCCTAATCCCATTAGCCCGCGTGCCTCGTCGTCGTGGTCGTGGGTGCGCTCCTCGCCGAGTGCTCGTTAAATTGCACTTAGGGCTATTAAAGCTGTAGTGCCCAAAATCTTTTACGCCTTTACGTTGAAGCTGCACTTTCATTTTTAAATGGGAAACTTAATGAAATTAAAACAACGATTTCAACGTTGCTGTGTTGCATGTAATCGTATTTGGCTTATAATTCTTTTGTAAGTGCTTTTTTTAATTAAACAAGAGAATAGGTTGTTTGCCGTCGCTGGTTACCGAAGTTTATGGCATTACCAAGCCCATCGAGATATCGAAGGAGCAAGCTGAAAGTATTGTTCCTGATAAGACATGTTTAAAGGTACAAGACCACCCAATCTAGTTTAGTATCTAAGTCCTTTTCGTGCTCAGCTATTTTTAGAGACGCATCTGGTAAGAATGCAAGTGCAGATAAGTAATCGGCACGCGGTATCTGCCGCCAGAGGGCGCGCCTCGGGGGAAATAGCGCATTAACATTAGCTGGCGGCCCGGTAAGGACCGACAGAGGCGCCGCGTACTGGCCGAGACCGCGACGACCGACGACGTGCTCGGAAACAATGTGTTGTTGCTTATCTATTGTGTACTTGTAGGTGTACGTTATAGACCATGCGATAATGTTTAATGCTAGAGCATGCATGAATTACTAAAATACCAAATCGGGAAATAACTCTTCCTTCTTCGCTCGTTCGAAAGACCGAATTTCCCGGCATCAAATAACACTTGTATTACTAAAGGATGTATGGCGTTAAAACCCACCATCCCGCATGGGGCCAGCGTGGTAGGATACAGCCCGACCCTCTTTATGCTTAGTGTTCACGTAGGCTTAAGGTCAACAATGAGTTGCACCTGGCCGACGACGACGCGACGGAGTGATGACAATTAATAAATTTTATATACCAAAATTCTTCATTTCAAATAATTTATTTACATTATTAGGTTTGTCACCACCAAATACAATATGTTTCTGGTGGATATTGATGTAAGTAAAGACTATATAGTTAAGTCATATAGTCTATCGTTTCGAAAATCGAAGTGTTTTATGGTTAAAATAAAAGCGGTCTCCTGTGTATGCAAGTATCTCTCTGCACTGTCGGGTGGGTAACGGACTACAAAGCGAAATTGCATTTAAAAATTAGCTATGCAAAGCCGGAATCTTGTAAACTAAAAGCAGTATTGTAATCAAGTGTTTTCAAAGACTTGCTTCTGTGTTTCAGTTCCACAAACAAAGACGGAACTACTTACTGTTCTGATGGTTCTCAAGAATTATTTAATAAACATGTGTGCGTTATAGCAGTGCCCGCGACCATCTCGGGCCACAATGGCGGGTGGCGGCTGCGACTTCCGCTCCCACGGGGCGCATCGCACCAAGATCACATGCGCGCGCGCGCATTGGTCTCGGCGCGCGGAGGCTGTATTGATGGCAATGTTTTTTATCATGATACTGAGTAGATAAACATGCGATCTTCATGATGACAAGCAAGCGGCCACCATAAGCGCTCGTAACACCATGGGATATTGCGTAACCATTGCTATTACTGCGGTATCTCTTGGTGATATTCTGGAAAAGTAAGTTCGTAGAAAATTATTAAATCCTTTTGAAACCCTCGAACGCTGCTTTGAAATAAACACCGATATATTGCAAATTGATTTAATAAATATTACGAACAAACAAACTTATGTATATTTAACCGCATTTTGTTGAGAATAAATTACAATTCAGAAAGTGTTGAAAACTTTTCATCATTAGGATATGATTGAATGTTGCAGGCCAGGCGCAATTCATAATTCCTTACGTTGCACTACGCTACGAATGCTTACTCTTACAAATAATTGAGGTTAAACAATAGTACTTTAATACATTTTACTTTTTTATTTTTAAGTGCTAATTGCTGCACTGAAGCTAAATTAAATATTTATATTTTTTTTTAAATACAGTGAATAAATTAAAAGCGCACCCCGACCCAAATAGTACTTTGACTTGTACATAGTAGGCCAACCAACAACAACAAATTATGCTCTGAATGCCTAGTGCGAGTTTTATTTGCGACTCGTTCACGTAAATTAAAACGAGATCTAGCTTGCCACGGAAGCAGCGCCTTTTGGGAAAAACAAGAAGAGTTATAATTTGGCATATAACATCTCGTTTTGTTAATCTGATCGAATGACTATTTTATTACATTATGAGCGTTTACGCCGCACACTAGCGCCACTAATGAAAAAAAAAACATATCTAGTAATTAGAGATAGAAAAAAAAAAAAATCACAAATGTTGAAAAAATTTCCACGAGCAGGGTTTGAACCTGCACCCTTCTGACATACCGGGTCAGGTGCTCTTAATGTTAATGACGGTAGTTGTTAACATTGAATGGGCGCCTTTGGCTTTCAAAGTAAAAAGTAAATAGTGTTGAATAATTTCGGCGGGCTGGTTAGAACCACGATAGCTCAAATTGGAAGAGCACCTGACCCGGTATGTCAGAAGGGTGCAGGTTCAAACCCTGCTCGTGGAAATTTTTACAACATTTGTGTTTTTGTAGTTTGTTCGCAACAAAATTTGCGTTAAAAATTATATAAACATTTATAAATAGCTTGCCTACTTCTTAACTGATCTTTAGTATTTGTAAAAATATTATGATCGGATGTTAATGACGGTAGTTGTTAACATTGAATGGGCGCCTTTGGCTTTAAAAGTAAAAAGTAAATAGTGTTGAATAATTTCGGCGGGCTGGTTAGAACCACGATAGCTCAAATTGGAAGAGCACCTGACCCGGTATGTCAGAAGGGTGCAGGTTCAAACCCTGCTCGTGGAAATTTTTTCAACATTTGTGATTTTGTAGTTTGTTCGCAACAAAATTTGCGTTAAAAATTATATAAACATTTAGAGATAGAAAATCAAATTATGCTCAACAAACTATTTGAATGAAGTAATTTAGCATTTTTACGTCACCTAATGAACACCTCACATGTTATGGTTTAGTTAAATAAGACGTTACGGCCACTTTTAACTATAACGCCATATTCATTGGCGGCGCTAGTGTGCGGCGTAAACGCTCTTAAGCACCATGTACTTTTATTAGATCTCATATGTTTTCCTACTAAATATAAATGGGAATGGTCTTGTAGTAATAACACCTCAGTGAGAACGCAGTGCATACGCGCAGCTGCAGAAATAGGCATGAGTGTGATGCGGAAACTCTTTCCTGGGACAAAATTATTATCGTAAAATTACTGGAATACTTAATAACTTACGTGCCTGGCTTGTAACAGCTGGAACGCTCTTATCATCTAGGCCACAATCTTTAAGTTAATTAGCAGCTGACTGCACAATAGATCTATGAAATTAGTGAAGAAGCGCCGCGCCGTCATAAACCTCTCACAGCTGCTCCGCATTTCCCCTATGCCGATCATACCCCGTTCAATAAGCATTAATTCATTACATAAATATCTGTTCATTATCTCGTCTCCATCAGCCGTAATAGCTCGAACCTCCTTCACTATCGCACTGTCACTGAAAAATCATTGACCCTTTATCACAATGGGCGTTCGTGGGCATTATGTCAAAGTATACGTCATTGTATTGTTCTGTTTCTTCCATCGCGATCGCTCTCGACGTGGAAGCTATCTTTATTACTAACTTAATTTGTTGATGTCGGATAAAGGTAGGGTTGTCGCAGAATACTATTAAAAATGAAATAGGTATATATTGAAACACTTAAGATAAAATGCCAGCGTACCGTCTGTTAATGATTTCTATGAATTTCAATACAATTTACCTATCTCTCTGATCCCAATCTTTGTGAATATCAGATGCATTTTCAGATCATTTATTTTGTACTGATACCGGAGCTTTAAACATAATAATTTTTTTTACAAATTATATAGTACCTACTTAAGTAAATGTTCATATAATTATGATTTTGAAGCGGTCAGTCAGTAGTTAATACTGACTGACCGTTTAGTTCTTAGTAACGTTATCTAGTAAATGTTTCTTCTGTTAAACTACTTTTAATATTCTTAATTTGCTTGTGGCAGCCCTGTGAGCCGCCGCCGCATGCAGGCAGGCAGAAGAAAAGGTTTTGTCGCCGGGCCGCCATATCGCACGCAGCCGCCGCGTCGCGCGCACGTCGCACGTCCACACCACGCCGCAACTTCGCGCTACGCGTGCCCGTATCGGAATTATATTCGCGCGGATTTCGACTGTAGCCTGTCCGTCCGTACTCGTTTGAATTAATTAGTGAGTGAGAGTTAGTGACGTTAACCACTGGAACTGCAGTTATGCGAGGGGCCGTGATTTGTTGATGCAATTTCGGTAAGTTATTTTTAAAAGTTGGCGGTAGTTTATTTTGTTAAACGAGTAATTGTTTGATATTTTGAATGTCAAAAAAGCTGTTGTATGTGGGAACGCTATGGCGATATTAAAAAGTATATTTTTCTATGATTAAATAACTTTAATAGTTTGTGGCGTTTTATCTTGAGCAAGTCCAATGCATATAACTTTACGATTTTAATTGTCATAATTGAGTCGAATTCGGTTCCGTAGCACTTCCGACATAATCTTTTATTTGCATAGTTTACTATGTTTTTTAAAATACAGTTAGCAATGCTATGGTAAAATTGAAGAATATATACCTATCCGTTTAACAAGAATTATTATAAAATTATATACCCTCTTCCATATTTGACCCATGTATTCCATTGTACACATACCTAGTGATACAGAAAGTCTTTCTCGTCGTTGGCCAATCTTTCCTCATATTATCAATATTTCCAAAAAATATATATAAATTACATATATAACAACAACAACAAATATTTACAAATTACATAATTTTATGGTCAGAGTGTCGCCAGTTTTCATCGAAAAAACAATAGCGAGTGATAATAAAGCAGTCAGTGATAATCTGTCGTTATCGGCTGCGCCGGCCGGCGCAGGCATTCGCTGGTAGACGCAGGGATGCCGCTCGGAAAGCGGCTATCTATCACCCGTCTCGTGGTTATCAGCTTTAATATGGAGATTAGTATAGGAAAAAACTCCGATCAGATAGCATAATCTTAATACCTAGGTTTTATCCTCATGAACTATATAACCTAGGTACTTATGATCAAACACTTCTTCGAATGTGCGAACTACGAGTCTTATTTTTAAAAATACTGGTTTTCGCTAACTAATGTCCTAATTGAAAACTTTCATGATTGTAAGAACGTTATGTCATTAACTCATGAGATGTCGATATTGCGTTGAACAAGACATTCTGAATATTTCAAGTAACTAGAGCTGTTCTAACAGCGGTACAAGTTACATGTTAGTTATATTGTCGTCTGTTCTTATCTCTTGTACCTATATATTAGTTAATTAAATAAAAAATACAAACTTGAAATCAAAATACAAGGCCGGAACTGCACTGCTACGTCTGCAGTGTTTCGCGTTTTTACGGACGTAACACTACAAAATAGTTTTGTCTGTCTGACTCACAAGCATTTACCTAACTTAATTAATATTGGAGCATTTTTCCTAAATTACTATTGTTAAAATTAGTTTGAATTATAGCTAAAGCGTTATCAAATAATGATCTAATAATTAACGTTAAAAATACGTATTAGCTATTTTGGAAATATGTATGAATACTACAAATTTTACATTCCCTGGCGCTAATTAATGATCAGCTTATCAATTTTTATTATTTCGTTTATAGAGTGCAGTGTAATTAGTAAATGACCCCCGGGTAACGAGCGCCCCCAGCCCACCGGTTAATTAGCGAAAATTGACAGGCTATTCACACAACACTTGGAACGGGCCGGATATACCGAAGTACGCCCGCAGTATGGACGTCTAATCAAAACGTCATTGATATCACTTTCAACATCCATAAAGTTTGAAAGTTGAAAATAAAGTAAAGTAGTTATAACTGAATGTAAAAAGTAAAGTAACCCATTAATTGCATCGATAACTAATTTCAATGACGGAGGCCTTTCCCCACCTATTTACTTACTTGTTGAAGTATGACTTAAATAAACAAGTTTAATTATCACGCAATGGGTTTGTTATTACTATTTATGATGAGAACTTTACTTAATTACATGAGATGAGGGTATTTGTCTTATCTTGAAATGTACAATTCATAATTTTATAAAAGTATTAAGCTAAATGATACTTAGATAGTAGGTACGCTAGCGGGTCTGCTTAGGCGTCGCAGTGCTGCACTGCGAGGCTGGTTGTCTGAGGGCAAGACTAATGCTGTCTGGAATTCCTTGGCAACTTGCCGTATCGCCCTAGATCCCCCCCTCATTGATTAGCCAACAATTAAGGAGATTCTTCAGAAATGTCAAAGGTGGTTAGGGCTACGTAGCTTTTTATAGGTATTTAAAGCATTGTGTAGGTACAGAATATATTATTTTAGGGGCTTAAAGTAAAAAACCTGTTAACTTTTAGACAATTTCTGAAAAGCCATGGGTAGAAGGTACTGTACTCCAAATTCATCCATCAGGAAACTTTTAATTCATAATCCTTTATACAGTCGTTCATATACAGCTTAAGCTGGATTTCAATCTGAATGTGAGGTGGCCGCGCTAGTGCTCGAAAGCCGCTCAATGAGACGAGCCGCTACAATTCCTGACAATCATGAAGTTGTTATCGATTTTTTATCGTGTTTAACATTGGATGAATTGCACTGACATTATTTGCAGACCGACAATCTATAGTTAAATATTTTTTTTACGCATTCAAAACTCATACGAAAATGTTTGCAAATAAAACGCATTAAAACGAATCTCCGCTGAATAGTTTTCTAGTGTCTTCCTAATGGAAAGGATGCCAGATGCGAAGTAACGCAACAATTATATCACCGCGAATTAGATATCTTCTAATTATCAGCGGATTGTGCGGGCAGCGGCATCGGCAGCGGCGCGGGACGGCTCGTGCCCCAATTGCTTTGTTTGTTATGTGCCCCAGCTGGTCTGTGTGGACCTTTACTCCACGATTACTTTACTAAAATAAGATAACTACTAAATTAAGATTTCGCAACAGGACCCACGGAACCCCCATTCCGAACTCTTCGACAGTTTTATCTAAGGATTGATGTCGTGTGGCGCGTGGCTGATCACACGTTAGGTAATCGTTATTTCCAACGTCAAACCAAATTCCAATTCTGCGTCGTTAAGTAAACTATAAGACAACAGGAAAGTGCTTGCTGGCCTTTATCTCTTTTAGCTATGGCAAAGAGACGATAAGGCGAAAGGAGCGCATATAACCCAGAATACTCAATTACTCAGGTACTGGCTATCTTATCTCAAACGGTTTGAAAACAACTACAGTGATATTAACATTGTTGTTGTATACTTAGGTAAGATGGTGGTAGTCAGCCAGGCGAACCAACCAAACCGAGTGCTCTTATATGAACCGCCCGCTGAGAATTCAACTCTGGTCCATAAGACCTTTCCGTTATTTCGTGTGAATAGCAATTCAACTGTAAAAAAAGTTTGTTATCAGATTCTAAAGCCTTAGTTTTTTAGGGAGTGCCCTTTGTTGGCGGGCGGAACTTCATTCGCCTACTGATTGTTGATAGAAAAAACATCTAGTAACAAAAGTTACTAGTCATTGATACTGACTATTTGTTTAGAATATTTTTTGTTCAATGCTTACTTCAAGAATTACTCATCAAAATGATAATAAATTATTAATATATTAATATTATTATTCTCTTTATTAGTACATCTTAAGATTTTTTTTATATTTTATATAAAAACATATTTACAATATAAAACATTATAAAAAACTTAACCTAGGTTGCCACCGGCAGCGGGGATAGACCCAAGCTATCAGTGGTTAGAGCTGCAGAGTGAGGAACCTCCTGACAATAAGTGTCGTGTCAAGGAGTACTGCTTTTGCATCTGACCCCTTACCCAACCTTTCAGCGAGAGCCTCTCTAGGTGTTGATGGAGGCTCTTGGCTAAAAGACCGTTTGCCGTTTGTCGTGAGCCATGTCAAGGTACTTACTGAGCTTGTCCTTCTCGGCTTTCACGAGGTTCTCATCATGAGGTATGGTGATATCAACCAGTATTGTCCGGCGCTGGAATCGGTCGACCACCACGATATCAGGCTTATTGGCGACAATAGTCCTGTCCGTAATGATAGAGCGATCCCAGTAGATCGTTGCATGACCATTTTCGAGTACTAGCGCAGGTGCGTATTTATAGTACGGTACCTCCGATTCAACAAGGCCATATCCAAGAGCAAGTTGCTGGTGAATTATTCTGGCTACTTGGTTGTGTCTGTGCAAATACTCTCCGTTAGCAAGATGAGAACAACCAGAAATAATAGGTCGGAGTGATTCTCCTAGACGGCGGCGGCGGCATGCCTGACAGATGTCGACCGTACCGTCGCTCATAATATATTTCCGGAAGTTATTCGTCTTGATAACTTCATCTTCAATGGCACAGACAAAACCTTCAGTTTCCACAAAGAGGTCACCGAAACGTAGCCAGTTCACCGAGGCAGTCAAATCTACATCAGGCCCAGTTAGAGCCCGTAGTAGCGTCCGTGTAGCACCTTGTTATTCCATATGTCCTTGCGATCGAGAGTGCTTAGCACCACTGGTTTGCGCCAGTTTTCTGTTGCGAAGGAGAGCGTAAAGTGTCTATCAACTGCCACGACATCCAAATGCATCCCGCACTCACTGTTAAGTAAATAATCCCTGAGACTGCACACCTCACGGTTATGTAGGTCCTTGGCATTTAAAAAGCCGCAACCCCCACCTCTCCGCGGGATGTACAGCCTCATTCATAACAGATGAGCGCGGGTGTAGCATTCTGGAAGTCGTGATTCTATCCAAGACGTCCAATTCGGTCTGAGTCCATCTTAGTATGCCAAAGGAGTATGTGAGCAGAGGCATAACCCAGCCATTAAAGGCACGCGTCTTATTGCCACCCGATAAAAACCTGTTAAGAACTTTTCTCAGGCGGCAAAAGAATCGCTCCCGTAAAGAATGTTTTATGTCCCCGTCAACAACACCCAAAGACTGACATACCAAGATATTTATATGTTTCAACTTCAGAGAGAGATCTGAAGTTTAACGTATCGAAGAGTTGTAAATTGGTTGAATTTACTACTTTCCCATGCTGTACATGCTTAACCACACACTTATCACCCTGAATTCCATCTTGATGGCACTGCTGAAAGTCTCAGTAATTTTCAGCAGTTTCATCGTCTTGGCGGTTCGAATAACTTGAGGTCATCCATGTACAACAAATGCGACATAACTTCACCCCCTCTCCGCAGTCGACAGCCTAACCTTGAATTTCTCAACAAAGTACTGAGAGAATTCAAAACCATAAAGGACTCAGACTGTCGCCCTGGAATATGCCACGCTCTATCCTTATAATATCCTGCGTGGCAGAAACACTATCTCGACATCCTGGTTGACACAAGACCGTGGTCCACAGCCACATACATGACATCAAAAATGATTTTAAAGTTATATCAATTTTATATAACTCTAAAATCCTTACCAACCATGAATGCGGCACCGAATCATAGGCCTTCTTATAGTCAATCCAGGCTGTGGGGAGAGTCCCTCTGCCACGCCGAATCTTCAGGCATATGGTCAGGTCAATGAGGAGAAGCCCCTTAGTACCACGGGACCCAACCCCACATCCATTCTGAGGCATGTCCAAAATATTATTATTATTTTTATTATTTATGATTAGGTACCAATTGAATGATGACAAAACTTATTTTACGATTTTGATGTTAAATTGTTTTTTTTATTTTATTTATATTTTACACAGCAAATTGCTTTGATTGTGCAAAATGATGATAAGGCCAATGATGAAAGCGCACTTCACCCGGGAACCTCAACTACTGGGCACTGGCTATCTTATCTTTAGCTGCCGGAGCACAATAATGCTACAAACATTGATGTTATGGCGACATATTTAGATAAGATGGTGGTAGCTATCCAGGCGGACTAACAAGCCCTAGGCGACAAACTGAATCTACTAATACATATTATTATTTGTGACGGTGAGGTCAATCTTGCGAAAACTGCAATTTGTTTGAAATTCGGTTCACAAGACGGTAGGAGCAATCTCAATAAAATTATTTCTGTATTGGGAATACTTCTACTTCTGCGCGGAATCTAGATTCCGCGCATTGAGTCTAGACTCTAAATATGATTACCGATATATTGAAGCCATAAACAAAAAGAAAAAACCTATCAGTTACGCTAGTGTAGTAAACCGTCAAGCGAATTATTCTGTGTCCATTTGGCAGATCTTATTACGTCGAATAACGCCGGCAAAATACCTGTTACATAGTGATTTAATCAAAGGACTAAGTAAACGCGGACACGTGTGACGGACGGCTCGCGAAGGCTGAGCCGTTCGTCGGCCCCATCAATCAGCGATGGAGCCTGTTTTTCACAAGCCACCCAATGAATTTACAAGTTGCATTCGTAACGAGAGCCTTTTTAGAACCGCCACGAAGATTTATTGTCGTTTACATAATGGTTTTTTTTCTAGCAGCTAGCACGAGTCTGGAGGAATGTGACTTATGTATAAAAGTTTTTATATTCATCAAAGATAAATTTGTTGAGAACCTCTTAGGGATTGTATTTAATTTTCGGATAACGTATGTTACTGTGATTACATCAGAGGTCAGACTAATAAATACACAAATACTTTTAAGGAGCTGTAATATGTATAAGTTTAGGTTAAAATAAATGTTACGAAGATTATATTTTGATAGTTTGATAAGACGAATAATAATTGGAAGTAGAAAATTCTACATCGTTTTATGTCTTGAAACGTGATTGAGCGAGATATTGTCGAACGACGCAGTTAGCTTCACTTGATAAACCAATCGCTGCTTTCATAATTAAAAACATCAAATCGTCAATGACACAGTGACCCCTTGCCGCATGCAGTCATAATATGCACATGTCGGTTGTTTTTTTCTGGATAAGTTATTATTACTGGTAAACATTTAATTATCTACCACTCATAAAAATGGTTACTATTTTTAGTTACAGAAGATTTTATTGCGACGAATTACGATACTTTCGCATATCGCCTAACAGTTTAGTTTCCTTTTATCTTGAAATGAAACAACTTTTGCGGATCTACTCGCGTTTATTTTACACTTTACGTTTAATGTTTATCCTGACGTTTCGAACTCTTTGCAGGGTTCCTTTTATCTTAAAACGAATGCAACAGAAATATTTATAAATACTATACAAGTTCTTTTTGGTGACATGATGGTAAATTAAGGAAAACCACGTCACTTGACTTACCGCAAAATTAAGGAATCAAGATGACGTTGTATCACCAGAGAGGTCCCCCCTCCGCCCGCGTTCGTCAATGGACTAGTTTTTGCGAGGCTCGGACCAGCTCTGATATCACGTCTCCTTTTCGGGGGTACACCTGTCTTGCTGTTAACAGGTGACAGACTGACAATGGAAGGATATGAACCGATGGTTGGCGCGTGGGTGTAAACAGGCTATAAATTGAAACTGACTTAGTGTCAAGCCGTGTCGTTATAAGTAGATTAATATGTGCTACATAAGTATTCGTAGGCTACACCGACTAGGGCGTCACTCTTAAGTTTAGGAAGAAAAAAAAGCACTAAGTAATTTTTTTTTAAACTGCTCTGATGGCGTATTATAGTAATGACGTTGTAGTACCTGTAGTAATGGTGTTGCAGTTCTAATGGCGTCGGTCATAGTAATAATAGTGGTAGTAATTATGTAGTAACAATATATAATGTGTGGTAATCCGATCTGGTGGTTGATTCAGTAAACTAAATTTTAATCCATCGGATCGGATCGGAATTTTAAAATATCGGATGTTGATGTCGTAGTTGTCGACATTGAATAGGGTTCCTTTGGCTTATAAAGTAAAAAGTAGATAGTATTGATTAATTTCGGCGAGTTGGATTGAGCCACGATAGCATAGTTGGCAGTGCACCTGACCCGGCATGTCATGGGGTGCGGGTTCGAATCCCACTCGTGAATATTTTTTTCAACCCTTTGTCTTTTTTCAAATTGTAATTTGATCGCAACAATATTTGCGTAAAATTATAATATGTGAATAATAATTATTATTTGTATTTTATACTTAGTTTTATATTGGTATTTTATAAAGGTTTATATTGAATAAACGATTTGCCTTTGACTTTGACTTTGAATGGCGTAGTATAAGTATTGACGTAGCAGTAGGTAGTAACAGGTGGTACTCGCAGCCGTACAAACGTGACATCTAGAAAATATTTTTATCAACTGAGGGATATCTCCAAAGTTGCTGATGGTTGATAGCTTTATAATGATAAAACTAGTGAATACAAGCCAGCCAGTGTTGTTACAGTTTGGAGTGGAACTCCTGACCCAACACGTGACGACGACCGCGGTAGGTATCGCACTTCCGTTGTACTAATCGCATCGGAAGCCACTTCAATGGTAATCGCGACGATGTTCTATTAAAATAATAATGTAATAACACCAGTGACATTGGCTGCTGGACACAAGCGGCCTTCGGCGCGTGGGAATGACGGATTTTAAGTATTCGCCATTATTATATAATATAGCCAAGTGATGACATTAGTTATAACGGAGTTTATTCATGATCCGAGAAGTAGGCGCCTAGTCGGTTGGCATGGATATTAGAAATAGATTCAGACTCTAATATAGTATTCAGATTATCGTCATTCGAATTCGAATAAAATTATAATTCTCATAAAAGTCTCAAGATAATGAGATTTCAATTTAATTATTTTTAACGTACTTACCGTTAATAAGACGAACTTTAACATTAAAATTAACGAATTCTTAAATCATAAATAATACTCATAAAGAAAAGTTTTTTAATAAATGTGGAGGAGCTCGATGGCGAAGTGGATAACGCGCCCGGTCTGAGAGTGCTGAGGTTAAGCAACTTTCGCAAAGGTCGGTCATCGGATGGGTGACCAAAAATGTATCATTCCGAGCTCCTCCGTGCTTCGGAAGGCACGTAAAGCCAATCCGCACTGGGCCTGCGTGGTGGTTTATAGCCCGTTCTCCCTATCCATCCATAGGGAAGGCTCGTGCCCCAGCAGTGGGGACATAAAAATGAGCTGATGATGATTAATAAATGTACGTTTTTAAGGCTTATTTCCATGCGCTCCAAGTCTATTGTTCTCCAAAATTCAACTTCTATACATTCATTAAATTGGAATGTATATAGGTTAATTTATAAACTATTATGTTTTCATTGAGATTGTTTGTAATAATGTTTGTTAACTTTGGTTAACCTTTAATGGGCGAATAATTTAGTGTAGATCTGGTACTATTTAAGAAATCAACATATTCCCAAATTATTATTCTCTCTTATTGATTTATAGACGTTCAACGATAATGTGAAATGAATCTCGCCGACCCTGGCTCACATTCGCTGCGCTCGCGCTGCCGCCTCGGAAGGTTACTGTCACATCCACAAGTTAGTGGCCATTTTGCCGAGATCCTGTTGCTACGACGTATAAAGCGAAAGTGCCTAAAAGCAATAACTAGCTTTTCAAGTGACGCTCACTGCATCAGAAGAACTAAAGTGATCAGGTTGTTATTTTGCGGTATTTCATCACAAGTAATCTTGATTAAACTAAGCTTGTTTTATAACTAAATATTGATCATAAGAATTATTTTCTGGAAACGAACTGACTCCCATCATACGTCTAACGCTAGCTTAGTCATCTCCTTTAAGTTTTCTTTTTGTTTTAGAAGTAGATTCTTACGCAAATAAAATTCTTCTGATTAACGTTTTAACACTTTCTTCTTGTTTTATAAATCCTCCAGCTGTGGCCTTCTCAATAGGAGATAAGATAATTTGATGCATAGGCATGCGCTGCGCCGCCGCCCGGTGCGGTGGGCTGGTGGCCGCTCCAGTTAGCGTCACTTTCGCTGGTATCTGCAGATCTTTCGTCACATTATGCGCGTGCGCATCGGAGCGCGCCTGCTCATTCTAGTTCACAAAGAACTACTGCTTATTTGATTAGTCAGCTTTTAACTGAAGGTGACGGTTGGTGACTGATGACGCTTTTTTTCCATTGCTATGTTTATTTGTAAATGCTCTTAATGAAAAGTCTATATCCATGCAACATTAAAATTACATGGTTTTAAATGAGTTTGTTGAATTAAGTTGTACTTGATATTATCGTAAACGTTAATGCTTGTTGAAAACCATTGAATCTTTCTTCAAATAGTGTCCTCAAGATCCGAATTTTACACGTTAATTTATTTTATTTATTTTATTTTATTTATTTTATTTATTTTATTTATTTATTTTATTTTACTTATTTTATTTATTTTATTTATTTTATTTATTTTATTTATTTTATTTATTTTATTTATTTTATTTATTTTATTTATTTTATTTATTTTATTTATTTTATTTATTTTATTTATTTTATTTATTTTATTTATTTTATTTATTTTATTTATTTTATTTATTTTATTTATTTTATTTGAATGATAAGTGTTTTTTCTTGTTTTTCATTTGTTACGTTAGATTACAGTTTCGTAACTGGGTATTTTTTTTTAAATCTCATTTTATGTTGCTAAATGCTAATCTGTAATTTTCATTAAATATTTAACAATCGAGGCGTCCTTTATTTGCCATCAACTTTCTTTGTATGATGCGTGTCTATTTCGGTGTTGGCCCATACATAATGAATGTCGGGCACGTACTGCGCAGGAAATCGTTAATAGTGTGCGGTTCCGCGGTGCGCCCGCGCACCCGCCCGCCTCCCGCTTTCAAGTTGCTTCTCTCATAATAACTCATAACGAATATTTTTCTTGTGACTGAATACTGTTGGATTGATTTAAGTATCCCATATGAGAAGACGGGAAGTGATGAAAATTTAACTATATTTGCGCCACTCCCGCCGTTTAAATATGATGGTGATCTATGGGGTCATCGCTACGTTGTTTATGAAATTCATTCTTATAAAACCTGTAAAATCAATATGCACACCAAACCAATGTGGCATGCAATCAATGACTGGCATCGAATTGACTGATGTAAGCTCTACTACTGACTAACAAATTCCAGGATATTCTAATATTACTCGATTACTTGTGTATGATAATAATTATGATAATTAATATAATTTTTAAATTCCAGTCCCTTTTAAATTTTTTAACAGACTTCAAAAAAGGAGGGGGTTACTTAATTCGACTAGTATTTTTTTTTATTTGTGTTCGCGGATAACTTCGTCGTTTATGAACCGATTTCGATGATTCTTTTTTTGTTGGAAAGGAGATATCCCAAAGGTAGTACCATGATAAGGAAACCAGGATCTGATCATGACATCCTAGAGAAATCGAGGGGAACCTTCGAAAATCGTAGTGGTGACTAGTGCGTTTGTTAATGTTTTCATTAAAATTTTTAAAGCACTACTACCTTCTTCACTCGCACTTCATTAAGAAGGTCTGGAGTCGATCCGATGATGGAGCCGAAAGACAGTCGAAGGAACTCCTCAACGATTTACAGCAATTACATGGTGTTTGGGCTTGATTTATTTTTGTATTGATGAGAACTTTACACCTAGATGGGTTGTGGCTGTCACTAGGGGTCTGATGATGAAAACGAAGGACAGTTAAGGGAACTCCTCAACGTTTTACAGTAGCTACCTTGTGTTTGGTCTTAATCATTGGTTCATTTCTATTGAAAAGAACTTTGCACCCATATGGGTTATAAGTGCCATTACAGGTCTGGTGATGGAGACCATAGACAGTCGAGGGAATTCCTCAACGAGTTGGGCTTACTTCATACGGTTCCATATGCCAAAATGTTTAGCTCGTACAAAAATAATACCTAATTAAGATTGAAGTTTTACATAGGAATACCACTATCTACTAGGCCGTCGTTTCCTCATCCGAGTAGCATCCTTGTTAGGTCTACATCTACCCATCACTAAAAATCGTAAAATAAAATAATTTTTAACAAAAAAAAACGACTTCAAAAAACAGGAAACCTAAAAAAGTCAAAACAGCTCTAAAAAGCAAGAAATAAAATTGAAATAATATTATTAATTAACTAGATAGGTACGCATGTCAGTTTAAAATAATGTCTACTGAAGTCGGGTGGGGCTTTTACAATAAAAAAGTGGAGATAATGGAACAACTATAAAGTTTAAATGAAACAATATTGTCCCCCAGCCGACCACCAACCACCCGACTTCAGTAGACATTTTTTTAAACTGACATGCGTATCTAGTTAATTAGTAATATGATTTCAATATTATTTCTTGCTTTTTAGAGCTGTTTTTACTTTTTTATAGTTTTATTTTTCTTAATTTATAACAACTACACAATTTTAAATTTTGTCCTGTTTTTTTATTTTGTTACTTGTTTACTATTTTGTTTTTTGCGAATGCTGTGTATGTGTATGCCTGTTATAAAATATCATACAATCTTTTCTTTTGAACCTGTTTTCTGAAATAAATTATTATTATTATTATTTTATTTCTCTATTTTCTTAGCCTAGGTTTGTTATAATATTAATATAAAAGTAAAATACAAAAGCACATACAAAACATATATATATTATAAAAAACCTAGCCTAGGGTGCAGCCGGCAACGGGGCAGGGCTCAATCTGCAGGTGGTTAGGGCTGCAGAGACAGGAACCTAAATATGATTGTTCAGATGGTTGTTCAACATCAGCTGGTTTGTGTGACGTCATCCCCCAGACAAAACATGTTGCGTTAGGAAAATGCCTGCACCACATGCTATCACAACACGCGGCGCGGCGGCGCCGGCGGCGGGCGGCGTGGGAATGTCCCAGCGCAGAAACAATGACTGATAGAGCCAACACACTGCGTAAGCGCATCTACAGCTCTACATACATGTACACTAATGTAGTGCTCCATTTGATAAACGGGAAAATAGTATTAGCGGTTGTTTGTAAGCACGTGGCTCGAGCGTGGCGAGGTCCTCGGTCTATCAATGAGTCAAGCATTTCAATCCCATTCATGTCTAAAGTACGCTCAGCGCGAGCGCTTTTTGATCTCTAAAAGAAGCGGTAAATGATTATTTATTTTTTTAAGTTGGTGCTATGTAAGATTATTATCATTATTCACAGATCGCAATCCGCAGGACATAGCCACTCTGGAGTCTCTGGACATGCAGATTGGCGATCTAATAGTGTTACGAAATAGATACATTCAAGCTATTTCTTTGGCAAAACAAGGTATTATGATTAGGTAGATGTTTCTTTTTTATGACAATGTCGTGCCTAGTGAATCATAAGCACGCCATGAAACAAGAAGCCTCGTCCCGAAGTGGGTCGGCGGCGGCGGTGGGTTGCCGGCATATGTCGTAAGCGGATTGGCGGCCGGCCGTCTGTCGCTTATTAAATAAAACAATAAGCAGTGCGCCGCCGCCGCCGTCCTCATTCACGCACTACACAAACAACAGGACTTTTCTACTTTGAATCATCGCAGGACTTGTAGTGTTTCGATACTTAAAAGATTTCAAAAAGTACCTACCTATACAAATACAAGTACAAATAGCAGGGTTTTTTTTTTCTAATCTTGTCCCCCGACGTGGGTCAGTGTCGGAGACTTAGTCTACGCTTAGTCTTTTCTAGGAGCGGCTTCACGCCTACATTTTCCTGGCACGGTTTGTGCCCTATCTACTCTATATTCCTACGCTATAGGTACTATATAATTCTACTAACTTTTCTATTCTTATTGCACGCTATGTGCCTACTCTTTATTCTATTTGTTGCTTATTCTAATACATTTTTCTTGCTGTCCTGTTTTTGAACCCACTCTTATTAACTATATTGCCGATTTCTTGGTTCCATTTTTATTGCATATTTCACATGCCCTAAATCTTATTTTCTATTTCTTATTTTCTAGCTTATATCTATTACAGTTCTGACGTCCACATAACATTTACACTAAGATAATACACATAAAATATCACAGATAACATTTACATTTACATAATACACGTAAAATATCACAGAGATCTTAATGCTTATATAATTTTGACCACTTTTATGAGACTTATTTCCTTCTACTTGGATAATCCTGATATACTTCATTATATCGGTTAAAACATAAGTACTTTAGGCTAAGTCTTATTTCTTAGAATTACTTTTGAGGCAATCATTGTGCAAAATTCCAAGAATGTCGGTCTTATGTGTTTGTTATTTACAAACTTTGCAATGTTATCTTTATTAACATTCATATCTATCTTTCTTTCATACTTCATTCTTTCATACTGGTGGACTGGGCATTCTGTGATAATATGAATTATTGTCTCCTCCTGCTCGGGGTCACAGATGCACGATGGGTTATCCTTGCACTTGAAGCGGTTCAAGTACGAGGAAAACCCACCGTGCCCCGTCATCACTTGGGTTACCACCCCAGTCGGTTTGATCTTTATGACGAGCCTGTACGCCGGCGCCGCTACCGCGTCCGGAAAGAATATCTTCGTCACGGAGGCCGTCGTTCCAGCCTCATATCTCTGAGCCCATTCGCCAATCGACTAATCGCGAATGAATCGCTTGGCGAAAGAGACCGGACACCGATCATAGTCCGGCTTCCTCCGCAACGAAGTCACAGCCTCCTTTGCGAGTTCATCCGCGCGCTCGTTCCCGGGCAGTCCCGCGTGGGCTTTCACCCAGAACAAATCTACATGTTTGCTTTGTGTGGAGGCCTTCTGCAGATTTGCTCGCGAATCGAGTGCTAAGCGGTGGAGCGAGCTACGGTTTGTTACAGTCTCCAGTGCGGACCTGGAGTCGCTGTAAATACCGTAGCTCGCTTCATCCCTCTTGAGGATCGCCGCAGTCGCCCTGAATATGGCGAGGAGTTCGGCTTGATACACCGTGCAGTAGTTGGCTAGAAGTAATTTAGTTGCTTTGACTTCGGCACCCCCCTTCCAAATGGATAGGGAGGCCCCGCGCTTCCGTCAATCTTACTGCCGTCGGTGTAAATTTGGACCTCCTGCACAGCATACCTATCGAGGGCCTCTTGGTCCCCGAGGGCCACAAACTCACTTCCCACATTCAAGGCGGGGTGCGGGATTTCCGCGAAGCCAACAGGCGCCTCCATCTCCCTGTCATCCGGCATCGCCCGAGATCTGCCCCTCCTCGCGTCATACAAGGCCGAAGCCTCAAGATTGCGGAGGTCTAGGGGCAGTATCCCGGCTAGCAATAGGGCCGAATTAAGGGAAACTGTGCGGTACGCGCCACAGAGCTTCTGCACGAACCCTCGCTGCACTACTGCTAACTCCTTCCGAATGGCAGGGGTTTGATAACATTTTGCATTTAGAAGCGAATAAAAAGATCTTAAAAAAATAATTACCTTTAACAATTTTTTTGGCCCATAGTATCATTAGGCGTGTCGGTTTCGTACTTGTAGTCTTTTTTACGTAGGCGGGGCGTTAACCCACCGCACAACCCCCCAAGTGCCGGAGCACCACTCCCTACTTTGGTAAGCGAGCCCATCGGACTTGGCCGGTAGCTAGCTAGCCTAATAGGCTAAATCTCGTGTCGGAGGCCAAGATCCACTTCGGGTCCCTGAGCCAGTGCAGTAAGTATTAGTTATATTAGTCGTAAGTTGTATTTCGATTTGTGAACATTCAAAAAAGTTGATCCTTACTGGCGCTGTCATAAGGTCGAAAATACGTAGCACCTGCGACAATTGAGACCGCTAATTAACAGAATCTTAAAAATATTCCGAAAAATACTTATAGCTACTAAATTACGAATATTGATGTTAGCAATGTATTAGGTATCCAAGCATATAAATAAAGTAATTTTGTTGTAATTTCAACAATAGTGATTTTTTAGTGGTGTTTTCGAAAATCATTATGATCGAGTCAAAATTATACAATCGTCTATTTGAGCAAGAAAAATCAAGATAAATTTACATATACATGAAATTATTATTATTAATTATTATTACATTTACATGAATTTACCTATATCAATCAACTTATACTATACTTATACGCATATTCGTTAGTCATATTATAGTCTTAAACTATTCGACGAAAGTTAGTGCATTTTTGTCAGTGTGTCGCCTTATGTTGATAATGGTGCATTTTAGATTAATTCGTAGGAGGACGCCAAAGTGAATATTGAATATTGAAGTGAATATTGAAAAGTGAATACTGAATATTGAAAATCAAATAAATTGTCTTTTTTTGTTTATTACATTTAAATATTACATGTTGTTTTTGAATAACTATATTGTTATCCTTTCTGTTTCATACGCAGACCAAAGATCTGTGGTTTCATGACTGTTTATTTACTTTGGTCTTGCCCTTTATCAGCTATGTTTTTATATAATTAATATACTGATGTGGATCTATCACTGGTTTATGTTTAGGTATATTTGTTGATCTGCCTATAAAATACGAGTAATGATTATCTAGTTAGTGTTTGTGATCACTTATCCTTATGATCTCAAGCCACGTGTTGGTCGCGCTCTAAATTAGATGTTCTATATTCTGCCTGGCCGCGTTTGGACTAAACGCCGTCTGTGGTGCATTGTTCTATATTTTGTCTGTTTGCGCGCCGTACTCACTATTTAGTGTGTGCAGAAAACAGTAAGGTGTATAAAATGAGATTTTTAGTGAAACGATTTCAACCGTTGATTGAGAAATGTAACACGATGTTTAAATAACAAATAGTTGCACTGCTATCTGTTCCATCGTAGTTATTAAGATAGCAAGAAAAAATATGACTTCACCAATGTTTTTTATGTTTCTAGCAGGTCATTCTAAGTAAGAGTTATTCCGTCACTGGCGTTACCTGCCTACGACTGCGACTTATTAAAACAGTGTCAACTGAATACTTACAGCGATGAGTTCCGATAATATACAAATTCCATGAGTGTTTACAACCACGCACGGAATGTGTTTACAACCGCAAGGAGGTGTGGGTCGATTTGTAAGGAATAAGATAACTAAGTGCAGGGTGAGTTTTGTTTACTATCTGTATTAAATTGATTACGTTTACGTAAACGAAAATTTGTATAGCATTGAAGCAGCATATGAGCATGACATACGAGAAGAGTTAAAATTCTCGTTTCCGTTAACGTGATCGAATGGCTAATGAAACTCGCACTTGGCAGTACCATAGCGGCGGGTGTGGGCGCAGAAAGGGCGGCAGTGACCCGCGGGCTATCTCATCGCTGCGTAATAGATTACGGCGCGCGCGTCCTACTGGAGCAATTATAGTTTCTTTTGTATATTATTATTTTTTTCTATGGCTATCGGTCGCGGTGTGGGCAGGCCAGGAACAGCCACGCGCTGTAGCAATCTCTCTTCTGTGCTATAGCCGCTGTCGCACAAAGGCACAATACATAAAACACACCATAATCTGTCTGGGAGTATAATCGGTTTCCTCGTTTTAATATGTTTTTTAAAATATAGTATAATTATAAATACAGTATAGCATATTAAAGCAAAATAACAAAGTTAACAAAAGACCTAATACACACCTCAAAAGATATAATTATTTCGATGAATTAATAAATCGTCAACGACTCGTCGCCGCATCGTTTGAAGACGAAGAGCTTTTCGTTTTATCACCACGCGCGGGTGGTTTAGTTTTATTTTATAACTAAGATTCGTGGAAACTATTCAACGTCAAGTTTATAGATTCTCAGCCAATCAGCAATCCTGCTGGATATCTTACTGGTTAGAGAAAAACCTCAAATCACAAAGCACAAATTATGTAAATTGCTAGTGACACTACGGGCTCACCACTGTCATTATGATAAAGTAGGTAGGCGTAGGACTCGCGCATGATTTCATTAGAGTTGATTGCGGATGCGGTTTACGGCGGGCGCAGTGATGCCGCTTGTCTTGCGCGGGAGTGGAGGAGCAGCAGCGTCGTTATTTTACTACTATGATTTATTATGTGCAGCGGCGGGTGCGGGCGTCGTCGTAAACGCACGGATTGATGGGGTCTCACCACACGTCCAGCGGGTATGACGCAATTAAACGGGTTGACGTATACTAACTACATATGTTATTACTTCCAGTAAAAATAATAGCAAATACTGTTTTCATAATATGCCACATGTGTACTCACGGAACCATTTTTAGAGCATCGATACATTTACGTAATGTACTGCCTAATGATATTATAACAGTGTTTTTAATGTATACTTATATATTTCAAAAGTATGCACTTGAATTAGCAAACATTTAAAGTCGACCTTGTTTGGTATGTTTCTTTGTTGTTAAAACAAGAAGCGGAATTCATAATTCGTCTTAATTGGTAACTGTTAAAATAATTAGTGATTGGCCGTCGTCGGCCATCGATCACAGGCTTCAACGTAATGTTCGATAATGTCTTCTTCTGCGCCCACGCCGCCGCCCACTCGCCCGCCATTGTACCAACTACAATGAGAGCCTGCACCAACCACCTTGCCACATCACTATAACCCTTAAAAACAGCTACTTTGAGGTCAAAGTTGCTGCGACGACCGTTAATTGGTACCGATGATGATCAGTATTTCTTTTTGTAGTGTGATTAATAGGAACTAGTGTACCTGATGGGTGAGTACGTTCGCAACGCAACGCAATCCGCGCGCTTTTATGGCGCCCTGGTAGAAAGTTACGTTGCGGTTGCAAAACTTATCCCGAGCTAGTCAGCGCTGATTTGTCAATCCCCTGAAGAAACTTCCCAATCTGTGTTCGTGTTTACCTTCACGTGTAATAAACTATAGCATTGTAAATGCAAAATAACAAATTAGAACAAAGTCCAATAAAAGCGTCAAGTAAGTAGTTAAATAATGTTTTTTAAAACACGTTCGTATTATGACACCTCAGGCTGACAATTCCTGCGATGGCTGCGATGCGATGGCCGACGCGATGAGCGGTGGTGGCAGCGGAAAAGCCGCCTTATATGGGGGACAAATAAATTTCCCGAGTGATATACGGCTGTCGGCAGCGCGGCGCATTACCCTGCCACTTATTACAAATTAATATTTCGTAGCGGTACTAATTATATTTGCGTAGTTACGTAATTAAAAAAAAAGTATACTAACTAAGTGTTATTTTCGTAGGTTAAGGGTTTTATTGCCGTTTTTTTGAAAATCATAAACAACCACAATGAATGAAAGTGAACCTGAGCTTAGAGATTTAATATCTTACTAGATGCATTTTAGAAACATGTATAACGCTAAAAGCACCCACGTTGCTTTGAGTGTTTAAAAAACATTGTAATGTGTTTACTTTTTGTAGAAAAGAATTTAGACAAGTGAGATACACTTCATCATTATATAGAGTTTGGTTCTCTTTCACCGTGGCAGCGCATGTAATTAGCACATCGCTCTTCCTCTCCCACCGTTGCAAATGAATGTTTTCCTATTAGCACAGTTTGTTGATGTTCGGCGCCGTGTTTGCCGATTGGTTAGCCGTTAGCCGATCCAGTGTCCCAAGTTAGTCATACGGCCACGCTTGCAGACTTTCCCCGCGCCTATAATTTCAATATATTGATCGTTCCTAAACTTGTCTATTTGTGATTAAGCTTTCTTTTAATTATGCAACTAATGTGCAACTCGTAACAGTAATTTGGTCGATTATGCTAATGTTCTATCAAACTTCTTGTATCGTACTAATTCGCCCACCGGCCGGCGTCTCAATTTGATCGATGATTTGAGTGGGTTCAATTGAAATTATTATGCCAATTTTTTTACGGCTCTTACTTAATGTACAGACGGCAGCAGATTCACCTACCACAAAATGTCAAATTTCTTTAATAAATTTTGAACCTTAGATTTTCGGTTATAAAGATCAATATCGATTAGAGAAATTTGACAGTTTTGGATAGGTTGATGTGCAGGCGTGTGTACAATGCATTATTACACATTTTATATAATAATAACAATATAAAGGCAGACTACATTATTATATACGCACTACATAAGTACTCAGTATGTTTCGTGATTTGATATTTATGTCCTAGAACTTAGACGAAAATACCTACAAAATAACATTGTTGGGTACCTACTGGCAATACTGGTAGCAAATGCCTCTGGCATTAATACGTCATAATTTAATGTTGCAGAAGTTTACATAAATAAATAAATACTGTTCCCTGTTAGAACGAACTTAAACCACTCATTTGACGAATTACTCCTGCTGCGTGTTTTTAACAACAGCACAAACTAAACATTTACGTAGATATGAGAACTAGCAGCTTGCAGCGAGGCGAGTTCGTTCATAGTGTATGGAGCATGTCGACCGCTTGCTACCACTGCCACACACATGATGTCGTTCCTAACGACTACACGTCTACACGACACGACTGAATGGTTCTGCTGGCTGCTGCGCAGACGCACAGGTAAGTGCTGCTGTTGAGTTCATAAACACCTCGACACCTTGATACAAACATGGAGCGTATCGGCTCGCTGCAGTATTCTTATAAACGAAAATAGTAACAGTACGTTAACAGATGCAACGAGAAAAAAATATACAAAATGACTTTAAATAAAAATGTGAATTAATCCCTAAAAGCTAGTTTTAAATCGCTTCGTTACTTTTTATTTTCGGTTTTTAAAGATTTTTTCTTTGTTTCGTTTTGTTTGTTCGTTGGATATACGGTAATCGAATAGACTATTCAAAGTTAAGTTAAGTTAGAAGAAGATAAGTTCTACAGAACTTCATATGAAACTAGAAAGTCGTTTAATACTTCGATATCGGAGAACAAAAGTAGGTAATGTAGCAGTGCAGCGGCTTTGATAGCTTTCTGACCCATTTGTTCATGTTGCGGTCGATAACAATGGAGATAGCAGATCGGGCATTAAGCTCACGACAATCAAATATATTTGAATAGAGACGTTTTGTTAAACCAAAACCACATTTTATATTACTGGCAATACTGGCCTGCAAACCTCAGGTTGATACCTCCCGACGTTTTACAGTCTAGTCGTAAATCAATAAAATGATCTGAACATAATCGATTTTCGTAATTGATCGACATAACAAATTGATGTTATTGCTTTACGAGTGCGATTCCCAAGCTAGGTAGAAGAAATAATTTAATAACGAGCGAATGACCTATTAAATACAAAGGACTTGTATTTTTATAAAGAGATTAAAGACATTCCCTCTAAACATCTACATTGCATAAATGAACCGAATAAAATTTTGACGGCGCATTGGAGCTACGTTATAAAATATTGAAGATGTTATGCTCAACTTTCCGTTTTAAATGTTAATAACATTATAATATCATAATACATGGGCATAATCATATGGTTTACATAATATTATTAGCAATTAACACCAACAATTAAGATCACACTGTAACAAATTAACTAAATAGACTTCCTTTAAGAACATAACTTTTTAAACTATGATAGTCTTGCATTAGAGTATTTTTAACGGGATTCTTACTCTGATTATTATTATTGAATATTCTTTAAGAAAATCCGAATAAAATGAAAATTGTATTTTACTAGAACGTAAAATTACCATTTGGTTGTATCTTGTAATTTTACTCTCACACCAGAACACAGAATATAGCCACCCAGAAATAGCTATGGGGATAGCAGCGGATGGCTGCTAGCTCATAGGTATACATCACACAAGTTCCGTGCTAAGCATTTAACAAAACTTCAATACCAATCTTGCACAATTACGAGTATCTATGATTAAAATGAAACAGTCTGTTAATTCTTTGCATGAAACACGTATTCGTATAAGGGAGTGACTTATGTGTGCTTTTACCAATCTGGGGTGTCGCGCGCTACGGTCAGGCGAGTGCGCTAAGAGCTGCGCACGCGCATTGACGCACTAAGAGGCTCCTATGCACAGCTGCTCCAAAGCTGTGTAGTAAGTAGTAGTAATATACTCTGAGTACAAAGCTGTAGGCTTCACAAATACAATTCATAATAATATGTCAGCTATCATAGCTTTATTTCCTTGGAAAAGATTTATAAAGCTTTTTCTTGATGCAAATGTTGCAATAGAGTTTAAAATGCTACGGCGTAGAGCCAGGGGTATTAAAAATGCTACTGTTGTCTTTTTATGGTTCAGATTGTAGGGATTTACGCAAGAGTTTTCTAAGATTTAGAGTAACTAAACTGTGTTATGGCTATGAAGTTTTCGGCAAATGGACAATGATGACGGCGAGATAGAGGTGGTTACACTGCACAATAGCGATTAAGATAACATCTGACTGCCTGAGACTTGTTTATAAGGTAACAAATACACGTACTTATGTTTTCAACCGCAATAGAAACGTAACGCAGTGAGGTTATTGTTCCTTGCAACAAGTAGGTATGAAGCGTGTTATGTTATGTGAAAGGCTGAAGAACCTCCCTAAGCTGCAAAAAACTTCTGTTGATTCGTAATAGCACAGATTTATTACACGATACTAAAAAAGTCTTCGTGAATGCATGTCAGAGCAAGAAAAATACTGTAGCAGCCTTAGAACTTTGACTTCGAGATTTGCAGACTTTTTGTGAGAGACGGGTCCCTAGATGGAGTGCCCTTAACTTCAACTACTTCATGCTTCGAAAGGCACGTTACCTCGTTGGATCTGGGAAGACTTAACCCTCTGACTGTTATTGTGTAATTTGTCATTGATTCTTACTTAATACTCAATATTTTATTGCCAACCATAAGTGTTACAAAAGGTGTTTTAAAAATTATAAAGTACAATATGAACCCTGTTGGGCATTGCAATTGGAATAGGAGTTGGCCGATGTGTTCTAATTTTAATTTAAAAAGTTATCTTTACATATCGCAATTTTTATGGTAGCGTTCATGTAGGGCTAATGTAAACTTAAATTTATCGTAACCTCGTTGTGAATTACATCCGTTGGCGTGGATGTTTCTGGATATTCCTGCTGCGATGGCCGCGCGCGCTGACGGACAGAAAGACGTTTGTTTGTGTATTTAAGTTCGGGAGCTGAGACACTTCCTCTGCGGAAACCGACCGCAGCGAGGGAAGCGACGCAAATAGCTCTCCCGACTATTGAGGGCGGCGCACTGCTTTACTAATGAATGTGCTGCTTTTGCTTAATAAGCATTGGAAAGGTACGGTGTTTAAATTTAAAAACAAATTTCTTAACAGATAATTATTATTTATATTTTAGTTCAAGCGTATGATAAATTATAGAAGTTCTTGAAATTGTATAATTCTTATGCATTAATGACGATAAAACTATGTACAGCATCAAAATCAAAACCCAGTAAAGTATTTAATGGCCTGTTATGGAAATTGTTATCAGTTTGAGCTTGAACTTTAGATGTTCTTGGTAAAATAACAGAGTTCTCCTGAGATACGACTAGCTGTTAAACCCAAAAGGTTCATAATACTGCACTTAAAATCGAAAGTGGGTGCGGAAGTCCCGAGGGAAGGCCCACATCCTGTTGTCCCGTTAATTAAAACGACCGGCTTCGAAGGGCCGCCTCCCATTGATTGGTCGTATTACTCGTAATTATCGAGTGCTCTTTCTTGTTCCCGGGCCCGCAGCATTCGAGCGCGTCTGTAGAGCTGCGCGCGCGCACACGCACACACGCACGGACATAACTTGCTCGTTTGTTAGTTTACTCTTTATAAAGATCCTATAACTGGTAACGAGGTCAGCCATAATGTTGCATTAAAAATGTAAGACGATCATCATTACAGCTAGACACTATATATAATTACTTAACTGATGAAATAATTAAATCTTGATTGTTTTACATACTACATCTAGCCGAGGAAGGAACTCGCTAACCACTGTTTATTCGGCCAACATGTGCTCAGCTGAAAAGCGATATTTTTCATTCCGTGGAGGTCAGCCGGGCCGATTGTAATTTGAGAGAATTTGTCACGTTTAATGTCAATAGTTTGTTACTTCTTGAAAATTTTCCGTATGTCAAGTTCGCACGTACACTTGTTTAAATACGAGTACTATACGTAGAAACGTAGGTACTTCATCAAGACTCTGCTTATCATTTTATGTAGTACTTACGTTAGCGTACACACAACGACGAGTAGGAACAGCTTTTCAATAAGTTCTAATGTTTGCGATTTTGACGAACAAAGAAAGGTTTTTTATTTTTAAAACAGCCTCTTAATTCCGACGTTGTGCTGAAAGGTGTGGTAAATAATATTTAAAGTGTGACTAGCACCAAGTTGACTCTGTTTGCATTTTCACAGCTAGGTAATTATGGAGCGTGGTTAAATTGTTATTACATACCAGATGGCTTTTAGAAAATAACACAAATGTCTATTTTTGTGTTAAATAATATTGTTTGGTTTAAATTATTCATCACGTAGGAATTTTATTGACAGTTTATAACGTGAGTGTGTGATGAGTAGCACTCAAAGTTAAGAGTTAGAAATGGATGGTTTGAAAGATGGCCCCAAAGGTTCACACTCCATCAAAGCGCATTCCGCCATAAAAGAAATGAATAAATCTGCATCGGAAATAGTGCAGCCGCATTTGGTAACGTCAACAGACGGACGGATGGCGGTGGGGTGACCACGATGTGCCATGTATACGGGATGGAAGTCGCACAATTTACAATACCGTGAGAACCCTACTTTGTATCAGTGTACTTAAAAGTAAAAGATCTAAAATTAATCAGTTTTTCAGCGTCCCCGTTGTTATTTATATAAAACAAATATCGTTATCAAATAGATTCGCAAAGTTGCGAACTTTTTTTTTCTAATATCTGACCAAGTACGTAGTCACGTACTTAAAGTCACGCACGGAAAGTAGAGTCCTACTTCACCCGATGTTAAGTGGAAATGGAGTCTAGACGTAAACACAACTGGTGCAGCGTGGAAACAACGCAGCATCAGTCACCCTCAACTTGCCAGCCTCGTTTGAAAGACTGCATGTCATAGACTGGAGTTAAAACGTTTGCTTGTTGACTATTTCATCTTTTTCCGACGAATAAATGAGCCAACAATTTTTTTTGTGCGCGATGGATGTTATAAATGGAATATTAAGAGATGTTAAAAATAAACCCTGTAGGTATCCTGTCTTTTAATATTCCGGTGAGGCAACTCTAGCTTAGAAGCATGGGGTGCTAGCCGCGTCCGTCTCGGCCCGTCTGTCAGCGCGCGCGCACCGCGGATCAAAGGATATCATTCCAGGCGCAGCGTCAATTAACGAGCGGCCATAAACCATCTGCGAACCGCAAATTTGTGTACTTTACACGTTCATGTTTTATTACTATTCATATTCATGCATGACAGACATATCAGGGTTCGCACAGAAAGACTAACACATGCCTAGCGATGACGTCTGCTATATTCTGTCACTCTAAACTTCATTATGTAGTTTGGTCTTGGTTTTAATTCGTAATTATTAAATCGTATTATTATTTTTATTATCGCATTCAATTCGTATCATTAACATAATAATAACATAGGGCTTTTAGCTTTAGGCTTGAAGCTTCGTTCGTATATGTGACAGACTGTTGACTTGTTGACTGTCTGCTGTATTTTGCAATTCCTAAGTTCGTGTGGCTGTTTGTGATCCACGTGTATTCCTAGATGACCATAAAGGATTTTCCCTAACCGACGACCGATCTTCTGATTCTAAGGTTTGATTTACGTATAAGGTCCTGAATGAATTACATTAATTGATTGTTGTCAAACAGTGTGTCTTTGTTAGAGCAAATTATTAAGTAAAGATTATTTTAAAAGTCTTCTCAAAATATTTAAAGATTCGTCTTCATATTATGACTTTCATTATCAAAACTAAGATGGTAACTTTTTATTTATCGCAAAAGAGATTACTGATGTGTAAAGATTATAATATAATGAACGTTTTAGACTTATGGCATTGAACGAACGCAATGCTGACACAGCTTGAGGTACTCTTGCTTACGTCGGGTATTGTTTGAGGCAAACGTCACTACATAATAATATGTAGGTACAACTGTGGCGCATGGAGTCGCACTATTTATTAACATTCATAAGTTATACCGTTCTTATAGTTAACAATTATGGGTACATTACATATATTTAACGCAAAGCATGTTGCGAAAAAATTTGGTAGTATACGAAAAAGTGGTGAAAAAATGTCTACAAGCGAGATCCGAGCACCTTGTGCATGCTTGGTCTAGTCAGGCATACTACCAATTAGACCGATGATAATCAAAAATAAAGTTTATTATGTTAGAGTAGAATAAAATGTATGTAACATAGATTTGTTTCTATTTTATTTGTATAAGAAAATGAAAATAATGAACCGCGTCATGAACGCTCCGTAACTTTACGTAATTGAAGGTAGCATTGTTTAAACCGTCGAGTGCTCGCACCATGATCGCATTGTCGAATATTCATTGGCGTTGAATATTAAAGGTGCATTCCAGATGTGAAGGCGGCGGATGGTGCACTGCGGCGCACACTCCCCTACCACGAGACTGGCTTTTCATTTACATCGAAAATATTATCAAGAAAATCAGTGCTAAAAGTGTATCTGTCAGAAATCAAGGTGTTGATTACATATTTCTTAAAAATATTAGTACCTATTAGCTTTCAAGTTTTAAGTATTCTTTTGGGTACAACTTACAATTTGGAAATGTTGAATCTATTTTTATCTTTTAACAGTTTTCCTAATTATTTCTTGTTCATGTATTGTTTAAGATTTTACCCTACTATGGGCTGCCGTGGAAAGCAAATAGTAGGGTCCGCGTCTGCATTTACGCACGTCTAGACGAAGCCACGTGATCGCGCACGCCGCCGCACCCGGTTCACTCCGCCAATATCAAAATCAACCATTAATTTTATCACTGTCTACAACTTTTAGTTTTTATAGAAATATTAGATATCAGTTAAAGCATTATGAAAGTCACTTATTACCGTTGCTCGTACAAAAAGAAGTACTACAAATTGAGACAAAGTATACCGATTTGACGAGTGGGAAGTGCTTACCTTAAGATTGTGGATAGGACAGGTTAGTGGCTGGATGTGTGCTCTGTTCAGGATTGTAAGCTGGTGCTGATGATATCCAGCAGAAGCAGGTAGTGGTATCCTACAGTGTGCTCCTAATTAATTATAAGTTCAACTTCTTAACACGATGGCAACCGAAAATTATGTTTCCTAAAGTCCTCACTTTTCACGACTTCACACAACACACAAGATCATTTAGTGGGTACATGTGGAGCTTACGAAAGTTGAGTCCGTTCGGGCCCCAGCTGGGCATCTTCCCTCTATTTTAGGAGTCGTCTATTTCAAGAGATGCCTCCCTTGGCGGAGGGGCGAGCGGCCAGGGCTCCGCCGTCAACCTTGACACTCACGTTCAGAGACTATTTCGGTTGTGCTGACATTGCATTCGTGAGGATTATACATTTTGATAGCATACGCTTAGCTTACATTCACTAAAACACAATTTATAACAATTGTTTTACCCTATCTTGTTTAGTATCTATGTACCTGCTATGAAAACTATGTATTGTATGTATTTATTTTATGCTTAATAACGTGATATAAAAGCATAGAAAGCAACGTTAAATAAAATGGAAGTAATAAAAAATATAAATAAAATCCATAAATCCATAATTTTAAAACTATAAGTAAGTACATAAATATTTATATTTTTAGTACATTTGCTAAGAATATAAATATCTATGTATATACCTATACCTATGCCTATTTAGTACATTATGGTATTTTATAGAGGCGTGTCGTGTAAAATAAATGGGTTTTAGATTTTTGATATAATATATCAAAAAGCTAATTATTTACATTTTAAACAACAACGATAAAAAGAAACATAACTTAACTTAATACAAAGAAAAATAAATAAAAAATTAAAGTAGAATGTTGTACCATACATTATTTTGATCTTATTGTTACTTCCCACCAACCGGCGCGGCCGGCGTAATTATGATATCACTGAAATGGGTCTGCGGGATTAATTAATTTATTGTCTGTATGATTATCTGTTCATTGGAGTGGCAAGGGCAATGGAACTGTTGAAATTGTAATCAAAAGTTAAAACGAACAATTCATCCAGACTAACGACTTTGATGCTCAATAAACTTTCAATTGCCAAAGTCTTTTCATTATTTCTTTTAAAGGTTATTTCTAATTGAACTCAATAATTCAAAACAATAAAAAAAAACTTAAAACTTTTTTGTGTAATTCACGGTCTAGGTTTCTTCATATAAATAAATAAAAAACAATATGCAACTCTTCGTTTTTCCTACATTGTTACGTGAAAATATCGCGCAAGTTGAAGCTAGAGAGTTTCATCACAAGGAAATTGTCTTGCTCTTGCCGGCTGGCGAAAAGCCTATTCTTTCACCACTTTTCTTTCCCAGCTTTCGATTTTTATGCATCAATACTATGCTAGGAGTTCTTCGCAACATCGCGTGCATAAAACTGAATTTGGTGAATTGAAAAAGCTAAATTTGAGCTTTTACGAAAATTTTAAATGTGAAATACTTCCTACATGACTTTGAGTGGTCGCCCGATCTATGTAGGCAAGGGGGAATTTAACTTACACTATCAAATTTTTACTTTTTATTTTCAAGTGCTAATTGCTGCACTGAAGCTAAATGAAATATTTATAAAATTTACAAAATACAGTGACAAAATTCAGCGTCTACGTCAGCCTTCCCGGTAGCATAGCGGTCAGTACAGCCGCCCGGATTGCGGAAGACCCAGGTTCGATTCCTGGCTGGGTCGGGTAGGCGTTTAATTTTTTTCACTGTATTTTGTAAATTTTATAAATTCTTTACACTATCAACTTATTATATTAACATATGGTAATGTAATATGATGTGAAATAACATCATATTACATTACCAGATGTTAATTTAAGGATGGCCCCAATACCATAAACTAAGCTCATGCCACAAACTCTTCCCGGGAGAGGAACTTTCCCACGGACCACGCCACGATATGTATGTTGAAAAGTTCAAGTATAGAGTTACTAGTAAGTCAAGTGGATCCTAGATGTGTTTTTCGATAATTGGTTTATTTTAAGTGCATTTCTATGTTTTTTGTACCGGGCACAGTTCTTTAGTTTTCGATTCGAGAAAAGCTTACTGTTTGTACAGAGCTTCTTATTCCAGCATTGATGTAAAAAGTACAACATCGTTGTTTTTTATTTACATTCTTAATTGTTCTTTCTTTCAATGTTGTCTAGTTCGCTGCATCGACGCGCAAAGTTTGTTATATTCATTGCAGTACTCATATATAGGCTAATTTATTATTTAACTCTTTTTTTACATAAACATGTGTGACAAGGTCCCCCTGTCGAGACGCGCGGCCGTCCTGCGTTCGTGCATAAATCACAATTTATTATGGCATCTAGTCATTTTTAGGCGAAAAGCATCGCATTAGCGTATATTGATTGTTGTGTGGGGGCAATCATCCGCGCTCTCGCGTGTACTTGCGCGCTGCGGGAGGGCGCGTCCCGCTCACACGCAGGGAGGAAGCGCAAGAGGGAAAAGGATGGCAGCCAGTCAGCAGATTGATTGAGTGCTGCAGATGCTGCGGACGGTCACAGTAGAAGGGAACCAATTTGTGAACCGATTTTTCTGTTACTACGAAGCAATTTCTCTATAATTTATAAAGGTTTTTTACAAACTTATCTTTTTCTAACTTATCGTTTTGTTGTAATTTTTCTTTTGTATTCTATTTTTTTTTAATAACCTATAATGTCAAAGGTTTTCCGAAAATATATTGTCAAACCTTTCCGATCTCCAACATTTCTGTTAAGTTTAGAAATTGTACTTTAAATTATTTCAGAAAGTGTCACTTTATTAACTTTATTAGCTTACAAAGTAATATGAATAGTGTCGACGAACAGACGGGTCGGATAGAAGTACGACAGCTTCCATTACGTTCCATAAGCATCTAGTTAGTACGATCTAATAAGTATCTTTTTAAAATATTGTAATTATGCACAAACAAAATACCTACACTAATTGAAAAGCAAACGTGTGAAATTCCTTTCACATACCTAAAGGTGAACTTGACCTTTCTTGCTCCCTTCTCGCATGCGGCCGTCTGCTCCCGGCCGCCACCGCCGCCGGACCGTAGCTAGGCCAGGCCGTAGCGCCGTAGTGCCGCAGCTGCCGCCGAGCGCGCCGCTCGCCATGCCCCCGAATGTTCGCAGCGCGCGCGAGCGGTGACCGTTTGCACACGCCTTTATGCAAGGTTGTAATTCGGTTAGTGATGTGTTAGTACAAATGATTAGTTGATAAGCAGTAGCCAGTTCGATTTAGTTGTTTCGGTAAGTTAAAAACTGCTGATGTCAAGAGGTGGTCATTGATGTAGTTTGCCAGATTTTTGAAGGGGTGGTAAGCGTACCAACAAGTAAGAAGGATCAACATAAGGAAAGTTCGCTACCTTTCCTTATGTTGATCCTTCTATGCGGGAAGAATTGCAAGCTTGTTATGTTTACGTTTACCGTTCCATACAAACTATGATAGGTATTATGATTCCGATGTTCTATTTCCTTAGATTATTAACTTAAATGGAAATTAACTAAGAAAATCTTATTTCACTATAAGTCAAACAAACGCGAGATGGTTTTCTGCGATAAGTGCTGTTATCGCTGCGCCGCTGGCGTGTCCACAGCGGGTACAGTTTACACCAAATATGTTATGGCATCAGACGTTCTTACTGTCGAGATGATAGAGTTGACAATGGCATGGGGTCGTCAGGTGAGACATGGCGCCGGTGGTACGGTGACGCAGCCTGATAACAGGTTAATTGCAGATTGTTGTTTGCGCGTGAGTCCTGTCTGCGTGACTTTTGTAAACTCTGCGCTGAAATCTGAAATGGCGTAATGTCCGTGCCACGTGCTGAAAAATTGGTCCCTCCCGCATTGATGAACTTATGCTGGTTTTCTCCGATGACCCCTAAGTTATTTAAGGTAACTGTTGCGGAAACCCACAACACACACTATCTGCTACCGTTTAAAATTAGGTTACACCTTAAAATCTACAAAATCCACTCACAGTTCCATGCCGCTCCCGCCATCCAGAACGGGATCCATATGGTCTGATGGGGCCTGAATCCGAGTCCGGGTCTTCTCGGGTTCCCTAATCACACCCAACGGCTACCCCAAGTGCACTTTCCCCCGAGGAAATACCTGTCTTCTCCAGCAGCGGAGACGCCGACATCCAACCACGGATGGCGAATTGTACTCCCGATGCGATTCGCTTACGACGTACACACACACAAGACACAGGTTGCACAATACACTTAATTAGAGTAATACGGCTCCAAATGCCCTTATTACTGCTTAAAATCTATTTAATTATCAACACAAGATAACCTATAAACCAGCCATATTGCTTTCCCGAAACAAGTACCAATAAAAAAAGAACAATTAGTGATGGGGCCATTATGCCACAAAATAAATTGAAGATCGATAATCGATTCCCAAATCGATCCGTCCATAATACAAATCAAAGTTTTATTTCCAACAAAAATAAATGCCTGTTTATTGGCTGGAGTAAAACCGTCACCTAACACGCCTTAGGGGTTACTTAAAACTTAAGGTTTCTTGGTATAAGAATTTTAGACTCAAATAGGTGCTTTTTATGTTCAATAAGAAAAAATATTGAATTAACTTTTTTTTGCAAGTTTTATTGTATTTTATTTTGTTAAACCAGTAAAATATATTGAATAGGACTGAATTTACTTAGGTGATAAATATTAGGGAAGTACCTAAAATGTACGACTTTATGCAGACCGGGCAATTGCTATTTCAGGAAGGCTTTGGTTTCAAATCCCATCTGAGGTTATCGACTTTATCATGAATTGTATCATTTCATATACAAATGTGTACTTACCAACATATTGTTATTTATTAAGCATATGCTGGGTTTCCAGCATATAAAAAAAAACATTCAGAAAGAAGCTTTGTTGGAGTAGGGACGCGTATTTACGTTATTATTTTAAAATATTTATAGTTATTTTAGAAGATACTAGTTAGTATTAATCACTTAATCGTAATAGTGCGTAATGTAGAGTAGTTATTACTATGTGGTTATGTCAATGATATTATAACGTAATATCATTGGGTTATGTTTGATGATAAGGAGTTTATGGCTGGGCTGCGTGTAGGTTACTTTTGTCTATTGTAAGGCAGCACACATGCTTATTATTAATTTGTGTGGAACATTTTAAACCAAATGTTAGTATATTTTAAGTTGTTTTTTGTTGTTTTGCAATGAACAGGAAAACCAATGTCATTCATCATACATGACATAAGATTGTGTCAAATGAAGGCCAAACGCGTCTAAAAAAAATGTGACTTCGGTTTCTTTCAATGTGAGATGTTGCCCCGACTTGTTTCTAATTAGATGTAATCCAGTTCAGTCATAGTCTAACAACAGGCAGCCGTAGCTTAAGCCTTAATTTTAGCGAGTAAAATACGGAAAGAAAACTGCGTTGTTAAAATCGTAGCCTCAGCGCTAACCAACCAGCCAGCCTACTTGCTATTGGTTGTAGAGCGAGTTGCTGGGCGACAACAGAGGACTGAAAACATGATTGTTTTGAACAGGGGAAGGCTAAGGGCCCAGGGCCTGGGATCTACTATTTTAAAACGTCCACAGACCTGTCATGTTGGTGACCGGATTTTGTTACTTTTTCCATAGTCCTACACACTAATAAAAATGGTATTCACAGATAAGATAGTTAGTAAATAACTAACTATGAATTTGGTAATATTACATAACTTATATTTTTTTTCTTAAAACTACTTAAAGGATTTATATTAAGATTTTTCAATGCCCTTGCATTGCAGGGCTCATGTTCTGAACTAATTTAAACCTAAGACCTTTCCTTCATGTTGTACACAGTGGTACAACACGTAGGAAAAAAAAGCGTATAACTAATGGTTATGGAAATGTTTTTAAATTAACAGACTATAGGCCTTGGTAGCCCACGGGCTGGTGTCGCCATAACCCCACCACCACCAACGGACGGCTGCATTGCAATGCGCCTTTTGTTCCGCTGCGACGGTTCAATTGTTTCCATTATGCCGGGAACGAAATACGACTCTGTTTTGGGTTCCAGTCGTAGGCGCATTCATAAATCATAAACACATAACACATGCTTTGGCTTTTACACCAAGACGTTTTAAATAAAATCATTTGATTTACGTCCATATTGAAAAAGTCCTTTTCCATCGCATAGTTAATAGAATTTCCACCATGGTCATTGAGACATATTACTACGCTATTTCCTATCTTATTGTGCTAGTGGTTATGTAGCTACGAGCTTATTGTTGTAAGTAACGAACTGACGTGATTCTAAACATTGCAATGCCACTTTAAACACTATAATGAGTGACTTGTCCAACGGAATTAAAGGTCTGACCGAGCACAATCGGGTTATAACTAGCCGCGAATGACGGCGCAACTCGTGGCGTGACCATTCGGATTTTGTGGATGTATCTACTATGGAAAATAATAGGTCCATAAGAAATTAAAGTTTTGTATGAAGATTTTTTATAAAATTTTTCATACTAACGTTTTTTTAATTTTCTTAGCATCTATTTATTTTAACAGACGCAAATCTCTTTGTTTTCCAGCGCAGCTTCCGCTCGACTCACCACATGATGAAGAGCAGTTCCGGTTGACTTCCCCGCCTGATATGCACATTGAAGTCCATGGCGTGGGAATCTTTTCAGAGGTCCCGCTCTGATGTATTTGTCTACCATCTTCTCCAGGGTCTTCAGGAGAAAGGATTGTAGACTTATAGGCCTAAAGGCTTTGGGTTCTTCGTAATCTGGTTTTCCCGTTTTGGTATGAAGATTACCTTAACACGCCTCCATGTTCTGGGAATGTTCTGGAAATATTTTCATAATACTTACCTACTATGCCATAGTTATTTGTATAGTTGCCTCGAACACGGACTGAATAGATTCATGAGTTTATGTTACGTCTGTGTTTGCTCGTGTGATTGTACCTATGCATTGTTGTTCAGAAAATCCAATTATTTATTAAATAGGATCCGGAAGTTTAAAGTGAATGATAAGAACATTGTTTTTATAGTGATTCAAATATCTTCTTATCTTTAACAATCATCATCATCATCATCAGCTCATATAAATGTCCCCACTGCTGGGGCACGAGCCATCCCTATGGATGGATAGGGAGAACGGGCCATAAACCACCACGCGGGCCCAGTGCGGTTTGGTGGTTGTTAACGATTGCTAATGCAGCCGGGACCAACGGCTTTACGTGCCTTCCGAAGCACGGCGGAGCTGAGATGATACATTTTTGGTCACCCATCCGATGACCGGCCTTTGTGAAAGTTGCTTAACCTCAGCACTCACAGACCGGGCGTGTTAACCACTGCGCCATCGAATCGAATCCTCTTTAACAATACTAACTAGCTCAGTTAGATAGAGCGCCGTCATCGGGGTTGGAATTCCGCTCCTGCCTAAGTCGTCTTTTTTCAGGTTTCTAGCAAAAGAAAAATTAAAAATAATTTACATAAGTAATCTTTTTATCTAAAAAGTATTTTAACCATAGTATTTTAACCATAGTATTTTAACCATAGTATTTTAACCATAGTATTTTAACCATAGTATTTTAACCATAGTATTTTAACCATAGTATTTTAACCATAGTATGACAAACCAACTAATTAACGAGGGCAACGTAACTTTATACATTATAACTCTACAGAATAACCTTCTCAATTATTTCAGTTAAGTATGCAACAACACAAACAGCTGTGAATAAACATTCGAGATACGACATAATAAAGAGTGTTTATAAAATGGCGTTTTACTTTCGTAAGAGCACAGTGAGTGTGAAACAATCAAGCGCAAGTGTTATTTTTGTAGTTAAAAGTAATGGGTGCCCGTGCGCGTATTAAGGTTCGTTCATATTTCGCAAGCCGGTCGCTTGAATCGGACAATAATCGACGTTTAATCGGTCACTGAGACGCGGCTCCAATCGATATTATATCGATTGAATCAAGGTGTGATGCAATGTTGTGATAACCGGTGACCTTTCAGCTAATTGTTATACTTACGAATTAAATTCGACTTCAAATTAATTAATTTGTAAATAATAATCGTTTGGATTGAAAGTAAGCGGCTTAGTATCAAGGGTATTTTAATATGATCTGACCACAGCTTAATAGCGAGCATAATCGTGCAGTGACATTATTTAATTACTGGAATAAATGGTGCTGAGTACGAGTTTTATTCAAACGAAAACGAGAACATATAATCATTGAAGCGGCGTCGGCACTATACTATTGAGTAAACCGATTTGCAGCTATTGTGAGTTAAGTTTGCTATAATGTGGCTGTGCCGAAGAGCAGCAGCGTGGCAACAGCACGCTCCATTGCCAGCCCCGTAAGGTGAAGTTTGTTGGTAAACATCGTTATCAGTAGAAACCGGGAGCACTAAGCATGAAATGTAAATTCGCTCGTAACCCGCGATGAAAGCGCCGCCGCCCCTCGCCGCGCTCACTGGCGCCCGACCCGACCGCTCTTCATTATTTTCGGCAATTTTTGAAAACTTTTATGAGCGTCACCGATGCGAATATTTGCGTAATCTCATAGAAAATGCCGCGCTCCGCTGCATACTTTAAACTCTTCCGGTTTAATTGATAGCGGTGAGTTTCACTGATGTATTCAGAGAAATGTAATTGTCGATTTGGTTAGGTATTATGTAATATAATATATGTTCATTGAGGGACCTAATATAGACGCATTTTTTAAATGTCCGGTTCACCATTTTGTTGTGGAAATTATACTTTTATGAAAGCACATGTCTTGGCCGAATACTTTACCTGCTTTCTTTCCAAGTGGGATGTTCTATTTTCTCTTGCCGTGTGTTGGAATAGTGATATATCTTCGAAAATGAATGCGCTGGCTCTCGGAAATTGCATCGGTTTGTAGACGCCGCGAATGCGGGTCAATTAGCGGCGCAGCGTAATAGCCGCGCCGCATTGCTTCTACGCTTAGGTTCATTTTTCAGACACATTAACATCTATATAAATTAATTGTAATTTCTTGATAGGTTATTAATTGGTAATATTTTTCTATATATCTATTTTCCTCGAGGACATTTTGATTCACAGTATCGGAAATAGTGGTGAAGGATACGGTAAATTATGGATTCTGATTCTTCTTAATCCTTTTTCATAAAAGATCGCATCGATAGATCGATTCTGCTATTTGAAAACGTCTACGGTCGTCTGTCGATTGTTCTTTAGTCAAATTTAGGCTTCCAACATCTTATTTAAGACGTAGTGGACTTGAAGACCAGCTCTATCCTTGACGTTTACTCAATGCCATTGTGATAGTTATGAGACCCGTGTAAATGGTTTGTTATGAATGTTGCGCCATTCCGTGGAGCTAGTGAGCTATGAAGTTAGCGCACCATTGCGATTGTCTTTGATTTTCGAGTGGTTTCACCAAGACCACTTCTTCCGCCACTTTCACTGGTTTGAACTCTGGCTCGGATCTAATGAGTTAGTCCGATTGTCCGTGCGTGCCCAGCGGAGATCGAAATACCGAATTAACGGAATCAGCGTTATTTTAAGATAGTTAAGTAATTGTTTGAAGCCGAATAAAGTTATGCAGGGACATTACCCGATGTTTTACGTATACAAGATCGTGTCAATTTCCTTGTAGTATAAGGACGAAGTTGGAAGCGCGCCGTACACTGTGATATCTTTGGTGTGGCAGGCGATCATTAGCTGGCAGGCCGCTTTCAATAAGGCCAGATGCCCTATGCTGATATTTTTCCATATTTATGATTGTCTGCTGGCTCCAGTATTATAGATACTGTCTCAATACGGCTAGGTTGATACTTCAAAACATAAATACATAAGCGTAGAATATCAGTGAGTGAGACATAGTTAAAAAAAGGGTAACTTAAAACTTAGGAGAGTATTCCGACAACTGGGCCCGCTCTTATCTGGGCCCGCGGGCCCACTCTCCGACTCGGATCAAATTATTATTATTATTATTATTTTAATTTATTAAGAGACAAACAGTTTTATCACAAAGAAAAAAAAATACATAAAATTTCCTTAAATGTAAACCTATAGTCTAAGTGAAATTAAGAAACAGCACAATACAAAAACAAAAACATACAAATAATTAAAAAAAAACATTGATAAACATACAGAAACAAAAATAAAAATAGTACCAAAACAGAAACCAAAAAACCAATTCTTAATATTTTATTCCGGCAACTGGGCCCACCATCGATATGCATATAAGATCTATTGTTTAGATCAAATTCTTGTACAGTTGGAATAAAACGCATTTGAAATAAAAATAGTTTTTTAAGAAAATCATTTATATGTGGACATGGATCAGCCTTTTAATAAAATTTAACATAAAATCAACAAATCGTAGGCCTTTAGTGTGGGATGTAACTTGTGTCGATACTCTTGCGCCATCCCTCTTCCTAGCACAGCGTGCTGTGCTGGTGCTGCTGCTGCGGCTGCAGAAAACTTCAAGCGGCGAAAGTACAATAACCTTATCGGCAATTATATTTTCGAGCCGTTTGGGGTTGAAACCCTCGGGCCGTGGGGTCCGAGTGCTCATGTTTTATTTAATGACATCTCCAAACGGCTGGTTGACTCTTCCCATGACCCAAAGGCTGGCTTTTACCTTGGCCAGAGGCTAAGCATTGCCATACAACGAGGCAATGCCGCCAGTCTCTTGGGTACTTTACCAGTCGACAGCGACGCGGAGGAATTTTTTGACGCCATATTTTAGCTTAGTTATAGTTTTAGTTACTTAAGTTTCTTATCAAATTATTTGTAAAATTTTAATAAATTGCATAAACATTCACTTGTACAAATCTCAGATCAATAGGCATAAACTTGAACAAATCACATCACAACTATATTTTTTCTAAGGACGGATCTTCCATGTAAAAGATAAAATATACGTATACTGGGTATAATTTTACCGTATAACGTATTCAAGAAAATAATAGAGAAATTATATCAGATAAAATAGATTAGGTACTTAAAATGTTAAAATGATAAAAGTAAACTTTTTAAAAATCACAGTCTAGATACTTAATATTAAATATAAAAAACAAAGTATTTTCTTAAAAAACTATTTTTATTTCGAATGCGTTTTTTTCCAAATGAACTAAAATTCGATCTAAACAATAAATCTTATAAACATATCGTTGGGCCCAGTTGCCAGAATAAAAATATTAAAATAATTCGAACCGGCGAGTGGGCCCGCGGGCCCAGATAAGAGCGGGCCCAGTCGCCGGAATACTCTTAGGAATCGTCAGTACCTAAAAAAGATCGGAAAATCAGGCATCATCAAAAGTGGGTGAAAATAAAGTAATTATTATTATTATTGTGAAGAAGCATGTTGCGGGTCGGCAGCGTGAGGACGGCTGTCAGCCAGAATCCCGCTTCACAGCTGTCCTCGCACCTGGACTTTGCTCATGGTAACATCGGGCAAAGGAGAGTCATTTGCCAAACCACATTACAGCAATATTAAGCGCGCGTAATCTTTCATTGTAATTGCTGATATTAACATTCATTAATCAAGTGTATTTAACTGACTAACTAATTTAGTATTAAAAATGACTCAATGACATAAGTAATCAAGAAACCCCATTGTCTGTATCGTGTTAACTGCAATAGCACGAGGTGTAGTTAATACACGAAAACGATCACGAAATCATGTTCCATTGTTAATTAACTTGATTTGTAAATCATAATGAAAGTTAATATAGTTATTACTTATAACTAAGTTCAAATAAAAAAAGAGGGCTCAATCAACTAATTAGAAAATAAAATAAAAATATTGATTTTAGATGAATGAATGATGAAGAACTAAAAACCATCTTTGATGGCAGAAAAAAATTCACGCATCAAATAATATGTTAGCGTTGCGCTTGTTTTGCATTAAAAATATATTTTGTTATCTAGAAACAGCAAACATTTATGACGTATGTTTCGGAGCAATTGCTCCAGCCCGTATTGGATCACATATTGTTTTCTAAAGTTTACGCGAACACTACACATTGAAATGGAACAACTTTACTTATTTAATGTGCAAAATAAACGCGAGTAGATCCGTAAAAGTTGTTTCATTTCAATTGCTCCAGTTTAATAATTCGGTTTATTGTTTACGAACCTACCCATTTTGCTCGTAACAATTACATTTCAAATACTTACGTAAAGGTTTGACTCTACTTAAATTTAATGATCATTAAGGGATGCTAATGCTCCGTTAACTGACTGTGAGAGTGAACTATTTTAAATCTATACTAAGGAACGACTTAAGTAACCATTAAACGACTCTGAGTGCGGCAGTGAGTGCGGCAGTTAGTGATTTATAAATGATTCTACTAAAACTATTTTTGTTGGATTTAACAAACTATCTCAATTGATTGTATAATAGAGGAAGAGAAACAAACATAATGCACATCTTCTATTATTCATCAACTAACACTTATTGACTCTTATTATGTCATTTTATCGAATCAGTCGTAATTATGGTAATAAGTGATAAGGTGACAAATGGCGCGCCTGCGCCGGCGCCGCCGGTCTCGTTCGGTTTCACTCTCGCCGGCCACGGTCAAGGCGGCTCGGCGCGTTCGCACTGCATTACGGCTGCTGAAAAACTCGAATCTGAACTTTACAGTTATTTTATTATGCATATTTCGCTATATCTGTTTTATAGACGTCTTTATAATAATGTTAAAACTTTATTAAAGTTATACTTTTAAATACAGAGATTTAATTGGCGAAGCGGCTAGCTCGATCGGGTTGCAATTTTTTGGTCATGCAATTATCTCAGTTTTATGTTACGGAATGGGACCCGGAATTGGATTTGTATTTTGTGTTTATTTAAATATCTCGAACTTCCCCTTGCTTCGGAAAACACGTTGATCCGTTAATCTCGGTTGTTAGTTAGGTGTTAGTCCGTGTGTTGTATGAAAGACCTAAAAACTTATCTAAACGCATTGGGCCACCCACCGTAGTGCTTAAGCGCTGATCTCTTCGGGTGCTATTGCGCATATGGGCAGGACTACCAGCAATGGAACGATTGGCTAATGAAGCTGGTGTCTATAATATTTGTCCAAAGAGTTACAATAACACAATTTAGAATGAAAGTCATTACGATTCGATAATCATAATTAAGTTTGACACTAGTTTGTTAAATAAATCGTACGCGCAGTGGAAACGCGCGCTGTTACGTTATTTGTCGATGCAACTGAACTCGTCCGCGGCTCTACCGTTTCCTTGACTTAGGCCTTAATACAATTAATTAGTCAGTGGTTTAGTAAATAATGCATGCTGCGGAAGTGGAGGCCGCACATCTGCGATGGTTTTATCGTTTTGTCTGTTGTGCGACTACATTCTAATGATGTAATTAATGTCATCTTATTAATATTTAAACATGAGTTATGAAGTGATAGCTATTTCATCAAAATATTATATGTTAACACATCATGTGTGCTGAATATTACCTTATAAGTATTTAAGTATAATATTTAAAAAAAATAGTTTTAAACGCAATTTTTTTTTTAAAGTTTACTCTTAACAAAACAACAAACCTCACCCATCCGATCCGTTTCTAACTACATTGCGGTATAGTTTGCCTCCATTGACAAATGAACCCATAAGTGTCCGCCGGATCATGTTACGCTTTTGAAATCCGGAAGCGATCGATAGTAGGAACCGATATCTCGATATCGATATGTCACGCGCGGGATCGATGCCGGGAAATGGCGATAGCGATGGCGTGGAGAAAGCCGGTGTGATTTACATGGCGTACTTATGGCGGGTCGCTGCGCCGGCGCGGCGCCGGTAACGCACGTCGCAGCCATCCAACACTCAATAGGCGTAAACAAAGCCATGTGGAACAACATTAGATATGGCGCTCCGATCTCGCAACCGCCTTTGTGGTGTAGCGGTTGTAAGACCGGGTTATCGTAGAGGCACCAGCGTTCAACACCAAAAATAATATAGATTTTTTTTTAACTTTCCTGGATGATGGCTCTATAAGCAACAATAATATCGTCTAGATAAAGTCACCGAGCTTCTAATACTTTCGGTGTCACGTTACCGTCTTTTACTCGTAAAAACATTACGAGTATATCTACGATATAGTGATCGCGTTAAGTTATTGCTTCAAAATGTTTTTGTTTTGTTTATATAATTTTTACAATTGAGCTATCGTGGTTCTAACTAGCCCGCCGAAATTATTCAACACTATTTACTTTTACTTTGAAAGCCAAAGGCGCCCATACAATGTCAACAACTACCGTCATTAACATCCGATCATAATATTTTACAAATACTAAGTAAAATACTAAAGTAGTATTTGTAAATATATTATGATCGGATGTTAATGACGGTAGTTGTTGACATTGAATGGGCGCCTTTCAAAGTAAAAGTAAATAGTGTTGAATTTCGGCGGGCTGGTTAGAACCACGATAGCTCAATTGGGAGAGCACCTGACCCGGTATGTAAGAAGGGTGCAGGTTCAAATCCTGCTCGTGGAAATTTTTTCAACATTTGTTTTTGTCATTGCTTCAATTTAGATTTTCCATTCATTTTGTTTGAAAATGTAAAAATTGCATACAACCTGTTCAGCTCAGACTGTTGATGAATTCAAACAATTAATGAATCTTTGTGTCTCTTTTGTTGCAGTTTGCCGTTGTTATTATAATGCGACACCTGTTTTGAGTGACGGTAAGTTTTTTACGTTTTAATTGAATTATTTGAGCACCACAAACCTAATATAGGTATACTTATATGACAGTATAGCTACCTAATACACCAACTTTTAAATAAAAACAAACAAGACCAATTTTGCTGCGTAGAACTTGAACGAATACTAGAAATATATTGTTGTTGTTTCCATACTCGTTTCGTTTAACGGCGTAAAATGTGATTTTCCTAAAAGAAATTGACATTCCAGTGCAGGCTTACCACCTAAGCTGTCGCAGGCCAAACATGGCCGATTCTATTTCCTCGTTTCTCCGAGAACGCCTCGTTTTTCATTAAACGCTTATTCCGCATTGCGACTTCTCTCGTCCGATAAAGGACTTTGACGCAACATCGTGTCTGCGCACTCCCTGGCGCGCATAAAAAGTTTTACTGGGGGTCTACCATTACCTCCTCCTCCTTACGAAACCACAATGCTAGTTTCAATAAAGCCTTTCAAGGATCCCGTTCAAGGGGAATGTATGACTAGTTACAGTAAGTTTAAAATGACGTAGAGGCTAGCGCGTTCAGGTTGTGATCGTCCAAGTTAAGTAACATTAGCAATGCCGGGTCCCAAACCAGATGGGTGACCAATTAGGGGACATTAGGTACCATTCATTCGAACATCTTTCATAAATAATTATGCTAGTATCATCATACCAGCAATTTAAATGAAGTTAACCCAAGACTGCGCAGTGTAGGCTGGATCGCTTAGAAAAAAACTATGTAAAAACCAAACGACCGACGACGGTATATTAATCCCTCAAAAATGGTAGCACATGAGTAGATATAGTAGATATATGTATAATATATCTACTCATGTGATGGTAGACCCCTTTACAGCACTTTTCCGAAACAGCTCGGCGTGACCATCGCGCGGTCACCTCACCGATTACCGGCAAAGTGGGGAAAAGCTGCATTTCACTGTTTGTTATATCCGATGAATATTTAGTTTGCTCAGACATCGGAGAAATCAATCTCACTTTCAATATTCTGTGCAATTTAATAAGAATGGGTAAACAATAATTTGTTTTCTTGAAAGAGAAACTTCAAAAGCACCACCATGGTGTTGTTAGGTTTTAAAACTGACTAATACCTTACCATACCTTAAAAGCATGTGCTTTGTAAATATTAAACGTGACTGCTCTTCTTGTAAAATAAAAGTAGATGACATTGTGACCCGATTTTTCAATCCTCAGATAAGTCTTATCTAAAGAACAAGATTGTCATTGTGACATATTTTCTAAGGAGAATCTGTAATTAAATTTGAATAATCAGCCCTGTGAGACAAAAAATTGTAATAAAAGCACAGAAGAAATATAGAAATCAATTCAATTACAATGTGGAATAAATAAAATAAACTTAACTAAAACTATTACTAAATTAAAATATGGCGTCAAAAAATTCCTCCGCGTCGCTGTCGACTGGTAATGTACCCAAGAGACTGGCGGCATTGCCTCGTTGTATGGCAATGCTTAGCCTCTGGCCAAGGTAAAAGCCAGCCTTTGGGTCATGGGAAGAGTCAACCAGCCGTTTGGAGATGTCATTAAATAAAACATGAGCACTCGGACCCCACGGCCCGAGGGTTTCAACCCCAAACGGCTCGAAAATATAATTGCCGATAAGGTTATTATACTTTCGCCGCTTGAGGTTTTCTGCAGCCGCAGCAGCAGCACCAGCACAGCACGCTGTGCTAGGAAGATGGGATGGCGCAAGAGAATCGACACAAGTTGCATCCCACACTAAAGGCCTACCCACCTTCCATGGAAATAAAGACATGCCGTCCGGTCTCTTGCCATCGTCACGTGCCAAGCCATTGGGTTCTAATACAGCTGGAACGCCGACGGTGACAAGAGCACGTCGGATGATGTCATTAATATTCGCGTGCCGGGCTAAGCGGCCCGCACTACGGCTGCAAGACAGGCCGTGGTATCCGAGGCCGTTGACAACTTCGCCACAGTGACAGCGATGGGGAGAACAACAAGGAGCTCCTAGACGCAGGGAAGCAGCGAGGCGGAAAGTAGTGTCGTCGAACAAAGTACCTAAGTTCGACGACGGTAGTGCATGAAGCCAAAGACCCGACTACCACTTGCCCACAGCCAGCAGGCGCGCACGCTCCGCAGTAGTAGCAGACGTGACAAGTAAATCATTCAATACTACTCTGCAAAGCGGCTCATCCCACCGTCTCTGGGAAGATGGATTGTCGGGTGTATCTGAATTCGGGCAAGCGAGTCTCCAGGCATCCATAGCCTCGGTGAAGCACGGCACATCAAAATTAATCAGTGTGGGGGCTAGGATTTTCCTGATTAATTTTTCGGTGCCATGGACCGAGGATAAAAAAGCCGGTAAACTAATACTTGAAATTTTGCGGACGCCAAGGCCTCCCAAGCGAATAGGAAGAGTAGCTTGTGCCCAAGAACGATCGTCCATGGCCACATTTAAAATCGACGTTAATGTATGCCGCATAATTTGGTCCATTTTATCTAATAGATGACTGTGCATCTATAAATGGGAAGAGCGAAGGAAATATATTAATTTAGGGCCGAAACAACAGTAACGAATTAAGGTTATAGCCGAATGCATGTTAATTTGGAACAAAATATTAATGTGAAAGTAACTAAAATTGACTAAATAGCAGTTACTTCGTCTGTTTGTAAGTTGCCTAATTTTGATTAGCGATAAACAGTAGAACTAAGTCTTCCTGAAAAATTGCTTATGTAATATGCCCTTTTTTTAAAGTAATCATCAATCATGAAACCAAATGTACTTAGTACCAATGGACACGGTTGAATCGATAAGATTCACAAGATCACCTTTAATAATGTAATTCTACTTACTACGATATTAACGTGTGTGTGTTAAATAATTGTTGGTAGTAAACCAAATATACGCATCTGTTAGAGCGTTGTTTATGTCATCGTTGCTCATGTAGGTCAGGAATTCATTTCGAACGTAATGTAAGTCCTCTAAAATATAGCTTAAAGAACATGGCTGATATTAGTTAATGAGTAAGCGGTCTCTGACAGACAGTTAAATTAATATCATGAATTGTTGTCACGCGAATTGTATCTTTCCATTCCGTCAAAATACCTTAGCGGTACGGACGTGAGAAATGTGCTGTTCAGGGTATAACACGCTGTCAGTTTTTTATTGATGACGGTAATTTGATCTGTAATTTGTGACAACTACCCGACGTATGCCAGTTACGCTATGTACAGTCGTGCTTTTGCTCGTCTCGTGCTAATTTCTGTTTGTATTGGCACAGCCGTCACCAAGGGCAACCACGACTTCTCGTGCGGATTTCACGAATGTGGGAAGCTCGTTCCAACAGAATTCCAACGGTACTGCGGAGACATTGACATCTATAGTGTTTTCATGGAGGCTTCCGAAATAATATTTTTTTAACTGAAGATAGGCGACACAGACAGACTACAGTGCATGACAAATCTTAAGGTTAAGGTCAGGAGTAAGGAGTTGTACTTCGGATCGGGCAGTGCATACATACAGATGTCAAAAACTCTGTAATCTTAATAGTAGAAACAAATCGCATAAATGATGTAATATTCTTGCTGGAATCATAATTTTAAATATAGGAGTCATCGTGTTTTCCCTTCGTATATTATTTTAGTGCTGTACGTACGTGTACTGTATAATCAGTTTGCATTATGCCAAGCAAACGAAAACTCTCGATCGTAAATTAGATGTACAACTTTCCACTAATAAAGCCGCGCGCGCGTCGTAAACGCAAAAAGTGCGTAAAAATGGAGAGATAACGCTCCCACAGCGATTTGTTTATAATATCTTTAATCGCGGTATCGTTAACTTTACAGATTTTTAATCTCGTAGCAGTTAGCAGTATCTTTTTTAAATGTAAAGAAAGCAACTGTTCAAGAGTGTTTGAGTTCACCGTTTGCAGGGTTTGCTGCACTGGGATCATTCTTAATTAAACCTACTTTAAGATTTAATTTAACTTCACGTTAGCTGTCGTTTTGACTGTAGGTACTAACCAAGTGGATTTAGATCACTTGCTACTGCTTACCATGATAGTTTAGAAAATTAGATTTTGATAGTATTCAATATATTATTCGTTAATGAAACCTAACGGTTTGTTATTAATTTACGTAGGTACACTTTATTAGGAAAGACATGTCCCAAATTTTTTGTTTAAAAATTTATCATTAAATAACAGTTAATCCAATACTCTAATACATTAATTCAAAATTAGGATTCAAAATATGTGGTGGCTGAGATGACTAATCTATGGTTTTCCATTTTGCCTGCTTTTTAATGGATACAGCTTCAACCACGGCGCCTATTATTATAGTTTATGTTAATGCAGTTTGACAAAACAAAGGCAGTAAATTGTGTTCAGTTAATTAGACATTGGAACCTTCATCACGTAGGTCCGGGTTCGACTGACTAATTTAGAAGCCGAATGAGACACAAACTTCAAAGTTGATAACATACGAGTACGCACGAACAGCGCATTGTGAAGGGAATGTCTTCCAATATAGTTAAGAAAACTAATACTTTATGCGGTTATTAGTGGACAGCCGGCCCTAATTTACGCATACTAACGCATTAGCATAACAAACCCAACTAAATTACCAACGATTTAACCGTTAGTAAATTACCAAACTTAACACCGAACAATAGAGTACAAATCTGCAATGTGATCCATTACTTTTTACGCGCGGCCTCAATGGCGTCCGAAGTTATCCTCTTATCGGTGCTTAGAGCGTCTGTAATGGTCTGCGGCCCTTGTAGGGCGTGTTGAAACGGCTCGAGGAGGATTACCGAGTGTTTAGGAGTTGGTAGGCGTCGCGTCGGTTGCGTATACGCCAGCCACTCGCCTGGTATTTGCAATCCTTAGAAAAGGTAGAAAGTGTGAAAAAAATGGATGAAACGACTTCATGTATGTGGCTCGATTATATCAACTTCAACCAAGCTTACTCATATATTAATTTCTAACAAGGTACCTACTTTTATTTTAAAGAAGATTTTGCCTGCACAGCATCACCGGATTTTATGTGAGGCAAGAAATTTAAGGTTTTTCAATCTAAATCTTAGTGGTGGCCAAACAATCTCCGGATGTATTCTCCAGGAGCTGGCATCACGCGAGCAACCTTACTAGATTCCCCGAGGCGATCAAGTCAGTTAACGAGAGCGAAAAGTTCAAAGGGGGTTTCTAAAACCTAAACTCTGATTGACCGTGTCGAAGGGTTTAAAAGCCACAAAAAAAGAGCTGTATTTAGGAAATTTGTTATCCTAAAATTAGTAAGTCTACGCTTTGTAATTAGTTAAAGAGATAGTTCGTGTAGTAATTATTGAGGTTTAAATGATACTGTCGGTAAATCACCTTTAAACATATTCATTGCGCCGTGTTTACCTTAACATGATAATGTATTTATGTATGAACAGACGTAACGCATACGAAGTTCAATGTATCCCACAATGTATGCAAATTAATTCCAAGTCGTTATGTTTTCAAAACAATCTGAAAAGTGCGGAGAGTTTACAAAACATCTTTTGTGGTTACGAGTCGTGGGCACCGGCGCCGGCGCACCGTGCGCGCCGACTCGGCTTCTTCATTATCTAGTTGACATGATCAGTAATGATGTAACATAATTTGTGTGGCAGACGGAACATGTGTAAAAACACCACGGGACAATGTAGAGACACGGCACCGACCTAATGTTAATCTTATTATCTTGTCTTGTTATTATTTTTTTGATTACTTTTTAGATTTTTTTTTTAATAATCAATCGAACGTATAGCTGCATAAAATTTGAGATTAGCAAGATTATATAGCCTTTCGGAGATAGGCTTAAGCGTCAACAAATCAAAAGTCTGAAACCTGAAAGTTTTCTTAGGAAGTGCATAGGCACAATAACTGCAGATTGCTATTTGGGTTCCTTCTTACGTTTTCTGTTTGACTTAGATATTATTTGACGTTATATGGTTACGACGACAAAATTATTTGTAAAATAAACATTTACATTTCATAGTTAGTAACTGTATTAGAGTACACTGCATACCTACAATAATCTTATTCGATTTCGCTTTCGAATCGAAATATCTATGTTGTTACGCTTGAAATATATCTTTAAAACAGAACTCCTTCGTTTAACATTGATATAAGCTTAATGATATAGCATACACTTTTAAACTTCACAGCTAGAAGTGTATAAATAATTAGATTGGTGCAGCAATTACTGGGAGCTCGTCAGCTACTAATCCAGTAGCGTGCAGACGACCCTGACGCGGCGCAAGCGCAGTTCCGCTTTCCGCCGACACAGGCGACGCGCACCCGGTATGACAGCTTGGCACGTGCACGCATGGAGAATTGGAGAGAACACTACGCAATTGGCCACGCGGCGCGGCAGCACCGGCAGAGGCACACCGCAATCACCAGTCACTGACACCAGCCATTTGCGTCACAATTTCTATAAGTAAAATGCTGGTTACATTTCTTATTTACTTAATACCTTTATACTTTTTAACAAGAGAAACAACGATAATGTAATAATCAAAGCTGCCAATAGTAAAATATAACGGAACATATTTTGATAAATTTAGAAATTAGGGAAGCAGAGCATTCTTGTGATTGTGATTTTATAATTTTTCACACCTAATATTACTATTATTATTATATATACTTAACATTGGTAGGCAAGCTCACTTAACGTTATTTCCCTAGCAATCAAAAAGGATAGTTGATATTATCATTATAAACAGTTTCATCAAATTAAGAAAGAAAGAATAAGAATAATTAAAGCATGCACTATTTATTCTTATAAGTACACTGGATTTAGACGTACTCTTTGCCTTCATGTTCACTGTGTTAACGCGTCCATGCCGAATTGTTACTGGCCAGCTAGTGCACTTTCACAGTGCACGTGCGTGTTACTCTACACCTCGCGTCATAAGGTTCATTGTTGAATAATCTGATAGTTTAATGGCACTCCATGGGTTATGGCTGAGGTGATGTGTGGTCGCTCTGTAGGCGGCGACGTGTTTAGACCAGGTGGGAGTGCTGGCGGGCTTCAAAGGAAGTGGCCGAGCGCTTTGATGTCGTGTTAAGTCGTTGCCCATTACGAGAGGCGAAGCCAAATTCAGGGCTATAAACAATGTTTCAGAATCAGACAGGAACTTACTTACATTTTGTTTACTGTGCACTTGTTTTTGAAGTATTTATTAAGTTTCGTTCGTGGTAAGTCATTCTCCATTGCACTACAAATACTTAGTATTTTAGTTAATAAATATGTATTTAGCTAGCTTCGATTATTAATATGCTAGATTCCCGATATGTGCTTCAAAAACCGTCCAAGAATTCAAACAATACACACACAAAACTCTTTGGAGTCTTATTTCATTATCATCATATAGAAAGGTCGATTACAGTATTCCTAAGTATAAATATTTTACAATCTTAATTGACCCTTATGTTCAAAATTAAAAATATATTTAATAAAAAAACTACTTCAAATGATATATCAGCGGAAACATTTGGTAAAACGTTGGTCACTTCACGGCGGAGAGCGTGTGGTGAAACAGTTTACTTTACAGAGTCGTTGAACAGTAATGCGTTTCAGTTTCCAACTCGTCAACTTTAGACATAAACTGTAACTATGTATAGCTGGAAGACGTCCATTAATAGTTGAGCTTCGTTGGTGGAAGCAACGGCGTTCTGTTCGTGTGAACGCATCTTCAATATGAACTTCGGTTTACTTCCACAACACGGACTAAGCCGATTGATCATTATTGACATTGATATAGGGTATTTTTTTTAAATCCATGACACCGCCTAGTTTTGATTCAAAATAATAGTAAAAGGAGGGATACAAACCTAACCTTGTTAATATAATTATAATTAATTATTAAAACGTTAATTTAATCAGTAAACGCAGCAACGACGTGAGCTAGGCCATGGGCATTCCGACTTAATCCGTCCAAAATTGCATGAACAAACTGTTCGGGTGCATATTGGGAGCAAGGCGATGCCGAGACACGTCGTGAGATTAAATCGTATCGATTAATTGATTGCAATCGATTGGACATCGATTCGAGACGGCCCTCGAGGCAAGGGCAAAGACGAGAGTGCTACCCAGGCGGCAGTAGCGCTGCCCATTATATAATTATCTTATTCTAAGCAGGAAACGGAAGTCAGCGGCATTAGAAAACTGAACTTGCGGTAGTCAATACTTTCTAAAGGATTTCCTAAACAGGTTGCTGAAAAACGTTCTTTATCTAGGGTGCGATAGGATAGGAAATAATTGCTTACTTCCATAATACATCTGATAATGTATTGCTGTCTTTTGACTTGTATTGCATTGTTACGAAGCTTCGTTCTCATAATATTATATTCTCAAAATATTACATTCGCAAAACATTACATTCGCAAAATATTATATTCTCAAAATATTCTGTATGAAACAGAAAATAGTTGGGAGCGATGATCTGGTGAAAGTCGCGTTAGCCGCTGGATGCGATCAGGACAAAACCGGTCGTTGGGGATGTCCTTGGGGGCCTTGGTCCAGCAGTGGACGTCTTTTGATGATGATGATGATGATGAAAGCCATGTCATAAAATAATATCTGATGTATGCACTGCATACCTGCATTGCTCCCACCTATTTCTTAAGCGTCACGCTCGCTGGCTCACCGGTATTTATGCCTAATCCAATGAACGCCTTGGCCGGTCCGTCTAGCACGTAATCCTCTTAGACCGGCCGCTATCGTCTGTCAATGTGTGGCCGACATGAGTCCAGGTGTTGACAGGACGCATGTCCTCTGATGCTTGATTGACAATGACCTTGTAAGCAAGTTTAACTAATACATTCAATATATAAATCTTTGTCTATTCCGCGTTAACATTATATACCGGAAGAGCAAGCAAATGGTATACTGGTAAAGCTGCTCATTTTAGTAGCTTATTCGTTTTTTATTTGTAATAGGTAAGAGGCTAGCGACCGCCGCGACTTTGTCCGCTTAAAACACCCGAATCTCGTGAACCTGAGGAAATTTTTGAAAATCCGACCTTACATCAAAAAGGGAACTCTGTGCAAAATTTCAGCTTCCTCATTCCAATAGTTTGGGCTGGGCTCATGAATCAATGAGTAAGGACTTTTCTCTACATAATCTAGAAGCATTATCTACAGTTTAATTAAGATAGCTAATCGCATCTACTCAGGTTCGAACTTAACTGCATATTGATTTATTATCGTTATAAATTATGGTTCATTGCATTGAGCAGCTCGTCTGGCGCCGTAACGAGCCGCCCGCCGAGGAGTTTCTGTATAGACGCGTCGCGCGTAAATTGCAATATTATTGTTTAGAATACCTTAGGCACGGCCAGGGTCGCAAATAATACGTTACGACTGCAACACTACACGCAATAACAGTTAAACACTGGCAAAAATGCTTTTGTAGTTACTCCTGATTTTTTAAATATCTCTACAGGTAGGCACTTACCGAAATCCTCTCTGGCTGGCTAACATATCACTAATTGTCAAAACTCAAGCTACTTACATTGATGTTATGGCGACATACTTAGATAAGATAGTATTAGCCAGCCAGTCCAAAAACAAGTTCTTCCACCAACATTCCAACAACATCCGCGACAGAACATTTACCCCCGCTGAGAATCGAACCCCGGGTCTTGGACAGGTGGTGTAACCACTAAACCACAAAGGCGGTTAATTTAATCCTGACTGCACTAACATAGGATAAGACTACGATTATACACTTTTTAACTTTCGCGTTCCATAGTTAACAAAGAAATTTAAACGGGGATTAACGCAAGCTAATTAGTAAACGCCCGTTGTAACTCGGTCGAAACGAATATCTCGTTATAAAGAAGGTATGAAACCTATTTACTAATTAGTTTTCTTTTTTAAGACTACGATTTTAATCCTGAGCACAGAAGTTAATAATATATATCCGGAGTTTTCTATATCTAAATGATGAAAGTTTTGGCGCCCGTAGTTTATTATTGTTATTCATAACAGCTACACCGCTATTTGTAATAGAACTATGCAATAGTTATTGACAACTAGAATGGCACGCTGTTGGCGAGTCTCTAATAGATTATTTAAAAATCCCTATTAAATCTCCCACATTATCGGCGGACACGCTCATTGAAGCTTTTTAATCGCGTCCGCTGCGTCATTATAAAAAGTGAGCCAGTGTTTAGTGACACCGCAGCGTCGACGCGCCCACCCCACATGTCGCTGCCACGCCACATGCGCAGCTGTTCTACAAAATGCCACGGCTAATCTTTAAACAATGCAACTCGCCGACGACGTGCTAGAACAAACGGTGCTCAAAGCTTATACTTTAATAGGCACTTATAATTTTTTTTAAAGTGTTGAAAAAACTCCCACGAGCCGCATTTGAACATGCCTGGTCAGGCCATCATGCCTGCACTACCAACTATGCTATCGTGACTCTGTCCAACGCACCGAAATACTAGGTGTTAATAATTGGTACTTATAACTTACTAGCTGTGCTCGCGACTTCGTCCGCGTGGAATAGTGACTTTCGGCAGCATTTTTAATTTTTTAGGCTCTTTTCCCGTTTTTGCAACATTTTTCACTGATGCTTCGCTCCTATTGGTCGCAGCGTGATGTTATATAGCCTAAAGCCTTCCTCGATAAATGGACTATCCAACACAAAAAGAATTATTCAATTCGAACCAGTAGTTCCTGAGATTAGCGCGTTCAAACAAACAAACAAACAAACAAACAAACAAACAAACTCTTCAGCTTTATAATATTAGTAAGTATAGATACTTGCTTTACAGGTTTACCAGTAAGTGGTCGCCCAGTGGTCGAAATTCGACCGTAATTTTATTAAGGGTGCACGGATTGTATCCTTATGAAACATTAAAAAAGATTGAATGTGAGTTTGGATTGGCGTTGACAGATTTCGGCCGCTCCTCTTCCATTTTTGAAATTTTTGAAAAGAGTGTAGATACGTGTGTGTTAAATACATGGTAGTGTGTGTAATGCTTGTTTTATTGATTTAATGTATTTTTATGCATAATTTAAAAAAAAATAACATCGGGTAACATTCTCTATATAAACTATAAGTGTGCGAAATTTTATACTCCTCCGTCCGCGCAATTTTCGTAAAACATGGGTACAAAGTTTTTGCTTCACGTATTAATATATAGATATAAGAAAAACTTACCTTAACCTGTAATAGAAGCTGTAACTCATGATCTTAGCGATCATTCATCCTGCTGAAGGTTGCCTGACCCAACTCAAGTGGAAGGTGATTCAATTCACTCGTGATTAATAGCAAACGAGACAATATTGAACACCCGAGATAATCTAAAGAATAAGAGTAAGACCCTGACTAGATGTCATTCTCCCAGGCCCCAATTCTTTTGACTTTAATAAACTTTTAGAAGAAATAACGACTATTCTATCTAATTACAACCGAAATCTCCGTGACTACTGGACTCCCTATGCAATCTAGATGTGGCAATGTGTAATAGACAACGTGACTCGCGAGGAGACATAAAAATGATTAACGGACAAAGATTATTAAAAAAGATGTTGATTATCTCAATGATAAGAACGCTTGGTCATCCTATTCTGCTCGACCGCACATGCTGTTTTATTATATTGTTTATTTACTTACACTATTGTAAACAATATAATATGGTTTGAAAAAAGTAGCGCCTAAGTTTAGTGGTGGAGTTTATTTGTAGAACCAACCTTCCGAACCAGGCGGCGATCGAAACGCATTGAGTTTACGTACTTTACCATAACTGTAACCTCTGTCGTATCGTTTATTTTCATCTTTTGTGTCATGTACGCCACGCACGAAGTCGCTGGAGCTGTTAGCCCTAGAAACTCGAAATCAGTCATCCCTATCAGTTAATTAAGGATACTTTTTATTTCCCTCGCGATCGTGGGATTCGAGTGTTGAGTCAAGTGTTTTCTATTCTGTGGTCGAGTGCACACGGTCGTTAGTATTGAAGCAAGAATAGATGGAAGTCGATTGTAGAATTCAAATAGGAACCCAATGACCCGATAACACGGCGCCCATCAATTGCCGAGCCGGGTCGTCTCCGGTGTCGTGTAGTCCAACATTTAAGGTTCAAATTTGTGGCAGCTGTGGGTCACCGCATTACAAAGCACGCCACGTACTGCCACCGTCTGTACCCGCCTCCGGACTTGGTCAATAGGTTGCCAGCGCATCCAACATATGTCCTTATTATTCAAATTAACAACGAGAACTCATTCTTATACAGGTACTTAATTGGAAAATAGCTAAAGGAGACATCATGTTTATCGCACTTCGCACATTTCAATCGACAAACACATTAAATTATAATATTACATGGTTACCTAGTGATGAAGTAGCTCAGAAACATTCTGTTGTGAATTTTCTGTAAAAGCTCAAAAATTTGGTTAGACAAAAAATACTTTGAACCTGTTACAGTCTGGTTACTTCTGGTATCAATGGACATATAAATACAATAATATCAATAGTATCAATACCATGTTCTATGCAAATAAAGATTTATTATTATTATTATCTCTCTATTTATTTTTTTACATATTAATTTACATTTTTAAATATTTTCTAAAAAACAAAACAAACATTTAAAAATATAAAAAATAGGGGTCCACCGCCATCGGGACCAGGGTCCAAACTACCCGTGATTAGGGCTCCAGAGACAGGAACCTCCTCACAATGCGTGCCGTATCGAGGAGAACTGCCTTCTGAATCAGGCCCTTGATCCAGCCGCCTAACGAGAGCCTCATGAGATGTTGATCGAGGCTGTTGGCCATCAGGCCGTTGGCCGTAACAACAATCGGCACGATGAAAGCCGAGTCCACATTCCACATGTCGACAACCTCATGTGCTAAGTCGAGATATTTGATTTGTTTCTCTTTCTCAGCTTCCACGAGGTTCTCGTCATGGGGAATGGTGATATCGACAATCATCGTGTTTATTATTATCTCTTTATTTCTTTTTTTTCTTAGCCTAGCAACGGGGCAGGGCTCATGCTGCCGGTGGTTAGGGCTGCAGAGACAGGAACCTTCGGACTATCCGCGCCGTGTCCAAGAGTACCGCCTTCTGTATCTGACCCTTGATCCAACCATTGAGCGAGAGTTTCTTAAGATGTTGGTCGAGACTCTTCGCTACCAGACCGTTCGCAGACACGACTATCGGCACAATGATTGTCGAGTCAATATCCCACATGGCGGTTACCTCGTGAGCCAAGTCAAGGTACTTGCTGACCTTGTCCTTCTCGGCCTTTACAAGGTTCTCGTCATGTGACATGTGACATATATATTATTATTATTATTAAATGCTTTTATTTGGTGCACGGTCGGGCAGGCGGCAGGCCCAAAGTTGAATAAGAGGTCCATGGTACTTAAATCCTTATGCTACGGTATAAATGCAGTTTCTAGGCTCGATCTTTAACGACATCTTGAATAGACAGTGTATATAGCTTTTGGTAACTGTTAGTGGTGCCAATACGAGTATAACTTAATAGCCACAATGACCTACAAAGTATTGTATTGAGTATAGCCTCTTCCAGCGCAATCTAGAACAAACTCTAACACAGTGTCAGGTAATGGCATCAAACATCACAAAGCGATCAGTCGGCCGATCTAGCGCCGCGCGCCGCCGTCTGCAACTACACAGCTTAGCTTGTTCAGATAAAACCATATGTATAAACAGTGTTGCAACCAATTTTCACTTAAAACCACGTACAAAAAGTATGTTTAAGAACATTGACTGACCTACACATACAATATAACATTAACAAATATTTAAATGTTGGTATGAAAATCAATTCAAAATACTGGAGACTGTGGTTTTATTTCAGTTTTATGTAAATAAACTTCTAAAATTCTCCTATTGTTATGTTAATTGTAATTATAATACCTACCTACTAGGTATTATTTATTACCAAGAGACAAAAATAGTTTTTATAAAAAATTGTTTTATTTTTCATAGATTTTCGCAGTGACTGTACTCTGTACTGTAATCTAATGTAATCTTTTGAGCGGAGCTTTGGAGCTTTTAAAAAATGTTGTTTTATTTTAAAATTTTGAATAACTTTTGGATAAAACGATATATTCTTAGTAGATAACAACGAAATGAAATTATTGTGTCAAATTATATCGACCTGTCTGTAACATAGGAAAGTTATTTTGTCAAAATCATGTTTACAAATGACTCACATCATAATTAAAGCGTAATTTCATAACTGCGGGTTGCGTAAAAGATATGACGGAACTCTGTTTAGCCTTATTAATGTCGCCCGTTAGTGATTTATGATGAGTTCATTTTGTCATGCCCTCTTTGTTATTTAAGAATCATTCTATGTAATTTTATGAAATATTTTTTATTGAACTAAATGGGCAATCGAGCAGATCTAACGGAGAGTATGGTCACCTATGCCCATGCTCAGAGCTGTTGTTGTTGCGTCGTTAGCGACCTGAAATAATTCTCTGTACACCCTTTTAAAAGGTTATATGAAGAAATGAAACTATTTTTACGGATCTACTTGCGTTCATTTTATACATTAAGTTTAATTAGTGGGAGTAGTTTCATTTCAATGTGTAGTTCGCGTAAACTTTAGAAAACAATATATAGTACCCTATGTACTGTATATTGTGTGTCATGTACTTCGTAAGTACTACTTGTAAGTCATCGTCGTGGCATTACTAAGAGGCAGATTGATGCCCTTTTAGTGTCAGTGTCATATAGTGTCATACTGATTAAAACGACTTAGTTAAAGGATAAGTAAAAACAGTCTGTTATCGATTGGCAGCGGTCCCCGCGATCCATTGGCCCGGATCCGCGGCGGGGGGCGCGCGCGCACGTGGGACGCCGCGACGTCAACACAAACAACAATAGAGCAATAACCAGGTGATCGATCCGCGCCGTCGTAACTGTCCGCATTGTGTGCAGTGAGATATGCGCCCGCGCAGCCGCGGCGGGGCACGCACCGCGACGCATGCCGTATATGGTCGATTTACAATGCAACTGCGACTAGGCTAGTGTTCCAGGCTTGCACTTTATTACAACTTGTTTTTCATTGAAGATTGAGAAAAAGCTTTGCAAAACGTTGGTTTGATAGTTAAAGTACACAATGACATGACATGATCCCATTTATACTTACTGAAACTTTGTTATTTTAACATAGTAGCTAGAAGAACTAAAAAGGTATACATATCAGCAGCACCTCCATAGCGATGATGACAAAATAAAAAAAAATAAAAAAATCGTTTGAGTGAAGTAATCGTTTCTCGATGTTAAATTGCAATGTAAACAACCTGTTAGCGTAGGAGCTGCATCGAAACGTGTCGCGTCACCGGCGCTGTGGCGATGTCGAGCACAATCACACACACAGCCTCACGTTCGTCGTATGTGGTGGGTGCGATGACATGGCATGACATGAGCATGAGAGCATGAAACATGTACAGTCACGAGCACTAACATGTAAACACTTACTGCAATTTATTTGCATAATCGTATCACTCGAAATCAAAATTTGTGAAATCTACTAGTAGGATTTACCCGTTAAACAATTTTGGTGGTATAATGTTGGTTAGGGTCTCCTAGTGGGCTACCATCTACCTTTGTAGAAGGTCCCGCCCGCTCTTCCTTGGTTTTAATTTACTTAATTGGGACTATTGTTAAGAAATAATATATCATGTGCGTGTGTGATCGAGTATGTGTGGGTAAGTGGGTGTTTGTGGGTATATGGGCAAGTATTAAGAGTTACAATCATTTGCTGCCATGTTCGTGCCTGTATCGGCCTAAGCGCATGCTCCCGGCTGTTGCCAGGTCTGTGCTCGGTGGGCTTACGTTACGTTGTGCAAGCTGTGTCACGTTACATGCCACAACTAATTCGCTGGATTTACCAAAACCGCAATTTGTTCCGTGTTACGGTCTGCAGTTAGGACTCAATAGTGTATGATACAATTGGTTGTTGTAACTGAACAATATCCAATGATTTGGTAACGTAGTCTAGTGTTTGCAATATAAATACATTATCTACTGATAAGTAATTTATTTAGTGATGATGTGTTTAGATCTAAGTATAGTTGTAATTGGATCGGTTCGCGGTAATAAACGGTGCTCAAGTGCCTACTGCGACTTTTAATTGACCATTCGACGACGATTAACTAAAACAAGATGTTATATGTTTATATGCCTCCTGGTGTCTGGTTAATACAAATTCTCATTTTATTAATCGAATCGAATGCCAAATAAAACTCGCACTAGGCATCCTGGACTCGAAAGGTTTATCAATTAAATATTTAAAACATCCTTACACATATTAGTCTTATGTAATAACTACCTAAAAAAAGATATACCGACGCGTACCTACAATCTTTTATATCATAGTTTCAAAACCCTGACTATGAACGGCATGCCATATGAACACAGCTCGCGTCTGCCTCCAATTCAGAATTATTCTCTGCACATGAGTACCTTTCAACAAGGCCCTAAGGATGGTCGCTCGTCAGACACTCGTGCAATGCGGAGGGCCCTCGGCTCCACGACACGCGCACGTTCGCAGACTCATTCATTCATTCGTTCATTCGCATTGTAGGCATTGCTGTTGTGCGGCCCTTTCAATCCTTTGTTGTAACAACGCTCTTCAAAAGAGAGGATTTCAAAAGGAATTTCTAAAAAAGGGAAGCTTGTCAGACATTTACTTAAATAGGACACTGTAAAATTATTCTATAATACATTTTTTGTTGTGTTATTTTTAAATTTTGATTTCATCATCTTCGACATCATCATCATCATCTCAGCCGAAAGACGTCCACTGCTGGACAAAGGATCTCCACAACGACCGGTTCTGTGCTGCGTCCAGCAACTTTCCATCAAGTCCATCAAGTTTGATTTACTTATTGCGAGAGATTTAGATCTAAACAAATGGTTTGGTTTCGAAGACTACATAATCATGAGCCTGTACGTCTGTTTCTTTTTTGCGACTGTAAAGGCAAAGCTTATATCGCGCATCCGTTTAAAGACTGTCACGAGCATAACCTGTTTTGTTTTTATACGACACTTTATTAGCGGATGTTTGTTTGATATGTAGGCTCTATTTTATCATTTTATATTAAATAAACCAATATAAATATATCCCTAGTTGAAATGAGTAAAGACCCTGTTTACGTCGTTTGTAAAAATATCAGGGTAGAGCCTAGTGTGTTGACATTCGATCAACGAAAATGAGAGTTTGTATAGCAAAGTTTAAACTCTCTCGTTTGTTTACAAATCTAGACGTCCTAAACACGTCCTAGATGATTCCGACAATCCCATAACAGTTGCGAACGCCTCCCCGCCCGATCCTCTAACAGAATACACTAAACATGCACACTAGTTTAGGCCCAACACACCATTCTCGTGGAACAAGGGTACGACGAACCGGTTCACACGCGCTTTACACCAGGTACAGATATGTACCTGGGCGCTTCTCTTCACCACCACCACGGCCCGGTCAACCCGATCTGATCCGAACCCTTCGGAAAATCTAGTAGGGCACGGAAACGCCTTAGTGCGTGACGCCGTTCCCTCTAGAAAACCTCCGAAGGTAATTCGTTTCACACGGCTCGAGGAACCCTTTAAGTTTCTCGCCGCCCCCAAAAAAGCCCGGTGAAGCTGAAATGCCGTCTGAGGCAATCAGTAAGTAAGTAAGTAAGTAAGTATTTATTTATTTGCCAAAAAAAAAAAAAAAACATAGACAAAAAGGTCTATGGCTCAGCGTTTGCAGGAGACCCACAAACCCTGTTATTCTGCCATAGCCATAAATTAATACTATAATGAACTTACAATATTTAATCTACATACATTATTCTATGTTTATTTACTTATATTTGTAATTGAAATTAGCTAGTGCCAGCGCCTGCTCATGGATCAGCCAGTTGCGACAACTCCCGCGAAACGTTGATAGCGAGAGATTAATGATTAATCAGCGAACTCTCTCCAAATAAGGCCAGGAGGCGCTGCTTCAATGCCATACTAATTTTCGTTTTCGTAAACGTATTCGAATGAATACGAATAGTACACAAAACTTACACTAGGCTCCCGTAGACTATGCTACATTTGTGCCTAAGCCATGCAAAGGTATCGAGTGTGTTTGTTTATCTAATCGAGCGGCGTCATCCATCCATTACGTGGATGATGTTGTCAATACTCATTGAGGAGTGCGAGGTGACGCGCCCCCCCGTGGCGCCGTCAATGAACTCGTAGAAGGGGGGGGGGCTTCCGCTGCAGGCTGTGTGGCCCAAGGTGGAAGTGCTAGCGTGTACGAATTACAATAGTGTAAGTGCCCCACAGCGTGATTTAATGTTATCAATCCCAACGGGGCTACATGTTTGGACTCGGTTTGTTTGGTAGTGTTAATAAAATGTAGGTAGTGTTAGAAAAATAATTTAAAAGAGTGACACTTGACCGTTGCCAAGCGTGTGTAGTTAATATTGTCGTATGCAATACTTTTTAAATTGTTGTCTTGTGTTGTCTGTCTTTCTTTGCGCTATATTTATTAGTAAATACCTACTGATTCTTGATTGGTCGAATAAAAAATGAAAATCGGTTGGGTGCCTAGGTTCCATTTTATATTTTCACTAAACGCCGCTCTAGTGTTATACCACGCACCCACATTTTCCTATTGTACCCGTATGTGCTAGTATGCAGTAGTCATAAGAAAAAAATAAGAGTTATGTTGTACTTGTTTATGTGGCCGGCAAAAACTGCAGCACGGGAGCGCGGCTGTACTTGTAGGTTTAAAAAAATCCCTGCCGCTGATGGGTGGGCAGGGGTGCCCCCGAAACCAAGCGCTTATGATAAATGGTAATTTTTTTATTGATATTGAATCATTCATTAAATTAAAACTTTATTTATTATAAATTTACATCGTTAAACAGATAACATGTCTTCAAAATAATGTGTATCCAAAAATTTACGTATAACGCTAATAGTTTTTAATTCTGTATTGCAATACAAGAACACACACTTTTTCCAATTGATGATTAACGTTTAAATAATTTTATCGGACTATGTGTAAAATGTTTATTGATTCATATGTCTTATTCGTGAAAGGGTGCCGCCTGTGGAGTTTGGTCTGATCTTGCATATATGCAAGATAAGTATCTTAGTTTTATTATTATTAACTGTAGTTTAACTTTGTTTTTTTTCTTAGACAATTTTTGACCTTTATTAATACTGTAAAAAAATATGATGTTTTGCAAACTTAGATTTTTTTTCACGTGTTTTTTTTGAACCTGTTGTGATTGTCCATTATATTTTCTATTTTTATTTGTGATTGAAAGTGACCTTTTATGATAGGGCATTTTCCAATATTTATGACGCTGTAAGGGAGAAAAGAGCTTGACACTTGCTGAGTTTCTTGCCGGTTCTTCTCAGTACAAGGTCTCCCGCCCAGAGTAGACTTACGAACCGATGGCATTATGATGTTCATGAGCTATTTTGTAGCCTAAACTGAATAAATGATTCGAAACTTTGAATTTTGAATTTTATCGTTGTAAAATTAATTGTTGTTGCACTTTGTAATAACAATTAACTTTACAACCAACACTAAAATGAAGTCCATATACTCGTAGCTGGTTATGGTGATATTATACTACATATTGTATCAATCAAAATTATATTTGTTGCCCTTAAACCGCCGAATTTAAATCGACTCGGACATTTTCATTCATAAAAAAGTAGTAAGTGTCAGCCCTAGCGCCCGCCGCCCGGCACGCTGGCCCCGCCGCGCCCGCGGCACGCCCTGGCCGCGGGCGGCGTCGTCGGCGGCGGGCGCCCGGAGCTTTTATTTACTTCCAACTATTTCGGACGCGAGTAGCGACGCATGCAGGATTGCTGCAGGTAAGGCGGCCATAAACAAAGCGCTCTCTGCGACTTTATTTTACGAGTCGGTGTGCAAAGGGTTTTTGTCTAAACCTCATTTGCAGAGAAAATGTACAGTAGTTAATTACACATGCAAACTGTTTATTTAAAATTGTGCTGCATGCCTGGTTTATAGCCCGTATTCCCATCCATCCATAGGTAAGCCTCGTGGCCGTGAGCAGTGAAAAGTGAGCGTGAGCGTGGCAGTGAGGACATTAAATGAGCTTGTGTAGTTGGAACTGAAAAGAAAGTCAATCAGTAATCTTAAGTCAGTTTAAATGACCGAGTCAGCTCTATAAAAATCTATAAAAATATAAAAATCGGTCAACGATTATCAAATCATTATTGATTTGATAATCGTTGACCGATTTTTATATTGCTATTTGCGAAAAGTAAATTGTAATTATAATAATTGATAATGCTTTATTAATTAATAGTTGCATAAGTAAATGATGGACGTGATTATTGTTATTACCTACTGTAACGTAGCAAAGCGCGGCGACATAACAAGCTGCTGCAGTAGTAACTATTAAATAATCTGTGCTGCTGCATTATTAAATTATTATTCTATCGTTCGGGGCGGGGTCGTTTATACTCAACAGATCCTTTTTATTGACTATTTGAAGCTAATTAATTAACCCACCGGTGTTACAGCCTGTTCTAGTAGCACTCTCTAGGTGGAAATTATAGTAAAACTCATCTTTTAAATATATTTTACGTATAACTTTGTTTTTAGTATCCATACAATTTGAAAGCATTTTGCAGTTATGAACAGTCGGGTAACAATATTTAAGAAAATAAAAGTTTTCATATTTTACGACTGTACCTACGCAAAAACTGTAAAAAATGTTCACGTTGCTCCATTCATACTCTCGAATGTACAAATAAATGCCTTGTAAGTACCTACCGATGAAGAACAAGTACTAGAAGTAATTTCACAATTTTCTTATTTTTTTTACAACTGACGTAAGAACATGTTCGTTCTACTTGAAGTACTTTTAGGACCCCAGGCGTCGGTGAAACTAGATTATATGATATTAATCAAGTTATTTGATTTGATTTGATCTACAGTGGAGCTGCAGCCGGCGCACGCACATTGTGCTACTATCACTGTGCTATCTCTGTCAATATTGCGTTTCGTTCCACCGCAACAGGCAGTTGAAAGCCAAGCCAGTAAGCCACAAATTGTATGCTCTGCGTCCCCAACACAATTGGAACACGGTTTTGTTGTTACAGTTAACCTCATTTCTTCGTGTCGTAAATTGGAATAGCTAGCTAGTATATTTTTTCATTAAATTTTACTTGTAGCCGCTCGCGGTTTCACCCGCGTGGTTCCCGGTTTCACCCGCGTGGTTCCCGTTCCCGTGGGAATATCTGGATAAAAAGTATCCTATGTGTTATTCCCGGTTATAAACTATCTGTATGCCGAATTTCATCCAAATCCATTCAGTAGTTTTTACGTGAAAGAGTAACAAACATCCATACTTACAAACTTTCGCGTGTATAATATTAGTAGGATATTGGTGTAACGTTTTACTTTGAAGGTAACGAAGATTTTTCTCTGGGATTAACATTAACAGGTTCACTGTCCAAAACTCATACATAACAATGGTTAAATCAATTGTTACATACCATATGTGGTATGCGGGACAGTGAACCTGTTAATAGACATTTTAAGATGTTGATCTATTCATAAACATCAATTGAGGCTTTATCAGGTTTGGACACAGAAGCGAGTTAAGTAGCTAGACGTTACAACGTCTATACGATTGAATACAATATAACACAAATCACAATTTTAGAATAATACGAAAGATGTTATTAAGAAAGAAAAACTGGATAGAGCAAAGTCGTTAAATAATAAATGTACGGTCATTCAACCGCACAATAGGCTCATCAGCATTTTTATAATTGTAGCAATAATTAAATTATTATTTTAGTGTGTATTCAGGTATCACCGCCGATCGCGCGCTCATTAGCATTATCATCAGCAGTTATTAATAGCATTATTGTGAAATCGTAATAAACGAAGTATTTTCTCTTCAAGTTTTGTCATTCATACAAACAACAACAGATTACTATCATCAATCATACAAGGTGTATGGGTTTAGCAAGAACTCATACAGTTATGTCCTCTATTTTTGAGATTCTCTTTTATTACCTGAGGGGTGCATAATAAGGCCATTTAACAAGCTCCTCGCGAATGCGGAAATACAAAAATTACGCCTTAATGGACATGATGCTCGCTATAATAAATAGTCATTGTATAAACTTTATCTTAACCCACTGTTTATGTACTTTTTGTATGTTTTCCTAAATCAAATATAAACAAGTACCTAGTATCTATGTTAATAAATATAGTCATCCTGTCAGTGGGTAACCTTGCCTTATTTTCCCACTGTCTTGGAGAACAATAGAGGATGTCGTGTTATTTGACCAAATTATGCAATTTACGTTAGCAGGATACGTTTACGTTTGGCGACGATGCCTGGAAGGACTGACACACTCGGAACGATTGACTTGAAAAACTATGAGACTTTGCCTACATCAGTTATGGCCGTACTTAGTGTCTATTACGTGTGTAATATTTTGTCTTGAGGAAATCTAGAAACAATCAGTAGCGAAGAATACCAATACCCGTTACTCTCAACGTCTTGGTGTGTGTTCGCTTGTCACAATTTGTGTTGTATTATTTCATCTTCACATATTCCATTTTACGACAGAATATTTATGTTTAAAATGTAGTGTATTACGTTACGGTGACGTCACGAACGACAGCCGTGTGTATGTAACATCATGAACTGTTCTAAAATTGAAAGTGATACTTTATACTTACTTACGTTTCAAGCACTCTTCTAGTACCTACTATCAGAATAACTAAAACTATATTAGCTGCAGTTTGATCTTGAAACATATGTTTAAAGTCGTGTTTATCGTGTTTGGACGGATCGACGTTTCTTAAAGAGCCGGTGTTGCTGTTCAAAACAAGCGGCCCCTACTGGCCACAGGCATAGAAATGATACGACGATCTAGATCTAGACAGGAAGGCTGGGAGCTTCCTGGGTCGACGACTCCCGCACGCCGCGCCGCGTCGCGAACCCTCACGAGATTTCATTGAACGCTGTCCACTAGACGCAGGACATCTTGAGATCCTTCAACAGTTTAATATAAGCATTACCAAACGTTCAGTCTTGACAATCAGCTCTGCAAATAGAAACAACATTTTTATGCCTATTACAAAACCCATAATACACGTCAAAAAAACTTTCATGATCAGTACTTATTTGTTATTCTATTTTTAGCATCACTTAAATTACTTGCAACTAGCGTTAAACATTGCGTACACAGTAATTTTAAGTAATTTCCACTTGGTATTAGCTTCTTTCTAATTATTATCATTGAAATACTGCGGTAAACAGAAGCAGTCAGCCATTTGTACAATTATAAACTGGCAGGAATGATCTATTGACGTGTGTAGCGACGATAAGCGGTCCCGCGGCCATCGCGCTAACGGTTGTGACGGCCGAGGAGAAGCGGGTTACAAGTGCAGCTCAGTTTGTGTGGCACTAGGTGATGCCGCACCAATGGCTCAGGTGGCTTCTCGCGAAGAAAGAAAAGAATAAAAAAAATAAATAAAAAACATTTATTGACTTCCCAAAATGACAAAAACAAAATAAAAACACGAATAAGAATAGGAAACTAAAGCATATTTAGAAACTTAAAAGATCAAAAAGCTCATAAATGAAATAAGATAATAAAGATGATTGAGGATGATTGAGGAATGATTGAGGAGCTCGATGGCGCAGTGGTTAACGCGCCCGGTCTGCGAGTGCGGAGGTTAAGCAACTTTCGCCAAGGCCGGTCATCGGATGGGTGACCATAAATGTATCATGTCGAGCTCCTCCGTGCTTCGGAAGGCACGTAAAGCCGTAGGTCCCGGTAGCATTAGCAGTCGTTAACAACCACCAATCCGCACTGGGCCCGCGTGGTGGTTTATGGCCCGTTCTCCCTATCCATTCATAGGGAACGCTCGTGCCCCAGCAGTGGGGACATAAAATGAGCTGATGATGATGATGATGATGATGAATAAAGATGATCTTGATCTTCGCAAGGTGGCTGGCAAAAGCTGGATGAGAGTAGCCGCGGATCGTGCTCAGTGGCGAGGACTTGGAGAGCCTCTCCTAGACATAACCTCTCCTGGAGAGGCCTATGTCCAGCAGTGGACTAGTATAGTATAGCCTGATGATGATGATGTTGGTGAAAGCAGTATTGATGCGGTTGTGGCAACGAGACGCGTAGGATAGCGGTTTTCATAAGCAATTTTTTTTTTTATAATTAGCTCGGCAAATGACTCCATCCCACCTGATGTTAAATGGAAATGGAGTCCAGACGCGAAGACAACTGGTGCAGCGTGGAAACAAACGAATTTCATCATCAATCCTCTTTTTTTTTTCTTTTTTTTTTTTGATACGGAGTGGAAAACCTGCAAACAGGCGCATCAGCGGGCATGAGGGGTCCCGCTGGCTGTCCGAGGATGGCCTAGACTCTGTTCCAGGGCCGAAGCCCTAGAGAAAGCGAGTCGAAGCCGACTCGGTAAAAACCACTCCGATGTCCTCTCGTCACCTTGGAACCAGCAGACCGGCGATCATCGCGTCGTCCTCTTCTGAGGAGGACGCATCGAACGCCGGCATGGTAGAGCCTGACGAGGTCATGGGAACCCTTTCGGACACTTCCACAACCCCGTCGGTGACTGCTCGCCCTGTAGATGGGCGAGCCCCTCTTCCGCCCCTGATTGGGGCGGGTGACCGCCCTCGAAAACGATGGGCGGACACGCTTGACCCGTCATTTGGTGAGACGGGTCGCCAACGCGCCGGGACATACGGGGCGTCGGCCCTCAGTGGGGACCTGTGCAATGCACGGTCGAAGCCCCCCCTAGGGCTTGGACTGCGCTGGTTTCCCACCGGTTGGAGAAGGCGTTGGTACTGCCGCCTTCTCCGCAGGAGCCGTCTGCGGCGGCACGGATCTGCCAGGGGGTCATCCTCCCTGGCCCGTTCCGCCTCCTCCTTCAGCGTCATGACGTCGATGCAGAAGGAGTTGACCGCCTTCCAGGACCCCTCGCTACCGAGCATGGACAGAACCACGGTCGGCAGGGAGAGGTCCGCGCCAATCACAGTGACCAATGCGGAGCGCTGGACGTCGAACGCAGAGCACACCATCAAGGTGTGTTGCGCCGTGTCCTCCGCTGCTCCACAATGGTGGATGGTGATGGATGATGGTGGATGGTGGCACTGTGGGGTCGGCTCTCTTCCAATCCGGTGCAAATAGCGTCCAAACGAACCATGTCCGGACAGTATTTGCACCAGATGGTATGTGAGCGACCCATGGCGCCGCTCCGCCCATGCTTGGAGGACGGGACGTAAGGTCTCCAGACTACGCGTTTGCGTTGCCGAGGCCCCTTCGCCCAGGCCCTCAGACCATAGGCGGAACATCTCCTCACGAGCTCCTTCAAGAGCAGCGCGCCTCTCTGGAGGCGCCAGGCGATTGCCACTGGCGCTCTCCTCTGCTCGCTGCCGGTATGCTGCGGCGAGCACTTCTGCCATTAGCTCCCACGGGGGCGTCCCCGCGAGAGCACACGCCACATTCCGGGACACCGTTCGGTAGCCCCGGATCGCGCGCAGCGCCATTGCGCGCTGTGCCCGCTGGAGAGAGGCGTTGGCGTGTGGGCTCAAGCAATCAGCCCAAACCGGCGCCCCATTTAGTTAGTTAGTTAGTTAGTTATACTGGGCTGTATCCGCACTTAGCCATTCGATTTGGCCATTGTACGTATTGTACCTTCTGCCTACTCCAACCAACCCAGATTATCCCAGAAGGCTTGCAGCCTTTTCAGGCTGCTGCAGGCTTCCGCAAACGTTCTGGGTGTTTGGAGAAACCGTGCCCGTTCGTCTGCCACACTCCTGCATTCCATGAGCACGTGTTGTGGCGTTTCTTCCGCCTCCATGCATCCTCTGCATAGAGGGCTGTCGGTCACACCTATCGTAAATAGGTGCTTGTTTAAGGGACAATGACCAGTAATAATACCGATGATTTTACGGATCCTGTCCCTGTTTAATCTAAGGAGGTTGCGGGCAAGCTTTTTTGATGCCACCGGAACTGCATTCTTGGTTTGCCTGCTACCTACACTGTTTCTCCATTCTGTTAGATGTTCATCTTCGGTTAATTTGCGCAGCCACGTTTTTATCTGGGCCTGAGGTATGGGCAGCAGTGGTTCCGGTCCATAAACTGCTGCCATCGATCCTCTTTTGGCCAGTTCGTCAGCGGCGTCATTACCCTGTGAGTTGCTGTGTCCTTTAATCCATTGCAAAGTTACTTTGTTTGCCTCTGCTATGGATTGGAGAGTGTTATGACATTCCAGTACAAGGACAGAGGTTATGGTGTTGTTTTTTAAAGCTTGAAGTACGGATGCACTATCTGAGACAATTTTTATATTTAGGTCTCTGACAGCTCTGGCTGCAACCGCCTGTGCCGCCTTGGTGATACCAATACATTCTGCTTGAAAGATTGTATTTAACTTGTCTAAAGTTGTCGAAATTTTTATATTTAAGTCATTCGAGAAGACACCCGCTCCAGTGCCGTGTGCGGTTTTGGATCCGTCTGTGTATATCCTAACTTCATTGATGCCAGAGCTATCAACTGGTTCCGCAGTAAGTTGGATATTGTATCTTCTATCGAAGACGTGGTGACATGGTATTCTGTCCATGGGCGCTTCAAGAAACGGTATTTCTTTCAGGCTTGCCTGCAGAATCTTTGAGTGTGTAGTTATGCTTTGTTTCCATAACCCGTTAGATCTTAGTCTTAAGGCTGCGCCCTTGGCTTCCTCTTGAATGACCAGATCTAAAGGTCTTAAGTTCAATATATACTCCAGAGCGGCTGATGAAGTTGTTCTCATGCACCCCGTGGCTGCTACGCTTGCTAGGCGTTGCAGACTCTGGAGTTTTGCTTTTACCGGCGCCCCATACAGCGCCATGGAGCGCACGATGCCGCCGTAAAGTCGGCGGCACGCTACGCTCGGGCCCCCCACATTGGGGGCAGACGCCCGAGGGCATCTGCTGCTCCCAGCAGCCGGGGCTCGAGGAGCTTAAAATGTCTCCCGAAGCCCCACCGCCCATCGATCACTAGCCCCAGATACTTCATCTGGGGCTTTAGATTGACCCTCTCGCCCTCCACAACGACCGACGCACCCGCTGACGGCCGTCTCCGAGGTCCATGGAACACCATGGCCTCGGTCTTGTGGAGGGCCACTCCCAAGCCCAACGTCCGTATCCGCCGCACGATATGGCTGACGAAAACGGACGCCAAGCGCAAGACATCCTCCAGTCGCATCCCCCGGACGGTGACGAGCGTGTCGTCTGCGTAGCAGATCAACCGCACCATCGAGGGAAGGCCACATCGAAGGACGTAGTCGTATCCGACGTTCCATAACAGGGGCCCGAGGACCGACCCCTGTGGAATGCCGCGGGACACCCTGTGACGGCTAAGCTCGCCGCCACGTCCCACGTATGCTACGTCCCGGTCCCTCAAATAATCTCCCACTCTTCGGCGCAGATATGGAGGCGTTTGATGAAAACGAAGCGCCTCCATAATGACGCCGAAGGGGAGACTATTGAAGGCGTTGCGGATGTCCAGCGACACCGCCAACACCATCTCCCGCCTCTCGACGGACCCGTCAACGAGTGTCCGGAGATCAGACAGGGCGTCGATCGTTGACCGCCCCGTCCGGAAGCCGTATTGGGCCTCAGAGAGGTCGGGGCCCGTTACCCCTCCCAGCTGCTGGACTATTCGGGAGGCGATGATTTTTTCAAACACCTTCCCGATTTCATCCAGCAGCACAATGGGGCGATATGCCGAGGGGTCGTCCGCTGGGCGCCCCTCCTTGCGAAGCAGGCATAGCGCTCCCTCCTTCCAGACCTTGTGCGAACTTCAAACTAGCGTCGCACAGCTCCCTGGCTTTGGCCCCTAGATGTTTTAGAGCCAGGTCCAGCACCCGCTTCGGGACGCCGTCAGGTCCCGGTGCCGTCATACGCCCTTTAAGACGGGCGACGGCTTCCTTCCACTCCTCATCATCAATAAGAGGAGGGGGATCTCTCTCTCCCTCCACGTCCGGAGCTGGCGGGGCCATCCGAGGGGGAACAAAATCCTCCTCGGCTGGGGGAAACAGTCCCTCGATGACCGACACCAGGAGATCGGGATCCATCGTCTCCGTGATGGGCGTGCCGCGCACTTTCAGCTGCTTGCGCGCCAGCTTATACGGCCGCCCCCACGGATCCCGATTCAAACCCTGCAACTGCTCTTCTCTAGATAGCTCCTTTGAGGAGGCAATCGCAGTTTGCAGGGTCTTTTTCGACTGCCTGTACAGCTCGTACAGGCGGTCCTCCTCCTGAGTGTCCCTGACGTGGCGCCGACAGGCCCTAGTGTAGGCCCGCCTTTGGACACTGCAGTAATGACTGCAGTCATGAGAAATGTCTCATGACTGCAATGTCCTGGGACCACCAGTGAACTTCACGGCGGTCCCGCGGAGGCTGCGCCCGAGGCATAGAAGCCTCGCACACCTCCGTTAAAGCGCCGCGGAGACGGCGAGCTGATTCGTCGACGTCCGGACCGGACATCGGACGCGAGAACCAGTCTTCGAAGATCGCCGTCTCGTTCGCCAGCTCCGGCTTGAGCCTGCTAAGTGCCCAGTGGGGAGGCCGGTCACAGCTTATGGGCTGCGGGGGCCTTTGGTGCAGGGTGGAGCTCTCGAATCGGATATATCGATGGTTCGAGAGAGTCTCCACGTCCTGCACCACCCTCCAGTCGCTAATCGTGCGCGCGAAGGCCGGGGTAGCAAACGACACGTCCACCACCGAGCCTCCATTGTGTCGCACGCACGTGTGGACTGCGCCCCTGTTGAGGAGCGACAGCCCAGCGGCGGCTGCCCATTGCTCCACAGCCTGGCCCCTTTGGTCAGTCGCTGGACAACCCCAGACGACCGACTTGGCGTTCAGGTCTCCAAGAACGAGAACCTGACGCGGGGCCGCCCTCCTGATGGCTACGCCGACGACGCCTAGAAAAGACTTGAAGTCGGCGAGCGGTCTGTTTGAGGAGAAATAGGTCGAAAAAATAACCATATCCTCCCAAACAACCGCCGCGCACCCAGCACCCCGCTCATACATTGAGGGGGGTGTAAAACCTGGGGTCACACGCACCATCACGGCGGCAAAGTCGCTTGTGTCCCCGACCCAGTTGGGCTGGTTGGGGATGAAGTACGGCTCCGACACCGCCGCCACGTCCACTGACCACTCCGCCAGGCTCTGGTGTAGCAGATCCTGAGCCCTGGCAGAGTGGTTCAGGTTCACCTGGAGAAAGTTGATATAAGGCCGTCTTAACATTGCTCGGCCACCAATTCAACCTCCATGGGCCCCGTTTGGGGCGCCGTCTGTGTGGCGGGGGCGGCCTGACGAGCTGGACGCGCCGGCAATTTGCCCTTGGCCAGGGGAGGCTTACAACTACGCCCCCCCATAACGTGGCCTGCCGGTCGTTTGGCAGTAGCACACACGGCACAGTGGGGCTTTGCGCTACAATCGTAGCCCCTGTGCTCCTCCTTACCGCACCGGTAGCAGAGGTTGCTCCGGTCGGTTTTTGAAGGGCAGCTTGCTCTGGCGTGCCCCATCTGCATGCACCGGAAGCACCGGGCAGAACGGGCTTCCAACGTCTGGACACTGGCCGCGCTGAAGCATATCAATAGGCGACCAGCGTCAACAACCTTCTTGACTGCGGCCACCGGGCATGACACAACCATCGTACCCAAACCACCGGGGCCGTCCCGGATGGGACGCACCTTCACGTCTGTGACGCCACATCCGCCCTTAGCCGCGATAGTTGCGGCGAGGTGCGTCTCCGTCACGGACTCGTCTAGCCCGCCCACCCTGATTTCTGCGGTCTTCGTGGGCCGGACGACCGTGGCTATATCTGCAAGAGCCTCCCTCATTTTTTCGGCCAAGCGGTCCGCCTTCTTACCGGATTCAGTGCCAGAAATTTCATTTATTTTGGACCCAGCGACGGTGTTGCGGCACCGACGGTTGGGGATATCCATCCCGTCGATGTCGACCAGGTCTCGGGCCCGGATCAGCGCGTCGGCATATGAGACCCCCTTCTCAATCGCTTCGGGAGTGAGGGTGACCAACACAGCTGCCGATTTTGGCACAGCAAGCTTGGCCTTTTGGCCGGTTGTGCGAGTCTAGTTCTAGCAGGAGCAGCGGACGGGGCCTTATTGGGCTTCCGCCGAGGCGCTCTCTGCTGCTTGGCCACCTCCGAATATGTCTGACTTCATCATCAATCCTGCTGTAAGAGCTCATGATAAGGCCCCAGCTAGCGGTGGGCCTATGCGCGAAGGGCTAGTACCTCTTATAAGTATGCAATTATGTGCAATGAAATGCCGTTCATAATTACCTTACTTAAGCGATTCGCAACAGAGTAAAAATAAAACTTAGGAATGTGTGTCTGAGGTTTTTTCGCGGATGTGCAGTTTCATTATAATTTCTATTGTTGCATTTATCATTTTAAAGTAATTGCAGTAATTATTTTTAAATTACTTTCAAATCTGTTAAAAATTAGTCGGTTATAATTTGATTGACCATAATATGGTCTATGGTATGGTATATATTAATTTTATTTTAGCCATATTTCAAATGTTTCCAATCGATTATTCTATCTTTTGTAGGAAAAAGAAGTTTCGGGAAAGGAACATTGCGGGAAAGGTCCCTTTTTTAACCGACTTCAAAAAAAGGAGGAGGTTATCAATTCGATTGTTTTTTTTTTATGTTTGTTACCTCAGAACTTTCGACTGGGTGAACCGATTTTTATGATTCTTTCTTTATTTGAAAGGTGGTGTTTCCCGTGTGGTCCCATTTTAATTTGGTCCAGTTCTGATGATGGAATCCTCAAGGAATTGAGGAAACTCCTCAAATATTGTAGGCATACCTATAGCGATTTTAGTATTTTCAGAAGTAAGACAAGCATTTGCATTCAGAAAGTGTCATTTGATGAAGTGTAACTGATCAAAAAGACCACAGATTGCCATCGGAACTCCTCAATCAAAAGTATTTCACGGGTGGCGATAAAATATCTCGATTAAGATAGTTAAGCGACTATAACGAAGCAAAAGAAGGCAGGCACCGGAACTGTTTTTGATTTCCTGCTTTGAGATAGGTGTTTCTCGTTTTCTTCGCTTGTCTCATTTAAACGGCGCTGTCTCATACGAGCAGCGCGTTTAGTAGGTCTACCCATATTCACTTTTGATAAATAGATCGAAACGAATCACTAAAAAGAGAGAAATAAACAAACTTTTTAACAAAAAAAAACCGACTCCAAAAAAGTAGACTGATAAAATTGCACTAAAAAGTAAAAAATAAGCGTAGACTTATATAGACAATAATTTTATTAGGAAAATATATAGGTACAATTATTGTTATTTTGGAGTCGGTGCCAGCCAAGGTAAATTTAACATAAACATTTAACGACATACTATATATTAAAATCATAATAGTACTCCAAAAATAACAATAATTGTACCTATATATTTTCCTAATAAAATTATTGTCTATATAAGTCTACGCTTATTTTTTACTTTTTAGTGCAATTTTATCAGTCTACTTTTTTGGAGTCGGTTTTTTTTTTAAACCAAGGGATATTATGGAACTGAACGAAACAAACATTGCAGTGCTTTTCTCTTCAATTCATTTTTTAATTTACAAGATGTTTGACGTAACTTCCTGCCGCATAGCGTCATGGCTATCACTACTTTAAATTTCAAATAGTGTGCGGAGAGTGACCGTGGGGAGGCGAATGCGATTATCCTGTTAAGGAGAGGCAGCCGGCGCCGGCTCCCGGGCCGGGTGCAACGACTCCTGCGCACTCGCGTTCTATAGGAACTAACTGTAGGAAACCTCTGCGAAGATCAAGTACCTACATCAAAACGTGTTTGGGGAACTTTGTAGAAAGGCAGGGGCAGAAATTGGCACAAAAAGTTACCAAGCAGTAGGTATAGTCCTTCCGTGCTTTGAAACGGAAGCCTCAGGTCTTTGATTACCGTCAACATTGAAGTTGAACACTTTATTTATTCTGCAAAGGTTCAAGCTAGTGGGCTACAATCATTTCATTTCCATATAAGGTACATTCGCAGAAACATTAGAAAACCATAAGTAAACTGGGAAAGTTAAGTTAAGTGGACAAGAAATTAAAAAAAATCACTAAATTATCTAAAACAATTTTAAACCAAAGGTAGTGTAAATCATCTCGTTAATCAGTTTTCGTATTTACTTACCTTGGAATAAATCAAGTCACACTTAACGCCGCGATGTTTTTATTGCGCATACTTACCTTTTTCATTCATAGAGCACTTGTAGAGTCGGCAGAGCCGTCCATCTCAGCGACCTCGATGCTGATGGCGAAGGCGACTCATGAATGGCACATGAGTGTAAAACAACCAGATAGCTATGAAGTAAACTAAACTTCGCTGTGTTTACCGTACACTACTGCTCGGGGTAGCAGTAATATTAAATAGTTCGTGAGCATTAAACGCAATGTATTGTCAGCACAGCTTTATTGAGGAGCCTGCGCACGCGCATGTTCTGTTTGCCGCTCATCTTGACTCATTGTGGGTGCGTGGGCTAGGGCACTACTCCGTAGGGCTCCGTCAGCGTAGCGGGTCTGTCAAATAGAAGTGGCACTTGTAAATAAACGAATATTTGTGTTATAATGAGAATTTTATACAGACTAACGAATTCACGCGCCTATCACTGTCACTGTGGTAAGTGAGGGGCTTCATAAATACTCGAAAAATTCTATACGAAATAAAGAAGAGTTCTACGGTATGTTGATAACGCACTGAAAACATAAACAGGTGAACTGTTGCAGGATAAATCAAAATTTGTCTGTACAAAGTCACTTCTATTCTATTCTATTCTATTCTATTCTAAGCCGCATCCGAATTGTAAATCTAAAGAAAACCTTTGGGAATTCTAGAAATTGGTTTTTGTGTTGCTATCGCGGGGTTCAACTTTTTACGGAGTCGAGGTAGAGAGTTTTCGTGAGGCCCTAGACAAGTTTGAAGTCCTTTCATATATTTTTTTTCTATCATTTAGGACATGATTTATAAGCTAGTATATACATAGAAGTATATCAATGGTTGGCTGTGGTTAAAATGACAATGCAACTATAAATAAAACTCCTAAAAATTTAATTCATTGGCAGGAAGAAAGTAGGATGCTCGCTCAATAAGCGAAGTACGTAGGTACCTCTACAAAACCACAGCGAAGCCCCGGGGAGACCGCGAATGCACAGATCGCGTGCGGTCCCGTGCTACAGCTGTACGGGAATATCAACTCTAAAAACACAAAGATAGAAATCAATTTGAAGGGTTTTTGCAAAGGTTTCATGCAAAATAGTGTCCCAATTTTCCGAGATCGATTTTTATGATACTTCCGCGTCTGTTCCGCCCCTCCCGCGCTCGGCATACATATTGCGTGATGTCTGCTCTTATCAAATTTGATTATTGTCTGATCGATATTTCGCTTTGCAGATACATAAGTGACACTAACCTACATATCAAAAAGCCTTTCTTTGAATCAATACTTTTATACTACTACTTATACTTTGAATTCTAGCTTTTTCATTTCCCGCGTACCCAAGACGACGTACTTGCAATCGTTTAGTTAATTATTTATAATTAGAAGTTTCTACAATTCTTTATCATCTGACTACATCTAACATCTTGCATGCAGTCCGGCTGTACAAGCCTGCACCATTCAGCCCCTCCTTTTGTATCTATCACGTTAAACCTTTCTAGCGCCACCAGCGCATTGAGGTGTCAATGTTTACCATAATTATTAATATATGACTATACCGTAGACACGTGAATCGCCACGCCTTTAACATCGAACCTTAGACAATGACCATGCGCCGGCGCAACCGCGGCGGGCACGGCACGATCGACCGAGGAAACTAGACCGGCGACATCGGTAAGTGTGTATGTAAATAATGAAAACAGTCACTTCGGTAACAATATTCAGGGCAGCATCCTTGTGGCCTATTGTTAGAATTTTATATAAGAGCCTTCTTCGTGCTACGTTTTCCAGATAAAGAAAACACGACAAAAAAACTTACATAACCTGACCTAAGTCGAACATGACAATACACCATGAAGGCATTCCTCGTGGCGACAATGGTCATTTGTCACTCACCTACTAACATTCCCAGCTACCCAAGCTTATTACCTACCATTTTGGTACAGCGAAAGGAGATCTTATAGTAAAGAAAATATGTCAAAATTTTCAACCCACCTAAAATCTTTAACGTTTAATGAAATTAACAATAATACACATGACCCTGAACAAGCATACAATGACTTCTTTGATCAGTTTAGTCTTCTTTACAAATTGTGTTTTCCTATTATTAGAGTCAAAAATTATACTCATCGAAAACCGAAGTGGTTATCTAGCGGTATAAAGAAATGCTCACATCGTAAACGTGAAATGCTTTGGAACTACAGAATGAACCGTACAGAAAAGCTTAAAAATGATTTTAAAATCTACTCGTCAAGGCTAAACCGGGTTATCAAACAGACGCAAAAATCTCAGAACAATTATTTCATACTATCTGCTAAAAATAAATCGAAAGCTGCATGGTCAATAATTAATGAAAAAAATAAAAATTTACCAAGGAATGAAGTCATTCAAATAAAAGTTGACAATCAAATTATAACTGACCCTTATAGTATAGCACAGGCGTTTAATGTCTTTTTTATTAATCAATCACATGCTGACCTATCTTGTAACAATGTCACTAGTAATTATAAAGCACAAAACTTCTCCTTAATACGCAATGATAAATCACTTTATATGAGACCTACTTCTCCTGATGAAATAAAAACTACGATTATGTCGTTAAAAAATACAAATAGCACCGGATACGATGAAATTTGTACCAAAGTTCTCAAATATGTAAGCAATATAATCGCGCCAATAATTAGTCATATTGTAAACTTATGTATCGAATATGGTATATTTCCAGATAAGCTGAAAAGAGCATTGGTCAAACCTCTGTTTAAAAAAAAAGACACAGAAAGCATGGCATGTTATCGACCTATAGCATTAGTAACAGTGTTCGCAAAGATATTTGAAAAGATAATTAATAAAAGGCTTTATGACTTCTTTGAAAAATTTTGTATTTTAGCTGACGAACAAATGGGATTTCGTACAAATAAATCTATAAATTTGGCTATTTATAACTTTTTAGACATTTTAATTAAAAATATTGATAAAAAACATTTGGTTAGTGCTGTGTACATGGATCTAACTAAAGCATTTGATTTTGTTGATCACGAAATATTGCTTCACAAACTAGAGCAATATGGAGTTAGAGGTAATGTTCTAAAATTAATTGCATCATATCTGACGAATAGAAAGCAGTCAACGCAGGTCACTCGTTTAGATATAAAACGCAAAAAAGAAGTCATCTATACGTCTGAGGTTCATTGTGTTAAACGAGGTGTGCCACAAGGAAGTGTTTTAGGTCCATTGCTCTTTCTCATATACATAAATAATTTACCAAAAGCTATAAACGAAAAAATTGTACTTTTTGCAGATGACAGCACAGCTATATTCATTGACAATAATACCCATAACCTTATAAATAAAATGAATGAAACACTATGCAATATTATCAGTTGGTTAAGTTGTAATAAACTTTGTATGAATATCGACAAAACTAATTACATGTCATTTTCTAATACTTACATTAATTCTAATGAGGACTATGACATTAACTATAGAAACCAAAAAATCCAAAAGGTGAACGTTGCAAAGTTTCTCGGAATTTATATTGATAATAAACTTAATTGGAAGAATCATGTTGATTATGTGTGTACTCGTATCAACCAGTTTTCATATGCATTGTACCGATTAAGTAAAATTGTTAACCAATCAACATTAGTAATTGCCTATCATAGTCACGTTGAATCGATCTTAAGGTATGGTATTATATTCTGGGGAAATTCTGTCGAAAAATATACTGTTTTTAAAGCCCAGAAAAAATGTATTAGAGCAATTTGTAAATTAAAATGTAGGGATAGTTGTCAGTATCATTTTGTAAATCTTGAGTTACTGACCTTACCATCTTTATATATATATGAAGTAGCAGCTTTTGTTAAATCAAATATAGGCATGTTTCACAATTTTAGAAGTTTAAGGCATAAAAATAATATCTGTTTTCCCCCCAATAAAACTGCTCTGTTTAATAAAAGTATATTCGGTATGGCACCACGACTATATAATCATCTGCCAGAAAGTTTAAAAGAAGTTTCGAACATTGGAATTTTTAAAGCGAGACTCAAGAAACTACTAGTAGAAAAGGCGTACTATACCGTTGACTTATATCTGAAGGATAAATTATGACAATAGAGTTGTGACATTGTGTATTTTGATGTATTTTGTGGTTATTATTTTATTACTATTATTTTGTATTTTTTTTTAAAATTGACATTTCGTTTAAAATTGACATTTCGTTTAATATTCTTTTTTTTAAATTATTATTGCAATTATTCTTTATTATTTTATTATTTCCTTTTTATACTGAATGTTGCATGTCAATAAGACAGAATATGGCTGAACTATTTATAAGTACTATGTAAAACCAACTTCCACCTATACTTCGCAATAAATATATTTGATTTGATTTGATTGATTTTGACCTATTCTTAACTTAAGTGTTATGTAAACTGAGCGTTGCAAGTGTGGCCACTTTTTATTTGGAAAGATATTGCTGTTGGTCGCCTATATGGCCTTTACAGCGTAACGGACTTTCTGTGGGCGGCAAGAAACTTAAAAGGTTCCTCAAGCCGTGTGATCGACACATCCTCGGCAGGTTCCTAGAGGTGATGGCATCACAAAAGCTTGTCTCCGACCCTTACTAGGCGCGATCGGATCGCATCGCATTCGCATTCGGATCGCATCGAGAACCGCACTAGTGCGTGACGCCATTCCCTCTAGAAAACCTCCGAAGGTGATTCGTTTCAGACGGCTTGAGGAACCCTTTAAGTTTCTCGCCGCCCCCAAAAAAGCCCGGTGAATCTGATAATGTCGTCTGAGGCAAACAGCAAATTTTCTCCAAAAAAAAAGGATTGAGAGCGGAACAACTTGATCTGGTCGTGCGGGTAGGTGAGGCCATACGCGGGCGTCGCGAGAGCCGTGCCGAATCACATGCTAAGTAATGGTTGTCACGGTGGAGCGTGCAGCGGCGGCAGCGGCATCGGCGTCGGTAACGGGCCGCGTCACGCGCCCGCCGCGCCGCCGCGCCGCCGGCCGCCCCGTATAAGGATGTGCTTTGATCTAGCCGCGAGGTTCAAGGTTTGCCGACGACTCCGGGATATTATATATTTTATACACTATATATATCTAAACTAGTTTTAAACTAAAACATAAAACGCACAAAGTTTCTAGAGTAAATGTTTTTTTTTTTGTGTCGCAACCATTTATTATATTTAATTCGCATTATTTTAACAAATAACTGTAATGAACGCCGCTTAAAACAAGATCACTAGTCACTTTAAACCGTTCGCCACACATAAAGCCTTTGTATCATCATTACGTGATAATCACCGTCTGTCAAGCCTCCGTCTTCCTCATTATTTCTTATAGATTAACAATAACACGCTTACCAACAAGGCCCTTGTTTAGACTTGCAAATGAGCCAGCGCCGACCCGAGAGTCGAACGTGTTCCGGACCAATCCAGCGTAGCAGATACTCTGTACATGAAGGTCATCAGCGAAATGTGGCACAGCGACACCCATCAACAAGATCGTTAAGCGCAGTGATGTCATTGTCGTAAAAACGCATCAATATACTTTTACGACCCTATACAAGTAAAATTAATCGCCCACTTACCGTACAACGCTGGGCGTCGTTTAATTGTTGCGTTCATGCGAGCCGGTTAAAATAATGCGATGACATTAAAATTAATAATACTTTGTATAAAAAAAATACTCACAAAAAATAATGATGGTGATGATGATAAGATAATACTTGTAAGATTGGGACAGGATCTACTCCCCACGGAGACCCCTGTGACCACGGACCCTGCAAAGGGTTCCAAACGTCAGGATAAACATCAAACCAATGTATAAAATAAACGCGAGTAGATCCGTAAAACTAGTTTCATTTCAATGTGTAGTATTCGCGTAAACTTTAGACAAACAATGAATAGTAATGTTACTCTTTTATATACTTAATAGTAGACAGTAATGGTCCCGAAGAACTTACCTCCTAAAAATAACTGTGCTTGACGTCAGTAGCTACATTTGATCCATGATGTTTCGCATACACAGAGCACAGAGTTCGCTTACGACCGAGTGGTCCCGTTCGGCGAGCGACCGATGTCTTCACTTTGCCCTTTATATTGTGCTTGGGGTCGTATCGTGTAATTTGCATTGGATTAAGTCCACATCAGCTTCATTGTATAAATTAGTGAAATATATTGCGCGCCACTTTCTTGTGCTCAGCATTACTATTAATGCTCTGTCTTCGCATGTCCATGAAGTCAATGTCGATAGTAATGGAAGTTACACAGAAATGATGCTTTCCTTATTTAAAAACTATCATCATGAACGTCATGTATCTGAAAGTACCATTAACTGCCTATTTCTACTTATTTGTCCAGTTCAACACATAGTTGCCATAGTTGCCAGGAAGAAATCGCTTCTTAGCGATAAGTCAGCCATTTATACTACTTCTGTATATCTATTTATGTCTTTTGTATGGTGTACAATAGGAATATTTTCGTTTTAATTCATATAAAATTGTATGTGATTGTTCCAGGGTGCAAGCTATGGCGCTGTACCGGTGCGGGCCGACGGCGATCGGCAGCCGCGCGACGTGGGGCCCCGCCCCGAGCTCGCCCGCCGCGCCCGCCGCGCCCGCCCGCCCGCTCAGCGGCAACTACGACCGCATCTTCAACGCCTTCGACAGGACCACGGCCTTCGAGTATGTGCGGAACACCTTCGAGGGGAAGGAGGAGGAGAAGACTGAGGAGCGGCACGTGGGCCACCAGGACGTGGTGGTGAACAGGAAGATGAGCAGCAGCTACGAGCGGGCGGACTGCGCGCTGGCTGCGCAGGCGCCCTGCTCCGAGGACGAGGACTTCTACCGGGAGAAGATCCTGTACTCGCAGGCCAGGCAGCTGTTCCCGCTGCAGGAGGACCTGGCCGACTGGATCAACAAAACTATTGGTGAGTAGCTTTTGAGCTACTTTTGATTTCTTTGCATGATGGCAATGTGTAATTTTAAATCAAGATCTTTAATTCATCTTCGATGATATAGTAGAATTAAGGTTTAATGGATTAAAGATTCCGAGGCAAATTAATGGGTTGATGCTGGTCTGGCAGAAACAACTTTTGTTTCTGGACACTACATTATTTAATGCAAAACACGAACGGTGTGACAACAATAATCAGTGCTCAAAGCAAAATATATTAAACTAGCGGCCCGCCCGGCTTCGCACGGGTGGACATTTCTTTTTCAATATAGCCTATGTTACTCAGCGCATGTAACGTTCTAATGGTGAAAGATTTTTTTAAATCGGTCCAGTAGTTTTGAGTTTATTCGTTGCAAATATATAAAAATACAAAAATACAAAGCTTTCCTCTTTATAATATTAGTATGATAAAAATAAAAGTCCTCGACCACGATCCCAAAAGTTGCTGTAGTGCAGCAATCAAAATTACTGCCTATGTGTGCTTTGATTTTGATTAATATTTATTTTTGATTGACCGCAACGCGTTGCAGCCGTGTAACCTGCAGCCGGTTGTCAGCTGCGCACAGGTGTGAGTTGCGCGGGTGATTGGTGAATTATGCATGATGTGGTATGATGAATGATGTAGTATGAATGATCCACGCGCCTTAGGTCATCAGCGCGGGCGGCGCCGGCGTGTCAATTGCGATTTTACGAGTTTCTCCAGCCAACATAACACTGCTATTGGCTTAATTGGTAAATTTGTTTTGGCAAAAAACAACGAAACTTGCATCAAGTTATTTCTTGTCCTAACTAATGTTGTAAAAAAATTTAGCACTTTTTATTAAAGTAAATACTTAATTGTTAATTTACAAAGCTAACGTGTATTTAATGTTGGCTCTAACCACTTTACATTCTTAGTTACTAATTTCAATTCAAAGCCCTTTAAAATAAAAAAAATATTGAAGTGCCTAAACAGTAGGACTAACCAGAACTTTTATAGAGACGACACCATATTTTTATTTTTTACTGCTACATTTTTTGTGTATGTCTCTTATGGTGTTCAATTAGGAGTGTGGTCCTGCGATTGATGTGACCATTCGTAAAATTATAACAATGCTGCTATGATTTTGAGCGAGCGATGGTGTCACCCGGCCATATACGAGCCGCCATGTCCTGTGATGCTGGCTGGCGCGCGTGGGCGGCGGGCGGAGCTAATCAATGAGACCAGCAAACAAGTTTTTACTACAATGCCGGTTATTGATAAAAAAGTTAAGACGAATTCCTCGAGCGGCATTGATTGGGTACATGGAGTTGCTGATTAATGAGATCATTATAATTCTGTCGCTTTGAGGTTCTTTCTGATTTATAAGTTTCATTTATCCTGTTTGTCAGACATGTATAAGGCTCAGTAAGATTTTTACATTTAATAAAATCTCATAATTAAATTAGTTACTTCTTATTGCCTGTTTTTTTATGGCATTTGACAAACTTCCCACTAGACATGCTATGTTTCGGTCTCCATTACGTTATTTAAAACAAATTGTGTTAAACTATTGCTATGACTATCCGTGCATGCCTAAATTTTTATGCCGTCAAATTCCTAGGACTTTAGCTACGCCTAGATTTACGAGTCGTCATTCCGTCGATGTCACAACCACAATGTTCGGAGTCATAATGTGACGTGTAACGCGAATGACTTACGGCTTAATCGGCCGTTCACAGGATTTACAACCGATTGTGCGGCGCCGGCGCCGTTTATTGTAATTGAATGAATGTACACAGTACTACGCGCAAATATTAGAATGCTATGTCAATGCCAATGTTTCGACAGTGTTTTTGTTATTCAGAAAAATATTTGTTTTATTAAACTGCTTGCACTGATTTTCAATGTTACAAATATGTAGTCAAGAGTTCACTATTTCATAAGTGACTAAACTTTTGGCTAATGAATCTGGTATGGCCTAGTTATTTTAATTAGAAGACAGCAGGTCGGTTGATGACACATTGCAGGTTTAATAATTTGATGAAATGATGAAAACTGAACAAAAAGGTTTGCAGTAAAGCAAGTATATCATTACGTCTAAGAAATGCCTGCGAGTTAAGAATTATCAAAACTTATGAAATATATCCAAAATAATATATTCTTATAAAATTAATTTTTTTTAATTAAAATCGTTGAAAAAATGTGCGAAACGTAAAAAGCAAGGTATATATTATACACGTAGATACGACTGAACTGCCATTGAACAATTTATTAAAGATACCATTGGCTTGCGTTGTATTACGTGACCGATCTGAAGAAGCCATTCAATAAAACACTCATTTTCATTACACCGTTACATAATATCTTGGCTCTGCACAGAACAGGAGAAGGAACTCGCGCTGCACGTTATGGAAATGGGTAAAAAAATGGCGGATGGGGTTTTTTTTTATGCATAATTTAAAAAAATATTAACATTCTGTACTCCTTCTTTATATAAACTATAAGTGTGCGAAATTTTATACTCCTCCGTCCGCGCAATTTTCGTAAAAAGGGGTACTTACAAAGTTTTTGTTTCATGTATTATAGATTATTTATATATATAGATTAGTATATAGATTATTTATCACCTGTACGCAGGGTTGCACTTAGTTCACTCTTATATAATGTTTTCTTCATTATATTAATTAGTCATAATGAGTGTTCACAAAGTTTGCTAAGTTTATTATGAAATAAAAAAACTTATACTTACGATGATACTTATGTAATTAGAGCTAAGTACTCACACAACACAACCCAAAGCACGTTGTAAGGTACGACGAGATATAAAATGTAGCTTACTGTATATTCGACTGTAGGTATAGGTACTCCTATATACCAGTGTACCACGCACAAGCAAGTAGATAAAGTACATTGCAATATATTAAAGTACGGTTGGCAACCCTACCTGAGGCGTTTTCCCGCGCCATCACCCACGGCTATTTGAGAAAACGCGATATTGTACGATTGAAACGATTTTCTTCGAAACGCCTCTGAGTGAGACGCCGCGCCGACGTGCTAATACGCTCATTAGAACACAATTGGCAGCCGCCTCCCATTACTTAGGAATGTCTGAAAGCGATCCGTGCTTCGTTAACACTAAGTTAGCATTACCTTTTTCGGGAAGACTCTGTAAAGTAACTTAACTAAAACCTTTGATTACAAGCATACTGTAAATGATTTGTTTTTAAGCAGTTGTTTCGATATTATATTATATTGTAATTTATTTGTACAAATCAGTAAACTCATCATCTCTTACTTGTATATCAGCTCGGGATGTTTCCACGCAGCGGAAGCCGAATACCGAATGTCCTGGGTGATGGGGACCACATTTGTAAAGACTTCGTATCGTAGGCAAGAGAATGCATCATTTCGTTCGTCGTGCTTTGGCGCTAATGGATGTTGGAAGAGGAGAATTGTCCCTAAATTTGGTGGTGGACGGCTGGGGAATGGTCTGCCACCTTGGCGCAATCTATTTCATCTGGAGGGGAAAAAGGAAACTAAATAATAGCTATAGTTTCATCTTCAAAACTACTACGTAAAAGGACAAGCAATTGCAGAATAAAGCGACTTCATTTACACTTACCCCATTAAAGTAACGTTACATTTCCAAGCAATTTATTTTAAATCCACAATTAAACGGTCGTCTCTTGATTTTATGCATTAAGTGTCCAGTTACGTGGCGGAATGGCGCGGGTCCGGCCCTGGCCAACGGTACTTTCATAGCCATGGAAGTTATGGCGATCTGCGGGACGCGCCACCAGCACAAAGCAAGTAGACCTAGGAGGCAAGCTCAATACATACCGCGCTCGAGCCACTCACACATCGACCCCTTCCACGGACACGGATCTCGGAACAGCTCGGGACAGGCCGAGCGCAGGTGTTCCGAGATCCCGTGTCCGCGAGAGGTTGTGTGCGTGTGCGCATCGCTCGAGCGCGCTTGTATGGAGCTCACCTTCTGCAGTGTCCGTATTCAGTGCGCCAGGAAATAGCGCTGCTATACAATTGTACGTCCCAGGTCGGGTTTTAATGTAGCATCTTCTAAATAGACCACTGCATTAAAATCGTTAGTGTTCTTCTAATGTATTGTAGTGTTGATCTATAAAGCTGTAAACTGTAGGTGATTGTAAATACCAGTATAACAGTTAGACACAATTTTAGAAAACATTCTTGTTTATCAATTATTGCTTTTATCTTACTTGATACTCTACATAAGTACTACTACAAGATACACTCAGGGGCACACCTAACCGCCCACCCCGTTATTTTTATACAAACAGGCTCACTTTGCGACTCTATACATAAAAATGACAATATATTTCTGCAAAGATCCCGTTTCCAAACCTTCGTTTAAGCAAAGCATTACTTTATTGCCATATCACATTGTATGGAATGTGATGAAGCATTCATTGTTCTGCCTCTATGGACAAGTGCAATGGTTTCGGTAAGTACTCTTTCAAAATGCTAATTGGACAGTCTAACGCTTAAGAGGCCTATTAAGTACATATTTATAAAATTTTCAAAGGCCTAAAGGCCTATTACATCTCAACTGTGATTTTTGCGTAAAATGACCATTTTTGCATTTTGTAGTAATTTTCCAGTAGTATTTATCGTTTTTATCGAAATAGGATAATAAATTCATGCTTAGTATTTCAAATTTCCACTCTGCGAGAAAAAGCTGAGTTCGGACGGCCGGCGCATCGCATTTTGTAGTAATTTTGCAGTTGTATTTACTTATCGTTTTTATCGAAATAGGATAAAATAATAAATAAATAAAATAAATAAAAAAAAAAAAAAAAAAAAATAAAAAAATTAATTATAAAATATTTATTCCTCATGAAGTAACAATTATTCTGGTATAAATTTTGCTCAATAATATTATCGTAGATATGAGAAATTCACAGCGATCTTAAAGCGATTTTCGAAATGTTTATATAATTTTAACGCAAATTTTGTTGCGAACAAATTACAAAAACACAAATGTTGAAAAAATTTCCACGAGCAGGGTTTGAACCTGCTCCCTTCTGACATACCGGGTCAGGTGCTCTTCCAATTGAGCTATCGTGGTTCTAACCAGCCCGCCGAAATTATTCAACACTATTTACTTTTTACTTTGAAAGCCAAAGGCGCCCATTCAATGTCAACAGCTACCGTCATTAACACCCGATCATAATATTTTTACAAATACTAAAGATCAGTTAAGAAGAAGGCAAGCTATTTATAAAATGTTTATATAATTTTAACGCAAATTTTGTTGCGAACAAATTACAAAAACACAAATGTTGAAAAAATTTCCACGAGCAGGGTTTGATCGTTTTTTGGTTTAGAATAAGATTTTTTTTCTATGTAAAATCATGATATCTAAAAATTCGAGGCCGCTACGAACTATTCGACTAAATAAGAGATAACATTCTATTTTTTTAATTTCATTTGTTTAGAACAGTTAGTAGTTCAATCTAGGAGCTCAAAAAAGTGCCTTCGCGCATTTTATGAAAATCTTACTCTGCTATTTTGGGTTTCATTAAAAAGTTAAGCAAAATTTACAAAAAGCGAGGCCGCTTCGAACTATGCCAATAGCTATTCTACAATATTCAATAAGTCAAAATTGTTAATGTATGTATTTTCGTTTCTGAGATCGAGAACGCCAAAAATGGCATTTTACGCAAAAATCATAGTCAAAATGTAATAGGGGCCTTAACCTAAACATTAGTATACAGATCTTTGCAGAAATGTATTGACATTTTTATGTAAGTATAGAGTCGCAAAGTGAGCATGTTAGTATGAAAATAACGGGGTGGGCGGTTAGATGTGCAGCAGACAGCAGCGGCTGACAGCATACCAAAACCAAACTTAACCAAATACACTCAGGGGTATTTGGTTAAGTATGCTGTCAGCACATTCTTTTGGAGTTTCAGTATCTTCTGTTTGAATTTGTAATAATAAGTCGTGCGTGTGCTGTAACTCTGTTTTTCGTGGCGAACGACCAAAAAAACAATTGTAGACAAAAGATTTTTTTTTTTAAAGATAGATAATACTCACATCTTAATTCAAAGCTAATAATTAGGTCAAAGATTAACTCTGCCAAAGCGATGTCTTGTCAGTCATCATTGTGAAGCACATCTCAGTTTGCACCACATACCTACTGTTGTGTTCAGTATTCACGACGTGGCATGCCGGCGGGTGAGGCGGGTGAGGCGGGTGAGGCGGGTGAGGCGGGTGAGGCGGGTGAGGCGGGTGAGGCGGGTGAGGCGGTGAGGCGCGACCTACACTAACTGTGATGGGATACCCTTCAACATTCGGCGTACCGCTATATGGCCTAAGACGGGATAGGACGTCGTAAAGCAAGCTAGGTACGCTATTTGGCGTACCGTGGCTCAGCATGACTCATACGAATATTTGGAACGTTGTTGGTTACTCGTATATGTTGATTATTATTATTTTAAACCCATAATGTAACGTCCGGCTGCAGGCTAAGCCTCCACCGTTTTCTTTCGTTACCATTTTATCGTTTAAAAGCTTTCAAATACCCAGACGTCTTTCACATAGTGTTGGCTCAGCCTAACTGAGACTTATCAGATAGGCTAACTGAAACTTGTCAGAAAGGCTATCTGGACTTACCTATCAGATGGGCTATCTGAGACCTATCAGATAGGCTATCTGAAACTTAAAGATAAGCCATCTGAGACTTATTAGATAAGCTATTTAAGACTTATCAGATAGGCTATCTGAGACTCATCAATGGGCTATATTCTCAATAGACACTATCTGAAACTCACCAGACAACTCGAGGCCCTGCCCTAAACGACACGAGGTTCATAGGTAGATGTCTTTTTGCCTTGAGGTTAATCCGGTTCTCTTGTTGGAGTATTGTGGTCACAGAAAGGGTGAAATATTGTTACTAGTTCAATATAAATACTTTCTTACTTTCTGGAGAAACACGAACTGCCATACTTAACTTATTTTGCACGTACATTATGTCAAATATGTATAAAATAAATAAAATAACTGACTCGCATTTCATATTTTGGTTTTGGATGCCATACACAAAGCTTATATGAGTGATTATTATTCATAGCATGTAGGTATTCCATGACTGTCAACAAAAGTTGTCCGCTTTAATTGCAGTCGGCGGCGTACTGAGCTGCGGTAGGTCGCCAGTTCATTATTGAAAAGTAGGCATTTGTGCAATTTCCCCGGCGCTGTCCTTGCGGCCGTAATATTTGATTTATTCGCATTTTATACACTTTCTCTTCTAGTACACTTTTTAAATACTTGATACATCCTATCGCAAATTAATAACTTATCTAGACTTCCTCAGATGCTTTCGCATTTAGTAATGTTTCTGTACAATTGTTAGATTAATTAGCAAAAATGTAACTATTATAGCCATTCGTAGAGGACTTCGCAAATATTCTACTGTGGTACAGTCCGGTTAAAAACTAATTAACCACCTTCTAAAACATATAGTCGTGCCTTCAACAACTTGAAGAAACTTTATCTAATCTACGTTGAAGTGATTTACATCTAGCCTATTTAAGTACTTATTTATTTATTTATTTATAATTTATGTACACACAAACAAATAGAAGGGAGAACATAGTAAGAATAGACCAGTACATTACTTACATTATGTGGTATGGAAAGTGCCATAAATAACATTTATAAGCTGGAGTTATTGGAAGATTTGGAAAATACTGTGTGTAACGACTACCGTCCTATTCTGACAATATTTGATGACGTCATGAGACTGTTCAGGTCTAACCCGGAGTATGATGATGTACTTCCATCTTTGGAATCAGTCAAAGACACATTTTATCGTGTACGAAAAAAGTATTACCATGTTTATCGCTGTACCTTTCAAAAACTTGAAGACATTGTTATACCACCAACTCTATCTGAAAAATTTTATTGATGAAAGATTAAAAAAGATCGTTGACGATTATCTATTATTATTTTATTATTATTAGTTCAATCGAGGTAAATATTTGTTTGGATAGATTAAGTAAAGTAAAATTTATGTAGTAATTAAGTATCGTTGAATGCGTACCTATATATAGAGGTAGATATTAAAGTATGTAGCTAAGCGAACATCATGCTTTTTCTTTTATTTTGAAATAATATAATTTACCCAACCCTCAATTTCGTATTCCCCACAAAATTTCAGAGTTTTAAAAGTGTTACGTATTCGACAGTACATAAAGTGTACTAGTTGCAACAATTTACAAGAGTAAGTGACATTTTCTACAGTCTGATAACTCTTACCTATAAAAAAATAAAAGTGTATATTTTGCGAAAGTGTACTAAATGCGAAAGCATCTGAGGAAGTCTAGATAAGTTATGAATTTGCGATAGGATGTATCAAGTATTTAAAAAGTGTACTAGAAGAGAAAGTGTATAAAATGCGAATAAATCTAATATTTATGTGTTTTATTTCGTAAGCCCGGCTAGGATCCTGTCATTATGCGAAAACTTATCGACTGCGAATTTGTGTGACGGAGACACCGAAAAGTCATGTGATTATACGTTTTTTGTTATAATATGTAGTTAATAATGTGTATATTACACTGATTGTAGATGATATTTAATGGATAATTGAACTGTAAATAATCTTTTTTGATGTGTTAACCTCTTTCCTCTCGCCTTCTATATACAATTTGTGGGAGTGATTTCGCAGAAAAGGGACGGAAGTAGGGTCGTAACAGTGTGATCCTGTAACTGATACATGTTAGTCGGGGAAGCCACCAGTGATCGACACTTTAAGCCCAATGTCCGTTGTAGGTCGTATTTGTAGAAGTGATTTCGTAGAAATGTGATCGTAACATTGTAACAGGATAACAGTGTGACATGTCTTCTAATGAGTATTCACTGCATTCTCTTTATGATTTGTAAATCTATATTCTATTTTATTATTTCTATTCTATTCTAAGTATTGTAATATCGATTTCAACCATTTCGTGTGTAATAGACTTTTAAACAATATTTAAAAAAAACAATAAAAAAATAAGGAAAAATAAAAAAAAAGAGGAAAAGAAAGAGAAAAAAATACGTCATCGTTAATTCTATATCCTATTTTCTATTGTAATATTGATTTCAAAAGGTGAGATGTCAAATGTTAAGACTACTGTAAGCCTCGTTCGTTTTTTTAATATTTTTATTATTTTGAATATGTATAGTTACAAGATAAAATTTTACTAGAAAAAATCAACCACGATTCGAACCCACGACCTTTTGGCCGGTCCAATGTTCTGACCGCTAGTACTGAGCTACCGAGGCCCCAGAAAATTTTATCTTGTATCTTTTTTAATTACATGTCGGAACATACATCAACATCATCAGCTCATTTTATGTCCCCACTGCTGGGGCACGAGCCTTCCCTGTGGATAGGGAGAACGGGCCATAAACCACCACGCGGGCCCATTGCGGGTTGGTGGTGATGGTTAACGAATGCTAATGCAGCCGGGACCAACGGCTTTACGTGCCTTCCGAAGCACGGAAGAGCTCGAGATAATAAAATTTTGGTTACCCCTCCCATGACCGGCCTTTGCGAAAGTTGCTTAACCTCAGCACTCGCAGACCGGGCGCGTTAACCACTACGCCATCGAGCTCCTCCATACATGTATGCAATAATCTAGCGTTTTATTGTCTGTAAGTACGCCTCGTTTCCAAGTTTCTTGATTATAACAGTTTTTAAGCCAAATAAATATTTATTATCTTGATTACCATACGGCGCAGTTTTGACGACACTAAACTTTTTCAAACTTCCATTTCCTCATAATGCAAATATACACTAGAAGTACCTACAGAAATAAATAGTTGAATCCCAAATCAAAGGAAGGAAGCAAGAAAAGGCAGTGCCCATTTTTTTGAACTTGAATCTTTATTATCCTATTTCCAGTTCTGTTTGTAGTACCTACAGAATGCAGTGGCAGGATGAATAAGTGTAAGTGTGTAGTAGTAGTCCCACACGCGCATGCGCATCTCGGAGCGACTCCTCTCCCTTATTGTCGTTTTACTTTTATTTTACGAGCACAATCCTCATGGTAATTACATTCGCGCCGCGCCTTGTCCGCAATTATGCGAGATAGTGCATCGTGAGTTGCGTTTACTTATTCTGTGGTTGCGTGAGGTCTACGACTTGGACCAACCGCGCTCGCTGGAATACCTTTAGGTGTCCTTGAAAACCGAAGGCTATCATCGCGATGACTACATTTAACACCTATACCAATACTGCAGCCTAACTACTGTCTTTCGATTGTAGAAACAGATTTTTTGTTAATATTTGACAGCCTAACGAAAAAAACTCATTCTGTGTTGTTATTGCCTCTTTACGATTGAACTTCCATTATGTTTGTTAAAATAGTGTTGGAATAAACCGCGCACAATAACACAATGGTGTCGTTTTCCTTGAAAATGGGTCAGGTTCAGTTATTGCTTTATTGTTCACGGGAGACGGGCGATCGGCACGTCTGCGCGGGCGCCAACGCGGCCGCTTGACCATAGACTATGTATAATATTGGGTACGCTCGACTGTGTGCTTTTTGTTTTACCTACTCATAAAAATGCACCTATAAATACATATTAGTTACTTATTTTACTTTTTTAATTAATACAAATTGTCGATTCCGTTACCGTGAAAAAATGGTGAATTAAACTCGCGCTGGAGGTTCTCTTTTCTTTATGCTTCGGAAGGCATGTGACTCATGGGTGTAGGTTGTTGTCGTAACCCGCTTTGAACCAGCGTAGTAGGTATTGGCCTGGTCTCACCACACCCTGCGTGTGTATTCAGCAGCTCATTTTATATATCCCCACTGCTGGGGCACGAGCCTTCCGTGTGGATGGATACAACAACATAGACCACTACGCGGGCCCAGTGCGGTGCGGTGGTTGTTATCCGAAGCACAGCACGAACAGTATTATTCATAAATGTTTATATAACTTTTAACGCAAATTTTGTTGCGAACAAATTACAAAAACACAAATGTTGAAAAAATTTCCACGAGCAGGATTTGAAGAAGAAGAAGTAGGCAAGCAAAGCCAATATAAACATTTATAAATAGCTTATTTCGGCGGGCTGGTTAGAACCACGACAGCTCAATTGGGAGAGCACCTGACCCGGTATGTCAGAAGGGTGCGGGTTCAAATCCTGCTCATGCAATTTTTTGAACATTTGTGTTTTTAGTATTATTCATGTTTCATGGCCTTAGATCTGCAGTGTGACGTTAATTAGCTGATGATGATGTAACTTTATATTGTCATTAGGTGTATCCAAAAGAGTTTATTAAATTTCTAACTTTTAATATAGTAATTGGTCATAATTAGCTTGCTGAACAAGCGTAAATAGCGGCCGGTTAGTAGGGCGAGACGAACGCTTGCGCAAACCCTCCTCGCCGCAGCACTGCTGACGGGCGCCTTCTGTCTAACGCGATCAGCCGACCCTCACCCACTTGCATTGCATACACTTGCATACACGTGCACTTTTAAGTAGGATAGTCGTATCAACAATATCTCTAACGACGCTAAGTCCTACTTAAGGCTAAAGATTAGACGCATCGCATTTTACGTTTGCATTACTTACACATTAAGATAGAAGCCGTTAATTAATACATAAAAAGAAACAAAATTTAACTTAACAAAAAAAAACAAATTAAAATAAAAAACTGTTAAAAATATGTCCACCAACAGTGGGCTCATAGGAACGGTCCCAAGAATGCTGGCGACATTATTATTACCTTTTTAGATTGCCAGGCTAATGCATATGCATGGAACATATTAGTTTGTGGAATTATTTTATTCTAGAACCAACTAATAAGCAAAAAAAATATGGAGACAAAACTGCATTGTCCAAATAACAAACTTATTACGTCGGCCCCAGAAATGACCAACCGTAGAAAAAAAAATCTAAAGTTAAGGAAGATCGCCAAATTACTTGAAACAGGAGCAACGGCTGCACTGATTACTTTATACCGTCCGGGGACGCTGTAAAAGCCATTAGTGGTCTAAATTCAACCATAATTCAAATTAACTTTATCTTTCGGGACACTGCGTGCAATGTGCAGTTTTTGCTTCACGTATTGATACTCGTATTTATATGAGTATATCAGGTTCAATGACACGTCGAGTTCAAATTAATAAACAAACCTTGATCAATCAATGTTATTATAGTGCAATGCTAAATAATAATAGATAAATTAACATTTAAACCGATTGAAAAAACATTGTTATCTGTCTATTTACACATTTTCCTCATTCTCTATAAATGTTTGCGTAAGAGATAAATAATTCAGTAGATATTGTAGTTACAAATTGGAGTTATATAATAGTTTTATAAATGGAACCAAAGTATATTTTTAACGTAGGCAAGTTGTAGCCTGTCGTCTTAATGTATTAATTCTTGTTTAATAAGATCCTATTGTGTATAACGTAAACAGTCACCATCGTTGTGGCCGCTGCTAACAGCATATGCACCTAATCGAAACAAGCACGTTACGTTCCGCGCGGTAATAAATGTCAGCAAAAACCATGTTTTAGCCTAAGCGAGTTATGCTCGCAATTACTTAACGGACGGCGATCAACTGGCCCGTTATGGGGGGCGCTGGGCCGGACTGGGCGATTTATTTTGTAAAAACGTCTTATAAGTAATGCTATTTGGTAAACTTATGTAAATTTTAAGCAAATATTATTCGTCATCGTCGTCAGCTCATTTTATGTGCCCACTGCTGGGGCACAAGCCTTCCCTATGGATGGATAGGGAGAACGGGCCATAAACCACCACGCGAGCCTAGCGCGGTTTTGGTTGTTAACGACTGCTAATGCAGCCGGGACCAACGGCTTAACGTGTTCGAGATGATAAATTTTTGATCACCCATCCGATGACCGACCTTTGCGAAAGTTGCTTAACTTCAGCAATCGCAGACCGAGCGCGATAACCGCTGCGCCATCGAGCTCCTGGATCAAGCTTAAGCAAAAGCTCAAGCCAAGACCAAGGTCAAGTTGGTGCAATATAAGAAATTGCCTAGATACAAAAACTGATATTAAATTAAAGTCAGGGTATATAATAAAAATATGTAATAAATACCTAAGTTAAGAAAAACGACCTGTGTTTGGTATACTTTTGTCTCAAGAACCCTTTGAGTTATTGAAGGTTGAAAGGATGTTGCACGGCTGTAGGCTGATGTTTGAATTATGTAATATGTGTTCGTGATGTCGCGGGAGTCCGTGCCTGCAGCGACGCGCTCGCGCATGTAAACCGCACGGCAGCCGCACGCGAGCCGCCCGCGCCCGTCCGCCGTCGATCACCCATAAACACCGAGCTGCATCGCCGCTGTCAATGCAGCCGATAGCTTTCACGAGTATCTGATGCGGGACCTTACCAGATACCACTAAGTAATATATTCCTAAAGTGAGATTAACTGTTAGATTTTACAACCTGGCGGCGTCATGCCTAATTGACGTTGGTTTATTTTACTTAACAGCTTTACAGCTTACGGTGAAATATAATTTGAGAACTGAAAATACATTTAGGGTACGGTGCATAAAAAACTGTTGAAAGTTATGAACATATCTGAAAAGCATTCCGAAGCATTGAGGTTGTTCGTTACTAAGTTAAATTGCAAAGTGACAACCCTAGGTCCAGCCGTCATACATTGTGCTTGGTCGTCACTCGTCAACCTCATAATTCAAAAAAAGAAGTCACAACATTTCATGGTTGAACAAAAATAATGAGTTAAATAAATTTGAGTTGTTGTATAGAAAACTGCATAATATCACGATGTTTTTTGCACTTGGGTTGCATATGGCTGTGTAACATTCTGTATAATATGGTGTGTCCATAGGCTCCGTCAACCGCTGACCATCAGGCGGGCGGTATGCCTTACAAACTATGTGGCATATGTTGAGTGTATTGTTTCGTTGTCCGCAGGGATATCGTACCTGACCGGAGAGAACTTCCTGGACGTGTTGGACAACGGCGCGGAGCTGTGCCAGCTGGCGGCCGTCATCCACGAGCGCGCGCGCGAAGCGCTGCACCAAGGCCTCATCGTGGGGGTGAGTCACCATCAGCCTTGGAACTGGAACCTCCTATTGGGCTCAGGTCTTTTCCAATTAAAAGCCTATGCGAAGATCAGACCGTTATCCACCACACCAACTTAATGGGGGTTGGTAGTTCTTAATTTTTGACCAGAGGGGAAGTGTTTGAATTTCATCTCACCGGAATCGTCAATTGTAACTATGAGACTTATTTGAAACTAATGCACCTGACCCGGCGGGCACGTCATGGGGTGCGAGCTCGAATCCCGCTCGTAGAAGTTTTTCAATACTTTGTTTTTTTTTTTAAATTTTAATTTGTTCGCAACAAAATTTTCATAAAATTATATATAACCACATAATAATAATAATACTGCTATGTGGAATGTTGATTCGACGATCATTGTCCCGATAGTCGTTTCAGCGAACGAACGGTCTGATAGCGAATAGCCTCGACCAACACCTTAAGATGCTCTCGCTTGATGGTTGCATCAAGGGTCAGATTCAGAAAGCAGTACTCCTTGACACGGCACGTATTGTCAGGAGGTTCCTCGCTCTGCAGCCCTGACCACCGGTAGCTTGGGCCCTGCCCCGCTACTTGCAGTGCTTTAGGATTAGGATTTTATAATGTTTTATTGTTTTTATATTAAAATATTGTAAAAATCTAGTTTTAAGAAAGAAAATAAATAAAGAGTATAATAATAACAATAAAATCGTTTATTTATCTTTTAACAAAAATACATTATAAAAGCTTACACACGTTTAAAAATTAAGACAAAAGGGTTTATGGCTCAGTGGTCGCGGTAGGACCGCGATCTGTTATTCTGATGGCAGAATAACCTTACTAATAGAGTTCCTATAAAGATAGTTTAGAACATCGGGACTTATCCTTAATAATCACTTAACACTAGTGCAAATATACAATGACAATAAAATGTATCTTATCAAATTAATCAGCCCATACCCAGCACAAGAGATAGCTGCTTAAGTAGCCAAGAAGAAGACATGTAACCATAATTTTGAGACTTATGTATTCATAGATGATTCTATAAAAAATAAACAGGGTGGGAAGGAGTATACGAGTAAATAATGTTATGTCAACATGGGTCCAAAACTGCCTTATTAACTTACTTAATTTCTGGAACAAAAAAAAAATCATTGTGAACGAAGCCTTAGCTAAAAGAGTGAAAAAGAAAACTTCACACTTCACGAACGATTCCGACAAAATACGATAAACGACGAGTGGGGTATGACGTCCGAATGACACTTGATTATTAAGCGCTCTAGACATAAAATTGATAGCGGGTGTACTTGTGTGTGTGATTACGTCATATTATAAAGGCGTGTTACCCTTGAGATTTTTTTACTTGTGAATTACTTAAATAATAATTGATAAGTATCTCGAAAATTAGGCTTTGTCGAGCCATATTTGTATTATTTTTTTTGTCCACATAGGCACTAGAATCGTTAGTGTCAATCTGTCGGTATACCTTTAAACTCCAGCCATAATAATAAACTAGAGTATTCAACAGGATTATTAGTAAGATCAAAAAGATTATTAGCTAGATTTTTGTTGTTTTTGAGTATTTCGGCACAGTAGTATGCGCCATGATCGCGGATCACTTACGCGGATACACAAAAACATGGGAATAATCCCATTAATCCCGTGTAATTAACACTAAATATAAGTGACTAAAACAAAAAAACAATTGTAAGCTCCTCATTAGTGTTTTGCTGCTCGTCGGTCGTTTCTTTCATTCATCACGACACGCTTGTGGTTGCAGCCGGTGCCGGCCATCCGCGGGCGGTGCTGGCAGCGCGCGGCGCGACGCAGCTTCTTCTCACGCGACAACGCCGAGAACTTCATCACCTTCTGCCGCGAGCTGGGCGTGCACGAGAACCTGCTGTTCGAGAGCGACGACCTCGGTAATCACCCACGTCACCCATTTTAGGTCCCTACTACTGTTTAGCCTTGCATATGGATGGAAAAATCACAGCGAGAGGGGGCCGTTAACCATCATACGGTACCCGTCCAGTGCAGATTAGTGGTTGTTAACGACTGCTAATGCAGCTGGGACCATGGCTCTTAACCCGATCTTACATCTATCCATTGGGTATAGGCTCGTGTCACAGCAGTGGGGATATTAAATGAGCTGGTGACGATGACAATGATGTCATCGCCAGCTTCCTCACAGCTGTGGACCTGTGAGCCGTCCTCATCATTAAAACGTATCATCGTTCCAGTGGTGCACAACCAGCCGCGTCAAGTGATTCTGTGCTTGCTGGAGGTGGCACGCCTGGCCAGCCGGCTGGGCGTGGAGCCCCCGGGTTTGGTGCAGCTGGAGCGAGAGATCGCGCTTGAGGAGCAGGACTCCGGCCTGGATTCTTCTCACTCCTGGCAGTTCCGAGACAGCATGCCGCCTAAGACGGACAAGTAATGCTTTGAGAAATTACACTCTTTTTTTTTCAGGGGCTTTTTAAATCTACACAAAGCGAAATTATTACTTTGTGAATTATTGGTTACTAAATTAGTACATTAGCTTCTACATTTTTTTCTGTATTAAACACTCTTTTCTAATTGTTTGTTATTCCAAATATATTTATTTAAAAAAAAAGCGTGGTTAGGTAGCCGAACGGATAGATAGATAGACGGACACCTCAGAACAATATAACTTTAGTTATTATTCTGAGGTCCCCACAGCTCCGTTTGACATATTACGACTTGACCCATGTCAAACACAATCATTCTGGGTGGGTTAACAGGACTGCTATTAAAGTTAAAGATTATGTGGGTTTCTCCCCAAGGCGACTTAAACTAAAATTCCTGCATTCTTCGACTTCATGACTGGAAAGATGGCTCGGCACTTGGATGGAACGGCTTACCGTGCCGCAGTACTCTAGACACTCGTCCAGCAGGTTCAACTGTTATGCTCTTATAAACGTCACGTGCAAATTTATTTTGCGCACAAACTTCGTAGCAAAGGCTGATTACGACTTTCATCTGCAAGCTCATCAAAAGTTTATTGTATAATTACAGGTCTACAGACACAGCGCTACCATCTTCTCCTGATCCTAATGAGAGTAAGTAAAAGTTCTGCGGATATAGTAACATGCTCAAATGCTATTAAAACTGTTTGCTTGACTTTCCCCGTCGTGGTTTGCAGCACAACTGTCGGTGCCGGACGACGTGGACGCGCGCAGCACCAAGTCGGAGGAGACCGTGGCCAGCACCGACTCCGACGTCCCGCTCAAGCCCACCAATGAACTAGACAAGAGGGTGAGTGCATCTGGACATGCCGGCTTCGTTAACCAGGATCCTGTAATTGCTCTGAACCCTGAATTTCTATAAGCTAGGCTAGGCTTCTATTCTTCTTCTTCTTACCGATTTTTTTTACCGCAATCCATTTAGAGAAATATCGAGCATACCCCCTCTCCATAACACTCTAAATGACACTCCTTGTGTGGAGAGCACACAAGGCACAGATATAACTGCAATTTTTTTTTTATTTTACCCTAATAGTATTACTACTACTACACACACACACACACACACATACACACACAAATGTAAAACATACCTTGCAAGATTTATATTACATGTAGCATAAGATGCCAGCGACGTGTAACGTGAAAAATTCCTTCAGATATCCTAAAATTTAGGCGTTTGTAGACTAGATATGTGAATATGACATGATTTCTTGGGTGTGCAGGTGCAGCTGGTGACGCGCCTGATGGAGCGCGGCTGTAGCTGCGGCGCCGGCAAGTGCTCCAAGCTGCTCAAGGTCAAGAAGGTCGGCGAGGGCCGCTACAACATCGCCGGCAGGAACGTCTTCATTCGGGTGAGAATACATCCTATTTGTTACTTCGTTCCGCACGATTACCTTGAACTTATTAAAAAAAATTGAAAATAAAAAATCTGAGAGAACTTCAGTTTTCCTAATAAAATGAACATTGTCAACAGCTGCTGAAAGGGCGGCACATGATGGTGCGCGTGGGCGGCGGCTGGGACACGCTGGAGCACTTCCTGTCGCGCCACGAGCCCTGCCAGGTGCGCCTCGTCACGCCCGGCCGCCGCGCGCCGCCCGCGCCGCTCACCATCTCCCCCCCGCCCGCGCCCCGCCCCGACCTCTCCCCCGCCAGCAGCAAAACCTCCCTCAGAGACTCCGTCTCCGGGGCCGTCTCCCCCGTAGATAGCAAAGCTTCCTCCGTCAGCGGGAAGTCTTCCCCCGATTCCAAGCTCGGTCGACGCTCCAAAACCAGCAGCGGCAAAAGCTCGCCCCAAGACATCCGGCGCACCTCGACACCCACCAAGCCGGCAACGCGCGCCCTCAAATCGACCTTCACTCTACCCCTGAAGGTCGATTCTGCCGAAAAAGCTGCACCTCGCACTAGAAAGCAATCGGCACCTTCCAGCTTTAGCACCCCGAGTACACCGACCAGCAGGTCCGCCCGCACCCCGCCCGCAGAGTTCAGGCAGTCCCTCTCTTCCAACGCTCTGATGAACGCGCCGAAGAAGTCTCGAAGCATGAGCCTCGCGATCGCGCCGGAAAAGAAGCCCTTCTGTGGAACCGACAGGTTGAACCAGGCAAAGAAGAACAGGAGCATCAGCGCAGCCACCACTCCAACCGAACCGCATGCGAGGAAGACTCGCAGCCAGAGCCTGGCGACCACGCCCGTCAACGAAACCAAGAAGTCTTTTGTGTTGAACGGGTACGCCAAGAAGACCCGGAGCATGAGCCTGGCGGCCGCCGACCCCGCGCGGCCGCTGCTCAAGAGCGTGTCGCTGGGCGGCGCGGCGCTGACGCAGGCCGCCATCGAGGAGAGCATCCGGCTCTCCCTGGAAGCCAGCATCGCCGACGACACGTCTTCCAAAAAGCCCTTCCTCCACATCAAAGCCAAATACAGAAGTCCCCCGCCGCGCGAGGTGCCGCCCAGATAACTCTGCGGGCTTATAACTCATTCCACTAGTTTTAGTTTTGACTTAAGATATCGCCGACGACCCTCCCGCGAACTCGTGGTTGGACGGTCATCGTCAATATATGGCGTGAGCATTATTTAACTTTTAAGCATTAATTAGATCTCCTCGTTAAGCAATCTCATTTATCATCTTGTAGTTGGTAGGCGCTTTAATTTACTTCACACTCATGCTCCGACAGCGGGAGACTAGTCATAATGAATGGTTTTGTAATAAATAATGTAATAATTATAATCTATTAGATGTAATTTAATCATAACTACGATGGCAATATTGAAGATTACTTTTAGTTTATTATTCTACTTATTTTTAATCATTATCACCTATTACTTTCAGTCTCATTTGTAGATCATAATATATTTATTTTATTTCATTAATCACTTTTTAATCTTCTTTAGACATTGTTCAATTTGATGATTCGTTTGTAAGTGGTTTAGACACCATGCGCACGCGCAGTGCTTGTATTGTAATTTAGTATCAAGACGCACGTTGTCATGGAAGTGGCCTCATACGCTAAGTATAACTACGGTACAAATACCCCTATATCCAACAATCCTATATTTTTTATAAGAGACATGCGAATATTTTTGCACTGAAACCAGATAGTTAGTCGCACTAGATAGAACGATTAAAATAGTACATAATAGATGAGCAATATATGAAAAAGTAAAATAATTTTATTACGAAAAACACTAGTTTTATAGGCTTCTGCGGAACTGCATCCTCGACGATATTACTAAGAAATCTCCTCAGCCACGACTCCACTCAAACCTATTTACATTCTGAGATACTTAAAACAGATTGTTCTATAGGTTACCTTCGAGCACAGATTTCAAAATCTTGAATTTTCTTTCAAACAATCTTATTTATTTAATCAAGAAACGACTCGAAATTCGAATAAGATAATCGTAGAGTCCGGAAATGACTTCATTAATTTATTATCCACTTACTATTATACAAGAAAGATCTTCCAATGTTATCATTAAAAATATAATCATTTAGTTATAATTTTCAGAATAGTTATCTGCACATTATTAAGGGTGCACAATCTAACCTTTATTCCATTAACTGATATTATGTAAGTAATGAAAGTCAACTGTTTCTCTTATAAAACGTGGGCGAATAGTTCATTAACCAGTTACACTTCCACATTTGTGATTAAACTTTGGCGCATTGTCCTAATAAATTAAATTATAAATAAATCAAAGATGTTAGAGACTTATACACAATGACATCACGCGACCCGATCATTAAGGCTGAATCATTAATTAATCGAAACCATTACATTATACTGCGGTTACAGACTTTTTCTAAATTCCAATATCTTGAGTCTCGAGCTTATTTCATTCAATTTAATTAATGAATAGTGATAAACAACTGCCTACCTGTCTGCAATATTGTGCCAACAGTTTTAATTATATAATGGTTGATAATAAAGTTTATAATATTCAGTATAAATTGTTGTTTCATTCTTTTTTTCTTCAATAGAAATATGAGTTTGTCAGGTCAAGTCAGGTGTATATTAAATGTAATTCTAAATATTAACAGTTTGTGAACATATTTGAACATGGCAGGCATAGTTCTCTGTATCCTCCATTTTTTATAAAATTACTTAATTCGTTTATAAATTTTAGTAAAATATAAAATAATAAGTAAACATTAAATATTTTGCGGGTATCACCACATTAAGAATTTGATAATAATTCATCCGTATAACATAGGTAGACAAATATTAAATTATATTATTACTATGCACCCTCATCTCTAGTTTCACTGTCTTTACTGACTCGTGCAAATTGAATTGAAGTATCTTAGCAGTGCATTTGGAAAGTCCCATCAAGCACCACGAATTCACGACCAATAATATACTATACCTTTGCCATTAAAGAGCTTTTGAACTGTTCACTGTAGTAGACATCGCTCACGCCGCAACCATCGCCGCACTATGCACGCACCATGGAGCCCCGGCGGGCGGAACGGTAAGTGTATTTTTGTATTTTATTTGTGTGGCAGTCTAACATTTGGTAAAAGTAACGTTTGCCACAGATAAGCTTACACAAAATATCGGCTGTACTTTAACAAAATTTCTTCGGTCCCAAACAAAATGTAGTCTAAGTTAACTCTGTTGAAAAGTGAATAACTCGTGAGTTTATAGAAGTTAGATTCACGTTCGATTATCGGAGAAGATAAAGGCCAAACCACAGTTTCAATGGCCAAGCGGTATAAAGTGCGATGCAAATTTCTTGGCAGTCGTGAAGGGTCCGGGTGTCGCAAAGGGAGTGCACCAAAAATACACTCTAACTTTTTTTTCACAAAATGACGAAAATCATAGCTTTCAAAAAGAGATAGACAAATACTTTTTGAAGTGAAAACTTCTTTAGCGGCGTTGAACACTTTTTTTGTAATGGGTAAACAATGTTAAATTCGCGTCAGGACACGTGACCTGATCGAAAATTCGTAAGACTGATGGAGAGTAGACAGCCGGCGCGGCGTAGGAGAGGAAGTATCCCCCTCTCTTTCTACGGCGCGGCGAAAATGTATGCCTGCTGTTTCGTTTAGGCGGCGCGCGGGCGCTTGCGCGAATAAATACGATGTTTGTGTACGATAGCGCAATAAATAAATATTGTATTCTACCACATAAATGATAGTACTTTTATACTGATAATTGAAGCAATTCGTGCAAAATTATTCCCTAACCATTCCAAAATATCAAAAATGCACAACGTTAATATTCAAGTTTTTATTAAATTTTTTTTAGTAAAAAAAAATTCCGAGCATAAGTGTCGCTCCGGCTCTCTTTGCGAGCCTCCGCTACGTGTAGTTACGAGATTAACCTAACCTACCAAGTTGTCCCCGTCGCCAATATATACTATGATGTTAGGTCGTTGGGTGATGAATTAAACGAGTAGTTTACATAATGAAGTCCGTTTATTGAGTGACGAAAATACAATATGTGAAACACTTAACTAAATCTGCAACTAAGCTGTTTTACGTTAGTACATTATTTGGTATGATTGCGACATGACCTAATTACAGTTTGTTAGCTATAGGTAGGTATCACACTACAATACATAACATAGTTACAAAATTTTCTCTTCACGGCCCCATACAAAATCAATTAAAAAAATTCTTTTTATTAACTTTTTTTTTAAATTACTTATTCTCTTTTGATTGTTTTTTGTTAACTATGATTTTCGTCATTTTTGTGAAAAAAAAGTTTTTGCTCGGAATTTTTTTTAAGTCCTGCACCCTTTTTGCGACACCCTAACCTCGTGAAGTAACTAAAGCCCCGTCGCAGTTTTAAAATGTAGTTCACTGAGCAAATAGGTAATTGTCAATCAATCCGTGAGCCTTGTGATGCGCAGTTTTACGATCTGGGGGGTGACCCAGACCAGAGACCCAGTGATCTCGTGTTAAAAGACATGCCGTGACATTTATTACACTATGAAATATAATAGAATTTTTGAAAATTTTCGAAAGGTGTCGATATATCACTTGGCCTTCATCTCACACTGATGTTAAGTGATGGTAACCTGCCGGACCGGAACACAATAATGCTACAAACATTGATGTTAAGGCGACATGTTTCAGCTTCACCGCCGCCGTCAAATAATTATAAAAATATAGTTAAAAAATTAAATGCCTACCCGACCCAGCCAGGAATCGAACCAGTTTTCCGCAATCCGGGCGGCTACACTGACCAGACTGACGGTTATTGTAAACGTTTGCAACCGTTTGATGTCATGAAATGCCGCTAAAAACCAGGCAAAATCAAAGTAGGTAGTGAAAAAATTCAGTGCTTAAGTCAGCCTTCCCGGTAGCATATTGTTCAGTGCAGCCGCCCAGATTGCGGAAGACCCAGGTTCGATTTAATTTAATTTTTTCACTTTATTTTATTATTATTTAATTCAATTCAGCTTAAGTGCAGCAATTGTCACATAACTACTCAGTTGTTCTTAAACCAGACACAATAGAAATTCAATTGTTCTATGGCACTGTGGTTACATTTGGCTTCCAAGTATTTAAAAATAAAAAAATAAAATTCACCGCCATCGTTAAGTTGCATCTACTTACCCCTCGAGTGACGGTTGTGTTGTGCCGCAGTGCCAGCGGGCGGCGGCGGCGGCCGGGACGGCGGCGGGGGCTTTGCCCTTCCCCGTGTCGGGGCTGACGTCGGTGACGCCGCGCCGCCGCCGCTACACGTACTACAACAAGATGTTCAAGCCCATCTGCTACAACCTGCCGCGCCCGCTGCAAGTGTCGCTCGTCTAACGGCCAGCAGACGAACCAAAGGGAAACCGTCTAAGGTTCACGTGTTCTTCGAAGCATATTTAGATTTACCCTATTACGGCCCCCATTCACGGGCACTCCACTGTGTCACTTAAAATTTAATCATATTGGCCCATATTAAATTTTAAAGGCCGGCAACGCATCTGCAATTCCTCTGGTTTTGCGGGGGTGTCCATGGGCGGCGGTGATTGCTTGCCATCAGGTGACCCGCCTGCTCGTTTGCCTCCTTCTAATATAAATAAAAAAAAACAAGGGCACTATACTCCATCACTCCAATGTTAGTCATATAACTATTTATATTGCGTGGCATCGCTTCGAGCGTTGGCTTTCCAAACATTCCATAATCCATTAATTTAAAGTGGTTTAATTTTATTTTGGAGTGATGTAGTTGCGCGGACGAGTGCCCCTGAATGGGGGCATATAACGTGGATTGCGTAGCATCGCTCAGAGTGCTGGATTTTCAATTTTCCAAAACCAATCTCTAATTTGAAGTGATGGAGGGGCGCGAACGGAGTGCCCGTGAATGGGGGCCTTGGAGCCTCTACTGAGCAATGATTCTACCTACTATTTGCGTTGTAAAATAGTCCCATTCATGCCTTAGTGAATTGATGTAACATTTAACTTTATACCAAATTGCAAGATCAAGACACGATTGTGGAAGGTTCAAAATAGCAGAATCGATGCCGTTCGTGTTCAAATATATTTAATGCCAGGGTGCTTTCAAACAACCATAACTTTGCTGTAGTATGGACACATGAGTAAATACATAATATCTACTCTGTTATATGGATGCAACATTAACCAAAATAATGGTAATCATGGTTCTTCTACGTTAAACGTACATCATTATATTTCTAAATATACTGATTTTATGTTCTTTAAACTCGATTCAATTGTTATAATTATTTTTTTACAAACAAAGTGTTACCTGTATCAAAAATTTGTGCACGCTAGTGTTTGTTTCAAGGGTGGGTGTTCGTAACTAACGTAATTAAATATACGTAGCTAAAAGAATTCCAACCAATGTCAGATGATTTCTAAGCTAACAATGGGGCATTAAAATGTTAATCAGTCTTAACATATTATATAGATCCCGGTTATCGTTTGGCAGACCCTTTTGTAATCCTAATTATCAATCGCAAAATCTTATTGAAAACTAGGATTATTAATTAGTCGGGTGCCTTTGATTTTGAATACGTATAGAATATACACTCCGAAAAATAAAACAGGGTTATGATGTCATGATTTTATTAAATACCTCAGTCAGGTAAATTCATTATTAGAAAATTAAGTATAAAATTACTATAAAACTAGGAATGAATGAGTAAATGCAAAGGGAACGCACTGTTCATAAAATTTGCATTGAGAACACAAACCAAACACAATCAATACATACAGAGAGCTAAATTTTAGTTACGAGAAAATATGCGTGGGCATATCCACTCGGGTAACTTATTATAATACAAGCTTCTGATTAACATAATGCACAATTGTGTATCAACAACTAATCCGTCCAGCATGTAAAAGCAACACTATTGATTTATATACCTTAGTTTAATCTTGTCATTACAAAGTTATGTATAGGCGATTTTGTTACAAGCAATATTTTGATCAGTTCACAATAAACTATGTAAACACAACTATGTTTAATTTTTCCAATATACTTAGATAACTATAATTAATGCTTGAGTATGTCATAGATTTCCTAAGACAGAACCTCTTTAATTTCTTCATTTATAGCTAATCTCGCGCAATACAACATGCTCAGGTATTAAGTCCTTAACCTAACAATAAAATAAGGTTTGTAAATAATACATCATAAATATCAATACATTTGGTACACGCTTCTCGGATCGGTTGACTTGGCCGACGAACCGAACAAACATATCGACCCGACACATTCTCTATTATAGTGATTACAAACTGAACATAGTCTTAATTCTTATTCAATGAGCTATAATGTACTACGCACTAGCACAGGCGCCGCGAGGAAAGCTTTAGAAGTTTATTAAATAATTTTAATAATAATCAATAACATAAAAAGTAGACATATCCAACGGTAACCGAAAAGGAGAATATCTGATAAGTGCAACAAATCGTGATCCAGCCCCCCAACTCAAGTACTAATACTACTACTGACGCGGAGCCATTCTTACACAAGCTTATTAGTTTTGTGAAGGGTTCAGGACAGAATGTGGTTATGGTTGTATGAATGTATTTCCATCAAGCGCCATCAGCGTAGCGCACAGATTTATGTGAAATAGCTGTTCTAGTATGAAGTACATAAAGCTCAATGTTCTAATAATATAATAATTCTCTCGTTGAGGTTGCATAAAGGATATGGGGTTCGATATAATCCAAAACTACGACAAAAACTTAAGAGCTGTAAAAATGTTGCAAATTCTAAGAAATAGTCGGTTGACTTGTTTACTAACTACGTAACCTCAAGATATTCGAACTTGGCACTCTATTCGATGTAAAAACGTTCGCAGGCTCTCAGTAAAAACTATTTTAAAATAATTTTCAAACTAACCGGTGTTACTTTGTCAAAGAGCCACTGACCAAACTACAAAACTGGTGGGAAATAATTTATTTTATTCGCAAAAAATATGTTTTGTGTGTTTCACTATTTTGATAATGAATACATGAAACCGTCAGTGGTGCCCCACTACACTATCTCACACTGAAATATTTACAATATATTTTTGCTGTTACTTTAACACAAAATCAAGTTCAGCCCAACAACCGTAAGACGTACAAGAGGCTTTCCCCCACCGACTGTTATTTTTTTAATGTGACATACCAGTTGGCCTCAGATGGCATTTGCAGAATAATCGTACTTTAGGTAGGGCAAGAAACAAAAGGTTCCTCAAACCGTAGTGATCCAACATTCACCAGAGGATTTTTAGAGGGACTGGCATCAAGCAAGGCAGATAGATTCTCCAAGGTGTTTGAATCAGAAACGATCTCATCGGAGTCGCATCTCATCTCAGCGTGGGGGGGGGGGGGGGGATCCAGGGAGATTAAGTGTGAGAGGGTAAAGTCAGCCGCACTTTGGATGCGTTTTCGTACGAATTATACTCTTATATAAATATACGAATTAAACGCTCACAGTTGAATTGCCTGAGTGACAGTCACGTGACGTTTATTCGTACGAACGTGTGTAAAATTAAAACAAATTGCGCGCACGACTAGCGCACACCTAGCGTGCGAAGTACAGTCACGAGCATTAACAAGTTTACACATTTGAGTAGATTTGACTCTTATTCCATTGTACTAAGGTTAATCGTTTACATGTAACTCGTGACTGTACCATATACGCACGACACATCCCGATTACTATGCATAGTAACCGGGATGTGTCGTGCGTATTCGTATATACAGTCGCACGGACATGTATAACAACAACAACGTAATAAGAGTCAAATCTACTCAAAAGTGTGTACTATCAACAAATTTTCTGGATATCCACCATTACGGCGATTTTTCTGTGCAGGGGTCAGTGGGTACACCCGCCCCTTTCGTTTTTGACAAACTTTCTGGATATCCACCATGAGGATAATCTTAAGAAAGAAATGAATTTCTATTTAAGCTTTAAAAATGAACTAAAAAAAAACGCCTTTCACTATCGGTCATTCTATGATCATCTTCATGGTAAGCGGAGTCAACTAAATCGCCACGTTAAGACAAAAATGTTTGTAACTGGATATCCTTAAAATAAGTCGATCGTACATGTTAACGGTGGTGACTGTACGCGTCCGTAGGGATCTGCATCACAAGCGCGTCGGCGTTAGGTCGCTGCTTCGGTTCTACTTCTTCTTGGACTTGCCGAGCGTGAGCGTGTGGTGTGCGGCGGCGGCCTGCTTGCGGCGGTTGAACTCGACGGTGTCGTCCTCGATCTTCTTGCGCAACTCCTCCAGGCGCTTCTTCTCGTCCGTATGGTCCTTCTTCAGACGGTCGAACTTCGCGTGAAGCTGCGGGAAGTGATATTTACATATTCATGTTAGGTAAGGTTAATTTCGGCCACCGAAGACCATTCGCTTATTGATTGACTGTTTTAAAGTAACATTTTCACGTCAAGGCCCTTTTTTAAAATTTAAGTTTGGTTTCTACTAAAAAGTAAAGTAGAAATAGCCTACAGTACTATCCCACTGCTGGGAAAGAGCCTTCGTTGAAATCGAATCACCGCTACAATTGATGTGTATTGGCTTAATCACCACTAGGGAATGCGATCTCAAGTCGAGATCGCAATGTCGAGGTCTCTCAAAATTAGAAATTCCAATCTCGCGAGATCTCGGTATTTTTGAGATCTCGCGTAGTTTTCGAAAAAACGTTGTTAAATCTAATAAAAAGCGTTGAAAACTTCTCGTTTGTTGTAATTATGAGGTTAATAAAACACAAAATAAATTGGAAGAAAAAAAACTTAAAAATGCCCGCCTTATCTGACTCGACACTGGTTGGCATCAGAGCGTCAGTAATAGCACAAAATATGGAGGTAATAAGGTAAGCGAACGAAGTAGCGAAGTCATTAAGATAAGAGAACTGTAAAAGCTCATACAAATCCATTTTTTTCTTAATAAGTGACTAGCCTATCCTATAGAACTAGTAGAAACTCGTAAAAAAGGTTTTTAGATGCTCTCAGAAAGCGGTCGCATAGCGCCGCTATCGCTGTCCAATCTTGATATTCTCGATCGAGACCTCGTCATATTATGCTTCGGGATTAATCTCGAAAACTGACACGAGATCTCACGAGATCGGGACTGCATTCCCTAATCACCACACTTGGCAATTACGGGTCGGTGTTAGATTACAAACCCGGGTAATGTATCAAACAATCCGAAACATACTTTGCTCGACTGAAAGTTGAACCCGGGACCTTTGTGTATCGAGCCGAGAGCTTCGCCACTCGGCCGCCGAGGCGTTTTATTTAATTCTATAGAATTAGATAAACCCATCTACCTTTTTATGAATACCCATTTGTTCTCAAAAGAGATAGATAGTTAACACATTTTTTTACACAAAAATGTTAATACAGAGGTAGGCAACGGCGGTCTTATTGCTCAAATCGATCTCTCCCAGACGACTATTGAGGCATAGGATCAAAAGATTCCAACCAAAAAGATAGCCCGGTTTTAATATTAATAGTAGGACATAAAGCTGTATCGGTCCTTCGAGCCGCACCCTATCTGTACAGAGCGGCCTACCTCCTTCTCGGCGTCCTTGAGCTCGGCCTCCTTCTCCTTGACGCGCTGCACGAACATGAGCCGCATCTCGTCGTCCTTCTGCTGCAGCTCGGCCAGGTGCGCCGCGCGTTTCTGCTCGAACGTCTGCTGGAACGACACCTGCCGCCCGAACACGGATTCATTACTATTCAAACAACTGATACATACTTCAAATATTACGTTTCAGTGACCGGTGGTGGCGAATGATAACTTTCGACTTCTATGTAGTAATCTTTGACTATCGAATGAAATCGCATCCAGTCGACACACGCACACTTAATTAAATAAAAAAACAAAATCCGAAATACAAAATAATAATTACAAATATAAAACGAATTATCAAGTACGAAATAATGAATAAGCATAGCAAGTACGCCATAACGAGTACGAAATAAAAAATATAAAATTACAAGTTCAAAATAATAGAAACGAAATCAAAATACGAAAAAACAGGTACGCAACTGTTGCGTACCTGTTATTTCGTACTTTGACTTGTAAATATGGACTGGTATGTATGGTGGCTCACGGGCTTGTTGTCGGCGTCCACGTCGCTGAACCCCATATGCGCGAGGCGGCGGCGGCGGTACAGCTTGTAGTGTATGTATGTATGTATGTATGGTGGCTCACGGGCTTGTTGTCAGCGTCCACGTCGCTGAACCCCATGTGCGCGAGGCGGCGGCGGCGGTACAGCTCGTAGTGTATGTATGTATGGTGTATGTATGTATGTATGTATGTATGTATGGTGGCTCACGGGCTTGTTGTCGGCGTCCACGTCGCTGAACCCCATGTGCGCGAGGCGGCGGCGGCGGTACAGCTCGTAGTGTATGTATGTATGGTGTATGTATGTATGTATGTATGTATGGTGGCTCACGGGCTTGTTGTCGGCGTCCACGTCGCTGAACCCCATGTGCGCGAGGCGGCGGCGGCGGTACAGCTCGTAGTGTATGTATGTATGGTGTATGTATGTATGTATGTATGTATGGTGGCTCACGGGCTTGTTGTCGGCGTCCACGTCGCTGAACCCCATGTGCGCGAGGCGGCGGCGGCGGTACAGCTCGTAGTGTATGTATGTATGGTGTATGTATGTATGTATGTATGTATGGTGGCTCACGGGCTTGTTGTCGGCGTCCACGTCGCTGAACCCCATGTGCGCGAGGCGGCGGCGGCGGTACAGCTCGTAGTGTATGTATGTATGGTGTATGTATGTATGTATGTATGTATGTATGGTGGCTCACGGGCTTGTTGTCGGCGTCCACGTCGCTGAACCCCATGTGCGCGAGGCGGCGGCGGCGGTACAGCTCGTAGTGTATGTATGTATGGTGTATGTATGTATGTATGTATGTATGGTGGCTCACGGGCTTGTTGTCGGCGTCCACGTCGCTGAACCCCATGTGCGCGAGGCGGCGGCGGCGGTACAGCTCGTAGTGTATGTATGTATGGTGTATGTATGTATGTATGCATGTATGGTGGCTCACGGGCTTGTTGTCGGCGTCCACGTCGCTGAACCCCATGTGCGCGAGGCGGCGGCGGCGGTACAGCTCGTAGTGTATGTATGTATGGTGTATGTATGTATGTATGTATGTATGGTGGCTCACGGGCTTGTTGTCGGCGTCCACGTCGCTGAACCCCATGTGCGCGAGGCGGCGGCGGCGGTACAGCTCGTAGTGTATGTATGTATGGTGTATGTATGTATGTATGTATGTATGGTGGCTCACGGGCTTGTTGTCGGCGTCCACGTCGCTGAACCCCATGTGCGCGAGGCGGCGGCGGCGGTACAGCTCGTAGTGTATGTATGTATGGTGTATGTATGTATGTATGTATGTATGTATGGTGGCTCACGGGCTTGTTGTCGGCGTCCACGTCGCTGAACCCCATGTGCGCGAGGCGGCGGCGGCGGTACAGCTCGTAGTGTATGTATGTATGGTGTATGTATGTATGTATGTATGTATGTATGGTGGCTCACGGGCTTGTTGTCGGCGTCCACGTCGCTGAACCCCATGTGCGCGAGGCGGCGGCGGCGGTACAGCTCGTAGTGTATGTATGTATAGTGTATGTATGTATGGTGTATGTATGTATGTATGTATGTATGGTGGCTCACGGGCTTGTTGTCGGCGTCCACGTCGCTGAACCCCATGTGCGCGAGGCGGCGGCGGCGGTACAGCTCGTAGTGTATGTATGTATGGTGTATGTATGTATGTATGTATGTATGGTGGCTCACGGGCTTGTTGTCGGCGTCCACGTCGCTGAACCCCATGTGCGCGAGGCGGCGGCGGCGGTACAGCTCGTAGTGTATGTATGTATGGTGTATGTATGTATGTATGTATGTATGGTGGCTCACGGGCTTGTTGTCGGCGTCCACGTCGCTGAACCCCATGTGCGCGAGGCGGCGGCGGCGGTACAGCTCGTAGTGTATGTATGTATGGTGTATGTATGTATGGTGGCTCACGGGCTTGTTGTCGGCGTCCACGTCGCTGAACCCCATGTGCGCGAGGCGGCGGCGGCGGTACAGCTCGTAGTGTATGTATGTATGGTGTATGTATGTATGTATGTATGTATGTATGTATGTATGGTGGCTCACGGGCTTGTTGTCGGCGTCCACGTCGCTGAACCCCATGTGCGCGAGGCGGCGGCGGCGGTACAGCTCGTAGTGTATGTATGTATGGTGTATGTATGTATGTATGTATGTATGTATGGTGGCTCACGGGCTTGTTGTCGGCGTCCACGTCGCTGAACCCCATGTGCGCGAGGCGGCGGCGGCGGTACAGCTCGTAGTGTATGTATGTATGGTGTATGTATGTATGTATGTATGTATGTATGGTGGCTCACGGGCTTGTTGTCGGCGTCCACGTCGCTGAACCCCATGTGCGCGAGGCGGCGGCGGCGGTACAGCTCGTAGTGTATGTATGTATGGTGTATGTATGTATGTATGTATGTATGGTGGCTCACGGGCTTGTTGTCGGCGTCCACGTCGCTGAACCCCATGTGCGCGAGGCGGCGGCGGCGGTACAGCTCGTAGTGTATGTATGTATGGTGTATGTATGTATGTATGTATGTATGGTGGCTCACGGGCTTGTTGTCGGCGTCCACGTCGCTGAACCCCATGTGCGCGAGGCGGCGGCGGCGGTACAGCTCGTAGTGTATGTATGTATGGTGTATGTATGTATGGTGGCTCACGGGCTTGTTGTCGGCGTCCACGTCGCTGAACCCCATGTGCGCGAGGCGGCGGCGGCGGTACAGCTCGTAGTGTATGTATGTATGGTGTATGTATGTATGTATGTATGTATGTATGTATGTATGGTGGCTCACGGGCTTGTTGTCGGCGTCCACGTCGCTGAACCCCATGTGCGCGAGGCGGCGGCGGCGGTACAGCTCGTAGTGTATGTATGTATGGTGTATGTATGTATGTATGTATGTATGTATGGTGGCTCACGGGCTTGTTGTCGGCGTCCACGTCGCTGAACCCCATGTGCGCGAGGCGGCGGCGGCGGTACAGCTCGTAGTGTATGTATGTATGGTGTATGTATGTATGTATGTATGTATGTATGGTGGCTCACGGGCTTGTTGTCGGCGTCCACGTCGCTGAACCCCATGTGCGCGAGGCGGCGGCGGCGGTACAGCTCGTAGTGTATGTATGTATGGTGTATGTATGTATGTATGTATGTATGGTGGCTCACGGGCTTGTTGTCGGCGTCCACGTCGCTGAACCCCATGTGCGCGAGGCGGCGGCGGCGGTACAGCTCGTAGTGTATGTATGTATGGTGTATGTATGTATGTATGTATGTATGGTGGCTCACGGGCTTGTTGTCGGCGTCCACGTCGCTGAACCCCATGTGCGCGAGGCGGCGGCGGCGGTACAGCTCGTAGTGTATGTATGTATGGTGTATGTATGTATGTATGTATGTATGGTGGCTCACGGGCTTGTTGTCGGCGTCCACGTCGCTGAACCCCATGTGCGCGAGGCGGCGGCGGCGGTACAGCTCGTAGTGTATGTATGTATGGTGTATGTATGTATGTATGTATGTATGGTGGCTCACGGGCTTGTTGTCGGCGTCCACGTCGCTGAACCCCATGTGCGCGAGGCGGCGGCGGCGGTACAGCTCGTAGTGTATGTATGTATGGTGTATGTATGTATGTATGTATGTATGGTGGCTCACGGGCTTGTTGTCGGCGTCCACGTCGCTGAACCCCATGTGCGCGAGGCGGCGGCGGCGGTACAGCTCGTAGTGTATGTATGTATGGTGTATGTATGTATGTATGTATGTATGGTGGCTCACGGGCTTGTTGTCGGCGTCCACGTCGCTGAACCCCATGTGCGCGAGGCGGCGGCGGCGGTACAGCTCGTAGTGTATGTATGTATGGTGTATGTATGTATGTATGTATGTATGGTGGCTCACGGGCTTGTTGTCGGCGTCCACGTCGCTGAACCCCATGTGCGCGAGGCGGCGGCGGCGGTACAGCTCGTAGTGGCGCGCGTGCGTGTGCCCGCGCAGGTCCTCCATGTTGGTGCGCACCAGCATCTCGCGCAGCTTCACGAAGTCGCAGTGGGATTCGTTCTCCACTATAAGGGGAAAAAACAAAATATATACAGACATTCGATTTTACTGTTAAAATTATATCGAACCTAGTTTACATGCACATTTCGTCGAAGGTAATTTAATTACTTTTTACAATTAGCAATCTCATGTAAGAGAGTTATGTATTCTTGTTATGAAAATAAAGTTTCTTTAGACCGCATCGACTCGCATTATAATTTGCAGCGACGAGTTTTAATAATTAGCGTAGACATACCTTGCACGGTGCCCCAGGGGTACTGGCGCGCGCGCACGGTCTTGTTCCCGATCTTGGCGAAGTCGGTGCTGCCCACCACCGCGAACGGAATGTGCGAGTTCATGGCGCCGTTTACCTCCGCCACCGACTCGTCGTCCACCGGGAACTGGTAGATCTCCACGCCGTTCGCCTGCAGTTCTTGCATTATCTTTGACTAGAAAACAAACATCAAAAAAATATTTTTAAGTATTGTCAAGTGTTTTTTTCTTTTTTAATTTAAAATCTTTCACAAAAATCAAAATTTACATTTTAAAATCATTTACTCAGTTTAAGCTACAAAATTAACTCTTATAAATATACGGGACGGGAGACCTTTTTTTTACTGAGAAGAACCTGCAAGAAACTTAGCAAGAGTATTTCTTTTCTTCCTTTCTTTCAGTGTCACATATTGCTGAATGTCCTCCCTGTCATAGAAAGACACTTTCTAACGAAAAAAAATATAATAACACTAGCGGCCGCTCGAAGTTTCACCCGCGTGGTTCCCGTGGGAATATCGGGATAAAAAGTATCCTATGTTTTAATCCAGGTTATAATCTATTTGTATGTCGAATTTCATCTAAATCCATCCATCCGTTGCAGCGTGAAAAAGCAACAAATATACACACATACATACTTACAAACTTTCGCATTTATAATATTAGTGTGATAATATTAGGTCCTTACATATGAAATTGGGTTTTTATCGAACTGGCCACTTTGATCTTAAAAGTCCGGCGTTTGGCTAGGAATTCCAAATTCAAATTTATTTCAATTTTAAGCTTGTCTATTTGTGTTTAGAATATGATAATTCATTTGTTTTCGCGCCATTTCATTTTGCTTTGACATCGTTCAGTGCACAATATGGAAAACTTAAAATATCGGATTGTTTTCGAATACGAGTTCCATCGTGGCACCAGCGCTGCAGAAACAGCTCGAAGGATTAATGATGTGTACGGAGAAACCACTGTAAAAGAAAACACAGTACGTTTTTGGTTCCAACGCTTTCGTTCTGGAAATTTTGAGCTCCAAAACAAACCTCGTGGACGGCCGGAGACCCTAGTTGTCAATGAGGAATTGAAAGTCATCGTGGAAGCGGATCCATCTCAAACCACGTCAGAGTTAGCTGCAGGCTTCGGTGTGAGTGATAAAACCATTTGGAATCATTTGAAACAAATTGGAAAAGTGAAAAAGCTTGAAAAATGGGTACCGCATGAACTAAATTTATTTAGCAAACCAACAAACACGCGTCGACTGCTGCGTCACGTTACTCAACCGTCACCATAACGAGGGGATTTTGAATCGTATCATTACTTGTGATGAAAAATGGATTTTATACGATAATCGGAAACGCTCATCACAGTGGTTAAACCCAGGAGAACCGGCCAAATCCTGCCCTAAGCGAAAGTTGACTCAAAAAAAGGTACTGGTTAGTGTCTGGTGGACCAGCGTTGGTGTCATCCACTACAGCTTCCTAAGATCTGGTCAGACGATTACGGCAGATCTGTATTGCCAACAATTAGAAACCATGATGGAAAAGCCAGCCGTTAAACAACCGAGATTGGTCAACTGCTTCAGCCCACTACTGCTTCAGGACAACGCTAGACCACACACTGCAGAACAAACGGTGGCGAAACTAGAAGAGCTAGGATTGGAATGTCGCCGTCACCCACCATACTCCCCGGACCTTGCTCCAACTGATTACCACTTTTTTCGGAATTTGGATAATTAATTAATTGGAAAAAAAAATCAATTCAGATGAGGCAGTCCAAAACGCCTTCAAAGATTTTATTGACTCTCGCTCCCGCAATTTTTACAGTAAAGGATTCAATGAACTCCCTATAAAATGGCAAAAGTGCATAGATAACAACGGTACATACTTTGATAGATTAAATAAAAAAATTGTTAGAAAAAAAAAAATTTTGCTTTTTCCATACAAAACATCAATTTCATATGTAAGGACCTAACATAATAACATAATATAAATCAAGAACACTTCTACTTAAGTATGTCTTATACTTAATTAAGAAATGTTTTTGATTTCAAATTATTCAAGGTAGTTATAATTCGCAAACGTATCATGTTTACGAAGAACGAAAGAAACGTTTACGTTCTTCACATGCCGACGAAATGTAACATCCTGAACCACTTACACAATAGACATTTAAGAATTTATAACCAACTGCTGTCCCGGCAGACCTTGTTTTGCCCTATTTCTCTAAAACGAAGTTACATTGTTTTTTTGAAGTGAAAACTTCTTTAGCGGCGTTGTACACTTTTTTTGTAATGGGTAAAAAATGTTAAATTCGCGTCAGGACACGTGGCCTGATCGAAAATTCGTAAGACGGATGACAGCCGGCGCGGCGTAGGAGAGGAAGTATCCTTCTACGGCGCGGCGAAAATGTATGCGTTGTTTCGTTTAGGCGGCGCAGGGCGCTTGCGCGAATAAATTGTCATGTTTGTGTACGATAGCACAATAAATAAATATTGTATTCTACCACATAAATGATATTACTTTTATACTGATAATTGAAGCAATTCGTGCAAAATTATTCCCTAACCATTCCAAAATATCAAAAATGCACAACGTTAATATTCAAGTTTTCACTTCTCCCGGAGTGCAACCCGTCGTTTTTTTATGTTAATAGCTGCGTCGACAGATTTCGTTATGTCAAAAGTTATTGGCCTGTCGCAGTCTAATAGAAATAAAATAACATTGAAAGACTTTAGTAATATCTAATGTGATGATATTTTTTTTTGTAATGCCTTATTAATTATGGTACACGATATTTTTTGTTTGATTACTTGGCGCGTAAATAAATAAATCTGACCTCTAATTAACTTGAAGGCATACCAAAGATAATTCTAACGCGCCTTTGTTTTGTTTTGATTGACGTCAAATGTTTGACAGCTGGGGACAGTGGTTTGTATGGGAAAAGAAAATTGTTGTTTTTACTATTTTCCTCGTATTTTTTACGTTTTTTCTCTTCATAGAACCTTTCTCAGACTTCATCAAACACAACAATAAAGAAATCAGTCAAATCGGTTCAGCCGTTCTCGAGCTTTGCGATTAGCAACACATTTAGCGATTCATTTTTATTTATACACCGAGACATTTTAGTGGTTGTTTTCCCACAGGTGGGTAGATCTGACCATGAAACTGAACATTTTACCCCAACAAACATAGGTCAAAAAACGAGATATTTTTTAAACTTTTCTATACAAAGCCTCTATTGGCTGAGCGTGGTTTATATGGGAAAGTTAAAAAATTATCACGTTTTTTGACCTGTTTCTTGGGGAAAGTTCAGTTTTATGGTCTGATCTACCCACCTGCGGGAAAACAACCACTAAAATGTCTTGGTGTATAATAATAAACAATGCCAACCCTATATGACAATTACACTAACAAGTGTAAGACATTACTTATTTTATTGCTAACTGCATTTTTGTTTTGTAACATGTATCTGTGTAAGTGCTTTGTTAGTTACTCAATAAAGAAACAAATAGACAATATTGAAAAAAGATAAAAAAAATTGTCTAAATAATAGACTCAGTAAGAGCGATCTCAGAGGTAAAAATTTGTCTAAGATAGCCTTGCGTCACTAAGAGAACCTTGACACATTTACTGCCGCCGACGCATTATATGCGTTCATCGCCTTCTCAGCTCAGCACATGCAATGTGTGCACATTACAGAATCTGGCAAAAACAGATGTTGAGAGACAGAAGATGAAAAACAGACAAATCAAACTACTTAGCTTTTTTTAACACCATTTTCTTTCTAAATAACAGTAAATATTCTTAAAACAACTATGCACTTAGTTTTAAGTGTCCATAGCTTTTAAATAGCCGGCGGCGATTCGACTGAGGTCACGTGTTCATTGACCACGGTCAGCCGGTATGGCTATTACGCCTAGGATACCTTTACTTAGTATTAGCATTAGTACCTAGCTTTAAATATTTTATTTAAAACTAGCCCTAGCGACTTCGTTTGAGTGAACTCGTATCCCGTAATGGTTTAAAAATATACCCTATAACCCATTTCAGCGCCACCTACCGGGTCCAATTGTAAGTCTAAACCATCCAGAGACCAAAAGATCTAACTAAACCACCAAACACACAAAAAGTTTCATCAGTTAGGCAATAGAGTGGCAGTGAACATATTATAGAACAACATTCTATCCCAAGATATTTGGTTAAATAAAATGCTGTATTACCTTAAACTTCTGCAGCTCCGTCTTGGAGATGGTGTCGGCCTTGGCGATGATGGGGATGATGTTGACCTTGGTGTCCAGCTTCTTCATGCACACCAGGTCGATGGACTTCAGTCCGTGCCCTGCAACCAGAACCATGGGTAACCGTGAACTCATAAAGGATTATTGTAGCAGTGTTGTATCGGTTGTGGAATAAAGACCCGTGTAGTAGGAGTCATTTAATTTAATAAATAAATTTAAAAAAATTAAAAATATATGTGTCTTGTTTTAAGTGCAGTAAGTAACATTGCAGTTGTACAGCTCTAAGGGGTAAGGCCCCTGTTTAACGTACACCTAATTACATTGTTATTGGTGGTAGTAGGCATAACATAGTTTCCAGAGTCAGAATCAAATATTATGTATGTATGCATGTCAAAAAAATTACAATAAGAAATATAAAAATATTAAACTTTTGAATGACCACTGACATTGCCACATAATGTTTGACAATTTCGTAAAAGAAATCAATATTAAATGTATTAAATAGAAAGTAATTTATAAATAATTTTAATGTTAGCTTATCCCAGTGATACAGAATATTCAAACCTACAAAATATTATTTAATTCAATTATTTTACCGCCATACTCAGTTTCTAATACTGGTATCAAACAAGGAGAACTAGACAGGAAAACACAACAACAAACAATAAACCACCTGATTACCTGCCATATTATAAGGAAGTTTTGATTATGGCCAACTAAACAGAATGTCAATTTCTCATAAAGGTGTTCAATAGGAACCCGGCGCATCCGCCGGCGAGCCGTAATAGTATAAATACCGCCGTTACTCGAACCACAACACTCGGGGGAAGCGTGCCGCACAATTCGAGGTCGGCCCAGGCGGTGCGCGCCCTGAATACGACCACACCAAACTTAGACACTTCTGGACTCGATGCGTACGAGCATAACAACGGGGAGAAAGTTAATTGGTCAAGCCGATAAACAAAGTGTACCATGTACCTTTTACAATATACTTTACACACAAAAGATTCAAAACAAATAAACATAATATGTTACACAAATAATTATGTTCTAATATGATCTATAACCAAAAAGACATAAGTTAATGAGTTTATCTAAAAAGAAGTTTAAAGTATAATGAAATGTGGAAGTTAATACGAAATAACACATGCTGTATTGTAAGCATTTCACTTGACGCATTATCAACAAACAACGAGGACAGAAGTTCAAACATGCATTATCTACACCACACTATCTATGCACAGAATGTTTGTAATAAATGTTAGAGTGGAGTATGTCAATTGTCAAAGGCTGCCTTAATATGGACAAAATAGCTAACTTGTTAATGTTTATCCTGCTTTATGTATCTTTAAATTTAAGTTCGTTAAAATCAGTTGTTACCAAGTTTGTGTGAAATAAGTAGACATCATAATATATATCATTACGGTCATCAGAAAACTCAAGCCTTAAAAAAACTCTTACACAGCACCACCTCTCTCGCTCTCTCGTCTCTTGAATTCGCTACCAGTTGCGATCAGGCGTGCAAAATCTATTCACTTAAAGAGCTTTTAAAAAAATTCTACCTTTCCGATTAACCCTTCCCTGCTGCAAAACTGCCATATCCGCTACTTTCCTACCTGAGACCACTATTATGTTTAAGGTAGTAAAGTAGATTTATTTATATATACGGTATTTATATATATATTTATAATAATTATTATTATTTTGCGTCATTTATAAAAATCACATTATTCTAGTATGTTTTCATAGTTTCACCTATGATCTTACAGTATATTAGCTTGCTTGAAAGCAATCATCATCATCATCAGCCTATACTAGTCCACTGCTGAACATAGGCCTCTCCAAGAAAGCAATAAAACCACCAAATTGTAACTTTGTAAAAAAAATTTTCTTTTTTTTATGTTTATGTTTTATAGTGTTGCAATAAAAGTATTATCTAATACGAAGACATATGGGTCTCAGGCTTGCCTAGAATCAAATAATAAACGAAGTTTTACCTGTAGGGCATATAAAGTATAGACACACATGCAGCCTGCTGTCATGGTAGGTGGGCAGCGCACGCTTGATCTTGAGCTCCTCTTGCAGGTACGCTTCAAACTGGGCATCGATGTAGTCCACCACAGCTTTGAAGCTATCTTCCTTATTTACTTGATCACCGTAACCCACTGTGTCGCAGATAGTTAACTAGTAATCAAAATAAAAACTGTTGGTAAATGAATAAGTAAATACCATATATTTATATCTATTAAAATCGTTTTGGTACTAATTAGTAATTTAGATATGACATTTATTAGGTTTTAATTTCACATGGTAACTAGATAGTTTTCTTTCTGTAAATTTCAACACTTTAATTTGAATATTTGTATTTGCCTGAGGTATGCAGCAATCTACGAAAATAAGGGAGAAGCTAATACTATTTAATTTTATTGATTTTATTTAATAAAAAAATGTCTCCAATAATTATTTGAAAAGATTCAATTCATGGTTTCTTTGTGTAGATAAAATAAACAGAATTGTTCATTTTTATTATTTATTATTAATTAATTTAACAGTTAACATTTAATTATTAATAGCTATAATATTTAAATTGTTACCGTCTACTCATAGCGTTTTTGTTATTGTCTTGCTGTAGGTAATACCTACCTACAGAAATGTAGGTAACAGTAACTTTAGGAAGGAGCGGGGTCTCCTAACACGGGTATTTATACATAAAAGGAGATTCCAGCCATTTGTTATGTAAAGATTTTTCATTTTCATTTTTTTCATTAAATATCACAATATTATGAACCAGTGATCAACACATAATTTACCTTCAATCGGACACTGCTTTCTTGGAGCTCATAAGTGTGAGCCTTTAGTTTGACTGTGGGCAAGTTGTGAGGGCTCGGGGAGGACTCGAAGTTGGTATTGAAAAGTGAGTCCATGAGAGTAGACTTGCCTAGGCCGGTTTCACCTGTTTGCATAAAATCAAAATAAGAATTTCTAGTTGGAAAACAATTTCTATCTTGTTGGATAGGCAGCCAGCTATATAAGAAATCTATTGCTGAACATAGACCTTCACCATAGATTCCGATAATGTTAGTTATTAGCATTACATTAAGAACATTACAAATTCTTTCTTTCTAAAAATCTGAAAATTATAGAAATAATAAGACAAACAGAGAAATCCAGTATATGAGCACAATTTTAACATACTGGATTTAGTTAAAAAAATACAGATGAGATACAGAACACATTTTGTTCATAGATTCATACAGGAACATCCACCATGATCTTTTCTGACACATATTGTGCTTAGTGTTTAAGTAGGTACTTACCACGAAATTAATCATCGAAATCCGCAGTAGTTGTGAAACACTAACCACATAGATAAGACCCTACGGCGGTATGTGGGAGATTACTAATGAGCGCTATACAATTACATGAGAATTGTGAGTCACTACACTTACCGATGCAAAGGATGTTGAACACGAATCCATTCTGCACACTTTTATTTACCAACTGATCGGGGAGGCTGTCGAAACCGACATGCCCTGACAGTTTCAGTGTACGAAGCGACGGTTCCATCTACAATTAAAACAAATTAAGTACAAATAAGCGCACACAATATAAACGGAAAGTTGCAAGTACACACAAACTAAATTATTGACGTTCGATTGAAAAAATTACAGTGTTTATTGTAATCATTCTTATGTCAAGCCGTGAGGAATGTTTTAATTTTAATTCAGCACAATTACGGCCTAAATAAAACCACTTTCCCGACACAAATTCTGACTGTGGAGCATCGAGAGCAACGCCCTCGGCTCTATTTTCAATCTAAATAGAAACAAACTGTAGTTAAAAGAGATATTTAATAGCACAATGGAATTGCCACTCAAATTGTCCCACCAATACATAACAAACACAACTCAAACAATTAGAAATATAATTTATCTCACTTTTGGAAGCTCAACGTTAATCGCCGCCATGATCAGATTTTGATTGACCAATTTTGTTGACAGACTTTTGACTGACTTTTGTGTCTTTTGTGAAGTTCGTGTTTTGTTTTGGTTGGGCAAATTGTACGAACTTCAGCATCAAGCGATACCAACCACACCGATTATTGAAGAAGACGATCCAAAAACACATCACGCAAAAAACACAAAAAATACGAACTAAATTACAAAAAATATTTAGAAATACATTAAGTTTTAACATTTATTAAGTGACTTATTTTATTGCATTTTTAATTTGGTATTGATGATTCTATACATTTTTAAATTTTTCTTTTGACTAAGTCTGTTCAGTTGGTAGCGATGAAATGACGCTCCTCAACGGGTTACCAGCACATCACAAAAGTTACCAATTTCTTTAAATAAAATACCTATTTATTTAATTAATGGAATCAAGATCTTTACTTGACATTTTGGTAGCAATCAATGGTTCTAACAGATGCACAGATACATGATTCATTTATCATTCATTAAATTCATAATTTACCAGAGGTCTTTACTAAAACCAAGTGAACAGCTCATAAAAACTAGACATATTGACCATGCAGTTCATGTGAAGCAAACCCAAAAGAAAGGTCTATCGCTGTCTTATTAACTAGTGTCACTAGTCAAGTGACCATAAATTATATTTAGTGTAGAATCAGATTTTAGGATAGTTTAGAAAGTAAAAATTATTTTATAATAGCATGTTACAAAGGCCTTTCTTAAATTCTCTTCATTATCTGCACTATGTTCTCAAGCTTTAAAAGGCTATCCAAGGATATAAACAACGACCCAAAAATAATGAATTGAAATTCAATTTCAGTACCTATCTTGAGGAACCAGTTATACATAGCTCACGGGATACTCTTCTGAAAGGAGCTTACACTTCACTTCCTTCTTGCAGGATCGTGAAAGGAACAAAATATATAAGAGATTAACATCTAAGTATCATCTTGCAGTTAAACCGCCTAGCCTAGTTAGTTTTGTGGGAAATATTGTTGACATTACCATTATCGTAATAATTATTTCTACTTACATTAATCAAAACTTTTAGTTATTTACAAGTTGTATAATTTGAATACCCTTTTATTTATTTTATTATAATTAATTATGTTTCCTTCGCATCCTCTTCAATCGAATTACATAAAAAAATTACCCGCATAAACGTCAAGACAAGCAAGGGCGAGATTCGATTTTTTACAGTAGCAACACTGGTCCAATCCAAAATGGCAGAATGCGACTTCGGTGTGTTATCATGTGAGGTGAAAAAATAATGTTTTATTGAATAATTTTCTCGTGAGTGGATTAAAAAGTTGTGTGTTAGTGAATTGTGACAAAACCAATCATGGCGGACTCAAAATCACCGCCAATTAGTGATATCAATAGACCTGAGGAAGTGGTGAGGATGACGACGAACGATAGTCTGAAATTCGAAATCCTCATGGGGCTGATTGAAGCCGGACAGGTGACCAACATGGAGGTGGTGAACACCGTGCTGCATCTGGTAAGCTAGTGAAGCACCTCAGCACCCCTTTTATCTATCGCAACATAACGTTACGGCGACAACGACTGTGGTCTTATTGGAATCATCTTGGAAAGGTTATTGCACACATTTCGATCATTCCGCTCGTATTTATTAAGTGTTATATATTTTTACGACTCCACAAGTTTACGGGGACGGAATTGGGTGTTAGATTATATCAAAAGTAAACGTGTTGTTTGCGGAGTAGCGCGTCTATTTTCATTGTTTTTATCGATCGATTAGCCGTGAATCGCGGATCGTGCGGCGAGTTCGCGGCGACCGGCGGTGTTTGTTTTGATAGACTGACTGCCCGCCGCGCCGGCGAGGTAGGTGTCAACGGGGTGTACCTACCTTGGAAACGAATGAATGTTCCAAACGATAAAACATACTGTTCTCGTGTTGCATTTGTACGATTAGAAAACAAATTAATCACGTTTACGGGTCCGGGTGTACAAAAGGGGGCTCCAAAGAATAACACAATTTTTTTTTCACGAAATTCCAAAAAGCATAGGTACCTAGCTAACGAAAAGAATTTAAATTTTTTTGATTTTTAATTATTTTTTTTTAATTTTTTGTATGGAGCTAGATTATTGTCTAATAAAAAAAATAACCTCGAAATTCAAGACAATCGCTACGCTGCGCATCGCGATTGTGTTAAATTTCTAACCTATAACAATTTCGTGTTTACCTACTTACTATCATTGATGGGTGAAAATTAGTAGGTATTTAAAGAATGGGAACAATATTTTCTGTCACCTAAGTTTAGATGTTACCTAATAATAATAACATATAATAACCTAATAATAACCTAATAATAATATCTTTACCCAAGAAATATATTAGTCATCATACTTTATCAAAACTGTCTCTAAGTTTATATCATCGGATTAATGTACCTTAAATTATAGTTTGATCACTTTTTTCTATAGCCTGAATAGGTATAAGATCTGTCCTCTAAAAAGTAAGTCACGGGCAGCAAAATACATTTGTACCTAAAAATACTAAATCTTTCACCTTATAAATCTAATCAATGGTTGGCATTAGTATTCATTTGTATTAGTACGCATCTCGAATTAGGAATTGATGAGTTGAGTTTTGAACCAACCCCTTTCAATCGGCAACCCGCTCCCCCACCCTATTATTCCAAATTATTTATTATTATTCCTAACTTAATACAGAAATCCTACTGTTGGTTAGGTTAAGTAATTTTTTTTTTCCCGAGCGAAGCGCAGCGTAGCGAGGGCCAGTCACGGAAGGGGAGAGCGCAGTCACGGAAGGGGGGAGCGGCATAAGATTGTGGTATGTGGTGCTCAAAAACCTCAATTGTTACGACACATAACCTCAAAAAAAACAAGTTTCCGCGCACAAAAGTACATACATTGTTCTGATCCCAAGGTAAGTAGCTAAAGCACTGTCCAGCTCATTTTTGGCCGACTGCACCGTCTAAATCTAGTCACGTCGCGTCGTAAACTAGAAAATTATGACTTTTAAAACCATCTTCGGGTGAAATGTTTTCGTCAGAAACAAATCGCGAAGTCTCCTAACTCGTTACCTAGGCAGGCAACGCAGCGGCTTAATCACGTCTGTAAAAAACCGATGGCTTTTACAGTATTATAAAAAAAGAACTTATACCTAAGGATTTGTTGTTGCATATTATATTATAGCCACAATGACAAATAAATCCATGCAACCTTGGCGGACTACCACCATAAGACAACTGTAAAGCCATAAAATAAGAAGAGCCGAGCGTTCAGCAGGGCGTTGCGCGTCTTTTGGAGCGTGCACGCAACTGATTATGAGCCTTTTTTGAGGCGTATTCGGTCCAGTGGCGACCGAACGTTCCCGCTTATCGACAAGTGTAGGCAGGTGTAAAGGGTTTCCAATTTGATTAGCTTATGATTTATTTATCTGCCATCTTCGACTTTATCGTTAGTTACCATCAACGAACGATGAGGTCAAAGGTCACATTAACGTTCTGATTGTACACTTGAACAGTACTTACCTACTGACTGATTGACCAACTGACTATTATTGATGCGGCGCCGGCGGCGGCGCCTTGCACTCCAACATTCAACTCAGCTGTGCCGTACTTTTAAACTGACCTGGCTTTCTGACCATAGATGGCCATCTCGCAAGATTTTTTGGTGGTTATAGGTATATCAGAGTCATAAGCAGTGTCTCGTGTAATAATAATAATATCCTAGTGAAATGTAACCCAGGAATGCAAAATTTTTATCTATTACTAATGATATTAGTGTAATAAAGCCTATCTAAAGATTAGATCCCCTTTTGTTTATACCGTATCGTATACCTAATAAGAAACGAAATTAATGGATATGTACACTTATCTGACACACAACTCGTAGTAAGTACCTACCTGGTATTAATAGTGGCCCTAAGTAGGTATCATAGAATTTATATCGTATTAACGAAAGTAACTATAAAATATTTGCGAATTACGATAATGCGTGCGTCTCCGACGGAGTCCGTAAGATAAACGGATCTAGGTAAAAGATAAAGAATTAATCTATCTTAATCTTAATAAAAATATATCGCACAACTGGAGGCGATATCGCACGCTGTAGTGAGAAGCACACGTGAAATAACTGATAAAGCAAGCATCGTGTCTATACCTGTTGCATTAGCTGAAAACTTTTATACATGTATTTTTATCTATATTCACTATGAGTCACAACACTTACAATAATTAAAATGACGGCCGAGTAGGTACTATGTAAATTACATACCGGTGACATGTGAACCAAATAACACTGATTACTGTACGCGGCTGTCAAACTATCGTCCTTGGTGAATAGTCGCTACCATTCCTAATGTAAAGTGATGATTAGGTTTCTTTGGATGCACGCTCTGTAAATTAGGTACCTACCCTACCCACGTTTTGGCTGTTTCCTGACATTGGCTGGCTTGCAGCAAGCCGTCAGCAAATTGTCGGGTCAGTATAAAAATTTCTAAAGTTTTATTTTATCAGTTTTATTGGCAACATTTAGAAAAAAAAAACGTTTTAAGACTTACGTTTTAATCATTTTAATAATGACCTTAACTAATGTCTTGCTTCTTTAAGTAGTGTCTTTATGTCTTAAAAACTTCAGCTTTGTATTTAACATAAAGAAATTAGAAAGACGAGAAATATACCTATTTCTATTAACGCGAACTTCTCTTGTCAGACTTGTTCTATGGCAGGACGATAGGCGATGTCCTTTGGACACTACACCATAAACCGTCTGAAGTGGGCTCAAAGGTTTTTGATGACAAACTATACGATATTGGCTGGCCATTGCTTTTCGTAATGTCACCAATGTGAACTGGCATAGCGGTATCTGAAACAATAGTTATTGTGTGGGTTGCATAACGATGACGTCATATAATGTGCAGCTCATTACTCATATCATGGCAACCTTTGAACAATACCATGTGATTTATATTACCTTCCGTACCTACGAGTATGTTCTAAGTTATTTTCTTTCCTAGTGTGGAAACCGCTGGCAACTTTATTTTTTGGCATTTTCTACTCTTGTTGTAAACCATTATGTTATTTGTTCACGTTATTGTCAAATAGTATGTGTGTGTACATTATTAATGGTGATTTTTTCTATTTCTAATACAAGTACCTATATTGTTATAACCCGTAGTAGGTTAAAAGTGTATACCCAAACCTGAACCTTTTACCTATGATACTGAGACTGACCAAATACCAAATGTAATAAATTCCCGACACACCAGCAGCGATAGATACAAACATATTGAAGATCCAATCCATTTAAATGATGTAGATACCCGCTATTGAAGTGCAACATACAACATACCGTACCGAACACAACTTTGTTTACCAAAAATATCTGAGAGACCAAAGAGTATCGATTTATTGGCGCTATTGAAATGCTAGATTTAGTGGTTACATGATCGATTCGGAATGCGATTATTATCACTTTCTGGTTGCAAACAACAGTTTAAGCTTAGGTTCTGTTGCCCTACAAGCGATTTCATAGCTAATGTTTCTCATTAAAAAATAAACTACCTACATAATAATTACGTTAAAATAATTTAGGCGTTGTGAAATAAGTTTTCTCTTGTTTTTTTAATGTTTTACCTTTCCATCTTAACTGGAGCATCAAGATTAAACCAAATTTAAAACTTTATAAATCCTTATTAATGTTTCATTATTTGTTCATACACCCGATCGCGGCGATCGCGATGAAACTTTTTCTAGTTGTTACGCGCACGGCCGCAAAGTTTTCTGAATTATACCTAAAATAGAACAGAAATATTTTTATTGCATTGGTACAACCATCACGATGTATAAATACTTATACATATACAAGCGATCGCTAGTACTTTATAATAATGGAAGTGAATTAACGTAACAGGACAAAACGTTAGCTTGATGTCTTAACTCAACTTTAATCTTACTGTCACTGTTACGCCCTGGCCACGTAGACGGGCTAGGCTAAGCGCGGGCGCAAGTGACTTCTGCGGGCGCGGGTGGCATGCCACGTACATTCAGTTGCGGCTACAGCGGCTGGCTAAGTGGACGTATTGAGGATGGCTCTTCTAACTAAAGTGACGCGTAGTTGCCATGACAGCAGTTCGTATTTTATGCACGACATTTTAAATTCAAGAGACGGAGTGCATGAATTAAATAAAGATCGTCATAAATGTGGAGAATTTTTGAATATTTTATAGGTATAGTTGAGATTGACTTTTTATAGGTACGTATCTAATTTATGTATCTAGATCTGCAGAATACTACATGGGTCAATATGGCACCTACCTACTTATTAGTAATTAGGTATTATTATCTAATAAAACTTACTGTCCTGATCTGGAAAAAGCTGTTTGATTTCTTCCCACAGTCTCTTTATTACATTTTTATACTTGTGTTGTGGATGCTTGGACATCCACATAGGTGGTCGGTTTAATATTTCTGTAATAAATGACTCAGTGTCCATAATAAAATACCGCCGCTCGAGGATTCGTCTAAAAAAAATTGTTTCGCTCGATCTGTCCCGCGCTAGCCCTTTTCAACCGCCCGACAAACCGCTGTGCACCGTGGCCAGGCGCAAACTAGCCCATAGAATTGTTTCCACCGGCCCGCCTCGTCCGCCACCGCTGCCGCCAACCGCCACCGCCAGCCGCAGCCGCCCTAGCCCGCCGCGCGCGCGTCGTGGCATGCTTTATACATTCTCATACATTTGTTCAATTAGCCAACCGCCGCCGCCACCCGCAACCGCGCCTAGTCCGTTTCCGTGGCCAAGCACTTATGCTCTTCGTCCAACGAGAAGTGGGCGAGCTTTTCAGCTCCGGCCACCTATCTAAAAATTGGGAGTGGACTATACTATACATTCGTGTCTACGGGGCAACTCTCTTGAAGCACTAGCCTTATGAGTTCCGGATGAAGAACGCGCGATTTATTTTAAAACTGTATAAATCAGTCATACAGTTTTAAAATAAAATTCCGAGCATACTTTTTTAAATATAAACACTAAGTACCTATAACTTATTTAATAATAAAACATATAGCTTATTATTGATAATTATTAGTTTTCTACTTAATCATAAATCATACACTTAAAATTTAGTAAAATACATATTAATAGTTACTATTAAAACAAAAATAATCATTAATCCATTTAAAACGTTAAAAAATATTTGAATCATTTTTGTTTCAACTTTAGAAAAATTATGTTTCTCAAAAATTCCATGTTTGTTTATTTATTATTATTTAATTTCTTCACTAAGTTGTTGTTTTTTTTTCCAAATTTTTGTCTCCTTATTTCTTCTCTGTTTATTTTTACTACATAACGACGCTTTCATTCTGTGGTCATGAAAGGACATTTCTTTCGTAATTTGTACAAAAATAAAAAATAGTTTGGCTTTTTCGGGATTTTTTTATTTATTCGATGGTGAAATCCCTCCAATGCATTATTTGTTCGATGGCGGTTGTCTTTTTGTGCCACACTTAACAAGTTCGAATCAAATTTGTTTAACCACTGTTTTTCGAAATAATCAGCAAAATTTCTCATTTCTTCCGTTAAATTGTAACATTCCAGAATGTGTTGCCAACATTCCTGAATGTAACTAGCTGACAATAGTGGCAAATTTGAAATAATCCTAGTGAAATTTCTACCGTCTTTTGTTTTGTTACATTGCAGCTTATCCGAATTTCTCCATATTGCTTTACTAAAATGGTAGTGACAGCCTGATATAGGTATTATAACAATAAGCTCATAATCGCACTTGAACTAATGCATGGACATATTTAGTTTTTCATTAATAAGATTGAAGAATCTTGTATATGTTTGTTGGGTTTTATTAGGTAACAAGGCGTATATTACTGGAATAATATTTTGTTTCGTCGACATTTGATTCCACATCTAAATGCAAGGTATACAATTGATAAAACGGAACTGGTGTGGCTTTAAAAGTTCCGTCCCCAAAATAAAAACTACCCAAAACAAAATGCTTGATAATATTTTTTGCTGCTTTACTGTATAATTAGAATTTTTTTCCTCTTTTCCGTCTTCGATTACCTCCAAACCTTTCAGCATTTTTTTTTTGTATTTTCACATCCTTTAGATTTTTATACACTAATTTATCCGTGCCCAAAAAACCGTTTTCTTGCCCTGTACATGCACATGCTATCTTGTATTGATTTGCATGTTGGTATGTCGACCTCAATTTTTTGGCAGTCGCATTATTTTTTAATATTTTCGAATTTAGACTCGTAGATACTTTGAATAGATTCAAAACTTTCGCAAACTGCTTGCTTGCACTCATTAATTGTTTTATAAATTTAGTTGTTCATAGAATTGGACATACACGTGTGCTGGCTTGATCTGGTTACTCGAGTCCGTGACTGGTCTAATGTAACCGAAGCGTTACATTGACTACGATTCGCACATCGCCAGTTACAAGTTTTACTCTTATTATTTGTACTTAAGTTGTACCGTAGGCCATTATATAACAAGGTTACTTTACCTTTTTAATTATTCAGGAATATCATACCCTCTTCCATTTCGAAATTAATACCGACACGCAAAAGCAATGATATTGAACCATCCAGAAACTGTCACAAGTAAAATATGACATTGATGTACTTAGTCAAGAGCTCTATGTATAAGTGGCCAGTATACATTTCAAGTTATATACTGGTATCTTTATGAAATAGTTTGTTTCCTGTTCAGGTATATAGAATGTGGCCAACATTTTTATAAACAATTGGCATGATTAACATTTTGCGTTACTGGCATTTTGCGTTTCTGGCATATTGCGTTTCTGGCTTTCTGCGTTTCTGGCTTTTTGTCTAACTGGCATTTTGCGTTCCTGACCACATGCGTAGATACGCTCCGTCCGCGCAATTTTCGTAAAAAGTAATATTACAGTTTGAAGACGTTTTAGTACGAATACTAATTCTAGATTAGAAACAATGAAGGCTTCAGTTTTCTAAGTATATGCGTTAACCGGTTCACTGTCCCTCCGATCACATACGGCACAATAACAATTGATTTGACCATATTTATGGACAATGAACCTGTTACTAACCCGATAAAGTTGGATCTGCCATGACAACGCAACACAAACTTAGGTTTTCCTAATCATAGATTCTGATATAAAAAGCAAATACCTATTAATGTTTGGCCTTTAGTATAGGTCTCGTAACTAACTATACATTTACTAGGTATAAGATAAGATATAAGATAAGATATAGTATAAGATTGATAAAGGGCGATAACTAACTTTGTATGTGATCCGTCTCCTTCCTCGAACGGATATTTTATGTATGTTAGTAGTATCTTAAGGATCAATGAAAATAGTAGCAACCAGTTTTGACTTCAAAACCCATGGGGTTACGAAAAAACTATTATTAGGTAATAAAAAAAATATTTTTGTGTCGTTACAAAACTGATATTTTAAGATACATTAAATAAAATCTGTTGATTTGGAGAGACGTTTTGACGCATCGTTCTTTTGCGTTGTAACAACTAAAGAGGGAAAAATAAGAATTGGCAAAGATAATTAATAAAGAGAATAATTAAAATGAAACAACTTTTACGGATCTACTCGCTTTTATTTTATAAATTACTTTTAATTATTGTTTATCCTGACGTTTCGAACCCTTTGCAGGATCCGTGGTCACAGGGAGACTGAGGTGTTGGTCGTCTTATAATTATACCCTCATTTAAATTTAATCAGGTGCGTTCCGTTTTACGCAGAAAGAGCTTACAGTATCTTTTGGTCTGGCAGTATGGTGTTGGGGCTGGGATTTAATATTTTATATGATAGGATCCAGGCTGGTGGTAAATTCTAACCATCTTCTCTATTGAAATTAGGATTTTTTTTTATTTCAATAGCCTCGCGTATCATCCTAGTGATGAATCGTTGTTCTCGAGCGAGTATTTGAGGTTTATCGATTCTGATGTAATGGTTGGGCCCCTCTAGAGCATGTTCGCATACTGCACACTTGTTTTCGCGCCTATGCTTGACGTCGGCTATGTGTTCTTTAACGCGGGTTCCTACACTTCTCTTTATTTGCCCTTCTTAATCTTGAAAGTATAAAAGCCTGATGCTATGCAAGATTTTAGACACGAGATAATCCGTCTACCGAGCGGAAGATGGAAATGCGCGACGGGTGCCATTTTAATTAATGTGATGCGCAGTGCTTTGCCTCCGACAACTAAGGGAATCCATAAAAACCGGAGGGGAGAGGGAGTCTCCATCTTGGTCACTGTAACGCTAATCAGTCAATTTAATCAAATCAATTATTGCATTCATGTCGTATAAAGCCTTCCGGTGCATAAGGTCCATAGTATCATTACGTCTATAGTAACAAAATGTCCATAGTATCATTACGTCTACAGTAACAAAATGTCCATAGTATCATTACGTCTACAGTAACAAAATGTCCATAGTATCATTACGTCTACAGTAACAAAATGTTCATAGTATCATTACGTCTACAGTAATAAAAAGTCCATAGTATCATTACGTCTACAGTAACAAAATGTCCATAGTATCATTACGTCTACAGTAACAAAACGTACCTTATGCACCGGAAGGGTATAAAGGTGTTACAAAGAAAATTTTGGAAACTCAAACATGAACCCTGTTAGGGTATTGCATATTCCGATTTACAATATTATGTATTAATTTAGTGTGCGGTATTCTACGATTACTCAAAAAAGGTTAAAGATTAAATTACCTGAAATAGTTGGCTGTCCCTATCAAATATCTATCACCGTATATACTCGTAGAAGAGAAACTTAAAAGGAATTTAAAGAAATCGATTGCTTTCATCAAATGAATTGAATGAAAATATCACAGTTAATGAATTCTCAGCGAGTGCTCTGCGAACAAACATCAATGAGGAAATTGTAATTTCTATCCACTGAGCTGAGCATTGACTTGCTCAATGAATTCTTACTTTAATACCGTTCTTTGTTAAAAATGGGAATAATTTCTCGCCAAGTAGACTTAACTTGAAATTACAAAATCAATTTAGTGTTGAAAGGTCATCTTGCCTCCGAAACAATGGTCCAATTGATTACATGGAATAATGTTTGTTGAGGCTCATCGTGAAGGATTAACAGTTTCCAGTCAATTGGAAAAGCTGATTATTTACTACAGTTTAGCGAAGTCGATTTGAACTAACCGTTTAGTTCAGTACAGGTATTTAAATTACTAAAGAACTTTGTTGAACTCGATATTAGCTTAATTATTTGCTACGTTGCACAATGCACAATGTTTGATCTTCTTCGATAATGATTATTCAGGTTAGATAAGTTGTGTGTTATTTTGATTAGTATCAGATCATTGATATTTGTTTTTCACATGGCCTGTGTACAGAATTGATAATATACCTAGATAGATATTATAACGTTAAAAAATATTAAAACTCGTGCAGCGGTCCAAAGTGCGATGTAAATAAAATAATAAAGTGCCTTTAATTTTGACAGTTTCAAAACGAATAACCAATGGATTGATCTGTATGTTGTTTGCGTAAATTGTAGAATATAACAACAAAGATGCAACGATCTTGAACCGCATTAAAAAACTGATTATTTTGGAACAATTATGTGTAATTTTAAATTTTTATTTACTTCATTGAATGTATGCTGTTTTCCAATATGATATTATTGTTTTATGGAATAAATGACTTATGTTTGTCCCTAGGCAATAACAGCGACACCACACAAAAAAAAATAGTTTCTGCACACACTTTTAGTTGTTGCGGCATAATTAATTTAACGCTATTTAATTATTTACGCATTTGAAGTGTCGGATCGAATTATGGGAGGTGGCAATGTTATTAATAGCGCATGCGCGAGTTATCACGAACTATTCGCGTAACGCAGGAGTGTCGGTTTCACGCGCGTAAGTATCAGTTCCACTATTTCCACGTATATAGGTGGTGTTGTGGATTACTTCGTGATTTAACTGCGTTTCAGATTAGGAGCTTGTGTACATTGTTGTCTTACATGATATTTTAAATAGTCTATACAAACCTTTTGTTATTAAATCTTACGATAGTGGATTTATCTATATTTTTAATAATACTATGACAGTCGCATCGCTACGGGCTTTGCTCCGCAAATCTCAATTGCTTACGATCTTTCTCTTGGTTTGAAAAGCTGGTTTTTCGATATCTCTTTGTTAAATTTTATTATACTACAACAATACTATACTATACAATCCAATGAATAGAATTAGAATATTATTTTCTCATGTCGTCCTCGTTTGGCTTTATTCTTATTTCCAACGATGACGATAATTCTCAAAATATATTTTGTAACATTTAGAGCAACTAGGTATAAAGCTATACTTGTTAAATCCACCCTGCGCTTGTGTGCACACGTGCTTTTGTTGTCGAGGCGCTTTGATAAAAGCCGGCTGGCTGATACCAACGAACTAATAACATCTGTATGTCTGTGACAGATAAGTTCAAGATCGTTCGTTCGCGCTATGAAACTGGAAATTCTTCTTTTCATTTTCTGTCTACTCCAACTCCAAGTCGATTTTTCAATTTCATACGTAGATAATTTTTTAAATAAATGCGACTTTAGAAATTTCTCTTTTTGGAATTTATTTCGACGGTATTAACACGAGAAGACTTCTTTTTTTGGTCCATAGTATGGACTTCTAGAATGGGACTCCCATCATTCATACCCCTAATGTTAAGATTCATACCACATCACTGATAAAACTTGTAATGACGTTCTATGTGCTGCAGCTTATCATTACTACATTACCGATGCACAAAATGTCTGCGTGAAATGAATGTTTTCTTAATTTAACTGTCAATAACCTGGTTTCGTGTGCTAACTTGAAGTCATCGGTAAAATCGAAAAGTCCTGTCTCGCTCCGCACACACAAAATGCAATTTATTTTATTTTTTATTTTTTTATAGTTAGCTCGACAAATGACTCCATCCCACCTGATGTTAAGTGGAAATGGAGTACAGACGCGAAGATAACTGGTGGTGTTTCATTATCTAGTTTCTCAGATGTAGTAACGTTTTTACAGGTGTGCTTCAATAAATTATTGAGCGAAGCTAAAGAAAGATCGATGCGTATGCGCCGATAGCAAGCAACGGCAGCTCGTTCACTCTGCCATTGATCCAAGACTGCGATTTGAAAAGAGAAAACGATCTTATGTGACGATGAATGCAAGATGATATTATATTGTAAAGTTAAATAAAAATAAAAATAACCATAATCGTTACTAAAATATGTTATGATTAATTTATTTAATTTACAGCGTTACCTGACCTGATGGTTCAATCGGACATCTTGAGCTACCTACCTATTTGAAAAAGTGTCTATCTGCTGTTTTGTGATATTTGTCAACTCATTTATGTTTTAATTATATTTTTTACACCATTTTGATTCCAACAAATTTTGTTATGAAAAACAATATTTCTAATGCGGCTCTTCGCGTTTCTGTTCCGAACTCCGATAAAGGTTACTTAATTGTTCCGCTCACTAATTTCGGCAGCTAATAACGTGCTATAATTTGTAGTAAGTAGTAATTATTGAAACAACATTATCTGTAACCATTAATATGCAAATTGGCAGAGTTTCGAAAAGAGGCGGTAGGTCATTGAACCTGCACCAGCCGGCGGGCGGCGGCCGCGCCAAGAGCGGGCTCCCTTCACCATCTACCCTCGCATCATATTAATCATTCTTTTAGCCGGTATTAGCTAATGTAGCTTCATTAGGAGCTCGCTAAAGAAGTTTAGCGATTATGTAGCTTATTCCTTCGGGCTTCATATTGTTATCCCTTAAACGATTTGTTGATGAGCTTCTCGGTTACCATTGGCTTTTGACGTGACCTAATGATCTTAATATTTCAATGGGGAATATCTATATTTTTGAATTAGCATTAATTTGTTTATGAAAAAAATATTTAATTTGCAGTACAATATCTGTGCAGCTGCAGTGTGTTAATTTTATAATGTAATCTAAAGTGTTACTTACATAATTTTATAATAGTATGTTTTATTTATTAACATATTCTTATTGCATTGTTTTGCTTTTCACCCGACTGCGTACAACAATCGTAGCAACTTACGATTATTGTCTTAACAATGACTAAACTTTTAAACATCTATTGTTATCTCTTGGGATTTAAATTAATCATAATATATTCAATTAATGTTTGCAACGCAAAATTAAAGTCAAACAAGCTCTAAACTTGTTTATTATTATTATTATTGAAATTGATAATGTTCGCTCTGCAGGCAGATCTGGCGTATTGATAACCCAATAAAAAAATTCCGGAGCTAAGTTAAATCGTCCGTGCTTCGTGATTAATAACACGATCGCCCTGTATGCCCCATTTCCGCTGAAACATCCATCTGTAACACTGAACATGACAGCTTAGAACAGTTTAAAAAAAATCCTTAAAATGGAATGTCATCTTTGAATTAGCAGCTGATGGCGCTAGCGCGTTCGCGTTCATATCTCGCAAGTTAAGCTATTATCGCAATGTAGATGCCGGCTCACCGGATGGGTGACCGTATTAAAGTGACTAAACCGCCTCTGTGATTAAGATCACCTGTCTCGGACCCAGAGGTCCCGGGTTCGATTCCCAACAGTAGGTACATGTTTGTGTTGGTTTGGTTGGTGGTAGGACTTTTATCCGCCTAGCCTTATTCAAATATGTCGTCATCATCATCATCATCTCAGCAAAAAGACGTCCACTGCTGGACAAAGGCCTCCCTCAAGGATCTCCACAAATACTTACCGGTTTTGTGCTGTTCGCATCCAGCGGCTTCCCGCGACCTTCACCAAATCGTCGGTCCACCTTGTTGGAGACCTGCCCACATTGCGTTTTCCGGTATGCGGAATGAAATAAAAAATATGTTGCCCTAACATAAATGTTTGTAGCATCGTTGTGTTTCGGCAGCTAGAGATAAGATAGCCAGTGCCTCAGTAGGTTAGGCTTTCGGGTGAAGTGCGCTTCCACCTTGGGCATTATCATCACTTAACATCGAGTGTGCTGAAAGCCAAATGCTTACCAAAAAATCTCGTCCAGGTTTCGTAAGCTGATGATCCTGGTGGATCTTAAGATAGCAGTCGATAAAGCGTATCAATCTGCTATTGTTCATGTGGAAAGGCCAGAGTTACCAGCAGATCGTTTATGAAGCTGATGGAGAATTAGCTATGTATGTGTCTGCGCCGTAATTGGGCATGAGCCAGCCGGGTCGATACGCGATGGCTCAGCGGCGAACGGCGGGAGCATTAATTATATTCATTAGCTACACCTTTTAGCGTCGCGAGGCTACGGCCGTGTAGGCTGGCCGACGTTCCGTTCTATACGATTACGTTATCGATCGGCAGGTTTCGAGTTGCATTCAATGACTACATTAATTGCTAATAGACAGAACTTTAATAGTACTTCGACACTTTGTGAAGCGACTTACAAAATACAATACTATTTTGTTGAAACAAATTGATTGAATTTTTTTTCAGTGAAGCAAGGCAACCATCTCAAAATTAAACAACGTTCGGGTAAATTAAGCACCTACTGAAAGATGAGAATCTAACGATATGAAAATACTTTGTTCAGCATATTTTTTTTAATTTTAATTTTTTTACCACTGTAATTGTAGTTTATTGTGCCCATATTGATCACAATATAATACGACCGCCTATAATCGAATGGAACTTCTGGCTCTGAGACGGGCCAGCTGTAGTTTATACTTTTATTTTTACAGTTACAGCTTAAAACCATCGAAAGGTAATAATTCAAAGTGTTACGTTATTTATATGTTATTCTTTACAGATTTGTACTTACCTACCACACTATACGCGTTGATGTACATAATGAACTTAGAGCTTGCAACTTATAACAATTGAACCAAACTTTTATTAGTCCCTTCTCGCACTAAGCTACTCATCGGTATTAATAGTTTTTACCTGATTTTGTCTTAACTATTTTTTTAAAGTTCAAATCTCAAACGGCCTTTTTAGCTTCACCGAACGTCAACTTATTTTGAGTAGTGTCGTGTAAGAAGGGACAGTCTTAATATTACAAGATATCATGTTTAATTTAATACAACTTGTTTTTAAATATAAAATCGCATTGGCGGTTGCATACACCGAGCGTCGTTAGCGTAAAGTCGCGACGCGTCTGGCTGTGTTTATTTTTTAAGTTGCTCGCAGATTTGTATGCGGAGTCGGGCATTTGCCGTGAATGCGCCGCTCGCTCGAGTGACGCCATTATTGCGCGCGGTGCACGGCACATTGTTGTGGAGTCGTCCACAATCGCAGCCTGCAGTATATACAACATAGCTTATGTCGTAATTGTAGTGAGAAGGTAACGCAGTGAAAATGGTGAAAGTCTGTTCCGATATGCGAGATAAAAATATGAGACAAAACCACTAAAATGTGTTATTGTAAACCATAAAACAACGCCAAGACACAAGACAGTTTCAGAAGTTTGTAGTGCAGCTTCCTGGCATGACATGGGAAAGTAGCTGGCCAACTGACTAAATAGTTTAGGAAATGTAAATGAAAAATATCTTATCTTTGATGTTTAAAATTGAACTGTGTACGATTGTTAGTTCATTATTAATGCAAAACTACCAATATAATCTAATATATAAAATTCTCGTGTCACAGTTTTCGTTGCCATACTCCTCCGAAACGGCTTGACCGATTTTGATGAAATTTTTTGTGCTTATCCGGTATCTATGAGAATCGGCCAACATCTATTTTTCATCCCCCTAAATGTTAGGGGTAGTCCACCCCTAAATTTTTTTTTATTTTTTAGACAAAATTTTTAATTTCTATTTTTTTATGATACAACATACAAAAATACATACAATCCTCAATTTTCACCCTTCTACGATCAACCCTTATTTGTGGTACGAAGTCCGCCGGGTCAGCTAGTATAATATAATATTGAAATGAAACAACTTTTACGGATCTACTCGCGTTTAACACTTTACTTTTTAATTAATGTTTATTCTTCTTTTTCGAACCCTTTGCATGGTCCGTGGTCATAGGGAGACTGAGGTGTTGGTCGTCTCATAATTAGTTAGTACAGTGCGAATCAAACTAAATAGCGGCTGTGAAGTTAGCCGTTATGCGTAGAAGTATGCCCCGCACCTTCCCCTCTTCCACCCGCTGACACCTAAATTAAGTATTGCGCAGCCACGTCTAACTTCACAGCCGCCAATTAGTTTGATTCGCACTGTAGCTTGTATACCCTCATTTAAATTTAATCAGGTGCGTACCGTTTTACGCAGAAGAGCTTACAGTGTATCTTTTGGTCTAGCAGTATGGTGTTCCACGCTGGTGGTAGATTCCAACCATCTTCTCTATTGAAATTAGGATGTTTTTTTAATTTCAATAGCCTCGCGTATCATCCTAGGGATGAATCGTTGTTCTAGCGAGTATTTGTGGTGTGTCAAACCTGATGTAATGGTTGGACTCCTTAGGGCATGTTCGCATACTGCAGACTTATTTTCCGTTTCGGTGCACGTATCCTGACTCCTCTGATGATCATTCCCAAAATTTACACTTACCAAAATAGCTATTCGGGTGTTACCCAATTCACCTATTTTGTACTGCTTACTTATCTCCTGAAATGATCACTTTTAAATTAATTATCCAATTCTCCTATTTTCTACTGCCTCTATCTGTCATTTCTTGAAATATGCACTTTTAAATTATTTACATACTAGCTTAATGTTCCCCAAATGCACACTTTTTATTTACATACCCACGACCTAGTACATTTTATGTGATTTGTTCAATGAAGCTGTTACGTAAGACTTCTTACCCTTTTAACCGCGGGGTAGGCTAACCGCGCGGTTCCGTTTTAATAACATGTATTTTAGTGGCGGTTAAGTGCGTACAATTACAAAATTCATATTAAAATTGAAAAGCGACTCGCCCCGCGCTTAACCGTTACCGTCAGTGCGTAAGAGTGCTTACTAAAATAAAATAATAATATCTTGGGCTTTTTCAGGAAAGAGTGAATTTTGGGAAGTGACCATCATAGGAGTCAGGAAACGTGCACCGAAACGTTATTTTCACGCCTATGCTTGACGTCGGCTATATGTTCTTTAACGCGGGTTCCTACACTGCTCTTTGTTTGCCCGATGTAAGAGAACATGCCCTAGCTAGAAGAACCCAACCATACATCAGATTTGATAAACCACAAATACTTACTCGCTAGAGAACAACGATTCATTCCTAGGATGATACGCGAGGCTATTGAAATTTAAAAAAAAACATCCTAATTTCAAAAGAGAAGATGGTTGGAATCTACCACCAGCCTGTGATCCCATCATACAAAATATTAAATCCCAGCCCCAACGCCATACTGCCAGACCAAAAGATACTGTGAGCTCTTTCTGCGTAAAACAGAACGCACCTGATTAAATTTAAATGAGGGTATACAAGCTACTATCTAACCATGAGACGACCAACACCTCAGTCTCCCTGTAACTACGAAACGTCAGGATAAACATTAATCATGAGTAATGTATAAAATAGAAACGCAAGTAGATCCGTAAAAGTTGTTTCATTTCAATTTTAATGATATTGAGCGCCTGATGGAAAGTAGCCGCGCAGCAGCAAATGGAGGCAAGGGCACCATCATCATTAACACCAGCTCACTTTATGTACCCACTGCTGTAAAGGGTTCGAAACGTCAGGGCAAACATTAATTAAAAAGTAATGTGTAAAATAAACGCGAGTAGATCCGTAAAAGTTGTTTTATTTCAATGTGTAGTATTTGCGTAAACTTTAGAAAACAATATAATATAGTACCAAAATTGCGAATAAGCGGTAATATAATAAAATGCCCTTCATTTTTACTTTTTAAAAGCCTAAACAGGATACGGTAGCTACTTAAAATAACATTTCTACTGTAAAATATAGAAAAATGTTACTTTTAAACGATTGCACCACCGCAACTTTCCTCTTACCGAGCTTGTATAATGAATGTCCTATTTAACGTTTGTAGATACTGCCCTAATTAGTGACCGAAAGTTAACGCAACTTACACCACAGCTATTCGGGGTCAGTCGCGACAGACAGGCGAGGCAGCGCCGTAAAACAAATCAATTACTCCGGTTTGGGTGTTAGCTCGCGGCCACGCCTGGCGCATCAATCAAACTGTCCTGCGATACTGGAATCACGCAGACGTCTGCTGGTGATCCATCGGTGCTGTGCGAAGCTCGTTTTAGGGGAGACAATCCATCCTTATAATATAGTATAGGATAAATAATAGACAGACAGAAATATTATGACGGCGACCTCTGTAGCCGAGTGGCTTGCACGCCGGACTTTAGACGGCGCTAACTCTGAGGTCCCGGGTTCGATTCCCGGTCGGGTCAATGTCGAAAACGAACTTTTCGATATTGTGTCGGGTCCGGGTGGTTGTGGTACCGTTCCTTCACGCCATTCCTTCATGAACCTATCAAGGTCCCAATAGGGCAGCGATCCACTGTCTAACAACAAACTGCACCTCAATTAAATCGAGAGCACATGTCTTCTTTGTTGGCTCACGTTAGTTCCACAATTCGAACATCTCATCACCTCCGTTTGTGGTGACGGTTCATTCGATAAATCGCCGTAGGATACTGCCGGTTCCATGTCCACATTTAAGCCTGGGTCATCATTATGAGCAGGTTCGGTGTCCGTAGTGTGTGTGCCAGGGTCAACGTAAAAGTAATCAACGGTGTCCATTGAAGTGCTTGGGTTGTCGGGAAACGAAAAATCGGGATCCATTGAGAAAAAACAAAGTAGTAGGCAAAGACAACACGAAAATAACACTCACGATGCAAAACAAACAAAGCGAATGACGCCGCCGGCCGGAACGCGCTTCCATGACAAATTAGGTGTAATGTTGCCATATTAAAAAACGATTTAATAGACAGTATGAAAATCGATTTATCGATAAAAAATTAAATCATCGATTTCAAGAATCGGCACGTTTATTACTTTTTTGTAATAAATATTTGAAAATAATAATTATAATCAATTAATAACAAAATGTTTTATTAATTTTCCATAATAAAACACGTAAAAATCTGCCATATATGGCATATACCAATAAACGACAAGGGTTTAATTGATGATTTTTTATCGATTTTAACTTTCAACTTATTACAATCGTATTCTGACAACGCTGAAAACTGTACCTACTAGGTTCTACACCAGAAATCAACATACATAATAACAAAAATAATATTTTAACCTTTTTACCGCCAACAACTTTTATAGAAGTTCGAGAGTTTCGTGCCGTCCACGCCAGCACTTCTATAGAAGTTCTTCTTTATACCTACTTTATTAAAATACATTTATACGTTGGCGTACAGCGGGACATCGCGTGCAGGATAGTTGGGCGGTGAAAAGATTAACAATGCCGATTGGTACAAAGATACTTTGAAGAACAATCAATAAAATAGAAAGAATAATATTGGTAAATTTGATTTTCTGATTAAATCCTGTTCACGAATGGCCTGAAGTGGACAATCCCCTTTCATAAACACACCTCAAGCGGTTTTTTAGATGTTAACGTCCAAAAAGTCGTCATTTTTATCACTGACTGACCTATAGATCAAAACTCTAACCCAGTTCCAGATGACCTAGAAAGTTCAAATTTGGCATCCAGATAGGTAGTTGGGTGAATACACAGGAATAAATCAGAAACTAGTAAATTTTTATCATTTTATTATAATTTTTCAATTAATTGTCTTAACCTTTTACCTTTTTAGATAGGTATACAATATAAACACAAAAATAATTAAAACTTAAAATATTGTACTTCAACTTAGTATTACCGTTATTACCTGGTTACTTTAATTTTTACTTTAACATTTTCAATAAAATTAATTTTCTGAGAAATACTTTTAGCTTGATTATATTTCTCCTTATTTTTTGTAGATATTTTTTATATACCATGTCAAACCCAATATCCACACTACGACGCTTACTTTTGCGGCATGAATTTCTCAAAAAATCGTCAATTTTTCTGTCGTTATGAATAGTTTTTCTTTTTCAGTTTGTTTATGAAGTCAAAGAGAGAATTACGTTATACTAGGCTCCACAAAGTAAATAATTCATTTAGAAGCCTGTGTGTATGTTTTTACAATAAAGTTCCAAGTAATATCCAAAAACTTAATATTAATAAATTTAAAATCACCATTAAAGAAAAGCTTATTATAAACTGTCTGATTACATTGAAGACAACAGCATGGGTTCAAAATGCTCCATTCACTCCAACAGGTATTTCTAATTAAAAATATTGTTAAGGTTTTTTAAACTGTGTAACTTGGTAACGGCATATAATTTTGTAAATGTTGTTACATATTATATTAAAGCTGTGGAGTTTCTTGCGCTCATTCTTCTCCACAGCTAAAAAATAGACGTCCCGAATGGGTAGGCGGTAAAAAAATTTTTGGACGATTCAAAAGCACTTTTCTAAAGTTTATTTGAATAAAAATATTTGACTTTGAAGGATTCCTGTGAATTTGCGAATTGATTCTATGATTCCAGCCCTCCACCACGTTATTAGCTCTGTGGCGTTTATCAGCCACACTTATTAAGTCCAAGAGGAATTTTGTGAGCCACTGCTTCTCGAAATATGTCTGAAATTTCGTTGCACTTTCATCTTTAGGACTTATCTCTAGAATGGATTGCCAGCCTTCCACCATTTTTGTTTTAATGATTTCAAACAGTCGTGCATAGGTTGTCTTTGTTTTGTTTGGTAACAAAGCAAATATAACCGGAACAACGTTTTTTACTTCACTGTTAGAGTTCAGGTCAATATGCAACGTCTAAATCCGTGCAAACGGTTTTGGGCAATACAAGAATGTACCGTCTCCGAAAAATACATTTGAACCTAATGTTTCAATCAGGATCCTCGAGATTTTCGAACTAAATATCAAAATCCGCTCCGTTTCACCGTCATCACTGATTAAGAAGTTTCTAGATAATACGTCGGGTATTACTATATCTTCCACATGCTTAAAATTCATGTTATCACATTAGAGATATTTTTTTCTTGCCCTGTACATTGCGTCCTGTTTTGTATAATTGTCGGTATGTCTCATGGCGTAGTATGTACCTCCAAATGGTTTTCAAGTATTTTTGGTATCGTGAACAGACCTCGGCATACCTCGGTTTTACATAAATTCATAGAAATATAAACTTTATTACTTATTTTAGGCTCTTGACAGCAATGCTCACTTCGCCGTATAATTTTGTTGGCCGAGTCCAATGTGATAGATACATTGCATTTTTCTCTTCGGTTAGAACATCTCCAGGCAGAGTAGTGTTGTTGGACTTGTTATTTGTACGAGTATTTTTATTATAGCCATGATCACTTTACAATAACGTGGGGTAATTTTCTAGTTTACGGTAAAAATTAGATCCTGGTTTCCAGACATATTCAACAAATTAATATTAATAATAATAATAAATTAATAATAAATTCGTTTATTTCCAGGCAACAATTTAAAGTTAAAAAATAACAGGCCCATAGAAAAATACCTTAAAAACTAACATATACATACCAATATCGTTTTTGTTAGTAATATACAAAAGTTAATCTATGTTAGTAGGTAATTATTTCGACACTTTCGGTGCCGCTTCGATGGCGCTCAAAGGTAGTCTTCCCACGAAAACGTCTGAACACCACTCCCTTCGGCCAGAAGTTTTCTCTCATGAAGGCGTCCAGCTTAGTTGATGGGACTCGCACCACAAATGCTTTGAAGCTAGTGTTGTGGCTCGACTCCAGTGGCTCCACCCTCAAAAGTAAGTTGGTCTTCGTTTGAATAGCAATCATTGATTGACGTACACACACTTGTCATGTAAAATAGCAATAATATTAATCTTAAGTGGCCAATAAACAATGAGTTAAAAACCTTTGTAGATAAAACGTAAGTTTCAAGTAGGTACTATTATTACCATAGATAGATAATTACTGTGATGTATGCTGTATGGGATATCTTGAATAATATAATATCAAAAACCGGTATACTTCGACGGTGGCAAACAAGCATACGTCCTGCCTAATAATCAGGCAGGACGTATGCTTGTAGCCTATGTATCCAAGCTGGTTTATAGCTGGTTAAAAAGCAAAACATTGGGACACAGCCAAAGCCTTTCTTTAATTTAATCGGTATTCAATTTTGGAGGAGGAATCAGGGGACTACGAAACGTTAATTTTTTTCCATTCATATAATCAGTCGACCTTAGTATTTCCTTGTAATAGCTTTAAAGAGAAGGGGCGGGAGATGATATGGCCAAGAAGTCGCGACCCTTAGCATTGAGGTACACGTTGCATAGAGAGAAAGACACACTCTTTTGCATTGAAATATAAAAAATGTCTGACGTTTCCTTAAAAACTATACCTACATGGTTGTTTGTTACGTTTAGCTTCTTAATGTATATTTTAACGTAGCAGCCGCAATAAATGCAATGGGTGAAGCTGACGTGGCCGCGGGATCGATCGTCGTGTGGCTTCCGCGCGGCCAACAATTACCACTTATTGCATTTCTATGTCAACCAAACGCCACTTACGGTCTTTAAGGCCGCTGGTAAATTCCCTGAGAACTCGCAAAACATTACCCTTAACGGCTTGAGCATAAACCGCGTTTCTAAATTTAAATATTTGGGACACTACCTTACCGATGACCTTAAAGATGATGTTGACATTGAGAGGGAACGGAGGGCGCTAGCGGTCAGAGGTAATATGTTGACTCGCAGATACTCCCGGTGCACTGAGCAGGTTAAAATAACGCTTTTTAAAGCTTATTGTCAGAGTTGCTACACGGGAAGTTTGTGGGTCAATCACACCAGAAGGTCGCTGGACGCCCTTCGCGTCCAATACAATAATATCTTTAGGATGATGTTGGGGCTGCCTCGCTTCTGTAGCGCATCGGGGATGTTTGCACACTATCGCACTGATGGCTTTAATGCCATTTTACGCAAAAAGACGGCATCCCTGATCCGGAGGGTGCGGGACAGTCCCATAGCATCCTGAGGACTATAGCTGAGAGGTTCTCTTCTCATTTATGGGAGAGTCTTATAAAGAAAGTTTTAAATTAATTCGTTTACTAACAATCTTTATGTATAGTACTACCAACTGATATGGATTAAGTTATCTGAAATAAATGGTTTTATTTATTTATTTATTTATTACGGAATTGTAAAAAATATTTGTTGTTAGCTCTTACGTGTAAGGTACACTGTCCTGTCTTTTTCATTTGTTCCATTTCAGTTAGCGATTACGTCTAACACACCCAAATGGTGAAATCGCGCCAAAATTTGGTGAGACCGTAAAATGTAACGCTCGTAGCTGGTTTATTACATCTTTTAGGACGTATCGAAGGCTCTATAAAAGAAACTGAGCGGAGAATAAAAAGGAAATGAGCCGCCGAGGCCGCGTGTTTCGTCGTTTTATTAAACTGCCGGGAAAATGTATCAAAGCCTCCGTTGTTACGGCAAAAGTCGAGAACACGTTTGACGAATATATCTGGAAGGTGTTAGGAACCTTTTATGTTGTCTGTGTCTTTTATGTGATGTTTTAGGTAAGGTTGCGCGTTATAGCTGCAGGCGATTCGAGTCATCTGCTCTGGTAGTTTAGCGGCGTGGCTGTTCGGGCCCCACGCCCGCGGCGCTGTTGCCTCCCTGCTCGACTCAATTGTTTTCTTTTTTTTTTGCAGCGCGGTTAAAAATGGAAATAGTAATAACAAGGGAGAACTTTTTTGTGGCCACTCGCTGTAATGTAAAAATTATTGCGACGCTTCCAAACGACCGCTGAGTTTTGACATCCCGTCTGCTTTCTGAGACGGTGAAATGAAGTTTTTGTAATTAAGTGGACTGAGACTCGGTGTTGTGACACTGTTTTTAAATACAGAAGCCCCTTTAGGATGTTAGGTACTGTAATGTACGGAACTTTGAATGGTCAACATGCAAGGCGAATGCGGGTCAGCATACGTTTTTGGCATCCACCCTCCGAAAGCTTGTGTGCTCGGGTTAGCCGATTCTCTATTAGCGCGTAGGGGTTACCCAGTTACCCTCACATAAGGTATTAGCTAATATGTGGTTACGGCTGGCCGGCCGCGCTCGCTCTGCTCATTGAGTGAATGTTTTATTCCTGTCTGCCTGCCTGGATGGAGCGGTTGGGCCGCCTATATAGCCCGTTTGATGCTAATTTGCCTTTCGAGAAATGGACTTTAAATCCACTTTAGGACAATCGTTCGGTTAGATTTTCATTCTGCACACATGTTTATAGGGACTGTATACGATATGAACGTACTTGATACTCTTGATGCTTTGTTTTGTAGGTTTTGTTGTAGAATTTACCTCAACTCAGTTTTATCCTTTAGTTTTACCAAAAATCGACCAATGCTTTTTCGCATAATAATATTTCCTTTTTGACTGTCCTACTTGAGCTCATAATTTCAGTGTTATAAATGGACTCTCAGTGTCTTTACTGTTCGTTTGTAGCTAGATGACATTAACTCTTTAATAATAAACAAATACTCCATTACAAATAAACAAAGAATAAGGTTCGAATAGTTATTCCGTGTTTTGTCTCTTTTACTCCAATTAGAAATGACGTTTACATGACAGGAACAAAACACGGAATAACTATTCAAACCTTATTTTTTGTTTATTTGCATGACACAAAGAATATAATATACAGGGCGTCCCACGGCCAGGCCATTTCCTCGTGTACCGAGTTCGATTCCCGGTACAACCATGCAATTATTTAAAAATGTATGAATGCAGTTTAAATTGTTTTTAAAATTAAAATAAAGTCTTCTTTCAATAAAATGTTCCATCTACAATAATTAAGGTACTTTCCCTCCATGTGGCATGGCCGTGGGACGCCCTGTATATATTGACGAATATATCTGGAACGAAGGTGTCAGGAACATTTTTGTTATACTTATATATATTTTACTGCTCATAGAGCAATGAATTTTTTTGAATTCGAGTTTATATTATAAGTTTAGGTAACTGAAGTACGTACTCAGAACCTTTTCCGAGCCGCAACATCACATTCCCAAGTGGGCATAATGATAGCCACCCTCTAAGAGATGGCATAAGAAGAAGTGACTTAGGGCCATTGGTGAGTTAATTTTGATGTAAGTATATATTTATTTTAATTTTTGGCAATGAATATTTGCTTTTCATTATTATTTGCAGTACCCTCTGATCATAACCATGGAACTTCCTTGCGTTCGGACAAAGTCTTTTTATGTAATTAATTCATAATAAAATAAGCACTTTCTATTTTTTTATAAATTAAAATGCGACCGCGTATTAAATTGTAATGGCTTTTGCCGCGTTTGTTATAATTTATATAAATTGTAGGTCATTAATCCCTTAATTTAGCAACCCGCGTTTACGTGTCCCGTTAAGCCCACTTCGAAAATCGAAGCGAAACTCACTTCGCTGTTCATGGCATCGTGTGCGATATGCGTAAATAGGTCTCAGCAACTGGCGCAGCTGTGTAACGCAAACGATTCGTTGTACTGTTGTCGCTCGCATCATCGCGGTACAGTTTTCAGGTGGCTATTATTTACGGGACAAAGCCACGGCAGCGATCATCTAATGAACTCCCGCCAAATTGCGAAGGGCCTGGTAAACGCTGTCTCTTTCCGTTTGCCGTCGCTGGTCGGATTATTCGCCAATTAGCTGTGACGACCTTTTCTGGTCATCAATCTTTTGTTTGAATTCAATTTTGATTGGTAAGGCTTACGCTCATTTGTTTATAATATTAATTAGCTTAAGTTTAAGGCGACGCATTGGAAATTTACGTGGCGGGATCTTGATTTTTCCCAACAATTACATAACATATGAAAGTGATATTTGATGACATGATTTTTTATTTAATGACTTCATTTTACTAGTTGCAGAAACACGATTTGTCAACTTTTATAACTGAGGAAAAAATATCAAAGTAACCTCTTTTAAAACATAGATTTGCATTTTACAAGCAAACCAGACCGATTTAAGGCGCGGGACACAGAAAAAAAATCTTTCCGTAAAAGCGGAAGTTGCAGGTATGAAAAGTAAAAAGAAAATAATTTTAAATGTATTTGTTTTTGTATCTGAGTTTTTAAAAAGCATTTGCCATTTTTCAGCAGTATTTTTAGATTTAAACACTTATTCGTTGCTTATTTTTTGCGGAAGAGACATTTGTCTGCGCCCCGTCTGCGTCTTAAGTCTGTTCTATGTGTCCAGCGCTTAAGCTTCTAAATTTTCTTAGTAGATTAGTCTTAACACACACTTCAATATGCTAGTTCATTTTTTTAAATAATTTGTAGTTTTATTTTGAAAAAAAATAACAGTTTTTTTATGGTACGGAGCGCAAACGCTCCGTATTAAATTATTTATTTATTTAATTATTATTATTTATTTAATTATTTTAAATGTTCGATTTAGGCTTGTTTCACGTTACTTTTCTTGTTATCGTCTAAGTCGTATATGTTTTTAAAGTCGTTGTCTTTTAAGAAACTTTTTACTTGCATATTTCTGACTTCGGGCTTAGTTATTTGCACGTAATTCGTTTCGCCATGTCGCAAGTAACTTATCTTTGTCATACCTACTTACTGCTAAATAAGTCATTGTACATAGCCTTTTGACTATAGTTAAAACTCTTTACTACATTTTTTTAAAGTTGAATCGATTGAAATCCAGTTGTCCTTCAGTTCATTATAAGTGGATCTATCGCATCGCAGCCAGTGTGGACCGGCGCGATGGTCCTTCAATTAACCGGCGATTGGTCCATCGCCCGTGTCCGGCACTAGTGCTCCCCATATCCACTCGATTGGCCCTATAGTTAATTTAACATCACTATTTTGATGCGTCCAATCCGTAGATATTTCAACTCTATGGTACATTACAAATAATTATACCTATTGAGAAAAGATAGGTAGATAGATAAATTATTTATTGCTCACACACAGATGGAAACAAAAAGAAAACAACAGTTACACATAAACTTAAAGCTGGTATGGGTAAATGCTACCTTATTGCTAACAGCGGTCTCCTCAAAAGAGTGACATTTTCAACTTGTTTTGAAGCGGACATGTTTCTGATTAACCTTCATCGTTCTTGCTTTAGTATAAATAAACTTGTTATGCCTTTAAAAGCCTAATTTGTATCATTCCTCGTTACGACAAAACTTCCGGGCTTCCCTTCCTTCTGTTTGATTTGATTATTTGTTTATTGTTGGATAGGTACTTTCATCAAAAATATTTGTATTCAGACTGCCGTTGACAGATTAAAAAATGTTTTAACTGTTAAAGCTCTTAGTCTAATTCCCATTGTACTGTATCGGAATGTTAATCTGATTAGCTGTGCTTGTGACTAATCGTATGGATTACATACCTACTAAAGTATGTTATAAAATATATAAAGATCTACTACAATATTGTACTTGTAATTATTTTCACGCATATCGAATTTGTATTCCGCAAGATATTAAACAGCCGACTCTGTGTCACTCGTTTGTCTATTCTATACTAATATTATAAAGAGAAAAGCTTTTTTTATTTTTGTATGTATGTTTGCAACGAATAAACTCAAAAAATACTGGACCGATTTAAAAAATTCTTTCACCATTAGAATGCTACATTTAGCGCTAAGTAACATTGGCTATATTTAAAAAAAATTAAAAAAATGTCCACCCGTGCGAAGCCAGGACGGGCCGCTAGTTTAGAGATAAAAAAGCACATCTAGATAGATATTTATTTATTCTCGATTCTTTCTTTCTTTATATGCACCTACTCCCCTATCACTCCTTACTATTGTTTTACTCTTCACCCAAGGTTGCCTGGAAGAGATTGCTATAAAGCAATAAGGCCGCCTACTTGTACTCTCTTCTCTGTCTATTGTCCTGTTTTGCAACTGTTTATTTCTTTGTGTGCAAATAAAGTGTTTATTATTGTTATTATTATCTAATTGAAAACAACCTTCACAAAATGTTTTCATTTCGATGTCTTTCTTTTTTTCCCTTAGCGGTTGCGCAGTACGCATATATCATTTGTACTTGCTTACTTGTATGAGTAGGTGCTGTTTGTAAATATATATTTTAAAGGTGAGTACAAAAACAGATAAAACTAACAGGTGGTTTACGGAGCAAGTTGAAACTCTGGTGTCAAATATGAAAAATATTATTTGTAAGTGTTTTTGTTACAGTTTACTGATAAGGACTTGGCCTTTCGTCTCACCTGATGTTAAGTGATGATAAGGTCGAAGGTGGAAACGCACTTCATCCAGAATCCTCAACTACTGAGGCACTGGCTATCTTATCTCTAGCTGCTAAACACAACAATGCTATAAACATTGATGCTATGGCAACATATTTTGATAACATTTTTCTCGCTCCAGCCTACATTAACCCACTGTAATATTTTTTTTGTAAGTTAAGAAGTTCACAAGACAATTTATTGAAAATATTAAACCTAACTAAACTACACTCTTTACATTACACTTTAGATGATATTGTGAGTATGCTCACGCTATGGCCCACATAATAAGGTGAATATAATATCTACTTGTCATTAAGAATACAGAAAGATATGATCGCACAGTCAGAACGTTACGCCTTTATTGTGTGTTCCGGTAATAAATGTGGGAGTTTTTACAACTGCCTTATTTATGTGGCGGATGAATGGCGCAGACAAGCTTTCAATGGTTCGCGAAATGAATTATTTATGTACCGGATTATGTGAGAGATGAGCCAGTTATTGTAATGCTCCGTCGACGTATGGCTGCCATTTATTTCTATAAAATAGACTCTGCTAGCTCGTTTACTGACGGTGGGTCAAGCGGTTAGGGACTCTGAATACGAAACCCATGGTCGATCCTGCAAGAGGTAGATACTTCACATAATAACATCACCAGCTTATTTTATGTCTCTACTGTTGTGGCACGAGCCTTATGGATATACTAGTGGACCCGGCGGACTTCGTACCGCTTTGACAGTTTCCATCAAGTGATTAAATTCTCTTTGGTTTCCATGACAACAAAACAAATAAATCATTTTGTATTGGAAAATAAAATTGTCGTTTTTAGTATACTTATAGTGTGATTTCCGTGGGAATATCGGGATAAAAACTATCCTATGTGTTAATCCAGGTTATAAACTATCTGTATGCCGAATTTCATCCAAATCCATCCATCCGTTGCAGCGTGAAGAAGGATCAAATATACAGATATACACACAAACTTTCGCATTTATAATATTAGTGTGATAGAGAGAACGAGCCATAAACCACCATGCGGGCCCTGTGGTGGTGGTTAACGACTGCTAATGCCGCCAGGGCTAACGGTTTTACTTGCTTAGCGAAGCACGGAAAAGCTTGAGATGAAAAAGTGTTGGTACCCCATCCGATGACCGGTCTTTGCGAAAGTTGCTTAACCTTAGCAAACGCAAACCGAGCTCCTCAACATTTGTGTAATGAAATTGCGGTGTCCGGGAGAGAAGCTCATTGAGCGCAGCCTACCAGCTTACGATTTAAGCACGTGCCAACTTGCCTTCTGAAGCACAGAGGAATCATAAATTTTTTGGTCACCCAGCATTTCAAAAGTTGCGTAGTATGCCAGATCGCTACTCGGACTCGCAACCCGCAGACCTGTTGCTACTCAGTGGAAGCCCATTTTATTTTACGTTTTATCTGCATCAGCATGGCTTAAGTCAACGTGATGACTACCCCAGTGAGCTCAATTTATACTTGATTACCAAATTTATTTCAACTATAATCCGAACAGTTAATATTTATGTATTGGACCGATTTTAAATCTTAAAATCTTATGTAATTTTCCACACATTTTCTAAAATGTTGTCTCCATAATAATAAATACCATATCATTTTAAAGTGTGCTCCAGCCCCTGCCAAGTGCTCCAACTTATCAACTTTGCAATCCCCTCGACGGCACACGGTGTCACTCGTAACTCCGAAGTTTGCCCCAAATACCCCTCCAGGGAAAGGTTCACTCGCTACTGAAGTCTACCTGATTTTACGACTGAATCCAGTTACAGCAAAGCTTATAATAATAAAAACCAACAAACCTTATAATAACACTTACTAAATTGCTGTAAAAATATATTAAGATCGGATATTGATGACGTAGTGTGGACATTGAATAAGGCTCCTTTGCTTACAAAGTAGATAGTGTTGATTTATTTCGGCGAGTTGAACAGAGCCATGATAACACATGAGTAAATACCCGAACAAGTCCAACGAGTTCAAGCTTCCTCAGAGCGCGCTGTTACAGGTGCACTACTCATAGCACAGCATATGTGTGCGCGACTTGTCACCGACGACGACGGACGGGTTCACGTACGCGCCGCGAGAGGACAAACCGCCCAACAAATATTTCAGTTCTATAAATGAAAATTATGCGAACCAAAGTTCTGTAAACATCGCATTGAAGTCACTTCAGTATTTAGAATGACTTACAGCCTCTTATTTTTATACAACATGTAGCCCCAATTTAAAGTCATATAGTAGTAATAGTAACTACTATATGACTATTTTTTATTACTATAACACAACTTTGTGTAGAAACAGCGACATTCAGTGTGTGGCGGCACACTACAAGTGGTCACTACAAGTGGTATAACCAGGGGTATGGTCTTATTAACGTCTATATGACTTTTACACCAACATCAATCGTATTAGAGTCGTGAGAACTACATTTAAGAGACCGCTGTTTAAGAGTGATAAAATGCACTCTTATTCGATCTTAAGCCAATTTTAAAACGTTTATACCATCGTTAAATGACTGAGTGTCGTATTACACTGTTTAAACTTGAGTAGTATTCACGTAGTATTACAATCATAGCTTCGATTTTTTATTGTTGAAAAAAGTAACGTATATGCTTCAAAATGAACAGATATACCTGGGCAAAAGTAAAAAGAAGTGGTGCTTTTAAAAGGAAAGTCAAAAATAACTATACTAAGCTTCTCACATCCAGTTCTGTTACATCGAATATTTCTCTACGTCAAGACAACCATGTTCAATCCGGAATTGGTTCCGTACAAGATTTTTTTATTAATACAAGAGAATTGAGTTCGGCACAGAGTGAGTCTGTACAAAATAATGAAACGTTAAACACAGAAAGTGTTACTCCTGCTTCAATAAGCATAGAACCAAAAGAAGACGAGATAGAGGAAATATTTGATAATCTTAGTCTCAGCGATAGCTCTGATTGTGAAAGCTCCAAAGTCGATAAAAATGATGTACTTCGTGATAATTTGAAGAAATGGGCATTTCATTTCAATGTTACTCAAGTTGCATTGAGAGAGCTAAATAAAATTCTGAACGACAGATTCCCTTATTCAGTTCCATTAGATCCACGGACACTTTTGAACAGTAATAATACGAAAATATCCACTATTCCAGTTGATTCCGGTCATTATTGGCATAATGGCCTTATTAATATGTTAAAAATGACTTTTATAAATTTAAACAATACACCACAGTGTATATCTCTTAATGTAAATATTGACGGCTTACCACTATTTAAAAGCTCGAAGCACCAAGTATGGCCAATATTGTGCAGCATTAATGAATACCCCAATATTCCACCACTGATTGTGGGAGTATATGAGGGCACAAATAAACCAATAGATTTAGACGCATATTTACAACCATTTATCAGTGAATTACTCGATCTTTACCGCAACAATTTAAAACTAACTTCACGACAAGGAATTGAAATATCAATTAGAGTAAAGTTGAGAGCTATAATATGCGATTCGCCTGCAAGAGCATTAATTAAAGGTACCAATTTAATCTATTTGTATGACTATAATTCAATATTTTGTTTGATATAAGTAATTTTATTGTGTTCTAAGTATTTGAGCTTTATAATTTTACTATTAATTATTTATTCTAGAAAATTACTTAGAAAATCAATAACTGTTAATACCTTATTTAAGTTCTAATATATTTAAACATGTTACAATGATATAATGCTGCACCTACACAAACTAATTATTACTGCGCCATTTGATTTTTTTAGGTGTAAGTAATTTTAACTCAAAGCATGGATGTCTAAAATGTCAAGTTGTTGGTGAATACTCCCATGTATCTCATACCGTTACATTTCAAGGGACAAATAGTCCAATGAGAAACGACGCAGACTTTCGAAGCAAAAAATATGGCAACCACCATAAACGTGATTCTCCTTTCCTCCAATTACCAATAGACATGATTGAAGATTTTCCGGTTGGAGATTCACTTCATTTGCTTGATTTAGGTATAATGAAGCGGTTACTGTTTGGATGGAGGGATGGTAGTCTGGGGAGACTAATTACCAAATGGTCAACTAGAGATATAGCAAAAGTGACACAATTTATACTGAACAGTCATGTGCCAAAAGAAATTCATAGGAATTTAAGAGGCCTACAAGATTTATCTAACTGGAAAGCTACAGAATATCGCACATTTCTGCTATATTTTAGTTTCATAATACTGAAGGATGTGCTAGCCAATGATCCATACCACCACTTCTTAAGTTTCTTTTGTGCAGTAACGATATGTTCAAGTAATCAACATTTTCATTTTCTTCCGGTTGCACAAGCGATGCTGATACAGTTTGTAGAGAATTTTGGAAATTATTACGGCCGTGAATATATAACTAGTAATATTCATAACTTGATTCATATAGTTCATGAAGTTAAGCGATTTGGTAATTTGCAAACATTCAATGCATATCCCTTTGAGAATAAATTAAGTTCTATTAAAAGAACAATAAGAAAAGGAAATAAACCTCTTGAACAAATTGCTAATCGACTAATGGAAAGGAATTATATAGAACTAGAGTGTTTAAGTAATATAACTGACAATGAAAACAAACCTATCGTTAAAACACATACATATAAAAAAGTTTCTATAAAAGAAATTCATCTGGACTCTTTTATTGTCTCAACTGATAACCAAAATAAGTGGTTTATAATGAACAACAATGATATTTTTGAGCTAATATCTATAGCGAATATTGAAGGAAATATAAATTTAATTGGGAATGTTATTCAAAATAGCACAGATGTTTTTGATGAGCCGATAAGGTCATCCTTTTTATATATATTTATGATAAATTGTAACAATATTAGGAGAATAGAAGTCACATTTAATATAACTGACATAAAGTGCAAATTAGTGACTACGGTATATGGCTCTATTATTTATTTTGTGCCACTGATTCATACTCTGAAGTAAAAGGTATAAATAAAACAGAAATATCGTAGTGGTTTGTTTTATTTTTTTATCTAATAATGTGATATAATCTTTATAATCCCAAGTTTAACATACATAATCATTTAAAATAAACATAGTACCTCGAATTAGTTACCTGCTACAGTATATGGCTTAATTATTTTAATTTTGGCCCACTTATGCCTAACCTGAAGTAACAGGTGTAAATAATAACAGAAATATTATAAAATCGACATAGTAACTCAAATAGTCAAGTGCCTAGCACAGTATAATTATAGCTCAATTTACTTTAATTTTGTACTACTTAGGTACACATACCCTGAAGTAACGGGTGTTAAATATAATAGGAATATCAAAGTAGTCGGTTTTATTTCTAATCAATAAATGTAGCATTATGTTTATAATCATAAGTTTAACAAGCATAATAATTATTTAAAATAGACTCGGTAACACAAATACTTAGTTAAGAACTTAGCTCAGCATAATTATGGCTCAGTTATTAACTTTGTACCCCTTATACACACCGCTCATACGGAAGAACAAAGTTACAATTGACAAAATTTTTAAAATGTAGTTAAAAACGCCAAAACGCTTGAAAGTCAGTCCTTAGTGAGTTCTTACGAATGAGAGACTACACTGACTACACTACACTGGTCGGATTTATTTCTATTCAATGTGTTACATTATCTTTATAATCACAATTCAACTCACATAGGTAATCATTTCAAAATAAACATAGTAACACCTTACTTTCTTTGGAACATAGCTTAAAACTAATATAATAAATAAAACAGGGTCATTTGTAAAAGGCATGTAAAATTAATAATATTATTTACGCGGATCAAAATAACTCCATAATATAAGTTAATGATGCTTTTATTGTCGATGCCATAATTCAGGTTTTTATAAGATTAAAGCATTGAGGACGTAATAATAACTTTTGGAACTTAGTTTGTTAATGAGTTCGATGAATTAGTAAATCTATGTTGATTATAAACCTAGGAGCTAAATTATTTATAATTGAAGCCGAGTAAAACTTTATTCTTATTCCGCTTTGTAAAGTTTCGAAAATCCGAGACACAATATGTAATTTTTTGATCTAAACAAATGCAACAAATTATGTTCTACAACAGTCCGATATTCGAACATTTCTATATTTATGGAAAACAACGTAAAAATCAATAAAATCTAAAATTATAACATATATACTTTTTCCAAAAATATTTTAATTTTGAGAAGGCGTACAACAAAAGCAGCAATCATTTGGAAAATAAAAATAGACAGCTTTTCACAACTTTGAAAATAACCCTGTTTAATGATTATAACCGAAATTATTTGTAATGAGATCAAAAAAATTAGACAATTAAAAAAAATTAAGTATTTTCTGGTTCGTTTGCGACCTGACTTCTTTTAATTTTTTTTTTCATTGTGGAATTGCGTACACGTTTAGCCGCATTACGTTTTACGGAATGACGCAAAACATTTTTAAAGAAATCCTCACAAATTGGCTTGCTAAATGTTTTGTCGTAATGGTTCACTATTTTAAGAAATAAATTAATTGTTTTTGGGTAAGCTTTAAAACAATGTTTAGGTTCTCCTTTTGTACCTCCTCCCCAAGAATAAAGCGTCATAAATTTCCTATCAAACATAGCGTCCACTAATGAATAAGCGTTGTTATAGCCACTTTTTTTGTCACTACAACAACATAGATAGTTCTTCAAAATATTTGGTTACCATTGTAGAATCTTCTAATAGTTCTTCGAAATCCATCAGTTCTTTTATATTCGTGATCGCTTTAAAACGTGATAACTCATCTTGTTGTACGTGTTGGGGTGGTCCCTGTGACCTCGCGAAAAATTCTTCAATTTTTGTATTTAGCAGAGCAAGGCCTTTAAGAATATGTTGCTGATTGTCAAACAGGACTTTTTGATTTTCTTGTATTGTGGTTAACATTATTTCTAGGTGGACCCCATTTTGTGGCGATTCTGATGATGATATGATATTCGGGAGAGGTTGACTTAAATCCGGCTGTAACATTTCATCTTGTTTATTATCTTGAACTATTGGAGTGATTGAAGTTATTTTCTGAAAATAAATACGATATTTCATATAAATAATGACCGGGAAATAAACACAGACTACGTTGGAAGAAGCTAGAAGTTACCCACGTATATAAATCGTATCATAAATAGAAATTCACGAATAATAGTACACGTTCTTATACCGCTAATATAATAGGTGGGTGCATTTAGAAGTTTACCTAAGTAACTAACCTGTGTGTGATTTTGTTTATTGATGTTGTTCAAATCTTCAGGTGCGACTGCATTAGATTCCGTCCACATTATTGAGAATGAGTCCTCAACCACTATAATTGAGGGTGCGTTTTTTTCCGTAATCAATGAAGATGAATCTGTAGCCGCTGTAACCACTACCGTATCGTCTGCCATTTCCATAGATGATTCTTGAGCCACCATAATAATTGAGCTTGCGTTTTCTGCCGGAATCAATGAAGATGAATCCGTAGCCACCATAACCACTTCCATATCGTTTGCCATCTTCATAATAGGTGATTTTTCAGCCACTACAACTGAGGATGTTTCTTCAGCCACCTTCCGCAAAGATGAGTCTTAAACCGCCATAGCTGAAGTTGCGCCCGCCGGTGGCATTGGGCATGATTCTTCATTTAATTTACTTTTCTAAAAAATAAACGAAGTAGGTACAAATTAATTACAGCCGTTTCAAAAATTAACAAAGTCTTTTTTGATGCAAGAAAACAAAACTACCTATATTTACGCAGCACCTACTAACCCGTAAAAATAATTTTATTTCAGTTATGAATCGCGATAGCATAAGATACTATGATAGCATAAGATGAACACATTTTTGAAGCAATTAAATGGTAGCTACTTCTATCAATTCGATAGACTTGATAATAATATTGATAATATTGTACTATATATTGATAGGTATCTACATAATAAATATAAAATAAACCAACTAACCTGTATACATTTTTCTGCCAAATTATTTAAATTGAATGTAATAGAAGTTTTTTTTTGTGGGCACTCGTTTTCTTTTTCGTCTGTATCTGTGTAGTCAGACATCACAGCGACCTCCTCCTCTGCAGTTTTATAATTTAAAATATTGTCCCGTTTTAGTATGCAAGGTAAGCACTTCCAATCTGATTGAGGTGTGGAATTCTCATTTTTCTTTAATGACATCAAATTTTTTTTTGGCCAATATAAATTACCATCACTTTCCCATAATGAAGGAACTGATGCAATTAATCTTCTTCCACGTTCTATTGTTTCAATGATTTTATATGGCATTTTGCTGAATCACCTGTAATAAAAGTTATAATTACCTACATTGTATCAACCAAAATGTTTGCAATACCTATAGTTGCACTATTAGTTAAATATAACATAATAAAGCATTATACTACAGATTCGTTAAGACTTCGCGGCGCCCGACGAGATACTCACTTTTTCACTATCTAAAACAAACTGAGCGAGCGCCGCCGCCCGCGCCGGCCGGCCGGCTAGGCAGTTGAGCGACTAGCGCGTGGAGTGAACTAGCCAATCAGCGAAGAGAAACTCGATTGGCTACAAAATACGAATATACCTACAGGACTAGCGAGGTGTTTCGGTATTGCTTAATGTATTTGATTTCAAAATAAAATAATGTAGGTATAGATTCGATTATTACCTTTTCTACATAATGTAAACTCACAAATATTACCTCTTTATTATATAATTGTTATTAGGTATAGGTAGATGAATAAGTCTTGTTAAAAAAACGTTTTTAATTACAATATTCACATTCATCCTCTGGGTAATGATCGTATATGGCAAATAAAGTACATCTTGAGCACCAGAAAAAAATATAATTTATCATATATTTAACAGTTTCCTCTGTCAGTATGAAATGTGCAGGTTTGGTTTCGTCGTTAGTTATCAGAAATCCGCAACCAAAACAACGGTCCGAGAGTATAAAGTGTGTAGATGTCCATGGCCATCTCAAACCCAAACGTATCAATGCGATGAAATCCTATTTGGTTAAAAACTTATCGATGCCAATTATATCACATATCATTTTGTATAATATCCGGGTCCACCTATAAATAAACACCCGTTTAGTTATGTAAGTAGGTACTTAGTAAAAATCTTTTCAATTCACTTCATTATATAGAACTATTGTTAGAAAATTAGTTTTTAAGCATGAGCTTCTCTTTAAAGGAACCCTATTTTGTTTAATATGGTTGACAATATTGATTGAAGAAACGAACTGCCCAGTAATTAATCGTGTAGACGTTGTACTATGGTTATAGTTTTAACTACAAGTCTTAAGAAGGTAACTGTTACAACGTTCATTTAAAAAGTTTTTAAATTACTTTCTAATTTAAGGAATTTAGGTGGCGCGTTAGTTAAATTGTGAGAACTAGCTCATATTACCCGATAACACTAATTTCCCAACAGATTGAATGGACCAGACACGAGTTTCAAGACATAACATATAAGAAATTTCTGTACTCACCTTTCAATGACCAAATTTCTGACACAAATAAAATAATGTCTGTCATAAATTGTGAGTTTTAGTTTACGACATTTATTTCATCACTTCACAACAAAATCCTGTTTAAAAACGGTAAACACGACTCATATTCAACAAAATGCCGTAAAGGAATGGTCATAAACACCATTACTCGATGAAACATGGGTTTCACGACGACTACACGACCACTACATGACTAACTAGTGGTTTACACGACCGTTACATCACTCTTTTGAGACACTGATCCGTATAAAATGGGCCTTTTCTCGGTCGTTTCGACGTTATAGAGACGTTCTTACGGCAAGCTTATGGGACCAAAAGTAGAAATCAGCACGTCGTGGCGACCTTGCAAATGTTTGTTGGGCGGTTTACACCGTCAGACAATCTCGGTGAGTGTCACACGCGTTGTTTCGTGTTGTGAACTGTCATCGCTTGTAAAATATTAAAATGACTGTACAGTTTTGATCTGCCATGTGAGTGTTTTCCAATTCAGTATTTAAAGACTTAATGTCAGATTAGAATTTATCTACACCTGAAAAATAAAAAAAACAAGTTATTGAAAAGCAAAAACAATACAAAGAAAATATGTAGTGTAAGTAATTCATAAATTTATAAAAAAAAAAATCATTTTTCCTTTACCTTATCGTCATGTGGCAACCCTACCAAATAAAGTAGGTATAAATTTTGCACGCTTTATGGAAGCTTGGACTTTTTTCGGGTATTTACTCATGTGACGATAGCATCACGGGGTGCATGTTCGAATCCCGCTCGTGGAAAATTTTCAACACTTTTCAAATAGCATTGTTGTGTTCCGGCAGCTAGAGTTAAGATAGCCAGTGCCTCAGTAGTTGAGGATTCCTGGTGGAGTGCGCTTCCACCTTCGGCCTTATCATCACTTAACATTAGGTCAGACGAAGGCCAAATGTTTACCCATAAAAAAATAAAACAAAGAATTTGAAGAGTTGTCCGAAACTCGGAGCCGCCGCGTCCACCGCGCGTTGACTTCAGCCATTGTTTAAAAGTAGTCGCATTTCTAATTGGATCCCCTTGAGGAGCTTTTGTTTCATCGTCTTTAGTGAGTCCAATCCTAAGGATGCTGAGAATCTCGGAACGCCGGCCGATCCTACTTTACAATTAAAATGAAATAAGTAGCAATGTGAAATTAGACTGTGCTACAAGCTTTTGCTGATTTGTTTAATTTTCCTTTTTTGTGTTTGAAAGTATTGTTACAAATTGAGGTTTTGTTTCATCGATAGCGATGATCCCTTACATGAAATAAAAGACTTGCTGCTCTGGATTACGTTATATTTGACTGATGTTATTTAGAACAGTAGATTTATTAAGATATATGTAAACTGTACTGAATGATGAAAACATTATCATCGTTTTTATCATGCTATCTAATCATACAATTTTATTATCATTCATTATCATTACACCTAATTGATGTCCGCTTTAGCATATCAGTCTTTACTTCCAACATGACATGACATTACAAAACTGTTGTTTTTAACATTCTAAGCGAGACGATGAAGTATCTTAAGAATTATGATCCTCATTAAAAATTTTAGTAAATACCTGCGACAATATTATTATATACTTCTTATCTGTTTTTGCAAATGTATACTTACTATGTGAAACAAAATCTTTTTCACTTCTCATGCTCGTAAAGTTGTTCTTTATGTCGAGAGAAGGCTGTATAAAATGAGTTTTTATGCTCTTGTGCCATCGATTTAGAATTCTAAATCGATGTCTTGTGCATAAAGTAATTTCTTCTTTTAAGACTAAGGCAATTAGGCCATACAGCCACATACACAATACACCTTCACTTAATTGATATATTTTTCTGAGATTTAGGTTATATCTTAATTTAATTACGACATATGTATTACTATCTAAATACAAATTTACGATTAATGCAGGCTTAATGAACGTCACATAGTTGGAAGAAAAAAAAAAATTAGGAAAAATTGTGTAGAGGGAAGCTAATTATTCGTCAAACAAAACTAGAAACTAACTAAATTTGTTGTGTTGCGGTTTGTTTTATTTCCTTGCAATCGAAGTGAAAAGCAGAGTGTAAAACTCGAGTATAAAACCCATTTTACCCTCCTCGACGTGACTAGCCACTATATGCACGTCTCGGGTAAAATGGCTCGTTTTATGTCCTTGTTGTACAATCTACTATTTTATTAATTTATATGAAAGCCTTTTCCTGTCGAATGTCAAAAGGTAAATGATGTATCCGCACAGAAATATCGATCTGACTAGTTGACTGCGAGAATGGCTGTTCCATAATCGCTATAGAACGGGGAAGTGGATGAAGGGATTGGCTCGACGTTCAGATTTAGCCGTAGATACATATTGAGACGCGCTGCTACATTTACTACGAGCTACGGGCGGCGAGCGTCGTAGCTGATTCGTAGCGATTCTGGTGAATACACTTGTTTGTACTAGTGACCGCCCAGTGGCCTAATACTCGACCGTATTTCATAAATATACAATGTTTATACAATGTAATGTAACACATTATACATACATTTCATCTTTCGTCACTCCTTCTCCATGTCAACTTTAACTATAGGTACCAATTCTCACACACCTCCGCGTGCAATGTGCTTAAAAACGGGTACAAAGTTATCGTTTCACTTATTAATGTAGTATAGATTGTCAGCGTATTTATACACTTATTCTAATTAAATCTTATTAAACGTTCTGTGGAATCAACTAAAACAGTAGTTAGTTGCCAACATTTTATTAAGAAATGATAATTATAACTTGCCAAACGTCATTACTCCGCGGCATGCAGAAGCAAGCTGTATTTGTGTAGTGTAAGTTATATTCTTTAATTAAATACAAAGGTTGTATTAGTCTGATTATTTCATGACTTGGAGTGTCTCTGTAAGTGGAGTAAACGATTGCTGTTAAATAAATAATTATAAATTTTGAAATTGAATTAAATGAAATATATTTATTAGAACACAGTATAAACTTATGTGAAACAAAACAAACCAAATAATAATTAGAAAGTGTGTTCTAAAAGGACTTTTATTAGTTATTCAAAGATATTTTAGAGTTTACTTTGTTGATTAAGTAGGAAATAGATAGCTGTCTCGTAAATCGAGTTCGTAGTTTGTGATGGCTCTCTTGACACTTGTTTAGTGGTCGTAGGCACGAGCTTTTGGAACGTTGACATATATGTGATGAGGTCCTTCGGTCATATTTAATTAATGGTTTAACAGGTCATAATATTTAAAGAAGCTTTTATTAACTCAAATGGAAAAAAGGGTAACACAAATAAAGGAGTATTTTGATCATCATAAGTATGAACTTGTCTACAACGAATACTTATTTGTATTATCTGGTGTTAAGATTCAGAATACCACTGGCCACCACTCAATTCAATACCAATGTCTGCCACCGTTAGTATTTATTTGCTTAGATGTGGTTCGGTATTAAGAGTACTGGATCCAGTGACATTACAAGGCACAAAAGGTTCCGTTCCTGTTTCTATCATCATCAGCAGCCTATATTATAGTCCACTGCTGGATATACATCTCTCCAAGTGCACGCCATTGAGTACGATCCGCTTCTGTTTGTATGCCTGATACCACGCCTGTGCACAGGTATCACGATACCTTGTCTCTTTTGATGAGCTCGATAATGCAGTGGTTATTACGCTTGGTCTGCGATTGCTAAAGTTAAGCCACTTTTACAAAGACCAGTTATCGAATGGGTGACCAAAAATTTTTATCTCGAGGTCCCAGCTGCATAAGCATATCAGTCTTTAACAACCATCGTACCGTACTGGGTTTACGTTGTGGTTCATGACACGTTTACCGTGTGGTGTTTCCACCCATAGGGGAAGTCTCGCGCCCAGAAGTGGGTACATAAAGTGAGCTGGTGTTGATGATGATGGTGCCCTTGCCTCCATTTGCTGCTGCGCGGCTACTTTCCATCAGGCGCTCAATATCATTAAAATTGAAATGAAACAACTTTTACGGATCTACTTGCGTTTCTATTTTATACATTACTTATGATTAATGTTTATCCTGACGTTTCGTGGTTACAGGGAGACTGAGGTGTTGGTCGTCTCATGGTTAGTTAGTAGCTTATATACCCTCATTTAAATTTAATCGGTGCGTTCCGTTTTACGCAGAAAGAGCTTACAGTATCTTTTGGTCTGTGACAGTATGGTGTTGGGGCTGAGATTTAATATTTTGTTTGATGGGATCCCAGGCTGGTGGTAAATTCCAACCATCTTCTCTATTGAAATTAGGATGTTTTTTAATTTCAATAGCCACGCGTATCATCCTAGGGATGAATCGTTGTTCTCGAGCCAGTATTTAAGGTTTATCAAGTAATGTATAAAATAAACGCGAGTAGATCCGTAAAAGTTGTTTCATTTCAATGTGTAGTGTTCGCGTAAACTTTAGAAAACAATATTATTAAAAATTTTCTTACTAGGTCAGTCTTTTCATGACTCAAGTAATTCATTGGTCACAAAGTCGCAATTGTAAGTTAAACTGTAGAGCGACGAGCGGAGCAAATGTCGCCGGTTCTGGCGCAACAATTCCACAGAATAAAAGGCTGTCGCGCGACTTTGTGCTAAGTTGGTGCGGAATAAAAATGCGTCGGCGCGCTAATGAGACTGTGTAAACATTTGCTTCCGAGCGTTGCTTTGGTCGCTTCAATGTTTTATTGTGTTGTCGCCGAGCTACTAATCGTTTGCGCCTGTAACTGGTTTAATTTTTTCAAGGGTTTGTGTGTGAGTCGCTAATTAATGCAATTTTACTAAGGTAAGCTGAGGCTGACATTGTTAGTCATTAGAGTGGTTTACCGTAACTGTAATATTATATTCATAATGATAGTGAGTGGTGATAAGCCTGAAGAGGAAAGCGCACGTACACAACAATGAAAATTATTTTTAAGAAACTAGTTATCTGGACGTTCCGTTGGTCCATCGACTAGACTACTGAACGAAGTTTCTTGTATTTATTGCAAATAATAATGTTTCTTCGAAACCTTGAATTCACTCAAAGTCAGTTGGAGTTTGGACTCTTCCTGACGAGACAAGGCCTTGCGAGTCTTCATAACGATATAATTTGGAACAAAAGAAAGTTAAAACAAATCTGATTTAGAACTAAAGTTTTGAAATCTAAAGAACTGTCAAAGTAAACTAACAGAGGTTATGTTTATGTTTTATAAAGTGTAAGTTTTAATTTAAATAAATACGTATTAAAGCAACTACGGTTATATAATTAACAATGAAATTATTCTTATTAATTAGGTTAAATGAGAAACAAGGGTACCTTGAAGATGACAATGATTCACATAGGTGCCGGTAACTGTAACTTTAATAGATTTACTATTTATTAACTGCAAATTTTACTTAAATTACACTGTAAACAATGTACAATATCGGTACAAAAACCCAAAAACCACGAGGGGAATTAATAAAAACTCCACACTCAGAACGGAGGCTAACATTATTGTTAACTGACAATTACTTTTTATTTTTAACAAAACACTTTAATAGCGCGATTCACAACACATTAACACGGCGCTATCTCTTGGTGAAAACTCGAACTAAACATTCAACAAAAAATATGTACACCACTGATTTATAACTTAATTTAACGAATGAATTGGTAATTGGCCTTTAATTGGGTAGAATTATATTTTTGTTTCAATAATTTCACAGAGACATTCAAATCAGCTGTTAGCGGAAATGTTGCCACTGATAAAAAAAACCATCATCATCATATCAGCCCGCATCAGTCCACTGCTGGGCATAGGCCTCTCCCAATACATGCCCCGAGTCCAATCTTCGGCTTTTTTACTCACTTTTGTCTTTTCCATGCTTATTAATAAGTAAAAAGCCTATAACTGGCCCACTGCTGGGCAAGAGGGTTCATCATTTAAATCAAGTCATCGCTAATACAGATGGGTCCACGCTTGCCAATTGCGGGTTGGTGACCTCAAACCCGGGCGATACGAAACACTTTGCCTGACCTGGGAATCGAACCCGGGACCTTCGGGTATCGGGCCGAGCGATTTGCCACTTTGCAACCGAGGCGTTATAGACTTGATAATAATTTAAGAAACAACAACACATTGAGTTACTTTCAAACACAGCATCCTACGCAGTTTGTGTCCTCCCGGCATCGGCAGGCTGCCCAAACAAAAAGGTTTACACCCTTGAAACAGTTCGCAATACTTTTACGACGCTACTTTGCTCGCTATCTTAAACTTTAGCGCTGGTTCTCGCTCGTACCTTTTTATACGATGCCTGAAGTGGCCTGAACTTTGCCCACGAGCTGCCATACCGACCGCTTGCTTTCTAACAAAGCTTTTACAAATGAAAGGTCTTATTATATGTATATTTAATGGACAATAATCATTATCATAATTCTAAACGTACCTTGACCAAGCTTAGACCTTCGCACAGACACCATAGCACGAAAGATAGGACCATAAGTCCCATAAGCCACCATGCTACTGGCCCACTGTAGGGCTTTAACAACTGACATCTAACAACAACGACCGGGACCAACTGGGTTAGCGTAGGTACCTTCCGAAACGGGGATCTAAAGATATTTTAATTTGATCACCATTCCGCTGACACGGCATTGCGGAATTTGCTTGACTTGTAGGGATCGCACGCAACCATCGTAAGTCACTACCATCGAGATCCTTAATACTTGATTATGATATTTTATTAGTTGTAATCAATGTTAGTTCTAATTCTAAACAGTTAATTAACCTCCCATCTGCGGCGAGCACTGGTCAGTGCCCTAAACAATTAAATTCTATTGTGTCTGTATTCACAGCAGACGGAAGGGTCTCTATACTATACTGTGGTTTGACGGATACATACAGTATTTTTGATTGCTACGCATCAAAACGAAGTAGACTACAATGAAGCAACACATTGTTTTTAATTGAAAACACAATGTAAGTGCTGGGTGCGTGAGTACTCTTATTTTATTATATAAAGGTAATTATTCGAACAGGTACATCCGTTTAGACAATTGTGGCTGGAATGGGAGCTGGCGCGTGCCACACACTGCCTTAATTAAGGTGTTCCATTACGCCCAACGCATGCATTTGTATGTATAATTCAATGGTAAACACTTAACATGGTTATGTACAAAGTGAAAATTAACATAGAAGAAGGTAGCCAGTACCTACTGCCTTATAACATAATGTTTATTTACTTACAGAAAGATTTAACGTAATAATTCAACAAGCTACTGTTCACTTATTGTTTTCTGAAGTGTACGCAAACACTACACATTGAAATAAGACACTTTTACGGATTGACTCGAGTTGGATTCGTTAGGATAAAACTAAAGAATAAAGATTAAAATAATTTTAAACCACTGATGATGAAAAGCAGTTTGGCGATTTACTCTTGTATTATTCTTATTTTTTAACATAAAGTTAATTAATTGTGTGGTTAAGGTTCCACTGGCAAGTAGCTATGGAACGCTTCCTAATTATTTTTACTAGATGAAATATGATATATGAGTGGACTGTATTTTTTAAGAGGTTTGGTTCAGCTCGGATCCACAACTAAGGTAATTAAGCCTCGTTCAGTAAAACCTGAGATTAATTAGAAAACACCAAAAAAACATCATGGGCAAGGCACTTGTACCAAGATTTAAGGGAAGGTTATATGGGAAAAAACACTCACTGTTGCTGCAGATGAGATCCAGTTCACCACTCTTCACAATTACCACAATCATAAGCAGGCATGCTGTATTTAGTGTATCGATATATCCAATTATAAGAATAAAGTGTTTTTGGAAGAAGATTAGCTTGATTTACTTAGATTTTTAAAACACTGTCGCGTAGGCGAGGTCAGCCATTGCAATCTGTTGCACACGGAGCGACGGACCGAGACGTTATTTTGTCAGGAGAGGGTAGGAAGAACCTCATACAAGTGCGTAGTATCAAAATATAATTAAAAATGACGGTATGCTAAGTAATTTATGAACGAGACTCAACATTAATAATGCGCGAATCAACAATATTCCTGTTATCCAATCCAGAAAAAATTAACACTTATAAAATTTTTTTTTGACAGTTTAATTATAACAGCGTAGATTCTGATTTCCACTTCGTAATCTTTTCATTTTACTAATTTTGCATTCAACATGAATTGCCGGTAAGGAGTTTAATAAGCCACTATCAATACTAGATTTTGTCAAACATAGCTGAAATTACAACTTATCCAAAGAAGTAAGTATACGGAAACAAGACAATGTATTTCTAACAAACGTCAGCATTAGTGTAGTTCCATGCCGCGGGTATGGGGGATGTTTTCAGGCCCAATGGGCGATGAGTAAGTAAGCGCTCGGCTGGTTTATTTTTACACCCGGATCTGTGAGCCGGGGTTTGTTACAACTTATTCCCGGAAAGCCTAGTTGTTGTAGCTCCGTGTCGATATCTGTTGGCTGCTTATTTATATATTTTTCGTAACAGAGTAGCTTTGATTTACCATTTTATAATAGTTATATATAGTGCCATCTTCATAACTGATGATATCAGTATACAAAATTTTCTGCGATCTCATATAGGTTGTTTTAATTGGCGATAACTAAGCCCAGTCCACTTTTTGATGTCGTCCAGCCATTAACGTCGCTAAAGTCCCAGAGCTCTCTCTTTTCCGAAATTTTTCCAACTTTTGGTTTTTTATTTATTTTTGTAACTGCCTATATTTTACTATAACTCTTTGTCAATTTGTCTGTATATCTGTCTTTTTTTGTGGGCAAATAAAGTTTATATTACTAATTTATTATTTAGTTTTTAATCATGCAGGCTATTCCTTGAAATCATTATTTACAGTGGCTTTGCTTGCGTAAACTTGTCGTAAGCGCTACGGGCTGTGATCTATATCTCTGAAACTGTTTGACATTGTCGTATATTCAATTTATTTTATTTTTTCCTTTTTTGGGTGCCTATGTTTGTGTACTATTTTGTTATTATATTTATTGACGGTGTGTGTGTATGATGGATAAGGTACAAAATAATTAGTTTATGGAATAGAAGTTTCGCAAGTTTTTAATATTTATTAAAAAGATTCTAAAAGTATAATGATGGTTTGGTTTAGCAGAAATGTATACACAATAAAACTAAAGAAATAAGGAAAAACGGTATGTTAGGAAGAAATTGGAACGAAGCGAACCGGTCTATTTTTAATAGTGCCGTAAGCTCGCTTGTACGAGTATTTGTGAGAGGCAGCCAAATCGCTGGCGCTGAACACCGGATGCTGGCCGTTGGCGCGGGTCACGGGTCACGGGTCACGGCACAATACCCAGCTTTATTAAAAGCTCGCAAACTATGTACAAGCTTATTGCTTCTCGACATTTTATTTTGTTGAACAAGTAAAATAAAAGGAGTCAATTAGCGAATCTCGGAACACTCCGAGCGTTGGTGGTGCGAGATTCCGTGTCCGTGAAAGGTTTCTATGTGCGTCGCTCGAGTGCGTCTGTATGGAGCTTACCTCCAGTAGTCTCCTTATGCAGGGGTTGCGAGCTGACCGTTTCATTATGAAAGTGTCTAGTCTGCCACCAGTGGCTATTTGGAAAATAGAATTATCAAGGTAGTAAAATAAGAAAAAAAATATTCTGCCGCTAGTTATTAGGTTAATTAACAGATTTAATGACGCCGAACAACAGAATAGCAAGATGGAGCTTTCTGCGAGCCTCCATTTTTAATAAATTTGAGCTGTTGAAGAATGGAGTCACATGAGACCGTGGCGGTATGAAACAGTAGCGTGCACAGGCATTGGAAAAATCTAAATCCAAAACTATCTTATATGTTTTTAATATCATTAATAGTTTTGGTTTATGCTTGGAATTATACCTATACGAGTTAAGGTAGATAATCCCGTAATACGAAATAAAAAGTATCGTATTCACCCTTTTTATTGTTAATTTGAAATTGAAGCTTACCCGGCGGAAACAAAACACGCAATTACTAAGCTTAACACTTTGTTCAATAATACGAGGTGGTTTTTTTAAGGGCCCTAAAAAAGTAATATCTATACGAGATTTCGTTTAGATATTGCGTAAAACATATTTTCAGATCTGCTAGGAGAAATCTCATTATGAGATAAGCCAACTCCTTTGCACAATCTTTTTTTTGTGTATTCTCTGTGTAATTTCCTCGGGTACAAAAATAAGAAAAATATGAAATAAGAATAAATTTTGGATCTATATTCTTATTATATTATTTTTTGAATTTACAATGCTATGCTACAATTTTAATCTGTTTTGTTGAAATGTAATATTTATTTTTTTATAAATCAAAGAAGAATGTGAAATATGCCAAGACAAAAAATTATAATGATATGTTATCGAAAGTACTGGCATCGTTAATCGTTATGATATTTGTTAATTTCATTTATAAGGTCCTGCGCAGTCGAGTTCCACGACATACTTTTGTTTGCCAAAAATATACTTTATCATTTAGAATAAGACGTGGACTTAAATAGGTTGTATAAGTAAGTGATCTATATTTAACAAATAAAAACTAAATTCAATTAAATTTTACTTTATTACACTCCATAAGTATGCATAAGTACGCCGAAGATAAAATAGGAGCAGGCCTTAATATTATGCTGGTTTTGATTATTATCGACTTCTGCTGTGGACCGTTCAGCTTCCAATATGGTAGGCAAGCTTCGGTTCGGGCGCGTGCATCGATCCTCGCAGCACGCCCGCCGCATTAATATTGAATGCGCCAATCACAATCGCGGGCAGTTCTGCAGCTGTCCCGTCACAGCACAGGGACTCGGTGCACTTATAGGACTGCTATACGACCGCTATATGTCGACCACTAATAAATGGTAGAGTTGGAAAGCACTCGGCATCCGGAGACCCATTAGACTTTAACTTAGTGATGATTTGATTTACCTAAATGATGGACGCTTTTGCCCAGCTGTGGTAAAAAAGTATTAAATAGCCTATTTTGTTACAACATCATCTGGTGAGATGAAGGTCAAGCACTTCCCCGTAGTTATAGAAAAAAATAATAAGTACATTTAAATATAAAGTTGGTAAAATTATCTTATTTCAAACCTAACTCTTGAGCTTGAATGAACCTTTACGGCCTCCTTGCTCGTTTATTAAAGAAAAAGGGAATATAGTTTTCTCACGGAAAACGCCCCGATCCCTCGAGGCCGGTGAGCTTAAATCCGTACAAAGAAACTCCGCCGCGTTGATAAGTAGTCGCTCTGGAAGGAGAATCAAACAATTGGGAGATTATTTCACACAACTTTTTGATTTACCTGAATTGGGTTTGAGGAATTTTAATTAACTTTACCTAGAAATAAAAATAAATTTTGAAATTATTAATTAATATCGCCATAGCTCTTATAGTCACTTTATTAGTGCCTATTAGAAATAAGTGGTAGGTTGGCACGATACACAAAAGTTTTTCTCTGGTTTTTATAACAAGTTTGTGAGGCAACAGCGACTGCGACTAAACGCTAACTTGCTCACCCATCCGTAAATGCTCAATTTGCGTAATTTGTACGCTTCGATGTTCGTAATAGACTCTCTGAATATGTGTGAGGCTGATGTTATTTATCGCTTCGCGTGTTGAGACAAAGGGCCGTTATGTGTTTTTGTAAGACCTTTGACAAACACGGCGGCGTTGTTGGTATTGTTGTCTTATGCGTGAGATGTTTAGGATCTTTATTTACTTTGTTGGGATAATATACTCGTACCATAGAGTACATACTTAATTTTCTTTTACATTGCTTTCCATCTCTTCTAAATGTTACTTTTCGCCAGGAATACTGTGGCATTTACCGTGGTAAGACGCCCCGGCGGTGGTAGCAGAGTGGTTAAAGCCTTTCAGCTAAATGTGTTTGGATTTTTCGTTGCAAAGCCCGGGATTGTGATTAACAACACTCTTTTGGCAAGCGTGGTGATTAAGCCATTACCCATCAACTGTAGCGACGACTTGACATCAATGATGGAAGCCTTTGCCCAGCAGTGGGTCTATAGGCTGTGCTTTACGTTTACCTCGGCTGTAATTTTTTTATACCTATCTCGGCAAATGACCCCACTCCACCTGATGCTAAATGGAAACTGAGTCCAGACGCGAGAACACCTGGTGCAGCGTGAATAAAGATTATTAAATTCAAAAAAATCCAATCGAATAGAGAGTACAATCCCGGCCGCCGCGCGTCGTCGTCGGCTGTATTTCTGTGATTTCACAAACGCCATTGAGCTCACGGGAAGATATCATTAGCATACGATTTCCTGGCTCATTGTTGACTCATCTTTCCTGCTGGAGACAAACGGCGTTATTTCTTCCACACTCATCACTGCTCGTTGGAGAGTGTTTTCCTCGTTCATTTTATTATTATTTGTATAACTATTATTATTGGCACATAAACTCTGGAGTTTGTCAAATCATTAAATTGCGTATATTGCGTAATCTTTGTAAATTCAAAATCATTTATTCAGTTTAGGCTACAAATACTAGCTCATATGAACGTCATTTTATGCCATCGGTTCGTAAGTCTATCTACTCTGGGCGGGAGATCTTGTACTGAGAAGAACCGGCAAGAAACTCAGCAAAAAAATAAAATAGCGAGTAGCAGAGCAGCTATTCCTCATAGTGTTTTTTTCGAAAATCCTTTGGAAATAATTATTAGATTGTGGTATTTGTCCGTGTCTCACTAGCATGCTTCCTAGTGAGACACGGTCCTGCGTTCCTGACAGACTCATCACCAGCTCAGTTTTTTGTGGCCACTGCTGGGGCATGAGCTTTCTCAATGGATGGAAACACCACAGGCAGAGGACTCAGTGCGGGGGGTGGTGGTTGTTAAAGACTGGGACCAACGGCTCTTTTCAGAAAAAATACTTTTCATATTGCAGCACTTCAACTTGTTTTTATTTACTAACCAGTATAGTTTGTCAGTGATGTGAATGAGCCATGTAATTCGCTCCACATCTCGTCCCGTTTGCGCGTTTCCCGGGTAAATGAGTGCCACGCTGCGTTGATTAATCGCAGCGCTCCGTGCCGGAACCGGAACGCGAGCGCCATGACTGATTCCCCGATTGATGGCGGCATCAATGAAATATCAATTGAAAAATGCGCCTCAATGGACTAAAAAAGCGAATAAAATAGTGATTGATTTGCTAAGCTAACATGAAATAAATCGGTGTTTAGGTATAACATGTTTGATTGCTCTAAGGAAAAATGTGCTTATCATGCGAAGGGAAACTTTTCTGCCCAGTTATAAAGGTTGGTAATGAAAAAAGGTACCTTTGTGCTTCCATGGTCTTCTTATAAAAAGTATGGATAAGACATTAATCAAAACTTCTGATAAAGCGGTTGGCTCCATAGTTTAACATCATTCAAGAGGATGGTCAATCTTATTTGAAAAAGGAAGGTTAGGAATTGCTAGTTGGTAGTTGGCACCGACAGGCGTGGCGTGACGGTTTAATACGATCGCCAGCCTATTTCGGATTCGGGACGTGTAGCGCATTAACATTTCAACGTGCGGAACACATCAGCCGGTGTAGCGCCATACCTGAGCTGGACGCATGCAATATTCACCAGCTCATCTCTCCGCTTTTATGGCCGCCTGGTACCGCTCGCTTAGGTTATCTCGCTTTGTTGCAAATTTCCTTTAGAATGCAGTGCACATGCTTGCATTGTCTTGCATTATTTACTTCTGTTACATCATGAAGTACATTCTCCTGATTCTTAAACTCTAAAAGAAATGTATTTGTATAATACACTCAACAATGATATAGCTATGGAGCTGATTCTTCAACTGAGCTTAAGTAGGTATTGTGTCGGGTTTATTTATAAAGTATTTGTTAAATACACTCAACATTGATAGAGCCATATGGATCGCTACAGCGGTTTACGTAACTGAGTTCGCAGCAATCTGACAGTTCCATTACACGGTGACCGCGCGCGGCCATCCGTCACGCGACTGCTTCATTCGCCCACCTCCCGCGACCCTTGCCGCCCTGGTACCTACCCGATTGCTATTTACTTTGATTTGTTGGATCACTTTATTTTCATCTTGTTTATCAATTCTCTATTGAAAAGAATCTTTTGTGATGTTCGTTCTTAAGTATTTCTACAAAGAGAACAGAAGATTCTTTATAAACTTTTTTATGTTAAGGGAATGATTTGTCAGAAATCATCTTGAATTATTTGTTTCTCGTAAAAGAGTAATTCTTAAGGTTTATTTATCTAAACGGCATCGTGTCTTTACATAAAACGGCCTACATTCCTCAAAGTAACATCAGTCTCAGACATGTCATCCTTAATCTATATCTACCCTAATGTAATATTACACTGAGTTACGTGAATATCGCATTTGTCTGAACGAGAGAGCTTAGTCTCCGTAATACGTAATACAATAACATATTACTGCGATCGCAAAGAATACGCGCCAATTGTTCGAAAAATGGGGAAGAAAAGGGAATATATGTTGGCAGTTACGTCGGAGGAAAGCAAGCTCGGTGAGGCTGACGAGGAAATACTGTTGTGTTGTGAAACTCTGCAACTACATTCTGGAGTCGTTCAGTGTAGCGACATATACCTACTTATGCTTTTGTTATCGTTATCTGCCTATATACGGTCCTGTACTGGGCTCTGCCACATCGTACACAATTAAAGCTAAAAAGGCTTTCTCGAATTAATGATGGCATATTAATTTTGTTTTTGAATACGTATGGTTAGTTTATGGCCCGTTTTCCCTATCCATCCATAGGTAAGGCTCGTGCCCCAGCAGTGGGGAACAAAATGAGCTGTTGACGATGGTGATGGTGATGATGGTTAGTTTGAACCATAAGCCGCCACTTATGATGTAAGACAACAACAACAAAAGGGACCAATGGCTTACCAAGTTTTTTTGGAGTGAAAACTTCTTTAGCGGCGTTGTACACTTTTTTGTAATGTGTAAAAATGTTAATTTCGCGTCAGGACACGTGACCGTCAGGACACGTGGCCTGATCGAAAGGAGAGGAAGTATCTCCCTCTCTTTCTACGGCGCGGCGAAAATGTATGCCTGCTGTTTCGTTTAGGCGGCGCAGGGCGCTTGCGCGAATGTTCGAGTGCTTTTTAATCTATACTAATATTATAAAGCTGAAGAGTTTGTTTGTTTGTTTGTTTGTTTGTTTGTTTGTTTGAACGCGCTAATCTCAGGAACTACTGGTTCGAATTGAATAATTCTTTTTGTGTTGGATAGTCCATTTATCGAGGAAGGCTTTAGGCTATATAACATCACGCTGCGACCAATAGGAGCGAAGCATCAGTGAAAAATGTTGCAAAAACGGGAAAAGAGCCTAAAAAATTAAAAAATGCTGCCGAAAGTCACTATTCCACGCGGACGAAGTCGCGAGCACAGCTAGTGTAATATAAATTGTCATGTTTGTGTACGATAGCGCAATAAATATTGTATCCTACCACATAAATGATAGTACTTTTATACTGATAATTGAAGCAATTCGTGCAAAATTATTCCCTAACCATTCCAAAATATCAAAAATGCACAACGTTAATATTCAAGTTTTCACTTCTGCCGGCACTCCCGGAGTGCAACCCGTCGTTTTTTTTATAGATAGCTCGGCAAATGACTCCATCCCACCTAATGTTAAGTTAAATGGAAATGGAGTCCAGGTGCGAAGATAACTGGTGTAGCGTGGAAACAGACATAGCATCAGTTAACCTCACTCACTAACCGTAGGTACTCTGTTTGAAATGCAAAAAGCTGTTTAGCTTTCACAGTTGCGATCTTTACATACTTACTAGCTCCTGTGACATTGCTTACAAAAGAGCTTGAGCTTTTTAAATTAAAGAAATGAATACAATGAATAAAATGAAATTAAACTAGTACGAAGAATGTTCCACGATACGCTAATGTTCCTAGGCGCTTTCTTCCATCCTAACGACAGCCAATTCTCTTAACAAGAAATCACTTCTATTTGAATTTCGTTTGGCACTTGGCTGGTGAGAGTGTAATTTATTGTGCCTACGCCAGGCATTCTATCTGTGTTCTTGCGATCCTTTACAATACGCTGAGCTGTTCTGTTTTCATCTCTTTGTAGGTACGTTGAAAAGCCTAACGATCGAGTCAGGCAATTGTCAGGGTCGTTTCCACCTTCAAAGTTTTAAAAACGTCAATCCGTATTTACACTGCTTTTGGCATTCTACATGCACCCTCTATCAACCGAAGGGGTTATACGAAAAGAGCTAGACGACCCTGTGCAAGTTAAACTCAGGGGGCCATCTGCGTCAGGTCCTAACGCTAGATTAGAACCTGCATTCTTCATCTGGTACTCATATGACTGTGTCTCAAGAGAGTCGCCCCATGGACACGTATAGTCCACTCATATTTAGCAGTTAGGTGATCAAAACCATTGGTTTTTAAAACGGCATGTATTTAACGCAGCGACTAATAAATCTGATCTAAGGTTTATAAAATAATTAAAGTGGATAGCAAATATAATAGGTTGGCAGTATAATGGTGGAGTACAGTATTAAGTAAAAACTAGCAGCATTAAATTCATTATAAGCTTTAGTTTAATTTAAACTGGCATCGAGTTTTTTTTTGGCTATTGAATTTATTGTTGAGCGGAAACTTGGAAGCAACTAAAAAGTACAAAATAGGCATTCATAAATTGTAAAATAGAGATTTCAATTAAAATGATTTTAGGTAATATTTAATAGGATTGAGATCTGATTAACATAATATATGGTGAGACATGTGAGCTGCAAATAAAGTAAAAAATAGCATGCAATTTAAATATTGATAGTTTTATTTCTTGACTTCTTTTTTTCTTATAAGGGCGAACAATTAAAAGGCATAACAGTTATCAAATCAATCTTTATATATTTGTTTATTGTTACGTAATTGTTACGAAGTTATACTTAGATATATCTATACTAAAATTATCACTGAATAATTAGGGCTGGCTACGATTTAGTGGGGCACCCACGCTTTCTTTTTTGTCCTATTGGAATCATTTTTGCCTCTAAAGGCGGAGTTGTTAGTTTTGGCATAATCATCTTTTCGCATAACGCTAATTCGGCATAAAATGTTGAGGCCCAATTTTTTTTCGCTAATTTACTTTAGTCATAATAGTCTAAAACCATAAAATTATAAAGCATAATGGTTTATCGTATAACGATATTTAAGCATAATGTACGGAACGTTCACAAGTAAAACTCCTTAAATTTTAAAGCAATGCAATGCAAAAGTGATAATTAGTCAAGTCCCAATTTTGTTTCGATTTGCCAAGCCATATTTTTGTTTCAACTGGTCAAGCCAATAAAAAGTTCTGAATTCGCAAATGTTTTTTTACTTAAACACAATTTTCACGTGACCTACGGGAGTAGGGCAGCTAGTATTTCTGTTATCTAATAAAAAAAAAATAACCTCGAAATTCAAGACAATCGCTACGCTGCGCTTCGCGATTGTCTTAAATTTCTAACCTATCACGTGACCTACAGTATTAGGGCAAAAGTAAAAGGGTCCATGTTGCAAATAAACAGGCATTTATTTTTGTTGGAAATAAAACTTTGATTTGTATTATGGACGGATCGATTTGGGACTCGATTATCGAGATTCAATTTATTTAGTGGCATAATGGCCCCATCACTAATTGTTCTTTTTTCTTTGTTGGTACACTTGTCTCGGGAAGGCAACAATGGCTGGTTGATAGGTTATCGTGTGTTGATAATTAAATAGATTTTAAGCAGTAATAAGGGCATTTGGAGCCGTATTACTCTAATTAAGTGTATTGTGCAACCTGTGTTTTGTGTGTGTGTACGTCGTAAGCGAATCGCATCGGGAGTACAATTCGCCATCCCAGGATTGGATGTCGGCGTCTTTGCTGCTGGAGAAAACAGGTATTTCCTCGGGGGAAAAGTGCACTTGGGGTAGTTTGGGTGTGATTAGGGAGCCCGAGAAGACCCGGACTCGGATTCAGGCCCCATCAGACCATATGGATCCCGTTCTGGACGGCAGGAGCGGCACGGAACAGTGAGTGGATTTTGTAGATTTTAAGGTGTAACCTAATTTTAAACAGTAGCATAGTGTGTGTTGTGGGTTTCCGCAACAGTCCATATTGGGTCGCATAAAATTAAAATTCATTATTTCGAAATGCATATGACAATGACATTACACACTTTACAAAAACACAAATGTTGAAAAAATTTCCACGAGCAGGGTTTGAACCTGCACCCTTCTGACATACCGGGTCAGGTGCTCTTCCAATTGAGCTATCGTGGTTCTAACCAGCCCGCCGAAATTATTCAACACTATTTACTTTTACTTTGAAAGCCAAAGGCGCCCATTCAATGTTAACAACTACCGTCATTAACATCCGATCATAATATTTTTACAAATACTAAAGATCAGTTAAGAAGTAGGCAAGCTATTTATAAATGTTTATATAATTTTTAACGCAAATTTTGTTGCGAACAAATTACAAAAACACAAATGTTGAAAAAATTTCCACGAGCAGGGTTTGAACCTGCACCCTTCTGACATACCGGGTCAGGTGCTCTTCCAATTGAGCTATCGTGGTTCTAACGTCGTCGTCGTGTTTTTGTAATTTGTTCGCAACAAAATTTGCATTAAAAATTAAATAAACATTTATAAATAGCTTGCCTACTTCTTAACTGATCTTTAGTATTTGTAAAAATATTATGATCGGATGTTAATGACGGTAGTTGTTAACATTGAATGGGCGCCTTTGGCTTTCAAAGTAAAAAGTAAATAGTGTTGAATAATTTCGGCGGGCTGGTTAGAACCACGATAGCTCAATTGGAAGAGCACCTGACCCGGTATGTCAGAAGGGTGCAGGTTCAAACCCTGCTCGTGGAAATTTTTTCAACATTTGTGTTTTTGTAATTTGTTCGCAACAAAATTTGCGTTAAAAATTATATAAACATTTATTACACACTTTGATTTATTGTATTAGTTTCATTGCTCATCTCGGTATAATAATTACCTACTACTTCTGTAGTTTATGCGTTAAGATATTATGACTTTAAAATTTATGGATAACAAAGTTATGGTTAACAGAATTAAGGCAATTGCCTTAATTGATAATTATGCCAAAGAATACATTATGCGTAAAGACTATTATGCAAAAACCATTATGCGAAGTGACTATTATGCAAAACATTTTATGCTATTCGATATAAGGACAGAAAATGTTATGCGAAAAAACGGGCACCCGGCGCGCTACGACCCGCGCTCCGCTTCTATCCTGCGGGTGCGCCTGCCGCCGTTTTCATTATATTATGATTTCCAAAACTAAAAAAAAATATATTTCCTAATACTTATTTATAGTATTCGTTTTAATAATTACAGCTGCTCGTAAATCAGAGCCAGAAAGAGTTTTTTTAGATGGAAGCCTACAATAGCCATAATATATTATTTGTTATCCCACTGATAATATTAGTCGCCATGTCATTATTTTTAGTACCCCACGTGGAATTTCAATCGCCCTATGTAAAAAAATTACTTCCATGAAGTCGCAGCCGTTATTTAGTTTTTATAATACCATTACAATTGCAGGTTATCCAATATAATTAAAGCCAAATTATTTAAACATTGCCCAGTTATTTTTGTAGATGCCAATAGGTAATACCCCTTTAATTTTTCATTCGCCTCGATAATAATAAGCCTTTTAAAACGTCAATCGAGAATTCCCTTTACAATAAAAACAACATTGAGTGTGAGAACAATAAATATTTTTATTGAAACAAAAAGCGCCGCTTGCTCCCGACGACAAATGGTAATCGCTGGGACGGAGACGTGCCAATAACCATGCCGCCGTAGCTGGCGATACATAAATCGCGCGATCGCTCGTAACCCGAACGTAAACCTTTACGGTAACGCGCGAGTAAATCGCCCGAGACGATGCGATGCGCGTACGTGCGCGCCGGCGCCGCCCGCCCTTGTGGGTACGTACGGTATCAGCATAAAGAGACCGCAGAAGGTATTCAATTAAATTCTTTATTCAAATAACAATATACTCGTACAATGTGTTGACCATTACAATTTAAAAAAATAATAATAGTAAATCAATAAAAATTAAAATTAAAATTAATACATACAAAATGTCAAAATAATAATAACAACATTAATAAATTAATAATTGCAAAATAAAACAAAATAAAAAGGTAAGCTTTGTACATGCGCGCTCGAACCTCTCACGGACGCGGAATCTCGCTACAGCCACAGAATAAGTATGCTACAGCTGCGCTCAGACTGTTCGGAGCTGTTCCGAGATCCGTGTGTATGTGTGCGTTGCCCGGGCGCGTTTGTACAAAGCTTACCTCCTGCAGTCTCGTTACTGTGCGGTAGGGTCTTACCGTCAAACATTTTTTTCTTTCTTTTCATTATAGTACCGCCGTGCCCGGGGAACCGCTGGTGGTTATGCGAGGTTTCCCTTCCAGCTCACAGTTCCAGGGAGAAGAGCCCTGCTCATTAAAAACCACTGTACCCCTCACGTGCCACTAGGGTGAATGACCGACAAACACCGTAAGAGTTAAAACTTTACGAAGCTTCACAGAGAGTCAAGTTTCAATAGACTATCCTGTGCTCTGTTGTTTGAATGTAATTATGAAAACAGGAATTCACCGCTATAATGTTTACAAAGCCGTTCAGTGAAGTTTTCAGTCCCTCATTAGTCCCAATCCGCATTGGGCCAGCTAGATGGGTTATAGCCCCATCATCTTATAGGATTTTGTAAATTAAAGCAAGCCGAGCCTTCCCTGCCGAGCCCTCCCTGTGGATGGATAATGAGAACGGGGCAAAACCACCACGCGGGCTTAGTGCGGTGCGGTGGTTGTTAACGACTATTAAGAGCGTTAACGCCGCACACTAGCGCCGCCAATGAAAAAAAAACATATCTAGTAATTAGAGATAGAAAATCAAATTATGCTCAACAAACTATCTGAATGAAGTAATTTAGCATTTTTACGTCACCTAATAAACACCTGACATGTTATGGTTAAGTTAAATAAGACGTTACGGCCACTTTTAACTATAACTTTTAAATATAGTGTGCGGCGTAAACGCTCTTAATGCAGCCGGGACCAACGGCTTCACGTGCCTTCCGAAGCGCGAAGGAGCGCGAAATGATAAGTTTTTGATCACCCATCCGATGACCGGCCTTTGCAAGTTGCTTTACCTTACCAATCGCAAACCGGGCGCATTAATTACTGTATCACTAAGTGCCATCGAGCTCTTACAGAACCTACATATCAACCAAAAATTTTCATTGATATGTTTTCCACAACACTACATCTCGCATTCAGCCCGAGCATCTATTTAACCGATGCTTTATATTTTAACCTTTTGAATACTTATAAAAAGAAGTATTTTTATTGAAATTTTATAGTAAATCTCCAAAGCAGCAGCCGCCCTTGGCGCGGGCGGGCGGGCGGGCGGGCGGTGGGAGTAACGATTATTGTTTTTAGTGCGCACTCAATTTCCGATCGGAAAAATATTATCGCACAATCAGTGAATGTATGTGATTTCATTCATCGCTCTCACTTCGCTGCACGTTAATTTTATTTGATATGGCTTTATTATTTTAACGCGATTTCTATTGTACTGGAATTAATCTGCCATTGTATGGAGGTCAAACAAATAACACTTAATGCCATGTTTTGATGAGTATTTGTTTTATATTATTGACTGTTAACTTCACGTCTTGGCTTATCGTCAACATCATAATCACTATCACTTCACCACTTTCAAACATTCGCATTCCCATTATAAAAAAATATGTAATTTAAAAAAGAACAAAGTCTTGAAAAATTCCTCGATCGGGATTCGAACCCGCACCCCATGATGATGACACGCCGGGTCAGGTGCACTGCCAACTATGTTATCGTGGCTCAATCCAACTCGCCGAAATTAATCAACACTATCTACTTTTACTTTATGAGCGAAAGGAGCCCTATTCAATGTAGACAACTACGTCATCAACATCCGATCTTAATATTTTTACAAATATTGTAAGATCAAGCAAGGCATGTTCGCAACAATATTTGTGTAAAATTATATGTAGGTAAATAATCATAAAATATATAACCTAAACTAAACGCGACATTTTTGTCAGCCCATAATCGATCATGGCCTGTGTAAGATCTAACTTAAAGGTTCAAATATCACTATGGAACATAGGCTATAATCATGTCTAAGATGTTGTACCTACGTGTTACGCTGGTACAAAATAAATAACGGGGCATATTAGGTACTATACAGCTAGAGTGTGGAGTAGGTAATTCGCCAGAGACTCTGTAATTAGTCATTAGCCTAATTTCTGCTTTTCAATTACAGCCTTTTATGAACTATACGTGGCTCATGTAGGTATAGCCCAAATATTACAAAGGGGTTGGTTCAAGAATAGTAAAGTAAGGTTGGCTACAGAGCCAGGACTATTTAGAATAGACGTTCGTTTAACTGGTGTCAACATTTGTGACAAAACCCTGAAGGAAACTTTATATTTTCCCACAAATCAGCAACATCATCACATTTTATGTCTCTTTTGCTGGGGCACGAGTCTTCTCTTTGGTTGGATACAAAAAAAAAGGAAGAATGGGCCATAAACCACCACGTGAGGTCAGTGCGGATTGGTGATGGATACCACCTGCTACACAGCCCGCCGGACGTGCCCTCCGAAGCATGGAAGAGCTCGCGATGATCAATTTTTTGTTATGATGACCGGAGTAACTTAAGCAATCGCAGTCCAAATGCGTTAACCGCTACTGCTTCATCGAACTCCTCTTTCCCACAAATTCCTATAAATATAAATACCTATTTCCATTTCCACTTTGCATTAGTATGTGCCGGGTATGGCTGCATTGTGAAATCTGAAGCTTGACATTGGCAGGCTCTGCCCGAAGTGGGTTCATTCGGTTTGCGAGCAACTTCCGGTGTGCTCGTAACATTGTTGTGACAAGTTTCTGTTGAGCGCAGCGCTCCCGGTTTAAGTAAGAAACATGGAGCAAATATTGGTTATAAGTTTTGTTGTTTATTCTACGTGGCTAGGCTTAGGTTTATATTATTTTGAGCCAACTAAAGCACGCTTCCGATTTTTGCGCTAAGTTTCAAGTGGTAAGCACGAACAATACTTTATCTAGTAAATATCTAATATTTAATGCCTAGTAATAAGTCTTCTGTCCTCTCAAAATTTGTTCTATTCTTGAAAGATCCAATTTATGCGCTATACCTGTACTTTGAGATCATCAGAAAACTGAGTTCACATCTGTGTCCGATGTATTCGTTTAAATTCTACAATAAATCGTGTACGGCAAGTTTTATAGGAGCTGATATCAATCTAAAAAATATCTGATATCAAATAAGCGTATTTTGTACCTCACTAGGTTCTCCGAGGGAGATAACCCGGGGCACATCCAAATGCTAAGATGGATCAGGCTTGGTTTAACCCATTCTGAACATACTCATACATATTTTAATTACCTGTATCAAAGACAGCAACGCAGTCTGTCTGTACCTGATTATATCTCCTTCTCTACTTAGTATCTTCATCTAATCAGCTTTATGTATATTTTTGTTCGCAGTGGATAGCATCTCTGGGCTATATAAGCCCGTCGTAATTTCCCCTGTGGGCGCAGTGTCCATTGCGCTTTCGGTACAGCTATCTGTATTATGGGCTTTGTAATTTTGAACCTTGGTCCAACCTAACCTAATCTAAAGAAGTATTGGTTTAAATAAAGAATAAAATAAAAGGGTATTTTTCGCCATAACTTTCCTTGAACTAACACTAAGGTTTCCTTCTTTTGAAAAGCATGGTGCACCTGTATCAAAAGCGCCACTTCCTAACCGAAAAAATCTTATCGAAACTACTAATTTCAATAAGTGAAAAAACGTTAACCTAAAAAAAAATAGTAAAAAAAAAATCATAATTTTTCGAACACAAAATTTATCCAATTTTCAGTTTAAACAAGAGTCTCATTTTCATTTTCTGAGTGGACAGATAACGAAGTTACCTGTTTCATGAGCGAAGTGCACTCGAATAAAAACTCGATTAAGCATTTTGGCATAATTTTTTGGTTGTTTTTGGCAGGATAAGAGAATAAGCGAATTAAACGAGAATTGAGTGAAATTATTTTATGCGTAGGTCACGCCGGAATTGCCGCTTGTAGCACACTTTCAGTTTACTAACTACCTGTCAGTGTTAGTGAGTTTATTATTCAGTTCTGTATTTCGTACTTCAGTTTTTTTATGCTATGGCAGTGGGTTTAATTGTTTTATATTTTTTGATTTAACATCGGTATTTTATTACGAAGCAGTTTGCGCTCGGCCCAAATGGCCCAATACACTTTTTTTATTAAACTATAGTTTTTATTTTCAAAATGTTGTTGGATAATACGTGAGTAGTGTAATAGGTAATTGGTTAAGTAGCAATTGATGATGCTTTGTGTGGCGGAGCAGCGAGCGCGGCGCGAACCGACGTTTTCTAGTCGTTTTTAGTTAAAAATGGGAGATGTGATAACAGCAGTCCTGGAAGCCTCATTCCATAGCTCTCATCAGAAACCGCAGTGTGATTTCTACAGAAGCTGATTGAATTAATGTAGGTGCAATTTTTACTATTATTCTTGTTATAATTATGACATCTCAAGTAGCATTCCATAAGGAAACAACACTCACTTCGGTCGAAAAACCGCAACTCACTTTCAGTTCGTGAATACGCCGACTGTTTGGAGCTGTGTTAATACCTTTGCTTAGTATTTTTAACCGACTTAGGAGGAGGTTACTTAATTCGACTATAGTATATAGACGAATATATTTTTTTTTTATGTGTGTTCGCGGATAACTTCGTCGTTTATGAACCGATTTTGATGATTCTTCTTTTGTTGGAAAGGAAATATCCCAAGGGTGGTACCATAATAAGAAAATCAGGAGCTGATGATGGCATCCCAGAGAAATCGAGGGGAACTTTCGAAAATCGTAGTGGTGACTAGTGCGTTGGTTAATGTTTTCATTAAGTATTTTAAAGCACTACTATTTAATGAAGGTCTGGAGTCGATCTGATGATGGAGCCGAAAGACAGTCGAGGGAACTCCTCAACGATTTACAGCAATTACATGGTGTTTGGGCTTGATTAATTTGTATTGATGAGAACTTTACACCTAGATGGATTGTGACTGTCATTAAAGGTCTGATGATGAAGACGAAGGACAGTCAAAGGAGCTCCTCGACGTTTTACAGTAGCTACCTTGTGTTTGGTCTTAATTCATTTCTATTGATAAGAACTTTACACCCACATGGGTTATAAGTGCCATTACAGGTCTGATGATGGAGACCATAGACAGTCGAGGGAATTGCTCAACGATTTACAGCAGTTACCTTTTGTTGGGCTTACTTCATACGGTTCAATATGCCAAAATGTTTAGTTCGTACAAAAATAATACCTAATTAAGATTGAAGTTTTACATAGCAATACCACTACTTACTAGGCCGTCGTTTCCTCATCCGAGAAGCATCCTCGTTAGGTCTACGTCTACCCATCACTAAAAATCGTAAAATAAAATATTTTTAACAAAAAAAAACCGACTTCAAAAAACAGGAAACTTAAAAAGTAAAAACAGCTCTAAAAAGCAAGCAATAATATTGAAATCATATTATTAATTACTTAGATACGCATGTCAGTTTTAAAAAATGTCGACTGAAGTCGGGTGGCACATAAGTAATAAAAAAGTGGAGATAATGGAACATCTATAAAAGCTTAAATGAAACAAAATGGTCCCCCCGCCGACCACCAACCCCCGGCCGCAATAGACATTTTTTTAAACTGACATGCGTATCTAGGTAATTAATAATATGATTTCAATATTATTTCTTGCTTTTTAGAGCTGTTTTTACTTTTTTAAGTTTCCTGTTTTGTAAAGTCGGTTTTTTTTTGTTTAAAATTATTTTTACCCTATCTTTATCTCAAGACTTGAAGTCAGAATAACAATTGATATTCTTTGGTGTTAAGTAAGTATAGAAAAACGAATCTTCTATGCTATTGTTTTAGCAATATCGTAACCTTTCGCCACTTGTTATAAAACGGTTCCATCCTTCTCGCCGCCTAAAACATTCAAACTTGGATTTTAGCGAGCAGATGTCAACCAGTTCGGAAGTATACTTATATATCAGAGGCAAAGCCCATTCACTGAGAAGTTTTCCAATATTGCCGCGACTGGGTCTGTGTATTTGGAGTTTTTTGGCCACACTTTGGTGTGAACGGGTCTGCTTAAATTACCCTTCAATTTCCGAGTTCGTGTGACGACTTCTAAAGTTGACTTAAGTGAACAATTTATTCCGTTTTCTATTTTTCATTTGGTAAAACATCTAAGCGAACAAAAAGAGTAAAAAGTTGCAGTTTGTAAAAGTTTAAGTCGAAAAGAAACTTAAAAAATTATCAAACTGCGAAAAGGTGCATATCTGGGCCATGCCATATGCTTAGCACGACAGAAACGAACTCTTGCAACTTATCATGATGGGAAAAGTAGCTGGCGAGAGGAGACCTTCGCAGAAGAAAGTCGTGGTTGCCGAACATTCGAAAGTGGGCAGGATTATCGCCACAGAACTCTTTCGCTAGGACCAACTCTGCAGAACTGACTGCCAACCTTTACTAGTTGGAGATTAACCTAAGATGAAGAAGCACTTAGTGAAAGAGGTAAGACCAAGATAAAATAAAGACTAGCAGTAAACACGTTTCACTGCAATCCCACAGAACCTTTTGAAGTAGATGTGTGTTCTCCGGCGGGAAGCAAGTGACGTCATAAAACAAACTCGCTCACAGCAGCAGTAAATCACTCCGACTGTACTTTTATAGTGAAATTTTTAAGAGCAGAATGCGCGGGAAACAGACTTTTATGACAGAAAATGGTACGGCGGAAAATGGATTTCAGTGTATCAATTGTTAATCGAAAGGCATTTTTTTAAATTTACTTCTTGTATGATTATGGTTGTATGATTATGGTGGAATAAATTACAATTAAAAAAAAAAAAAAAGTGAATGGGCCCCTTTGGCTTACAGAATAATAGTATATAGTGTTGATTAATTTCGGCGAGTTGGTAGTGCACCTGACCCGGCATGTCATGGGGTGCGGGTTCAGATCCCGCTCGTGGAAATTTTCAACAATTTTTCTTTTTTCAAATTACATCTTGTAGTTGGCTGCTACTAAATATGTTCCGTGTACAAATAAGTGTAACCCGTATATGTCACATGAAATAGACTTCAAGAAAAAAAAACAAAAATGCTTTATTCATAACAGACCATTTGATTACAATTTAACTGTGGTGACATACCTACTAAGTAAGAAAATACCTGTTTTAGGTAGTCACCGCCCATACAGACCGTGGTTGTTACAATTTGGTAAGTTAAATCGGCGAATTAAAACTAAAAACTATAAGTACTTACATTCCTACAAAGTTGATTAACATGAAAAACGGTAATAAGTGTTTTAGTGTTTGTATATAATTTCGTACCAAATATGAGTGTGTGTGTGTGTGTGTGTGTGTGTGTGTGTGTGTGTGTGTGTGTGTGTGTGTGTGTGTGTGTGTGTGTGTGTATGTGTGTGTTTGTGTGTGTGTGTGTTTGTGTTTGTGTGTGTGTGTGTGTGTGTGTGTGAGGGTGTGGATGTGTGTGTGTGTGTGTGAGACTTAGTAGCCAGGCATTGCCCGTCCGGTCCCTTTTAGTATTTACGTTGGACGTTAATAATGCGAGCTAATTAACTCTGGTTGAGGCAACAGTGTGGCGGACGCACGCCCGCGGGGACGATGGAGTAAGCAGTTTGCAGCGACATAGCTACTACTCGTACATTATAAAACAACATATAATAAATTTGTATAAATTACAGCTGTCTAAACTAGCATGGTCAACTAATAATTGTAGTTAATATGAATAACCTCTTTAATACGTTTGTGACTGTATGTTTGTTTATATGACGGGGCTAATCTCTGAAACTACTGGTCTAATTCCAAAAATTATTTCACTGATAGGATGCTATATACGTTTTGGGTAACATAGGCTATACTTTATTTTATTTTCATAAAATTAAAATCTCAAATCCATGCGAACGAAGTCGCAGGTTGAAGTGCTAGTAGTTAAAAAACAACAAAACATGTTATTGAACACTGTTACTGTTAATAGTTACAATAATGTACGTAAGTTGTCTAAAAGTGACTATGAAAACAAACCTTAAAGTTTTGATAATCATTACAAAATAATACTTATCGCTTAATTTAAAAATAACAATAAACTTGAGATAATTACGTATAAAAGTACTAATATAACGCAACAGGCCATTGCCGGCTGTTGTGGATGTAAGGTCCTGCCATTTTATGTGATGGGTCGTCACAGTGCGCTACAGATGCTACATGTTTTTTTTATTATTTAAAAAAAGTTACAACCTATACTTACAGCTATATACAACGCATTGTAATTTGATAAAATAACGAACTAGGTTTATTTCACAATATGCCATACAATCTGCGTAAACTTTGTTGTCATACCCCCCTTCAGAAGTCTGATATTCTCGCATGTGATTTACGTAACGTTCCTTGCCACCCATCTCCGTGCATTACCTGCGAGTTTCCCCGCCGTGATGTAATTTGGTCGTGTTGGCCACCGTTCCCGAGGAGTGGTTGCAATTCCCCGGTAATTGGGACACGTTTACCTTGAACAGTCCCTTACGCAAGCCTTTTCTTTGAGGGTATCATTTCATCATCCCTTATTTGTTTTGAATGTCCATCTTAAGGGAATCTAGTTTTAAAATGTTTGTTTTGTTGCTGTCTCGCGCGTATGTTATATGCTAACGACTTGTTGCTTCCAATTTAAATTAATCCAATTTAAATATTGGTCATGACGATTTTTTGAGAGGAAATAAATTATTCTATTGTTTACGTAATCCGAGATAGGTAATAATTTAAAATACCTTTTCATGCAATTTTTACTGCTAATGAATTCATACAATCATTAAACACATCAAACAAAAATGTCTAGGGTTCAAGTACATTTTTAGCTATAAAAAAAATTTCTAATAATATTTTATCTCTTCTCGTTATCCAAACTGGCGTCTTGCTCTATTTTATATGTTTTGTTAAACAATTTTATCCCTATTATGTTGAAAAAATTAAGAAACAATGCAATTTTAACAATTTGAGGAAAATTTGCATACGTCACCTTATTGGCAAAAAAGCAAGAACAAAGTAGTTTTTTTTAATAATTTATTGTAATACATATTTTTTTTTTTAATTTATTGTAAAAAAAAATATGTATTTCTACCATTCACACGAATCACTTAAGCACAGCGATTTGGCATGCTTAAAATCAGTTCATCCAAATCACTTTGATGAACCGCCCACGTTCTTTCTAACAAGTCAAAAAGTTCTTGTGGGGTGTGCTGTGCACGGCATCCATACTCGGCAGAGCTCTTCTTTGGAGCATGTCCCATGCATGCTCAATTGGATTGAGGTCTGGTGAATGTGCAAGCCACGGCAGGACGTTGATATGAAAATCGGCAAGAGTGCGTGTTACGACTACACCCTTGTGTGGACGTGCATTGTCATGCATTAGTCGAAACGAATTACCCAATCGGTCTCGCAAGGGGATGATCACATTTATATATTGTTAATATACTTTATGTGTATTGCTTCTCTATTTTTCAGCTATATGTTGACCAGTTCTAATCTTTTATATATAACGATTGGATATAAATAACGCATACGCCTTACTTGGTATATTTGCATTGAATTAAAATTAAGAGTGTAATATAGATTTCTAGCTAGACTTTTATTAATTACGTCGTTTTTCTTTTCCAGGTAAGATTCCTGTTTCTGCAAGAAATGTGCAAGTAAAATAAATACTCGTTCGTTAAGTGTGAAACTATGTACTGCACCCGCTGATATATTGATGTTATAATGTTGGTCATTTACTTATAGGTAACGAAGCCTTATTTTTATATATTATTATGATGTCTGTAATAAGTTATATTTTTGAACTATCATGAATAAATAAGTTTGACAGGAACGGCATCGATCAATTTGCTGTAAACAATGTATTTAAATACGAAAGGTCTGACGAATTGGTACTGATAAAATCCAATAAAAATGTTAATATTTCATTTATTATTCTGTTATTATCCCGCCGACCATTTTAGACTATGTTGAATACATTAACTTAATGTTGCAGACGGTCGGACTGACGGACAGGGATTCAATAAAATTAGTTGTAGCCTCGGAAATGGCGCTGCCAGGGGTTGGGACGCTCTTTAAACTATTTCCGCTGAATCCCTGATAGGTTTATTTGCTCTGTTATGTTTTGGTTGGTGCAAGATAAGAAGTATAATTAGTCTACTGTGACTAAATTAAGTCTCGTTGAACTTGGCCTGCTGAATGATGAACGAGTTGCAATATATACTTGTGTTATTAAAATGACTTTCATGGAAGCACATTGCACATTGCAAATTTTGCACTCGGCACATTGCGTTGACGCGTCAGGGAAGACAACTATACGTTTTTACACTTTCGTAAATTTAAAGCCTAATAAGTATCTAGTAGTAATATATAGTAATGCAGGCTACATTTTACTCCGGGAAAACAACTAATTCCTTTGGGAATTCACGATACAATAGCCAGAAACTGAAGAAACTAGCCCAATATTTACGTATTTAACATGTTATTCTATTCCATATTGATTTTACTAGCGTTAGCGTTATGCCATTTGCCTTTGGTTTGTCGGAGAAGAACATATTTTCTTTTTCCTTGAGGTTTCCAATCCAGTGTCTGTTTAGGGATATAATCGAAGTTTCTCCGGGGTATGTGGCCAATCCATCAAGATTGCATTAGAGTGTCAGACAAAACGCGGTGCCAAAATGAATTACGCTGTAGCTCGTCTCGCCACGATCTGTCAGTGATCTTATGAGAATAAGAATAAGAATAAAGAATAAAAGACATTTATTGGAATCACATAACAAAACACACAATTAAACATACAACATGTGACAAAAAGAATAAAAAAATTTAAATAATAACAATTAACATTGTGCCCCTGTTATGTGATGCCAACACTGTGCACAGCTCAGTCTACGCAGCAACCGGGGCCTGCTGCACTGGTATTCTGCTGTACACAGTAGTGACATCATGCTACGAAACAGGAACAAAAAAAAACAAATCAATGAAGTACATAGTAACTTACATAAATAAAAACACTAAATAACATAAAATAACAGGAATATTAGTAACAACAAAACGAATACTTTGACACAAACAAACATGATAACAAAACGCCGCCGAGGCGATGAGATAACATTATAATGATTTTTGTTGAAACTTAACTTTGCAATTTTCCACACGCCATTTAGACCTCTGAATTGGCTTGACAACGACGACGATTCAGGCTACTTATAACCTTTACGCCATTATATTTCTCGTCAATTGCTGTCAAGGTTCGGTATAGACTATATCAAAATGTCATCATGATAGACGTCTTATCTAACGCAGCAAATAATTTAACCAATTAACAATGTCGTTTCGCGTGTTGTTGATGTCAGTTCAAGCCTCATATATAAACGACTCAATCGCTCCGACCGTCTGTCTGTTGCGTCGTGTTGTGCCGGTAATGTAAGGTTGGTTGTGCAGGTAATGTAATTGGCGCGCCATACAAAAAGTATTTTAATTAAACATGAGCTGAGCCTTTAGCCACGTCCGCGTCCTGTGAGTCCGGCAGAGCTGCGGGGACGCGCCTTTTACACGATCCCATTCAATTAATTCGTTCTTTGACGTTGGTCGATTGGGTGTAAGTTATTGACAAATACTGTGTTTCCAGCAAAGTAATTGAACCCGGGGCCTTCGGGTAATTAAAACATCGAAATTATGAACACACGCCTGCACATCGCACTACCACACCACAACCTATCAAGTCTCCTCAATAGACTTTTAACTTTATGTATATGAGTTAAACAGTTATTGAAGAAATTTGTCAGGTTTCGATAGGTCGATGTGCAGGCGTCCGTACGAAAAGATACAACGCAAATATAACGACGGCAGCAATTATAAAATTGAACATAGATTTTCTATCATCTCTTGTTTGTTTTGTGGAAAATGCAATCGAATCCTTCTTCAATGTACTTTCCGTTTTCCTCCAACCGCCCGCCACCGCCGGCCGCCCATCAAAAAATATTCGTACCGACTCATCTAAAAGTTTAGCGACGGCTTTTAGCGGCTGAAGCGGAATTATTAAATGAACTTTTTTGCTTGAAGCTTTTTTGGTTATTAAATAAAATGGTTGTGCACCGTGACCTCCGCGTGGTCCAAATGAAATCTGCGAAAATCGTCTGCTTTGTAGGGAGACAAATTGCTGTGGCCTCTACTACAGTGCAAACAGCTTTAACGAAAATTGTCGGTGCCCGCAAAAATGTAAGCAATTTTAAATTACTTGGCCAGTAGCACTTTCGTCCCTCCACTCGTTTAACGCTCGTCTAAAATCCTAATCTTTCTATAAAGATGGAGTCCCGAGGGCAGGGATTCTAGTAAGGGACAGTCTTACGGATTGATTTCAGCCCTTTGGAAATCGTCTCGGGTTGTTCGGCTACTGAAGCTTACAGGATTCACCTAGTAATTTTCTTTCACTTTCGAAGTTTTTTCTTTCTTTCAATACTTACTCGTAGCAGGTTGGGGAACTAGCTTTTTCCGCAGCAAGCTGTATTAAAAAGCCTTCACTATAACTGATTGATTCGTGTCGTGTCGTGCGTGCGTGCGCGCGTGCGCCAGTAGTCTCACGCTGGCCTTATTTTTTAATACCTTTTTGTCTTTGCTTCTAAATATCAGACTATTGTATTGTTTTCATTCATAAAGACTTTGTTCACCGTACTGACTATTATATATTTTGTGATTTTTTCGTTTTTTCCTTCAATTTCAAGGATATTTTGTTGTCCGAAAATAGGATGATAGGTATTAGCAGCATCATGTATTTGTTTTATCGTCTTTTTTTAATTTTTGACATGTCTATGTTGCTTTTGTAAACGGCAGTTGGTGCTGTGTAGGCAAACATAGTGGCGACCCTCGGTCACGCGTCTTGAATATGCGTTAAATTAACGAGAAAGACATGCAGTCATAATACTGTAGACCGTTGCAAATCTGTCCGAAATGTCAGCTTGTGTCCATCTAAAAGCGGAGCGAGCGCACTGAGCGAATTAAACGATTTAATGCGGGGCGGAGAATGGCGGAGATTGTGTCGGAAACACAGTTACGGCGCGGCCGGCCGGGCGCACTGCCTGATGAGTTGGCGCTGGGAGCTCGGGATGCTTATTTATCTACGCGATTAGGCGCTTGTGTGATAGATAAATTGATTCACGCAAAAGCTAATACTTTGTTAGTTCATTCTCAGATGTAGTAAGCAGCTGTTTTGCATTTAAGTCGCTACAAGATTTGTGATATGCGCTATCCAATAGTAACAAATGAAATTTACAGTCAACCTTAAGTCAGTCAGAAAGAAACAACATGACTTTTTATCGGCAAATTGAATTAATCAGATGTGTGATGATCTGTTTCAAGCAAACACTGCTCACAGTATCTTTTGGTCATAAACTGTGAAGCTAGGGTTGGGTTAATGTATGCAAATTTATTACAGTATTTAAAATACAACTTAAACAATTTAAGCAACAACATTTATGGAAACTTGTTTCATCATGGTCAATTTAAATAATATTAATCTTTTTCATACGTGACTTTTGTTAAATTCATTCGTTTATTTAATTCACTTATTTCATATGTATGCAAATGGTCACACGCTACCTCGCTGAATATTCCTGCATGCTGTCGGCACCCGCATGTATCAACTAATTAACTGACGCGCGTCGAAGACTGTGTCGCCAATATTTATCAGTTGTTGATCCCGAAGCGTGTGTGCGCAGCCCATTGTGTGGAGAACCTTCCAGATGTGTGTACTCTGCACGATAACGGGGTGGAACGATTTGTTATTGAAACGTTTTTGTAACGCAATAAAAGGCCTAAGTTTATAAAAGAATAAGAATATTTTTTATATTAGCCTATGTTGTGTCCCACTGCTGGGCAAAGGCTCCCTTCTGCGGCTCCACCCGTCTTAAACATCAGCCACTTCATCTCCGCTTTGGCCTTAGAAAAGAGCTTGGAATGAAAGAGGAATTTTGGCCGACGAAGACGTCGGCTAATTCTGTAAAGACGTAAAAAGACTTAATGCATATTCACACTTAATTGCATACTTAATTCCTCCTTTATTGTCTTTAAGCTATTTATGCAAATGATGGCCGGCAAATTTAAATAAAATATGTAGTTAAGTTTTATATGTTGTCAGTTTAAATTAAGTATTAGAGTGACATAAGCAACATTAGCTAATAAACGTAGGGCCAAAAATAACCACGCGGCTGGTCCAATGCAAATTGCTGGCTTTGAAATTTATAAATAAGTAATATTTTGTCATAAAACTGCGTGTCGTAACTGACATATTTGGCTTAAGTGACTTTATTTATTACATTTATTTGACGACGTATCGATCTGCGTAATCGTTGTGTCTCTCTGTCTGTATATTTGACCATATCGTCGCTACGTAAACACTTCACATATATAAAACGTATCTGCTGCCGTGAAAGTAAGTAGGTACTTAATTGCTAACCAAAAAGTCTGGTCCTGTAAATTATGTTTAATGTCAGTTACGTCACTTGGTGTGGCAAGCGTCGAAGAGTGCTTCGTCATGAAGCTGCTGTTATCTATTGATTCTGTGCTCGTATGTACACAGTGTACAGTCCATTGTGCGGAGTGGACACGGACGAGTGTGTCGACCGTGTGTACACTAGATATCAGCTGCGTGGGAATCAATGATGATGCCGCATCGCTTGCTTAACATACAGTAATTACTATAATGTGAATGTCAAAATCAACTTACAATACAATTACAATTTTTTAACATACTATAATCGAGCTGTTTAATTGAGATTATGAGACTCGCATTACCAACCTATTTTGTTCATAAACTTGTGTGACCAATTAAAGTTTCTTAATGCAAAACCTACTTCGCATTCACAAATTGTCTTTGAAGGGCTCTCACGGTTACAGTTTACATCAATAGTCAAATCTAAACATAATACGTTAGAAATCTTCTGCAAATGTAAAACAACTTTCTTAGGGCACTGCTCTCACGTTTCAACAATAGTTAAATCTAAACCATATATTAGGAATATTCTTTTTAAAGCGACCTTCTTATTTATACGGCTCCGGAAGTATGAAACGCAGCATCAAAATAGTTATAGTTACTTACCCTCAACTCTTCTAGAATAGACTCGTCTTTTTATTACCTTTGGGTAAGCACTTGGCCTCTATCACACCTGATGTCAAGTGCCGATAAGGCCGAAGGTGGAAGCGCACTTCACCCGGAACCCTCAACTACTTTATGTAAAACGGTAGCAGCTAGCCGTGAAGGGGATGTACAGTGGTTCTTAGTGGATAGGTCCCTCCTTCTCCCGAATCCCTGTCGAGACCCTCGGGTCCGGGCAGGGCGGCGGGAGCGAAGAACCGCACATACTTAACCATCCGCGCGTCTCCGGGCGTGGTGGCACTCGGCTGACAAGTTTTCCACTGTCAAAAAAAGAGGACGAATAAGCCCTACTATACCACCAACTAAACCGAATACACAATCATGTACCTCCTGCTGGGAATCGAACCCGGAACATCTGGGTCTAAGACCAGTGGTCTTAATCACTAGACCACGAGGCGATTAGGCGGGTGTCCTAGTCTCTTGTTCTGTGTTGCTAGTGCTAATTTAGGCTAACTTTAGGCAAGCAAACTAACTACAATATTAATTGTATTATGATATGTACGTATTATCAGTCGATCGCCTGTTCAGTAAACATTGCCAATGAGTTATTCGATCCGGCTGTTTGCTCAAATGTATGCGGAGTAATATTTTAATTAAGTGTTAGTGGTAGCTTAATTATTCATATAAGTAGTTAGTGGTTGATTCTTTAATTAGGCTCGCCGAGTGTTTGAATAAATTGTGTCGTTGCGGTTTGTTAGTATTTGTATATTGTACTTTCATGCAAAAAAACGAAGCTCTGAATCTAATGGTCATCTCGTAACCATAAGGCTGAAGGTGGAAGTACACACGCATGCACATCACACTACCACTAACGGTCAAATGTCCTCAGTAGACTTTGAACTTTCTGTATATGGCATATTGTTGAACATTTATTGAAGGAATTTGACAGAAGGTTGACGTGCAGGCCTTTGTACCTTCCACCTCAATCTTGGAGAAACTAAACTTAAACGGTAATAAAACTGTTTTTATGGTAGACTAGCCGTCACCCGCCCGCTTCGCTGTGCGAAAATTTGTGAATATTTTTTTAATTTTTTTTTATAGCCTATCATTTGCACAATTGCATGTTCTTACTACATACAAATTTTCATCAAGATCGGTCAAGCCGTTTTTGAGTTATAAGAGGACATACAGAAAGACAGACAGACAGACAGACAAAAATTTCAAAAATCGTAGAATTAGTGTCGGTGAGTTATAAAACGTATATTTATCCCAAAATTTGTCAGAAAAATTGAGAGCCGAGAGATTAGAGTAGTATAATAGATATTGTACTTGCTGATGATCGACCTAGAAACTCAGCGTCTGGAACAGGTTCTCTAACCACTAAACTACAGAGGTGATAAGGGTGCCGTAATCTCTTGTCCTGTATTGCTGGTAGTATTTAAAGAAGAAAAAAGCTTAACTGATTTGTCAGCTAGAAGAGCAAACAGTCAACTGTTCCGCTCTGAATAATTGAACCCCAGGGTCCCCAAACTAAGCGCCGAGAGAGTGCCTCGTCCGGGCGTATCCGGGAATCCGACCTCCCTCGAGTGCGCCATCGCGACCTAACTTCGAACCGTTTATTATTTAACCCCCATTGAGGAGGTCTCCATTATTAATCTTGTACTTGGAGATTGAACGTTGACGGAATTGCTTCTAGAATTTCTTTGTATCGATATACCTACTTACACCGTTGGCCTAATTGTCAATTGTCACTTGTATGACGAAGGCACTCTCTCTCTCTCTCTCTCTCTATTTTGTCAATGTCTCATTATGTCGTTAAATATCGACTAATTTTGTTATATTATGAAACCGGTTGCGAACTGAACGTATCGCTTTCCGATACGCCTGTTAGGTATATGCTGATTACGCGAAGTAAGTGCATTGGCGTGATCTATATCAATGGTAGTTAGTTTAATTTAAGTATCAAAGACCCATACTTAGTTAGTAACAATGGAACTTAAGAGCTATGTTAGTAAGTACATAATATGTAGCCAGTAGTGTAACTAAGAACAAGAACTAATACTACTTTCCAAAATTTTGATTTGATGGTCGAACAATTAATTACGGTATGTAAGTAATTAGCGTGTTACCTACTGCTGGACAAAGGCCTTCATCATTGAAATCAAGAAAGAAGATACATAATATGTATTCAAAATTTTTTTCACTTCCTCGGCCCTTTTATATATAACAAATTAAACCAAATATTGTCTATTTATCCACTTCGTAAACCTAAATGCAAAAGACTCATTACGAATTGGCTCACATCGCTGAACTACGATGATACCGAAACCTTCCTCTGCCTTTTAACGTAAACATTATTATTTGTTACCCAACTTTTTTCTTTTAATTTTTATTTTTTTAATTTGGTTTTTACCTCTTTTTAACCCATCAATTCAACCTTGCCGGCAACTTCACACCCTCAACACCACACTCCACACAGCTAACTCATTACACAAGCACTACACACCTACTCACGCTCACTTTACACCACTATTATCTCCACATGTTTTCACATAATGCTAACTTAGATTGTAAAAGCTAAAAGCTTCAGTATTATAATTTGATTACACATAATTTCCGCGGAGTGGGGCACTGGTGCACTGTAATACGGGTGTTTTTTTTTTTTTTTTAAACCTATCTCAGGTACCAGTCTCTCACAAAACATATTAAAATTGTTAAAATAGTTTAAGATTTACCATGTGAGAGAAAATAAATAAATAAATATAAATGTAGTATTGAAATGTAAATGTAGTATTGAAAATTGGCTGACTCAAGTCGTAGCTAAGATATTAAAGCAACCATAAAAAGGAACATTGCAAAATCATTTCGCGCGTTCGTTTTTTTTAACAGCCGCTCGTAACTTTAGCCCTAAATCAGAGCACAACGATTCACGGCGTCACCTCCTAATCCTTGCTAACACCCGAGCACTTGCATCTCGTCGTGAGGGAGGGGGACGCCAACACTCATTACCGAGATGAGTCCGCAGATCGGGCCCGTTCGCCCCGCGGACGAATGACACCAAGCGTCGTCAACTTCGGGACGCCATCTTATGTCACCAACTTTCTGTCCTCGAAGCCGAAAATAGACTTTATACTAACAGAATACAGTTTGATCGAAGGGAATGTATAAAGTTGCGAGATGGAGCGTCATTTGTAAAATGTCAAGTCGCCTCGACTTCTGGAGGTGATTAGGAGATTAATTATAAATTGTTTGGATGTCTCAGCATTTCTGTTTACGAAAGTTTTCTTTTTTTAAATCAATACTGTGCTATATGTTTTTTTTCATATTTATAGTGCTGTGTTATGTATATATAGTTAACTAGCTGTCGCTCGACCCACCGGCACCGCATGGCGTCACGTCGCCCGAACGCGCTAGTCTTCGTTCTGATGTTAATAAACCTATAGACTTCCACAAAAAATGAGCTGACAAGCTACTTTGGGCGAAGTAAATAATTATAATTTGAACTTCCTTATTTATCACATTGCCTAGCGTCTAGACATTATGAACATTGCCATGTGGTTTTAGGGCAATCTGATACTACCCTGTGTATTTTACATTGCACGGGGTGCGTGGAGGAGAACAAGGGGTTCTATAATGTTTTGCACACAATTCATTAGCCAATTTTTCATTCGACAAGCAACATATTGTCAACGTTTCATTTCACAAACTATTGCTTTAACTATGACATCAAAACATAAACATTCAAATGGCAAGCTGTTATTTTATAAATCATCATTTTATTTTATTTTTAAAGATAAACTGACGTGTCAACAGTTTTCAGAAAATAAAAGGTACTGTTGCGGAAACCCACAACACACACTATGCTACTGTTTAAAATTAGGTTACACCTTAAAATCTACAAAATCCACTCACAGTTCCATGCCGCTCCCGCCGTCCAGAACGGGATCCATATGATCTGATGGGGCCGGAATCCGAGTCCGGGTCTTCTCGGGCTCCCTAATCACACCCAAACTACCCCAAGTGCACTTTTCCCCCGAGGAAATACCTGCTTTCTCCAGCAGCGGAGACGTTCACATCCAAACCCGGATGGCGAATTGTACTCCCGATGCGATTCGCTTACGACGTACACACACACAAAACACAGGTTGCACAATACACTTAATTAGAGTAATACGGCTCCAAATGCCCTTATTACTACTTAAAATCTATTTAATTATCAACACACGATAACCTATAAACCAGCCATTGTAGCCTTCCCGAGACAAGTGTACCAACAAAGAAAAAAGAACAATTAGTGATGGGGCCATTATGCCACTAAATAAATTGAATCTCGATAATCGATTCCCAAATCGATCCGTCCATAATACAAATCAAAGTTTTATTTCCAACAAAAATAAATGCCTGTTTATTTGCAACATCCCGCCACTCAAAGCGGACGTACCGCTTTCTAGCCTGAAAACTTAAACTAGTCAACCGGTAATCGAGCTAAGGTCGCGACTGCGCGATTTAGCACCGATCCATCAACCAACACTTGCGCCACACGCGGAGTCCCGTCCGCGCCCCAGATTAACTTTAAAATGCGACCTCGTCTCCAAAATAACGATGGCAAATTAGCCTCTTTTAATAAAACCAGATCCCCCTCCGAAGGGGGCGACGTCCGGTCTGTCCACTTTACACGCTGCTGCAATAAATGCAGATACTCCAGTGACCAACGACGCCACAAGTCCTGACTCATTTGTTGTATCATTTGAAAACGAGACATCCGGTGTCTGCGTTCATCCTTCCAGGGATACTCAGGCAGGGCAGTGAGTGGCTGACCGACCAAAAAGTGACCAGGGGTCAGGACTTCCATGTCATTTGCGTCAGAGGAGAGTGGACAAAGCGGACGCGAGTTGAGAACCGCCTCAACCTTACAAAACACAGTTGCAAGTTCCTCATACGTGAGGGTAGTTTCCCCGACTACCCGGCGCAAGTGGGTTTTTGCCGATTTTACCGCGGCTTCAAATATCCCGCCCCAGTGGGGACAGGCTGGCACACTAAATCGCCATGTGATTCCCCGCTGTGCGAGAGTTTGACTTATGCTATTACAATTTTTATCCAGAAAATCGTTCACATCTTTTAAGTAGTTGGCAGTGCCTCTGTAGTTGGTACCGTTGTCGGACCGAATGAGAGAAGGTAAACCCCGTCGCGAAACAAAACGATCCAGCGTGGCGACAAAGGCTTCGAAGTGGTAGACAGAGCCGAAACCACTTCCAGGTGGACGGCCTTAGTGGCCAGGCAGACAAAAACGCACAGGTATGCTTTCGTGACCCTAGTGTTACGATAGGCTGTGGTTTTCACCAGAAACGGTCCAGCAAAATCCGTACCGACCCCGTCGAACGGCCTAGTAGTCTGACAAACCCGGTCAGAAGGGAGATCCCCCATCTGTGGCTGCAAAGTGGAGGCCTTCACCCGATAACAAGCCACACACTTAAATAACACGCTGCGAACCACTCTCCGAGAGGACAAAATCCAGAACTCCCTCTGTAATATCGCCAGTAACGCATTACACCCCGCGTGAGCGTTTTTCAGGTGTCTATCCGAGACCACCAGTTCTACCAAAGGTCCTACTTTGGGGAGTAGCAGAGGATGACGGCTACCGAAGGGCAGGTCGGCATTTTGAGGCGACCTCCAACGCGTAACAGTCCATCCGCATCCAGAAATGGGTTGAGCCGAGAGATCGCTCCCTTGAGCTTTGCGCGACCGACGCGCAAAATCTTCAGTTCGTCCTCGAACCGGTCAGCTTGAAACAGCCGTATCAGGGCCAACAGTGAACTCCTGCGTTCCTCAGCACCCGCCACGGGTGATAACTGCCTCTTGTCTGGATGGCGGCAGTTATGTAGAAATCTCCGGATCCAACAAGTTACACCTAGCAATTTGTCCAGTTTGCTGTATCGAGCCGTCAACCAATTCGGATCTGGCCTTGACTCGTTTGTTGTCACCAAAACTTTTATTCCAGGGAGCATCCTTAGAGAGCCATCGATCATGGTGACCGGCCATGATGACTCACCCTCCTTTAACCACTCTGGATCCCACCAGAGGGCATGCTGCACCAATTCCGGCGCAGTGCAGCCCCGAGAGGCACAATCGGCAGGATTCCAGCCCAGTACATCCGCTCCCAATATGAGGTCCACCGGAGCCGGCTCCTCGAAATGAGGGTCTGCCAGCATGAGACCTGATGTGTCAGACATTGCGTCCCGCGGAATGTCTGTCGTCGGATGCCAACCCAGCAGATTGTCGAGTACGATCACGACCGCCGCTATCCGTATCGAAGCGGAATGCACAGGAGAGAAGAAAATGTGGGTCTGACCGGACAGACCCCCCACTTCTGTATCTCCGACTCCCCGAATCGGAACTGAGGGAGGCGCGCACTCCAGACGTAGGCGCTTCGCTACCCTCGTAGTAATTAAGCAGCCCTGTGCCCCAGTGTCTAGGAGGGCTCGTATCCGGACGAAGTCCCCCCTAGGTCCCCAAACGCGTACCTGCGCGATGGGCAAAAGAACCGTCCTCGGTTCCGACGTAGCCCGACCACAGGCTAGTCACGCGTCAGAGCCAGCAGCCGACCCTGTCGAACCGTGATGACTCGGCCAGTAAGTCGGGACGCGTGCAGGCCACCATCCGGGGTGGTGCGTATCCAGCTGCCCTACCATACCGGTGATAGGGTGGGTGGTATTCCAACCTCGGGTACTCGTGCAGTACCGGTGAGAACTGTTGACGGTTCTCATGTCGTTGTTGTTCCGGTAACGGCGGCGGAGGATACGCGTACGAGTATCCGGGTGTTGGGTCCGGAGGTGGGGCTCCCTGTACCCAGTGGCCCTTAGAGGCACCAACTCCTGGTGTTGGTCGCGCCGGGTGCCGGGTTGTAGCCAGAACCTGGCTCCGTTCCGGCGGTCCCCAACTCACCTGAGCCGGGGTGTACGAGGGGTTGTAGTGTGGCGGCCGTGGCGGACTCCGTCTTTCCGGAGGCGGAGTTGACCCCGGCCCCAAACCGCCACCCGTGGGAGATCCCCTCTCCCGAACCGGTGCTGAGCCCTCAGCACTACGGGTGCACAGTAAGCGATGGTGCGGTCCGCCGCATACATCGCGCAAGGCCTCGCCTGGGGACACTCATTATACCTATGTCCTCCCAGGCAGGCATAACACAATCCTCGTGTCCGAACGAGGTTTCGGCGCTCTTTTGTGGGCAGCCCGAGAATTGCTGGACATAGCTTTTCCAAGTGCTGCTGTCCGCAAACCCGGCATCCAGAACCGGGGTTGATGGCGGCCGCAGCCACCAGCCTGCCGCGACCCTTCCCTGGGTTGCGTGGCGGCTGGGCGCCGTAGACTCCGGAAGTGCGGGCCGGCGCACTTGTCGGAGCCTCCTGGGAGGCTAGCTGGTTTTCCAGCAGGCCAGCCTCCTCTTCCAGGAACTCCAGAAGTTCCCCTATCGAGGGCAGAACGCTGCCGAGATCCTTGTGGACCAGTCGATTCCGCTCGAACTTGTCCCTCATCTCCTGCGACAACTTGGCCATAACGATGTGCAGAAGAAGGAAGGACCACTGGTCGACGGGCAGTCCGAGCGTCCTTAACCCGTTTAAGGACACGGTGAGCGGGGTGATCAGCTGCGCCCTCAGCTGAGCCCTATGGTTGACCCTCGGCAATCCCAGCAGATGGGTCACGTGCGCGTCCGCCTGAAGACGCGGCTTCTCGTACCGCTTCTCCAGCAGCTGCATGGTGGTGTCGTAGCTCGCATCCTGCAGCTCCAGATGCTGTACGAGCTGTCTGGGTTCTCCGTCTAGGAAGGAACGGAGATATGCCAGCTTTTCGGCCTTGGTGAAATCCTTCCGAGTATCCACCAAGGCCAAAAACATGTTCCGGAATCCAGCCCAGTCCCGCATACATCCGGTGAAATGCGGGACCTCCAGGGCACCCAATCTTCCCATGGCGCTAGGTCCAGGGGTGTGGAGCGAAGCGGGGCGCGCAACAGGCTTCCCCTCCCGCAGTCGCTCGATGTCCTTCACCCGCTGAAGGACCTCATCGTAGATGTCTTGGATGTGCTCCAGATCCTTGACATATTGGGCGTGGAGGGCCAGCTCCTTCTCCCCGACCGGGTCGGTTGACAATAGAGCGGTTACCGACCGCTCGGCCAACAAGAAACGACCCTGCATTTCTTTCGAACGCGTCTCCAAGGCGTCCTCCCGGTTAGGCCGATCTATTAATGCAAGCAGCTCGGTGAACCACCGGAGCTGCTGAGCCAACTCCTGCCGTGACGCTGTCATTATAAATAACTTAAACTAAATAAACCTAAACACAAAATTAAAACGAGTCAACGAAAACACGGAATCGATTATCCCGAATCGACTCGATGCTTTCAATTGAAAGAAATTAAATAACAATTAACGTTCCGAGAAATGTCTCAGCCCAAATACAACGGTACTACCAACCTTACAATTCAACCGCACCTGTCCCGGAAGTGCGATTTTACACGAAATGAGCTTAACCTATTACGAACTAACAAAATACACAAAATTCCACCGATTAACCTAGAGGTCCGGTAGTAACCACGCTCTGCTACCAAAATGTTGCGGAAACCCACAACACACACTATGCTACTGTTTAAAATTAGGTTACACCTTAAAATCTACAAAATCCACTCACAGTTCCATGCCGCTCCCGCCGTCCAGAACGGGATCCATATGATCTGATGGGGCCGGAATCCGAGTCCGGGTCTTCTCGGGCTCCCTAATCACACCCAAACTACCCCAAGTGCACTTTTCCCCCGAGGAAATACCTGCTTTCTCCAGCAGCGAAGACGTCGACATCCAAACCCGGATGGCGAATTGTACTCCCGATGCGATTCGCTTACGACGTACACACACACAAAACACAGGTTGCACAATACACTTAATTAGAGTAATACGGCTCCAAATGCCCTTATTACTACTTAAAATCTATTTAATTATCAACACACGATAACCTATAAACCAGCCATTGTTGCCTTCCCGAGACAAGTGTACCAACAAAGAAAAAAGAACAATTAGTGATGGGGCCATTATGCCACTAAATAAATTGAATCTCGATAATCGATTCCCAAATCGATCCGTCCATAATACAAATCAAAGTTTTATTTCCAACAAAAATAAATGCCTGTTTATTTGCAACAGGTACGTTTTACAAATAATTAATTTGACCAAAATACAACATAATATATATTTTTTTAATATAAAGTTTGTTTCCGGCGCTTCGCTCGCTCGGCTCGCGGTTTGTTTAGGTCACTGATCTAACCTAACCTAACCACTCCAAATCTTACCAACTCTCACCTTTCTGGTCTTGGGGGCTGTGCCCCCCCCCCCCCCCCGACCCCGCTCTCAAGATATTAGGAATATTGCCTAATGTCTTACTGGCCAAGTAACCATTATATAAAATTAAAATTGATTAAGTAATAGATTTTTGTCCATTTGACGTATTTCTAAATTTTACGTTATTGTGTAAAAAACAGTAACGAAACCTGGTTTTAATTACTCTGCCCCATGGGTTATTATAAACATTACACACAATGCCCGGACGATTTGATTATTTCAATAGTTGTAATCACACTGCCCTCTCATATTGGGCATTATTCAAACTGCTCGGGCATTTTTATAATGCCCTATCAATCACTTGGTCCATAACATATACTTAGCTTGCTAAAGTCACAACTACCGTCGTAAGACGATGAAAACCTTACACTCGTACGCAGGTAGGTACGCGAGCCACGTAATTCTTAAATAAGGATGCTGTTAGATGACTTAAGTTTCAGTTATCTACTTAAATATTATCCAGTTCGACCATAAAGCTCACATGTTAAACTATTTTGTTTCCAAGTGCTACAGCTAGTTGAACTTCAGATGTAATGTGCGCTGTTGTCTCGTCTGTGAAGTTCACCTTAGTTTGTTAGCCGACTAAAGCCGGTGCAGAACTTATGCAAATTTCAGTGTCATAAAGTTTCCACTAGAGCTAGGCTCGGCGGCACTAATCTAATTATATCCGATTGGCTATTCCACTCGTTTGTTCTCGCCGGTGACGCAAACGAATGCAAATTTATTCGATCCCGACTGTGAGTTAGGGCTCTCTATCGAGAATCGTTTATCGTCCACCTTCGCCTTAACGAGAATTAGGAGTAGGGTTGCCACTTCAGAGGGGCTCTTGAGATATCGAGAATTTATTTTGCGATTGGATGGAATAACGAAGAATATTTTACTTTTTCATTTGTGTTTTTAAAAATAGTCTACATTATTATAACTTTTTGGGAAATTGTTGTTTACAAAATGCCCAGGAGCAATTCCTGGGGATTTTGTAAATTGACGTAATGAATTATCATGTAGTTTTAGATATATTAAGGAAGTGCCTTTCATCAATCACCAAAGCAGGTTTTCATTTCGTTTTATATTATTTTCTTTTTTGTATAAAAATATACAGCGAACAATGTCCAAACAATGGTGAAAATATTATAATATAATTGACTTATCTCTATCTCTTAAGAGATCTCTTCCAGCCAACCTAAGTGGGAATAGGAGTTTTATTTATTTATTAGAACACATTGTACACTAGGTTAAATTCAACATTGACAGCCCTGTTGACCTGTTACGTACCGATACGATCCTTTCATTTGCAATTATCTCCGTTATATTGGGGCAGTAAGCCACATTGAGTGAATCGGCCGCGATCCTGTTACCCCAATAACTAGATTACGTGTAAGGCAATGTTAGACGTTGCGTGTACTATTAGCATTGGTTATTTTCGACTTTCGGTGTCTGATTTAACACGATGATTCAATAAAAACTAGGGACAATAGAAATTTTACTGTTGACGGTAAGCGGTTACCAGAGTACATGTACCTAAGAAGAAGATTTCAATTTGTAAAAGTAAAAGTACCGGAACAAAATAATGTACCGCTACCACGAGGACTACTATACCACCAACTAAACTGACAGCACTAATATAGACCCCCAGGGTGGTAGACCTCACCTACACATGGGAATAGCGCAGGTACTAGTGCCGTACCCTGTGGCAGCCCTGATTAGGCAATCATCAGCTGATTTACGAGTCCACAGCGATGGCCCAGTTACGATAGAGACGGCGCGACCTTTACACCTTGATATTTGGCGCGTGTTAGTTTTTCCGCTAACCTGACGAATATTCCTGCTGACATTTTGTAGTGTCTGTCCCTCTTACTCCCCGCGCGGTTTTTGGGCGGCTTATTATAGACTTGCTAAAATGTCGTCTGCTAATAAAATGTGATAGTTACTCATTAGAAGTTGATGGAAACAATATTAAGTTATGTTTGATAATGAAATCGTAATTTTACAAGTGTTTAGCTATGATTTCGTTCTGTTAAAAATATATAACTATCTGGGATGGCAAACGTGCAATACCTTTGCAATGCCTATGCAATGCATTACATGAAATAATTTTGTTGAAACTGTGTTTGTAGTAGGTATATTTAAAATACTGTATTATTCAAAACTTTCATTGGGATCGCTTCACGTCAGTGTCGATGCTGGTAATGTTATTCTTTTCATAATACTAGTGGTCGCCCAGTAGTCGAAATTCGACCGTAATTTTATTAAGGCTGCACGGATTGTATCCTAACCAATGACAAATTAAAAAAGATAGAATGTGAATTTGGATTAGTTTGGATTGATATTGACAGATTTCGGCCGCTCCTTTTACATTTTTTAATTTTTGAAAGAAGTATACAGTGGTGGACCATAGGTCCATAGGTCTACCTCTGGACCATAAGTCCACCACTGGTACTAACTGTTTCTAATTATAGAATTAGAAACACTTCATATGAATTATGAAAGTTTGAAGTCCACATACAATATTTAAAGGCTCCAACCAGATTAAAAAGAGGGTTTCTCGGAAGGTACCGCTTCTTACCAATCAACATCGAGGGAAGCGATTATTATTCGCTAAAAAGTATGTCGATTGGACGGTGCGAGATTGAAAAAAGTCTTATTCTCAGATGAAACTAAAATAAACATGGAAAATTCAGACGGCAAGCGCTACGTTAGACGTCCAATAAACCATGCTTTTAATTATTACACTAGAAGCATAGTCAAGCACGGGGGCGACAATATCAAGGTATGGGGATGTTTTTCCGGATGTCGAGTTGGACCCGTTCGAAAGATTGAAGGTACAATGGATCAACAAAAACATCTTAGAAGCAACAACTATTCCTTACTCTGACGACAATTTGCCTATAACCTGGATCTTTCAGCATGATAATGACCCTAAACACACCGCCAACAGTGTTAAATATTTTCTTAGGGAACAGCGTATTTTCGTCTTAGACTGGCCTGCAAATAGCCCTGATTTAAATCCGTAGAAAATCTATGGCATGTCGTAAAAAAGAAAGTCTCAAACAAACGTAACTCCAGTCACAACGAACTCTACGAAGCTTTTGTCGAAGCATGGAATTCATTCCCACTAGGAAAATGTATGAAATTGCTTGAATCAATGCCACGTCTTTGTAGAGCTGTGATTGATAATAAAGGATACGCAACAAAATAATAGTTATAAGTTTTAGTAGCCTAAACACAGTATCTATTACCTACCTAAATTATATAATGCTCAATAATTAAACCTATAAATTATTTATCTTTTATTTTTTTTTGTATTGTTTCTAATTAGTTGTCCATTATTGCTGGTACTTTAAAACTCATTTAGTTGTTTGTATGAAATTTAATATTGAATCGGTACTTGTTTAGTTGATATTTTGTTGTTTTTTCTAATAAATGATAAGTCATTGAACATATTTTATGCTATTTGTTGTTTCATTTCCAAATAAAAAGTATTAGGGTCAAATATCTTGTATAATGTTAAGTTCCGTTGGTAGTGTTTCTAATCATATGTCCACCACTGTATATATGCGTGTGTGTCAAATACATGGTAGTGTGTGTAATGTTTGTTTTATCGATTTAATGTATTTTTTATGCATAATTTTAGAAAAATATTAACATTCTGTACTCCTTCTTTATGTAAACTTTATGTGTGCGAAATTTCATACTCCTCCGTCCGCGCAATTTTCGTAAAAGGGGTACCTACAAAGTTTTTGCTTCACGTATTAATATATAGATACTGCAATGTAATTTCATATAAGTAAACATTATGTTTAAATACAGTCATAATATTGACTAAACAAGGACTAAACCTATATTATTAAAATAAGCTTTCTTAAAACAAATTTCTACTACTTAACCTCCTTGAATTTCAGTTTGATATGGTTTTTGAAAACTTATTGTGGACTGAATAAATGGCTTTTAGATGAGTTTCAGGCCTAAGAGAAAGGGGCGTAGCCTTGTCGCTCAAGAACAAGCGAACTTTGCTCGTTCCGCTTAACATTTTGATGAAACTCTGTTTTTTTTTTGCCTTTACCTAACTCTTGAGTGAAATGGAGACTTTACTTGACGTTTTTGTAATTTGTGAAGTTTAACTCAAGCCTGTTTGGAAATTTTTCTTACCGTTTTGATGTTTCGTTGAATTGACCGGTCACTGGAAATCATTGAAAAACTCTAATTATAAAAGACAGTATTCGAAAGTATTCTATTATTCTATCATATGATATTGTTAGCGCACATTTATTTGCCGCGGCAATCTTTAAGGAAGACCGCACCTAACTAAGATTTACTTGTGTTTTTTGTTATATTTGATTAGTATATGTTTTATTTGTTTACCTTAGTAAATAAAAATATTGCTTTCAAAGTAACTCGTAGTTTACTTGTATTTAACTTGGCTATATTTCATTTATGTATGTATGTATGTTTGCAACGAATAAACTCAAAACTACTGGACCGATTTAAAAAGTTCTTCACCATTAGAATGCTACATTAGCTTTGAGTAACATAGGCTATATTTAAAAAACAGTCCACCCGTGCGAAGTAAGGACGGGCCGCTAGTCATTAATACATTGGTAAAGACAACGATGCTGACATTAAACAGCATTATAATAATGATCTGATTTGGAATATCTTTATTCAAATAAAAATAGACGCCATAATGGCGCAAGCGATAAAGAAATATATCAATAGAATATTAAAATTAATACAATTGCTAATTTGATATTTATCAACATGTTGTTGTCCTTGAATTTTTTTGTTTATAAGTAAGTGAAACTTTCTTTTTTGGATAGGGCAATGTAGTACGAATAATACGAGCTACAAAAGTTTTAAATTACCTTGTAGATAATTTCAATTTTTAAGCAGTTACCTACTAGACAAAAGTGCCCTGCAGTGCAGTATTTCAATCCCTTCACAGACCTTTCCATTTCAATAAAGCGGCATTAACTGAAGAACATGAATATGATTTAAATTGCGACATAAATCCCGGTTCAGCTGGTGCGATTTGTATTATCGTGAAACTGAAAGCGTTCGTCTAAGTCATCTCAAGGTCCATCAGATTGAGTGAACGAGACGGCACTCATCTCTGCGCACCGACGACATCTCCCCCTAAGCTGAGTGTTTGAAAGTCAAACGAAAGCAGAACAAAAATGAGCCAAATTGTTACTAAGTACATCGTACATGGCTGCGTGCGCTTCCTCCGTTTAAATAGCGGTGTGTGAGCACAACACTATGTACAACGAAACAGTGAACTCTTTGTGTGGATTCCGAAATACGTTTCTTGATGCCGCGTGATCCGTTGTAACAGGAGCTTTTGTTAAGAAGCTTGAGGTTACAAATAGCTGTATCCTATTCGTTCCTTTATGGCAAAGACTGTTTGTTTTACGTAACTACTATTTGTTTTCTTTGATTATTTTTGCAACGACGTTAACAATGTAGTTATTTTCAAAAATAAAAATAAACTAATGTTTCACCTTTTGTTTATTAACGAGTTTTAAGAAAAGCTTGTACAATATCTCTTTAATGAAGGATAAACATTCATTAATAATTATATGTGCTGAAACATTTATCTGTAGCGAGTTTCGAATGTGCGACTATAGGTTTTGCAATAATAATTGAGATCGCCAACCGATATACCAATGCGGCTGTCGAATTATTGAACGAGTGTGTCGCCATAAACATATTCAATTGTTGTACAGGCTTATTTTCGTTTTGCCTGGCGCACCGATCAGTTCATTATTATTTTTCCTATATCGGAGAGGAGACTAATTGCGGACACCTAAAGGAATACCTCAATAAAAGATAAACTATTAAATAAAATCAGTCTTTCTTTACTAATTATTAAACTTTGGTTCATACCCTACCATACAAAATCAATATATACAATTATTAAAAACAACTCAACTTATATATGATTTTATGGAAAAACAAAACCCTTGCTGTCCAAATTTACCCGACGCCTACCGGGTTAATCCGGACAGCATTTGGGGTAATTGAGAAAACCCTGGGGTAATTCATTCTTGAATTTAGCAACAAAAAAAGGGTTAGGATTACCTAACCCTTTTTTTTAAATTAATAATAATAAATTAAATTTGAAATAGTAACCTATCGCTGTTATTAAACAGCGATAGGTTATTGTTTCAAATTTTCATAAGTGATTACTATATTAACATGTAACTAATACAGATTTAACCTCAGGTAAATAACATAGCGTATATACGCTACAAGAACTCAACAAAAATTATAAGAAAACACTTGAAAATGAAGAATCGATCTTAACTTGAAACACGCGCGCGGCCTCTCGCGGTGACAGCTATAAGCGATTGCGGACTCGACCGCGCTAATGGCTGATTTACACGTATTAAGTAGTTAAGTAGATAACTAAATTTTAACTTAATTTTAAGTGATTAATTGCATGTAAACACAGAATTTAGTAGCAAATTGCAAGTTAAAATTTAGTTAACAACTAAACAAGATATTTAGAATTTTGTCTATTTTTCTGTTAAGTTGGTGGGCGGGGCTTGTCACTTGACACGTTTGGACAGGCACAATTTAGTTAAATGCATAAGTGTAGTGACGCACTTGGGTCCAAATTGTTCTATTTATCCAATTTCTCACCCACAGTCTTTTGGGTATGGTTATTTCCCTAATTATCTCATCTTTGACTTCGTCCAAAACCTCACTAATAACAAATTTAAGCACAGAATTTACGACTTCATTACGTGATTGATCGTCCATCTTACTTGAGTTGAGTGAACTAAAGAGCTTAACTACTTAAATACGTATGGACATACACTTAAATATAAGTCACTTAAAATTAAGTTAAAATTAAGTTACCTACTTAACAACTTAATACGTGTAAATCAGCCATAAGCGCTAATAGAGTTGCGGGGTGCAGACTGTCGAAAAAAAAACAGTGTAAAAATAAATAACGCCAAATTCTCTTTTATTATATGAGCATGTGAACGTTTCATAGTGTGAGATTTTGAACTTCACATTTCATGTTATACTGTTAGTACAACATTCATCCTATTATCAATTTGGCGTATGAATTGGAGAGAAATATATACTTACCTTGCGTTCCTTGCGTATTACTAACAATAATAGATGATGCTGCACTATCCTTGCATATTCCTACATCATCATCATCATCATGAATTGGAGAGAAATATATACTTACCTTGCGTTCCTTGCGTATTACTAACAATAATAGATGATGCTGCACTATCCTTGCATATTCCTACATCATCATCATCATCATGAATTGGAGAGAAATATATACTTACCTTGCGTTCCTTGCGTATTACTAACAATAATAGATGATGCTGCACTATCCTTGCATATTCCTACATGAAAACATTAAAATATAATACAATAAAAAATATATGAAACGAAATATATTAAATTAAAAAATAATAATTAAGGTACACTGGATGAACACTACTATCCCCGACTTCTTGGATCCATGATGACATCAATGAAATATAGCTTAGAACCTATGCGACCTCATGCTTAACCTCAGAGCACAAGTTATGGTTTTAAATTATTATTATGTAATAATAATAAATATAAATAAGTAGGTCTTGTTTGGAAGTTTAGTTCGGAGTAGGGGTTACAACTAAGTTTATTCTGATTTTTACATTTTCGTTTACATGTGATGAGCTAAATAATTATAAAATATAGTGAAAAAATTAAACCACCACAGATTGTGAAAGACCCAGCTAGAAATCGAACCTGGGTCTTTCACAATCTGGGCGGCTGCACTAACCATTATGCTTGTTAAGTATCTGTCTTGACTTTTTGGTTATTATGGTGAAACACTGCCTAAACCTTTCTGCGAAGAAACGGAACGCATCCGGAAAGGGATGTGTGTTTGCGCCTGCCTGCCCGCAACGCGGCGCTGTACGATTAGAACTTTAACGCGCTCGAAAACGAATGGCTGCCGCTCGGCCGTCCTGAAATTATTAATTCCTATAACCACATATATTGGTGCAAGTGTGTGTTTCTTTGTGCCACAATTTATCCCCGGGGTGTTACCTGAACTAATTGTAAAATCAGAACCTGGTCTTCGATCCCTATTGTGCTAATTGGAAACCTGGCTACGCCGGCATCGGCGGTGGTGCGATCTCCGGCAGACGAAGCAACAGGCTGAAGGTAAGTGATTTTGCTTTAATGGCCTTAAAGTCAACCAGATCGTACGAAAGCATCATCAGTTGAAAACTCGAATATCCGATTTAGGTAAATACAGTCCACAAACATTTTTCTATCAGTGGCAAGCACGTTGCCGCCACAATGCTACCGGGAAGGCTAACGTAAGCACTGAATTTTTTCTAGGCGTTTAATTTTTTCACCATATTTTATAATTATTTAATTCAACATAAGTGCAGCCATTAGCACTTAATAATAAACAATAAAATGTAATAAGCTGTTAACAATCTCAACTACTTGTATAGAATAAGGTCCGAATAGTTATTCCGTGTTTTGTTCCCGTCATGTAAACGTCATTTCATAATAGAGTAAAAGAGACAAAATACGGAATAACTACTCGGACCTTATTCCGTTTATTTATTTGTAAGATGGTTAAAGATTTCCTCAAGAATAAAGTAGTGCGCTACAATGCCTCGGCATTCCGCGCCTGCCTACGCTGAAACGACATTCATGAAGCCAGTCTGAAGAGTAAAACCCGATACAAATAGCGTGTAAGGTGCACAAAGGAAGCTCGGGTTAAACAGGAACACAAACGGAGGCTTTGGGGCTTCCGCCGAGCCGGGACACGCGCTCCAATAAACGGAGATTGTTTTGCTAAAGCCTAAAATAATACTTATGTAAAATGAACTCGAGCAAAGCCGCGCGACACGTTTAATGGTTGATGTCATTAACACTGATTGCTTTACAACCTTGCTTGCTACATACTTTATTTTGTTTCCTTCAATGTAGCTATATTCGTATTAGGGAATAAAAAGAACCAATTCTTTTAACTCTATGCTATTATAAGTAAAAACCTCTTGCTTATAACGAACGAGTCAAGAGTCAATTAGTCCAATCTCTTAAGAGAAATTTCGCATTAATCGCAATATGCTATCACTTTGTTTGAAACTGTCGTAAACCAAGTTTTCTCCAAAATTAAACAAATAATTCCGTTCTACAAATAAAAAAAAACCAGCAATCTTGCAGTTCATAATTGGTTCTTTGAAAACCTGATTCTAAGAGAAAACAATAGTCAATACAAGTATGGCAGGCAACTTATAAATTAGTCTGTCCATTCAATTCTTAATGACGTGCCCGCTAAATTGCAACGTTTCATTCCACATTTCATCCGGATTCCGGCAATTACAGTCTGAGCGAGCGGACTCCGTGTAAAATAACTGAGGACCAATTTGAGAATTAAAAACAGCCCCTCGCAAGTTTCCCATTGTGCGTGGACAAAGAGCGAACCTGTCGGCGGGGCGCGAAGGCCGCCATGTTTTATTTAACCCGTCGGTCGCGGCACTGGTTGACTTTCATGCTCGATTTATACACGCCGGCACCGCTCTGCAAATGGAAAAGTAGAAAGGCCACGTTTTAGATAGTGACTACTGTGGAGTGTGTTTAACGGTTGTTAGTTAGAGTAGCTTAGATAAACGTAGAAAGGAGGTCTTGAGCTTTGTTTTTTCCTAATTCGTAACGGGCAATCACTTGACCTTATACTCATCTGATAAGGCCGAAGGTGCGCACTTCACTCGGATCTTCAACAACTTAGGCACTGGCTATCTTTCTAACTGTCGGAACACAACAATGCTATAAACATTGATGTTATGGCGACATAATATATTTAGATGAGACGATGGTAGCTAGCCAGGCGTACTAAAAACGGGTCCGGCGGTCAATGCCTACAAAGTAAAAGCCTATATCGGCCAAAGCCCACGTCTTATATTTCCTACGTAGTATATAGACATCATCGGTAAAAGACATCGTAGCAAAATGCTCTTATTAAAATTAGAGCAACGACGAGTGCATTTTGTACTTTCCCCTATTAATCTAAAATACCTCGCTCCGCCACCCAGCACGTTCTTAAATTTCTCATTAATCTCCGTACACTGCATTTTACGCTCCAAAAGCGTTACGTCGTAGCCGAGACGCTACGGCGCTTATCGCGCTACGATACACCGTCTACGAGCAGCACCGAAGCTGCTACGGCTGCATGCATTTGCTTACTTAATAAAAATACATCTAGATTCTAGATTTTTGCATTTGACACGAGATTGCTTTCTGAGTACCGATGTCGTAGCTACCGAGTGTGCAATGCTCACTGCACTGTTATGATGTGACTGTTAGATATTTGAATCGAAGTAACCTGATAAATTGATGAATATTTTCAAACTCATCGTTTTACAGCTAAAAATGCAAAATGAAACATAATTACTAATTTTAGAACAAAACAAGGGTGTTTAAATCAATGTCTGTTCATTATGTTAATCTTTGTAAGTGAACATACAATATTTCCATATAACATCAAAGTTTTATTGGAATTTAAATGAGGCTACTTCGCATTTTAATATCGATATTTTTCCCAAGTGTACAGAGCTAGACAAGTATCCGAGCCGTTCTAAAAATACAAGGCGACATTTCACCGGCTCCCGTGCGGCCGAAGTTTGTGCAAAGCTTTATTAATGGTCACTGGACATCGCGCGCGCGGCGCAAAGCACAGGCGCCTGGCGCGTCATGTAACGATGCGAAATTAAACATTTAATACAGATCTATACGCGTTTGTTTTACATATTATTATTATTTTATTCTGACGTGTTCATCATCGCAATAAGTGGGAGTGATTTCGTGAAATGGGACGGAAGTGTAAAACAGGAAGTAGGGCAAGCTCGCAAGCGCACGCCGTTTTGTAAATTATGTAATCAATACCCTATAACTAATATAAATAAGGCTCGCTCGTTTTATTTTTATTTTGGGAGTAAACACACGAGTAGATAATTTAAATTAATGTTCAGCCTGAAGTGGGACTAACTATACAAACTGAAGAATATATAAAAAAAATCAAACAATAAGTCGGTCGGTCGTTAGTAGTTTTTCATTAGACGGCTAACAAGCATGTGGTTCGCTTAATTGAAGTTTTCGCATAGACGCTTGCAATATAACTAACGATATTGTATAACTCACTACTATTATACTGAATACAATTGTTAGAGAGAGACTGCTGGGAGGTAATTGGTCACGACCCTCAGACATGAAGAATACGACGCGAGGAGGAGGATTGTAGGTATAACTAGCTAGTTATCTACTTTATGAATACCGTCACTCCTTTCTTGAAATATTTTTCAAGTTACTTTAAGAATGATGAAGGTCATCGCTCTCGCCTTGGACCACCTATCCTTTGTGTAGCATTAAAAGTTAGCTCTGTTGGCCACCCGCTGTTCCTATGCGACCGTTAGCGACAAGTTTATGAAAAGGCTGTTTTGTGTTAGCGGAAATATTAGGTATGCCTTTTAAGTGTCCGTGCAAATTAGTAGCAGCCAGTAGGAAATATAATGAATGTTTCAAGGAATATTTGTGTTTTCAGATTTAATAAATGCATTCAAAGATGTAAAATGAAGTAAATGGAATTGCAGATCTACTGACGACACAATTCCAAATTCAGTGACAACTGACAATTCCTAATTCAGTGACAACTGACAATTCCTAATTCAGTGAAAACTGACTTGTTGAAAACTGTTTTTCATTGTACTTCCCCTGTATTATACAATTCTATAAAGAATGACAGACAACTGACTCGTTAAAAATTGTGAAACGACCAAACACGTTGACTCGCAGGCGCGGTCACGAAATATCAAACATATGACGTGATATCCAAGTGTTCACGTACGGAACGCACGTGCGGCCTAAGTAGCGGGCAAACTAGCGACTGGCGCGCGCGGCGCGCTCGCGGCAGTTTCAAATGCATGAGACGTTTGTGTGTGTTCATGTCGAACAAGCGGCGGAGCGCGTGATTTACTCGCGGCGTCAGGTAAGTTCAACCTTGTCGCTAGAAACGATAGCACGTTTTTGATGTGTCCAAAAATCTTGAAGGATGTCCTCTCAAATTATACCTACTATATAAAGTATGAAATTCACCATACCGTTCTCTTTCTTTATTAATTTCGTGCACACCAATTCTAATGTTTATAATCTCCCACTTTTGATATGATTTTTTATATTTTTATTATAATTAAAAATAAAAGATCGTCGTCCATGTTTTCGACCTCTGACAACACGTCACACTCGCGCAAACGCCTGGCGGTCAATGTGAACACGACACGCCACGTCTGCCGCGCCCGCACTTGCCACCGCGCCCGCCACCGCGCCTGCGCGTTCCTACGTGAACAATATATATTATATATTTACTATATGTCATCATCTCCAGAGAAATGGTTAGATTATATTGTCATAGAGCACAATATTTTTGTTTTTTATTGTGAATGTTTTTGTTTTTTTAATATTTTTTTACATGTTATTATTTTTGTTGTACTTAGTGTGTGCCGATAAACGTAATTCTTTCTTTCTTTTTTTTCAATACGACGCAATACTATATAATGACTGTTGAAGGCGTCTCCTCAGACGACCTACACAACTCCATTACGGGCGGGCGGCGAATATTGGCGATGTATTTATTGGTTTAGCTATCCGCGATCGCTTATCGCTTGCACCGCTGCCGCGTTATAGGCTATTCAATGGTATTAAAAGTTTTAGCGATAACGACCGGCTTGTCCGCGCCTCGATAGACAGTGCGCCGCCTCAGCCTTATTGGATCTTACGGGAGGTTGACAATATTCTGCTGACATATTAAGTCTAGCTGGTAGTGGAACTACCGAAACTTAGATGAATTTACTGCTGAGTAAACAATTTTGTTGTGTACTTCAGGTATTCATCACAAACGCTTTTGTTTGCATGCTGTATCCAAGCTGGAACTCCTGATTCCATTATAGGTCTTTATTCCATCAAGTCCTTTTTATTTTCGAGCAGGAGATCCTGACCTTGCAGGGGGTAAAGTGTAAGATCCACATAAATTAGTCTGAATGTGTGTGGGCTGCTATGGCATCGTTTATTATCATTAAACATGACACTTTATTAAATATGATTCTTTACCCTCAAATTATAGGTACCTCTTTACATGTTTAGCTTCTTGGTAATTAATTTGTTGTTAGGTATGAGTATAACATGTCTTAGATAATTTTTAATTGCCTTTAGGTCTTTGTACTGATGGCAATTGGCGATTTTTAATATTGGATGCGTAGCGTCAGGTGCCATCTTACCACTTTCAAATTTTCTACAAGATATTGAAGACAGAAAGGTTGATATTACCGGTCCCCCGCTGGCGGGTCCCGCGCGTCGTATAAAATATAATATATTGGGGAGCGCATGATAGGAATTTGTTATTTCATCAACCTACCGCACGTCTGGATTCGGTTATGGCATAGTGGGTATGCAAACACAGTGTCATCTTATATTTACTGGTAGGTATACAGATAGGATTCCTATTTTCATTTTATAAGTACCGACGCCAAAAGATCATGCCTTTCCCAGGGTTTAAATTTGATCGCGTCAATGCGCTTAAAACATAAAAACATAAAACATATACTATTAAAATATTATTATAAACTATTCAATGTGTTATTTTTGTATAGATTGAAGTATAATCGATTGTAAATATTGGACCACCCACCGGGACGTTAGAAATGGCATACACTGCATGGGTACATGTTAGTTGTACAAAAGTGATATTATATTATAGGACTCGACTGTACATTAAATATATCTCATATTATATAATACCAGTTGTACTGGATGTCCGTTTACTGGAGCTAGTGATCGGGTCGGGTCCCCACTCGGCCCGGGTCCGCCCAAGAGTTTGGGCGGTCGGCTTTATAGCTGATAAGGGCCGCCCGCCGCCGCCGCCACCGCTGCCCGGTGACTAAATGAATTTCAGGTTTGGTTAACATGTTCACGGAAGAGAAATAAAGATAAACATTTAGCTTAATACACTTTTTATTTAAGTACACTTTGGCCTAAATAGGATTTGATTATTATTTACATGTGCTTTAATAATGCAATTTAAAATATACTTGTTATTATGTATGTTTTTGTAATGGTAAATAAAGAGAAAAAAATTACGCTTGACCACGCCACGACCGCTGGCGTCTTGCGAGTTGCGACGCGGCGAGCGGGTTTTTAGTTCATTGCAAAAAAAAAAAAATTGCTTACGTTTCATTACTGTTGGCAAAGGACTGCCGTTGTATATAGCGGAGGCACTCACCGATGGGTTCCACGCCATCAGGCGAACGAGAGCGGCGGGTGTCGTTCCTCAGAGTGCGCTGCAGCACCAATAGTATCCTGAACACCCAATGGTATTCATGGTGTCCCCTGATAAGGTGGATTGCTTCATCCAGAAACACTGGATGATATTATCATACCTGTATTTAGTAAATTATTGTTATTAAATGCTTTACTAAAATAGTCCGTTATGATATACTCACTAACTTATTTAGGTATGTCTACTCATTGTCCGTAATAAACTTTATATTATTACTATATAGCGCGTCATGAACTACAAATAGCCCGCCGCGTCGCAAAACGCTTCTGCTCGTGGTACAAGCGTATCACATATACATTTTCCCCCCACCCTCTAAACGAGTGACGTCATTAATGGATGGCTCCTTTATTAAAATAGAGCTTAATTTATAGTGTCGCAATGCACTAACCCTATGCTGTTCGTTTTTCGTTTTAATTGTAAACGACGAAGGTGTTATTAAGGACACGCGACGCGCAAGGTCGACTCGCTCGGACATACCAATGAATCTATCGATCACGTTTTTTTTCGACATAAGCATGTTGTTGTTTTGATTTTGAAGCAGATCTAGAGAAGGTCGTCGGTTTGTTCAGTCACCAGAAATCGCTGACCAACTTAATACCATATGCATAAAAGTAAAAGCTTTATTAAAGTAGTCGAACTTTTTTTTCTTTTTGAGTCTTAGTAGTTTACAAACGCTTATCGCCGATCCGATCCGAACCCTTCGGAGAATCTAGTAGGGCACGAAGACACGTGCTAGTGCGTGATGCCGTTCCCTCTAGAAAACCACCGACGGTGATTCGTTTCACACGGCTTGAGGAACCCTTTAAGTTTCTCGCCGCCCCCAAACAAGCCCGGTGAAGCCGGTGAGCTGTTTGCCGTCTAAGGCAATGAGCAAACTCTTTCCAAAAACGCTTATCAAATATTTAGTTGATTTAATGACGTGCTTTAAAGTATTCAGCGGTTTTGGTACTACAGTACAAATCATACCATCCGCCTAGACCCATAATACAAAAAATGTTTTTGTTTTGTTTATATAATTTTTAACACAAAATTTGCGGTAAAATTTTTTTCAACATTGCGTTTTTGTAATTTGTTCGAAACAAAATTTGCGTTAAAAGTTATATAAACAAAACAAAAACATTTTATAAACTACACTAACATAGAATATAAGTTTATATTGTATTTTGTATTACTAACACACTATGGATGTATATCTGAAAATAAAGAGTTATTATTATTATTATTATTTGCGTTAAAAATTATATAAACATTTATAAATGGCTTGCCTACATGTTAACTGATCTTTAGTATTTGTAAAAATATTATGATCGGATGTTAATGACGGTAGTTGTTGACATTGAATGGGCGCCTTGGCTTTCAAAGTAAAAAGTAAATAGTGTTGAATAATTTTGGCGGGCTGGTTAGAACCACGATAGCTCAATTGGGAGAGCACCTGACCCGGTATGTCAGAAGGGTGCAGGTTCAAATCCTGTTCGTGGAAATTTTTTCAACATTGCGTTTTTGTAACCCATATTACATGTAAGCTTCAAAAGAAAGTTACTTACCTTATAACATCGTAAATTCGTAACTCATCTCTATAGATCGTCTGTGAATCAATAAATATTTAGTCAAATCTATATAACACTACTCATATTATATACCTACTATTCGTAAAGCAATAAGTATTTCTTAACAGCCCTCAAATCCTCGTATAACTCTCAGATTCTTCTGAACTTACTTATATACCGTAAGCACAGAAAGAAAGCTCTACATTTATAAGATGCATAGTGAAAGTATTGAAAGCAGGATTCGTCTGTAGCAAAATATTTATGAGGCTCGTAAAACTTTTGGCATGTAGGCAGTGTAGGGTAATCCTCCATGATTGATAATTTGTTTTTAAGTATGTACCTAGTATTTGTTTCAATGAATATCTTTTTCTTACTTATTGGTAGATTGCCACGGAAAATTGAATTAAGGATGATGGTCCTACAATTTTTCTACCATAATAACGAAGACGGACAAGTACTAACATAATACAGCATTTTTTTTTTGGCCGGCACTTTCATATTTGACCCAAAAAAGTTGATGTCCTTTTCTTATATACTTTCCGGTAGATACCAGGAAGTATATAAAAAAAGGGATAAAGGGACTTTCCGAAAATAGAACATACCTATTTTATAGATTAAAATAGGTACCTATGTTCTATTTTCGGAAAGTCCCTTTTATTTGATTTGTCATCATACTGCTCTCAAGTTGACTGTTGCGTAACTTCATCAATATTTCATTAGCCAACCAATAACCTGGCCCCGTTCCGTGTGTTTTTTTCTCCCTTTCCCCCCGGCCCGCGCCGAGCGAGTGCGCACTAGTTATTCAAACCGATTTCCATTTGGAGATGATTGCCGCCCGTTTTCTTTCATCTTAGTGGTTTTTAACTTTTACCTACTACTGATATTTACTTATTGTTGTGAGTACTTGAAATATTTGCTATGTGATTTTTAGAACTTTTGTGTTGAAGAACCGCCTCTGTGTTCTAGTGTTTACGACCACCGGGCTCAAACACAAGTACAAGGTTCGGTTCCCAGTGGGAGGTAAATGTTTGACAAAGGTTGGGTTGTCGCTAGGGCCAGAAACTAGCAAGTTATAAATTAAAATCTATTTAAAGTAAGCTTTAGTTATAATACCTTGACCCTGTAAATTTTCTGGATCTCAAATTCCTCAAATTAAAACACTGCAAGATTCTGCTGCTAATGTAACGTAAATAAATAAAAAAATGCATCATAATGTAGACTTGAAACTGTGCCAGCAATGCGTTGTTGTCGGGATTGTGATTGAATTGTGGATTGTGTTTTTGTTTACCTATGTTATGAGAGCCTTTAGAGGTAACTTTTTTGCTTTTGATTTGATTCTGATGACGTTTGCGAGCGTCCCAATGCGTTTGGCCAGCACAATGCGGGGCCAACTACAAATCCACGTATTCCACACACAAGCCCCTAATGGAAGGGTCAACAAAGGCCGTGGACCGAACCTGAATGTGTCCACCATTTGATTCGCCTTGCAACCGCCCTGAATGGCTTAGCGTCGACAAAGTCCTACAAATGCCCGTGGGATCATTGAAATGAAAGCTCATTCGACAGGGGTGGATACAAAATAGCGAATTCTTTTTATACGTTATGTGATCCTAGTACATGACCTGCTGTGAGACGTGTATTGTAAGGAGTTTATATGTAGGTCATAGCAAAAGTAGGTTTTATTTATTTGTATACCTTTTTAGTCTAGATGATTATTTGAATCATCGATAAGTAATTAAAAAGGTTTGCAACGGCTTGACACAGTCGGAGACAGTAAGAGTCAGAAGCTAGACAGCCCGGCTAAGAGCCTAGGTGCTCGGAGATCTATAGAACATAATGTAATAGTTTTATTGAATACAAGCAGTTTAACGAAAAGCGTGTTATCATTAAACCCCCACACCCTACAGTATTATAACACATGTGGCAGTTTCGTTATAATATATAATGAAATTTATATATCGTATTTTTATGTATATACTAGCTGTGCTCGCGACTTCGTCCGCGTGGAATAGTGACTTTCGGCAGCATTTTTAATTTTTTAGGCTCTTTTCCCGTTTTTGCAACATTTTTCACTGATGCTTCGCTCCTATTGGTCGCAGCGTGATGTTATATAGCCTAAAAAGCCTTCCTCGATAAATGGACTATCCAACACAAAAAGAATTATTCAATTCGAACCAGTAGTTCCTGAGATTAGCGCGTTCAAACAAACAAACAAACAAACAAACAAACAAACAAACTCTTCAGCTTTATAATATTAGTATAGATTATATCGTTCTTGGGAAAGATTTAGAGTTAGGATGTAAGTCCCATTCCAAATATGGATGCGGCTGCAATCGCAATAGGCGTCTATTTAAAGCGCCCGGTTAACCATTCCGTCCTAACGACGACATACAAGTTAAAACGGAATAAAGCACTTTAATCTGAAAGTTCTCTGCCGTTTGTGTTATTTTTCTTAAGCGTAGCTGATCTTATTTGAACCTTACTTAGTTTCTTTTAGAGTTCATTCTAGTTTGAACTTTGGTCTTTTTAACAAGCGATCTCGAGACTTGAGTTATTGCTCTCGACTCCGCGTCTAGTCTTCTGGTGAGCTGGTAGAGGAACGTCTGGACGTGGTTTTTTTTTATTCAACCATGTTCAGGCCGCGTAGACCCGTGTAAAGTTCGATTATGAGTAAAGTTCAAATTGATAAAGGATTTTCGTGTACAGTCCCATAACCAAAATATTTAAATTATACCGCTATTTCTATTTAGAATTAATAAATTACAATCTATCAATAATTTAAAAAAGTAATCGGGGATTTACGCAAACCAATTAGTAAAAGGTAGAATAATTATAGTAGAGGTAAACCTTTTTTATACCCGAAGTTTCGACCGAAACTACAGATAACTTGGAACGCGAAAGTTCACAACAATCAACAATGTACAATCACATCATGTTATCAAGATTTGTTTCACGTAACCAAAGGCTAGTTATATTAAACTAGCTGTGCTCGCGACTTCGTCCGCGTGGAATAGTGACTTTCGGCAGCATTTTTAATTTTTTAGGCTCTTTTCCCGTTTTTGCAACATTTTTCACTGATGCTTCGCTCCTATTGGTCGCAGCGTGATGTTATATAGCCTAAAGCCTTCCTCGATAAATGGACTATCCAACACAAAAAGAATTATTCAATTCGAACCAGTAGTTCCTGAGATTAGCGCGTTCAAACAAACAAACAAACAAACTCTTCAGCTTTATATATTAGTATAGATAAATAAATAATAAATAAATTTATTGTCAGTGCAAATATATGTATTTACATACAAACTGCTACATTTATGATTCTTCGTAATAATATTCCAAACGTATAGTGAAGCAGGTTTTTCAGTCGCCGCCTGTATACCGCGGCCAACGCTGCAGCAACACCGCCGCATAAATCCAATAACGCGACGCAAACACACATGTCTGATGTTGTACTTAATATGACGTGCCGTGTTCCGCGTATAAACGGCACGGGGGCCACATCTTGTTATATAATAAAGAATGACACCTCTGCTGGAGAACGACTTTTGGTTTAGAGCAAAATTGAAGGCACAAGAGCACGTGGCGGTTTACCGGTACGTTGGTGGACCTAATAAATAGATCGATGGCGCACCCGGTCTGCGATTGCTAAGGTTAAGCAACTTTCGCAAAAGCCGGTCGTCGGATTGTCGACCAAAAATTTTTAGGTTATGTAAAGCCGTTGGACCCGGCTGAATGAGACCTAGATAAACAGTAGAGCGATATGGCGGCAGCGCGTCGCACTGTAGTAGCCCCGTTTTCCATCAGGCTGGCCGTATGCTCATTTGCCAATCTTTTATTTAACTTGCAACTTAACATTCAAAATTTTGTGAAATTGACGCTAATAATAAAGATTATTGTTTCTTAGCCGTGTACCATCTGCAAGCTTGTTGAAATTATACTTGTGACTTTTGTTATATACCGAAGTTCACGTGCGCCCTTATATTAATACAATTCTAAGAGAAGAATATGACGCAGAATATAGGTACTCATTGTTTGTTAACACGTTAGCTGCCGCGTAGGTTACCGGTGACCTAACAACAATAAATTTTCTATTGCGTCTGGTTTTGCGGCAGTCAACCTGTAAAGGCCATAAAAGTTTAACAGCTGTTTCGGTGGACATGAGGAAATCCGATTTTAAATAAATCCCCGACTGCACTGGGCGCCGCCGCCCCGCCGCCGCCCGCCGGCGCTGTGAACACAGTACTGGATGTTAATCCTACATTGCCTCTGCAAGGGTGGCCATCCGTCTCGGGCTTTTGCATTGTTTTATACTTTATTTATTGCGTACACTCGTATTATCAAACAGTTGTTACAATCACATCGATCCACAGCGCCAACAATTAAAATTATATTGTCTCTGTGTTTACGGCGGCCGAGAGTTAGAGATAACGTAGCAGGTATAATCTGGTTTAATATGATACCCTGTGGTCGGTGTGTCAGCCACGTAATATATTGTGTTACACGATTAACAAACAAATTGTGTGGAAACAAAGGTCCCGGGTTTAATTCCTAGGTCGGGAAAAGTGTGTTTCGGATTTTTTCGATGCATTTCCCGGGTTTGTGATCACCAACCCGCATTTGGCAATTGTGGTGAATAGGCCATTACCCATCAATTGTAGTGATGACTTGATTTCAATGACGGAGGCCTTTGCCCAGTACTTACTTGCTTTAAGTAAATAATATAATATGTTGGCGGCGAGGCTGGTTTTTAGTAGAACGGTCGAGCAAACGCGGATTCGTCGATAACACAGTTCATCTTGGATCTTCAAAATAAAGACGCAGTCGTATTCCTTACAGTCACTTTAATGTTATTTTAATATCACAATTACAATATTTAGAAACAGTTTCCTGATGCAAATGGATTTTAGAAACGAAGTGAGTTCTGCGCGTGCCGCGTGCGTACTCTCCGACCGACCGCTCCCGTTCAAATGTGTCCAGTCCGTTGTCGCGCCAGGCCAACTAACGTTGACGTTTCGCGCACCATAGAGCATATACTGCGCAGACCACACTAAGTATAGACTATACTTGTCGTTTCTAAGCGATGCTAGCGCCAAGTCTCCGACATATATGTAAATAAACAACTGGGGGAAGACGATATGCCAATATTTTTTCTTAAAACTTTTACCTCATTCCCGTAAACGAACATGAATAAAATATTGTTGTTTTACAATACCTTCTTCTTGTTTGTGCAAGAAGCACTTAGAACGGAGGATGTAAATATAATATTTGTTTTTCATTACAGCATTTCTTACTTTCAGAGGTATTTCCTTTCCGAACATACGTTTTTGGTATGTTGCTGTTTGCTTCGATGTTTATTATCCAATTCCACCTTTTCGCTCGCTCGCATTCATCATTTGCGGTAGTTTGATGTAACATTATCGGGAATGGATAGCTTGACTGTAAAAAATTAAATATACGAAGATATTGTTCTAAGATTTTTTGAATCTTTATTTTTGTAATTTTAAAATCATTTATTCAGTTTAGGCTACAAGTAGCTCTTATGAATGTCAATATGCCATCGGTCCGTTAGTCTACACAGGGCGGGACACCTTGTACTGTACCTACTGTACTATGTGGTGCTAGATACAACTGAAATAGATTTAGTTAGTTGTCCTGATTTGTCAGTTGATCGAGTGGTCGCCCCACGCCCGCAGTGTGTGCATTGTCCGCGGTCGCAGGAAGGGTCCTGGGGTTTGTTCGTGAATTGCTAAAATGGCGGGAAAGGAGCGGCGCACTTTCAACAGCCGCTTTTATTATGTCCACCGCCATATTTATTTTCACCGCGAGTTACAAAGGCGGGAAATGTTGCTGAAACGACCAAGTTGTAATATTTTAGTGCTCATTAGCTACTCATAGCTAATGCTCGTATCGTTATAGTGTACAACTTCGAGGATGTCTCGCCTAACTTTTGTTTTAAGGTGCTATTACAAAGTTGCATTCTAAAAAGACAATGAGTATGTCAACAATTTGGTTGTTTTAAGTAAAGAAATGCGTTGAAAGTTGATCCTTCTTTTACATCACTGTTATCATATATTCTAGTTCGCTAATTAATGTAATATTGTAAAATAAAATAAATTACATATTTTCAATATATCCTTTTAATTCGAGTCCGTCGTAAAGATAACGTTTAATTTTTTATTAAGAAACAACTTTAAAGCCAGTCTTTAATCTGACCATTTTTCGCTTAAATTTATTCCTGCTAATTAAGGGTACAGACTATTTAATATCAAACAAAGTTCGAGTTAGCTCTTTTCAAGGGTCCTCGTTTGAGTCCCGGTTGTGCCACAATGGGGATGCCGCGAATTTCGGCGCGTCAAAGAGACATCAAAGGAAGGGCCGCTTGTCGGCGGGTTTATAGTTGTATTACAAGGAGCTATCTTACGGAAACTAAAGGTTGTGATATTTTTGCTGTTGCCGTAAAGCTTTTATGTATTTAAACCACAGGGAGAGGAAGATTATTACCTACCATTGATATTTTTACATTGAAACTATTAATTGTAATCATTTAAATATTCTTTTGTTTTTTCTTTTGAATTCTGCATTCACAATGCTGTTTTGTATAGTTACAAGATAAAATTTGACTGTGAGGGTAGTAACTTCACAGTGACGTAATACCGCTGGCTTGCAGCGTAAATCACAAACTACTAGAAAAATTCAACGAGTCTTCTAGGGCCTCCATCGGTAGCTCAGCGGTCAGTGCATTGGACCGGTTCAAAGGTCGTGGGTTCGATTCCCACTCGAGCTTCCTGAGGCGGGTTGATTTTTTCTAGTAAAATTGTATTTTTTTTATAAAGCATGATCACGCAATAAATCAATATTTATCGCGTTTTTATGTAGGTATAGTCGACAATGAAATTGCTTTACGACCTTAGAAGTGAATTTTGTTTGCATTTTATAAAACAACAAGTTCTATTTTTGTTTAAAAGTCCAAGTGACAGATACGTTGTCATCATTGACAATGAGCCTTAGCGAAATTTTATTGTAATGGAAGTTTTTGTCAAAAGTGATAAAGCAATTTCATGGTCGACTATACAAAGGTGTTTCATTCAGATGGAACGAGAAATTCGTAATGAGTTTTCCTTTTGATCTTTGACATAGCTTCGAGTACCAATCTGAATAGCTGAAAACAAGCGTTTTCTTTAAGAAAAAGTATCGTCGTTTTTGGTACATTACTGTAGGCGTAGAAATGTGTCTGGCCGTGGCCGCCTACCGCCTACCGCCTACGCTAGATAGAGCAGGCGCGCGTCTGCGACACAAAGTAAGGAGACTGCAAAAGGTAAGCTTCGTACAAGCGCGCTCGAGCCACGCACACACACACAAACTCTCACGGATGCGGAATCTCGCAACACCAGCGCTCGGACTGTTGTCAGATGGTCCGAGATTGCACGTGCACGTGAAAGGGTCTGCCTGCGTAGCTCAAGCGCGTATGTGTTAAGCTCACCTTATTTCGTGTCTGCGCGTTCATTCATGACATCGTTGACGCAACCAAAGACAATCGCTCCTCTTGTTGTTTTCTTAATATTGACTTAAAAAGGGGGAAAGTTAAAGGCGCTTTTTCGCATCGTAATGTAACACTTTAGATTCGATTTTAAGTATTACATTACAATACTGCCTCCCTGACTTGACGAGCAATCGCCTGTAATGTATGTAACAAAATGTTGTGTAATTTGTTGTACATGTTTTTTTTGTTGAAATTATTTCACAATGATTTGGTTAATTCTTTATCAATGATCTAAACCTCACAAGTATTCTCATTAGTATAATGTGTATAATTCTGAATGATTTCATTGTAAAGCGTATCAATTTTGCGAAGTTCTTCGCTTAAATGATGCCTTTAATCTCGCACACTCGAAAACACAAATCCAAGTAGTTGAAAATTGTTTCCGGAGCGAATTCCCCTCGGTCATACAGTGCACGGGTGATGAGTTTGCAATATCTCCCTGAATCCACTGCTTTGGTACCGTTGTAGTGTTTGTAATGGATTGTTGATGAATAGCCCGGGTTCGTGATGAGGAAGCCTCATTTGGCAAGCGTAGTGATTAAGCAAATATGCATAAATTGTAGCGATGACTTGATTGCAATGATATGGAGTCATGGAAGAGTAGCCTATAAGTATAAGATTATAAAAAAACTTAATGGAATGCAAACAAAAAATATGGCCTGAAAGTAAAGATTAAGCTGGTTTGGGATAAAACAAAAGGGTTTCTATAACACTGTAATGATTTTAAAAGAAGATTTTTCTAAAATATTATAAATGAGAACGTTCTGATGAGGCCGATTAAACGTAAAGTAAATATAATGACACGTGGCTTCTGCGATGGTAGCAAAGCAAATAAGAGTTATTTACCATGTAACACTTCTTTTTAAAGAATCCCATATTGTTATTTTTTTTTATTTTTTCAGAGTTACAGACATAACCTATTCATATGCTTATACAATGCAATCAAACAAGAGGTGAACGTTCGGCAGCTGTACTAGTATTAAACCGTGTCACAGCTGCCTGCGTCTTCCACAATCTTCAGTATAGCACAAAGAAATCAATTTACATTGTAGCGTTTAATTACACAATAATATTACGAGTATGAACATTCAATCAATAAATGTAATGTATTTTGCGAGTAAGCACATTGCCTTCATCAATCACCCGGAAGCGTCAACTACTGAGGCACTGGCTATCCTATCTCTAACTGAAAATATTTAAATAAGATGTTGGTAGCTAGTCAAGCGGGCAAACAAGACAAACTAAACCGAATACACATCGAACCTGGGACCTTTAGGTTTAAGACCGGTGTGTCCTGTAACAGCCGGACGGGCCGTTACTTATATTGGGGGCGTAAGATGGAATCATCATCATCATCTCATTTCATGTCCCCACTGCTAGGGCACGAGCCTTCCCTATGGATGGATAAGGAGAACAGGCCATAAACCACCACGCGGGCCCAGTGCGGATTGGTGGTTGTTAACGACTGGTTGTTAACTAAGATGGAATAAGACAGCTCAATTAATTAATATTATATTGGTATTTAAATGGCAAAACATGAATATAATAATTAAAATAGAATGTCGCCGCTTCTGCGGATGAAGTCCAAGTCGATCGTCCTTTCTTCCGCCGCGTGTCGTTTTAAGATTTAAATGCAGAACGCGACGGCTACCAGTAGGTCCGCGCCTCCAAGCAGTCCCGATCACTACAGTCCTTAACCACCAGACCACAGAGGCGGTTAAATGTCTACCTATCAAATAGTAGACCCAATCACTCTTAAGAGATAACGTGGCTTGGCACCAAGTGGGTCTGCTGGGTTGCGCCTGCACTGTGCCGGCGGCGGGCGGTTTGTAGACAAAGGACCGAGAGTGCGGCGCCGGAGTTTCTTAATTTGCGGTGTGTTTGCAACTGACTCCGGCCACAAAGGAAGGAGGAGCCAGAAGGTAAGCTTAATATATACCGCGCTCGCGCAACTCGCACTCTCACCGGCACGCACGGACACTGATCTCGGAACACTCCGAGAGCAACCTTTATGAGATTCCGTGCCGGTGAGAGGTTGTCTATGCGTGCGGGGCGCCGGCGTTACTCGATCGCGTTTGTATGGAGCTTGCCTTCTGTAGTCACCTTATGTAGTGGTTTGGTTGTGGCGGCGCGGCGGCGGCCTGGGGATTTCTTTGCTGTTTCGGAATGACTTTACTTGTGTTAATCGATGTTTAAGGGCTTGTATTGATGAGTTGGGCTCAAATATTTATTTTGGGTTTTCCTAGCTCTGCCAAATAGTATCTACTTTAGAGACGACTGTTTATAATTATCTGTTGTTGTTTATTAAATTCAATTTTATTTCATGTTAGGATGTCTCTGAGTTTTTCTGTTACTTTTTGTACAAGCATTCCTGTCTTTTTTTATTAGAACTTCATGTTATCACCCTCTGAATGTAAAATATAAATGTAATGTTGCTATTGAATACCTAAGTCAAAGTAATATTTGCAGCAGCATCTCTCTGAGGTTACCCTCAACCTACTGCGATCGCCAACCCGCCTGGCAAGCGTGGCGATTACGGCAAATACCCCCAATAACCGGTCGTTGTGGAGATCCTTGGGCGAGGCCTTTGTCCAGCAGTGGACGTCTTTTGGCTGAGATGAGATGAGATGAAAGAGTAGTAACATTTTAACTAATTTGGCACGCTAGAGGAGTAGTGCCTATTAAAAGTACAAACAGCGTATAAAAGTCATACTTTAATAGTTTGTTATGGTGTCGACAACTCTGCCAGTTTCAACACGTGTACCTACACTAGATGGCTCTAGCAGTTTAGAAATTGCTTAATACAAAAATTAATCCTTCTTAAGTCTTCTCTCCGCAAATGTAAGAACATTTTCAATGCGAATACCTTCGCTACAAACGAGAGTAATTTAGAGCGAGACACGGCGATAATGGTGTCGTCTCTCACTCGTCCAGCTTGATGTTGATGGATGGTCGGGCGACCAAGATTTTTATACGTCGTCGTCGGAGCTCGCCGGGTTTTCGACACATTTGTTAACAGCCGGTGCCTCTGACATGGACGCAGATAATAAATGAGACGGAAGTACCACGGATCGCACTAACGAAGTAGCGGTTTGTCACGTCTATATAGAGTTTAGAGTTAAAGATTTCTAGTATTTTATGTTAACATCTTTGAACATCTTTTCGTTTTGCTTTGCGTTTTACCTGTTGTTATCCATATATAATAACTAGCTGTGCTCGCGACTTCGTCCGCGTGGAATAGTGACTTTCGGCAGCATTTTTAATTTTTTAGGCTCTTTTCCCGTTTTTGCAACATTTTTCACTGATGCTTCGCTCCTATTGGTCGCAGCGTGATGTTATATAGCCTAAAGCCTTCCTCGATAAATGGACTATCCAACACAAAAAGAATTATTCAATTCGAACCAGTAGTTCCTGAGATTAGCGCGTTCAAACAAACAAACAAACAAACTCTTCAGCTTTATAATATTAGTATAGATAACAGGTACATTGAACTTAAATGAGAACATTATGTGCCTTACAAATAAACAAAGTTGTTCCCTATTCGGAATAACTTATTCCGTGTTTTGTCTCTTTTACTCTTCTTTGAAGTGACGTTTACATGACAGGAACAAAACACGAAATAACTATTCGGTCCTTATTCTTTGTTTATTAGTATGTTCATTTAACTATTCTTAATTATCCTGACGTCCATTTTGAGGCCTGAGGCATTTGAGTATGGAATTCGATCTAAAATAATAAAATTAACTTGTAGGTACCTAACCTAAGTCATTATTGCAGACGGGGCGGCTAATCCTGGCTGCTTCATCTATCGTACTGTAATGCATCCACCGTAGTAACAAGTGATAGCGCCATTTTTCGAGTTTTTGTACAATTTATAGTTAGGTATCTAATAAAAATCGAAGACTACATTGGGTTTGAGGTATCATCAGTGGTTTTCATTGATTACGACGATAAAAAATGTATAGAGTAGCGTCGTAGCCGATTGCCTAGCAAAATTAATACCTCTCGAATGAAGGTGTTACATGTTCACTGCTTGACGATTGTAAGCTCGGTTCTTGTTAGAACGTTTTTTTGTTCGGAGACGGCTGAGGGAGGCTTAGTGAAGGCTTTATGTATATATATATATGTATATATCCACTGTGTTTGATTCTGGGTAGTCGATAAGGTAGCATATAGTCTGCTAAAAAGGACCTTTTGTAGAACAACTGTCTTACAATTGTATGGCGTTCTAACTACAAGAACCTTAGTTTAGTTCAGACATTAGTTCCACATTCGTTCAGACCGAGTCCCGGTTCAATGTATTTTTTTAATTAAGTACTGTATGTACCTGTTAAGTAAAATTACGTACTTATCTTCAATATTTATATCACTAGATCTAACTTGAACTACTGTCTCGTTTTTTTAACTTAGTCTTTTCACCATTTTAATCGATTTAAGCAACGAGTGCCATCTTTGTTAATGTTAATGATCAGATTTTTGCAATAGAACAGTAAGATTCTCGTCAATACAACAACAATTTATAGACCGTAAGACTATCCAAAACTGTCTCTGCAATACATGTCCAACCATATGCCATCGCGGTAAAGTTCGAAGTGTTCCTATTGAGGAAATTTTATAGTTAGTTAGTGAGTAAGTGAGTTAGTTTAGCCGTGTGTGCTGTCAAATAATATTTTTTTTGTACGTTTTGTGACATTAGTTACGCCTCTCAATACACACCGCACAATTCTTTCAATAAAGCCGTGAGATTAACGCCGCGCGCAATGCGAATAAATAATTTGTTGTTTGTGAACTGCGAGACATGTTTCATGACACAATAAATGGATGTCGGCGGCTCGGAAAAGCCACAAGCGGAGAGCGGACTGTTAATGTATTTTTTTAAATAAGTATAAAATGGGTCCTTAAGCAAATATTGTTATTTCATGCAAGGGGGATGTCATTCACTAAATATACTCTTAATCTGTTTAAAGCAAGATCTATATTATATATAACTCAGTGGTTTCACATAAGCTAATGATGAGGTTGATTCTGTGAAAGAAGTGATCACGGTATTGACCGACGCCATTTTAAGACGCATTTTAAATTATTACAGCAATAAACCACAGCACAAAATAGTACAATAATCCTTTAACATAGTTTCTGCATACAAAAAGTTTGTGAAAATCGAAACGAAATCATCTGGTGGTTGAATACCTGCAAATGTGAGTTCCACGTAGTTCTAAGTGGGTTCTTTACTATCTCTGGTATAAGACAATAGCCCTTCTCTTTTTAGGGTTCCGTACCCAAAGGGTAAAACAGGAAATTTTTACAGATGATGTATTTCTGTTGCCGCTATAACAACAAATACTAAACAGAATAAAATAAATATTTAAGGAGGCTCCCATATAACAAACATGATTTTTTTTGCTCGTTTTTGCTTGATATTGATAATGGCAACAGGTAGACGCTTGAAATATTCACAGAATATTTATTTATATATTCACTTTGAAAATAAATAATTAAATTAAAATAAAACAAATATTGTATTAGCCTTTGTCCAGCAGTGGCCGTCTTTTGGCTGAGATGATCATAATGATGATGATGAAAACAAATATTTAAGGGGGGCTCTCATACAATGAACGTGACTTTTTTTAACTCGTTTTTGCTCGATATTGATAACGGCAACAGGTAGACGCTTGAGATATTCACAGAATATTGAGTTATATTATTCATTTTAAAAATAAATAATTAAATTAAAATAAAATTAATATTTAGGGAGGGATCCCATACAACAAACGTGATTTTTTTCCAATTTTTTTCTCGGTCTTAATAACGATAACAGGTAGAAACTTGAAATATTTTTATAGTTTATAGTACGGAACTGCGTCGGACTCGCGCACGAAGGCGAGTCCGACGCACTTGGCCGGTTTTTTAAAATAAATGTGCGATATCAATTTTATTGACATCATATTCTTTGCCGATTTAATTTGGGCAATATATAAAGTTAATAGAAATAAGAATCACTATGAGCGTTGTAATTCCTTTCCTATAGGTGCAATATAGTTTAGTTTTAATGTTATTACTCACGCTCAACTTTTGTATATCTCAGTCATGATCATAGTCGCCAGTGTCTTGTGACTTATGGCTCGGTGTCGAGGCGATGAAGCGCCACCTGCGGGCTGTCTCAGCCCATTACCGAGCCTGATGTATTGGAATCGCGCCTAGATTTGTGCCCATCTTGTCTCTGCGTGACGCTATGTATTTGTAAAGAGAATGACGTTGCTTTTGTGTTTTGAACGTTTGGTAGAAATTCTATCATTGTAGTAGATATATGAGGTAAAAAAATACGCATTTTTTTTGCGAACAAATTATTATTAGAAAAAATACTGCTTTGGTTTACTAAGTGAATGGAATAGTGTTGATTTTATACGGCTCGTAAAGAAGTTAGGACCACTGTCGCATAATTATATACATGAATGAAGCCTAGTGGCTTACTTATTTACTTTCTCACACCAGCCCCCCGACCGCCTAACCGATCGCTTTGACTACGCGTATAGTTTATGACATCATCTTGCCACCTCGCAACGCCTATGAAAGCAATATCAAAAGCTAAAGGCTATAGATTTCGATATTGCTTTCATAGGCGGCACGAAACGACAAGATGACGTCATAAACCACACACGAAGTCAAAGCGATCGGTTAGGCGGTCGGGCCCCAGATCGCTCTAATTTGCCCGCTGAACTCCATTTAACCGTAATTTTAGTATCCGAACAAAAGAAACTTGGAGGAGCCGGTATTTCAATATTCCACGCTTTAGATGTTCCGTGTCAATTGACATATTCATTGGAATCCAGTTTGTGGAATCCGATAGACTCATTGCTTTTGCGTCACTGACTTACACAGGAGACAGGACACAGTCGACGATGTACTGACTGAGTATGTCTTGTTTGTAAAACGGAATATTAAATTGTATATTTAACACTGTATTCTAAAACACCACGTATACCTAGTTTATCTCCCATAGCCGCCAAGGAAAAAAATAAATTATGTAAGGATATTACTTATTCATTAACTTAGCAATATAGTTGGTTCCGATTTCAAAACAACGGTCGTCAGATATATATCTATAATATATGTGCACTGATTCCGAATAAATCCAATACAGTATTTCTTGTTTATAATGTTAAAGAATAAATTGCAGTAGTTCTTTTCATTTATTTCGCTACCCCAGCCCAAGCAATTGTATAACAATCACAAGATACATATGTATCCGTAAAGAAAAAACTGTGTGTACCTACTCCTTTTTAAGAACATTGCGCCCACGAAGAAGTGTAAGATTTGACATAGGTAGGTACTTAAAGTTCATGAATATCAAGCAGAAGTGAAGAAAGATAAGATTTATGTATAGTATGCGTACAAACTGTATATTTTGTGAATTTCGGTTGGATTTAGACCACTGGGCGATCACTAGTACATTTTTATAAGTGACCCCTTATAGGAGACCCAACATTTGATTAAGTCGGGCCTCTAAAACAGCTCCCGTTGTACTTGATCTCTGATAAGTGCCACAATTTAGCTGAAGTATGTCAATGTTTAATCCATGTTATGGTTACAAGTATGGAGTTGTGCTTTTCCAGTTATCTCATGGTATAGAACGGTATGCGGTGCGGTAGACAAGTAAGTAGGACAAATATTAGCAGGGCGGCACGTCTGGGAGGGGCCGCCTTATAAATGATTTAGGCGGCCGCGCGGGGAGGACTAAGGCTTTGTAGTTTTATTTTGGGAAAGCTTTTGCTGCTCTTTCAAGGGTAAAAGATGTTTTATGAAGCATTTTTTGATATAGACACAGTTTAGGTAACTTTTAACCAGATAAATAATAGGGGTCTTACAAATAAATAGAGAATAAGGTCAGAATTGTTATTCCGTGATTTGTTGCCGTTATTAGAGTAAAAGAGACAAAACACGGAATAACTATTCGGAGCTTATTCTTTGTTTATTTGTAAGGGGGTAAATATTTTGTTCTTTTATCTACTCGCTCAATTAGGGTTCACTTAAGAATAAATTTGTCTGATTAACTGCACACAACGGTACCAAACTTTTTCAAGTATTAACACTGTCAGACGTTGTGTAATTTTACCGCAAGTAATATAAGTTACGAAGTGTGTCGTAAAGATAATCTTAAAAAATGTTCTGTCATCATATTTTTTTTGTTTAATATTACTTTAACGATAAAAATGTCTGAAGCCGCTTTTCCCGCGCCCGGTCCGTGGGCCGGCTAGGGACGGACCCGTCTTTTCAGAATAAATATAAGTAAAGAGATTGCGGTTTTCGGAATAACTCCACTGATTCAGCTACTTGAACAGAGACGTGGAATATCTACACACACTTCAAAGTTACGGCCTTCTGATTCAAATCAACTTGGTACAATTTATTTAAAAGTTATTTAAATGAGGTACAGAACGATTTGTAATATAGATAACTTAAAGGGAGTAAATGATAACTACATTAGTTAGGTCTATGTATTATTTAAACATAATAATTTTCTATTAAACTTTTATGCGCATGCGGATTTTAGATATAAGCGGGAGAGGGCACAGAAGTAGCATACATTGTACTAAGTATTTACCTCGCGGAAATTGACATTTAAACGAGCAGGCGACCGTTAGCCGTTTCCTTCCCATTTCACCACATAACCATGCATTTTTGGTTTTGCGTTTAAGGTAAAAATAATTAAAAAAACAAATGAACATTAACGAAACGTCGCGAGTATAAAGAAGGTATTTAACCTTTTACTAAATAGTTTGCGTTAATCAAGTTTAAAGGTGTAATTTTAATTCCTTCTGTTTTAGTATTTTTTTAAGAAATCAACATTGAATAAATTATGATTGTAATTGATACTTTTGATTCTTTTTAAAAGTTATGTAATAATGGCGGTCAGTTGCGCCCTCCTCAAGGAGCGAGTTTTTTCGAGCCGTGTTTTTTCGCTAAATCCTACGCTGTGCTAATAATTACGGTCGCGTCGAGATAAATTAATTCTACACGCGTTTGCCTAATTGTGGTTTTATTTTAGTTTCAAACGAAGCGTCCACTTTCTTGTAAAATGAATTTAAATTACAGCTGAATATCGTGACGATTATTTTCTTCTTTGTTTGCAAAATATTTATGTAAGTATTTATAATTTGTTATTACGTTACACATTGTACTACAATGATGGAAAATAAATATGGCGATTCGTTTTAAAAAAATATATAAAACGCAATGATATTATATAAAATAGGATTATTTTCTGAAATAAAAATAATGTAAGTTTATAGTAGGAATTTATATATTAAAGTTTTCGCGAGTATCAACGTGACAAACAATAATTATTGTAGTTTTATCAATGATGCAATTGCATAAAAGAAAAAATGTTATTTCACAATGATTTATCCAAATATATTTATATATTATACGATCTCAATTCGATAATAATAATTGCTGCTTTTATAAAATCTTTAGCATTATAAACGTTTAAATAAATTTTGTACCAACAAAAAAAACCTTTTTTAAATACAATAAAATTAATATTTCCATTTCTGTGAAACAATGGCCGAATAAAAACAGCAAAATGTGAATTTATTCGTAAACTCATTATGCTCGATATTAAGTCTATTATAAATCAAACTGTGAAATTATTGCGTCAATTGTTCCAAGTGCTGCACAATTTCACTCATGCTCGCTTATTGAATAATAATTGAATATGTCAGAACGAGTGATTTTTAATAATAGTGCTATGTAAATATTACATTCACGTTCGAGATCACCAAACGTCCGCTGTGACATCATTAAAAGGAGATGTTCCATTTTTGTATGGAGGCTGGGCCTTCTAATTCTTACAGTGATGAAATTATATTTTATGAAAAGAGCACAAAATAAGAAACCTTTCCATGTTTTAATATATTTTTGAAACATACCCAAACATTGTATTATATACAAAGGTCGGATAATAAAAAATCATAAAATAGCAACCCTAAGCTTTTTCTACTTTGGCAACTTCGCTTTTCAATGTCTTGACAACTTCGTGAAGTGAACTGTCAGTATCATTATGTCAAATCTTATTTTTTAAATTAGTAATGCAATGATACTATCCATTACAGCCAGCAACCGCATGTTTTCATTTTCAGGAAATTGCATTGAAACATTCTAAAAGGTATTTTAACCTTTTAGAATGTATAAATAAGTTCAGCAATATATAATAAACACTTAAAACTTTCATTAGAACCCAAAAATAATAAGAAAAGCTTGATGGAGAAAACAAGATTTCAAGGTTTTAAATATTTTTTAAATTATGTTGGGACCTTTTTATATATTTTTTTCTTTTTGGAAACATCATCTCAGAAGGCAGATCTATCAGAAAAGCATTACTTCAAAACTGCAATAAAATAAGGGCCCAAAAACGAACATTCCTTTAGAATTGGTTTCTTCGTTTGTATGTATGTAAGGGGTAATTAATCTCTGGAATTACTGAACACTAAAAGAATGCTACACATAATCTCTCCTCTGTGGCTACACTAGTAAGGGGTAAATAATCTCTGGAATTACTGAACACTAAAAGAATGCTACACATAATCTCTCCTCTGTGGCTACACTAGTAAGGGGTAATTAATCTCTGGAATTACTGAACACTAAAAGAATGCTACACATAATCTCTCCTCTGTGGCTACACTAGTAAGGGGTAAATAATCTCTGGAATTACTGAACACTAAAAGAATGCTACACATAATCTCTCCTCTGTGGCTACACTATATCGAAGTATAAGCTACATTTAAATCCGGTAGAATTAAATGATTCCGTTAAATACTTTTGTTCATCAACAGTCCACACTTACATGTCCACTGCTGGACATAGGCACAAAATAAACAGACTGCAGAAGGTACATACAAACGCGGTCGAGCAACGCACACGTAAACAACCTCTCATCATCATCATCATCATCATCATCATCATCATCATCATCATCATCATCATCATCATCATCATCGGCCTATCTTAACCCACTGCTGGACATAGGCCTCCCCTAATGAGCGCCATAGCGCCCTGTCCTCAGCTTGACGCACCCAGCATCTGCCTGCAGTCTTGCGCAGGTCATCATCCCACCTGGCCGGACAACAACTCACGGACACGGAATCTCGCAACACCTGCGCTCAGACTGTTCCGAGCTGTTCTGAGATCCGTGTCCGTGTGTGTGGATCTATGAGTGAGTGGCTCGAGCGCGGTATGTTCTGAGCTTACCTTCTTGGTCTCTTTAGGCCTCTCCAAGTGTACTACCCGCGGCTACTCTCGTCCAGCTCTTGCCAATACTTTTGTGACTGACGGAATGATAGGACGCGAAGCCGCAGCCGCAGCGAAGGGTGCAGAAAGGATTTATTTAATGTCGTCGCTCGCAGACAAATCTTGTAATGCGGGGGTTCAACTTCTTGTTAAAAATCAAACAAAATTTAAATAAACAACCGTTTGCGCGCACCGAAGTAAACTTTTCAATTTACGCAAACAGTCAATCGACAACGTTTCAAAGAATTAACATTACTTTAGCGTAACGGTTTTGTATTTCTTTCTCTACTTCTTTGAAAGTTGAACCAATTTTGTTATCTATAGCAAAAGGTAAAGTTGTAAGCAATAACAAATCTATCTACGGTTTGGGTTTTTTGCTCTTTTCTTATTAGATAGAAATCCAGTTTTCCGGAACCTCGCAATAAACAAGCTTTGATCTAAAAAGCTATCATTTGGAGCATGTCTCAGGATATTCAGAAACAAATCCAAACGTTTAAGCTTCTTTAAAAATGGGTACGATAACCCTTATAGTTTCGCCATTTCTGTCTGTCTGGACTCTTATAGTTTCGCCATGTCCGGTCTGTCTGTCTGTCCGTCCGTCTCCAGCCTAGCTCATAGACTCTTAAGTACTAGAAAACTGTAATTTGGCATGGATATAGGTACATCTTAATCACGCCGACAAAGTGGTGAAGTAAAATTTAAAAAAAAAATTTTTTTTAGGTTACCTACCCTACACCCTACACGTGAAGTAGGAATGTATTTTTTTTCTTGTCTACCCCATAGTGGGGTGTCGTTGGATAGCAATTTCAAAAATAATGCGGGTTTGTGGAAACAGTTTTTTGATTGAGGCATCCGTTTGTGAACTATGAAGCTATAAAGTGCAAAATTTGGTTAGAGTCAAGTGTCCGTCTCCCCCCCCCGTTGTAACTAGTGACATTAATTTCTTTAAGGGTGCGCCGACAAAAAAATGCCAAAAATGCAGTTACGGTTAAGTAGATATAATTGAAAATACTATCGTATTAAATTAACAAAATATATATTTAGTATCATAGGGAACGTGTTTACAATTTGTCAGAACCATAAATTCATAATACGCTATAGTTTTTTCTACAATATCATTTAAAGTTGGGCAAAAATCACGAAAACGAGTGGCGGCGTTTAGTAAATTTCTTATAGTTTATCTAAATTATGGTACCTCTGATTTTGTCTAAACAATCATCAATGGATAAACTACAAATTGCTAGACTACATTTTCGATTCACTAAGTGGTTATTTAAATAATTATTTTTTATTAAGCACCTTAAATTCCCCATACAAAATTAGTATGGCCGCGCGGCATCAAATAAATATGGACGACGACATTTCAAATAAAACATATGACACTTGTCACCTATGGACGGCGCACCCTTAAGGATAATTTATTTTTACTCGGGTCTAGTTAGTTGCGCTTCTTGTGCTGAATACACGGTTTGGCGATAACTTGTAGAATTTATTTCACCTGAAGAACCACCGGCCCCTACAACAATCTAAATAATATACAGTCCGCTGCCCTACACCCCCTGCCAGCCAAATGGTTGTTTTTGGATACGTGAAAAAAATCATGGTAGTCGTTTAAATGACGAAGTTAAAAGGAAAACTATACAAGTTTACAAGTAACAGTCGACCAAGTAATAAAATGTACTTGGCGCAGTACTAATTCCTCATATGGAACTACTTAAATAACGTTGTCAGGTGTGTGAAACTGGTAGTATCTACATTAAATAAATTTTCATAAAGCCCTCTTCGCAGAGTCCGCATAATTGAGATGGGCTACGGAACCCTACACTGCGCGTGGCCCGACACGCACTTGGCCGGTTTCACAAATTTTAAAGAATATGCGGCTTTTGAGAATTGTTTATTGTTGGAACTGTAATTACTTGTTAATGAGACTTTTGAACCCCAGGGAACTTTAACAAAGGTGCGGTAAAAGGTGACGTAATTTAAAATTTTACATGTTGGGGTTGTCTTTTATATTTGTAATGGAAAGGGCCCTTTTATGATATTTCCCAATATTTTGAAGCCGTACCTAAGGGAGAACAGAAATGCCCCTGCTGAGTTTCTTGCCGGTTCTTATCAGTACCTAGAAGGTCTCGCCCCGCCCTGTGTAGACTAACGAACCGATCTCATAATGGCATTCATAAGAGCTGTTTGTAGCCTAAGTTGAATAAATGATTTTCAATTTTGTTTTTTTTAAACTGTTAAGGTGGATAAGGTGGATAAGGTGGATGGTGGATGCTTCTTACTTCAGGCGTCAGATTTTTTGATTTTGTCTTTTAGCTGTCAAATTCGTGCAACTACGTCATCTGTATGTAACTGTACAACTCCACGGAAAAACACAAACTTTCCAGATTTATTGCACAAAATATGCCAACCAATTTTCCTTTACGTAGCTTCCTCATTTTTAATTTGACTTGGCTGCACTGAGTTATCTTACCCGATGTGGCGTTCAGTAAAATGCAGAAAACTTAAAACACCAAATTTAACTTTGAATCTTAACGCGACAAAGTTCAAATTCGCGTGCAGCCATCTGGAATATTTAAGTAGTACTACCTACTTGCGACACATAAATACACAGAACACCATTTTAACTTAGTAGACGTAAGGTCTACAAACCAGTATCAACATTTTAGCTTAAAGCTTCGTGTAATATCATCATCATCATCATCGGCCTATCTTAGTCCACTGCTGGACATAGGCCTCCCCTAATGAGCGCCATAGTGCCCTGTCCTCAGCTTGACGCATCCAGCATCTGCCTGCAGTCTTTCGCAGGTCATCATCCCACCTGTAATATGACAGCTATAATTAATTATTATTCCTAAAATTCTGTGTGATAAGCGCCCGTCCAAGTTTATATCCTAAGCATAGAAATTTTATTGAATTTTTAAATTATATAGGACTAGCTGACCGGCGGACGTCGTACCGCTTTGACAGTTTCCATGACAACAAAACAAACAAATCATTCGTCCGCTTAAGAACACCCGTATCCCATGATGGACCTCTACAGCAGCGCCACCTACCGGGTCCAATTGTAAATCTAAACCATTCTTGAATCCACTTGAACACACACAAAATTTCATCCAATCGGTTCAGCCGTTTGGAAGGAGTTCAATAACATACACACGCACAGAAGATATACAGGATGTCCCAAAAATGGCACGCCAGGCTGACACTGGAGATAGCTTACATAAACCTATCAGATAAAAAAATAAACAAAAAAAAATAAAAATATAAAAATAAAAACGATCTAAAAGTGGAGTTTTTAGAAAATAAAAAGTGGCATTTTCTCCAAAACTATAAGACTTTTACTAGAGTCATGTTATTTTTATCTGATAAGTTTAAAACGAACTAAAAGTGGAGTTTTTAGAACATAAAAAAGTGTAATTTTCTCCAAAACTATGAGACTTTTACTAGAGTCATGTTATTTTTATCTGATAGGTTTATAGCTAAGCTATCTCCAGTGTCAGCCTGGCGTGCCATTTTTGGGACATCCTGTATATAAAGAAATACTCGTATATAAAATATATAGCTTGTTTTGTTTTTTATTCTTGTAAAAAAATGTTGTTTTGAACAATGTTCGATCAAGTCAAATCCATTGGAGGTTTTCGATCGCGAGGATTGTGGAATCTTTTCTATTTTCTAATATTTTTTTTATTATTTCAGGTAAGTCCTTTACTACTTTTGAGATCGATAAGAGAATTTGTAAGTATTTAGTTAGTTTAAATAATATAAACCAAACATTACCTGATCTCTTAAACAGAGTTTTTAAATATTTTTTATACTAGCGCCATCTATGCGAACCCCTTTGAACTACGTTAGAACTCGTTCGGGGTATTTCGTCGCCGCAACCGCAGCGCGACTTTGCTTTTCAGAGCGCGCATTTTACTGGTACTACGTACAGTATCCCAGCTTCCAAATGCCAGTAACCGCGCAGTTCTTGCCACAGCTCCGAGATGGCGCTGTTAGAAGTCGTCAAAAAAAAAAACAATATTTTATTTAGAGTGTCGTTTAAATTATTATTTTGTATGTTTATTTGTAGGAGATTTCACGCAAAGCTTGTATTTAGTTAAAAATTCTCCTAATTATTTGTGTAAAAGGTGGGGCTTATCTTGACAGTAATTTTCAACTTGTTTTTTTATAAAAGTACTAGCGACCGCTCGCGGTTTCACTCGCGTGGTTCTCGTTCCCGTGGGAATATCTGGATAAAAAGTATCCTATGTGTTATTCCAGGTTATAAACTATCTGTATGCCGAATTTCATCCAAATCCATCCATCCGTTGCAGCGTGAAGAAGCAACAAAAATACGAACATACACACAAACTTTCGCATTTATAATATTAGTAGGATGAATGTACGAATGATATAATTTGACTGATTCTTTTTTTGACAAATTTCATGCTGACTTTACAGTGTCGGTTGGTACCACAGAACAATAAAAAACGTTTCTGAGGTTGGTACCTACTTGGTATCTTGTTATTCGAATCGATTCGCCATCCGTTGCATGTGGAGAGCTGAAGTCAAACTGCGCGGAGATTATAAAATTGACAAACTGCAAAATAAAGTTTAAATCAAAAAGGTTTTAATATTTCGAATTAGCAACAAAAATTATATTCTATGTACATTTTTATTTATACTACTTATATGTTATTTGTGTATTATATATTATTTAATAGCAATCAACAGAAAACCTATTAGTGCAGTGTACGTAGCAGCAGTTTTTTGGTGCCCAGCCAAAAAGTAAAGCAACCGGAAAACTGTGCTTGTGATAACTTCACACACACACACATGCGTGTCCCGTTTTGTATGGATTTATGTAGGTAATTTATAAAATAATACAAAGATATATAGAAACAGATACTCGTACATGTCCAACTTGTACGGGCACAGCGCTCCAGGGCCTCGATTCTTTTAGTTCGTTATCGGTGGCAAGTTTTTGACAACTTTCCCATAGATCTAATGTCATAATGAGGCTACCGATATTGAATTGACAAACTTGAGGCCAAGTTACGCTTTGAGTCAAAAAAGGCAAGTGTTAGTATGCCTGCCTTAAAAACCTTACCTAGTAGAGAATAACCCGTTAATAAGCGAAAAGGCCTTTGAAAATTGCCTTTTTAATAATTGTATATTTTAAGATGTTGAAGACATCCTCTTAAATAAATGATAAGTTTTTGAGGCATTAGTTAGTGATATTCATAATGTTGTGCTTTTGGGCATCCAAACATTTGCTCGTAGAATTTGCCCGTGTTTAAATCAATTCGCTAAACTAACAGCAAAATAGCCAGCTAACTGCTTGAAATGGCTTTTGGCTGTGGTTCAAATTTGTATGTAAAATAGGTATGTACTATGCAGCTAATACTGCAGTTGCCCCAAATGAAGTTAAATAATGTATTCGTTATCGGACTACACAATAATGTCAAACGTGCGATCGGAAAACATGTTCAGTGAAAAGCTTCGGAAAAGTGGTTGGTATTTAAAAAAAAATATTATGAGTTTTTCTTTGCCGCACACTGTACTAGGTTTGCATAAAACCGACCTTCGGCATTTCCTTGCGGAATGACAAACAAGTAACAACATTCGCGTCGCGCTCGGAAGGACACTCGAGTGCACATCACTTTGTTCCCTTTACTCTTTGTCGACGCTGGTAGCCTGGTACTCGACGCCACTAGTGCTTCATACTTTGTCTCCTTGTGTGCTTGCGGCCATGTTGTTTTAGTTTTGTTTTCCTATTATGGCTGAGTACCGTGTAATTTAAATGAGACTTGTTATTCAGGATCGGCCCCAGCGTAAGAGAATACAATTTACGTTTTCGTTTGTTATTTAGGTTATTTAACATACTACCTACGTTTCTTACTTTTATTTGAACTCAACTTTCATTACTCATGGTAAGTGATGATGATGTTGATGAGGTGCACTTCACCCAACTCCTCAACTACCATCTTACCTCCTATAGGTCGAAACAACAACGCTGTCAAAATGGCTAGTTTATTGGATATTTATAAGTCATAGATTGTCGGGCACGAATATCATAAGCATAACCATAACATCGAAAAAATTTCACCCTTGCGGCGAACGTGGGAAAACAAGATCGGTCTGACCAGAGAAATATGCTCGGGGGCCGCGGCCATTAAAATTAGTTTTCGCGACAGAATTCAATTTGGCTCCCGAACGCTCCCGCGGGCTTAACCCTTGGCCGGCCGCCTCGGGCTGCAACATCTTTTTTGCTTGTTAATTTTGATGGGTGTGCACGTCACGTGTAAATATATAATTCGCAGCCGGAGTAGAGAGCAGGTGGTTGTTATCGCCCATTAATCATAATTTGTGTGGATTAATTGAATTCGGTAGTGATGCGATGGCTTAAGTTCGGGTGGGTTGTTGGAAATCTGTAGAGCTTTAAGTAAAATATACTTATTTGTTTGACTAGATTATACGAATTTGTATCGTTATGAATTACGCGTTTCTTTAGAGATTTAGTTATTTTTAATAATTCGGCTCTGCTGCAAACCTAAGAATGATATAACGAGATAGCGGCCTTGATGTCAGTTATGGGAAATTACCAATCGCCTTGGAACTAACGTATTGACTATACTCAGATATATTGAATAACTTGTATGTCTACCGTCATTTCCTCAAATGAATTACTTGAAACTAATTATGTACTTAAATTAGCACCCAAACATATGACTGGACACTAACAAACTGGGCGTGCCAGGAGTGTGGAGTGCGCAAGAGGCCGAGTGGAGTCTCCTTCAAGTGCGAGACGCTTTGTTAGCGACGCTTTTCACCGCAAATTGGTCTCACTAGCGCCACGCCGGCCGCGCCGCGGCATTATTCCGCGCCACGTGTAATTACGCTTTAAGCGCAAACTCCGTGCATGCTGCTAACGATGCACAGCATTCAACCCCGCGGTATAATCAACAGAACTATTTCAATGGTATAGGTACTTTAAATATTCTTCAAATCACGATTTTTGGAACATGATATTATTTTGGTATCAAAGATTATGACTATGAGATATGTTAGGATCGGTATGTTTTTGTTTACTCCCAAAACGAGACGGAAATTTAAACCTAAGTATACTAATATTATAAAAAGGTAAAGTTCGGGTGTAGGAGGAAATCTCCGAAACTACCTACTCATGCGATTTAAAAAAAAAACTAGAATAAATATTATTAACGGGATTATTACCATGTTTTTTGTTGTGTTTGAGTATCCGATATTTCGGCACAGTTGCATGCGCCATGATCACGGATGTACTGAAGTTATTGCGGGTGGGTGATTATGAGCAACAAAACGATCTACCCTCTTCATTAGTCGTTTTTTGCGCTCGATACCGTACTACTGTCTACTAAGTCACTATTTACTCGAACTTGTTCTCGACACACTACACTGACCGTATCAGATCGCGAAACGGCACTATTGATCTTTTTGCGGTATTTACATAGGCTAATCACTGGATTCCAGATACGCGAGAGTTTAAACCCATCTTCGCGATTGAAATTTTTGTATATTGTAATTTCAATCGCTTCGCTAACCAATCTAAGGTATGTAGTGACGTTCTGTTGAAATTATGTGAGGGTTATAAAACTCAATCCAATGAATTTTGACTTTTTATTTTCAAGTGCTAATTGCTGCACTGAAGCTAAATTAAATATTTATAAAACTTATAAAATACAGTGAAAAAATGAAACGCTCACACGACCTAATCCAGTGATTAGGACCCGATTGGATCAAATGTTCAGCAATGGCCGATTTTTTCGTGTCATTATTCTTTACAGCTTTGATATGCTCCTTAATTCGGCAGTAAGTTAATAATATTTATTCTAATGTAAGTGACCATGATAGTTTAAAAAGTTATATTGAAAAAATCTGTTTCAATTTTCAATTTAGAATGGACCTTCAAAATTTATTTTAATGGATTATGGAAAAATACGAAATCCACATAGGCGAAATCGCGGGCAAAATGCTAGTAAATAATAAAAATATCAATTCTTTGGTTATCGAGAATCAAAAAACTTTGGAGGCGCCGGGTATCGATCCCGGTACTTCTCGCATGCTAAGCGAGCGCTCTACCATCTGAGCTACGCCCCCTGTTGAAATAAGTTCCGAATTTACGTACTAAAAGTAAATGCGCACAACGAACGTATTGAAGCCGCACCGCCCGCCCCGCCCGCCGGCGACGCCGCGGGCAAGGCCGGCCTGCAATATTAATCTTACGGCTCGCCTCTCACTTTTGCAAGGGATAACTTCCATTGCGCATTCTAGATGTATATTTATTTCTATATCATAATATTTTGGGATTCGCAAAGTTATTTCCCCCCCCCGTTTTTTATTTCGAATAAGCACCTGCGGACATTGCCTTACCTGATTTATGTTATGTAATCTACCCGCAAATATGTAGTTGATTCATGAAATAATAAACTGACATAAAATACGAAATAAATTAAAGAAACTCAGGCGAGCTATTTTTTTAGTACCTAAGTAGATAAGATAGGGTAAGACAATTTTATGGCAATAAAAATTTGTAAATATCAGGTTAAGCATTAATAATGGGAACAAACTATTTACCCTAGTCGGTCATGCAATTTTTAGTAGGTAGGTACATGTTACATAGAAACAGCCACTATGCTGTTTTTGTACCGAAATATTCAGTGGAACGCCTTATCTATAAGTCATCTTTTTAATTTAATTTTAAAACAGCTTAAATTTACTGAGGCTTTTTGATCTGTGCGAAAATGATGAAGAGGTGAATGATGAGGTAATAAAGCTTTTGTTCATTGGTCTTGTGAGGAGCTCATTGGAGTCTAGCTCATGCATTTGGAACCCACACGAAGCTAAATATGTCTTAATGCTGGAAAAGGTTCAGAAGGCTTTTCTTCGCTATTACTATAAGCGGATGTATGGATACTATCCCTTTATGTATCCTACTAAGTTTTTACTAGGTATGTTGGGGATGGACTCTTTAGAATGCAGGAGAGCTCGTGTGGACATCGCAACGGCTATGGCGATCTTGCGGGGAGTTATGGATTCGCCAGAATGTGTTGAACAGTTGTGTCGCCTTTATGTTCCTGAAAACTATTTGCGTATACGCTCGGGTCGTAGACATCGGCTGTTCGCGCCTCCGCCGTGTCGTACGGTGGCGCGCGCGCAGTCTCCATTGTGTCGTATGCATGAAGCACTAAACGCGCTCCTGGTAACTTTTCCAGAAATAGATATATTTTTTGATAATCCAAAAAGAATATCTAGTCGAATTTAGCTACCAAATTGTATCTCATTTTTTAGTTTTTAGTTTTTATAAGTTCAATTTATGTGCCTAGGTTTAAGATAATTATGTAATTGGGTTTTTACCCGTTTAATTATGTTTAATAAATAAATGATTGAACATTTGGATACCAGTGACAAAGGCACTCTTGTGACAGGGCATTATTAATATTTGGTAAAGACAATATCTCTTCCGCAAATTATAATTATTTGTGCTTTTACGTTTAAAATACTTAATATTGCTTTTTATAAAAACAGCCATCTCTAACACATAAATACCCGTCAGTGTCAAATAACCCTTTTCTCTAAATATATTTCTCAGAGCATCATCAGAGTACATACTGTAAATAGTTCTCAAGCATTTATTTTGAAGTATAAAGGTAGATTTGACATTAACAGAGTTTCCCCAGAAAATAACTCCATAAGTAAGAAGAGGTTAAACTTAAGACAATTAATTTTAGATTAAACTTAGCCAAAGTAGGCGGCTCTGGCTACTTTTACAGATGATGTATCCGCAAGTATAGATAGGGCATAGTAGCTCGATATTTTATTATTAATTTTAGTTATGTGCATTTCCAATTTAGATGTGAGTCAATATTTACACCTAAGAAATTTATTTCATCCACAATTTCGATGATTGACCTGCATTCAGACGTTATATTTAGTTTAATTTGATTTGTTTTATAGTTGCTAAATTGTATTACTTTTGTTTTGGAAAGATTTACTGTCAGATTTAATGATTTTATAAAACACTAGCTGACCCGGCAAACGTTGTTTTGCCATATAAATAAAAAATAAATAAATAGATGTTGGCCGATTCTCATAGATACCGGATAAGCACAAAAAATTTCATCAAAATCGGTCAAGCCGTTTCGGAGGAGTATGGCAACGAAAACTGTGACACGAGAATTTTATATATTAGATATGGTTTCATTTAAAGTTTTAATTATTTCTTTTTCAAATTTAATTTTATCATTTTGATTATTGGGTATGAAAATTGTAGCATCATCAGCAAACATAACACATAAGTTGTTTGTGATATTCGGGAGTTCGTTCACATATACTAAAAAAAGAAAAGGGCCAAGAATACTTCCCTGTGGTAGACTTAGGAGCATCTATCTAGGATCCGAAAATCAAAACACAAATTTAATATAAAGACATCGATTATTAAAACAGGAACTAATTCAATATAGGTGCCCAGTGTAAATTGATTGCTATACAGGCGGTGGCGGTATTATTATAATTAAGTAATCCATTATTCACTTCGAAATAGAGGAACGGTTCAAAGGGACCAATCTGCCTGTAGGGATCGAAGTTATTCTAATAGTCCTTTGGCTGAGGGACCTAGAACAGAACTGTGACCTACATTCGGTCACAATGCGAGGTACCAGGTATTCAGCGCACGCCAGGAGGTGAGTCTACGTGTCTCCTTTGATCACGCTTCTGCCCCAGTTGCCGCGCGCAGGGTTAATTCTTTACCAAGATGGCGTCGACTGCGAATGACGGTGGGATTAACTTTTGTTCTGTACATGTAAAGGGGGAGTATTCTGTTATGTTTTCATTCCTGATGTTGTTTTAATCTACTCATATTGTTATAACGTATGTTTTTGAACAAGATAGATGCTGTTTATTAGAAGACATACCTATTACTGTTTAAACTCAGCGGAGACTTCTTAGAAAATTTTGCCCCATATTTGATTGTCCTTCTCTTGTCAATTCAATTATAAAAGGTGTTGTACTTATGTAACGCGTAAAATATAAGTTTAACAAAGTTATACTAGCATACGTTTAGCGCAATTTAATTTGAATAAAGCTATGCAAAAGTTGAAAATCTCAAAGTGTGTTTATATATAGTCCGTAAAAATAATTTGATAGTTGATTAAATTTTTTCTTTTCTCGAAGCTTGAAATGTATTATGTATTAATCTCGGCTAACAATAATACCTATTGTATCTAAAATATATAAAATTGACAGAATATTACTTCAATATTCCAGTTTCAATATGAAAACACGTGCGAGCTTTGCGGCCCCAGTTTTATTCCCCCACCACGTCAGAGGCCCCATTCATTCCCAAACTATTTCAATACTGAAACGCGAAGGAATCAAATATATCTGTTATTGAAAATCATAGAGCCCGCAAAGGACGCGCCAACATAACATACGAAATATTTATGAGATGCAAGACTTGCCGGATAAGTATGGAAATGTGCGATGTACGATATGTCACATTTAAGGAGGTCAAACGATCGAAGTTATCTAGTTCGAATAAAAAAAAAACCTGCTTTAAAGATAGAGCGTAGACGTAGTTTAATCACGCCCATGTTAATTTTTATAATTACAAAGGCACGGTTACAGAGAGCAAACCAAAAACAAAAGAGAAAACAACAGAATCTTACAGGACTAAGTCCGAGCTCCGATAACAGCCGGGCACAGCGCTTGATAACAATAATAGACGTTATAACAAATAAGGTTTAGTGCTAATTAACTTAATACAAAACGAGAACAAAAAGTAAAAACAAAGAAATCGAAGAAAATAAAAACTCATTAACAATACTTATTCATTATGCATGTAATATTCTCAAGTAAGTAAGTGAAGAACACAGACGTGTCTGGTCTGTTGTTATAAAGTTAATAAAAGTTTAAAAGACTGAATGTAACGTCCTGTTTCCAGGCCGCCAACTCCTTTGAACCAATCCGCCTTTTGATGAAATTTTAACAAAAAAAAGGGCGACCTTTTATTTAGTCTACTTCATTTGTCTGCTTACATTAATTGTCGGGAAAGTTTGTTACCTTAGCGCGGCGTTTCTTTATGCGGTTTTAGCAGCGTTTGACGCAATAGGATACTTCATACAAAAGTAATGCGTCACGCGACTGTTTACAACGCAATTACCAACAACGCAAGTAGTCGACATTACTATTAAAATTATGTGCGTCAAACGCAGCGGATGCCACATAAGAAACCAAGCGCTAAGTACTAAACTGAGTCTATCTTGAAATCGTTTGAACAAATAGGTATTTAGAAATTTATTTTCATCATGTTACCTTACCAAAATGTAATAAAAGAAGACTTTATATATATATCCAGACGCACGTGAGCTAAAGCTATGTTTGTTTTGGTAATTGGTTGGAATGTGGCAAAGCAACCCGGCTCAAATATCCGATCTAAAATTAGGTTTAGGTTTAAAGATCTTTATTCTCATACGAAATTACATTTCACTTATAATGAGATTTAAATAATATTATAAATTACAGTATACAATTTGTCACTCTGTGGTACTCGTTGCGATATGCAGTTTAAGTTTATTTTTAAACATGTATATATAGTCTCACAAGTTTTCATCTGGTAACCTATTTAGTTTGAGTTTGTTTTTGTGTCGGAGATTATGCGTATATGTATATTTGCATGCTGTTGTATATTTATGTAGTTGGGATAGGTTCATTAGTTTTATCGATGATGGAACAATGTCTTTATTATCTTATTTTGAGATCTCTGTGGCGACTTTAGGTTAGTTGGTGCGGCTGATCCCCAGATTTCAATTAAGTATTCTAAATGTGATTTTATTAATGAATTGTATATGATAGGTTTTACTTTTTTGGTATGCATTGTGCTATTTTACGAAGTGCTCCCAGTACATATATTAATTTAGATTTGACGTGCTCAATGTGTGGCCTCCAAGTTAGTTTGTCATCAATCAGCAACCCTAATTATTTTTCTACGAATGAAGAAATTTTTCAATGTAAAATTAAATGTTACATTGAAAAATTTCGTCTAATTGTTTATGATTAGACGATTATATTTATACTTTAGCCCCAAATGTTACCCAAATAATAGTTAGCCCCCAATTAATTGGGATAATACTGTGCCAAACATAAATGTACGTCAGCTTGTTTCAATTAAAACAAGTAGCTTTTCTAGCAGCGCCGCCATCACGCGTCGAGTGGACAATTGATGGTGGTTCGTAAAAACTTCGGCTCCTCCAAACACATGTCCTGCTTGTTTATATTTGGCCGCTGCTATAAGCACTTCATCAAGGAAGGGGGATTGTGTGCCCTCGAATAAAGCGCCGTTATTTTTGGGATTAATCGCCGCTCATGACGCTTAAACGGCCGGAGGATTGCGCCGACCCCAATTGTTTAATTAGCCGACGATTTTTGATTTATCACTAACATTACCTATTTCAATATTCCGTTCCATAAACTTTTCAGACGGTATGGCTTTCGGGTTTTGCCAGGAAGTTGGCAGTTACGATAGGTTACGATCCTATTTGCTAATAAGACTATAAAATTTTATGCATGTCTAAATACAGTATGGACGACTACCATGAAATGTATAAACATCGTATCTAGTAGTGCGTATGCTGAATAGCTAAATATTGTTATTTCATGTGTAAAACGATTCAGGAACTTTTCAAATCTTTGCAATTCTGAAAATAAAGTCACAGAAACTCCTACTTCGTAAATAGGTTAACAAGCTGCAATTAGACATTTTGCTATAAACTTAAGCTAGGCGTTTGTTTACAGACTCTAAAAACTAGGCACAATAATATATTTTGCTTGGAAAAACTAGGTAAGTAAATCAACAATGATAAAAATATATTTTCCTTATTTTTTTTATAAAACGGAACGCCTTAATCATACATAAGGTTTCCTTGTCAAACAAAACCATAAAAACAAGTTAACATCTTTTAAATTATTGATTTGTGCACGAAAGTTTTAGGAAAATAATGAACACGTTATTATTTAATCAATCTATACTAATATATAAAGCTGAAGAGTTTGTTTGTTTGTTTGTTTGTTTGTTTGAACGCGCTAATCTCAGGAACTACTGGTTCGAATTGAATAATTCTTTTTGTGTTGGATAGTCCATTTATCGAGGAAGGCTTTAGGCTATATAACATCACGCTGCGACCAATAGGAGCGAAGCATCAGTGAAAAATGTTGCAAAAACGGGAAAAGAGCCTAAAAAATTAAAAATGCTGCCGAAAGTCACTATTCCACGCGGACGAAGTCGCGAGCACAGCTAGTATTTGAATAATTCAGGCTAGTGAGAAGTTCATATACATTTTGAGGGCAGTTGCTTAGCCATGTCCTTTAACAGCGTTGCATTCTGTACAAATGACAATAATTAAAAAGGTCCAGTTTGTAAGGTTATGTTTTGCTCATGCCAGAACTTGTTTCCCTCCGTGAGATACACATATGATAATGTTTGGGATTTATTGAGTGACGAATATATATAACGTACATGTTCGCAGTACTTAGTTAGATCAGGCGGAGATACATTATTACTAGAGCAAGACGTAACAAGGGTTTGAATTCCCGTTAATTGTGTAAAATTTCAATCCACTTAGATAAAACTCCAATGTTAAAATAAATGTAGATTCAATATTGAAATTTCAATCTGTCTGGAACAGGCGTTGCAATTGTAGTATTTTGTTATCATCTCAACTTTTATAACCAACGTTCCATTTCTTATTGACACAAACGCTGGAAATACATCTTTTTATTTTATTTTTATCAGGCGCGTTTTCTCAATCACTGTCTCGTTCTGCATTTCTATTTCAATGCTTAGCATTATTGGTAATCGTATTTATGATCGTAGAGTTTCCGATATTGGTCGGTCGGTATAATCTATACTTCTATACTAATATTATAAAGAGGAAAGGTATGTTTGCAACGAATAAACTCAAAAACTACTGGACCGATTTAAAAAAAATCTTTCGCCATTAGAATGCTACATTAGCGCTGAGTATCAGAGGCTATATTAAAAAGAAATGTCCACCCGTGCGAAGCAGGGACGGGCCGTTAGTTCTGAATAAATATAAAATAATATCATACGTATAAAAACGAGACTAACAAAGGTAAAGGTATACCTGTTATCCTGCACAAACATCAAAAGCAAAAAGTGATAATTGATCACAATTTAATCTAATGTATGTTATGTTTTATGATAGATTAAAAAAAAAACAACGCAACGTCGTATTACAAAAAAAGCGCCAACATTTGAAGTTTCTAAATTTTCTTCGTCGCCTAGTTTTTTTCCTCAGTTTAGTAATTTTCTGTGAAAATCACTTTTGGAATGATTGAATCAATATCCAATTTTCCGGCGCTGCAATAATTGCCCAGTTTTTCGGGTGCCGATCGCGACTCTCCCGGGATCCAATTTAAGTTTGCTCAGTGTTCGGCGTCTTGGCCCGCGGATGTCGGTGCCACAAGTTCGAAGGTCCTAGCTGTTACGGTTTAGTTTACTTTCAATATGATTAGGATATGATAACATCCAGATGCAGCCTTGGTCATTGTTCTCTACGATATATTACAATAAGGTAGTCTAATCCAAACACAATTCTTATTCTGTACCGTTCAGCAGAACTGCTTTTGACTCCAGTATACATCGAGTTGTTATCTAAGTATAAATGTATTCATGTGATCTTGCATTAATGTGATCTTGTTTTAATGTGACTTACATTATTATCAAGGGCCACGTTCGGTCACGACTAAACTACTAATTAAACCTTTGAGATAATACTTGACGAGCAACTAAACTATATTTGATTATGAAGATCTTTAAATTTTGCTACTGGCCTTTTGCTTTCAATCGTCCGTTTAGATGGCATAGTAGTAGTTGGCTTTCGATCGCTGACGCTTATGCCTCGTCCCACGCGCGGATGTAACGTCGAAGCGTCGCACATCGCTTCGGCGAAAACGACCCCCATTGTGTCCCAAGTTTTTAACATCAACCCCAAGGTCGTAAATTAAAGTTCGTCTTAGTGTTGCCAGATTCCATTAGTAATTTGATATTTTAGATTGCCATTTCACTCTTGGAATGATGATGAGGAGGTACGTAAGCTGGGTATTATTAACGATGGTGACTAAATTAAAATGCCAAGACCCTCTTTGTGGTAAATCGTGACTTACAAGCGAATGAGTTTGAAAGTAAGCTTATTGAATGAATACTGTACTTAACTCAGTTTTTATGTAAACCTGTCGCTTACGACGTTCTAAAGTCACAAAGGCAAACAACACTGGATTGGGGAAATCTGGTAGGTTATTTATAGTCATGTCTCACCTATGCTTTCAATTTTGAACATGTGCTAAGAAATAGGTGAAGGTCTGAAGAAATAAACGTGTTGACAAAATTTTATTTATGTATAGTCTATTAATTAGTGAAGGTAATATGGAAGGATCTACTTATAACTTAACTTATGTATACTTATGGAATGCAATAACATTATTGAATTGAATTGAATTGAATGGTATTGACCTAACCTGAAGCTCGATGGCTCGAGAGCTCGATGGCGCAGCGGTTAACGCGCCCGGTCTGCGAGTGCTGAGGTTAAGCAACTTTCGCAAAGGCCGGTCATCGGATGTGTGACCAAAAATGTATCATCTCGAGCTCTTCCGTGCTTCGGAAGTCACGTAAAGCCGTTGATCCCGACTGCATAAGCAGTCTTTAACAACCACCAATCCGCACTGGGCCTGCGTGGTAGTTTATGGCCCGTTCTCCCTATCCATCCAAAGGGAAGGCCCGTGCCCCAGCAGTGGGGACATAAAATGAGCTGATGATGATGATGACCTAACCTGCCAGGCTGGGGTGGGTTGATAGTAAGATGCCGAACTCTTAAGCCTGCACTGAGTTCTGCACTAGGGTAAGCCCTTATCACCTTAGTAGTCACGGACCAAATATCCTTTACTGAATGTCATACATAACTGACAAACTGGAGCAGAGATATATAAGTGAACACTTACATATCTCTGAAAGACAAATGGTATAGAGATTCAGGGTGGTATACCATCTAATAGGTACAACTGGAATAACATGTTTTGGCATGTGTGATGAAGTTTTATTTAGATATAAGATCAATCAGTCTCAGAAAGCCCAAAAATTAAATAAAACAATTTTTTTAAATTTGTGATTTTGATGCTTTGTCTACCCCTTTTTTTTTGGGAGATGGACTAAAATTAAATAGTCTAATAATATAATTAAGGCACTGTAAAATGTTACTAAGTTACACAGGCACTGTAAAATGTTACTAAGTTCATAATTTTATCATCATCATCATTATCATCGTCTCAGCCAAAAGACGTCCACTGCTGGAAATAGGCCTCCCCCAAAGATCTCCACAACGACCGGTTTTGTGCTGCTCGCATCCAGCGGCTTCCCGCGACCTTCTCCAGATGTTTTTTGTTCTTGAGATTTCTATACTTTGTAATAAATAAATTAAACAGTGTTTATGGCTCAGGATCTCATTTAGTATTTCGCCGCTTTTCATTTAACGTTGTTTGTATAGAGCGCCAGCCAAAATAAGTTATAAGCGGATTGGTTCCAAAATAAATAGTTTTGTTAGAGACTACTGACGGACGGACGGCTCGGCGGTACGCGGTTAATAACAATGGCGGCGTTTAGTTTCACCAGTTAGTGCGAGAGTACGTGAATATTAGATCTATTATCTATACGTTTAATAAAGAGGTACAGTTTGTGAGTTTGTTTGTTTGAGGAGAACTATTGGTCCAATTCCAAATAATCTTTCACTGGTTGAATGCTATATTCCTTGCATTCAACCAGTGAAAGGTATATTTTATTTTGTTTTTTCCGGTCGTTGTGGAGATCCTTGGGGGAGGCCTTTGTCCAGCAGTGGACGTCTTTTGGCTGAGATGATGATGATGATGATGATGATGATGATGATGATGATGATGTTTTATTTTGATAAAAAAAGTTCTAATGTTTCTATGTTTTATTTGGGGCTACAAATAGTACCTAGGTAAAAAATGTTAGTACTTATTTTTAAGGTTATCGGAATGTTTTTTGACTTTGACTTTTTGAATTTGAATTTTGTACGGAATCCAAGTAGACGAAGTCGCGAGAAAATTGCTAGTTCAGAATAAAACTGGTCGGGACAAAGAATACCTAAAAATCTCTTTGTACAATTAGAAGGCCTTCAATAACCGTAAAGGTTCGATGCAATCGAAACCTCTTCGCGCAATCAATTTAAATGCTTTAGACACCCTACAATATTGTTATAAATCCTTACTTTGACAAATAAGTTTTAGATTAAGATGAAATCCTTTGTGTATTACGAGTTTATCAGAATCCTGCAAGAATCCTTAAAACGTTTTGTGTTAGGAATGGCTTCCTGTTAGTATTCTTAGCATTCAACCTAAGCATCTATCGTGGGCAGAAGTGTGTCGCTCTCAAGTTTACAACAGTCTTTTCAACTTTCAATATTTCCATCCATACATTTTATGTTAAAATTTGATTAATGATGTTAAATGATACGATAGAGTGTAATGGTTTTGTTTACGCAATAGTAAATTTTATTTTGGTGAATTAACAAATAAATAAATAATTAATTCTTTATTTGCTTGTCTAAATCAACATATCTTTAATTAATACACGTAAGGCTTATAATTACTTACTTTATTACTTAATTGTAAAAACAACAATTATGAATTAGAGAACCCACACCACAACTTAAGTTTGGTGTATTGTATAATGTATTTTAAGTAATAAAAGGACACAGCTCGCAATTTAATAATGTGCTTCGTTTAATAATTAAATTGAAATTCACAGGGCATCGCGCGGCGTAGCGATTTGTCTTAGGGAATTCAATTGCGGAGATTTATTTGTTGTGCGAAATGGCGAGTTTGCGCATTCCAGTTCCAGTAGATCCGAACAATCGGAGGAGAGGAAATCAAATTGTGTTGTGTCCGCTTTGTTGCTCAGTGTTGATTATCGGTTCAGTCATTATATTAATTGTCATTGTCATTATCGTTAGCTTATATATTTACTTCCCAATGCTGAGACACAACACATGAAAATAGCATATCGGAAGACCGGGCCATACCTACCGCGCAAATCCAGCACAGATTGATGGGTTTACTCGTACAGCTACCACCATTACGACCACGAACCCCTCGGACTATTTAGTAGGGCATGGGGACACGCACTAGTGCTTGATGCCGTTCCCTCTAGAAAACCTCCGAAGGTGCTTCGTTTCACACGGCCTGAGGAACCCGTTAAGTTTCTCGCCGCCCCCAAAAAAGCCCGATGAAGCTGAAAATGTGGTTGGAGGCACACAGCAAACTCTCAAAAAAAACCACTCCCGGGAGCAACGGCTCGACAAGCCTTCGGTACTTCTAGATGCTTTTAGCTTAGCAACCCTTTCGGTGACTTGTCATTGCAAAATGCAAGATTAGAACACCAACGAGCAAACGCCTATTTTATAATAAAATTATCTAATAAGTGTTTTATAAGTATTTTCATTTGAATTTTCCGTCGATAATTACTGAGGTTTTTTTTAAATATTTTACGGGTAAGTACAGTGCCTTTATCTCACCTGGTGTTAAGTGATGATAAGGCCAATGATGGAGGCGCACTTCACCCGGGATCCTCAACTAGTGAGTCACTGGCTATCTAATCTCTAGCTGCCCGAACACAAAAATGCTACAAACATTGATGTTATGGCGACATATTTAGATGAGATGGTGGTAGCTAGCCAGGCGGACAAACAAGCCCTACCACCAACCTTACCGAGTACACAAACATGTACCCACGCTGGGAATGGAACCCTGGACCTCTGGGTATAAACCGGTGGTCTTAGCCACGAGACAGCAGAGACGTTTAAAAAAAAATGCGTGGTGTTTGTAGTTTTGGCCAGGCAGGAACGGGCAGTCAGTTACAATACTAGATCTATTCAAAGTTTATGTTACATAAGATTTTGTGTATTCGTCTTTCAAAGTGTGAGACGATCAGAGTAATATTGAACCGTTGCCATCATCTCTTAGCTTTAGGTAAAAATGGATGGAATTTTTATCATCAAATCGCTCTACTCACTTTACAACATTTGTTTACAGAAACCTTCCAACGTGTATACAAGCAAGTAAAACTTTTCGCACGTTGTAGCTAAATGGAAAGGTCAGTTGAAACGTTACGCAACGCGATAAATTAAAAAACAAAACTCTGTTGTTTTAAACTGGCAACAATTGTAGAGCTTCCATTTCTGCCAGTGCCTTGTACTGTGTAACAATGAAGTATGTTCGTTACGCAACCAGAGTTGCGTTAGTGAATCATTGTTCACACAAATAACATGCCCTTTACCTCGAAGGAAAATGGAAAATAAAATTATGTTTTTTACCAGGTTTTTGTTACGCGTAATTAATGAATGATGAAGCAGAAACCGGTCCAGTACCTAATGAATGTAGGGCTTTGATTGTGCGCGTGTATGGCACTCAAACTCCGTCCCAACGACTAAATGGGATTAAATGAAGTATGCCACGCATTGCAATAATGGACTATGTTCATATGTTTGGTGTAATATAGCTAAGTAAAGGTTACAACTTCTTTTGCCATAAATTTATCTCTATTTTCGAGTGAGCCAACGCCGCGCGGCGTCTAGGCAATATGAATGCGTTAGTTCGACAAAACATAATGATTGCGGTTCTAAACTTAGTCTAGTTATATTTTGAAATAACAGTATAATGATGAATGAGCCCCGCTCAGCGTAATGTTTTATCTTTAGTCATGGTCATAGTCATATATATTTATTGCATTACGTCGTACAAAAAAAACTTACAAAAACAGTATTAAGTCCCAATCATGGCCCTGCAAGCTGCAAGGGCATTGCAACGCTGATTTTCCGTTGCTATGTTTCCGAACAAACACATTTTACTAGTACTGTATGACATTGTAAAAAATTAAACTGGTAAATGATGATTTTACAAACTTAAATATTTTAAATGTTTATATAATTTTTAACGCAGATTTTGTTGCGAACAAATTACAAAAACACAAATGTTGAAAAAATTTCCACGAGCAGGGTTTGAACCTGCACCCTTCTGACATACCGGGTCAGGTGCTCTTCCAATTGAGCTATCGTGGTTCTAACCAGCCCGCCGAAATTATTCAACACTATTTACTTTTACTTTGAAAGCCAAAGGCGCCCATTCAATGTTAACAACTACCGTCATTAACATCCGATCATAATATTTTTACAAATACTAAAGATCAGTTAAGAAGTAGGCAAGCTATTTATAAATGTTTATTTTTTTTTTAATATTTTATTTATTTATTTTTTCTTTTTTGTGTTTTTTTTTACATGTTGTGACTGTCCTTTATATTTTGTGTTTTTATTTGTGATGGAAAGTGTCCTTTTATAATAGGGCATTTTCCAATATTTATGACGCTTTAAGGGAGAAAAGAGCTGGATACTTGCTGAGTTTCTTGCCGGTTCTTCTCAGTACAAGATCTCCCGCCCAGAGTAAATAGACTTACGAACCGATGGCATTATGACGTTCATTAGAGGTATTTGTAGCCTCAACTGAATAAATGATTTTGAATTTTGAATTTTGAATTACATCTATTATTTCTTTGTATGGAGTAATCACCAACCATATCTCGCTAATTTTAACATTATTATTACTATTATCGGCCATTACTTTCCTGCTGCAGGGCAAAGGCCTCTTCTCCCTCCTTAGCTACCTCTACCCTGAGCTAGTTCGTTCCAATTATTCAAGTGGGAGTCCAACTCATCCCGCCATCTCCGTCTAGGCCTTCAACGTTGTCGTCGTCCGTTTGTTGGAACCCATCCACTTAATGTGGCAATCATTACCCAAAATTCGTCCGACATACAGGCAACGTGTCCGGCCCAGTCCCACTTTATTTGTGTTTTGGAGCGCTATATCGTGTTTCGGACGCGATCCGTCACTTTAACTCTCAGTATACTGCGCTCCATAACTATAAATAATAATAAATAAATTTTCCTATACTCACACCAATTATCTAGCCCAAGAGAAGCTTCGTTATAAAACTCGTTATATGGTTATTAGACAACGGATAAACATACTTAAAATACTAAATTACATACTTATTATACATAGAAAACACCCAGACCCGAGACAATGTAGAAATACAATAATTTATAAATTGGCCCGACCGGGGATCGAACCCGGGACCTCAGAGATGGCGACTCCATGAAAACCGGTGTACAAACCACTCGACCAAGGAGGTCGTCAATAACTCGTTAACTTAAGCAAAAATATTTTTTACAAATCAATCTTGGCCATCTAGAGATCGATGTGGAGATCTTTGGGGGAGGCCTTTGTCCAGCAGTGGACTTCTTTTGACTATGATGATGATGATGATGACGAATCAATCTTGCGTTTAATTTTAGATATTAGCTTTTCATTGTCGAACCTTTACCGTGTTAACAGGAAAACTAAGTAAGATTTAGAAACAAATTAAAATATTTCATAGTACTGTCTTGTTATGCGAATACGTACTTTAAGTAAAACTAATTAGATATATAATATTGCAGGCGAGCAGGCGAGCTGTTGTTAGTTATTTCAGTAAACGCCGATCCTTCGTGGAACCGGCCGGAAAGACTCGAATACCGATTTCATTAGGGATCGAACAGTTGTAATCGTGATTATTATTGAACCTGTTTTACTTATAATATATAAGAATGTTTGAGAAAATAAATGGGCCGATATGTCTGAATCACTCATGTAATATGTGTGAGTGCCAATCGAAAGCGATGGCGTACGCGAAACGTACATGTACAGATTTGTATTAGATATGTTACCATAATACTTTCCGATAAGAAAGCTATCGGTCCCTTGTAGGATTCGCGGACGATATGAGTATATCGTCCCTAAGTAATAAGAGAGTCCTTATTACTTAAGAATATTCTGTAGTAGTTTTCTCGTTAATACTTTACTTTTCTACTTTCCAAGTATTTTTGGGGCGATTAATATTTTGTGTCCTGTATTTAGGAACACAACAGCTTTTTGTTACTATTTTTTTAGCTTAAGAGCGTTTACGCCGCACACTAGCGCCGCCAATGAAAAAAAAAACATATCTAGTAATTAGAGAATTGATAGATAATCAAATTATGCTTACGGTTTAGTTAAATAAGACGTTACGGCCACTTTTAACTATAACTCCATATTTAACTAAACAATAACATGTCAGGTGTTCATTAGGTGACGTAAAATGCTAAATTACTTCATTCAGATAGTTTGTTGAGCATAATTTGATTTTCTATCTCTAATTGCTAGATATGTTTATTTTTTCATTAGTGGCGCTAGTGTGCGGCGTAAACGCTCTTAACAGAAAATAAATTACATTTCATAATATAGCGCTTGCACAATAAGGCTTTGCAGGAAAAAGTGACCTATATATGTAGACGTCTAATAGATAGGTACATTTTTGTACCAAGCCTCGCCGTATTTTGCCGCGCTGTCAATACTTATTTTGCCGCGCTGTCAATATTTATTTTGCTATGATAATGTTACTATATATTATTATTATTATATTTTTTTAATACTCATAGTTAGCCCATGCCTATTTAATGACTTATTAGTCAATTATTAGGAATTTTGCATTCATAATGCTATAATATATAGTTACAAGATAAATTTCGGGGTCTCGGTAGGTCAGCGGTTAGAGCACGAACCCACGACCTTTGGACCGGTTATCCACAGGTCGTGGGTTCGATTCCCACTCGCGATTCTTGAGACTGGGTTATTTTTCTAGTAAATAATTATTTCTTTCGCGTGACTACAGTGTTTGCGTATAAATTGCATGTGAAGTCTTTGGATCTCGTCTGTTTCAACATTCCAAAAACAGTTAGAACACTGTAGAGAATTGTTGTGTTTGCAAATAAAGTAAATAAGATATCTATGACTAATCTGTTTAAAGAAAGCCTGAAAGTTGGCGTCTGGCGTGCCCCACCTTAATCAGCACCTCGCTCGCGTCTCCATCGCTGGAGAGACACGGCTGTCCGAAATTAGATTTTGTACCGGCCCAGAGCCTAATATTCAATTACCAGCCTCGCAAATTGACGGCAACTTCTTAAACACCGAAACGGCTTTTATTAATTGTTATTATCGTTAACAAGTCGCGAGTAACGGACTTGTAATGGATTGTAAACTGTTCAAATGTAAACGGACAACTTTGCCGGTGCGCGCTCGTTCGTTGCCTTGAAATTTTCTAGGACGCCTTTAGTAGGTAGGTACCTATATAAATTTAACGCAGATTTTCTTGCTAATAAAGTACGATTCGGAAAAATCTTGAAAATGTATAAACAATACTTACTTCCTTACTATTCTAGCTCTGTAGCCTCAAGTGAGTTTTGGCCTCTGATACAATAAAAAATAAGAAAATATTTAAACCATGCAATGACATAATTAGAAGCGCACCTGATCAGAGAATGCGGGTTCAAACTCCGCTTGCAGGTTTTTTAAACAATTCTGAATTTTCAAGTAAGTTAGTAGGTTAGGTAAGTACTTACTTTAAGTTATTTTTGACGTGAAATATGTCATCTTGTGTCTATACTTCTACCATCAAGGATAGACAATGAGGATCTTTAAGAAGTCTCGGACTTTTGAGGCCCCTTTTTTCTATTTTTCTTATGTTTATATAGTTCAAACATAAACATAAGATAAGTAGATAAATACTATATTTTCATTGTTTTAGTAAAGTATCACAGGCGTGTCGGTCAAACGGGCTCTTATCGAGAAGTGGCCCTTGAACGCCCTTGTTTAGCCTTGGAGCGCCCTCGAAGCCTCTGACGGCCGTCTAATAGGCCTGAGCCGCGACTCAGGCTTATCAGTCGCATTTCTGAGCCGACTTTAATTGCTTTGACAACTAATATTGTAAGCTACTGCTCTGTTGATAGTTTGGGTTACGTGGTAGTTTTAATGTTTTCAGTGGCAAATTAGTGAAATTGTGGAGCTTTCATCTTGAGCTTGATAACGTTATAATTTATTGCCCAAGTTTTTTTTGGCAAAATAATGACCAAGTGTTCAAGCTGTTGGAACTATATCTATTTGTATGCCAAAAATCCTAAAAATGGCACGCCAGGCTGACACTGGAGATAGCTTAGCTATAAACCTATCAGATAAAAATAACATGACTAGTAAAAGTCTCATAGTTTTGGAGAAAATGACACTTTTTTATGTTCTAAAAACTCCACTTTTAGTTCCTTTTAAACCTATCAGATAAAAATAACATGAGTCTAGTAAAAGTTTCATAGTTTTGGAGAAAATGTCACTTTTTTATTTTCTAAAAACTCCACTTTTAAATCGTTTTTATTTTTTATTTTTTTTTTGTTTTTTTTTTATCTGATAGGTTTATAACTAAGCTATCTCCAGTGTCAGCCTGGCGTGCCATTTTTGGGACACCCTGTATAAAAGTCTCATAGTTTTGGAGAAAATGACACTTTTTTATGTTCTAAAAACTCCACTTTTAGTTCCTTTTAAACCTATCAGATAAAAATAACATGAGTCTAGTAAAAGTTTCATAGTTTTGGAGAAAATGTCACTTTTTTATTTTCTAAAAACTCCACTTTTAAATCGTTTTTATTTTTTATTTTTTTTTTGTTTTTTTTTTATCTGATAGGTTTATAACTAAGCTATCTCCAGTGTCAGCCTGGCGTGCCATTTTTGGGACACCCTGTATATTGTGGTACTTTTCGATGATTAGGCAAATGACTCCGTTCTACCAGATAATAAGCAGAGTGGAAGACAGGAGTCCAGATGCGAAGACAGCTCAAATCTGAAATGCGTCCCGATACACTACCTATTATAATACTGAAGTGGAACAAAAAGTACAAAAAAGACACAGATAGATCATGATTTCAAATCTAAACAAAAAGTCCTTGACAACGTCCACGTTTCATTAAGAATTTGCAGATTTCAATAAGAAAAAATGGCAAAAACATTTTGGACGCAACCCGTAAACATTGCGATTGAAATGTAAAACAATTTTGGACATTCCAAGCGTTCGTCTCTACCACCGAAACGAACTACCCAACTTGATTAATATCGAAACAAGAATTAGAAACTCGTTCCTGACCGAATCGGGGCGAAGGGCGCATTCCCGGCGAACCTGGGCCGCCCAGGGCCGGGCGCGTTTAACGAACGCTCCACCGCGGCGTTGGCCGGATTCCCGAGTTTGCTAGATTTATGTGTCCGCAGTCGTTAAGGCTTCGATGCTTAGCAGGAATAGGGTTGTCGACTACCATCCTTACACGCAAACAACAAGTATTAAATCGTTATGAAATTGCATTTCTGGTTTGTAGCTTAAATCTGACTGCTGAATAAAATTCAAAATTCAAAATTCAAAATTCAAAATCATTTATTCAGTTTAGGCTACAAATAGCTCTTATGAACGTCATTTATGCCATCGGTTCGTAAGTCTATCTACTCTGGGCGGGAGATCTTGTACTGAGAAGAACCGGCAAGAAACTCAGCAAGTGTCCAGCTCTTTTCTCCCTTACAGCGTCATAAATATTGGAAAATGCCCTATCATAAAAGGACACTTTCCATCACAAATAAAAACACAAAATTTAAAGGACAGTCACAACATGTAAAAAAAACACAAAAAAGAAAAATAATTAAAAATATTTAAGTTTGCAAAAACATCATTTACCAGTATAATTTTTTACAATGTCATACAGTACTAGTAAAAGTCAAAAACCTGTTTTAAGAAAAAAAACAAAGTTAAACTATAGTTAAAAATAATAAAAATAAGTACGCTAGAGCAGACCAGCCTCCACAGGCGGCACCCGTTCACGAGTATGACATATGAATCAGCCATCGCTTCACTCAACCATATTTTAGGGAATGTAACGACCCGACGCACATGCCACCACCGCAGAGACAATAAAGAGAGCATGACACACCCAAGCTACTCTAAAATCAAACTAATTGAAATGTTCAACGCAACGCTATTTGTTATCTGTAGGACACTGTTTATAGAGGTTATCATATCAGTATAATTTGTTATTATAAAAAGTAGTAAAGTATGCGTTTTTTATTATAGCCAGGCTGTTTTATCATCTAAATATTCTTTGACTGTATAATAACCTTTTTTAAGTAAAGAAGACTTTACATGTTTTTTAAACTTATCTAAAGGTAAATCTAGTACAGTATTTGGTATTTTATTGTAATAGTGTATACCTTGCCCCAAGAAAGAACCAAGCACCTTCTGTAACCTAAACAGTGGCATTACAAGTTTTGACTTATTTCTAGTATTAAAATTGTGTACATCACTGTGTTTAGAAAATGAATTGATATTGCAACGTACAAGAACTATACAATTATAAATAAATTGAGACGCCACTGTCAAGACACCAATTTCTTTAAAAAGATTTCTTAAAGAAGTTCGTGAACCTAGTCTATAGATTGTTCTTACTGCTCGTTTTTGTAAAATAAATATAGTTTCAATATCAGCTGCTGTTCCCCACAGTAAGAGGCCATACGACATAACACTATGTAAATAACTAAAGTAAACTGTTCTAGCAGTTTCAACGTCTGTTAACTGCCTTATTTTTCTAATGGCATAGGCAGCAGAACTGAGTTTGCCGGCCAATTTCGATATATGACGATTCCATTGAAGTTTTGAGTCAAGGGTTATACCTAAGAAAACTGTTGAGTCTACCAAATCTAATCGATCGCCGTTTATTCTTATATCGGTTGGTTTATTCTTGACATTTGGTAGTCTAAAATTAATACATTTTGTTTTTTTAGCGCTAAGCTGCAAATTATTAACAGTAAACCAACTGAGTATATCTGAAAGAGCTTTGTTTACATCGTCGTAATTATTCTTACACCTAGTTACATTAAAAATGAGTGAAGTATCATCTGCAAATAATACGATTTCACAGAAGTTCTCTACAAAGAATGGCAAGTCATTAATATAAATCAAAAACAGAAAAGGACCAAGAATGGAACCTTGTGGAACTCCCATTTTTACATGAGAACCAGATGATTTAGTTCCATTAATATCGACAGTCTGTGTTCTAGAGCTGAGATACGACTTGATTAAATTTAGTGCGTAATCTTTGAGACCATAGTAATGTAGCTTCATCACCAGAGTCTTGTGCTCAACGCAATCGAAAGCCTTGGACAAGTCGCAAAAAACTCCAAGGGCGTTTTGAGACTTCTCCCAGGCATCAAATATATGTTTTATTAGAGCAACACCTGCATCAGTAGTAGAACGTCCCTTTGAAAATCCATATTGTTTACTATGTAAAAGATTGTTTATGTTAAAATACGATATCAATTGTTCCAATATAACTTTTTCATAAATTTTACTTAGAGCTGGTAGTATTGAAACAGGTCGATAGTTACTGGGGTCTTCTTTGTTTCCGGATTTGAATGAATAGGCAGACGTAGCACATTATGCATGGATTTTATTATATAACTAGTTGTCGCCCGCGACTTCGTTTGCGAAGACTACACTATCCCACAGGAACCTGTTACCGGGATACAAAGTATCCTATATCCTGGTCCGGGTCATGGTCTGTCTATGTGCAAAGTTTCATCCAAATCAGTTCAGCCATTTTCACGTGATGCGCGGTCAAATAATTAGACAAACAGATAAACAGCAGACAAACAGAAAAAAATTCTAAAAACCTTTGGAACGTGTTCTGTTATCGATTCTAAGTATCCCCAGCCAACTTTTTTTGAATATCTTCCATGTACAGACTTTAGCTTTATTATATGTATAGATAAAATACCGAATAAATAATGTGTATTGTTTTCTAAAGGTCACGGAATTCAAACCAGACTATGTATGGCAAAATTGCAATTTGCTTCGTTTATCACTAAGAGGCGCTGATTCAGTGCTATATACTTTTTAGTTTTCGTTAACGTCATCTCAGCCAAAAAAGACGTCCACTGCTGGACAAAGGCCTCCCCCAAGGATCTCCACCACGACTGATTTTGTGCTGCTCGCATCCAGCGGCTTCTCGCGACCTTTACCAGATCGTCGGTCCATTTGTTGGAGGCCTGCCCACACTGCGCTTTCCGGTACGCGGTCGCCACTCGAGGACTGTTCCCCCCACAGCGGCCTTCAGTTCTGCGAGCGATGTGCCCTGCCCACTGCCACTTGAGCCTAGCAACTCTTCGGGCTATGTCGGCTACCTTTGTTCTTCTGCGGATCTCGTCATTTCTGATTCGATCACGCAGAGAAGCCCTAAACATAGCCCTCTCCATTGCTCTTTGAGTGACCTTGAGCCTTCTGATAAGGCCCATAGTGAGCGACCACGTCTCAGTCCCGTATGTCATTCGTTAATGTGATGAATGATTATTAAAACTCGTAGGTACCAGCGCCCACATCGTTATGATGAAGGTAGACACAGCACAAGGATGCTGATGTCTCCTTCGTAGATCCGTAATCAGTATTTCAAGTAATACTCAGGTCAGATACAGAATCGGGCGCTACATGATTTCTAAAACGAGTTTCATTCTCCATTCGATCACGTTAACGAAAACGAGTATTTTGTTTGGCAAGATTTTAACTGTTCCGTATTCCATCAGGCGCCGCTTTAATGCCATTCGTTTTCGTTAACGCTATCGAATGGCGAATGAAATTCGCACTATCAGCAGAGGCACTCTGCAGTAGTGTTCTAGATAGATGTGTTGTTATCTGGAACAGCTGTAGAACATAAAGTGCCTTACAAAGAAACAAAGAATAAGGTCCGAATAGTTTTTCCGTGTTTTGTCTCTTTTACCATAGTTTGAAATGACGTTAACATGACAGAAACAAAACACGAAATAACTAATCGGACTTTATTCTTTGTTTATGTGTAAGGCACAAAGGGTATGCCTGTTTGTCACTCGTAATTACCTGACATCAATTAGTGTTAAACTTGACATAACTCGCAGGTGGCAGCCCTGACGGCTCCCCTGGCCGGACGTAATCCGGCCCACAGTAATTTCTCCTTTGTGCGTCCCATTAAGTTGCAGCTCGCTCTCCGTGTGTACTTTACGTATTGTCAGCTTAAACGTCCCTCTGTTACTAATTACTTATATGATAGTCTTAGTCTCAAAGTAAACCTTACTAAAGCAAGGCTGGCTACGTAGTTGGCTAACGAAGAAACGTTAAACCCACCTTTGACTCGAAGGTAAATGCTAGGGATTTACTATCACTCAATATGGAGAAGGAGACTGTAATCAACTAGCTATTATAGACATTGATAGGGAACATCCTCCCCTTCCCACCCCCCTTTATTGACAGCACAGCGAATTTTTTTTTATTTTAAATTTACTTTATTAATTTATAAATGTTTATATAATTTTTAACGCAAATTTTGTTGCAAAATTTGCATTAAAAATTATATAAACATTTATAAATAGCTTGCCTACTTCTTAACTGATCTTTAGTATTTGTAAAAATATTATGATCGGATGTTAATGACGGTAGTTGTTACCATTGAATGGGCGCCTTTGGCTTTCAAAGTAAAAAGTAAATAGTGTTGAATAATTTCGGCGGGCTGGTTAGAACCACGATAGCTCAATTGGAAGAGCACCTGACCCGGTATGTCAGAAGGGTGCAGGTTCAAACCCTGCTCGTGGAAATTTTTTCAACATTTGTGTTTTTTATTTTATTTAATTTAGTCATATAAATTGCACTTATGAACGTCAAGTAGTTACATAAAAAAAAATATATTAAAAAAAAGTACACACAATAATATTTAAAATATATAATTTAATAAACAATACATATACCTATATGTAATGCGATTCTACTGTTGGTTTGGAAGGTTGATTCTGCTAGAAGACTCCAGCAAGAAACTAATAACTACTCTCATGATGCCTTCTAAAGAGCATTATGCAAAAATAAGTGTAAAAAATAAACTCATTCAAGAAAGAATCTTAAGCATTCTATTTTTTTTTTCTTTCTCGCGTCTGAAGTTTGAATTTTTTTCTTGAGTTATTTGTTTAACAAAGCAATTCAATTGAGGCAGCAGATTATATCGCTAACTTGGAACGTGGTCGTAGTCGAAGTCTATTTAAATAACACAACTTTTATCGATCTACTCGCGTTTATTTTACACATTGATGTATATAATTTAGCCTGACGTTTCGAACCCCTTGCAGGGTCCGTGGTCACAGGGGGACTCTGTAAACTGAACGTGAGTAGGTCCGTAAAAATTGTGTTCGCGTATAAACTTTGGAAAACAATATGTAAAAGTCTTTGTTAAAACTCTTTTTGAATCGGTGTGCGTAGATTCGCTGAAAAGCACCGTGTTTCGCTCCGATGTGGCCGTCGAGCCAGCCAGTGTCGTTTGTAACGAGTTCGTTTAGAACCTTGCGTAATGATTGGAGCACGTGCAGGGGAGCTTGTAATTACTCTGGCGAGACAGGGGATTTGCGAACTGAAGACGTATTTGCTTACGCCACGTCTGGGGACAAGTGGGAAGGAACACGAAATTTTACTGCGTTGACATTTTGCAAATAAAGAAAACGCTGAATTATAAACAGAATAGTTTATAAATGGAAGTGACATAGCTACTTATAGTGCTTTGATTTTATCTGGTAGCACTCTTCTCTCTTTATTTAATTTAATTTATTTTTCAAAGTACAGATACTTGATACAGATTGTCTTAATCTGTATCAAGTATATCATGTTAAACATTTCACAACACACATTGAAGTATTGATATTTATGTTGTGATAACATGTGCTAATGGAATTTTCATTATGATATTATATTATGATATTCTAAGAATTCGGCTCCGATTGAAGGTTCATTTATAACAAAAAGATAATCACAGAATACTAGTACTTATACTATACACATTTACTTTTATACTACTTGCTAGAGAGTCGAATTAACATTTAAAACGGAGTGAGCATTTATCTTAATTAATTGTACATTGCATCGTATGTATACAAACAGCACTTTGAGGTAACAGCACGGACGGCCATGTACAGCAGCCTTATCGTTTTGTTCCCGTTTAGTGATGTGAGAGAGTAGCCCCCATGTGGGGCCCGGGCACCGGTTACGTCCGATTCGGACGCGGGTCGGAGATAAATGACGGACAATGAGACAGAAAGTAATCTCTATATAGTTGCCCTGTAAGGAAATGTCTGTCTTTCAATATTATGGTAACGGTATTTGGAGATGTTATGCTAGTTTTACATTGTAACAATTTAAAAGGAAAATTGTTTTAAGAACCGCTGTATTTTCAGTATTACATTACATGTGTAGGTTTTACTTTTGAAGTTTAAATTCAATATAGATAGTGTAAGCAAAGAAAGACTTCCATCGAACCATAGGTGAAGTCGGGCTCGATGTAGATGATGATGATGATGATGATGATGATGACGATGATGAATGTTACATTCAGACTCAATAAACAGAACAAATAAACAAACTTAACCTAAATAGCCCCATTTTAATGCTTTCAACCGGTAATAAGTTCAGGACCAAAATGTTTTACATGCTAATATGCTTTCACAGTTTCGCCAAGTTAAGAATAGTTTATACTGAATGAATGTTTACCAACATACATAACGAACTATCGTTCTTATATTTTTGAAGCAGGAAATAAGTTACACATCAGATTCATTATTGATATGGTTTTGGACATTATTCGTATTTGACATATTTATTTTTGGATACTATTCGTATTGGACATTTTTAATTTATGACATTAGTATACCGATCCATATATTATTCTTGTTAAAAATTATAATTTTAATAAAAATAAGCATGTTTTAGAATTTACTATAAGAATATCTAATGTTTCATTCCTAAAACATTTTCAAAGTAACAATAAGGTATCTTAATAAAGACTTAGGAATCAATCAGTAGTTTAGTCAACAAAGTTTGGCACATATCAAAATGGCAAAAGCATAATATTAACCTTAAATCTTGAAATTATTTGAATTGATTAATATTATCTTCAAACGTAAATTATTTATCCTTAAATTATTTTTATTTATTAGTTAGATTAGTTTAAAGTAGAAAAGATTTTGTTCGTTTCAAAGTAACAATATAACGTAACATAATAGGAACTTTGGAATCAGTCAGTAGTCCAGTAAAAAAATGGATTCATATCCAAATGGCAAACACTAAAAAAATCAAAATAATTTGCAATGACCAAGCCGAGTGACGGAAAAACCCGAAGAACTCCGAAAAACGAGTATGAAAATGATCTGAAAACCGATTAGTCGGCTAGTCGGCAAATACCATAGTCGGCCCACCCCTAGGATTTCCATTAATTAAAGTAAATAATAACAACGCTCATATTGGGTACTGAATTTTCCGATTGATCCGGTATTCCCGGTACTGATTTGACTTGGTACCGGAAATTCCGTAGCATAGTTCCGGTGCTCCAAACTCGAGCACAGCGATTGCGTCGCAGCTCCCGTGCGTCCAGCCGCGACTTCTCATCCAAACACCATCAGGGGTTTCTAGAGGGAATAGCATCACGCACTCGTCATTTGATTCTCCGAGTGTGGTTCGAAGGATCAGGAGTGGAACAACTCGAGACGAGGTCGTGGGACTCGTGGATGTGAAAAAGCGCCCAGGCACATGTATAGAGCGCGTGTGAACCGGGTCTTCGAACTCTTATTCTAAGAGTACGGTATCTTGAATCTTTGCAAGTGCGCATGTTTAGTGTATTATGTGAATGTGTAGTAGCATTTGAGGATCGGGAGGAGACCGCGCCTTCTATTGATATTATTTGTCCGGTCCCCATTTGTTTAATTAAAACAAGTCACGTTGATACGGATAGCATACCAATGAGCTGTGTCGGCACCGGCAAGGACTGAAGAAGGCTGGTGGAACGTCATGCGTGAATGTGGTCATTCGGGTGGCTGTATGAGGAGGTCGATGGCGCAGTGGTTAACGCGTCCGGTCTGCGATTGCTTAGGTTAAGTAATTTTCGCAATGGCCGGTCAACGGATAGGTGATTAATAATTTATCAGCTGGAGCGCCTTCGTGCTTTGGAAGGCACGTAATGCCGTTGGGTGCCGGCTGCATTAGCAGTCACAAACAAATCGTCGTTAACAACCACTAATCCACGCTGCGCTCGCGTGGTGGTTTATGGCCCGTTCTCCCTATCTATCCATTGTCTATGGAATCACAGGCTCGTGCCCCAGCAGTGGGCTCATAAAACGAGCTGGTTGTTTTTTGAGAGAGTTTGCTGATTGCCTCGGACGGCATTTTCAGCTTCACCGGACTTTTTTGCGGTCGGTGAGAAACTTAAAGGGTTTCTCAAGTCGTGTGAAACGAATCACATTTGGAGGTTATCTAGAGGGAACGGCATCACGCACTAGCGCGTGTCGCCGTGCCCTACTAGATTCTCCGAGGGGTTCGGATCGGATCAGGATTGAGCTGGTGATGATGGTGGTGTGATGTTTGTGTGTGCGCTTCACGTCAAGAGCCGACACAGCCTTGGAGATAACTAATGAGCTGCACTTGTGCCTCATTAAACTGGAAACAAAAGGTTGACCCAATTGTTGTTTTTTTTTATCAATGTAGGTCCCAAAGCCGGCCCCCTGGTGGGCGGTAATGATGTGTTCTACGAAGCATTTGGTTACAAGATAACTTCGAGGAGGAACGAGATAATGAGGAGTGTCGTGCAACGTTGTTTATAAAGGGTGCTCTGGGTGGCAGTTCTTTGTTTATTGTTATATTTGTTTAAGTATTATACGAATATAATGTATTACGAGGACAATGATTGGTTCGGAACACGAGTTGCTAAAGAAAGCGTATGATGCAGAAAAAAAAGCTATGTTAGCAGGGACTAAGTGAGCAGCCTTCGATGCTACTTATGTATATTATAAAAAAAGTGATTAATTAATTAATTAATTTTTTTAAAATTTGGATGAGAATAAAGTATCTACTCGTATACGTTGTTGTTAAAATCCCTTTTAAAACATAAGGTTTTTAATTACCTACTTACTAATTCACGTCATGTTGTGTTTCAGTAATTTGATACAACCTAAATCGAGAGATCGGCTTGAAACGTCCAGGTACTCGCACAGTTCTATTAATCAATTAGTTAATTGTTAATTCTACACATTTATGCAATAATACAGTATACTAGTGCTCGCCCTGTGATGGAAATTCGACCGTAATTCACAAAATATACAATGTTACTAGTGGCCCGCTCGTGGCTTCGTCCGCTTAATGATGGACCCCTATTGCAGCGCCACCTACCGGGTCCAATTGTAAATCTAAACCATTCTCGAATCCATCAAAATCGGTCCAGCCGTTTAGGAGTTTAATTACAAACACATGCACAGAAGATTTATATACATATATAAAGATGTAACACATATTATGCATAAATTTTATGTTTCCTATGTATATGTTGGTACCTAATCTCACACTTCTCCACACAATGTGTTTAAAAAGGGGCACGAATATCTCGCTTCACGTATTAATATGTAGCTAAAACATCGGTTAGAGCATTTCAAAGATACCTACAATTTAGGATTCAAGATTAACAATTTAGCGAATGAAAATTCGCCTAGTTACCCGCGCGGTTCGTCCTCTAACGAGAGAAAGACTAAATGACATACCTAATTGGTTTATCTGTGTAAGGTGACACGGCTAGGTAAATAACGTTGGTTAAAGTGTTAGGTTCGGGCTCGGAGGCAGCCAGGCACCGCGCCGACCGTGTTATGATTGTAGCTATTAAATTGTCTTGAGAATACATTTGAAATAAAATATTAAGCATCACAGACAACTACAACAACTTAAATATTTTGGTTGGTTTTTGGTTAGAACTTGTAAGTAACAGACATACAAGTTCTTTCAATTGTTAACATATGAGTGCTTGTCAAGGTTTTTTGAGATTGTTCTATTACACTGCAATGTGATCTAAATAGAACATAGTATATACGAAACATAAAGAGACTGTCTGCTACAGCTTTTTTGATAAGTTAAGTAAATGTTAAATCGTATCTCAATTAACTAGACTAAGCGCAATCGAATAATCAACGCGTCGATTGAGCCCGTCTGTATCGATAGTATATTTTTATGCGAAATAGACAACGATCCGGCGGATAGCTCTCGTCTCATTAGCTTTCCCAATAAAATAATTGAGAGTTTCTGTTGCGGGATACGGGGCGAGGGGATGCTGCGTCCGGGCTTCAGTGAACAGCCGCCCGCCCTTGCGCACGCACGCCGCCCGGGCTCGCGAGCGCGACCGTCCTCGCCACCAGGATACCATAAGCTGAGAGTGTTAGTTATCACCATAATAAGTCATCGAAACATCAGTGGCATTCCAAAACCAAAGTGCTAATGTACCAGGTTAACATAAACAAGTGGTGATTGGGAATAGACATCGAGTAGTCCTACCACCCGTTCGTCCGATCGGTTATGATATCCGTGTGCCGTGTCTGTGGTTTATAGCCGCTTAACGTGGATTTCTGGCGGCTTTCGAATGCTGTGTAGCGCTTCCTACCAGCATTACTAAACATGGTTTGTTGTTATCACGTCTCATTTTATATGTAGATACAGAGATATGGATTATACAACCCTTCATCTAAATTGCTCAAATGGTATAATACAATACTTCCAAGAAACTGATTAATTGTATCACTTGAATTGCTAAAACGAAATATTGATTAAAACATTTTTACTGTTTTTCAAGGCTTGATTGCATGCAGGTCGTACGAAGTAAGATATATTTAATTCAGTTTATGGGTTTATACAAATATTAGCAATTTTTTTAAATGTTAAAGATGCATTTTTTGTTGTGAGTTGACTCAATCTGGTAAGATGGTTTGAATCATGACTCTAAAATTAAACTAAACTTTATTAAGCATAAGCCTCTAGCGCGCTAAAGTCAGTTCTGTTGGTGTATTGTTTTTAGATTATTATACCATTAAACTGTTTGCGTTTTCTGCCAAATACTTTGATTGATCTAACTCCCGTTTACTTTACATAATATTTAAGCCTGACGTATTTGATTTCTGACGTTTGAACCCTTTGAAGGGGCCGTCTGTGGTCACAGGAAGACATGATGGTGAAATATTATGTAAAATTACACGTATCCGTAAGGAAAACATCTCATAGATTTAAATGTATTTTGCCAAATTATCAAACTACAACATAAAGGACGTTCGATCATCTCGTTTTTGAAGGAAATTGATCATATCACACCCCAATATTGTTAAATTCACTTTGTTCATCTTTTGTATTAAATGAAATTAGAACCTACTGTAAGATATATCGATAATAAAAATCAAATCTAGCGCGGTATGCGTGTTATATATTTATTTGACAGCCTGCTCTATGTTTATGTTTATCGATATATGTCCGTTAAGTGAACAATGCAAATATGCATTTCATTTTGCAATACGATTTGTGTGAATAATACATTGCCAAGGGCGTCCCATTGTAATGAAACACTGTGTAAAGATTTACTTGCGTTTTTTACATAATATTTTAGCCTGACCTATTTGATCAGTTCTTTCATGAATTGAAAATGAACTGTGTGGGAACTGCAAACAGTGCCGCAATTAGTAAAAAATTTACACATTTAATAGGTAGGTATGTTCGAATACACTCTACTTATGAGATTTGTTCATCATTCTAAGATGTATATATTAAGGGTCTATATAATGTACATAACATTTATGTTTTTGAAACACCATTATGGTTGGCAATCAAATATTGACGACTGAGTATTTGTTAATTTTACTTATTTATTGACTTAACCAACGGATAATACGTTTTTTAAAATAACAAAATAATATATCTATACTAACATTATAAAGAGGAAAGCTTTGTATTTTTGTATGTTTGCAAAGAATAAACTCAAAAACAACTGGACTGATTTAAAAAAATTTTTCACCATTAGAATGTTACATTAGCGCTGAGTAAGATAAGCTAAATTAAAAAAGAAATGTCCACCCGTGCGAAGCCGGGACGGGCCGCTAGTTTTAGATAAATTTTACAAATAAATGCACAGCCAGTCATACGCAAACACCGCGCAAAAACATGTGATGCACTGTGATGAGGGCAATTTATATTAACTAAAGTACTCGTATAGGGAGTATAGAGTATATGTAATATCATGTAATAATTCAGGTGTGTTTGACAAACTTTAGCAATCTATAACCCACCAGCACCAATATTCTGCTGCAGTTAATTTTCTCTCGACAGGAGAATCGTTTTCAATGAGTTTTCGTTGGGTTGATCTCGGCGAGACCGATGGCCGACATTACTCTTTCGCGTTCCAATCTGCGGAGCCTTATCTATATCACTGATTGCTGGTATTTTTTAATCTGACACTATAATAGTGCGTTATTTGCAACTAACTTTTAATATCGAGGCTGCGAGATCTACAGTGTTTTTAGAATGGACGGAGAGTACAAGCACACGACAAGAGGATCCCAGGAGGTAGGCTTCATACGTACCGCACTCGAGCCACTCACACATAGGGACCCTCTCACGGACACGTCTCTCGGAGCAGCCCACTACACACGACTTTAAAGTTTTTTTTTTTAAATTTATACCTAGCACTGCAAATGACCCCATACCACCTGATGTTAAGTGGAAATAGAGTCCAGACGCTAAGAAACTTGGTGCAACGTGAAAACAACTCAGCATCAGTCAACCTCACTCTGCCGGCCTACAAGGTGCTTCTTCACGCCTCGTTTGAAGGACCCCATATCATAGGAAGGAGGCTGAAGTGTGCTGGTAGACTATTCCAACTTTTTGAGGTGCGACAAAGAAACGAGTCACCAAATTTCTTTGTGCGCGATGGGATATGTTATAAAGTTAAAGGCGCAAACACAAGGGACCATCTGCGTCAGGTCATAACGCCAGATCAGGACGTGCCGAAGCGCATTCTTCATCCGGTACGTTTAAAACTAGTGTCTCGAACGAGTTGCCCCGTGGACATGTATAGTCCACCACCTAATATCCAGATAGGTTACCGGAGCTGTAAGCTCGCTCACTTCTCGTTGCACTAAGAGTACAACTCGCAATGCCATTGCTCGGGTCGTCAACTCTAAAGTCAACTACCGAATGTCCTCTTTGGTGGCGAAGTTGTGAGCCCGCTCACTTCTCAGTACCCATCCAGGTACCTCGCCAGTTCCACAATCCTACGCGGCTGGCTTCACCGGAGGCATTGCATCTAGCGGGCGCCTCTACTAGTTCTCCAGACTAGTGCCGGAGATGTTGGAAGCCTACTCAATGAAAACCATCGAGCAGAACAACCAACTATGGACAACTCACGTGCCCCGCAGATCCTTTCGCTTCGGGCCCCACCGAGACCGCTACTCGGACCCGCTCGCTGTGCACAAAACGGAAACCTGGCCAGACCTCAACCAGGCAAACAAACATTCCCACTACATTCTACAGCTAACCATATAACCCCCTCGAGTCCAACCCAGGTTCGGGCCCTACCAGAGACGCCCGGTGAGGCATAACCGGCATGGGGGTCGGATCTGAACTCCCGTGGTACCCTTGAAAAGACAGCCGGATCCGTAGTTCCAACCGCCATACCCTATCTATCAGGGTCAGTAGATAGAGAAGACTCTCGGAACAGTTCGAGCGCAGGTGTTCCGAGATTCCGTGCCCGTGAGAGGTTGCTACGCGTGCGCATCGCTGGAGCTTGCCTTCTGCAGTCTCCATATCTTGTGGTATGAGCTGGCTGTTACTTTTATTGATTCAGACATCAGTTTTAATTAAAACATGTCTATCTATGTTTTGTGCTGTAGTATCGTCTGTACGACTGAACGAAACGGAAAAAAAACAATAATACTCGCTATCCATAATTGCTTATTGCAATGCAGTAGCCTGATCCTGTTTTTAGTGGGATGATAGCAGGGCTATTCTATTATAGAATTGTGAAGTTTTATTCTGCTCATAGCAGATCCATAAATCACCTATCTGGAGCATTAACTTTACGACTGACTTATCCGCATAGGATTTATTTAAAAGTTTTATTTCATTTTATAGCTAATTGAAACTTCTATCGGCAATGTTTTCAAAGATTTATCCGGAGTTGAACAAAGATTAGTTGTAAGTTGTTAAGATTGATAGGGGCTATCCCTCGTCGACTATTAGGCTCAGGGGGTGGGGAGGGGAGGGGCGGATCGAGATTATAGGGGTCATTTATAAAATCGTCTGTCTATAGTGTCTCACTCGGAATGTTTAAATTTATTCCTTGACAATAAAAAATTATTTACCCTTTGATAAAGTATTAGTTTGTGAGCGTATAACTTCTATCTCAGTTTCTATCAAATATTTGACCTTAGAAATAAGATCCTTTTTAATAACTAGAATCGTTTATCTTTAGTTTCGCGTTATGAAACCAAAATAAACGGGTTATTGATTTGGTATACAACGGTGCAAAATCGAGACCCATATTTACGGACACGATGACCGCAGGGTGATTCTTTTTTAAATTGACCGTATGTGGCAGAAGAGCCTGTCGCTGCTATGCGATATAAATCGAGGTTACTTTTGAATCCATTGTTAAATTGAAATTACTTTTGATCTTTAATTCGACTTTCACTTTAAATCTACGGCGAGATCGTAGTGGACTAGGAACGTTTAGGACACCATTAAAGGCAGCTACTTAAGAATCTGGAGTTGTTATCAATATTACCCTTGAATTCTAAAATAGTTTTGAAGATCCGCCGGTCAACCCCAAGTTGAACACTAAAACTATTAGTATAGTGAGACCGATTTGTTTTCAATGCATTAACCTATTTAATAATCCTATTACATATTATAAAATTGTGTATGCAACAGCGCTCAGTGGCATTGTTTCACTAACAATAAAACCTAATCACCGTCTATTGACAATTCGCAAAACGGCGGCGTAATTGTATGCGCATGCATCCGCGGCCGCCGTTGTTAAATAAAACTCGTAAGGTGTGTTCACACTGGCGCGTTATTGCATGCGATTTCAGAGTACACAACACTGTCGCAAATAATAAAGAACAAGCTATGAAAGCGATTATCTACTTCATCATCGTCATCATCTAAACCGAAAGCCGTCCACTGCTGGACAATGGCCTCCCCCAAGGATCTCCACAACGACCGGTTTTGTGTTGCTTGCATCCAGCGGCTTCCCGCGAGCTTTATCAGATCGTTGGTCCACCTTGTTGGAGGCCTGCCCACACTGCGCTTTCCGGTATCTACTTGTATTCGGGTTACTCCACATTCGTCATAGTAGCATCTGGTCACACGTAGAAATCTTTTCGTCACATCTACCACCATACCATCATCATCATTGGTTGCCACTCATGCTGAAGTTTGGAGATAAGCACACAAAACTGCCTGCGGTCCCATATAGCTTATTAAAGTTTTAAATATTACGAGTCGAATTTGGTCACACCACTTCATAGTTAAAGCTCAGTAAAGCTGGCCGACTTTAACGTAGTGCTTTTATTTAATGTATTTGCAAACATAAATAATTAAATTTTTATTCTATAATAACATCACATCATTATAATATGTTAAAATATTGTTTTGGGAACAGTGAACCGTTTAAGAAAACGCATAATATCCATCCATCCAGTTTGAATGCACCTTGTCAATCCGTGTAATGACCATTGAAATGCGTTTATCCGGCTTAAACCGCCTCACAGCATCAATAAACAATCAATGAATATTTTATTTAATCGCCGCACCGCATATAGGCTACATATCTTTTGTAATTGGCATTCGTTACGGTAATTCGACACAAAACAACGTTTATGTTTCCTTTTTTTATTTTACTTTATTAACGTTATGTGGGTAAATAACGAGAAAAGCTATTGGTGTGATATCGTCAGTCATTTAATTATGATTTAATTAATCACTTTATCGGTTTTCTGATGTAACGCTGCGCTGCTGTGTCTCTATAGTTATAGACACAGCAGCGCCAGTACTTGCTTTTGCTAAGTACTCTTAATTAATTAGTAGATAGGTACTTATTCATTATTATAAGCCTTGGAACACAACACTAATAGACTCAGGCCCTTCCCATACGAACATTGGTCATTGGGCGATCGGGCCATGACCCATCAAGCTGACCCAAAGCCTGTTGGTGGGTTTTCGCGACTGCGATCTCTCGAGAACAACTACAGTAATTGCTAATCGTATCTTCCTAAGCACGGAGGAGCTTGAGCTTCACCCATCCGGTGACCCAGCATTGCAAAAGTTACTCAACCTGCAAGATCGCAACCAAAACTCTTGGTCCAAATGTTGGTCCTTATATAATAGAGCATTCGGTCTGAATGAACTTGTTTTGGTGCTTGCCTATTCAAATGGCGAACTTGCTAAACTGCGTTACTACGAACTTGGAATTACTAATTTGTACTTTAAGCTTCAGGGACATTTTCAAATTGGCATAATTATTGTTAGCGCTTGCTAGTACGTGTCCAGGACAATTGTTAAGTCCCTAACCCTAAATGTGTGCTCGTAATAGGCCAGGATGAATAAGTCCTAAGCAACTTTTGTTCGTTTTTTTTGTTTAACAGTAATGACGCTATATTAAGCCTCCAAATTCAGTACCTGGTTTATCAGTATAGGCTAATAAAGCCCCGTAAATAATTTCGGTAAATAAAAAAGCAAATATGAACATTAATTTTTATCAACCGAAATGCGAGTCGTGAACTCGTGACCGACAATGGGCGGCGGCGCGGCGGGCGTCGCATTTATCCGACCGCAGCGCACACGAATACAATTGCGAATTAAACAAAAGCTCATGATGAAACACCAAAATCTGCGCAAAACGTTCGTTTGAAACTACTTAATCCTCTCTGGCAGTTTGAATCCTGTCATGAATTTACGGCGCGCGTCGTGGCCGCTAAAGCCGACCGCTCCGGATGCTTTCACTGGGTTTAAAACGCGGCGCCAACGGTGTTTACTCTTGTGAGGACCTTCGAGTACAGCTCCCCAGCTTTGGATTAGTTACCATAGTAATGTTAAGTAAGTCGTTGCTCGACTTGGAGCCATGGAAAGAGTAATCTGTTGCTGTATGTATTATCTCGTTGGAGAGTGAAAGTGTTTTTTTAAATTTCAACTCCATACTAGATTCCTGCACAGAAGTGCTACATATACGGTGTAGTAGCCAGCCATAAGTGAGGGTAGTCCCTCGTATCTATTTCTGACGCCAAGCAACTGTGTCATATATGGCTGTGCTTTGATGTGAAGAGTATTAGATCTGGTAAAGGTGTTGGAACTTTATCCAATAATTTTACTGATACTCATAGCATCATTATCTCTCATATTATGCATATTATATATCCACAGGTTGTGACTGAGAGATCATATGATCTACAATCATCATCAGGGAGTTAACCATCAAAGTGCAAATGCGGGTTTTGCAAGCGCATTTGGCAAGCGTGGTTTTAAACCATTACCCATCAATTGTAGTGATGAGTTGATCTTAATGACGGTGGCCTTTGCCCAGCTGTGGGATAGCTATTGGCTATTTACTTTACTTTACTTTTATGTATACTCGTACATTCTCCATGAACCTGATTGACCACTTGCTTCTAGGTGTCAGATTTCTTCTTTTGTCTCGGTAATGCCGCTTAAGTTCAAGGTAAGTGCAAAATCGTGACATATTTAGAATTACTCTTATTTGCCTTTCCTAATGTAACAAGGTTACATCTAAAAACTCGTTGGAGGGTAAAAGAAAACTATTAATGAGCTAAAGTTTCTTCTCATAAAGTTGGCGCTGCGCGGGTCTGAATGAGCGCGTTGTATTTGGCCTTCTCTTGTTATTTTAATGAAACTTTTTTTAGGAGCTGTGTCGTTGCCGACTACTTATTGTCTACGGAACTGTCGGTCGAAGACAAAAGAGTATTTTTATTTAAAATGTTGAAACAACAAGTTCTATAACGTGACGACCCAAACTGAGTGTTCTGTTACCGAAACGAAAGTAGTTTTTAGCTTTTTCTTAAAATTATGTCTAAATCGGTTCAATTTCATTTTGTGTAGTATATTTTTGTGATTTTATTTAATAGTTTGTTACCCTAAAAATCAATACAAATTGAAAATCTTTCACTGCTAAAAAAATATCAGCAAGCAATTGCTTGCTGATATTTTTATGATTAGATCATAATCATAATCAGATATATATGGATGGTTGGTAAAAATCCTTCACAAAAATAAATACCTAACGCTGATTATATTTTAGATAGCAGTATTATTGCATCCCAGAATTTCATATTTAAAATATTAACCAGAGTTTATACGACGTTGTTTCCAGTTTACGTCCGTTTTACAACGAAATGGAACGTGTTAAGAGGTCTTATAAAGTCGGCAGCCGACGTTCTGATGTTGTGGAGTTTTCGAGGGAATTTATGTTCTCGTCAAAATTTTATACTAATTTCATAAACAGTAAAAATATTTCGTACATTGATAAGAGTTGCTAGACTGAATCGTAAAAATATATATTAAACAACCTTCTTCTATTTCGCCACAAACATTACATATTATAATGTTATAAGCTCTAGCTATAGCAACATAACTGGCCGTTGGAAACACTTTCTTTGAATAAATACTTGACTGTCCTGACGTTATGCTTGAACTTAAACTAACGTCCCAATTCTGCTTTTTAATACTACCACACACGTCTGTTAATAACTGGTACTGACATTTGCCACTAGTCCAATTGTCAAAATCAGGCCATTGAGACACGATTGTGAAAGTTTTGAAATAATATAATCGAGAACCTGTCTCTGGTTCGACGTTGTTTTGTGGTCGTCTGTCGCGAGACGGCGTCCAGCAGACAATGACCGTTATGGATTCTGTCACCACCTCAGCATGACGCCAGTGAAGCAATTCTGTTTAACTAGTGTCCAAAGTCATGCAATGTTTCAACAGTCACATTGCATTTACATTTCTAGCTTACAAACCGATGAGGAATCGGAAAAACAAAGCAAGTAATCAATCAACTTTTTTAAACAAATGACTAATGCTTTGTTTTTCCTTTATTTCTGCTTGAAAGAGTATCGTTTTCTTCAATCTTACTAAGTCTGAATAATTAGTCTGTTGTCATATCCTTATAAGCGTAACAAGTTAAGCTGCTAAGCGACAAAAACAGGTACTGAGGTGGTAGACATCCAGATAGGCCCGGTTCTCACCCCTATTACTGGTGAATTCATCAAGCTCAAGCAATTTTTTTTTATTTAATGTTGTTTTACACGCATATGTGGCTGGTGTCAAAAGTCCGTCGGTTGTTTGGCGCCGCGTGACGTCACGCCATAAGCCCGCGCTGGAGGCGCGCCCGCCATTTTGCAAAATAATCTTATTACAACAAAATGGCCCCTAAACCTTTTGTTCGAGAGCGTTGTCGCGATATGACAATGTTGTCGGAGGTTAGGCTCTTTCGCTAATTGATATTAAACTTCTAAAAACATGTTTAGAGTAATTAGTTGGTCCACTGCACCTGAGTAATAAATAGGTATATATTATCTAGCCTTTAGTTAAAAGCAACACTTATGTAGTACAACAATGTCTATGTATTATTCTTTTCCTTTAAAGACTATGTCAGCAACAATGAAAGAATCACTTTTTATCAATTAAACACACCATACTTATGACTTTCGTCTCATCTGTATTTAAGTGATTTTGGTGAAAGCTTTTTACCATGCATGATCTAGTTGAGTTCGTCGAACCGAATTTCCCATTGTGCGTTACACGTAGATTTATTAGATATACTGCATGAATAGGAACGTGCTACAGAGAGATTGCTACGCCGCCGCTGGGCCGCAGCGTAGCGCAGTTCTAGGAACGACCCACTTAGGAACCCAACCGATTTCTAGATATCTAGAAAACGCTTTCCGAGTAAAAGGCAATTGCTATTGAATTTAATATTATTGTCAAAACTTTGTATTGTAAAGTTGTCTGTTATTTGATTTTGCTGTTACGTAAAGATGTGGTATTTGTTAGTGTTTATACTTCGTGATATTTCATATGATGACAGATTTGACTACTTCCTGATAAGTGTGCGATACGCAACAAGATATTTATGATTTTGAGACAAATATATTTATTTCAAAGTTCTAAGTCACTGATAGTGTTAAAATTGTAAAAGCGACTTCACAATACATGAGAATAAATATATTTATTTACAATGAATGTAGTGTACAATAATCAAATGTTATTTACATTTTGTAAGCGAATCCTTGTTCACTCTGCTTTAATATTACATTTTTTAAAATTTTTAGCTTACATATTAATTGTCAGATTTTTTTGTAGCTACATTTCGACGAAATGTGCTCGCTACGGTGCTACGGTGCTACGTAGTTGCTACGGCGGCGTAGCGCGTAACTGGCCATATTCTATTTCAATGCTATTACTGGAATAGCCGAGTTTGTGCACAGCCAATATTCGCGGAATATAACTGACAATGCATGGGAATAGTTTAACAATAACAGCACGTTTTGAATCTTAATTATTTAAATAGACAATAGAACGAACAATGATGGACCTCTGAATGGAATACGGAATATCGGAAAAGAGAAGTGACAAGTTGAAGCAAAAACAGTATGAGGACTACTATAATCCATATTGTAATATACCTATATAAGACTGTTGCTAGAAAGATACTTATTGTTCACAAACTAATGATAATACAGTAACACATAATCGTAAAGCTAGTATGTGCAACGGCGGCCTCATCTTATCTTATCTGTACTTACACATCTCCCTACAATGTTGAGAGTATTACCATAAGCAGCGGTGTATATTTTCGTATAAACAAAACAGTTTTTTCAAAGCGAAATCGCGATATAAATTCAATTTATGAACATAACCGGGAGCCCCGAGCGGCCGTTACGGTAACTCCTCGGAAACGTTGGTATCAGCCAAGGTCGGCGCTCTCCACGGTCTCAAGTGTAAAGTAACCGGGAATCGCCGCCCCACCTTCACTGATAACAACTTCGACAACTTTTCCCGCCCTCCAAACATCGCGGAAATAACTTTGTCATTTTATTTTACTAACGCCGTTTTTTCATGTTTTCCTATGGTTGATAGGTTCATGATATTTGGCATCAAGTCTGTCAGTTGTGGTTAGTAAATCAATGGTAAGGGGTGATAGAGCGCATCTAGAATTCTCAATCAACTAGGAACTGTCTGCTTTGATATATCTGACTAGATTTAATAATGAATATGATTCATCATCACTCAACCCGCGAAAAATAACTGCTACATTTTTCCTTCTTGATTGATATTTTTATAATTAAAATTGAGGGCTGATTATTTAATACTTAGATAAAAGTATTTGGCAGCGTTATCTACTATTCACATAGTCATTTTGCAAATATGTTTCCATTTCCTTCATTTACAGTTTATACATGTGTATACGTGTGTATAAGGAGAAATTTCAAGAGTATTATGTTCAAATAATTTCCCGATGCGTTCCTGTTTCAAAACTGCCTGCCATTATGAAATTCTATTGAATTCTATTCTCAGAATTCTATTGAATCAGTCGACTTGCCATAACATACAAACGAAAAGAAACAGGAAAACTGAATGGATCGATTTTCATTCTGATACAAGTGCGGATACGGGAAAAAATCGGATATAAAAGAAAAAAAGCATCCATTCAATTGATGAAATAGAGAAAACACACGTCACCCACGTAGGGTTACCTGGGTTCTAAAATTCAAAAGCCGGACTCGACGACTCGAACATTAGCCGTACTTTTGGCCCTAAATGCCGGACAATTTTTTATCAGCTGAGATTAATTTTCATAATTAAAAAACACTATCACTTGTCATACTTAAAAAAATACTTATTATATTGTTTTACCCGTTACGTCGCACGATTACACACAAAAAGCCGTACACTTTAAATATTGACCGGACAATGTCTTAAAAAGCCGGACATAACCGGTTTAAACCGGACACCAGGCAACCCTAGCCACGCGGCTCCGGACGGTACTCGGTGGCGCAAATCGATGCGGGAACTTAGCGGCCGCGGCGGAGACATACTCGAAAGGAAACGCCGCCGCCGCCGGAGAGAGCAAACGGGTCTGATAAAGGAGATATGAGAGATTCCAGATTTTAAAAGAAGCTGAATGGTCCTTTCTTATTGTTTTCAATATGCGAGATTTCCTAACTTTAAAGTCTTTAAGGTCTGTGTAAAAAACTATGTATTTTGCGTTTCGTAGAATTCGTATTGCACAACTTACCTATTGAATCAATTCGGCAATTTTTCCTCTCGAAAAAACGAGATGTTTGTTCAAAATAAAAAGTACTGACACTGACGGGTTTTCCAACTATCTGTGCAAAAGTTACGTTGATTCGTTGCTCAAAACTGACAACCAAACTTACTTAACTATGTTACTTTAACTCACTCAGCTAACGTTACTAAAGTGCTTATATGTTCCATGCAAAACAAGGCGTCCCAAAAATGATGTTACACCGCGTAAACGAATTGGTTTCGTGTGATCATAGGAATTACATAACAAAATATCAGGGAAGGATATTGGAGTGAACTCATGAATATGTTAGGCGTTTCTTTAAACAATTCCCTAAAAGGGGAAGAGGAAAATAACAACGTCACTTTGTTTGGGGGCGGCTGTCGCGGCGCCGCGCTCGTACTTATTGTCTTTTTTGTGAGCCAGTGCTTTGTGTCTGTTAAAATTGTTAGTGTATTTCTGTTATTTGAATGATATTTGCTAGGCAATGTTAATTTTTAGAACACTGACGAAAAGGTACAAAGAGGTTAGCTTATTATCGAGACCGGCTATTTCTTTGTCTATATAAGTCTTTTGCTTCGACTGATTGGTAGTAGGGTTTAAGCATTATAAATAACTTAAAAGATTCAAGTTGCTTTCAAAAGCAAATTACTATTGGTAACTGTATACTTTAACGTCTTTCGCGTTGTAGTTCCAATCGTTTTGCAATGACGACATTCCGACAATGCGCCTTCGTACAGCTCCCGCAGTGAAGACTGCAGAATCATTTTTAAACGTCACTCATTTGAGTTCTTTGCGGTAATTCCTGCCTTTAATTATGTGTTCGGAATCTGGGTCGCCGCGCTCGGCTGGCGGCTGGCGGCTCGGCGGGCGCGGCCGCGCTGCAAATCTGATCGGATTGTTAGATGCTTTGTGACGGGTGAACATTCGTTGATGTTTGTTTGAAGTTAGAACATAGATTGATTTGTAACGTTCGTTTTGTAGTATTAATTTGAAAAAGCTTATTGTTATAATCTTTTGTATTAAAGACAAAGTAAAATCATTTATTAAATATAAGCCTTTACAGGCACTTATTGACGCCAAAACTATAAAAAATTAAATAATAATAAAATACTAAAACTTGGTTTAGAATACTACTACTACTGAATCTACCCTTAGTTTGGATTTTGAGAGAGCCTTCGACCGAGAGGAGATGGCAAGAAACTCAGAAGGCTTTTTTCTTTTCTATCTCATTATCATTCTATCATCAACTTACTTTATAGATATGCTTTCATTTCATATTATTGATAGAGCTAATGTTTTAAAAGTGGCGCTGCACTGTTTTGGTTCCTTTGCCAGCACTTATGCAAGTTCACGTACAAGGTAGACATGTTAGACAAATTCAATTATTGTCAACATACAACAAAAACAAACATATCTCATCACTTTCCCTCCAAGAAGTCCATTATCTCCTATACCCAGGCGCATGTCCCTGCTATTTGGCCGACTAGGACATCATAAACGCTAGAGGTAACTGGCTTTGCACGTGCCCCGGCGTTTTGAGACGGGAATAACCTCCGCGGTGTTTACGCAAATATTGTCGCCTCAACCCGAACCCTGCCGGTGTCAGGAGTGGCGGAAATAGCGGATGCTGTAATCTCTTTTTCCCTGAAAGTGCTTTTAGATGAGCTATGTTTTCACTCTGAATTCGTTTGTACAATATAACATTTATATACCTAGTTTATTGTTACTTAAATATAATACAAATTGCATTTTTTCTTATTTGAGTTATTCCGGATCCGGTAACCGATCCTTTTCTATATATGATAATTATCAAGGGGATCGGTTAAAGGTATCATATGGGTATGACTCGCAAATTTTCGTTTGCAATTTACGTCTAAAATCATATTTTCATTATGTCTCTACCATAACAAGTTGTATATTGTGACATTGTTTGGAAATATAAGTAGCTTAACTGAAAAGTAAACGGGAATTAAGAGGGAAAGCATAGGTACGTTTTGAATTGAAAAGTTCGTTGTTTGCGATACTTCCTCAGGTACCGCGCCAGGCTCCTGTGTATATGCCTGTATCCGACGGGCCTGTGTGCGCAAGTGCCGCCGCGTCTGTCTGTTTGTTTTTTCGAGTTGTTTGTCGTCCCGTCCCGTAGTGGTTCGCACATATGATGAGACCGACAACGGCGGCGTCTGGGACCGCGCAAGTACATACATACAGTGCTTCGATTTTCGAAATGTCTCTTGGTAATCATCGCATTTCCAAATGCAACCTAATATAAATTTTCGAGTCCATTAATTATATAATTTTTCATGTATAAAAAAATTAATTCAGAACAGCGAGCGTAGGTACTTTATTGTTGTTTTGTTTTGATTTTTCGTGTGATCCATATAGAACTGACACAATAATTTCCCCTCATTCTAAAATAAATTAATAATAAGTAAAAGTAGTGGTAACATCTCTATAATACTGTATAACTAGTTGGAATCCGACGACGACGAGACGACGTGACGACGTTTGCCGAGAGATATTAAGAAAATAGATGCACTGTAGGTATCATATTTGACAATGTGTTCATGTGTTAAGCCCTAGTCGAGATTCTCGACTAGGGCTTAAAGATTATTTTGTTTTTTCTAAAAGTATCGACAAAAAATAATCAAAATATCAAGAGATGGCAACATAATTTAATTCTTATACCATAGGTTAAAACATAATATCGTGCAAACATTCAAACATAAAAATCTCTGCCAAACTCAATCAGTACCAAGAAAAGAAATGTAGTTCGCAATCGCAACATGGCAAAACTTACCGTTGCGAATCTTAGGCTAATGGCACACCATGCTACATTAGCTGCCCTCGCGTTTGGACTCTATTTCCACTTAACATAGAGTGGAGTGATTTATTTGCCTTCCAACATAATGTATAACAATAATTTAATAAACGTAAAATTCGATTGTTTGATATTTATTAATGTCGTGTGTGTTGTATGGATTATATCTGTCGGTTAATCGCTTCTCTAATAAAAGGTATTGACAGAGGGCTTAAGAACTAAAGTTGTACAATAAAAAAGTTGTGGGTTGGTTGAACAACGGAAAAGGACGGCCGTCCCCTTTCAATATTCTACTAGAGCTACAAACGTCGTCGCTCGTATTTAGCTTAAAACAGTATTATTATATAAGAAATGTGGCTTAATACGAGTAAATAGTAAAGAAGCGTGTAGCCTTGTTGAGTACAAGTGTATAATGTACCTATCTAACTTCATAAATGACTTATAGCTATTTTTTAGAAAAATGTTTTTTTTACTGTCTTTCTGCAAGTGAGCTAAAATAGACCTGACTGTACTCCCGGTCGTTCTGGCAAGAACTGAAATCAGGATGTACTAACCCTAAACGACTTACAAAATACGGCACAAACTTATTAAAAGTCTTAATCCAAGAATACTGCAGCATCAACTTAACCTAAGCGACGACGACGCGGACCGTGCCCCAACTAATTCCATTTCACTCGCGAGTCCGGTGGAAAAAAGTTTTGTAAACGGCGCCATTACAGCACACCGTCACAAGGTAAGAAGATCCCAGAAAGTAAGCTTAGTACATACCGCTGTAACGTTGTCATTGCAATTTACTCCACGTTATATTTTTGCTATGCATCTGATAGCCTCCTTGGTAGTTTTAAAAACTATCTGTCAAATTTATTTGCACGGTTCTGAAAAAGAATACTTTGAATTTCATGTCATTGTCATGGAATTTTATTGTATATTTGATATGATCAGTCTTTCTAAATTCTTCAGTTCAATAACATTCTTTTATAGTCACATCGATTGTGCAATTATTAGTGTTTAAAATATAATAATAATGTGTGAAAATCTGTATCTATAAACAGGTTTTTTTCTGCTTAATTATAAATTTTACCGGGTTCTTACGGACACAAATCTCGGATCAGTCCGAGTGCAGGTGTTGCGAGATTCCGTGTCCGTGGAAGTTTGTGCATGTGTGCATTGTTCGAGCGCGTTTGTATGAAGCTTACTTTCTGCAGTCTGCTTATTTTGTAACATCGTGGTCTCCCGCGACTCCCGGCCGGCTCCCGGGCGGCTGCCGGCCGGCTGCCGGCGAAATCGATTGTCGGAAGTTAAATTGGAGCTGAAGAGGGTACATTAGGCTCGATCGTTTTGCCAAGAGGCTTTTAAACGGATGGGTTTCTGCGCTTTGTTTTTTTTGAGTTTAAGTCTATTTGCAACCACACGTTTTCGTACTGAGACACAGCGGCCAGGATAAAAGAAATTGTTAATTTTATTCGTATTAAGTGTTTCATTTCAATGTTTAGTGTTCGCGTACTCTTTAGAAAACAATTACCAACTAAATGTCAGACTTATTATGCCAACCGAATAATATGGGGGGTTGCTCTCATACTGATCTTATGTTATTTGAGATTAAAATTTGACATTTGTTATGGTAACTGTTAAAAGATGGACTAAGTAACTCGGAAAAGTGTATGGTATACACCTCTAATCCTCTTATTCCAAGGATATTCTTTGAGGTGAGATATGAAATTGAAACTCTTAAAGACAATTTACGACTGACAGCGTTCGTAATAATACATTTTGCAATTTAAATGCAGGAAACCCGATATTTTATTAATTAAAATCCATTGATTTACAATTCTGTTTTTGATTTGCGGCTTTTCGGCCGAGGCGAAAGTCCTCAAAGCAATGTTAATGCTTCACATCTGTTTGTGGAAGCTTACATTTATTTTGGTTTAAACGTGAATATTAGATCCGTTAGAATAACGACATTTGTTGACTGGTTTCCACCTAAACAAAAATATGACTTGTCTTTTAATAAGTTTACCAACGAAAAGTACAATGTGTCATTCGATACGTTTGAACATGTTCGCAAACAAGTCAATATTACCAATATCATTGTTCGTATTCTTAATCTGCTCATGTCTCCATTGATTGTTTATAAAACGTAGAAAGCCTTTTGTATGCCAATTCTATTATTGTTGTCAACTGACAATTTATAAAGTAAAAGTTTTAGACAATTGAGTTGTTTTTGCTGATGCCTCTTTCATTATTTCAATATGTTGGTATTAGGGTCATGTAACGTCAGTATTAAGATCTTACTTGAGAGCAAAACAATTTAGACCATCTTACGTTGGTTGTACTATGAAGATGGAAGCATTGATTATTTTTCTATTTACCTAAGCTAGCAAACAAGTTCATGGCCTGCCTGATAATAGAGGATTTTTGGATTTGGTCAATGACATAAATTATCGTAAAGCACAAAACATTTTATTATTTTTTCTTTGTGTACGTTTAATTGATTCTTAATATAATTTAGACATTGTAACTCGGCCTTATTGTACAATAATTCAACTACTTGTTAACATCGGCACCGGACATGGACAAATATTTCGTCCCACATTCCAAATATGCAAACGGAAATTGGTGCGCATTGCAACGAGCGCTGCAGCTCAGGTATTCAACATAGCCGCTGTTTCCGATTCCGCTTCCAAAAAGGCTTCTGTGTGCTCTTCGTTGACCGGTCTAACTGCCTTGTTATCGACTGGAAAAGTGGTTTGAGTGTTTTTGAATGATGTCAAAGTAACTGCTAGTAGTAGTTAACTCAAGTTCTTTTTCGTAAGAACACTTGTTGTGAGACATTTTAAACTCAATCTACCGTACAATTCTTAGTTTATAATATTAATACCATTTGATACTGGCTTAATGCTAGAGGCGAAGCCGTTAATTAAGATTAATAATAATAACTGTTAATATGTATTAGAGAAAGCTAATCAATAGACTCGACTCACAGCCGACCTATGCTCGTTCGGCTCGACTCGTAAGTATAATCAAAGACTTCGAATAATATTAGTTACTGAATGTATTGTGCTTAAGTAGTAATTAGTCTGTATTACTGCTGCACAAAGACATCAATAAAATTGAAAAATAGACGTCCCTAATGGGTAGTAGGTAAAACAATGTATGGTCGATTCGAAAGTACTTTTCATTAAGTTTGTTCGGAAAAATAAAAGTTGCCTTTGGCTTTGATGGTTATTAGCTCGCTGTTATTAATTAGATCACAATCCCAGGCTATGCGTCGAAAAATCTAAAAGGCATTAAGTCTGAGTTCCGGGCATCAGACCGTTTTAATGTTAGCGAGGCGTTTTTAACCGACTTCAAAAAAAGGAGGAGGTTATCAATTCAACTGTTTTTTTTTTTTTGTTTTTTTTTATGTTTGTTACCTCAGAACTTTCGACTGAGTGAACCGATTTTGATGATTCTTTCGTTATTTGAAAGCTGATGCTTCCCGTGTGGTCCCATTTTAATTTGGTCCAGTTCTGATGATGGAATCCTGAAGGAATTGAGGGAACTCCTCGAATATTGTAGGCATACCTATTGCGATTTTGGTATTTTCAGAAATAAGTCAAGCATTTGCATTCGGAAAGTATCATTTGATGAAGTGTAACTGATGAAAAAGACCACAGATTGCCATCGGAACTCCTCGATGATAACTATTTCACGGTTAGTGATAAAATATCTCGATTAAGATAGTTAAGCGACTATGATGAAGCAAAAGAAGACAGGCACCGGAACTCAGTTTTTGATTTCCTACTTTGAGATAGGCGTTTCTTGTTTTCTTCGCTTGTCTCATTTAAACGGCGCTGTCTCATACGAGCAGCGTGTTTAGTAGGTCTACCTATATTCGCTTTTGATAAATAGATCGAAACGAATCACTAAAAAGCGAGAAGTAAACAAAAAATTTAACTAAAAAAAAACCGACTCCAAAAAATTAGACTGATAAAATTGCACTAAAAAGTAAAAAATAAGCGTTAGACTTATATAGACAATAATTTTATTAAGAAAATATATATTACAATTATTGTTACTTTTGGAGTCGGTGCCAGCCAAAGTACCTTTAACATAAACATTTAACGACATACTATATAATAATATTATAATCATAATAGTACATTCAATCTTATGCATGAAATTTTGACTTACAAACGCGGACTGGCACCGGCTTCAAAAACTTCGTTAGCTGGCACCGGCCCCAAAAGTAACAATAATTGTAATATATATTTTCTTAATAAAATTATTGTCTATATAAGTCTAACGCTTATTTTTTACTTTTTAGTGCAATTTTATCAGTCTAATTTTTTGCTCATATTATTTAACCATGTCGTATGAATCTTTTTGTGGTTTTATTTTAGCCTGACGTTTTAGCCCTGATGTTTCAGTAAGAAAACGTTTCATCCGTCTGAAAATCAATTTGTAACAAGCGGCGGTCAAGTTTTTTAATCAATTACTGACGAAAACCGTACTACAAGACCATCTTACAACGTCACACATCACAAATACCACAATACATAACGATGTAGCGGTTTCGGAAACAATAGATTGTGATGTGACCAAGAATAGTGATCCGGACGATCATTAATCACATCGGCGCGCCGAATACATTAACACTCTGTGACACGCCTGTTAGCGGCGCCCGCCGCCGCGTCGTCGTCGCGACGCGTGTGAACTGTGATTATATAACCTTTATATGACTGTTACACGACTATGGTATTTGCGAATCTCATGTGTTGTGGATTACCTAGGAGAGTACAACACTAAAGATGTTTTGCGGTCTGGTAAACAGTTGAGTGAATTTGTCCAACAACTTCCGAAAGCTTAAACGTGTAATTTTAAATCGAGTCGCGAGGTGAGTGGCTTCCCATTCGAGTGCCTTCTAACTAGTTTAGTGTGTTGTCCGACATTGGGCCCAACCCGCGCAAATATTGGTTTTATTGGATCCTTGGGAGTTAAATAAATTAGTTTCCTCTGTTTAAGATAAACCCTTTCAGTAAGAGTTATAGTTTGATGTTGATTTTATATGTGGAATGACTGCTAAGCAGCTGCTGGCTATGTAAGGTCTATATAAGGGTCTTAGTCATGCAAAACCAATATTCTTGAATTTTAGTCTGTTTAATTAAAACTTTAAAGAGTATAAAGTACATTGCATAGGCAATCTGAAACTGAAGTCATTTTTATATTTATAACCTAAATATACATAACAAATCTTATAGCGGACTATATAATACAAAATAAAAAATGGCAAAACTTGCCGAAAGATTATGATATCGTACGCAAATAAATTCAGCAACTTATCAATAGCCAATAGGCTGTCTGTTATCTTTCACATTGCCTTTGAAACTAAATAACCCGAAAATTTCCATTTGAATGCTGAAGGGTTCCACTCGTGGGTCCTGAAGTGTCCCTCACGTGGAAACGGAACTGCCAACGCAAATATTGGTTTAATTGAATCTATCAATGACCCTGCGGCCCGCCGGTAGGCCGTACGTGGTCGGCGGATTTCATTTGGGAATGTCTATTTGTCTAGTTTGTATGTTGGCTTACGCACGCACTTGGCTTGTGCTATATTTGTTACTTACATGTGACTTTTAGGTGGTACTGGTGATAGTAGATCCTTATAAATTTACGAGATTATTAAGGTTAGGTTGGTTTAAATATTTTTATTCTCAATAAAGACTTCGTCACTTACTTATATAAGAACATGATTTAAAGAAAATGTTTACATTCGTTTAACTTTTTATATAATTTCGTTAACCTTTAATATGTTTAACCCTTTAGGTATTTAACCCTTTATTGTATTTAACCCTTTAGGTTGAAAAAAGAAAACTTAAACTTAATTTACCCCTTACACCTTTGTTTATCTCTCTTATCACTAAAAACAAAGCGATAGTGATATCGATTTAGGATCCCGGCCGAAATCGCCGCCACGAGACATGAGGTAACTGCGTTCCCACAAAATATTGTTATAGCGAAAACTAAATATATTCATAATATTACATCTCTCGTTCGCAAATGGGAATCCATTTGCGTTATCCCACACGATTGTAAATCCTCTCAAATATAAGATCAGAAATGCGCACAAACATGTATTTTGTATTATGTCGGGGCTGACTAAACCCTCCTAACTAAAGCCTCCATTATATATTATTACCATTTCCTTTGGATTACAATAGAACAAATATTTTATAACAATTGATTGCACAATTAAACTCTCAAGTTCAAGCACAGAAATACTTTATATCTTTCGATATGGTCGTTTAAAGGGACTGCAAAATGTGCAGACTAGCTCAACTCAGGCACGTGTTAGCAGAACTTGCTCGTAAGTGTGCTACCTTGGCTTTATACTTCTTCTCTGCCTAGTGGAATATAATTATCATTACGTGGAATTATGAACCGATGTACGTCATCGGTTCTTCATAAGAGCTGAATTGTAACCTGACACGAGTAGAGATTGAAACAAAAGACTGTTGTTGTTGTGTTGCTTTCAATATGAAGTTATTGTTCGAAGAAAATCAGAAGACAACAACGTGATATTGTGATTTGAAATGACTACACTGAAAAAAATATTTTGTTGTACGAAGCTGAACTTTCATTTACTTGTAACATAAAATGGATGACCACAAAACTAGGGCAACACGTAACCAAAAGTAGTTTGACCGAACTGTTTTGTTAATTTGTCAAAACAATAATGTCTAGTTCTAACTAACATGTTCGTTCACGGCTAAGCCTATTTTTGACTAACTCTAGCAAAACTTTTGCAGCTAGTAAGCTAACTTTTTGCATACTTAACCGAAAATTCTCGTTTACTTTTAGACTAATGCTTAAGTTTTTTTGTTGATTATAACCAAACTACTATATATTGAACAGCCATTTTACTTATTTAATTATAACCCTAAACTAATTTTAGTAAGCTAACTTTTTGGTTACTTGCAACCTAAATTCTCGTTTACTTTAGCTTAAGTTTATTGTTGATTATAACCAAACTACTCGGTATTGCACAACCATAGTCTCATTTTACTTATAACTCTAATCTAATGTGGCTGTAAACAGTCTGTTATGTTATTGTTTCCAAAACTATTTGATTGTTACTAACAGACTTGTTTGCTTGATTTAGCTGTACTTGTTTTGTTAAACGATGCTTAGTAGTTTTGTTGCATGCAGCAATTTATTTTTGTTACTAGTAGCACGTGTAATTCTAAGTACGCAAAACCTCTCATAGGTTGAAGGTACCCACCAATATGAAGAACTTTCACTATGGGCCCAAAGTCGAAATCGCAAAAAAATAAATCAGGCGCTCCATACATTTTCTTCGAGTACTTACTTACTGTGTTTTTACATGGAACAACTGATTTTCTTTTGTGATTTGGAAGTTCGTCCTGTGAAAGTTGTTCATATTGGTGTGTACTTTCACCCCATGAGAGGTAATTGCGGACTTGGAATTACACGATGCATAATTATATAATAAAATACTGTGTAATTTCAAAAATAATTATATTTATTCATTGGAACATAACATTACATAATTATATATATTTAAGTATTATATTATAATATTAAAAATAAAGTAGGGCCATTTTATTAGATCACATTTGAAACATCATAAATATTCAACAACGTACACACAACGTACAACATACTACATATATACATTGGGCCGCAAAAATTCCGGGTCGCTTATAAAAAGTGTGATAGTTTCTTAACTATACAACACAAACTAGTGAAACTGTAGTATGTTATAGATGACTGACTTATACATAAATGAAAATACATAACACGTTTGTAAACTGTATAATTTTATTTAAGTACTAAAAAATACAAAAAAAAACACTTCTAACTTTTGACAACAAAAATATACAACACAGTTAATCTGCAAAATGAAAGCTTTTCTGTAAATTTAATATCTTGTATTTCCTCCACGAGCCCGTATCCCTTCATTAAGACGATGTGGCATGCTGTAAATCAAATTTCTAATACGGTTTTGGTCTATGTTTTACCATTCTTCTACTAGCGCACTTCTTAACTCACGTAAGTTAGCTGCAGCTGGAGAGCGTTGTTTAACCTTCCTCCCGAGCTCGTCCCATAAACGCTCTATGGGATTTAAGTCTGGGCTGCGAGCTGGCCACTCAATGCGGGTGATACCGACGTCTTGAATATACGCGTTGACCAAATGTGCTGTATGTGGTCGCGCATTATCGTCCATAAAAATGGAATTTGCGCCCATATTCACCAAGAAAGGACCAGCATGCTCATTTAAAATCTCCTCTGCATATCTGGGAGCTGTCAGAGAACCGTTTTCTATAATTACTAACTCCGTACGATCCTCTGAAGATATCCCAGCCCCAACCATTATTGATCCTCTACCGAATGGCACCTTTTCCTCAAAACACGCTTGACGATAACGTTCATTTGGTCGCCTATATACTCTTCGTCTCCCATCGTGTGCGAATAAAGAAAACCTTGACTCATCGGAAAACATAACCCTGGACCAATCTTCATCTGTCCATCGGACGTGTTCTCGAGCAAACCGCAACCTGGCAACTCGATGTTCTCTGAGCAATTTAGGGCCATTTGCTGGCCTATAAGGCTTTATATCAGCTTCCCGAAGTCGCCGCCGGATCGTGTTAGAGCTTACATTGTTGTGGTGAATTTCTTGGAGGCTATTTCGGACCTGAACAGCCGTGAGATGTCGATTTCTTAACATAGTGCTCACGATGAATCGGTCTTCTCGTGTAGTTGTACACCTTGGCCTGCCATTCCCTGGTCTCCTGATGTTCATGCCGGTCTCTTGAAATCGCTGGAGTACTCTTTGGACCGTGGATAAAGATACACCTACTGTTCTAGCAGTACTCCGCTGACTCCTTCCTTCTTGTACCATGGTGATAATTCGTGTACATTCCTCAGTAGATAACGACATGTTGGTGCATGGTTGATGCACAAAATACTGTGACCAGCCAAAAAAACTGTTTATGATGACAGCTCGGTTTGAAACAAAAGCGAGAAAATTTTCTATTCCAAAAATTGGAATTTTAATATTTTTCCAAAAATCGGAATTTCTTTTTTGATGCTGTAAATGCAACCTCTTTTGATATGTATAATAAGCGTCACAAATCTGCCTATAACATATTATTTATACGAGGGATCTATGTAAATAACTTTGGGAGATATCGCGGTTTTTCTAAATGACCCGTTATTTTTGCTGTCCAGTGTATGTAATTCAAAAAATTTTGACTGACAAATGACAAATATGATCTATTAAATTGGCACTATTTTAGTAACTGAATCACAGCATAAGCAGTAAAAACAATTAACCACAATTTCCAAAATACCAAAGGTATAATAACATTATAGATAGTAATCGAATCACAGCTCAATCATAGTTCCAACTATTGAACTTGAGAAGTTGTAAAGCGTATAGGTAATAGAATTTCTTAGGTAAGTACTTATCTCTAGGTACCTATCTAGCTATATGGATACACATTTTTCAAAATAAGAAAGGTGTAATAACATTATACAAGATAATTTTTATACCAGTGCGCAAATTTCCTGCAGGGACTCAGAATCGGTAAGTAGACGACAACTTACTTATAGTAACATGGGTTGAAATATGTCAAAAATTTTGAGACTCTTTATACAAATCAGGCTAATCAAGTGTTTGCTAAAGCATGGGAAGTCCAAAATTTATTGACATATTTTAACCTGTTACTATGAGAAAGTTGTATACTTACCGATTCTGAGTCGCTCCAGAAAATTTGCGCTCTGGTAAAAAAAATATCCTGTAGGTAGTAAAAACAATTAACCACATTTTCCAATTATACCAAAGGTATAATAACATTATAGATAGTAATCGAATCACAGCTCAATCATAGTTCCAACTATTGAATTTAGAGAAGTTCTAAAGCGTAATAGATTTTTTTTTTTTTTTTTTATTGGTTATAGGCAGGCATTTGACTACACCTCACCTGATGTTAAGTGACGGTGCGGTCGAGGATGGAACATGCCTGCCTAGAAATAGCCTATTCACTCTAGCCTTGAAGAGGTCCAGATTATACCTTTCAGGGAACACATTCGCAGGCAGCGCGTTCCATTCCCTAGCTGTACGCACTAAGAAAGTTGAACCGAATCGGCTCGTGCGACAAGGTGGCATATCTACAACATAGGGATGGAACTCGCGCCTCGCGCTCCGATAGCGGAAAGTGGATGGTGGGATTAGGTCGTGCAACTCCTTCGCGCACTCCCCGAAATGAATCCTGTAGAAGACCGACAGACGAGCCACCCTACGCCGATGTTCTAGATTTTGCAGCTTGGCGTCTATCAGGGCAAGGTCACCAATGAGTCTCTTAGCTCGTTTTTCAATCGAGTCCAAAGCAGCCAGATGGTATTTGGCTGATCCATCCCAAAGGTGGCAGCAGTACTCCATACATGATCGAACTTGTGCTTGATAAAGTTGGAGCAGCTGTTCTGGCGTGAAGTACCGCCTGACCCTAGAGAGAACCCCCAGTTTTTTAGCTGCAGTCTTTGCTTTGGACTCGATGTACTGCCCGAAGTTGAGGTTGGACGAGAGCTCAACACCTAAGAGCTGTAGGCTGTCAGTCATAGCTACAGTCACATTCCGGAAAGTCGGAGCCAGGTGAAATGGGCTCCGCTTAGCTGAGAACAAACAAGTCTGTGTTTTGGCAGCGTTGAATGTGACCAAATTGGCATCGCCCCAATCGGATACTGCTTGGAGGGCTTCGTTCAAGCGGCTAACCATGGCCTCTCGACAAGAGGCGACATCTTGTCTGCCAGCCCCTGCACTCGACATGTATCTATCCGCAACGGTGCTATCGTCTGCGTACCCAAAGGTACCGGGCACAAGCAGGTCGTTTATATGAAGCAGGAATAGGGTTGCGGATAGAACCGATCCCTGAGGCACACCGGCATCGATAGCCTTTTGGTCCGATGAGTAGCCGTCGAGGACAACGCGTATCGATCTTCCCTTCAGGAAATCAGATATCCAAGCGCAAAAGTTAGCAGGAAGACCAAATGATGGGAGCTTGCTTATAAGGCTCGCGTGCCAAACTCTGTCAAAGGCCTTTGAGATATCGAGGGACACCGCAAGGGCCTCTCCGTATTTCTCAATGGCCTCACTCCATAGATGTGTGGCATATATTAGAAGGTCCCCAGTTGAGCGGCCTCGGCGGAATCCATATTGGCGGTCGCTGAGGAGATCGTTACCTTCCAAATGAGCCAGGAGTTTATTATTCAGTGCACGTTCCATTATCTTACAGAGTATGGACGTGACTGAGATGGGTCGATAATTAGCAGGGTCAGCTCGACTGCCTTTTTTGGGCACGGGTTGCACGTTAGCAAGCTTCCATGACTCCGGTACAATGCCTGTTTCAAGTGAGAGGCGGTACAGGCGTGTGAATTTCTTTGGTAAGTACTTTTCTCAAGGTACCTATCTAGCTATACAGGTTGACTTTTTTTATCACCGTCCAAACCTTCTGAGATGACTTGCGTGATACAAACTAACAACTCTTACTATTGATTTGGACCAACTCCCTAACTCGAAAATTTAATTCAGCTGTTCCATACATTTTGGTCGAATGAATATTGATGTTTTGTATGGAACAGCTGAATTTTATTTACGAGTTGGTCCAATAGTAAGAGTTGTTCGTTTGTATCGCGGGAGTCATCTCAGAAGGTTTGGACGGTGATAAAAAAGTCACCCTGTATGTATACACAATTTTCTAAAAGGTATAACATTATAAATGTTTATATAATTTTTAACGCAAATTTTGTTGCGAACAAATTACAAAAACACAAATGTTGAAAAAATTTCCACGAGCAGGGTTTGAACCTGCACCCTTCTGACATACCGGGTTTTTTTTTTTAACATTATAAATAGTAAAAACAATTAACCACAGTAGCATTTATTTATGCTAGGACTATCTACAAATAGTTTATATTTAAAAGACAATGCTTTAAATCTAGCTACCTACTTTAACTTAATTCTAAAGTGGTATCCGAAGAGTTACATAACTTTTGCCATTTGAACTAACATTTATATGACAAAGAGCGTGTGACACTAAGGCATCCTGAAAAGTGTACACAATGCGCTCCGTTCTCTCAGGTTTTTCTACTTCAAAACAATGAAAATGGTCATCAAAATTTATTGTATTTAATAAAAAACATTCAAAAATGACTACAGTAGTATCATAAATAAAAATATTTTTAATGGCCATAAAAGTAAAGTCTGCAGGATCCTCTACATCATTAACTATGACAGACCCAACCTTGTATTTTGTACCTTTTACTTTAGCCCATGTCACTTGAGTTAGGGAACTTCCTAGACGTAGTTTCAGTGAGTTTATGACTTCATAATATTTGTTTTCTAAAAGCCTTTTTGAAGGACTTACGGAAAGTGTAGCATCTAATGACCCTCTAACAAAAATTTCGTTTAGTTGCAGTTGGTGTTTTATTGCAAGTGTCTTTGTAATATTGCGACGATTAAATGAAGCTCGAGCAGAAATTTTGGACAACCTGTGTTTAGCTTCGAAACGCATTGACCAAATATTACATAGGGGTCCATATTTTAATAGCATACTATGGTAATGAGTTAAAAAATGAAATTTTGGTTTTAATGTTCCACCTGTTAATGACAAATAGAGTTCGTTTAATTCTGACACTAAATATTTTAACAGTTGACAACTATTTTTATTGGTTTGCAGTGGATATTAACAGGTCAACAATTTTTCGTAATACTATGTACAGCTGCCAATAATCATCGCTAGTTGGTATGAAGTCACCAATAATAAGACCAAAGTATCGCAAAAATGATAACATTTCCGAAGCAGAGAGTCGAACATTCCCTTTAGTAATATATTCCATACTTAATGCACATGGTTTGCTAGTGCTATCGGGTCCATAGTCAAAGTTTTCTATTCTACTATTCAAAGTTTCTAATGTAAAGTATTTTAAATCTCGTATACATTTTACTATAAGGAAAGACATAATATATTTTGCAACTCCCTCTAGTATGTCATGCATTATATCTACTCCTACTTGATCGAATAAACTGAAATGTTTAACAGATAACCAAACGCACTTTTCTTTTATACCTGTATTGCTAGGATTATTTGTTTCAACCTGCGCAAGGTATTCATTATCAGTTCGGAGCAAACACGTCTCTTCAAAGCACTGAGTTTTCATAACATCTTTTGTTACGTTGCAAATTCGACAGGGATAGTTAGATGAAAAAGATTCATTAAAACCTATAATAGAATGTATGCCAAGGTTGTCACCAACTATTAAAGCTAAAGCGAAATATAACTGACCTTGAAATACAGGAACGTTAATTTCTACTCCAGTTTCAAATAGGAAATTTAATTCATCAATTAATGGCTTAAACATCATGTTGTTACCGAATGCCACTCTATCAGAAGAATGAAATAGTAGGGCTAAAAAATATTGGTCAAAGTAGAAGTTTTATCTGGAGGTACGCAACCTACAGAAATATACACGGCTCCCAACTTGTGAATTCCAGAATGGCTCCCTAATACATTTCCACTTTCGTAGTCGTCAAAAAATAAAAATAATGGAAAAATTAGTTTGTCTTTGTACTTTATCAAAAATTTAGTCCAAAATGCGCCCTGTACAAAATTGCTAACATTATTATTAACATTTTTCAAAATATTTAAGTAGTCTAATGTTTCTTTTAACACTCCATCTAACGAAAAAAATTTTTGAAGAACATTCCTAAGTGAGATAATTTGCTCCGTACATTCCACTGTAACTGCTTTTAGTACACCGCGGTTAGTTGTAGTAGTTCTTTTTTGACCAATAACTATTTCCTTTGGGGCTATATAAGACCCGACTCTTTCAAAATATTGTAGGCGATTGTGTTCAGTATTTAACGTTTTCAATGGGGAATCAACGGCTGACAGTACCTTTTCTTTTACTAGATCTAACTTATTTACAGCTGTAGACTGATTTAAGTTGTCAAAAATAATTCTTATGTTAGAAGATATGGCACCACAAACATACTTATTGACGCCATCGACTACATCCTGAACAATTTTTCTGGGTAACAAAGGGTTTGCGTACAAAGAAGACAAAAATAATTGCATATGATTACTATCCGAGTTTGATGTATTTAATTCTATAACATTCGAGACTCCTTGTCTTACTTGATTTAAAGAATTCGCAAAATAAGTAGAGGTCTCACATTGTGTTACTATGTGATCTGTTTGAGATGTACTTGGCAGACTTAAATCTAGACAGGTACTTGCCTGTGGCAATAAAATATTGGCATTAGAAGGTAAGCAACTTTGTGCATGATTTTTAGAACGACGACCATGAAATTTATTCGCATGTTTACAGAAAGTATTTCTCAAAAAAAATGATCGATCACAGCCGTCATCTATACAGTGATAAACAGTAAATATGTGTTCATTGTGAGCTATTGTAAAATGATTGATCAATTTTTTAACGTCTACAAATTTGTTGAAACATAAAAAACACGTAATCATTGCTTGATTGAGACTGCCCCTACAACATATAAATTTCTTTTTAATCTACAGTACTATTTCAAGGTCAGAAGCTAGAGCGCGAACAGTTGTAAAAATCTTGTCAAATTTAGTAGTCATTTTGTATAAAACTTTTTGAATGAATTGCCATACATGTATGCTCTCCGCAGGATATTCGACATTCAATGAGAAAATGAGTTTAAAGCAAGCATCTACTGACTTGACCATGGAGGGCAATTCGTATCTCAAATTGTTAAGTACTATATACCTTGCAGAAATTGTTTTAAGAGTAGGCCCTACCACAACAATAAAAGGCTGAAGAGTCATCCCCAGCTCAAGCAATTTCGCTTTGCGTCGTTGTATAGTGTCTTCTATTTCTGATGCGCTCTTCAGATGATAAATAAAGCTTTGTAGAACTTCACACTTAGATGGTCCCCATTGTTTTTTTGCTTTATCTTTTTTTATTATAGATGACAACATCAGAAATGGCAAGGTCATAAACCCAACTGCATCCAGAATCTCCTCGGTATCTGAAAATAATAATGATAATTAGGTAAAAATTAAAATGTATTTAAACCCCTGACATGAAACCTCTAAATATTAAAAATACTTTGAGCTTTCAAGATAAGTTTTGAAAATCATTGGTGCACAAGTGAACTTACCATCATTTTCTATGTTGGACAAAATTTCTTGTAAGGCCGGATCTTGTTTTTTTTTTGCATAATTAATTAAAGAGGGCCTTATTATTTTCCAGTTATCATGCAAATTATTGAAGTTCTGTGGATGGAGAACTTTGAAGTCTTTTATGAGCTGAAAAAACAATTATTGTGTTAGTCAAAATAATAAATAAATAAATAATAAATTTTTCTTACACTCAATAATAAAAAACAATAATACCATAATGGTAGCTACAAAGTATAACAATTATGTTATACTTAATTGTGGAATTATGTTATACTTTGTGCCACAAAGTACCTATAACATAATTCCAAATATACAAACTCAAATTCCAAAAATACAAACTTACCAAATGTATACCACCTGGTTAGTGAAGTGCCTTAAATTTCTGAATATATTCTTCTACTGTTAAGTCAGTCGTCAATTGAGTTAACCTTTGTTTGGTTGTATCATCCCAGTACTGTTCAACCGTGCCCCACGGATCACAGCAATTGTTTAGCCAAAGTAATTTATCATCAACATCTTCAGTTGGTGATTCTTGTAGTTGGTCAACAGCTTCTTGAATATTGCTGCAGGACGGGCGAGGCAACCCAGACTCTGAACTCGTTGCTGCATGTAGACGTCGTCGTTTTGAGTATTCTACAATAACTCCTGACTTTATAAATTCTCTTCTGCGTTGACGGTAAATATCTAATAGTTTGCCTTTTGCAGAAACCTTTTGCATAGGAGAGATGCTCATGTAAGGTATAAAATATACTGAGGAATTCTCCTTTAGAAATACTTTTGGTATTTGATGTGCCAATGCATACAGCCTTGTGCTAGAAATTTTTGTTTCTGGATCATATTGCAACTCATTGCAAATAATTAAATTACAAAGTCGTCTTCGATCGGCGTTACACAAGAGGCCATCCTTATGTTTTAGCAAGAGAGACTTGCCTTCATTACATGAAGTTAGAATTTTGTACAGTTCCTGAAATAAATAATTATGTATATAATTATGTATATATGTATGACAATTAGCGCAGACAGCTAGCGATGCAATAAGCTACATCCTGCGATCGTCAACCCGTATCTCTAGGCAATGTGGAAATAATGAGCTAAACCAATCATGGAAATCACAATCGTGCTGGGGCATACCATGAAAGAGGCCGATGTCCAGCTAAAAGTGATGTTGCACTGTTTTGTTTCATTTGCCAACACTCATGCACATTGACAAACACTTAACAGTTAATAATCCACCATTATTTCACTTAACACAAATTTTAGAAAATAAAACATAACTGCAGACATGACGCTTCACTTCCCCGCCAAGAAGTCCAATGTCAATGTCTTGTTCAAAGTGTTGTTAGCGCAAAAATTTAAATAAATTCTAATTTTGATCATTTTAGGAATGTGAACTTTTTTCGATTGCATGAGAATTGGGCCCCAAGTAGTCCTGGAGCCCTGGGTTCCTGGTATAATGGTTTTAAAATATAATAGTGTATTAATAAAAAAAACTTACACAAGCTGTATCACGGAAGATGGTAGTGTCTTGTACTGAGTGATGGGCAGTGGATAAATATTAAAAGAGTAAATACTTGGATATTTATCGAAAATGGATAAATACTCGTTTTTCTCCATTTTTATCTCATATTTACTCAAAATTTTGTTTAGTTATTAACATTTAGTTATTTGATAGTATGAATTAACAAAATGTAACTACACTCAGGGGCACATCTAACCCACCCCTTTATTTTTATACAAACATACAACATGCAACTTTGCGACTCTATACATAAATAATGTCAATCCATTTCTGCAAAGCTCTGTATGCTAATGTTTAGATTAAGCGTTGACTGTCCAATTAACATTTTGAAATTGAAATTTGATTTGATTTTAATTTAATTTTAATTTTATATCTTTATAATGTAATTAATTAGTTGAATTAATTGTTATTTGTTTAATTGTAAAATTTTAAATGTATTGCTCGTATGGTTTTTATATTATTATTGTCTGCTCAGTAGATGTTAAATAGTATGTACAGTCAAGTTCAATAATATGTATACACTTTTGACAGATGTTGATTCTTATTATAAGGTAAATAAAGGTTACTAAGAAGTTTCACCCGAGTTATTCCCGTAATTACACGTGTTGTGAGACTCCATTTTAATTTCTATCTACCGTATAATTGTACCCTACTACTAATAATAAAAAATACTTACTTGAAATTGGCTTAATGCGAAACGCGAAGCCATTATTTAAGATACCTAAACTAAAGGTTACTAACTGTCAAAAGTGTATACATGTAAATGAACTTGACTGTACATAAGTAAGGGTTTCAACCTAGTCTTAAGTTTTTAATATTGCATGTGGTTTTGTAACCTTTTGGTGGCTGTCACCTGTTTTGTGCATCAGAATAAATAAATAAATAAATGAAAGAGTACCGAAACCATTGCATTTGGTTTGGAAACAGGAAGACATTTTTAAAACTGTTCAAAGTGCTAATTGGACAGTCAAACGCTTAACCTAAAAATTAGCATAAAGATCTTTGCAGATTTATATTGACATTTTTATGTATAGTCGCAAAGTGAGCCTGTTTGTATGAAAATAACGGGGTGGGCGGTTAGATGTGCCCCTGAGTGTATAAATCCAGACATTTTACTGTAGGATATTTTATGATTTTAAACTTTTTAACCTACTTGTTTTATTTTTTAAGATATCATGGCAAGACCAAAAACTGAACGAGTCACATTTAGTTGCATTCAAATACCATAAAATTATGAAATAAACATGTTAAGCATTAGATAGTTCTTTTGGCTAATCATTAAGTATTTGTAATTTAAAAACGCAGAAACACATATTTTATCTTAAAATTACTAATTACTTATATTCTAATTTCAAAATTTATGTTAAATAGAAATAAAATGTGTATTTATCCGCCTTTTTCGATAAATACTTGAGTAAAAATGGATTTTTAAGAGTGTTTATCCATCTTTAGTATTTATTTATCTGGATAAAAACCCATCACTACTTGTACTTGATGTTTTAGTGTCTTGGGGTTGCTGTAAACTACAACAATCTTCATCTAATGGTAGGATGTAATCGCACTGTTCACTCGACTGAGCTAGCTGGTTTTCAGACATCTATGCATACAAAACCAATGATTAAAACAAGTTCTTCAGGGTTAGTTCGGTCCAGCTGGAGTATAGCCTTCGGGGCTCTATGATATATTAAAGTTGTTCATGATTATTAAAAATTATTTCAAAGTAGGTGTTATGGGGACACGTAAGTTTTGAAAAATGTTCTATGTGTTGTGCCTCTTTAGCTACAATAGCACCGTTAAACAACAGATTTTTTTTAAAATATAGGACCTAAATGGCTCCACTAGATGTCCTAAATCGAATAAGACCAAAAAGGAGGGGTTGTCAGTAATCGATTTTAGACCAAAATTTTTCTAAGTCCTTTTTCCCTTAGTGCCCTAAGGCTACACTCCAACCTGATAATGCCTTTTCATTTAAACAAAACAAACAGTATGAATTTACCAATTCCATGGGCTGCTAGGGACTTCATCATCTTGATTTGGCTATTTAACTTAGCCCTATGGCCTATCACGGGTATAAGTTCCTTGACATCGTTTTCCGATAACATTTGGAGGGTTTCTAAGTCTATAGCTTGTTCTAGAAACAAAAATGAAGGTCATTCAGGTTCCAAGTCAAGTAGGTACCCAGGTAAGTACAGACAAGCGATAATTAGATAATAAACCTAAAAATAAAGAAATGTTCTTGATAACAGTGATATCATACCTTTGAATCTAGGAATATATATTTCTAAGCCCCATTCCCGCAAGTAGTTATGTAGAGGGTCTGGAGGCAGGTCGGCCATTATTGCGTCAGCCCTTTTCGGCACACACACCATGTAAGAATGTGCAACTCTCAGAATGAGAGCGGCACTTAAATACAAATTGAACGAAACAAACCAATGATTGATGGTGACTATTGATGACTGATTATTATATTAGTAGTGAACCAAAACCAAACGACCGCGTGGAGTGCGTGGCGACTGGCGCGAGCGGTGAAAACGAATAGACGTGCGGTGCGGAACGAGGCGGGGGAAGCGAGTTAGGCTACCCATAGACAAAAGTGTTTGTTTACGTACAATCAAAATATGACTGTCATTTGATAACTCTTATGTTTAGATAATAGATGGGTTTGTTACTAATTACATAACTTGCAGTTTTGTTATTAGGTAACCAAAAAATGGTTATTTGTTGCAAAATATACTTTTAAAATAGTCAAACTCTATTGACTGTTAGTAACCAAGATGATTGTTCAAAGATAACAAAAATAATTGTTTGTTAGCAAATAATGGTTTTAGTAACATACAATCAAAAAACTTAGCACATAATGACTAAAGTGATTTTGTCATACATTACCACGTCAGTTTGCTTATTTATTTATGGTTAATAAATGACGAAGCATTGGCTTTAAGTAACACAATTGAAAATAACACAATCAGTTTTGTGTTTCTTAGATAAACTACTTTTATTAATTTAAAGAAACTTCGATCATGACTAACCGAATTATGGTTAAAAGTGAAATAGCTGAAGTACTTTTGTTGTTTCGTTTTTTCAGTGTAAATCTACACTCTGTAGTTAACGTCATATCACATATTCTTACGTCTAGTTTATTGTACTAGACCCAACTGCTAAATATTTTATTATTGCAATATCTTTCAACATTGTGCTCTCATATTTCATGTTATGACAATAGCCGTAACTTGAACGTTAACGCGACGCGGGTACAGCCCACACACAATAATGACACTGCTAAGGTAAGCTAAGCTTCATACATGACGCAACGCACACATAGGACCCTCTTACGGACACGGAGTCTCGCAAGAGCTTTGCTTGCGCCCGGCTCGGCTGATGCCGAAGCTTACATTCTGCAGTTTCCTTATTTCATGGCACCTACCCCGTGTGCGCGTGCCGATTCAATGCGTCATGATTGAACCCGAATGAGAGATAAAATAGCCGCCGCACAATGAGGCCAATCAGCCCGAGACGCGGCCTCAACAGCGCTGAAGATATCGGCTATTGATTCGTTTGTCGGGGACTCGGCAGCCGATGTTTGGGACTGATTACTTACGTTATTATGCCATTGACGTTTTTTGTGTGTTTACCTTTTTCTCCGTTTTTTGTCTGGAACTGTGCTCTAATGATCAATCTTTATTTAATTAAAGTATACTAAACAACATCTTTTCTCCTAGATTGTATGAGGAATGATTTTGATTAAAAGGGAGTCACGTAGACAAAAGAAATCCAGAAATTACTACATACATTTTTTGAATAAAAGCGTAGTCATTATTTCATTATTTATTTCACACAGAAATAGGGTATTTGACTACAATGAAAATATTGATCAAACTGTTGTTAACTTAATAGTAAACATGTTTTTAAACTAATTTAGCCAGCACATAATTTTAAAATAAGTATGATTTTTATAAAAAATCATTAATAACATAATAAATTATTTATTATATTTATTTATATTGACCACGTGATCAAAAACGCACGGGATGACGCTGAATCTGGAGTGACGTCACCAGCTTGTAAACAGTAAATCTGGTAAATGTCAATCAAAGTTTTGTACGTTTGATTTGACAGCTAAAAGTTTGCTTACAAGCAGGTGACGTCACGACATCACGTGACCTGCATGCATGGCGTCTTTAGTGTTTTGGCGGCTATTTTATTAATTTGAATTTTAATGGCGATTTTCATAAAAAATAAAGAAATTCATAACGAATTAATCAAATTGCAAATATATTATGCTATAATGAACCATTAGACATATTTTTCTAAAACCTGTCAAATACCCCATTGTCAATTTGCAGTTGATTAGTGTGTAAACAACGATGATTATGTTTAAATTTAATACATAAACCACAGGCACTCGAATCGGCATAAACGAGTTAAATTCCGTTACAAGTTCGCACATGTTATTGCGCGGCCACTGATGCTAATCGTACCTATAATTACATTTTCGTTTTGGACTCACTTTCGTTTTTGCCACTGATGAACACTGTGCAATCCAAATTTTCATTAAAATTGTCACTGATGTTTCGATAGCACTTTGGTCATAAAGCCGAATTAATTCTAGGTGGCAATAAAGTGCCGCTATACGTGGTGCAAAATGGAATTATTCATAATAGTGGGAATAGGAGTGTTGATATACTCGTTCGTGGCATTGTTGTACAACAGCGACTGCTGGAGTGCGGACCACCAGAGGTGTCGCTGCGATGAGTGCAAGAGCCTGTGTCGGTACTGCGAGATGTCGACGATTCTGTCGGTGTCGTCGCGCATCGAAGTCATCGACATCATAGTGCATCCATAAACTGACCTCGATCGGCTTCTTCTGATTGCCTAGTACAATTGTGTCATACAGTTTCTCTTAGTGTTGTTATATATGACGAACAACTACTTTTACTTCGGTAGTGTTAAAGTGATGTGTCGGACATGTTGAAGCTGCCATAAACCTTTGTGGAAATCGTGTGCCAGCGATGATGATGGTGGTCTAACCGCGGGCATGGACCCGCTAGCGAGGCTAATGGAGGGTGCTCCGCTGCCGGGCGTGCTCGGCGCTACCAGGGACGCACGGCCGCGAGGAGCGCTCGTGCATGCGAGCCTGGCTGCCGCGCCCGCCCTCGGCGACAAGAAGGGAAGACACCTCACCGGCACGTTCTGCCTCACCGGAGACACCATGGAGGGCATCATACAGTGCCTAGTGTTCCTCAAGGCTTTTTCGGTGAGTTTAGCGCTGTACTAAGATTTTAGATTAGGTAACAGCAAAAAGTCATGTGATATTTGTAGAACCGGGTGTTTTTACCGAACTTTGCCTTGTTTAGTTGATTACTTGTGAAATTATGATTTTATATTGACTTTTTCTGTGTAAGTTTTAGTATACTTGTTAGGGTAGCTATCGACACATCCTTAGACAAGAACTTATCAAAAAGGTTATCTGACACTTAACAGGAAGGAAGGCTATTTAGCACTTATCAGGTAGGTATGCTAACTGACGCTGATCGGAAAAGCTCCCTGAGACTTGTCAAAAAATGTTTAACTGTATCTTTGTCAATGTAGTGTCTTTTGCGTTTTTGAATGAATTAATGAATAATGAATGAATAACATTTATTGGTAATACACGACACATACACAAAGTCACATTAAAAAAAATAACAGGAAATTTTTATTCAATCCGTACAGAAACATACCTATCTGAAATGGAAAGTACTGCCTGGGATTATTTTAATGAACGACGTCGGTGCAAGCGCTGTTACGGGAAACATCTCTAAGCCTATGTTTACCTCAATAATTAAAACATTGTAAGAAGCTCCCGTCTCACGAGTCATATTGAAAGATTTAAGTATTAAGACCGATGATACCTAAAGACAACTAGCAACTTTAAGTTGTACGTAATGAAGACGAATTTTGTACAGCCGCTTGGGAATTACAAGCCTCGGCTACCAGGGGCTTAGCATGAGCGAGGAGCTTTGTCAGATATTAATGAACGTAGAAATTACAAGAGAATTCACTTCGCCTACTTAGATATTGTATTTAATTATGTTCATCTATGATGGATCTTTGCGCCCATTGATCAACGTTTGTAAATAATCGTTAAGTGATATGTTTTGTAGTATGATGAACGCTTTTTTTACGTGTTTCTGATTTGTTATAAGTAAGTGTAATAAAAAAGCCTTACGATTTTTTCTAACAATGTTCGATATATAAATCCTTATTGAATACGTAAAAGATCAACAGCAGTGTCGCTAAGAGTTATGGAATTTTGTTTGAAAGCCCCGGCGGCGGCACGCGCTGACGGCTAAGTGAGCGTGAAACCGCCAAACGTCTCGGCGCTCTCGCAAAACGGGAAACGGCCCTAATTAAGTTTAGCTCTTCACGGCCGCTGTCCGCCTGGTATTGCGCGACCTTTACACCGACTATTTATTTTGTGCTAGCTTTTTAACATCCCTTAGTGACAAAGTCGTAGCCATCGTAATAAGCATTTTTAAATCGAACTGGTATTGGTATTCGAACAAATTTTATTATCAAATTTATGTAAGCATTTGACAATAAAATTTGTTAAAAAAATTTAATGTAAATAGTTAAGCCATGGTTTGCAGAATGAAGAGTAACAGTTTCCACTGCTTGGTTCTTTGTCTCTACAATCATCTTCCAAACGTCCTCTTGGATATGGGATAAACGTCACTGTCAAGAGACTTGCTCTTAAATGTAAAGAGAAAATAAAAATCAGAAATTCGGTCCAAGTGACTCGATACATGAAAAATTTAAAAAATCCGAGGATCTTAAAGTTAAACATAACGCTGCCTACTTTATTTGCTTCTACTGGGAATTGAGCAATCCAGTCTCGATTGATCTCAAAAAATCCTTGCAACCTATGGAATTACGCCGATAAATTTAGATGTATTAAACGTATTAAAATGTAGACATGTTCTATCAAAGGCTGTTCTTATATTTCGGTCCATGTTTAATCTTGTTTTTTCGAAGAACCTGTTTTACACATACCACTTAGCTAGTTCGGAGAAAAACTGTAACAGTACCTACAGTTGATGTAATTTAAGATCATTTACATTAGGTAATTAATTCTTATGAAACTTAAAACTTTTTTACGAAAAACAAGTAGGCATAAGGCAAAGGTGGACATTCCTGCTCCCGCCTGAAATGTTTATTTTAAGTTGTTACTAACATTACAGCTACGTGCTTTTGTACTAAGTAATCCTCAATGGACAAAACATTTTTCCCTATTTCCTATGACATGGTGTCCTTCAAACGAGGCGTGAAGAGGCGCCTTATGGATCGTCAGGTGGTTGATGCTGCGTCGTTTTCACGCAGCACCAGTTGTCTTCGCGTCTGGACTCAATTTCCACTTAGCATTAGGTGGAGTGGAGTTACTTTCCGTGTCAGATATTTTAAAAAACTAAACAAATCCAATCAGCAGCGACCTACCCAGACAACGTATAGCTAAAAAGAATATATGGAAAATTGAGAAAGTAGTGATAGTGATCACAAACCCCTGATCCCATTAGTAACCTTAGCTAAGTAAGTAACGCAGACAGCACATGTCTTTTAAGTTGGCAACCAACATGTACACAACAGTCTGAAATAAACTATTATTACTATTGACAGTATTTACTTATCATAAGATTATACATTTAAATATAATCGGTCGACAATACAGTTTTGTACAGACTGTTTTTAGGTAGAGATTGATAGAGATAGCTGATAGATTCTGGATATCTTTGTTATTGTAAATTTCGTAAGTTAAGGCGATTAAAGATTGTCTTTTAATTACAAATCTAAATATTGCCCTTTGCTATTTATCGATGTCCTCTAGCAAGCCGCCGATGTTAACAACCCCCGATATTCCCCAACCGATTAGAATTTACTTCAGCTGGATTTTAATGGATTTGAGCCGAATCGCTGTTTTGGAACTTCTCACTAAGATCATGAATAAAACATTGTTGTCGGGGGGACGAGGGGAGCCTACTTAAGAATTGTCTAAAGGCGATGCGAAATATTAAGTAGGATAGGGGCGATAAATTTTAATAAACTGTTTTTACAGAATTTGCAATGAGTTTTTAAGTATACGATTAGTCGTTGTTAAGGAATTGTTTTCTCCAAAGTGTCTGTAAAATGCAAATGGTGGGGTTGGGGTGGCTCGAGCTTTCAGTGTACTGTGCTGCTACTTACTGGAATATGTTTAATAATTTGTAACCCTTTAACCTACCCATATATATATATATATATATAAATGAAATTAATTTTGCTAAGCGCAAAACTCGAGAACGGCTGAACGGATTTGGATAAAACTTTGCATATAGACAGACCATGACCCGGACTAGGATATAGGATACTTTTTATCCCGGTAACAGGTTCCTGTGGGATAGTGTAGTCTTCGCGAACGTAGTCGCGAGCGACAACTAAGTAGTTTTGAATAGTTATGTGTTTTTGTATTGGCTTTTTTTAATTATAAAACTGATATGCGCTTGGCCTTAATAGTCCAGATGCGACACCACTGAACAACTGGTTAGTGGTTATGTACGCAATAGTTCTACAAAAATGGCGTTTATGTCATGTAAGATAAAAAATATTATTCATCAAATCACTTTAGGACCATTGAAAACACTAGTTTCTGTGATGTAATTATTTTGAAGGCAGTTAATTTATATGTAGATTCAAAGTTAGCAGACTCGTTTAAACTGGTATAAATTGGTAGTTGTGTGTGACAGTTCTACGTTACCGTCACAAAGGCTCTGCCTTCGCCCGGGGTTGTTTTCTTTCCATTCTCGAGTGATACCCGTTGGGCGATTCCAGTCAGGTGTTGTCGTTGGAGATTATACCGTCTCACCCTACCCTCGCTACTTCGGTTTTGGGTGTTAGGCACATGCGTTGACATAGATACGGTGGCGTGATGCCGGGTGCCTTTGACCGACTTAAGCTTAAAAGTTCTTAGGGCGACTGCCTTGTTGTTCTGTTTGCCTAGTAGTTTATGTTGTCGTTTTTGTTATTAGATACAAGATAGATAAGTGAGTAGATACATTTTTTTTCCTGAATTATAGAATATATGTAATATATATGTAAATCAGATACCTACGCAAGATAGTATGTATTGATGTATTCGATTTTCTATTATGTCTATGATTGGAAAATTCGGACGTTACACCATTATGGTAATTTACCTAACGTATAATGGAAGTTTTACGTGACTCTCTCTGCCTTTGCGTTTTTCATAATTGATTTTCCATATTTTGTTTTGTTTTGCACTTAATTGAACCTTCAATACTTACAAAACAATAAATAATTACAAATAACTTCTATTGTAATGACGTAGTCGAAAGTAATAATTGTGGAAGATGCTTAGCAGTTCTAACAACCATTATCCTTTCTAAATGTTATGTGAAATAAATACATGTATAACCACTACATTTGAATCATACAGATTTAGATATTTACCTACATTAGTTATTAACTAAAGACAAAGCGGTAACACCCAGAGGCATTCAAGTACGTTTCATTTTAGTGGAGAGCGGAATCCCCTCTTTACTCCGCGTAAAAAGGGGAGGAAATTAATTTCGATAAACAAGCAATCTGGCGCTCGCGAGACGATTGCAGCTTCCGATAATGTAAGCCGGTTAACTCCGCCGCCTCAACCAGCGTTACAGATGGAGAGAGGCATTTGCGTTGTTTATAAAGGCGTGCCATTTTGGAGCAATCGCCTGGATAGCGAGAGGTCGTGAGGTCAAGTCCCGTCTGCGTCAGACAATATTTAGATTTAGGTATTACGGTGGTACAGATTTGTGATTTGATAGTGTTTTGAATGGGACAATGTACTTTTCTGACTGTGAATAAGTATCCGTAACTAGGTTACAGTACTGTAGCAGCTGTTGTTTCTACAGGATCTCGAATTGCTGTATGTCAGGTATAAATTAAGATTTTTAAAATGTTGAATTGTAATACAAAAGTACAATATCAAGTTACACTAATTAACATACATCGATACGGGAAAATAACAGAACTTGAGTTCAAAATCTGCTCGAACACGTGCCACGCCTTTTCGAATATCACTTTCAATTTAATTGAATAATTTATAGCGTTACTTTGAAGAGGTTGTTAATTCTTATCGTCACGGTGAAACATTCAATTTCAAGGGGACTCAACCACACATTTTATTTATAGGAACGAATTGGGATTGGCCGTGAAATTGAATTAATTCTTCGTTTTGGACGGACCCGCTCGCTCGCGATACACAGAAGTGGGGAATATTGTAACACAGATGTCGTTGTGTGCGTCTGCGCCGCGTTTTGTGGCTATTATTAGTTCTGCGTTTTCTAACTGGAAATGTTGGAGACATTAAGGTCACGAACACGAACTTTAAAGAATATACAGCTGTAAGTACTTATTACTTGTTAAACTTATTTAAAATACACTGGCCTGCAAAATTAAGTATCACACTTTTAAAATTGCAATAACTTTTTAAGTACACAAGATATAAATGTTTATATAATTTTTAACGCAAATTTTGTTGCGAACAAATTACAAAAACACAAATGTTGAAAAAATTTCCACGAGCAGGGTTTGAACCTGCACCCTTCTGACATACCGGGTCAGGTGCTCTTCCAATTGAGCTATCGTGGTTCTAACCAGCCCGCCGAAATTATTCAACACTATTTACTTTTTACTTTGAAAGCCAAAGGCGCCCATTCAATGTTAACAACTACCGTCATTAACATCCGATCATAATATTTTTACAAATACTAAAGATCAGTTAAGAAGTAGGCAAGCTATTTATAAATGTTTATATAATTTTTAACGAAAATTTTGTTGCGAACAAATTACAAAAACACAAATGTTGATAAAATTTCCACGAGCAGGGATTGAACCTGCACCCTTCTGACATACCGGGTCAGGTGCTCTTCCAATTGAGCTATCGTGGTTCTAACCAGCCCGCCGAAATTATTCAACACTATTTACTTTTTACTTTGAAAGCCAAAGGCGCCCATTCAATGTTAACAACTACCGTCATTAACATCCGATCATAATATTTTTACAAATACTAAAGATCAGTTAAAAAGTAGGGTGCAGGTTCAAACCCTGCTCGTGGAAATTTTTTCAACATTTGTGTTTTTTTTTTTTTTACACAAGATATACTTTCGAAACAAAAAGGAAAATGTTACTAATGTATAATTTACTTTAGTTTTAAAGAAAACTGATAAAAATTGCTGCAAAACCGTTTTTTATTTAAAAATCTCTAACTTCTATAGTTTAGAAAATAAATAAATATTAAAAGTGTAGTACTTATTTTTGCAGGCCAGTGTAGATAGGCTGACCTGTATTATCATGTTTTATACATCTATCCTACAACCGATTTTACAATTATAGAATAAATTTAAGAGAAAGGTCAGGTCAAAACCGGAAAGCATGTATGAAGAAGTTAATGAGAGTAGATTTAGCGATAATAAGGAGTGATCTCTGTCTACTTACGGGAGACAGGCAAGTCTTTAATAAGGTAGTTGATAAATTAGTCTATGGATAAAGCCATGCGGTCATCAAGAGACAATTTTGCTGGCTGTTGATAGATATTTTGAGTATTGTTACTTTGCTCAACTACATTTTCTCATCATCTCAGCCAAAAGACATTCACTGCTGGCCAAAGCCTTCCCCAAGGACACTTTCTCACACTTTCTCTCACTTTATATTATGTTTTTCAACGTTTTTGTTGTCATTTTTTAATCTGTTGTTTTTTTATATGTTTGACTACTAGAACGTGTCGTTACGTAAATGAGCACTAATTAAGGTATCTCGTATTAAATCAAAGCTGTGATATCTCGTACTAAATCAAAGCTGTGATATCTCGTACCAAGTGTATCTTGTTGCCAAACAGTATCTAGTAGCGGTACGGCAATAGATTATTTAAAGTCCGAGCTGACGCTACAGCTTACTTGTATGTTTCAAGATGTAACTAAGTATGTTTTATCAATACTTAAATGTTAGCTGGTAATAACTTTCCATCTAACTGTTTAAGCTATTGCTTTAAAGATTAACAAATCTTATACTTTTTAGATAATTACTTAACAAGTCTTTTTTAAGAAAACTGATGTGACAGCGTCATTATCACCTCAGCCCAAATACGTCCACTGGTGGAAAAAGGTCTCCCCCAAAGGATCTCGACAACGATTTTGTGCGTAAATCATCTATATTTTAAATGCTTTCAATAAAACTGCGATGTGGAAAATAAGCTACTTGGTTTTTTTTCGCAATGAACGTGAAATAAAGTAAAATGTTTTTGTTTTGTTTATATAATTTTTAACGCAAATTTTGTTGCGAACAAATTACAAAAACACAAATGTTGAAAAAACAAAAAAAAATTATAAAATAGCTTGCCTACTTCTTAACTGATCTTTAATATTTGTAAAAATATTATGATCGGATGTTAATGACGGTAGTTGTTGACATTGAATGGGCGCCTTTGGCTTTTAAAGTAAAAAAGTAAATAGTGTTGAATAATTTCGGCGGCCTGGTTAGAACCACGATAGCTCAATTGGGAGAGCACCTGACCCGGTATGTCAGAAGGGTGCAGGTTTAAATCCTGCTCGTGGAAATTTATTCAACATTTGTGTATTTGTGAAATAAAGTTACATTTTCTTCTATAAATTCTGAACTAACCTATGTAAATATGAAGCGTTTAAAATTCTTCGTAGGTGGTATTTTGAAGTGTGTTAACGTCATAATTGCATCACGCCCGCGGCGCCAGCGTCGTCGGCGTGCATGCACGCGAGAAGATGGGATTTTTCATTATGTTGCAAAGTTACTTTTATTTTTATTTGTGACTGAAAATTGAAGCTGTTTTCCTTAATACTGTTTAAGTGTTTTACTCGTAACTTGTTTCCAGTGTAAAGGAGGAAATCTCTTGTAACAGTCTATGTGGTCAAACACGATGCATTTACAACTAAATACAAATTCATCATCATCATCATCATCATCATCATCATCATCATCATCATCATCATTATTATCATCACATAGGCCTCTCCAATTGCCCAAATACAAATACATATTGATTCATGTTAAATATACGATAATTAAAAAAAAATACGGATGTTAATGACGGTAGTTGTTAACATTGAATGGGCGCCTTTGGCTTTCAAAGTAAAAAGTAAATAGTGTTGAATAATTTCGGCGGGCTGGTTAGAACCACGATAGCTCAATTGGAAGAGCACCTGACCCGGTATGTCAGAAGGGTGCAGGTTCAAACCCTGCTCGTGGAAATTTTTTCAACATTTGTGTTTTTGTAATTTGTTCGCTACAAAATTTGCGTTAAAAATTATATAAACATTTATACGATAATTAAACAAATATTTTTTACCTGTTAGCAAAAAGTTCTACTCGATATAGGACTGCTTGTTCGAATTGGTGGTAGCTGGTAGTAAAAAATATACTGAGAGTGACAGGAGCATAAAACGAGCCATTTTACCCGAGTCGTGCATATAGCCACCCGAGCCGGTACGGCGAGGGTGGATAGTCACGTCGAGGGTAAAATGGGTTTTATACTCGAGTTTTACACTCTGCTTTTCACTTCGATTGTAAGGAAATAAAACAAACAGCAACATAACTAAAGCTAGTTTCTAGTTTTGTTTGACGAATAATAAAAATAGCTTCCCGCCACACAATTTTTCTTATTTTTTTTTAAATTTTCATCTATGTGTCGTTTGACTATGGTCTGAGCCGTAATGCCAAGTTATAATAAATATTTTCGTTATATTTTTTTTACGTAAATGTACGCCCGTATTAATCGTAAATTTGTATTTAGATAGTAATACATAATTATGTCGTAATTAAATTAAGATATAACGTAAATCTCATAAAAATATATCAATTAAATGAAGGTGTATTTAATTGTGTATGTGGCTGTAAGGCCTAATTGCCTTAGTCTTGAAAGAAGAAATTACTTTATGCACAAGAGCATAAAAACACATTTTATGCCGCCTTATAATAAACAACTTTACGAGCATGAGAAGTGAAAAAATATTTTTTAAGTTTACTTTGTTTAAAGTGATTCATTATCAATAAATACTTCATTGAAATTCATAATGGAAGACACTTTGGCTCTTAAAACTTCTACAAACGGCACAAAGTGTACTAAGCACTTGAAACAAATTTAATGACCAATCAATTAGATGTCTGTGTTAACAAAAATAAAATAAAAACTCATTTATTAACAGCCTGTGAAAACTATTTACATCTGTAATGCCTCTGAACAAAACTGCATCGCTGTTTCGCCAATTGAGCACTGTATAGACTCGAAACGCCATTTGCAAGAACACTTTGTGTCTTAATGAATCTCGGCTGCCTTATTGGAATACAATGATGAGACGCAGTAATCTCCACTTCTTTTGAAGTTGTATTAAAGCAGATGGAATTGAAAGGAGAATTTCATTTGCATATCGCACTAGTAATTTACATTTTGTATTGACATTAATTGGATTTCTTTTACACTTTTTCTGATAAGTTTTTAAATGATTCTATTAATTGTATTGTGTAGAAGCTACAGTATAAATCTTGAGCATTGGCGTGCCTTAACTTTAGTGAACTTAAGTAACAAACGACTGTCATCTATCAAGCATGTAATCATTCCTAGCATCTAGTATCTCACTGCAAGATCAATTGATTGAACAAAGGATTGATAAAACAATGGATTGATATAAGCCATGATAGAGACAAAAGAAAGAGGGAAAGGATAATTAAAAAATCTTTGCCCTGCAGTGAGAAAACAGTGCCTTTTTGATAGATAGGTAGATAATGTATGTAGAGGGTGGAATTAAATCGAATGCAGCAGCGCAACCGACCGTCATCGACGCGAAAACAGTTTTATAAGAAGACAATTTTTTTTTTAAATATTTATTACTTACGCGTAAGCACTTGGCTTGTGTTAAGTGATGATAAAGCCGAAGGTGGAACCGCACTTCTACCGGAATCCTCAACTGCTGATATGGACTGGCTATCTTATCTCTAGCTGCTGAAACACAACAATACTGCTAACATTGATGCTATGGTGATGTATTTTGATGACAAACAAGCCCTACCACCAACCAAATCACGTATGTACCGCTGGGAATTGAATTTGGGACATCTGTGTCTGAGAGCGGCCGTCTTAACCACTACACCACAGAAGCGGTTTATTGTCACCACCACCATACATGCTCCGCCCGCTTTTGTATGGGTAGGAAAAATTTAAGCTTTGTTGCATTCTGTACGACTCATTGGCCACTGACACTTGCGTGTTTTTTTTTTTTTTTTAGTTGATGGCTTCGTGCGATTAGCACATTAAGCCAGTGTCAAAGTAATTTTTCTTACAAGTAATACACAAATAAACAATATTTCCTTCCTGTATGATGATGATGAATGATAATAGAAATGAGAAGTGAGAAATGATATACCCCCCAACCCCTCGAGTATCTCAGTAAAGATTTGGGGCTGGACTAAATCCTCGGGCGGACTTCTTGAGAGAATTTGAAAAGTGACGTTGCACTGTTTTGTTTCATTTGCCAACACTTATGCACACTCACGAACACTTAACGGTTTATAATCCACTATTATTTCACATTAATTTTCGAAATAACACAAATTTTAGAAAGTAAAACAAAACCGCAGACATGACTCTTCACTTTCCCGCCAAGAAGTCCCACTTGCGTGTTATACTGTTTGTATTTGTATCAATTATGTCATAATGTAGGTACTACACCCGAGACTTTGGTTGACATCCAGCCGGTTCCCGGGCATGTTAACCGTATTAATCATTCCGTGTTGTTGACAAATAATCGGGTGACGGCCGGATTCGTCGCGGCATCTGAAGTGCTAGTAATTTGGGGACAAATTGAATCGGGGGCTCCCGACATTGTCGCGGCGCGGCGGAGGCGGCGGCGGAGCCCTACTGATTGGGTATTGATTGTGTTCATCAGCGCGGATCACTGGCCGCACTGCCTGCCGTCTTCGTTTGCGAATGTACTTGTATACCATAGATAAAGAACCCCAAACTTGGTAAAGTAGGAGAATGAAACTTAGTTGAGTAGTTGACTGGTCAATAGATAATCTCTTTTGCAACTGACAAAACGATTTTTTGATGTGTAACATCATTTTGTTGGAGTGATTTCGTAAAATGGGACGGAAGTGTATTACAGGAAGTCGGGGAAGCGCGCAAATGCGCGCCATTTGATTTGACGAATGAGCGCGCGGTATTGCATTACTCTTAGTGTCAATTAAATAAAATACAATTTTCATTAAAAAAAAATCTTTATTATGAAAAATCATTTCAAATAATACCAGATCCATTTTTTTCAGAATATAATGTTAAAATTGCTTATTACTAAGATGAGATGTCAAATGTTACACATCATATGCGACTGCTGTAAGGCTCGCTCGTTTTTTTTTTAATAAAAATGTAAGGGAATAGCAAACTTTGACGTCACTATTGTGTCCCGTCAATTAAGTGTTTATTAAAAACAAAAATTCATGCTTAGGTTAGGTCAAATCAAAATAGGTTAATGTTTAAAAGAACGTTTTTGTGATGTCATTTAAACGTTAGTTTTCTGGAATCAATTTTATTGTTATTGTCAACTTTTCTATTGTGAAAGGAATACTCGACATATTATTAAGAAAGGATTGGTGACGTCAGAATACTTTAGTTACGACGATGTGGCGTCATTATTCGTTTGATTACAAAAGTGGTCACGTAAAATTTTCTCTAAAATGGGATTCTAAATGTAGATTTTCCTATGATTTAGAATTGATAGTCATTATTAAGTTTAAAAAAAAATGGTATTGCAAATAATACATTTCATTTTGTTGTCGCGTTATTATAATTGTTGTTTTTTTCATTTCAGGTAAGCGTCGCTACAATCATGACAAAAGCCATCCCATGTACCCTATTCGTATACAGTGAGTAATCAAGATATCCCAATGCGGAAATTAAATCTTTTTCCATCCGACTGTTTTTCCAATTGAATGAAAGTCGATATCGCGACACGTATCGACGACGTGGGGACTGCTCTGTTGTGAGCAAAGCTATGCGATGAATACAGCAAGCAGTTCGAATTAGTTACAAACGTTTATGTCTTAGAGCATTTAACCAACCGGAGACGCCATTAAGAGGAAACACTGAATTGGAAAATATGTATGAAAAGTAGAAAACATCATTTTTTCGTAGTCCCCTGATTCCTCTTCCAAAACTAAACCGATTTAATTATTTTGTTCATTAAAAATTAAAGAAAGGCTTTGGCTGTGTCCCTATGTTTTCTTTTTTTTTTCAAAAATTAATTGTTAAAAAAGATATAAACCTTAAAAACCTGAAATATTGGCCAGACTTTCCGCTGTGTTTCCCAACATTGACGAGATTATATAAAAAAAAGCAAAACATAGGGACGCACCCAAAGCCTTTCTTTAATTTTTAATGAAAAAAGTAATTAAATCAGTCCAGTTTTGGAGGAGAAATAAGGGGACTACGAAACGTTGATGAAAAACCTTTATCCAATTGCTTGGAAAATCTCCTGCCTGAATCGAGGCAGGTGATTTTCCAAATTTGTCGAGATTCGGACCAGTCAAATGTGGAAGATTCTTTTTTCATTGTGTTATTCTATTGTCATAGTCTTATTTTAAGATACTACGCTACCTACACAAAAGAATTGATCTGCGTTAAGGAACCATGAAAATACAATGTTGTTCAGTTTTTCGGTTCTTCCTGTTTGAAAATCTCGGTTAGATAGCTAACTATTTTTTCATAATAACAGAATAAGACTGCAGCTTTTCTTAAAAACAACAATTCTTCTTGGAATGGAATAAAATTATACAGGGTGGAAACTTTCAGCGGGGCAGTAAGGAGAAGTACCTTATCCGTTGCAGCTACACGAAAATGCTCTTAGGAGACTATCCATATTTTTTTATGGAATTTTGATCCCCATTCAAAGATTTTCAAAAAAATGTACAGTTAGCACGAAAATAGCCATTTTATACAAAAACATTTTTTGATGCCAATCGATCCTGTTTCTAATACTGATCAAAAACTTCTATGGGACCAACCATCGTTAGAGTACTCAAAAAGTCACAAATTGCAAAAAACTTTTCCCGTACATTTTGTATGAAAATTTTACGCAAAAGCTTTTTTAGTGACGGTTGAGATCTTTTTGTTGACTGAATAAAAAGATAAGTTTAAAACAATTCAAATTTGGAACTCGTTACTATTAAATAAAAAACAATCTTGACAGTTTGTGGCGTCAGAAAAGCTCTGAGTGTGTTGTGAATAACATCATCAAGTTATTGTTAGTTAATAAAAAAAGAAAATTAATACGCCTTCTTTTTGATATGTGTAAAATTCTACGTGATCATTTATCTTATATTTTATTTTATGTATTTCAGTTACACAAATTCTTTACAAAATGTAAGGGAAAAGTTTTTTGCAATTTGTGACTTTTTGAGTACTCCAACGATGGTTGGTCCCATAGAAGTTTTTGATCAGTATTAGAAACAGGATCGATTGGCATCAAAAAATGTTTTTGTGTAAAATTGCTATTTTCTTGCTAACTGTACATTTTTTTGAAAATCTTTGAATGGGGATCAAAATTCCATAAAAAATTATGGATAGTCTCCTAAGACCATTTTCGTGTAGCTGTAACGGATAAGGTACTTCCCCTTACTGCCCCGCTGAAAGTTTCCACCCTGTATAGGTATGTTTTGAAGATTTTGATCCTAATTAATAACTCTGTCGATTTTAACGATTACGAAAAGCAAAGTGTCTCCTTAATTAACCATACTGAAGAGCCTGATTAAAAAGAACTTTTCTCTTTATTTTTCATCATCATTGTCATCTCAGCCAAAAGACGTCTACTGCTGGACAAAGGTCTCCACCTAGGATCTCCAATATGACCGGTTTTGTGCAGCGCGCATCCAGCGGCTTCCCGCAACCATTACCAGATCGTCGGTCTATTTGTTGGAGTCCTGCCCACAGTGCGCTTTCCGGTACGCGGTCGCCACTCGAAGACTGTTCCGCCCAAGCGGCCATCAGTCCTGCGAGCGATGCCCACTGCCACTTGAGCTTAGCAACTCTTCGGGCTATGTCATTATTATTGGCATCGACAAATTTAAACGATACTTAGTGTCAAGCACTATCGTCGTTTACATAAAGTTGACGCCAGACTCGTGCACTTCCCTTTGCCTTTGAACCTTATTCAGAAAGGGCGAATTCGTCGTTAACCGGCGTAACACTCGTTCGTTGTTTCTAGAGAGAGCTTGCAACGCTCTAACATTTGCGAACGAACTTCGTGGGGCAAGGTCTGCGTTTGCGCAAACTGTACGCAACAAGGAGTTTTTAGTCAATCTCGACTCCGATGTCGACACACGAGTCAAGAATCAGCACCCGGTACCTTAGTACCTCTTTAACGAACGTATAAATTAGTTGTACAAGATGATTCGCGGCGAAGGTTGCGATTTGTTCTAGACTACGGCCAATTTTATTTAGTCTGACTTTTATTTTGCATCAAATCAAGTCAAATCAATGCAACATCGATGTCACCGGTGTCATGTCGAGCGCGTGCTCACTTGCATGCTTAATACCTTACTCACTCACACACATCCGATAAAAATCAAATCGAGTCGCGTTAAGCCAATAAAGTAGGAGCCTACGCTCTAGGAGTGAGTCGTGACGCGTATCAGCTAATGTCTAGACCACGAGTACAAATTTTACGCGCATTTCTAGTTCATTGCGCGTTTTACTAGGCCCCAATCATAGTCAACGGTCATAGAAAAACGCAAAACGCAAATAAATCGCGCGCCGCGCTGAAAACCGCCTGTAGTCGCGGCCGAGCGGTAAGTGAAGGGAATTTATTATTATTGATAATTAATATACTATATTAATTTGCCTTTTTTTAAAGCTTTTTATTTTGAGTTATTTATTTTTTAGTAAAAAAATAGTCAAGCTGTTACTCCGCACTGCTCGCGCTCGTCGCTTGCAGCGGCACCCCGACCTACCGTTCCATTAGAAATCTTTCTCACATTTAAGTATCTCCCAGTTGCTACGGTGTTTTTGGAGGACAATATTATGTATACGCGTCTTATTCTATTAACACCTACTTTCGTCGAACCTATTTTATATTTATTTATTTATTCAATCCTTTATTACACAAATAGAAACACACGTTGGAGTTAAAATAAGACTCAATAAATGATTCACCTTTCAACACTTGATTTGTGTTCATTGGGGAAAAGGCTGGCTGACGTACGAATCAAATCAGCAATTCTTGCGTGAAAATGGAGTGCTGACGTTTGAACCTAGCGAGGCCCGGGCGCTGCAAAACAACATCCATGGACTGAGTTTTGAATACAACCTCTGATTGGCCAAGTAACATACCAGTATCAACACTATAGTGTATCAGTCTTTAAGTACAATAAAGCATTTATTTCTGCAAAGACAGACAATTTATTCGACATTTTCACAGGCACTTATTGACGTCAAAACTATAAATATGTCCAAATAATTACAAAGCTATTGAATTTACTACCAGTTAGGATTTTGGGAGAGCCTCCGACTGGGAAGCTGGCGAAATATTCTGGAAGCTTTTTTTTTCGTGTCTCCAGACAATCACATCCACTCATTCACTATATCAAATCGGTCGATTGATCACTCACTTAATAAGGGTGCGCCGACCAATAAATGCCAAAAATGCAGTCACGGTTAAGTAGTTAAAATTGAAAATACCATCGTATTAAATAAACAAAAAATATATTTAGTATCAAAGGGAACGTGTCTACACTTAGTCAGATCCATAAACTCATAACACGCTATAGTTTTTCTACAACATCATTTAAAGTTGGGCGAAAATCATGAAAACGAGTGGCGGCGTTTAGTAGATTTCTTATAGTATATCTAAATTATTGTACCTCTGATTTTGTCTAAACAATCATCAATGGCTAAACTACAAATTGCTAATCCACATTTTCGATTCATCAAGTGGTTATTTAAATTATCATTTTTCAAATTAACACGTTAAATTCCCCATACAAAATTAGTATGGCCGCGCGGCGTCAAATAAATATGGACGAAGACATTTCAGATAAAATATATGACACTTGTCACTTACGGACGGCGCACTTTTAATCAAATTATTGGATGGAGTTTTTTAATTAAAAGCGGCCTGGCCAGCCGAAATAAACTAAAAACATGGCATAGGCGAAGTTCCATTTTTTAAATGTTGGTACCTATGTGAATCATTCGGCGAGACGCGAATTGTTTTGAAAGCCTCACTGCCAATATAGGAAAGAGCCTTTGATGTTGTTTTTGGGACTGGAAAAAACATGGCAGGCGCATACAAAAGGCAAAACAAACAGTTTCATGTTTGATAGTAACCAGCTTTTGAAAACGAGCAACAAGGATAGGTAACATAGGCAAATATCTCTACTGTATGAATGTTTGGTTAAACTAAAAAATTAGGCATTCAATGTTTAGATTATTTATAGTCGTCGTCCTCCTCCTCGGAGCTTGATGGCGCAGTGGTTAACGCGCCCGGTCTGCGAGTGCTGAGCCTAAGCAACTTTCGCATAGGCCGGTCACCGGATGGGTGACCAAAAAATTTGTCATCTCGAGCTCCTCCTTGCTTCGATGGCACATAAAGCCGTTGGTTCCGGCTGCATTAGTAGTCGTTAACAACCACCAATCCGCATTGGGCCCGCGTGGTGGTTTATGGCCCGTTCTCCCTACCCATCCATAGGGAAGGCTCGTGCCCCACCAGTAAGGACATAAAATAAGCTAATGAAGATGATAGTTCTCGTAAGGACTTCACACACAACATTATCTGTAGTATACGCGTATGATATTTCGTGACCCTTGTCACGCACTTAATCTTATTTATGATGTAGATAAAAGTAAACTGTAATCTATAGTGGGTAACATGACTACGATGTATTGTAGTCTGATGTGTCAAAAATGTACGTGTATGTTATCATTTTAACCGTGCAATAACTTTTACAAATGATTAACAAAAGCTTAAAATTATAATATACAAAAATCTGCTCCCATATATTTATTTAAATAAAATACTACTACGGGTATTTAAAATAATAATGAATTGAAACATAAATTCCATATTTATTTCTGGATTCGATATAGCGTTTCCATACTTGTACTTGTTATTTTAAATCAGGAATTTTATTCATAATGTACAATTGATTTTATTTATCAAAAGTGATGTTTATTTTTTTCGAATAGGTTATAGAATAGAATAGAGTAGAATTTATTTGTATAAAACATAAAACAACAACAACATTAAACAAGCTGCTTTCGTTTTAACACCAAATCCGTAAGTTGAAAACTCATAATCACTGTTTTTTTATTCGGCATGTGCCGAATACCTAATATCTAGTATTTAGAGAAAGAATGTGAAATAAAACTTCTTACTTCTTATTTCAAAAAAAAATTCAAAATTCAAAATTCAAAATCATTTATTCAGTTTAGGCTACAAGTAGCTCTTGTGAATGTCATTATGCCATCGGTTCGTAAATCTACTCTGGGCGGGAGATCTTGTACTGAGAAGAACCGGCAAGAAACTCAGCAAGTGTCCAGCTCTTTTCTCCCTTACAGCGTCAAAAATATTGGAAAATGCCCTATCATAGCAGAACACTTTCCATTACAAATAAACACAAAAAATATATATAAGACAATTACAACATGTAAAAAAACAAAATAAAAAATGTAAGTTAACAAATTTACATCAGATAATTATGTACTTGGATGTATGTATTTGGACTTTAAAAGTGCTAACTCACTAAGTTAATTCTGCCTTAGACTTTACTTGTATGTGTTTTATGTTCAGATTTTACTACATACTTACACGAATACACGATTAAGTTGAAATATAGAAGATAAAATAAGCTAACGTATATATTTGTGTGAACTATACAGTGTAGAGAGTGTACACAACACCGTTACATGCCGTAGCAAAATACATCTGCTACGAACTACGGCGTAGCAGTTATATGAAAAGCCAATGGCTGTGTGAAACCGTAGCCCAAATAGCCGAAGTCGATGGCGCGGTGACATCCAAAAGAGCTATCGTTATAGCCAACAATGAACAGAGTTGATTTGAACTAACTACTATAGAGTAGTCGCCTCCGAAATGGAATTCCTATCCGATCCTAACGCCTCGGAGAATCTAGTAGGGCACGCTACGCGCTAGTGCGTGATGCCGTTCCCTCTAGAAAACCTCCGAAGGTGATTCGTTTCACACGGCTTGAGGAACACTTTTAAGTTTTTCGCTGCCCCCAAAAAAGCCCGGTGAAGCTGAAAATGCCGTTTGAGGCAATCAGTAAACTCTCTCAAAAATAAAAAGAATTTGAATACTAGCGCACGGTCTCAAGCCAATTATGATACAAGAAAAAAAATCTTGTAAGATCGTGCTCCGTGCAGACAACGACATAATGAAAACCAAATGATAATTTATTTATCGCATTTTTCTATAAATAGCCTGTTTGTGATCGATCACTAATCCGCGTTAGGCAAGCGTTCTGATTAAGCCACAGTCCATCCATACTGTAGCAATGAGTGGATTTTAATGATTGACCAGCAGTGACACAGTATATTTAGGCTATTACCACAGAATACATAATTGTATATTCCTTAAAATTAAATATTATATAAAATAAGTTTAACAGACCGCATATACAATTTCGAACATTGTTTTTTAACTTAAAAACCGTGGCCTCGTTGGAGCCCCGATTTTCCGAGGTGCCGGCGGCGGTCGTTATCGTGTTCTCCGACGAAGCCGCCGCGCCGGCCGTTACGCGGATTAAACCGGTGCCAGACGTTTCTTACCAATTAAAATCAGATCTCCGTTTTACTGACATTCCGCGTCAGTTAGACGATTACAATCCCCTCTCTTTTATACAATTGGAACAGCTATACTCTTAACATTAGGTCGCTTTTACCTTGAACTGTTGTTGTCTTTAAGATTTCAACATTGTATTTTTAATTGGAGGGTTAAGCTGTTAACATTTTGTTCAACATAACAAAATATTTTTTTGTTAATTACTATTTTTTTTTGAGGAGCTCGATAGCGTAGTGCACGCTCCCGGTCAACGATTGCTAAGGTTAATTAATTTTCGCAAAGGCCGGTCATCGGACGAGTGACCAAACATGTATCATCTGGACCTTCGGAAAGCACGTAAAAGCTGTTGGTCCCGGCTGCATTCGTCGGGCCCGCGTGGTGGTTTATGGCCCGTTCTCCCTATCTATCCATTGGGAAAGCTCGTGCCCCAGCAGCGGAGACGTATAATGAGCAGGTGATCATGTGATGTGTGTTGTTCTTTGGTAGTGAGGTTGGTTCTCGAATGCGGTCGCATTTGGCACATGTTGTCTTTTCCAGGGTTATCAGAGCCGCGGTGCTAGCCTTTAGAGGTTTCGCTCTCGAGTTGTTTCGCTCTGGATTTTATCTGAACCCCTCGGAGAATCTAGTATGATAATAGGAAAACAATTGCATGATGCCATGCCCTTTCGAAATCAGGTGAGGCTGTAAAGGTCATCTGCGGCCAACAGTAAATTATTTCCAGAAAGAATAAAAAACATGTCTTGCGTGGATCCAAAAAATATTTAAATTAAGATTTTTTTTTATGTGTTCTCTCTACTTACATAGCCTTGAAGTTTACTAACAATATGGATCAGTGGTCAGAAAATAAAGATATTATTATTAATATTATTCTCTTTATTTATTTTCTTTCTTTAAACTAGATTTTTACAATATTTTAATATAAAAACAATAAAACATTTTAAAAACCTAATCCTAGAGTACCGCTAGCAGAGGGGCAGGACCCAAGCTACTGGTGGCCAGGGCTGCAGAGTGAGGAACCTCCTGACAATACGTGCCGTGTCAAGGAGTACTGCTTTATTATTACAATTAAATGTAAAAACAATAAAACATTTTAAAAACCTATTATTATTATTAACTGTGCGCGTCAGTGAAAAACTGGTCTCCACGTTTACGTTCGTATATTGATTCTTAAAAGCGTTGAAACATTAGATAACTAGATCTCTATGTTTTCCTTTGGCATAGAAATTTAATTGGAATTTACTTATTGCTTTATGATCTAGTAGTCTCTTTATCTATAAAAGCTATAAACAAAATTAGATAATAATATACAAATTATGTAATTCTTTTGAAGTCAGACATGATGGAAACCCTCCATATGAATATTATAGCTATTATAGTTTTAATCCCCAACTCCAAGTTATATATTAAAATTGCTTTCGTAGTCTTGCGTATGGGATGAGACTGCTATGTTAATATCTTACAATGTAATACATACGAGTAATATGAGAATGTGATGTGCCGAGAAATTATTGTTTTGACACGACACCTAATTTATTTACCTATCTGAACATATGATTGTTATACTAAATAACTTGCTGACTACAGTAACAACAGCAATTCCAACTTGAGTAGGATATTGTGTAGTGTCAACTCACTTTTGAATTGAAAACTCGACAAGTTAAGTTTAGTGCATATTGATAAAAATTGTTTTTTTTTTATAAGTAGCTTGGCAAATGACTCCATCCCACTTGATGTTAAGTGAAAATGGAGTCCAGACGCGAAGATAACTGGTGCAGCGTGAAAACAAACGTAGCATCAGTTAACCTCACTCTGCCGGCCCACAAGGTGCTTCACGCCTCTTTTGTACTGGTAGACCATTCCATCTTTTGGAGGTGCGACAAAGAAACGAGTCACCAAATGTCTTTGTGCGCGATGGGATATTTGAGACAGTGAAGCGGTGACTCCGAAGAGCAGCACGTGTACTCCTTTGAAGGAAGGGAGAAAGTGGGATGAGATCAAAGAGCACTTCAGAGCATTCGCCATGGTATAAACGGTAAAACACTCTAAGTGACGCAACATCTCTACGCATAATTGCAGAGATTCGAGAGTATTTGCGACTTCTGCATTGCCGGTAATGCGTTCAGCGCGAAGCTGCTGGATTTAATCTTTGTATAAGTTGGATGTGTAAAAAGTATGGTCAACTTTTAAAGGTGGCTATCCACGTGCGACGTTGCTCCACTAATAAGGAGATTGCAGAAGGAAAGGTCCATACAAACGCGCTCAAGCAACGCACACTTAGACAATCTTTCACGGACACGAAATCTCGCAACACCTGCGCTCGGACTGTTCCGAGATGTTCTGAGATCCGAGTCCGGGCCCTTGCCCGGACTCGGATCTCAGAACATCTAGGTCGTAGCGACGCCTAGTGGTGGCAAAACGAAACATTTAACAAATTATAAAAGAATTTCATGATAAAACTTTGGTTTTTTTGTAGCAAAAGCAATTAGGATTACAAACTATTATATTAGTTAGTATTTGAGATTTTTACGTTAAGTAATTTAATTAAATCCCGTAAAAAACGGAAACGGAAGTTGCCTATATGGAAAGTTCTAGAAACTTAAAAATCTTTAAATCGTTCTGGCAACACTTTCGAGCAGGAGTGGTGTGACCAGGCGGAGAAAAGAATTTAGCCTAAATATTGATTGGGGTAATTATCCACTAGAATTAAATTTGAGTAATGTTTTTATTGTCCTGCGTTTATAAAGATAATTATGTATGCGTTATTATAAGTTAGTGGTTATGTTTGTTAGCGTCAACATAGTGTAGGTGCCTGAAAGTTACCGTTTTCTAGTAGCTAAACGTTGAGTTCAGGGGGTTATTATTATGTGATTAGTCTCTGTGGATTTCAGTTTCAGAACGAGTCATGAAAACGTCATATTTGACATGTTGTTGTAGTTAAATCTCTGAAAGGTAAATTGTCGAAAAGTTATTGTGATTCATAATTCTCCCGATTATAAGGGCAAATTCCTAGCCTGTCATACGAAACTGCACCAGCTTGGCGGTGAAGCGACGCGATCATTCTCTTCCGGGATCACGCTCGAGGCTGCTGCAGTGCTTTTGTTTCGGTAGGAACTTGTGTTGAATTCAAGTGAAGTGATTTGGAAGGCCTCATCGGTAAGAGGGTTTTGTGAACGTAATGAACAGTGGTCGTTTCGTTGCAGGATTTCGTGCACGCTTTAGAGACAGCCTGTTCCTGGTTATCGCTGTTCGCCGCTGCTTGCCGACACGTGCTGGCCGCCCCTTACGGCAACGCGTAAGTTCCTACTTGATAACCGATTACCTTAGGAACATTGTTATCCATTCCTTAAAGTCATCCTTGCACTATGAGTGACCTATAATATTATTCGTGTAAACAAGTGAACCACATGGTTAGTAAAACACCGCCAGTTAATGCTGTGCGTGGTACTACCCCTGTAATAAAACTCATTGTTTGGCCAGATCTGGTAGCGTTGTTGAACCATTTTATTCTAGTTGAATGTGGTAGCGATAGCTTGATATAGCGTTGAATAGCCAGCCCCTAATTCTGAAGGGTTGCTGCTCGGAGTTTGAGACAGAGTTGGCTGCGGGACAGGAGTCTATCATCGATACTGACTATTTAGTGCTAAGGCCCCGTATTGTCAATTACAGGACCCCGAGTTGAATCGTCTCGCAGCCAGGATTCAGAGCCGGCTACGAGTCTGTAGCCTGGACGCGAGACCCGTCTCCTCGGTTGGTCATAAGCAGCGACACGGCTGACTCCGCCTAGCGGATGGGCAGGCGTGGACGGTTTTTTTTTTATTTATTTAAATTTTATAAAACCCACTTTTAATTTTTTAAATTTACAATATATTTGTTTGGTCTGTGAACCATACCACACAACCACAGATTGGTAGGTTGATGTATAATTCAATAAGGATCTTCGAGTTCGACCAGAAACGTTCTCAATCGTCATCGTCGTCTCCAGGTCCGGGTCGATTATACGACCCTGGCGCCCATTTATTTTAATTATAATCTCATATACCCCCACGGTGTTCTCGGGTAGGTAGTTAAAATAACTGAACTGGCTTTATCCCAACCACCCACGACCTTAGCTTTTACCGCTGAAATATAGGCTGGCTGGTTAGGTAGGTTTATAACATCTCAGGAACCTGCTGGGTCCCTAAGACCCATAGGGTTTTTTAGAGGTTAGGGTGTGTTAAACTATAAAGTTAGGAATTATATAGTCAAATTAACTTAAATTTAAATGTAACTTTATTTATATATTATTGTCAGTAACCTGTCAGGTCACGTTCGACCCAAATTTGCCTGGACTATATTTATGAATTTGTGATATTGAATATTGTTAATAAGAGAAGAAAATAAATATATTTGCCTAGCCGAAAATCATTTTCTCGTTTTCTTTCTCGCACACCCACTGAAGTTGGCATTTGGGATTTTCTTCCTTTTTTTCATGAGGGACAAAATCACAAATGTAACAGTGGCGCCCAACGTGGGGCCCGACCCCTTGGTCGTCCTTATTTAGTGGTTGCGCGCTCCATGTTTGTGAACGTACCCGCTACTAGGAGTGGCTGCAGGAGTGTGGTGACCTTATCATCAGCTCATTTATCAGCCACTGTTGGGGCACGAGCTTTCCCTATGAATGGATAGAGAAACCACCACGCAGGCCCAGTACTATGCGGTGCGGTGGTTGTCACAATTGCTAATGCAGCCGGTGTTGTATTTGTGTATAACTGGTCAGTTAGATTTTAATCTAAATTCTTAAAAAAGATTATGTCACTATAAAACTGATAAAATATTAGTATGCACAAGTTTATATTTGGTCGCGTTGATTGTCATTTTACTTAGTTACCAAATATAAACTTGTGCATACTAATATTTTATCAGTTTTATTTTATTTTCAACATTCGTTATCAGCACGAAGCTTTTAAAATGTGTAATCAGCTCGGTGGTATCAAATTACTTTCTTGTAGAGACGGATATAGCATCTGGAAATTTAAAATTAAGGCATTGCTTATCCACGAAGAGCTGTGGCAATCCATTGCAGGCTATCCACCCAGTGATCTGACCTCTGAAGATGTTAAGAGTAAAAAGGATCAAAAGGCCTTGTCGAAAATATCTCTTACGTTAGATGGCTCAGCCATTACTCATGTCAGGGCAGCCAAAACTGCAAAAGAAGCTTGGGATGCGCTTGTAAATGCTTATGAGGATAAAGGGATGGGCCGCAGGTTGTCTCTAAAACGCCGATTATACAGGTATGCATTGAATGACTTTTCCAATGTTGAGTCTTACATAAATGCTATTGTGAGTACTGTACAAGATTTGGATGACATTGGAAAAACTATAGATGATGAATCGGTGGCAGCTATTTTATTAGGAGGTTTATCGGTGAAATACGAAGCTCTTATTATGGCGCTGGAAAATTCCAATGTAAAGGTAACGAGTGATCTAGTTAAAAGTAAACTCTTAAACGAGATGGCGAAAGATGTTACTCAAAATGACGCTATAGCCCTTAATTCGAAAAAGAGTAGTTGTAAATTTCAGAAGCAAATAATATGCTACAAATGTCAAGAGCCAGGACATAAAAGCCCTCAATGCCCATATAAAAAAGGCAGGAAAGCTAATATTGGATCGGAAGCTGTAGACTCTTGGTCTTTTTCTCAGAAAGATTGTACTTTACTCACTGCACTTCAAGCTGGAAGTAAAGATAGAAAGTGCGAACGATGGTACATTGACTCTGGTGCGACGAGTCATATGAGTCCATGTCTGGAATATTTTGAAAACTACAAGCCACTAGTTCAGAATGCCGGTATGATTACCATTGCGAACGGCGATGAAGTGCCAGCCATAGGAACAGGCGACATTTCGATTTCTGGTATTTCAAATATTACTAAGATTAAGGACGTAGTTTTTGTACCCGATTTACACTGTAATTTAATTTCTGTTAAGAAAGCTGTAGATAAAGGTTTCACAGTAATTTTTGACAAATATGGTTGTAATTTTTATAATAATATTAATGTTACTTTTTCTGGTGATTCTATTTTACAGGGTTCCTATAGTGGTGGTTTATATTGTATAAATTTGACACCTATGAAACCGCACAAACTAACAGCATTAGATGTGGTGGACAATATTGGACATGAAGTGCACTCTGTGTTGACAGAGTATCAGCTTTGGCACAAACGTCTGGGTCACCTTTGTCGTATCGGAATCGACAAACTTAACAGAGGCCTAGCAACCGGTATGACTTATGCTGATGTAGATAAGGAACCATGCATTCCATGTATAGAAGGTAAGCAGGCCAGAAAACCTTTTAAAAAACTTAAGTACAAGCGGGCAAATTCTGCTTTGGAATTAATTCATGCCGACGTTTGCGGTCCGTTTTCTAGTACTTCCTTTAAAGGTAATAGCTACTTTATTATTTTTATTGATGATTTTACACGTATGTGATATTTGTTTACTGTTTTGCTTTAAAGTCTGATGTTTTTGAAATTTTTAAAACCTTTCATATCCTTGTCGAACGACAACTAAATGTAAAGATGAAATGTTTGCGGTCGGATAATGGCACGGAGTTTGTAAACAAACAAATGTCCCATTATCTTAATAGTCTGGGTATAAGACATGAAACCACAGTACCATATAGTCCGCAACAGAATGGGGTTAGTGAGCGAACAATACGGTCTATAGTTGAAAAAGCTCGGTCTATGTTAGCTCATAGTAATCTACCATAACCATATTGGCAAGATGCAGTGGAAACTGCGGTGTATCTGAAAAATAGGTCTCCACACCGTGCCCTGGGTTGTGAAACTCCTTACCAAAAATGGTATAATGAGATACCTAATATTTCTCATTTAAAAGTATTTGGGTGTAGAGCTCTTGTGCATATCCCTTCATGCCAGCGTTCAAAGTTAGACGTGAAAGCGGCTGAGTATATTTTTGTGGGTTATTTAGATGACCCCAGAAGTTATTATTTAAGACATGCACAATACCCGAGAAAATTAATAAAAGAAAGAGACGTTGTATTTTTTGTAAATGTATTTATTGGACTGAAATGTAAAAATATTCAGTCCGTAAATGTGTTGTCAATGCCGTCTGAGAAATGTACTACAGTACCTACACAAAATGGTTTAGTTCAATCGTCTGGTATCGAAGAAACTGGTTCTGATGTCAGGGAGGATTCCTGTATAGAAGACACCGATGAACGCAGTCAGGAAAATGTTGATTCCTCAACTGAACCATCTAATGACCATGATGATATTGTTGTACGTCGTTATCCACAAAGAGACCGTAAGCCTCCAGATTTCTTTTCATATCATATTTTGGAAAGTGATATCATGAGTGAAGAACCAAAATGTTATAAGGAAGCTATGAACTGTCATGATAAGAGTGACTGGTTCTTTGCTATGACGGAGGAATACAATGCCTTGATCAAGAAAGGCACGTGGGTTTTGGTCGATAAACCTAAAAATAAAATTTGCATACGTTGCAAATGGGTTTACAAACTCAAAAAGGACGCCGTAGGAAATATTGTAAAATATAAGGCGCGTCTAGTTGCAAAAGGATATTCCCAAATATATGGCGTAGATTATTATGAAACTTATGCACCAGTTGTGCGTAACACTTCTTTAAGGACAATTTTAGCTATAGCAGTCCAAGGAAGTTACAAGGTTAGGCATATGGATGTAAATACAGCATTTCTGAATGGAGAGTTAGACGAAGAAATTTATATGACACAGCCGGATGGATTCGTGGATGAATCACAACGTGATAAAGTTTGTTTGTTAAAACGTTCTCTTTATGGCCTGAAACAGGCACCTAGAGCTTGGAACTTAAAATTAAAACAGACATTATCAGCTATTGGCTTTGTGCAAACTCCTTCGGAAGCATGTATTTTTACCAAAAAGATAAATGAGAATGAAACTATTTTGTTAGCAGTCTATGTAGATGACATAATTTGTCTTTATAAAGAAGACGTCACCTTTGACTCTTTCAAAAGTGTCATAGAAAAATGTTTTAAATTAAAGATCTCGGTAAAATTGAATATTTCTTAGGAATGAATGTAAGTTATGTAAACAGTAGTCTAAAAATCTATCAAAAAACTTACATAGAAAAAGTGGCAAAGAGATTTAATATGAGTGAATGCAAAAGTGCTTCAGTGCCACTTAGTAATAAACTGGAGAAACCTAAAGAAGAAAAATCATTTGACTGTCCATATCAAGAGTTGATAGGAAGCCTGATGTTTCTTGCTGTGAGCACAAGGCCTGATATTGCTTTCACAGTAAGTTATTTAAGTCAGTTTAATACTAGATATGACCAAAGTCACTGGAACAGTGCTAAACAGTGTCTGAGATATTTAATTGCAACTAAAGACATAGGAATTACTTACAGAACAGTAAAAGATGGAATACTGCAAGGGTATTCCGATGCCGACTGGGCAAATTGTACCGAGGACAGGCGGTCATATACAGGTTATTACTTTAGCCTAGCTGGAGGTCCCATATCATGGGAGGCGAGTAAGCAACCTACTGTTGCCCTGTCATCTGCTGAAGCAGAGTATATGGCTCTCAGTAGTGCTACCAAAGAAGCTTGCTTTCTTAGACGGCTTCTTACTGAATTAACAGGTGAGCTTCTCAAAGTTGTTTTGTTTTCTGACAGTCAAAGTGCATTAACTTTAGCGTCCAATCCTGTCCACCATAATAGAACAAAACACATAGATGTAAAGTTTCATTTTATTCGGGAAAAGGTTAATGATGGTACCATAATATATAAGTATTTAGCTACTGATAAGTTACCAGCCGACGTACTGACTAAACCTTTGCCGCGAGTTAAGCATAAAGCTTGTCTTGATAGTATGGGCATTACATAAGTATGATTATATTTTATTTTAGATTTTGCATTGTTATTGTTAAATTTTACTTCTTATTTCGTTGCTTATGTTTGTTGCCTATTTATAATACTATGTTTTTAATTATGAATTTAGATTAAGGGGCGTATGTTGTATTTGTGTATAACTGGTCAGTTAGATTTTAATCTAAATTCTTAAAAAAGATTATGTCACTATAAAACGATATATAATTGTTGATTGTCATTTTACTTAGTTACCAAATATAAACTTGTGCATACTAATATTTTATCAGTTTTATTTTATTTTCAACAGCCGGGACCAACGGCTGTACACACGCCTGCACCTCAACCTACCACAAATTGTCAAATTTCCTCAATAGACTTTGAACTTAATGCTCTAATGTGTATGGTTGAAAATGTATTAAAGAAATTTGACAGTTTTGGATAGGTTGATATGCTGGCGTCTGTACGTACCTTCCGGAGAACGGAGGATTTTGAAATGATACATTTTTATTCCGATGACGAAAGTCACTTAAGTTCAGCAATCGTAGACCACTGCGCTATCGAGCTCAACACCTTCATTAGTTTAAATTGTTCGATATCTATTTAGTCTGTTACGCATTAGCTCTATACCAACATATAGACTTAAATGAGCAAACAATGCCCACGCATCGAGGAGCACATGAAGACATTGTCTCGCTAACTATCATACGATGGCAGTCGTTAAGCCGCTTCATGAGCGTTGGCAGCGATTTGAACGTCTCCGCGCCCCGGTGCCTCGCAGTGAGTGATAAACTTTTGATAGCGAAATATAGACTACAGAGAGTCTTGTGCTCCTGTATAAAGTTATATACTCACATGTAACATGTTGCAAATCCCGTTAATAATCACTCTAATTGTTCAATAATAATTACACATTAACAGATACATAAATGCATGCACAAGTGTGTTGTTAGACTGACCTTTAATAAGCGTTAGCAAAAATTAAATAAATTTAAGTAATTCAGCGAATGCTTAATGCGAGATAACAAACTTCAAATAAACTATGCTCACTAAATTTGAACCCAACAAGGCAGTCTATTGAGCTTAATAGTACTCCCGCCAAATTACTGCGGTTGTAATAGATCAGGGGCAATTAGGGTAACACGGGGGGTGTGATTCCGTTAATCGGCCTCTATCACTTGAGAGAAACGGGTCTTGGGGGAGCCGGCAGCGCGGCGCGGCGCGGCGGGCGATCTGTTGTAAGCGCGTGTGTCCTCGTCAACCTGCAGATATTAATGGTGTTTGATGCCCCCTATACGGTATATCATTACACCTATAGCTTATCGACAGTTCGTTTAAAGGAATTCTACGAACGATGCGATGGTTGAACATTTGAAAATCAGCTACTGAAGATCAGGGTGCCCAGTGCGAGTTGAATGAGCTGTTCGATTAAGTTAACGAAAACGACATTTTGTATGGGATCATTTAAACTTTCCTAGTTTATCACCAAGAAGCGCTCTGCTTCAATGCCGTACCAATACTCGTTTTCGTTAATGACATACCCATGCATGGTTTATATAAAAAGTATAAAACATACAACGTCAAGAAAAATACATGTTATAATTACTTGTAGACCTCTTCAGCCATAACGCAAGGTTATATAATATATCATTATCATATAATATACGATTGTTATTTAGGTTTAAAGAAAAGTGACATATTATTATAACATAACTAACTAACTTGTAGACTATATTTTCAACCTTGTATTTGTTTCCAAAATGCAGAATTATTACATTTCTAGCTTACCCTGTCCCACAATTTGAACTTTCACATGACTTTGAGAATACTCTCAATAAAGGTTACAAGCTTAGGTTGTTAACTAGCTGCCGAGTTTCATTACTTTGATTTGGACGTTTTTAAAGATAAAGCGGCAGATATTAATAATTTACAAGACGAATAAATTGTTCAAAATCCTCTTGATCTCGAACTTGTTGTCTTAATTCTTGAGTGTTGTTGTTAGTTTCGGAAACTCAAAGGTTGGGAAAGTTGTATGCGCGCCCACGCCAGTACCAGCAGCGCTCGCTCCCGGAATGCCTATTACTTATTCCGGATTAAGTTCTACCGAAACGAGGTTGAAAATAAACTGAAACACGTCTAGAAATCCGCAGTAGCGAATCAGTTAGTTAGGCAGATTCAGTGGAAATTTTCACAAACTGCCGAAACCAGTTCAGTTTTCGTTCGGATTGTCCAATTTGGCAAGTTTTAAACGTCGCGTCGGTCACCACGCTGCTGGCCGGCGCCGCCCGCCGCCTCCCGCCGGCCGGCAGGAGTGCACAGCAAATTGAATCTTGGCTTTGGCGATTCGTTAGGGTCCGGCCACACACACGGAACGGGTGGACACTGTTTCTCAGCGGTTGTTATTGATTGCAAATATTCATTTTAAAATCCTATGTGCTTTGGAAGACACGTAAAGCTGTTGGTCCCGGCTGCATTAGCAGTCGTTAATAACCACCAATCTGCACCGGGCCCGCGTGGTGGTTTATGGCCTGTTCTTCCTATCCATCCATAGAGAAGGCTCGTGCCCCAGCAGTGGGGACATAAAATGAGCTGATGATGATGAATGATGATGGTAATGATTTAAAATGAATAAAACGCCTGCGGCGCGTCGTAGTCGTAGCACAGAATAACGTCGTAGTGTAATCGTAGCGCGTCGTCATCGTAGCACAGAATAACGTCGTAGTGTAATCGTAGCGCGTCGTCGTCGCGGCGCGCTTCGTATTACGAGCATTAATGTTTGAGGAATCTTATGATTGCTTTTTACCAAACTTTTGATATTTGCTATTCTTATCCGAACATTCCAAAAGTAATTATGAACGAGTACGTCGATGGTTGGCTTGGCTAATCTTGGTTTAGACCCCAATTCGTATACAATCTGTAACCGTAGTCTTCTCGCAGTATAAAGTTAACAGTGTGCATGTTTTTTCCTTGGTCGTACTATAAATTGTGGACATGGCTTTATTTGGCGGCTTGCCGGGCGGGCGGCGCGCGATTTAAGGGCGGGCTTAATGGGGTACGGGAGCGATGGAAAAAACGGTTTTAATACTGAGACGCCCGATCCCCGGAATGTTGCTTTTAAACTTTACGAGAGGGGCCTGATTGATCAGTCGTAGCGGACAGCTTATTTTTGTTTTCAAGTTTCTTTTATTATTAAGAACTGAAAAACGTAGAAAAAGTATTTCGCCACTTTCCTTGTCAATTTTTTTGGAGAGTGTAAAGAATTCTTTCTTCCTTCGAAAGCTTTCAAAGTATTTTCAGTCGTCGTCGTTAGCTTAATGCTAAAAATAAAAATAGGGTATCTGTATTGTTCTTTTGTAAGAAGGAAATCAATAAGGTCATTCATGTAGGTAACTAACGAAGTGGTGTAACAACACAATTTTATTTGGTGGAGCATTTATTCCGCGTCGTTAAGTACCAGGATGTACTAAACGCGCAGTAAGTTTTCATTATCGAGCAGTCGGCGCGCACGTCGCAGCTTATTGCGAAAGTTCCCGTAATTGACATTCAGGCGGCGGCCACGCTCATACGCTCGCTCCTACAACTACTTGCTTGTTATGATGCCTTAATTACCATCTAGTAACGGTTGGCTTAAAACTGCGGCTTAATTTGTCTGCAGGTTTTGTTTAATATGGCTTCTTTGTGGTTTAAAATCTATCTATCTCATTATTTATAGTATAATATAGTGTAAAGAGAAAACTTCGTGGCTATTTTTAAACAAATTGTGAGCACGGAAGAGTGTGAGATTTATAAAGTTAAAGTTTATAGGGTCGAGTCCCAAAATATAAAATATATATGTGTTACATTACATCGTATAAACAACGTGTATTTTGTGAACAATAGTCGACTTTCGACCATTAGGCGACCACTAGTATTTTAAAAATGAGAAGTCCCAATTCATGTCTGATGTCCAACGTTGCACAGCTTGAAACGCTGGACTTAGAACCCTAAAATTTTGCAGGCAAATCCTTTTATGACGTAGGCAAGCGATAAGACGGGGATTTTGGGATATTCCCTCGGGATCATGTGATACGGGTACAGGTGTTTACGCGGACGAAGTCGAAGGCGGTCACTTGACGTTTTCCATCCACGTACGTTCCAAATCATGAATAGAAGTTCGATTCCCTGGAACGAGTAGTGTATGTATGCGAATTTTTCAATGCTTACTTGTAGTCTGAGATTGTGATCAGTGATGACCGATCGTGGTGATGAAGCTATGATGGAGGCATTCACCTAACAATAGGACAGTATGTAGACTTTTCATTATGATGATATAAATGGCTATGTGGCCAACAAAATCGTTAACGGTCTCATAAATAAACCCAAATGTAACATTGTATATGCAAATATTACATTAAGTAACGAGAAATTATATTTTTCTTTTCATAACGTTTCTCTTGGGCGCATGCTCTTTTTATTTGGATATATTATGATGTCGCCCGCGGGATGTCGCTGCGATGTTGCGGAAAGGAACGTGTCGCGTGAAATAGATGGATTCATCAGGGAAGTTGGCGAAAGTTCGTGATTCGACGGCGCGGCGGTCGGCGGTCGGCGCTAATGGACACGGCCCGTAGGCGGTTTGTCTTTTATGCTTTAGTACTGTCATTCACGGCTTGCTACTGGAAGGGAAAAATGTATGATAATAATAATAGTAATAATAAATTTATTTATTTCAGGCAAGTAAGTAAGTTAGTAAGTAAACAGCCTATGACTGTCCCACTGGGCAAACGCCTCCATCATTGAAATCAAGTCATCGCTACAATTGATGGGTATTGGTTTAATCACCGCGCTTGCCTAATGCGGGTTGGTGATCTGATCACAAACCCATTTTGCCTGACCTGGGAATTGAATCCGGGACCTTCGGGTATCGGGTCGAGCGCTCTGCCACTCGGCTACCGAGGCGATTTCAGGCCACACTGTTACAAAATAACAAGCCCTTAAACTAACTTATACATACCATTCTTACGTTATAAGCGGAAACTTGTAATTGGCCGTATTTAAATTATAAACACTTTTATTTTATGTATTAGCTGTAAGTTTTCCAAATAAATTTAAAATAAAAATAAAATAAAATAAAATTCTAAACAAATTTTAAATTTTCTCTAAGTTTAATGTTCGTTAGTTCGCCTTGCCCGCCCGACCCTATTTGACCTCCATGATTTTTTGCCATTTCCCGCTGTTTACCCTGCACTGTCAGGTTTGGTTTACGCGCCTCCATGGAAGCCGGAAATGGGATTGGATCGGCGACGGCGGCCTTTACTCTCATTAGCCTCATTTAGGGGAAAATCGGTAGCGAATCGTCGGAACACCTAATGTCAACTAATTTGTGACACCTCTCTTAAGCGTCTGCCGTGAGTGAACTTAATTCTTTATTTTTCATTCGGAAGGTGTTGAAAAAATCATGCTCGTTGAAAATTTATAATTTTTTTCTGACTTGGTTCGTAAAAGAACTGGATCTTGTCGTTGCGTTGCATTAGATACTTTTATATCTCTCGTAAAGAAAGAACAACCACACAATTTTACTTTATACTGTAGAGAGTACATAATAATATGTATTGCAATACTGGATAGTAAAAACATTGTAATATACATTAGCTTTTTGTGATCACTCTATATATAATATGCTTCCGACATGGAGTATCACATAATTACCTTAAAAACTTTTCGTAACAGCTGCTCAAGAGTATGCCGCGTCAAATTTGAGACGAGTTTGATAGATCCTCGTCAGCTGCTCACCACTTAGCAAATGCGTATCACCGATGAGATTAAGAGTGACACTCCATTGAAGCGGAGCTGAGCTGGGCGGAGTAGCTTTAACCGCATCTAAACTCCTTTGGGGCGGAGCGAAACTAAGCGGTGCAGAGCTGTGTGGAAATCAATCAATAGACTCCCTTCATTTTAATGGCTCTGCTTCGCACAGCGCAGTTCCGCTCAATACCGCTCAGCTCTGCACAACTCCGCCCAGCTCGTGCGATGTGACCGTTTCCCTTAGAAATACCACGCCGCTCATGAGGGTTCCGCTAACCACCGTCCACTGGAGCGGAACGGAGAAGAACCGTTAAATAAAGGGACATAATCGGGTGTTGGACCTCATATCTAAATGGGGCTCCAATAACCTTGTTGAGTTCAATGCCAAGAAAACACAGGTATGCGCGTTCACGGCAAAAAAGTCGCCATTCCTACCCCTTCCCTCTCTTCAAGGCACATCACTCGGCCTGCAGAGCAGTATAAACATGCTTGGTATGGAGATTCGCTGCGATCTGAACCAGAGGGACTATATTGAAACCGTGATAAAAACAGCGTCACGTAAACTCGGTGTCCTGAACAGGGTGCGGCGATTCTTCACGCCGGATCAGTTGTGCCTTTTGTACAAGACACAGGTGCGATCTTGCGTGGAATATTGCTCGCACCTCTGGGACGGTTCCGCAAAGTACCTTCTCGATGCCTTGGACAGATTGCAGCGGCGCGCTATACGCATTATCGGCAGTGCAGAGGTCACTAATGCTCTCGAGCCCCTGCAATTGCGTAGAGATATAGCGTCACTCAGCGTCTTCTACCGCTTATACCACGGCGAGTGCTCTGAAGAGCTTTTTGACCTCATCCCACCTTCTCCCTTTCTCCATAGGAGTACGCGTGCTGCTCTCCGGAGTCATCGCTGTACTGTCTCGAACATTCCATCGCGCACAAAGAAATTTGGTGACTCGTTTTTCTGTCGCACTTCCAAAAGATGGAATAGTCTACCAGCGCACGTTTTTCCTCCTTCCTATGACATGGGGTCCTTCAAACGAGGCGTGAAGAGGCACCTTGTGGGCCGGCAGGGTGAGGGTGACTGATGCTGCGTTGTTTTCTCGCTGCACCAGTTGTCCTTACGTCTGGACTCCATTTCCACTTAACATCAGGTGGAGTGGAGTCATTTGCCAAGTTATGTATAAAAAAAAAAAAAAACTATTGGTTGATTTCTCTCAGCTCCGTTTCAATGGAGTGTTACCCATATTCGCCTTGCCCGTCCCGCCGACGTCACGCCGATGCCTCGCCAACGTCACGGCGACGTCACGTCAACGCCACGCCGCCGACCCCGCGTCGGCCGTCGCGCTGATGGATGGCGCGCCGGGTTATTGATGTGTCACGACAATCCGACAATGCGCCGAGTCAGGAGACCTTTTCCGCAAATCGAACGTTCTATCATTAATGGCTGTATTTGTTGTGCGCTTTAACGTGCGATTCGGAACCATTTAAGGCGCTGCACGAACGTTGACAGTTTGACACCGACAGGACATCCACCGTCACAGGAACGAGTTTGCTGTGGCCGGTAATAGTAACAGGAAACTGGTGGCTTCCACTGGAAACCGGTACAAATAGCAGTAACGTAGAAACGTACTTTATTTATACCGTTTGTTGTCCCACTGAAATCTGTTTGGTTCTTCGTTGCTTACCTAAATACTTTGATAAATAGTTCCAAGTATTAAGCACCCGTAGTAAACGTATGAAGTGGTTGATTCCATATTAATTAAATCACTGCTTTTGCTCCCCTTTTTAGTATCGCAAAGTTTCTGCGTTTGTGCATCGCCTTAGAGCCGCATGCGACTACTACCCTCAAACATTTACTTTAAGCGCTAAATTGCACATTATGCTGAGTAGTCCATATACTTATGACCAGTCCATGTCCACTATGTCCATGGGCAGTTCATGACATTGTGTCTAGTAAATGCCATGCCATTGCCATTTATTTAAGAAATATTTTGTGTGATTGAGTATTACTTTAAACTATTGAAAACATAGTCAATGTGCTGGTTCGTGCCCGCGCGAGGCTGAAACATGACTCCAAATAACACCGTCTTTTCTTTTTTAGTGATTTATGCATATATGTATTGACGGCAGTAATCGTTTATGTTCGATTGGAGTTAGATTTCTGCATTTAGGTGCGTTTGGTGTGGATAGTTTTCGTATGATAGATACAAGTATAAACTTTAAATGTTACAGAATATGGACAGAAAGGTAAGGATGTATGCAGGAAACATGTTAGTTAGGAGACCTTTTGATTAATTATGCCCCTTTCCCCCGAAGTATCCTTTGGTCCCTTTTCTGAATTATCCCTCGCACAGAATGATCCTAGCTAACTTAAAATTCACTTACCTAGAGTTCGAACAATCCATTAATATAATTTATCCGACGTAGTGCGGCTTCCGAAAATACATTTTTTAAATTTTTTAAACTTTTTAAATATTGAGGCTCTTTAGTTCGGTTTTTGTGTTTATGAACAAAAGAAAAGTATGTTAAAGTAACGTTAATAATAAGTAAATTTAGAGAATATAATGGGTATGTTATGTAAGTTGAAGTGAGTAAATTAGTACTCATTGTAGATTTATCAAAGTTAACTGAAGAGGAACACGCTTTTAAATCTGATGTATTTAATAGCATACCGCACTGTTGAACATGCAGCGTTCAATAAGCTGCCATCCGAGGTTTTCAAATTAAGCTACGCCATGGATTCCTTCAAAGGGAAAAGTGTAAAGAGGATTTTCTCAGGCAACACAAAAGCAACATGAAGGATAATGCTGAGTTCCATGAGCGAATGATTTTCAGCACACGGTTTTCCTCCTTTCTACAACATGGGATTCTTTAAATGAGCTGCGTAAAAGCAATTTGCGTGTCTGCAAGGTGAGCAAGGCTAGTGAGTCACAATTGCTGCTCCGCTAGCTGTGGAGCGTGTGGACTCTGTTTCTGCCCAACATTGGGCGGAGCAGAGTCATTTGCCTAACTTTCTATATATAAAAGAACAAAAACTGGCACTCCGCTAAACAAACAAACATCGGGTAATGGTGCAAAAACAGAATTAAGACAAATACGTCCGTCCGTCAATCAGGGGGGGCGGGGGTGGGGGCGCGCGTCAACGTGCCATCCATCCGTCTCTGTTTTAGACTGTCTCCCGGGGGACGCCTTTTGAGGCGCAGCGGAGACAGAATTTGTTTTCAGCTGGAAATTCGGGTTTGATCATATAATCATTCATCAATCGGGAAACTTGTTTGTTTATATTTATTTTTTGGGTGATGGTGGAGTTTGTATATGGTGATATGTATATCCGACTTGCGAAAAGTCGTTAGAAAAGTTTTTGATAAAATGTGACATAAATAAGACGGGCTTACAATTGACTGACCATTTATTTCATGCATAATTCATACGCTTGCAACAATATTTGACATGTTAAAAGTCTAATTTCCATTACCCACTTTGACTCGACTTGATTGCGACTCTGCATGTAATATCATAAAATACGTAATAGCTTGTACACAAAGTTACAGCTGTCGTTAATTACCGTTAAATGTTGCTAACGAGACAAAGAAACAAACATTCAACCGCTTCTGTGGTTAGGTGGTAATACCACCTACTACCTCTCTCTGTCTCTCTCAGGTATAACACATAGTTCAGCTATTGTAAAATGGCTAGTCACTAAATATAATTATGCAACGTCAATACAAACCAGTTAGGTTTAAAATGAATAGTAAGAAAATAAATCGAGTGCATCGTGTACACACACACACGCCTTCACATCGAACTACCACTAACTCCTCATTAGACTTTGAGCTTTATGTGTACGGCATACGGTTGAACGTTTATTGAAGGAATTTGACAGTTTTGGATGTGGAGGCAACTACTTTATACTGGTACTTCCCAGGACTATGTCTGTCATTTTCTTGAATCTTTCCTTGGACTTTACTATAGGTAGCTCTTTTTACACGTGTTGGGTTCAAAGGTACCCTATACCACCGCTATTCGTCAGCCAACTTAGATACATAATACAAAGGTAATGAGTAAACGTAAGTGCGAACAGCTTTTTCAAAACGCGAACGCTCCGATCGCATCGCGGCTTTCATTCGCACTGACGATGACGTGGGCTTTTCCATATAACAAGGCATGCCTCCGTGTGTAATTTACGCTGTATACCTTCTACGGCTTCCTAATATCCTGGTGCCTGATCGTGCATAAAAGGTGCGCGTTTTGAATTGAAATTAAATTGCTTCATTGTGAGCCCGTAAATCCTCCGGGGATTTTCTTTGTATTTCGAGATTTATGTGTCCACAAATTGTGTCCTTTTTTTGTGTAACTCCGGTACTACGTAATGGTTCTATTACGAGATTTCGCTACGGTACGCTGAGTGGCTATGATCGAGTAGTGTATTCGTAATGTCGCCGGAGTACATTCGCCACTGAATAATATTTCGCTTAATCACGTACGGTACACGTTCAAAGACATGTCTGACGCATGCATATGTAGAGGCGGGCGATGTCTCTGATATATTCCATTAACATTAATCCTCCTTGATTAGCACAAAGCTGGCACGTGACGACGAAGCCGTGAGTTCGAGTCGGTTATCTATTAAGGTGACTAGCTGTGCCTAACTAGAAAGGTTCATTCAACAAATCCTCGGCCGCTTGAAGGGTACACAATTGCGCCTAAACAGGGCCTTTAAATCTTGCGGCGGCCGCAGGAGTGGGTACTGTTTAGTGACAGTGATAAATGTGCTCCTGAGAGGTTTGCGGGGATGCCTCACGTGCTCTATCTCGTGGTTTGCAAGAAAAAACCCGTCTAAATATATACAAAATGTAACATGCGCGATTTATGTAAAGATATATTTTAGTCGGTGTAACAAATGTATTTAAACTTTGTTAAGTTCGCCTTGTTTACATGAGTTTTTCTTAGATAACTACTATCTTGTAGTATGTTGATGCTATCCATCGCGTAGTATATTCGTACGTGCTAAAGATTCATTCTGTCAACGGTTATGTACAAGTATGGCCGCATAAACCGCCATATATGTAAGTAGTATATAGGATCGGAGGTGTCGGGAAAAAACTGGTCTCTTTCTTCTCGTAAGGTCATATTATTCTAACCTCATTCTCAGCAATATGGCTGAATGATTTACTTCACCACTACTTCCGTATTAGTTTCACTTGTTTTTCTAAAGATACAAAAAGTGGTTTCAGAAAAAAAAAACTTCGAGTATAACGTATTTGAATATCGCCATTCCGTCAACAATAGATTTGTCGCGTGAAAAGGCTTCGCGGGTCAATCTCCAACTAACCCATATTCCCCCGATGAGGGCTGGCTGATCCGCGCGTATTTATATTGGCTGTCCACGGTCGGCTTTACTTCATCGTTGTGATGCTGTTGCGTTCAACCTAATGGAAAAATATTCGTGTCAAGCTTGGCTCGGCCAGCGGACGCGGGACAAAACGGTTGACTCTTGTATATTGCTGTATTTTTTTTGGTAAATGAATAAAATTATTTTTTGCGCATGCACCGGAGCTATACAGGAACTTTCCTCCTCTTCCCTCGAAAAGCTCTACCCTCGTACCCACTAAAAATCCATCTGCCACAGGGGTGGCTCGGGATCACGAGTGGCAAAGGTTATTTGCTAAATATAATGAGAATAATATTACTTTGATTAAGAGTGTTTTTGTCATCTTTAAATTAGGACTTTTAATCATAGTGCGTAACTCCGAACAAGCATTGAATCAAAATAAATGTATGTAACTCCATTATTGTAATAACCATAATCAGCGACCGACCTTATTTGTTTGTGTTATTTATAATTTTAATAAAATTCAAAATACAAAATCATTTATTCAGTTTAGGCTACATGTAGCTCTTGTGAATGTCACTATGCCATCGGTTCGTAAGTCTACTCTGGGCGGGAGATCTTGTACTGAGAAGAACCGGCAAGAAACTCAGCAAGTGTCCAGCTCTTTTCTCCCTTACAGCGTCAATACAATAAATTTTCTTTTTCTTTTGAACAAGTACATCGCTCAGAATTATTCTACAATAAATTGTCTGAAACTACCTAACTTATAATAAATTATATACTTTTGATGAATTTACTCGCTTTTAATTGACATATTTTTTATCCTGACGTGTCGCACCGTTTACAGGGTCTATGGTCGCAGGGATCAGGTCTGGATGTCATAGATGAAGGGCATTATTTGTCTGTGCGTATCAAGCGGCCGGCGCGGCGTGGTATATGACGGCACTTCATCAATATCGGCCCGGCTCGGATTACGGGCTCTTGTGGCAGCGGCGGCGGGTGCGATGCGATTAGTCGCTTGACATCTACCAATTCCCCTTGCTCGTGTATGTATTTTTTGCTGTTGAAAGATTGACCGTCGACAGCTCGACGCCTCAGTCAATTTGTTAATTTTCGTAAAGGGCGGTCATCGGATGGGTGACTAAATCTTCATCATCGCGGCTGCATTAGTTGTCGTTAACAACCACCAGTCCGCACTGGGCCCGCGTGGTGGTTTATGGCCCGTTCTCCCTATACATAGAGAAGGCTCGTGCCCCAGCAGTGAGGACATAATAATGAGCTGGATATGATGAAGGATTGACTAATAAAGCGTTTAAACATTAAAAAAATAACGTTTAAGAACAGTCAAGTCAGGAGTACCTTACACAGGCGAGCATGTATGAAGAATTTAATAACAGGAGATGATGCAAAAGTAGCAAAATTGTAGCAAGTGGCGAGAAGTCAAGAAATGTTCTCGTGTCTACCCCCATAGATGTATGTACAAGGTGAATTGAACACCTATTCTGCCAATTCCACAATTAAAGTCAGACAAACATACCCTTGACCAACAACTATGTAAGATTCTTCAAACACATCAAATTCTCGCTATAGAACAACGACTCGTCCTTAAGGAGCTATTGAAGTTAAAAAACAATTCTATAAGGAAGATTTCAGGAAAGAAATTCAAGGAAGGAAATTCAGCGTCTACGTCAGCCTTCCCGGTAGCATAGCGGTCAGTGCAGCCGCCCGGATTGCGGAAGACCCAGGTTCGATTCCTGGCTGGGTCGGGTAGGCGTTTAATTTTTTCACTGTATTTTGTAAATTTTATAAATATTTAATTTAGCTTCAGTGCAGCAATTAGCACTTGAAAATAAAAAGTTAAAATTTATAAGGAAGATGTTTAAACTTACCACCTGCTTGCGATCCCATCGTAAATGTTAGTTATTAATTCCCAGCCCCAATACAAAATAAATAAACAAATAAATAAACTTTCCTACACTCACACCAATTATCTAGCCTAAGAGAAGCTTCGTTATGAAACTCGTTAAATGGTTACTAGACAACAGATAAACATACTTATAATACAGAAATACATACTTATTATACATAGAAAACACCCGAACCCGAGACAATTTAGAAAAACTATAATTTCTAAATTGACCCGACCGGGGATCGAACCCGGGACCTCAGAGATGGCGACACCATGAAAACCGGTGTACAAACCACTCGACCAAGGAGGTCGTCGTAATACCACACTGCTGTAGCACCAATAAAACTATAAGCTCATTTTTAACAAAACAAAATAAGCGTGAAACGGAACGCACCCGATAAAAATAGATGACAAGTTGCAATTACATTATGAGTTGATCAAAACCTCAGTTTTGTTGTGACCCACAAATAGTTGGAAACATCAAGATAAAAATAACACGTAAGTAAAAGAAACTCGATTTGAGTCGCGCAAAGTGTTCCAAATCGCGTAAACTTGTGTGTAGTTTTCGCGTAAGCTTCGGAAAATAGTAAATAAAGTCGCTGTTATATTAGTTATCAATCATATTTTTTCCAAACAAAGTTTTCTCGAATCCCCATTTTGTATCACATTTAACGTGACTATAATTGTGTACATTGGCGTTACGTGCGAGCGGCGCCCGCCGGCAGCCTCGCCACCATTGGCGCGAACCCGCGACCTCTATCCATTATTCATTATTCATTAACAAACCACTGGAAATTCGATATGACATTTCGCGTTGCGACACTCTTGGCTTTGAGCAAGAATTATATTGAAATTAGGGCATTATTCAGCCACACTTTGTCTGGGAACGAGAATAAAGGTATCAGGGCTGCATGACAATGGAAGAAGGTTGCCAGTCATTTATATAAGAACGACGATAGAGTGACGTCATCTGTCTTAGGTATTAACTTAAATACTTGTTCAATTATTATCAGGACAACGTCAATATGAAGTTAGCGAATTGGATTTTGAACCGTTAATATTCGCTGCACATGGGAGCTGGTCCTTAACCGGTAATTAACCGGTTCGAGATCTTCTATTGCTAGGGGATGCTCGTAACCTCGTTATCCAATAAGTCCCGAGAGAATGCTATCGAGTTTTGCATGCATCCTGTGTGGCATTGGTAAGTATCTCGTATATGCACATACATTTATACCAATATTCAGGATAAAATTTTGTTTCAAAGCTTATAAATAAGATAATTGTTGTGAAATTACTTTTGTGGCGTGTTTTATAAACATAGTGTCCACCTTAACTGCATAATACCAGGGTCACATAATAATAGAGGGCATGCATGATATTAGGTCCTTACCTATGAAATTGACGTTTTGTGTAAAGATTTTTTATAAAAATTTTTTTTTCATGCTAACGTTTTTTTTAATTTTCTTGGCATTGTTTCAAAGCTTATAAATAAGATAATTGTTGTGAAATTACTTTTGTGGCGTGTTTTATAAACATAGTGTCCACCTTAACTGCATAATACCAGAATCACATAATAATAGAGGGCATGCATGATATTAGGTCCTTATCTATGAAATTGACGTTTTGTGTAAAGATTTTTTATAACATTTTATTTTTCATGCTAACGTTTTTTTTAATTTTCTTGGCATCTATGTATTTATGTTAACACTATAAAAATTGTAAGAGTAGTGTGTTTGTTTCACTAGCTAAATATAGCAGACATTAAAAAGAAAAAAATCAAGTTCCTTTAAAGCTACAATAAAATAAAAGGACAATTCTGCGAACAAAAAAAGTAGACAGTTTAAAAAAAAAATGGGCGATAAAGACTCAAAATTAATAATCACTGTTAGTATTGAAGCCTAAGTAACATAGTCCTAATTAAAGGTGTATAATAATATTAACAACCGGTATTGACTTTTATAAGTAATACACCTATTAGTAAGTGAGAAAAAAACGTCAATTTCATAGGTAAGGACCCAATATTATAATTTGAAATTAACGGCTGCAATGTCACCGGGGGGCACCATGTTATTAAACTACTGGGCATAGCGGCAAGTAATCTTAAGCTTTCAGGGCGCTAATATTTTTAGTTTAATTTTTTTTTTTTTATACCCATGATATAAAAAAATAAAATTGAAGTAATATGTAGTGTTAATTCTGTTAAATCACTCGTTTATCCTGCTTGGGTGCAGTACGCAGGCACCACCGCCCTCCCGCCCGCAAAAAAAAGAACTTTTTTTTATGTACCATGAATTTTCATGTATGAATGTATGTATGTATGTTCCATGAATGTTGTAAGCGTCAATAGGCTATGGCGATAGCTAGCCATCAGGCGGAACGTATGCGAGCTTACCGACTCAGTTCAATGAAAAAAAATCATTTGCACCTGTGTGTCCGGTTCTATATTTATTAATTTGGTCATTTTAAAAATGATTCACATTTTGCAAGCTTAGGATAATCTCACGGAGGAACAGCTAATCTCCATATTACAATATTCATGACGTCTTTACATTCCATGATTTGAAGTTGTCAGGCGAAACAGTTTATCTCTCAAGAAGGAAGCAATTTTTTTTTCTGAACTGGGTTATTGAAATGTTGATTTTTTTCTTCAAACTTTGAAGGTCCTTAAATTGTGGAAGGAAAGGAAGTAGAATGTTATGCTCCGCTTTCAGACCGTACAATTTATGTACGGGGGGGTACCGCACACCGGGGCTACTTTGTTTTTACATATTTATAAATAGCTTGGTGCGGTTTGCACGTTTAGCCAATGTCAAAGTTAGCAAGAATATTGTAAAATATTCTCTGTCAATTGTAGATAATAAAAAGCGATGAAAGATGCTTTAAAATGAAATAATTTTCCCGTGAGTTTCAGTTATGATGTATCACTTTACTGAGATCTCACGCGGACTTCTCGAAAGAGTTCGAAAGCTACGTTACATACATTCTTTGTTTCATTTGTCAATACTCAAGTATGTTTACGACGACTTAACTGCAGAACAATAATTGTTTTGAGTTTAAAACACTTAGCAAACCTGTGTAGCAAACACAAATTTATTCACTTAAATTATCGATTTGTGACATCGTTGTTTAATTCGGAAGCTGGCAAGGGAAGCTCATCTTTGCATGGCGTGTGTATCGTGTGCAACGCGTGTTTCAATGTTACTTCTCATAGCTCTCAGCAAGTAATTGATTAATGAGTGCCAGCGACACGTTGCTGTGGCAAATCGTTATAAGATTGCCGATATTCTGGCGTCCCGTGAAATATTCAAGGCGCCGCCGCCGCCGCCGCGCTGTCTGTCGCCTGATCCTTAAACAAGTGCTTTGTGTCGTGAAAGGGTCGGCGTTAGCACTTACGAGACTAGACAATACACTTGTTTACTTGCCCTCGAACTTGTCAAAAATTATTGATATATTGTACACTTAAGTCGTTACTTCAAATAATGCAAAAAGGCTAGACTAGTTGGATGAGAAAAGCCGAAGTAGGTATGCTTGGGGAGAGGCTAATAAAGACATTAGCCTCTCCCATTTCATGCCAGAAGAGTTAGGCACACGAGCTGTTTACGATGGTGATAGAAGACTATTGGAAAAAAAAAATGTAGTTTAGTGAATATACATCGAGTAACAGAAAGGTCTGGTAAAAAGGAAAAGATCCAAAGTATATCCGATCTAGATCTTGTATGCAGAGTTATTGAGACATAATTTTTATCTTGAATTTTTATGCAATTTTTAATTAAATATTTCTATTGTAACGTCACATCAAAATAAACAACCCGTTTATGATCTGCTTGCTTATGCCGTCACGATTTAATTTACAATTGCATGACAAATTAAAGTTAATAATTATGTGTTAGTAACAACACATACAAGATCTAGATCGACTTTAGACGATACACTTTGGACATTTTTTTTTACCAGACCTCTCTGTTACTCGATGTATATTCACTAAACTGCATTTTTTTTTCATTAGTCTTCCATCACCATAAACAGCTCGTGTAATAATGCAAAAGTAATAGATCTAAATCTAATAATCTTAAATCTAAATACAGATTTCATATAGCTAAAAAGCTACACTTTCCATGTTATGAGAAGTTTCATGTTATCTCGAGCTCCCGAACTTTGTTTGGTTCAAGACGTTTAAAAGCAACCTTCAATCTCGGCTGTCGAATAAATATTGCATGTAATCACTTCACTTTAGCAAGTTGGCTGGTAAAAAAATATAAATATGTCTGCAACACTTTAAGTATACAATTTGTTTGTCATGAACGGGAATAACTATTTTTTTTTTAATACAGCCACACAATCTTCTATCTAGAAGAAAATACCTTTTTGCCCCTTTGTACTTAAGCACATTGCGCGCACAGTGGAGTAGTTAAAGTTCATAGAAGGAGTGCAGAAAGATACAATGTGTTACGAAAAGATCTTCGTAAAACACAAAATGATAGCGGATGATTTAAATCTGTCAAGGTCAAACTAGTATTATATTCTGTTTTGTTTTCACGGCCATGTCTGTCCTCAAGCCTTTCAGCGGAAATATGAAACAGTTTGTTTAGCTATTTAATAATACGTGAAACCAAAACTTTGTACCCCTTTTTACGAAAATTGCGCTGACGGAGGAGTATGAAATTTCGCACACTTATAGTTTATATAGAGAAGGAGTACAGAAAATTAATATTTTTTTTTAAATTTTGCACAAAAACTACATTAAATCAATAAAACAAACATTACACACACTACCATGTATTGGCACAAACGCATTATGTATTTGACACACACGCATAAATACTCTTTTCAAAAATTTCAAAAATGGAAGAGGAGCGGCCGAAATCCGCAATCCAAACTCACATTCTGTCTTTTTGAATTTTTCATTGCTTAGGATACAATCCGTGCAGCCTTAATAAAATTACGGTCGAATTTCGACTACTGGGCGACCACTAGTACAATGAATTACGGTCAAATTTCGACCACTGGGCGTCTTTGTAGTAAATTAAATTAGGTTACCATTGCTTATATTAGTTACGAGTATTGGCACTAAGGCGAAGTTAATGTTTCTTCTCCGTTTTTATTAATTTGTTTACGGTTTAATTACGGAGTATTATATTAAACGAGCTCCGGCTATTAGTTTATTAAACCAGGAGCGTCGGAGGCTCCGGCGCGGCCTATAAATTAATTTTATGAAGCAACAGATTTGCGCTTAAATATTTATTTTAATTTTTTTCTTTTAAAATTTAAGCGGATAATTACTTTCACGTTGGTTGAGTTTTAAAAGAGAGTAAATATAAAATTTAAATACTAACTCGTTTAAAGGGCTAGCTGTTTTTGGTTGAGATCGTGTATGTTAAGCAATTGTCACTATGCCGGGTAGCCGGTTGGGTGACCAAAGGTTCTCTAAATAGTTCTCTATTGTTAGGGCGAATCCCTTTTCAAAAATGTGTTTAAATTTTTAATATTCAGCTTGCATGCACGATGTTTACTTTTTTTACATATGACATGCAAAATATTTGTGGTTGAAAGCAAACAAGAAAAATATCAAACGCTGTGATTGCTAGTTCCACACTTCCTCATAATATCGGATTTATTTATTTATTTATTCAATTACATGCTGGCTTACAGAGTTTCGTCCAATACACCAAGAAGTTAAAAAACGATAAATTATGAAAAATATGACAAATCATAATTAATTACTACAAAATTATACAAAATTAAATTAAATTAAAATAAATTATATCAACATGCAAAATATAAAAAATAATTAAATATAACAATACAAAATATAACATATGTATAACAAATAGTCAATCCATACGGATAGCTTAGTCGCCTTTTTTAACATAGAATAATAATTGTTAACGGCAATATCACCATGTTTTTTGTTGTGTGTGAGTATCAGATATTTCGGCACAGTAGCATGTGCCATGATCAGGGATGTACTGAAGTTTTTGGAGATGGGTGGGGTTATGAGCAGATAAAACGATCTAACCTCTTCCTTAGTAATCAAAACATGGTAATAATCCTGTTAATAATAATTATTCTAACGTAAGTGACCATGATAGCTTAAAAAGTTATATTTTTTAACATATTGAAAGTGGTAACACTGCGTATTGTCTTAAAGCTTGCCTAATAGCTCCGTTACGTTAAAGCAAAAATATGTGAGTCTGCAGACATCAAAGCATTAAGTCTGCCTTTCGGAGATCAGGCGGAGAGTCTCGAGGGATAAGCGGCCCTCCACTGGAGTGGCTTCAGACTAATTGGCCTTGTGCCGGCCTTTCAAGTGGCCCCGTTGTTTGATACAGGCCGCTCGGACCGAGGTATTAACTATGTAACGATACTCCGCTTCATTATGGAGATAGAGATTAACTAATAGACAAAGCGTTTGGTGTACAACTTGAGGAGTACAGCATAATGAATGATGTCAAGCTATTTTAAATTGTGTTGTGTGTTGAGTGTAATCGTTTCCAAAATATAAATGTCCCCACTCATTGATTTTAACGTTTAGGAAAGTCAGCTACGATCGCCACATGAAAGCAATGTTAACTAAATTTTGTTACTGCTATAGTTTAATTTTGTGTTATCTTTTTGTTAACAGTTAGTAACTATTAAGTACTTAATCTGTGACGATGTATTGTCTTAACATATTCCAGCTACTGTTTGTGCGCATAGTAAATAGTGCTGTAAAAAATCATTGGTAAAACTGTCAATTTAATTTTTTTACAAACACATAAGGTATCAAGTTAAAAATATATATCGCCTTATATTCTCTTTAATACAAAATCTCGTTCGTTTTTTAACTGTTGTCGTATCTAGTGGAGGTGGCGCTGAAGCCTCCTCGACGAGCGGCTAGCCTGGAGGGCTCTCGACAGATCTCAGCTCTGGGTTTGCTTTAGTGGATAACTTTAAAGTTAACCATCATACATCACTATTAGTTTAAACTCTAGCCCCCGTCCCGTACTAATAAACAGAGTATAAGCTTCGAATAGTAATTTCGTATTTGGTCTAGTTTACTCTAATTTGAAATGAAGTTTACGCGATGGTAACAAACCTCTGAATATCTGATCGTGGTGATAAGATAGATATTCACCAGATCATTTTATGTCCCTACAACGGATGTTTACACCACAGGGAGAACGGGCCACGCATTGCGGATTGGTAGTAGTTGACGATTGCTAATGTAGCTGGGACCAACGGCTTTACGTGCATTCCAAAGCATGGTGAACCTCGAGATGATAATTTTTTGGGTTATTAATCCGATGGCCGGCCTTTGGCGCTCGATGACGCAGTGGCTGCCCGCCGCCGCCGATTGGGCGCGTCAGCCACTGCGCTATCGACCTCCTCGTAATATCTATTCGAGGCTTATACTCTGTTTATCTAGGAGACAGTACTGCGTGACATCAGCTTATTTCTGTATTTTAGTGAGTCGTTCACTCAACGATCATAATATATTAAACATAATAACATAACTATGCTTATCATGACTCAGGATACAATTAATTAATTGATGGATTGGACTATTGATTGTGATTCAATTATTTAAGTTGTTATGTAAAGTTGACGCACACTACTCGGCGTTTATTTCACGTATCTTTATATTAAACTTTGTGGCCCTTTTTAAGCATATTGTGCGCACGAAGAAGTGTGACATTTGGCATATAGTTGAGGTTTATATAGAGTGCAGTAAGATAAGATTGATTGGTGTAACATAATATTGTATAAAGATTGTACTCGTATATTTAGAATTTCGATCACTGGGCGACCGTCACTAGTTCATTTAAGCCGGTGACATGTTTTTGCGTTGACATATAAATTAACAAGTTGAGCTCGCAAACGACTCGCCTCCCGCACTCCGCTTAGCATATGAGAATTAACTAGACTCCATCGGACCCTTATAAGCTCTCGTGTCGAACAAATCCATGCCATTTAGATTATGCTTATTGTTACGGCCCGACGTGCGACGCGACCCTTATTTGTGGAGGGCTGCAGATCTAACCGTTCACTCCCACAGATCCTTATCACGAGGTGAGAGGGACCAATTTCCAATGTAGCGCAGGTGGGGTAACGTGGTGCCTTGAGCCCGTCTATCCGCCCGGACATCAGCAGATTGCTTCTTCATGAATATTGCATTAATAATGGGCTGTTGTTTTTAGTTGCTCGATCCACCTAATATTTAAAGATAATATCATTAAACAATAAACGTTTCTTTTCAATTTTAACTGCCGCTGTGTGGTCTATTGGTAAGACCATTGGTCTTAAACTTCCGATTACAGATGTCCCGAAATCGATAACCAGCGGGATATATGTCTATTTAACATAAATTTTACGGTTTTGTTGCGTTCCGCCGGTTAAAAAAAAATAGTCGGTAAAATAGCCAGTTATTCAGAGGATTCCAAAAAATTGAGGATTTTAGAAAGTGCTGTATTTTTTCTGGATGAGAAATTTTTTATATTGATTTAATCGTCGGACCAAGGTTTTTCCATTTTCTATCATATATAAATTTAGGAAAAAATCTTGGTCTCTTACATCCAACAACATTCTGAATATGCGGGATACAGTAAGCATGTCTGTAGAAGCAAACAAAAATGCTTTTATTTTTCTCAAACTTTAGGAAACATTACATTATAAAATTACAGCTTCATAATTATAGTGTCGAACACTGTACCAATCAACAAGTAACTTTCATATAGAATGTAGTGCCAGATGTAGGTGCTACATCTATTACACTATTCTCTAACAGAGACACCTGTCTTGAGATAGCTCGCAGACGGCTGGAGCAAGTTACTGGCTCCATGCAACACGTCAATCGGACTCAACTACGATCTATCGTAAAGCTGCAGCGACGATATATCTCAAAAGAGAACTTTAATACAAGTTAGAAGTTGAGAACTTGAGATAGAAATGGTTAAGAAAATCTTCCGCTGCGCTTTGTGTGCGTACATTTGGGAAACATGTGAAGTCTTTATTATTTATAAAAGGTTATTATACAGTCAAAGAATATTTAGATGATAAAACAGCCTGGTTATAATAAAAATCACATATTATATTTGAATCAATTTAATAAAATAAATTTATATAATTTTTATACTGATATGATAGCCTTTATCAGCAGTGTCCTACAGATAACAAACAGCGTTGCGTTAAATATAATTATCATTAAGTTTTTATTTAGAGTATCTTGAGTGTGTCGTGCTCTCTTTATTGTCTCTGCGGTGGTGGCATGTGCGTCGGGTCGTTACGTTCCCTAAAATATGGTTGAGCGAAGCGATGGCTGATTCATATGTCATGCTCGTGAACGGGTGCCGCCTGTGGAGGCTGGTCTGCTCTTGCATACTTATCTTATTTTTAGTATTATTAACTATAGTTTGACTTTGTTTTACTTAAACAATTTTTGACTTTTACTAGAATACTGTAGTGGTACTGTATGACATTGTGGAAATTGAAACTTTTACATAATTATCTGATGTAAATTTGTTAACTTAGATTTTTTATTTTGTTTTTTTACATGTTGTGGTTGTCTTCTATATATTTTTTGTATTTATTTGTAATGGAAAGTGTCCTGCTATGATAGGGCATTTTCCAATATTTTTGACGCTGTAAGGGAGAAAAGAGCTGGACACCTGCTGAGTTTCTTGCCGGTTCTTCTCAGTATAAGATCTCCCGCCCAGAGTAGACTTACGAACTGATGGCATAGTTCTATCGATAACTTTTTAATTTTTTGACCTTTTAATGGTTCGGAGATGTCGTGAGGAAGGCAACGTAAATAAGGTGGAACTCCAAACACTATATTTAATATTTTTATGACTTAACCTTTTGAGCGCCACGGACATGTATAGAAGACAAACGATTTCGTGCTCCCACACGCCACGTCTTTTATAGAAGACAATGTCCAATTAGAACGTTTATTAATAAAAATACATAAACAATTGGTTTGTTTTTCTTTGTTCTTAATACCTAAAACCCTAAACTTACATTTTTATTTCAATAGAGGCCTTTGTTTATTTTAAAAACAGCAAAATTATTCTGTTTACAAATTTTTACGTGCCCCAGACGTCGTAGTCTTATAGCAAGAGGCCTAGTGATGTGATGTGATTCGATAATAAGTTTTTAATGAATTCATAGACACTAAAATGTTAATAAAACAATAAAAAAATTTGATTGCTTATATGTTACAAAAACTATCTTAATTTTCTCTAGATACAAAGTAGATTAGTAAAAATATTATTTGATGTCATAACTAAAATATGATATTACAGCGCCGATGTGTTGATGTGAGTTAACTAATATGAACAAATTAAAAATATATATATTTGAATAAAACTTTATTTTTTCAGATTAATACCTTTTAATATGAAAAAAGTGTTTTATTGCAAGGTGACAAATAATTAATATATGTAATAATAAACCGTTTTGCTACTTTATTTCACCGTAAACAAATGTCAAAATTACGAATTTCCATAAAATGTTCTAAACTTTGAGCTGAGGTAGAGGGCTAAAAAAATATATCCAAAAAAGGTAATAAAAATATTTTTTGTCAATATAATACCTAAGTATATGCAACCTTTTTTAGGTATTGTTATGATAACATTACTTTTCTTCATACATTTGACGCTCCACACTAATGGACGTCCCTAATAAAAACATGTCTTTTTAGATATTGTTTTCTAAAGTTTACGCGACCACTATACATTGAAATGAAATAACTTTTACGGATCTACTTGCGTTTATTTTACACATTACTAATTTAATGTTTATCCTGACGTTTCGAACCCTTTGCAGAAAGTTTGCATGAAGTTGTTTCATTTCAATGTCTTGTTAGGAAAACAACGTGAAGACGTCATATTATTATGACGATAGGGACGTATCTATCCAATTTATTATGGCTGGCTCCTAGTTAAGTATCTGTTTTGTTTTTATTTGTATTACCGGGATTGTGAAATAAAACGAAGATTTCGAAGTTCATCATTTTAATTTACTAAAATCTTTAAGGAAAAAAACACGATAAATATAATTTATCGATGGAACAATTGCCTTCATCACTACGTTTTACTATATATTCGTTATAGATTTGTAGCGTGGCGCTGGGGGCACATCGCGGTCGAAATTGTTTGACGCTCAAAAGGTTAAAAATATCAAAAATATTTTTTTTCATGTTGAAACTTCACCGCTTCCTTACTTCCGTTTTGGCTACGAACCACGTCGTTTGTTGTGCTATTTTAAAATAAAATTGTTATCAAGGAAAATAAAAACATATAGTCATCTGCAACTTGAAACATCTACATCCAAGATTAAATTAAATACTTATTGTGGTACGCACAAATATGAGAGGCATTAATTTTCTTAGACAAAGAAAACAAGCCGTATTTACACAAGATCGTTACAAAAACGTTACTGAACAATTTGAGCGATGAAACGCAAATAATACTTCAATAACAATGAGGATCCTCCTGCGTCTTTATGCGGCCCTGGTACTTTTATTCGAGTACATATTTAAAACCTTGTTTGTTCGTCCGTCCGTGAGAGGAAAGGAGCATTTTAATGAAGCGATTTCTTTTCTCTCTTTCTATCGGCATGGCGCGCCGGCTCCGTAATTGCTCTGTTACCGTTTTTGGCTGTTTGTTTTTGGGTTTTTATTTTCTTTAATTGACATCGGGCTGGGCTATCGGACCGGATATTTCGGTTCTACATGGAGTACCTTTATGGAACAATTTAATGAGGCACATTTGTATAGATTGAAAGCACTTTTATTTGTTGGGATGTTGTGCGGTTTATGCAAATTGCTAATTCTGTGTGGATGAAGATATAAAAAGAAAAACGAGATAAAGGTGTGTGCGCAATGTCATAAATAGAACCTTTTTATATTTTACCTTTTTTGACGACCTCCTTGGTCGAGTGGCTTGCACACCGGTTTTCATGGTGTCGCCATCTCTGAGGTCCCGGGTTCGATCCCCGGTCGGATCAATTTAGAAATACCTGTTTTTCTAAATTGTTTCGGGTCTGGGTGTTTCCTATGTATAATAAGGATGTATTTAGTAGTGTATTTTGTAGTAAGCCGAGCAATCATAAAACAGGTGATATTGATTGTCCTGCCAAAAAAATGGCCGAACAAAGATATATTAATTCTATAGATTATGAAGGCGCCTAAGAGCGCCGTCCAGTATATTGTAATTTTGATCTTTGCTTAATATGACTGATAATTTAATTAACGATTTAGATCACTTCTCCGTATCAGAGTCTAAATCATGTGATGTCGAAAATTGCAAACAACATATTTCACACTATGTAAACAATGCACTAACCATTCTAACCCAAAATATTCGTAGTATTTATAAGAACACAGATAATTTTAGCTGTTTCCTTCAAAGATTAAATATTAAGTGTGACGTAATTATACTAACCGAGTGTTGGCTTGCTAAACACAGTGCCAGCTTACCTATAAAATCGGGTTACAATATTTTCAGTAGCAAAGTTAATTATAACCAAAATGACGGGGTGGTAGTATATGTAAGAAATACACTATTAAATATTTCTGTAGAGGACACTAGCCTACAAGACTGCAATAGTCTTTTAATCAAAATTGGTACAGATACTGCAGTACTGGCTTTATATAGACCCCCTTGTTTTCGGAACATAGACTGTTTTCTTGCATCATTATATGAGCTATTAAAAGAACTATCATCTTTCAGAACCATAGCATTAATAGGTGACGTAAATATAAACATTATGCCTGAAAACTGTGAAACATCTGCTCACGAGTATTTTAATTTGTGCTCCTTCCATGGTCTTCTACCCGCACACGTGATCCCAACCCACCAAAGCGGCTCTTGCTTAGATCACGTTATGCTTAAAACCCACTTACCTACACTTACCCTAGTGACTAACTCAACTGTTACCGATCATAAAGCGGCTATACTGACCATAAGTCTAAAACCACCACGGCATCAACGCACGCAGCTTAAGTCTAAATTAAATATGATTAAACTTGAAGACGATTTATGTAACATTGACCTCGTTCCAGTTTATAGTTCTGCTGACGCTGACAACGCGTTGTCATACTTAACTAAGAAAGTGCAACAAGCCATATCGAACAATACTAGTACAGTAAAAATAAGCAGAAGAAATTACAATATTAAACCTTGGATAACTCCTGGCCTAATTCGCTGTATGAGACATAGAAATAAACTTCATTTTAAGGCTAAATCTAACTTAGAAAATTCATTTTTGCAAATAACATATAAACGATATCGGAACTTCTGTAATAACATTTTGAAAAAAGTCAAAAACAATTACGACAAAAATAAACTGGAGCAGGCAGGAAAAAACAGTAAAAAGGTCTGGAAATTCATTAAAAATGTTACTTACACGTCTAAACGACATGAATCGACATCGAGTTTATTACAAACACAAGCTACACCGCTTTTATCTGCTAACAGTGCAAATAATTTTTTTGTCAATGTAGGTAAAACTTTAGCAGAGCGCTTTAAGACACAACCCATCCTTCCTAGGACTTCAAAAAGTTTTAGTCAGTGTAGCTCTAATGTAAATTCTTTTGTTTTATTAGCCACAGACTCCACAGAAGTAGAAAGAATTATTATGAGTTTGAAAGATGACTGTGCTGTTGGCTGGGATAACATCTCAAACAAAATATTAAAACAGTTTAAACATATCCTGCTCCCGCCTCTAACGTATATTTTTCAACTTTCTCTCCGAAGGAGTTTTTCCCAATTGTTTGAAAAAAGCTGTTGTTGTTCCCGTATATAAATCGGGTAGTAAAGATCAAATTTCAAATTATAGGCCTATATCGATACTTTCCTCCATATCAAACATTTTAGAAAAATAATAAACAACAGATTAGTACATTATTTGGAAAATAATTCGCTCTTGTCAAATAATCAATTTGGTTTTAGAGCTAATTTATCAACGGATGAGGCAGTTCATCAGTTAACTAACTATATCGCACAAGAGCTTGATCAAGGCAATAAAATAATAGGTCCTGGATCTTGCAAAAGCTTTTGATACTGTTTCGATACCCATCCTTTTGAATAAGCTTGAAACAATAGGTATAAGAGATAAACAACTGAAGTTGTTTACAAGTTATTTAAGTGATCGTAGCCAATGCGTTAAAATAGGCAATGTGGTCAGTGCTGACAGGTGAAACACTTCCTTTGGTGTCCCACAAGGAAGTATAATTGGGCCTACCTTATTTTTAATTTACATCAATGACCTCTGCAACCTTCAACTAAGTGGCGGTAAAATATTATCGTACGCCGATGACACTGCTCTACTTTTTTCTGCAGCGACGGAGTTCGAGGCGTATGAAAATGCACAAAATGGATTCAATGTTGTAAATAACTGGCTTAATCAACATTTGTTAACACTGAATGCTGATAAAACTAAATATATCACATTCTCGATGCGCAAATCAACTTTTACAACAAGAACACCTTTGTATGCTCATGGCTGTAATTTATACACAAACATGTCCTGCAATTGCCCTATCATTTGTAGTACTCGCAATATAAAGTATCTTGGGGTAATTATTGATGAGAATCTGTCATTCCGTTATCATATTGAAGCTTTAAGTAACAGAATGCGTAAGCTTATGTTTGTATTTAAAAAAACTTCGTACGATTGCAGATACCAAACTAATAATGCAAGTTTACATCGCCTTGTGTCAGTCGATACTAACTTACTGCATCACTGCATGGGGTGGTACATATAAGTCCCTGTTACTAACTGTCGAAAGAGCCCAAAGAGCAATACTGAAGGTGTCCACTTTCCGTCCTTATCTATATCCTACTCATCTTTTATATGAATCCTGTAAAGTTTTAACAGTTCGGCAATTATTTATAAAAAGCACGGTACTAAAACAGCACAAGACTCTTCCTTACAGCACTGAAATTACTAACAAAAGGAGGAAAGACATGGTTTGCACTTATCTCAAATGTACAAAATGCGCTTTCTCATCAAGGTTCTTTATATTTTTAGGACCCTTTCTGTACAACAGGATAAATGCTAAATGTTATATTTATCCATTAAACATTATCAACTGCAAAAAGGTTGTACAGGAAGAACTACAAAAATTGACCTACGACGATACGGAGGGGTTATTGACCGTCGTTAAGTAATTCTTTGTTTATTTATTTCTGTATGTATTAACTTATTATTATTTTATTTATGTCTTTATATTAGATTGTAATTTAGCGTATAAACTGTTTTATATTATTAATATATGTTTTGATTTATATTAAAGTTAGACTAAGCCCACATTCGCCTGAAAAACAGGGTTTACCTAGCTCAGGCAACATCATTTAATTTATTTTAGATTATTAGTTTAGAGCTCATTGTAAACAATAGATGTAAACGTATTTCAATAAAGATTTTTTTTTTAAGCAAGTTTATCCGTTGTCTAATTAACCATTTTAACAAGTTTCTTAATGAAGCTTTTCTTGGGGCTAGATAATTGGTGTGAGTGTGGGAAACATTTATTTAATTATTTATTTATATTTATTTAAATTTTGTTATAACATCGCCTTGGTTTGTACTGTCACGGTGTTATAATTGTTTCTATAAATAAATATTAAATTTATGTAAATTAATTTTCTAGTCTAGACTTTTTAGTCATGTAATTAATACAACATAATGTTTTCGAAAACTTGGTCGCCTAATTTAACGCAAACGTAAACGTAAAAAATGATTTAACGTACTCAAGATTAGTAATGTTACTTTAGGCTTTGTGCTTAAGTTAACATTTCGTCTACTCACCTTGCATATTTTCTTTATAAATACAGATACGGTAAGCTTTTACTGCCAACGTATCAGTTCTATTTATTCTAGACTCATGAATTCTAGGCTAGAAAATGTAATATTACTGAATTATGATCAATGTTATGATGACAGTTTGTGCTCACATAGCTATTGTCTCGTGTTTCTTTTTTATATCTTCATCACACAGAATTAGTAATTTGCATAAATCGCACAACATAAAATATTGAGCTGTAATGCGGCCAACTGCGCGTGAAGTGGAAGGGACAAGCGGCCATGGGGGCTAATGGCCGTCCGCGGTGTTTGATCTTTATGTTAATGGGCCGTGCTAAATTATTGTTGCGGATTATTAATCATCGACATGCCAGTGTCTGTTGAGTCATAGTATACTTAAAATTATCTTGCCTTTGAGAGGGCTTTCGAAATCATAATAGGTAGGCGTTATATGATCAAGACGTTTTGTCTCTTGTTTTTTGTATTTTTATTAATGGTCTAGAAAACTGTTTACAAGCTTAACTTAAGAATATGATAAAATGTTATCAAATTATCGTGTAATAGCTGCAACCTTAATAGGTTGCAGCTAAATATATATAATATATATAGGTTTAGGTTTAATGTAATCATGTAGACATAACATGAGCTAACACAGTTCCATAAATACGCTTTACAAATGTTGTTGATCATAAAATTCACATTTGCGATAACAAAGTTTTGTAATCAAATTGAATTGCATTATTTTATTTATTTGGTTAATGTAGAAGGTTTAACCATAACTACGAGAATAACGTTGTTGTGTTATTTGTAGCACAGCACACATACAGCCACTTGGTACGGGGCTTACACTGTGGAATTTGAATCGTTTTGAAATAGCGCACTGCTGTCCGCGCTGCCGCCCGCCCCTCTGTTGCATGGGAGATAATGGCCGCTAATATGGCCGTTCGACCCGCGCATATGCACGCCGTAGTCTTTGCACTACGAGCGTTACGGCACTTTCAGCAAGATGTCACGCAAAAGAAGTCTCATAAAAGGTCGTGTGTGCATTTATATGTATTTACACTTAATTTAATCTGCTTAGAGTATAATTAGCTTATATTTTACCTAAGTTGTTATTGCTTAAGGATACTTTAACAATGTTACTTTTTATATTATAAATAATACTGAACCTTCAATTACACGTTTATGACCTGTCTAATGGAAAATGGCCAACATAGCCCATAGATGCTTACGACAATAAAAGGGCTTTGCCGACCTTGAAGCTTTCGTTCATGCTTCTATCCTGTTGTTTTACTCTTTATCTCTCTTCTTCGTGGTCAGAGGCGTGCTCTTAGAGAGACCTATGTCTAGCAGTGTACTAATTAATGATAAAGCTCTGTAATCTCTTGTCTCCCTTCAAAGCGGAACCCGCCTATATTGTAAACATACATACATATACTGTTACGACCTTCTCTCAAAAAGGGGCACAGGGGATACTCGCCATTAGTGACTCGACGCCACATTTAGCATTTGCAAAGTAGGGTTCCGATTTGGAATAAATAACATCGATTAAAGTTTGCTAGCCGATCGCTTGATGTGCGAGTGTGTTGGAACCCTTGGCCCTTAGTAACCTCTTACTTGCACGAGAAGTTAAGCACCTGATACGTTTTTCACGTCCCAGACCAACATGGGAAAATATAAACAGCTTTAAAATTATATAGCAATGGCTGGTACGCTGGTATTGTTTGTTTGTGTCGGCCATTATTATCCAGTCAGTGGTAGGTCGTATCGGTTTGCATTGTCACGGTTTGCATTCCAATTGCGAGCGTGGCGTCGGTCGCGGGCGCGAGCGTTCGCGCGACAAATTGGAAAACGCTATAAATATTGGGTTAATGAAGCTTTTAATTACACAACAGTTCGCTGTATTGTGGGTGGCGCTTTTTACTTGATCCTCTTGTACAATAAATACTCGTTATTTATTATACTCGGCATGAGAATCACGTTCTGTCCATACTATTTGAACTCATCAAATCAATATTACCCTTGCCATAGATTGAACTTTATTCAAACGCGTGACATTTATGCCACTGTTAAATGAGCTATCAACTCGCGCCCTATATACTTAACTAAAATTTTTATTCTAAAATCCTACCCGTCAGCAAATATTTTCTTTAATAAGTTATGCATTTATTCTGTGGTTATACGTTGAAGAGATATTACCTCGTTGCTTATTTAAATAAAAGTAAATAAGCATATAGATAACGGGCTATTAGATAATATCTATATGTTATAATCTGGTAGATATTGTTAGTTTTGTTGTATGAACCGTAATATAATATCTACACTGAAAGGGAGAAAAAGACGGAATACCTAAAAATGCTTTTGTTTTCTTCAAAGAATGCCAGCACAAAGAAAACTTGCTCATGTTTGTTTTATGTATATTTTTCCAACACTTTTAATACCGTTTTAGTATTTTAATAAGACAATAAGGTTTGTAATAACAACCAAAAGTTTTACAAAAGCACAAATGTCGAAAAAATTCCACGAGCAGGATTTGAATTTTTTCAACATTTGTGTTTTTGTAATTTGTTCGCAACAAAATTTGCGTTAAAAATTATATAAACATTTTAACTAAAGGTATGTCTGAAAGTAAAAAACACTGTTTGCACAATCTTTATTTAATAAATATAACTTTAAAAGGAGATATTATTTTACTCGGTTTGACTACTACAACCCAATAATATTATATGGTATTACTTTAGAGTGTATCTCGTGTCATTGTACTTAAAAATTGTTCTTATCATAAACAAAGCTAATTGTAAATGATAAATGGTATTTAAAAATATAATGTAACGCAAAGTCTAATTTAGAACACTATTAATTGAGTATGTCTGTAAAAAAATACTGCACAACACAACAAATAAATAAATAAATAAATTTTCCTACACTCACACCAATTATCTAGCCCAAGAGAAGCTTCGTTATGAAACTCGTTATATGGTTACTAGACAAATGACAACAAGCAGTAAATACAGAAGCATTTTTTAAATTTAAGTAGTATTTGGTTTCCAATTCATATGCGCTGGTATTTTATAAATCATAAAGTGTTTTTATAATTCACTGACACTGTTAAAGCTCCTATTAGCGATTTCTTTCGAACATTGTTCAAAACCCTTTTGATACTATAATATATTTAAGTACGTAAAATAATAATATATGCCAATACTTGTGACGTCTATTAGTTCCAATAGATGTTACAAGATGGCGGCGCGGATGTATTGCTTAATCGCGCTATCGAAATTTCACATCAGAATGTATATAGTCATTTGAGTTATCAAATAAAGTTGTTACCTACTATAGAGCAAAAGTACCTTTAGCGGTTTTATTTTCAACCCTATTAGTATTTACATACAGTCCAAGGTATACCATTTAACATTGGTCCTTCGAGCCGGATTTTAGAACAGCGAGTGGTCTGACTGAGGACTACCACCCCTGGTATACTCGCAGTGGATCGCTGCAGCAAGAGTGCCCGGTACCAGTTCCAGGGATACCATTGGAAGCAGCAGCCGGCGGTGCAGGCCAGCAGCAGCCGTGGTGTCAAGGCAGAGCTATCGAAGTGACGCAACGGTCGTGACGTCACTAGCGGAGTCACAGAGTTACGTCACAGGTCAATTATATATGTGTGAGTGAAGTGGAGTGCAATTGTAAGTACAATTCTGAACCTTATTACTTAAGAAGATTAAAGTTCAAGATAAAAAAAAGTGTTAAGGCATTTTGGACCTTATTAGTTTGTAGTTCATAGAATTAAGTTAGTTTGCTAGGACTTAGAATAGTTATAGAAAAAACGAAGGTACGGGGATCCTATGCCCAATTTTGATCAGGTGACAGTTCTTCTATTAAAAACACTTTTTTCATAAATTATACATTCTGTTCTTAATATTTTACCATTGTTTTCGTGTTTGAATATAATTATTGTTTTATTTTCATTCAGTTGAATTTTATTATTTGTGTTCAAGATGGATAGTCTTTTTAATGTGCAAAAAACCCTTCAAAGGTCTATTGAGAAAGGATTTATTAATTATAAAAAAAGTCCGAAAGAAAGAATCAATGTAGAATATATAGAGACAAGGTTAGAAAATTTGGATAGAGATTGGCTATTGTTTAGAGAGAACCACACAAAATTATACGAAAATTATAATCCTGTTGGAATAGAATCAAGTTCTTATGGCACTTCAGAAATGTATGATGAAACTGAAGATGCTTACATCATATATAGATCACAAATGAAAACAGACATAAATAAATTGTTATCGCAAGCTAAAATTTCTAACGCTAAGGGCAATATAGAGAACGGTGAATCCTCCTCCAGTTCCTTTGTAAAGTTGCCTAAAATTTCCATTCCAATTTTTTCCGGTAAATATTCGGAATGGCCAACATTCAGAGATTTGTTCACTTCCTTAGTACATTATAATAAGAGTCTAGATAGTGTGCAAAAGCTACATTACTTAAAAGGTCACCTCTCTGGCGAGGCAGAACTATTAACAAGACACACTCCCATAACTGCAGCTAACTATAGTCATTGTTGGGATTTATTAGACAAACGATACAACAATAAACGTTATTTAGCGAATTGTGTTTTAAAGACATTATTTAGTCAGAAACGTGTGAATTTTGAATCTGCTTCGGGCTTAAAGGAACTGTTGGATAACACCTGCGATTGTTTGAACGCTTTAAATAATATAGATGTAAATGTGAGTACATGGGATATTATAATAATACATATAGTAACCTTTAAATTAGACCCTGAGACGCGCAAGCACTGGGAGCTAAACGTTTCGAGTTTTGACTCGAATGAATAGCCAACTTTTGAACAATTTAAAGTTTTTATAGAGAATCGTTTTAGAGCGTTGGAATGCTTAGATTCTAAAAGACCGGTGATTCATCAAGTGCATTCGAAATCATTATTAGCCACCAGTCATCCGAGCAGCTTGAAATGTGAATACTGTGGTGAGGTTCACAAGCTTTGCTTTTGTAAGAAGTTTGCCAACCATACTTATGAGCAGAAGCGAGAGTTCGTAGTAAAAAATAAGATTTGTTTCAACTGCCTAGGTGGAAATCATACTATTTATGACTGCAGAAAATCTACCACATGCAAGCTTTGCAATAGGCGCCATCACTCGCTACTTCATCCCCATTCTACTTCCGAGAACAAGGGTCACTCTTCTGCAATAAAATATGAAGAAGGCGCTGGCTCTTCAGCTAACACTTCTCCGATTGTTAGTTGCTTATCAACGGGAAAGGTAGACAAACCTAAGCAGATTTTGTTAGCAACCGCGCTAATAAATGCTAAGTCTAGGATGGGTGACTTTCAAGTTGTGCGGGCATTATTAGATCAAGGCTCACAAGCTTGCTTCATTACTGAAGCTACGGTTCAGCTCCTGAAACTAAAAAAAGAACCAGTTCAAAGTGTTGTTTCTGGATTAAGTGAGAGCAAATCTATCATTAGCAAAGGAGTAGTCAATTTAATAATACAGTCTCGAATTGATTCAACATTTAAAATATCTATTAAAGCCTATGTGCTAGACCATATCACATCGTATCTTCCTGAAAAATATATACAGCCTATTAACTGGATAGATCTAAAATATTTACGCTTAGCAGATCCAAACTTCAACGCATCCAACAAAATAGATATTTTGATAGGTGCTGAAGTGTACAGCTACATTCTACAAAAAGGTGTAAAGAGAAGCCCATCTGGAGCTTTGATTGCTCAAAACACTTCTTTAGGGTGGATACTTTCGGGTGCAATTGACAAAGCAAATTCTAAGGACAACTACATGTATGCTTTGAACAATATAGTAGTCATGCATACTCAGATCAACGACGATGACATTTTGAGAAAATTTTGGGAAATAGAAGAGCAGCCTCCGCTAATGAAGAACACATTTACAGAAGAAGAACAACGTAGTGAAGACTTTTTCAAAAAGACTACAACTAGAACGCCCGAGGGTCGATATGTGGTCAAATTACCGTTTCGAGACGAAAAACGGCAGTGTGAAAATTATGGTTCACGAGATATTGCTGAAGCAAGATTTAGATCATTAGAAAAGAGATTCACAAGAAATAAGGAGTTAAAGAAGAAGTATAAAGAAGTAATAGATGAATATTTAAGTTTAGGACATATGAGACCAGTAGAGAACAAAAATAAAAATAATGCGGTGTATTTACCACACCATCCCGTCATAAAAAATGACAGAACGACCACTAAGGTTCGAGTGGTGTTTAATGCATCAGAGAAAAATAAAAAGGGTGTATCTTTAAATGATACACTTTTGGTTGGCCCTACGCTGCAAGCGGATTTGCGACATACAGTCTTAAGATGGAGAATTAACCCTGTTGCACTTGTAGCCGATATCGTTAAGATGTACCGACAAATACAAGTTGCAGAGGAAGATGTAAGGTATCAGCGAATATTGTGGCGTGATGAACCTGAAAAAGAAATAGAAGAGTTTGAATTAATGACAGTTACTTTTGGAACAGCATCAGCGCCGTACCAGGCAGACAGGGTACTGCATCAAATAGCCCAGGATGAAAGTCTGGAATTTCCACTAGCAGCTGATAAGGTTATCAATTGTTTCTATATGGATGATTTAATGACCTCATGTTCAAACATTATAACGTATAAGCAAATCAGAGAATTATATGTGGTTGTATGGTCCAGATATAAATAAATAAATAAATAAATAAATGTTTCTTATTCTTATTCTTATATAATCCGAGAACAAAATGTTATATACAAGAAACCAACCGATTTAAGTACAAAGCTAGAAGAGTCAATCAGATCAAACGTCGTCACAACTCCAGAAGGGTCAGTTCTCAATAATTATGAGAACTCTACCGTTAGCAGTTTAAATGGGTGGCAATTCATTCAGAGGACACTGCAACATTTTTGGAGACGTATGGACGTATGACGTATGGTCTCAAGAGTATTTAGCTACCATGATGAACAGGTACAAATGGATATCCCAGGTACCTGAACCAAATATAGGGCAAGTAGTTTTGGTCAAAGAGGACGACTTGCCTCTAAGCCGTTGGCTTTTAGGTCGAGTGCTTGAAAAGCATCCGGGTAGTGACAAAATAACCCGTGTGATCACAGTACGTACAAAGTCCTCAATTATTAAAAGGCCAACGTCAAAACTTTGTATCCTTCCTATAGCTAATTAAGGCTTCACTTTAATTTTAAACATTTTACCTATTATTTTAAGTTCAGAAGAAATGTTTAGTTCAATGTATAATTTGTTACTCACTTATGTTATATTATTATTTACTTAATAAACCACTATGTGCTTGTATTTCTAGGACATATTGTCAATAATGTCCTAAGGGGGCGGCATGTTCAAAACCCTTTTGATACTATAATATATTTAAGTACGTAAAATAATAATATATGCCAATACTTGTGGCGTCTATTAGTTCCAATAGATGTTACAAGATGGCGGCGCGGATGTATTGCTTAATCGCGCTATCGAAATTTCACATCAGAATGTATATAGTCATTTGAGTTATCAAATAAAGTTGTTACCTACTATAGAGCAAAAGTACCTTTAGCGGTTTTATTTTCAACCCTATTAGTATTTACATACAGTCCAAGGTATACCATTTAACAAACATATTTATTTTTACTATTAATTGAGATAATCTTGGTAAGACATCTGAAAACTAGACATAGTGAAATATAAAAAAAAATGTTTTTATGTATTGAGCGGGCGTGTTTTGTGCGTTCAATTGAAAATACCTAGCCGTAATGTCGTTTCCTTTTAGCTCAGAATAAATACTTACCTTTTAGCGAGCTACCAGGGATGTAGAAATCGTACGGATGTGAAAAGTAAATGTGATAGCCGTTTGCTACACCATTAATAAGCAGCAGTGAATGCTGCGACAGGTAATGGGTCGTTACCTTTCAGCGGCTTATTTGTGCTAATGTCTTCGAGCACTTCTAACAGGAAACTGATAGTGATCATTCTTGTAAACTTCGGGTATTGAAATACGATTACGGTATAATTTTATTACTTATATGTAAGTACTTGGCCTTCCTCTCACCTGGTGTTAAGTGATGATAAGGCCGAGGTGGAAGCGCACTTCACCCGGAACCCTCAACTACTGAGGCACTGATTATCTTATCTCTAGCTGCCGGAACCCAACGATAGATGTTATGGCAACATATTTAGATAAGATGGTGTTATTAAGCCAGGCGGAAAAACAAGACCTACCACCAACCAAACCAAGTACACAAATATTAACCCCCGCTAGAAATCGAACCCGTCACCTCTGGGTATGTGAGTGGTCTTAACCACTATACCACAGAGGCGGTTAAAATTAATTGAAGACTCCTTGAAATCATAAAGTTATGTCTGATTTTCGTTTTCATGCCATTATTCCCGGTAAAAGTAATTGTACCTGCAGTGTCCCGTCCAATTTAGTAGGACACGAAGCCAGATCAAATTTTCCCAAATGACTTAACTTTTTTTTAAATTGGAAATGTTTCGAGTGTCGCTGGAGTGGTGGGTTCTGGGGTGTCCTGGCCCCATTCGGCCGCTTATCTCTTTAATGCGTCGTTCTGTCTCATTTCACCCTTTCAGTGAGTGCTCTGTAGCTACTCCTTTTGATTTGATGGTAGGTTTGAGGTGTTAGGTATGTTTGAGTACACTTTACGTAATACTGCTAATGTCAGTTGCTGTAAATTTCGTAGCCCTTTTTGTTTACTTTAATACTTTGGTAGAGTACATAGGAGGACAGAAAATTCACATTAAACAATGATTTGTTACCCTGCCCAGGGCCTTCGTTAAACATTTGATACTTACCTTCATCACTAGCTCATATACGTCCCCATTGCTGGGACACGAGCCTTACCTACGGATGGATAGGGAGACCGGAGATGAATGAATATGGAGATGGATGAATAGGGTCTTACAGTTGACATTCTCAGTGCAGCTCTACATTTAATAAACCTTTATTTCAGCCCTGTTGCCTTGTGTTTACTTAGTTTGAGGGCAGATGTCAGTATTTTTTTACCTTTGAGTTGTTGTGATACACGTAAGCCACGATTGCATAACTGGAAATGCACCTGACCCTATATGTCAGAAGGCGTTGGTTTAAATACAGCATGTGGAAGTCTTTTCGACACTTTTACGAATTTTTCATTTTTTTATGACATTTTGCATAAAATTTATACATAATATACTCGTACTATACTAACAGATTAAACAAACATTTAATGAATTACTTAGACGAGCGTCTGTCCGTAACAATGATTAAATTGAATAAATAGGCTCCGCCACGAGTGGGCTGAAGTGGGCCGGAGTGGGCCGCCGCACTCGAGCTGACCGCACATCAGCATTCGTCCCTTTCTTATTTATTTTATTACTCTCCCAAATTATATTTGCGTATGTTGAGTGGAAGCAAGGAATTCACCAATATTACTCGTGAATGTCGATTTGAAGTTCTTAAAGAATAAAAATATGTGTCGCTGTATCTTTAATCGTGCTGAGTGTCAAGTCTGTAGAACGCTGTCCTGCTGTTGTAAGTGCTAGCTATATCTAAACTACTATATAAGTCTGTAGGCTCTGTCTGTACATGCAATTTTTCTGACAAATTTTGTACATCTAAATTAACAAAACAATGTAAGGCTTCTAGAAAACAACAAAAATATAAATTTCTTAAATAGTAATCAAATTATCTTAAATTATTAGGCACATGAATCAAAAACTTTTGTATGGTGTTCATTACACATGAATTTGTTAGTGGCGGCTTGCCATTGTGTTCTTTTACCTGTAAAATTTTACAAATAATTATGAAACACAAGTTTGCATAACATTGTGAAACAAAATAACAGAAAGTTCATCATTATACTTACCAAAATTGTACTACACTATTAGCCGCGCGGGGTATGTTGGACCCCAAGCACCTCCGTACGGCACGTGTGATCAATGCCGCAGATCGCGTAACACTGAGACGGGAGGGGCGGGTAAGCTAAGAAGCTACTAAAACATACAGCCGCGTAAGTGTAACATTTGCCGAAATATGACAAAAACAATCTCGCTTGGGGTCCATTGGACCTAATTAAAAATTAAAAAATATATATACAGGGATTGACGCGAACTAAAGGTAAAGGTGTCATTACTTATTTATACCAGGGTGCCTAGTGCGGATTTCATTCGCCATTCGATTACGTTAACGAAAACGTCAATTTGTATGGAAAATTTCCACTCTTCTCGTATGTCACCAGAAGGTGCTGCTTCAATGCCATTCAAAATTTCGTTTTTGTTGACGTAATCGTATAAATGCGGATAGGAAACAAAACTCACAGTAGGCACCCTGGACGTTTCGCACGAGTTACGAGACCGAGAGCGAGACCTAACGTCTCGATTACAAACTATGTTTTTGTATATGTATAATAAAACAAATAAAACTTTCTATCAGTTACCATAAGAACAGAAACAGATATCAGATACGAATGCGAATAATAAAACTTTCACGTAAACTGGATATCTTCACACATTGCAAACATCCGTGAGCCGAGTAACGTGCCGTGAGGAAATTGTCATTGACATAGATGGTTGCTCATGGAGACAGGATGGGCTGTACCGGGATGGTGTCGTCGGCTTGCGGTGAATCGGGGCACATCGGGGGCCGGTCACACACTGAACGTAACCATGATGTTGTCGATCCATTTTGCTGGCTTGCTGATATGTTGCGTTGAGGCTACTGTGATCTGGGCCAATCATCAGTCATCATCAATCGATGACTGATGATTGGCCCAGATCACAGTAGCCTCAACGCAGTCATCGCTACAATTGATAGGTATTAGCCTTATCACAACGTTTTCTGGTGATAAAAATTACTGGGAATTTATCAATATTGTGTACACACACTTATTCAAACCCTGCTTTAGATATCAGCTCAAGCGCTTTGCCACACTCTCAGGCGTTGTATGATTTTGACGAGCCACGCAGTTGTGTTTCCGTTTTCGGAAGAGAAGAACCGAAGATGGGGTTTAATAGCATGCTTAGGAGAGGCCTATATCCAACAGTACGCTGACACAGGCTGATTATGATGAGTTGTGTTTCCAAATTGCATTACTCGTGCAACATTAAGGCTAATGTTCGGCCTCTGACTTGCGAGGAGCAGGGCGGATGCAGATGGAAACGGATGAAGGCGGATGAAGACGGATGTGGCGCCGCCGCCGCTGACGGTGCGTGGCTTTGCGCTCTATCTCCGATCGTTTGTTTGCTATAAGGAGCTGAAGGCAGCGTTTGTTTGTTGAATTGAATTAACCTATCTCGTCACGTATGTTATTACCAAGATTGGTACTTTTCTAAAGATTTTATTTAGTTTTTCTCAAATACATTTTTGAACAGGTGTGTACAATTGTACTTGTTTCTTGATTCATGGTTTTTGGTTCATATAGTCTGTGTGTGCTCGCTCACCAATTTATTGCAATGCTTCTCAAGCAGAGATATCAAAGTTCCATTGAGTATACATATTTAAGTATTCTCAAGTAATACTTGAGGTATCACAGATGACTGTACAAAAATATCCATTGTCACAAAATGTTTTTTACAGACTACTGGTCGCCCAGTGGTCGTAATTCACAAAATATACCACAAACCCAGTACGCAAATTACACATTTTTTACATAATTTGTATTTTGAACAATGAGCTTAAAAAAGTGGTACAAAGGTTATCTTCACGTATTAATGTATAGCAGATATGCTGCATTGATTCCCCCAAAAAGCCTCTGAAACGCGTGTAGGTAATCTAACTTCGCTAGTGAGTTACCTGCGAGCGCGGAAAGTTGTGGACAAAGCGAAGTGTACGTACACACGCTCCGCTCGGCTCGGTGGCGACACACGGAGGCTGCAGGAGGTCAGCTTGATACAAACGCTCTCGACCAACTACCTGTCACGGACACGGGATCTCGCAACGGTTGCGCGCGGACTGTTCCGAGATGTTCCGAGATCCGTGTCCGTGCAAGGGCTCTATGTGTGGGTGGCTCGAGCGCGGTATGTATTATATTTATATATCACTAGCTGTCCCGGCAGACCTTGTTCTGCCCTATTTCTCTAAAACAAAGTTACATTGATTTTTTTATGTTAATAGCAGCTGCCTTGACAGATTTCGTTATGTCACAAGTTATTGGCCTGTCGCAGTCTAATAGAAATAAAATAACATTGAAAGACTTTAGTAAATCTAATAAATAAAAACATCATACACACACACACGATATTTTTTGTTTGATTTACTTGGCGCGTAAATAAATAAATCTGACCTCTAATCAACTTGAAGGCATACCAAAGATAATCCTAACGCGCCTTTGTTTTGTTTTGATTGACGTCAAATGTTTGACAGCTGGGGACAGAGTGGTTTGTATGGGAAAAGAAAATTGTTGTTCTTACTATTTTCCTCGTATTTTTACGTTTTTTCTCTCCATAAAAACCTTCCTCAGACTTCATCAAACACAACAAAAAAGAAATCAGCCAAATCGGTTCAGCCGTTCTGGAGTTTAGCGATTAGCAACACATTTAGCGATTCATTTTTATTTATATAGATTATCCGTGCTTCGGAAGGCACGTAAAGCCGTTGGTCCCGTCTGCATTAGCAGTCGTTAATAACCACCAATCCGCACTGAGCCCGCGTGGCGGTTTGTGGCTCGTTCTCCCATCCATCCATAGGGACGGCTCGTGCCCCAGCAGTGGGGACATAAAATGAGCTGATGATGATGGTATGTATTAAGCTTACCTTCTCTCTCCTTATTTTGCGGCCCGCCTCTCCGAATGATCCGCATCTGCGCGCCGGCGCCGACAACTTAGATGAGTTTCGTTGCGATGCCGCGAATAATTGACGGCTAGGACACAGTTCACGTGATAGTAGTAGACTAGTTTCAGTAGTAGTGTTACGTAATACCAGTAGTTCCGATCCGATCCGAACCCCTCGGAGAATCTAGTAGGGCACGGGGACACGCACTAGTGCGTGATGCCGTTCCCTCTAGAAAACCTCTGATGGTGATTCGCTTCACACGGCTTGAGGAACCCTTTAAGTTTCTTGCCGCCCCCCCAAAAAAGTCCTGTGAAGCTGAAAATGCCGAAAGGAAATCGGCAAACTCTTATAAAAAAGTAGTATCAGTGTAGTGTGACGTGATAGCAATAGTATCAGTGTAGTGTGACGTGATAGCAGTAGTATCAGTGTAGTGTGACGTGATAGCAGTAGTATCAGTGAAGTGTGACGTGATAGCAGTAGTATCAGTGTAGTGTGACGTGATAGCAGTAGTATCAGTGTAGTGTGACGTGATAGCAGTAGTATGAGTGTAGTGTGACGTGATAGCAGTAGTATCAGTGAAGTGTGACGTGATAGCAGTAGTATCAGTGTAGTGTGACGTGATAGCAGTAGTATCAGTGTAGTGTGACGTGATAGCAGTAGTATGAGTGTAGTGTGACGTGATAGCAGTAGTATCAGTGTAGTGTGACGTGATAGCAGTAGTATCAGTGTAGTGTGACGTGATAGCAGTAGTGCCAGTGTAGTGTGACGTGATAGCAGTAGTATCAGTGTAGTGTGACATGATAGCAGTAGTATCAGTGTAGTGTGACGTGATAGCAATAGTATCAGTGTAGTGTGACGTGATAGCAGTAGTATCAGTGTAGTGTGACGTGATAGCAGTAGTATCAGTGTAGTGTAACGTGATAGCAGTAGTATCAATGTAGTGTGACGTGATAGCAGTAGTGCCAGTGTAGTGTGACGTGATAGCAATATTATCAGTGTAGTGTGACGTGATAGCAGTAGTTTCTGGGTACCTAGTGCGAGTTTAATTCGCCATTCGAACACGTTTTCGAAAACGAAAATTTGTGTGGCTGTGAAGCAGTGCCTCCTGAAAACGAGGAGAGTTAATATTTAGCCATGTGAATTCTTTGGATATAGTGCAGCGTTGCGGTATCCGTATTATTGGCGACGTAAGTACTTACCTATAGACCACCAATCTCCTAGAGCCTCTACAATTACGTCGTGATGTGGTGCCTCTCAGCGCTTTCTACCGTCTATGCGATTGCGACCATGGCGATTGCTTTGAAGACCTTCTTTCCCTTATCCCTCCTTCTCCCTTCTTTATAACTAACTAACCCTTGACTTTAGAATAGTCATTGAAATATTTTTTCTATTTTAGCAGCTGTGTGTTCCAACACTCGCAACGTCATAAGCTGTTAGCGACATGGAATCGTTCGTTTTTGTTTGTTTAAACACGATTTCAATGTTTCCGACCGTTTAAGCTCGCAACGCAGTTTTTTTTACGGCATTTAAGTTTTTGTAGTAGATTGTCACTAGCTGCCGGAACACATAATGCTGCAACACATGACGACCTCCTTGGTCGAGTGGTTTGTACACCGGTTTTTATGGTGTCGCCATCTCTGAGGTCCCGGGTTCGATTCCCGGTCGGGTCAATTTAGAAATTATTGTTTTTCTAAATTGTCTCGGGTCTGGGTGTTTTCTATGTATAATATGTATGTATTTAAGTATTTTAAGTATGTTCCGTTGTCTAGTAACCATTTTAACGAGTTTCTTTACGAAGCTTCTCTTGGGCTAGATAATTGGTGTGAGTGTAGGAAAGTTATTCTTTTTTTATTTTTTATATATACTTTTAGTAAGTTGAAGAAGGAATAAATGTATTTGTAGGTACCACACAATCCAGTTTTTTGCTAATTCAAGATATTTTTTCACATTGTTTTTTAATAGAGAATTTTTATTTCAATTTACGAAGAGGTGGTGGAATGTATTCCAGCACTGGTTGCCTGGTACCGAAAGCTACCGCGGACAGCTACAGTTGTATATTTGCTATAATGCAACAGATCTCTTGTCGATCTTTTAGTGTACTTGCTTTTTGAACAGTCAAGTTTTAAAAATAGGTACTTGGGAGCCCCAAATTAATAACATTGTGAACTAGCTGTCAAATGCAGAGACCTACGTGACGCCATATTAAGAGTGGATGAATTATTTAATATGGTGAGATATGTGTTCGAGGTGAAATGTCATAGTAAAACCTGCAACATGCGTTCTGAATTCTTAGCACAAGCCGAGCAGTTTACAAGCTCTACCACTTGCATTTATTAGGCGGATATTTTAGATATTTACGGGCCTGGTAACTGTGCATACATACTGCTTTTTTAACATTGTGCAAATACATTATTTGATTGAGTTAATGTGACACTTGTATGTAACGTATCGTGAGAAAATCCATTTTAAAGTGTCAACAGTGGGAACAGTGCACAAGGAAAACAATGTGCACAAAGGTCCTTAGTTTCATCTCGGTATGCGTAGTTAAAATTTTATTTGACTACGCGCATAATCATCATGACACACAACAACTCTCGCTCTTTCGGGATTCCGAAACAGAAGCTACGCAGTTTGAAATTTAAACTCAAAACTTATTTGGTGCTTTAATATTCTGTTGTCAGACTCTTTCCTCTGCAAGTTGGCTCGTTGCGAGAACTTTTTGTTTGTCGAATTTGCGAAGTTTCGTCAGATAATAAGTGAAGTGCCCGCGTGTGGTGAGCGATGTCGCGTTTATTGCGCTGCCGAGATACAAGCTGGCTGTCTTGAATGAACAATGCCGTTCGGATAATCTGTCTTTGTTGTCTGCTGTTAAGCTTGGATTTAAATTATAATGAAATGAAACAACTTTTACGGATCTACTCGCGTTTATTTTACACATTACTTTTAATTAATGTTTATCCTGACGTACGAGTACGTACGAGTAGATCCGTAAAAGTTGTTTCATTTCAATGGGTAGTGTTCACGTAAACGTTAGAAAACGAAATGCTGAATGTTTTAATCTGTACGCCCCTTACGAGTTAACATGGTTTACAGTTTTACCTGGTTTGGAACTAACGCTATTTCTCTTTACCTGATAAGTTATTTAAAGTAATACCAGTTTCAACTCGAATTTTATTTTATATCGTTATAATTCTGGCACCTCTTGTAATAATAATTATCTTTGTGTTAATTAATTTTTGTATGTTATTATTGGTTAGTTCGGGAGGACGATAATTATGTAACATAAATGGAAGTAACATCGGGTAGCATATAATGTAGTACTTACCTACTCCTCTTTATTAGAAAGAGAAATAAAATTAAGGGAAAAGTTCAAGCTTTTTGACCACTACAACTAGTTGGCTAAACCTGCTGGCTTTTTAAGCAGACTTTCTTTATTTATTATTTATTCATTTGCATTTAACATTTTCAATAATTTTTCAATAATTGTAGCTCATCTTGTTGTGTAGTTGAGCCACATTTTGTTATTTATTTTTAAGGATATAACATTTTCGCATCCTTTACATATGACAGTTATAACTGGGAGACAAAATCTTTTGAGCCAGTACCTACTTATACGAGTAATGCAAAGTTATACTATCGCGTAAATCAAATTAAAAAGTGAATAGAAAATGTCTCCGAAGGGTATCGAAAGCATATTGTACAGTAATAGGGTCGTGTTCTTGCAATATCAACAATACCCTGCATAATTTGTGAGTTTAAATTAGAACAGCAATTCCGTCTGAGCCTCCTTTATTACATCGCCTCCGTCTCTGAGAGAAAAATGCGAATCTTTCCTGACACGCCTGTAGGAACCGATGCCCCCCGCCCTAATGCGATCTCGAGACGGTTGCAATACTTACTTGCAATATTTTCAATCAGAGAATAAGTCCTTGTTTGCCTTTGAAAATAGCTTGCTTCTGTAGCAAATTAAAAATAATCTTATGATTTTATTAAATTTAAAAGGTCGTGAATGTCACAAAGATTTTGAAATATAACTAGTGACAATAAGATTGTTAAATTGAGAGGTACGTTGTAGTCTTCAAAGCAAATTGAGGAAATCTTGAGATATTCTTACAATAGTCTAGTATGGAGGCTAGGTTGACTACATATTTGAAAACGTGTAAGTACCTAATACTCTTCAGAGTAGGCCCATAATTCTAAACGCTCTACAATTTTAGTATTGGAACAGGCCCGGCAAGCTGTTCTGTCGTTCATAGCAACTATTATTAACCTTATATATACATACTTCATGTACCTACAAGTGTACATTGAAGTAAATTTATTCTACCTACTCTATGTTATCCAGTATCGACTTCAAAAGATTGGGTTTGGGTTATTGGCAGTATGGGGCGATCTACCATTGAACAGATTTATTTATTTATTTGTATAACACATATCTATACTTCTATATCTATACTTTATATATCTATACTAATATTATAAAGCTGAAGAGTTTGTTTGTTTGTTTGGTTGAACGCGCTAATCTTAAGAACTACTTACTGGTTCAAATTGAATAGTCCATTTATTGAGGCTATATAACATCACGCTATGAATAATACACTCGGCGTCAAAAAAATCGCACCTTTTAAAAATCATCTTTAAAAATTCTTAAACCTTATGTAGAGGATAGTGTTGGGTATCATTAGAAAGGTAACAAAAAGGAGTATCAAAAAACAATTAAATTTAACTTTCTGTTTAATTATAATTATACAAACAACATTAAAATTAATAAAATAATAAAAATCCTTAATTAAGTCCTAATTAACAACAGATAATTTACAAAGAAAAATGTACAAAAAGTGTCTTAAAATTAACTTAAAATCTAGTGTTACCCCCCCTTGCCCTGATCACGGCTTCCATACGGTCCCTCATGGACCTCACCAACTTCAGGAGCTCTTCTTGAGGGATAAGCCCCCATTCTTCAATCACCGCGTCTTGGAGCTCCTGTAGAGTCGAAGGAGCTGGATCCCGAGATCGAACCTTACGTTTAAGATGGTCCCAGAGGTGCTCTATTGGATTCAGATCCGGACTTCGCGCTGGCCACTGCATCACAGAGATTTGGGACCTCTGCAAGAAGTCGCTCACGATGCCTGCAGTGTGAGCGCGAGCGTTGTCGTGCATTAATGTGAACCCCTCGCCAAAAGATTCGGCAAAGGGGACCACATGCACTTCCAGGACCTCAGTGACATAGCGGCGAGCAGTCAGCGACCCTTGTCCGCGAGCACCTCCAGTCCGGGAGACGCAGACAAGGTCGGTTTTGCCGGCAGCAGACATACCGCCCCAGAACATGCAGGATCCGCCACCATATTCCACCGTCTCCTGGATGCAGGCTTGGGCGAAACGTTCACCCTGCCTCCGGTATACTCTTCTCCGTCGGTCGTTGCAGAAAAGACACACTCGCGTCTCGTCTGAGAAGAGAACAGCTCTCCACTGCTCAAGGGTCCAATCGACGTGGTCACGAGCAAACTGCAAGCGGGCTCGCCGATGCGCTGCAGTCAATTTTGGACCCGTAGCAGCTCTGTGGGCCGCTATCTTCTTCTCCTTCAATCTTCTTCTAACCGTAGATACGCTTACGGTGCGTCTGCGAACTGCCTGGAGCTGCTGTTGCAACTCAACAGCGTTGGAGAAACGATTTCTCAAAGAGTTCGACACAACGAACCGGTCGTCTCTTTCCGAAGTGCAGCGACGTCTACCCGAACCGTGTCTGCGGATATAGCCACCGGTCTCTATGAAGCGCTGGTACACTCTTCGAACGGAATAACGGCTCAGGTTCAGTTGCCGGGCGACATCACACTGCCGCACCCCTGATTGCAGTAGTGCAACCACTTGAGCGGCTTTATCAGCTGTGGTATCCATCAAAATCTGTGCGTGTGTCCTCTTCAACGGTTGAATAGCGAATGACCCACATTGAACCCGTGTTGACCGTTTTATACCCACAAAGGAAGCGCAACTAGCAACTCTCACGGGTAGCAAAATTTGCATCGAATTTTTGTGACACTTTATTTGTTGCATTAGGTTTTATTTGATAATGAAAAGTAATGTTTTTTATTAAGTTAATTAAGTAACCTTGTAAATAAAATCATAATTAATGCGACTGCATGTGCATATCAAGAGTAAATGACATTTGAAAGTGATTTTCTAAGAGGTGCGATTTTTTTGACGCCGAGTGTAGGAGTGGAGCAGCAATGAAAAATGTTGCAAAAACGGGAAAATGTTATTTTTGAGAGCTTTCTTTGCGTGCGCTGCGTAAACGGTGAGTAATGCAAAAATCAAAACTGTTCCCCTTTAAAAATGTCCGCGACAGCATTATGTCTAGGTTTTAAGGTTGACTCACTATAACCTTTTTTATGTGATCAAATTAGTTCTAAAATAATACATTATTTGCGAAGGTGTTTTAATAAACATTATGTTTATCCAAATAATAATATAGTTATTTATAACAGGCACTTAATTTTGATAAAATTTGCTTTTGACAGCATTTGATTTCAACGAATATGTAAGGAGTTATCATAGTTTTAAAATAACTATGCATCAAAATAATGGTCAACCACGCGCGCATTTATGTGGGCGGGAGCGGTGAGGCGGGAGGGCGCTGGCCGACTGTGTCGATAGTTAGATTGTTCGCTAATTAACGCGGTTGAAACCGCGCCACAGCTAGTAAGTAACACATATAGATGACTGTCCTGATCAACGTGTGACCTTATATTTAATTGGCGTAGATATTATATAAAAGAACGGAGTTAATTATATTTGTAAGTACACTGCGTGTCAACTACCAGGAAATCATGGGTGTCGAGGAGGTTTCGCAATATCTTGGCGGCGCACGTAGCGACCCTCGTCACGCAGCATGACGCCAGCCCCCGCGCATCCCGTCCCCGGAAAAAACTACTAACACTCCGTCAGATATTGCTTGAAGGCAAAAAACGTTAAATACGGATTTGCTATGGACCAGAATGTACTATACGACGTGCTTGATATTATTACTCGCATGTTCATAGTTTATTACCTATAACCACTTACTTTTATCATCAGTTTTGCGGTAAAAACTTTCACTTCTGTTAGATCAAATCTAAATAATACACACAGTCAAATAAGCACTCCGCTTTTTTTGAGCCAAACAATAAAACACAGACAACGCTCCAAATACGACAAATGAAATGAATCCCAATCGCGTCCTGGAATTATTAGAAGTGTTGCTAAGCAAAATGGCGTCAGTCCTCCGGGGCAGTGCTATAATAAAAATGCTGTAAACATATCGGGGGCGGCGCGCCAAATGAAAAAAAAGGACATTCCGTCAGTCGTAAACTCTTGACGTATTAATTTAAACGTCGGAAAATAAAAGATTGTACATTCTATCAATGCAAGTAATCAGGCCACTTCTTTATGAAAAAGCGAGGGTCTTCAATAGGTAATCTTGAACGGTCCGTCAAAAGATCTCTTCAGCATTCATGCTGCCCGGGTTTTTTCACAGTGAACCTATAAATAGCACGTTATACTTACCTACTTAGTTGAGGCAATAAAAATATTCTTGATTACCCTCAAATGCTTAAATAAGAGATCGTGTTACACAAGGTTTCTTTCTCTCATATATAAAAAATATTTTGAGTGCGTTTCTGATGACTTCATGATTTTACCTTCGTTGACATAATTTAATTAACATTTTCTTTTTCTTAAATAAAGGAGATTAGGACATTGATCTAATGCAGTTATGTATTGCGACCATTTGTCCCCAAGATTTAATTAACTAATTCAAAACATTACCAGTGAACGTGAAACGTGTAAGAATTGTGATGCAGTACTCTAGCATGATGCCAAGGAGTACTTAGGTATGCTATTTCTGAAATAGACCAATGGGCCTAGCACAAATAATTGTCCAATTCGTGGCGTATGACGTTTTCACAATCTAACGTTTAAGCAAGGTTTGCAAAAAGAAAAGATAATTACGATGTGTAAATTCTCTATTTAAAATCCGCAAATGAAGGAAACGTATTTTAACCTTTTTTTCTATCTAAAATGCAGATTGCGGCGAGGCGTGCAAATAAAAAAATGAGGCACCGAAATTGCCGTTCGGATTCGAGGCGACTTAAAAAATCCACAAAAGAGCGCCTCGGAACTTTTTGCAAAGAAAATAAGCGACGCCGGGCCTGGCCTGCACTGCGACATTGTTACGTGATGCTGCGACCCTGGTCGGCGACTGCTCGGCACGGGGGCGTTTATGACGTCACGTGTGTGCATTTGAACGTACGCTTACGACATTTTATTGTCAAGCTTATGCAACTAACAGAGTTCTGCAGCAGACGTTAAAAGTTTTGGTTGAAATAAACACGGGTAGATTCGTTTTCAGTGTGTCTATTGTGTTGTATTTTATTTGATGTTCCTTGTTCAATTCCTGAACATCAGCTAACTCCGGTATGGTCTATTATACTCTATTATAACTTACTGTACGAGCTAGCTACGTACAGTGCATATTTCCTTTAGCAGCACTTTTCGAGTTGACCTCATTTGCACCTTTTATTAAATTGTATTGCACAAACCAGTTCGCAATTACCTACCAAGAGCGTCGCGCGTACTCATTACCTACCATTTTACCATTTAGTCGTAGAAACTTATATTGTTTTATTTTATTCAAAATTCAAAAAATTCAAAATTCAAAATCATTTATTCAGTTTAGGCTACAAATAGCTCTTATGAACGTCATTTTAAGCCATCGGTTCGTAAGTCTATCTACTCTGGGCGGGAGATCTTGTACTGAGAAGAACCGGCAAGAAACTCAGCAAGTGTCCAGCTCTTTTCTCCCTTACAGCGTCATAAATATTGGAAAAAGCCCTATCATAAAGGACACTTTCCATCACAAATAAAAACACAAAATGTAAAGGACAATCACAACATGTAAAATAACACAAAAAATAAAAAATAACTAAATAAAATATTTAAGTCAGCAAAAACATAATTTACCAGTTTAATTTTTTACAATATCATACAGTACTAGTAAAAGTCAAAAAAAACTATAGTTAATAATAATAAAAATAAAACTAATTGTAATGTTCAATGCAACGCTATTTTGTTATCTGCAGGACACTATTTATAAGTAGTATTATGTATATGTTTTTTATTATAGCCAGGCTGTTTTATCTTCTAAATATTCTTTGACTGTATAATAACCTTTTTTTAATAAAGAAGACTTTACATGTTTTTTAAACTTATCTAAAGGTAAATCTAGTACAGTATTTGGTATTTTATTGTAATAGTGTATACCTTGCCCCAAGAAAGAACCAAGCACCTTCTGTAACCTGAACAGTGGCATTGCAAGTTTTGACTTATTTCTAGTATTAAAATTGTGTACATCACTGTGTTTAGCAAATGAATTGATATTACAACGTACAAGAACTATAAATAAATTGAGACGCCACTGTCAAGACATCAATTTCTTTAAAAAGATTTCTTAAAGAAGTTCGTGAACCTAGTCTATAGATTGTTCTTACTGCTCGTTTCTGTAAAATGAATATAGTTTCAATATCAGCCGCTGTTCCCCACAGTAAGAGGCCATACGACATGACACTATGAAAATAACTAAAGTAAACTGTTCTAGCAGTTTCAACGTCTGTTAACTGCCTTATTTTCCTAATGGCATAAGCAGCAGAACTGAGTTTGCCGGCCAATTTCGAAATGTGAGGATTCCATTGAAGTTTTGAGTCAAGGGTTATACCTAAGAAAACTGTTGAGTCTACCAAATCTAATCGATCACCGTTTATTCTTATATCAGTTGGTTCATTTTTGACATTTGGTAATTTAAAATTAATACATTTTGTTTTTTTAGCATTAAGCTGCAAATTATTAATAGTAAACCAACTGAGTACATCAGAGAGTGCTTTGTTTACATCGTCGTAATTATTCTTACACCTACTTACATTAAAAATGAGTGAAGTATCATCTGCAAATAATACGATTTCACAGAAGTTCTCTACAAAGAATGGCAAGTCATTAATATAAATCAAAAACAGAAAAGGACCAAGAATGGACCCTTGTGGAACTCCCATTTTTACATGAGAACCAGATGATTTAGTTCCATTAATATCGACAGTTTGTGTTCGAGAGCTAAGATACGACTGAATTAAATTTAGTGCGAAATCTTTGAGACCGTAGTAATTTAGCTTCATCACCAGAGTTTTGTGCTCAACGCAATCAAAAGCCTTGGACAAGTCGCAAAACACTCCAAGGGCGTTTTGAGACTTCTCCCAGGCATCAAATATATGTTTTAATAGAGCAACACCTGCATCAGTAGTAGAACGACCCTTTGTAAATCCATATTGTTTATTATGTAAAAGTTTGTTTATGTTAAAATACGACATCAACTGTTCCAATATAACTTTTTCATAAATTTTGCTTAGAGTTGGTAGTATTGAAATGGGTCGATAGTTACTGGGGTCTTCTTTGTTTCCCGATTTGAACAAAGGTATGACCTTACTAAACTTCATAAGATCGGGAAAGATACCTTTATTCACACAGTTATTAAAAATTTCAGCAAGATATGGTGCAATAGAATGTGTAATATTCTTAATTACTTTTATAGAGATGCCCCACAAATCACTTGTGTTTTTCATTTTCAGTGATTTAAATGTTTTTATAATATCCATTGAATCAATATATTTAAATTGAAAAGAAACATTACATTTTGGTACATATTTTTGGAGTAATGCTTGTGCAGCTTCTGGTGATGAATCCAAATTTGAGGTTGTCAGCACAGGTATATTTACAAAAAAATCATCAAAAATATTAGCAATATGTGAATCTGAATTGACTAAGTTGTCGTTTACTTTTAAAGTGAAAGTATTATCCCGTGGTTTAAATTTACCTGTTTCACGGTTTATAATGTCCCAAGTGGCTTTAATTTTATTGTTGGACTTTTTAATTTTTTCTTTAATATAATTAGATTTTGCTACTATACATATTTTCTTAAATATTTTCGAATAATTCTTTACATATTCCGTAAAATTAGAATTTTGGTTATATTGTTTAAGACTATATAAATCATACAATTTATTTCTACTTTTATATATACCAGTCGTGGCCCAGTCACAGAACTTAAGTTTATGAGTTATTTTGATTGTTCTTTGTGTAAACACTATTGTCTAATTACATCAGTTTTATCTTATCTTCTCTTATCATTTATCTCTACCATCGGGGCAGCCCGAACACTTACTTTTAAATTTTATATGCTATTCTTGGGATAGTAATCGTTTCATACTTTTCTTAAGGTGTTGACTTTCCTTGATTTTCATTTGAAAACTAAACTATGTCTTTTCTATTTTCCAGGTAAGTTTGGCTCTCTTCGAGATTGGCAAGTAAACAAATATTTATGCAATAAATGTACCAGAGTTGCATAAAATCCAGAATTGCAGTTCGCAGTGACGGTGGGCCCCCTGGGGCGCGAGGGTCGCGGGCGGGGCGCTCCGTAATGGCCCCCTGATTGAATCGCTGTATCTTCCTGCCTTGTCACGCCTGGTACATATCGAGTTAATTTTGTTGGCACGCTCTAACGATACCCCCATTTTCATTTTTCGATACCATGTGGCGCCATACGGCATGACATATCAGAGGTGAGATGGGAAATTACTTTCCTCCTATCGTCGTCGTGTTTTTTATACGTTTTCCATATATTAAAAAACTCAGGCAGAAAGCTTCGCTTATTAATAAATTGAAGAAAGATCTTATTGCCTTATATTACTTTTGATAGCGTTTGAAATTTTGTTCACCAATCCAATAATTAGAGAACAAAATTGACACATTTGTCGCGTTCACATTCACTGACTTAACAAAGAGTTGCTGAATGATCCGAGGGAACGCGCGTAATGTCGGTTTAATCCGACACCCGGCCGTTCGCTATCTAAATTACGCGTCGCATCAAAATACTTAGTGCTATCCCGTGACGTATTATTTATCTGGGTAATAAACCGGGCCGGGCGCGCCGGCCGGCTGCCCGTGCGTCCGGTGACGTATGTCCGGTCGTAAAGCGCCTGAATTCGCTGGATCCTTATCAGGCGGGCGGATGACGTAATTGCGCGTCCCACCACGAGACAAATACTCTTTGAGATTGCTTGGAATTGGGTGCTTTTTTATTCGGCTGAGGAAAACAAATTGGCATTTTTTTTGTCTTGAAATTTTTTTCGATGTTCTTTGAGGCGTCGCAACATTTATTTAAATTATTTAATTTATGAGGAATAATCTTTAAACACTATTTTATTTTAAAAACATTTATTTTGTTCTTTAATGTATGCTTGTTAACGTTAGGAAAAGAACCGGGAGCCTTGCTTGAGAAGCACACTTGTAAATGACAAATTTCATAATTAAAGTCCGTACTATCATCACCAGCATATAATCGTTCTAATGCTGGACTCAGGCCTCCGAACTTCTAACCTTTTCCAGCAATTATTTTTAGCGCAATTTCGAACTGTATTTTAACATAGTCTACCATTTAAAAGTTTGGCTTACTTTGGCAACTCACTCGGGAACTGTAAACCGAAGCAGCTCGGCAGGTTCATCGGAACAACACTTGTTTAAGGCGGCGGTTTCGACAAGGTGTATTAATTTATAGATGACTTTGACGAAGACTTAACTTGATATTTGAAAGGGTTTCATGTTTGAGGATAATTTTGACATTTTGTGACAGTTGCCTGACGTTGAAATGTCCGGATATTGGCAAAGAACCTGTCCAAAAGTCATCTTCAAGTTTATTTTCGTGTATTAATAAGTAAGTGTAACGTAGAGGCGGTAAAACATTACGTACTAACTACTGGATTACAAAGTAGTCAATTGGTATAATGAGCATCTTCCGTAATTTCATTATAACAGCTTATGGATTTCACGAAATATCAAATTTTCTCATTTTCCCTACCACGACATCTACACTTTTTGTAACAGTGTACCGTTTGATCATTACATTACTGTGCGATATAGGTATCGCAATACCTATTTATAATAATATTTTATTCGCAACATTTTAGCATGAAAGTATTTTAAACCCTAGGTAAGTTTATAGTAAAACTTTTGTTTATAGTTAACCGTATTTGTAGTAAAACTTTTTGTATTTTAATTAATCCTCATACCAAATAATTACCTAGCTTACCTTACCAACTTGCTTGCAGACTTTCTTCACCAGAGGCAGGCAGGTATCTGGACCAGTGGAATCATCATCATCATCATTCAGTGCCATCTTCATACTGAACATTTCAGGAGATCAGTATACAAAACTTCCCATGTAGCAAATTTTAACTAAAGATAGCAGAGTCCAGTCCATTGTTTGATCAGCAATTAGCACTTGAAAATAAAAAGTAAAAATTTACTATAGCGTTGAGGTATTTCATCTGCAAAGATGAATCTGCATAGCTATCGGTTGCAATAACCGTTGGATAGATGGCGCACTGTGCCGCTATTAGCACTCAAAAAATAAAAAAAAGCAGTGACAAATTGCGCTTACGTTAGCCTTCCCGGTAGCATAGATAGCGGTCAGTGCAGCCGCCCGGATTGCGGAAGACCCTGGTTCGATTCCTTGCTGGGTCGGGTAGGCGTTTAATTTTTTCACTGTATTTTATAAAATATTATAAATATTTAATTTAGCTTCAGTGCAGCAATTAGCACTTGAAAATAAAAAGTAAAAATATGAGTGTGTGTAAAATATTAACATTCTGTACTCCTTCTCTATATAAACTATAAGTGTGCGAAATTTCATACTCCTCCGTCCGCGCAATATTCGTAAAAAGAGGTACAAAGTAAATATAATATAATAATACAAAGTAAATAAAGTAAGTAAGTTTTGCTTCATTAGTTAATAAATAATTTAAGAAAATAATGTGATCAAAATAACCTCACGGAAACTCGAGAGTCTTAAACAAAGTGAGGCGATTGCTCACGCCTGACCAGTTGTGCCTGTTCAAAACATAGGTGCGGTCTTGTGTGGAATATTGGTCGTACCCCTGGAATGGTTCCGCCAACCTACTTTTACTACACACACATACCGCACTACTGATCCTTGAATCACTACGAATTCTCTTCCATCACTTGTAGGCCCTACCTCATCTTTGTTTTTTTTTTCAAATTGAATTGTTGCTATGCACAGGCGTAAGGGATGATCCCCGAGCTATGTGGCGATCCCCTCTCCTTATTCTGACCAGCTATGAAAAGCTCGATAGGAGCTAAGAAGACCTACCCACTAAAAAACTTATTAGCCACCCCTTCTCTACCATGAGGACATGGCTTACGAACGGTAATTAGAAGTGTTACAATCGAATTTCTATCGTTTTATTAATACTTACCAAGACGAATGTCCAAAAGAGCTTTACTTCTAATCCCTCCTCCCTTCCTCCATCTCCACCCACGTGTGCTGGTTGTCGGCGTCATCAACTTGTTACGTCCACCATGCCAACGCGAACCAGGAGAATTAGTTGTAGCACCAAATGGCTCTTTCTCCCAGCACATGTTTTCTGTCCTTTCTACAGGATGGAGTCTTTTAGTTTAACGTGTTGAAGCATTTTGCGGGTCGGCGAAGTGAGAACGGTTTCGAATCTTAACATCAAGATTCAAAGTCAAAATCGAAGTATTTATTTTTTATTGAAATTAATTTAAAAGTAAGTGCTTTTGAATCATTTGAACATTTTTTACCTACTTACCATTTAGGACTTCTATTCATTGGCATCCCTTCAATATGTTGAAAACAAAAAAGAAAGCTTGTCTCAGTTTTGAGTGCCATAATTAATATTACACATGCCATTTATTTTGCACAGTCTAAGTAATTGTTGCAGGTAGCTATGTGTTTGAGTTGGCTGCCAGCGTCCCCGGGTGATGCGCGTTGTTTTACGCTTCGCAGGCGCTTCTTCCGGGCGCGGGCGTAAAATTTTAATGCGCTACCTTGCCGGCTTACCATGGAAATGGTGACTGTTCATGATTGAGTTGCGCGGCTGAACCACTGAGCCACGTTGGGGATAACGATTCAACAATGTTATTGAACTACCATCGTCAGAGTTGCTTTTTAATTAAATAAAGCCTGTGTGAGAAAAATCAAGTTTATATTTTCCAAGTTATGTAAATTTTATATTTATCAATTATATGACAACCTCCGTAGCCGAGTGGCTTGCACGCCGGACTTTGGGCGGCGCTAACTCTGAGGTCCCGGGTTCGATTCTCGGTCGGGTCAATATCGAAAACTAATGAATGATAGTGTGTGCATAGTTTGCTTCCTAATTAATCTATTTTAGTTTATGCATGTCGTGGCAACCTCTAATTAAGACAGCGCCTTAGAATGTAACCCATTATCTGTTGTTTTATAAATGTACATGGTGTTTGTTTTGTTGGTTGTCCTTAAATAAATAAATAAACTAACTTTTTCAATATTGCGTCGGGTCTGGGTGGTTGTGGTACCGTCGTTGTTTCTGATTTCCTTAAAACGAGTGCTTTAGCTACTTACCTTGGGATCAGAACAATTGATGTTGTCTAATATTTATTTTATTTATTTATTTAAAAAAAGACAGTGTTAAAAGGAATTCACTAGCGGGATTCGAACCCGCACCCCAGGACGTGCCGGTTCAGGTGAACTACCAACTATGCTATCGTGGCTCAATCCAACTCGCCGAAATTAATCAACGCTAAGTATCTACTCTTACTCTGCAAACCAAAGGCCTATTCAATGTCGACAACCACTTTATCTACATCCGATCTTAATATTATTTACAAATACTTATTGAAAGATCAGTTAAGAATTAGGCACCCTTTTTAATTTTTTTTAAACACTGTCTTTTTTCAAATTGTAATTTGTTTGCAAAATTATATGTAACCATAATTATTTTATACTTGCCAGTATGATACAGTTAAACATCAACCGATCACTTTTAATTGATTGTTTTCTAATAAAAATACTAATAATAATATAATTATTCAATACGGCTGCGTTTGCTCGCGTGTCTGTGTCTGAACAAACTTTGTATATCTCAATAACTAATTAAGCTATGAAAACAACAAAGGAACTATTTCCATTGACAAGACAGACGGCAGAAACTTACTATTTTTCTATGTAAGTACTCTACCAGAGAGAGATTCTGACTTTGATAACCAAATTGCCCAATTACAACCGGTTACCACTTTACGTAGTCTGTGGGTCGGCTCCTACATTAACATTTAGGCCGGCTGTAAACCGCGCGCCGAGGGAGCCGGCCGGCCATATCTAGATAAATAATGTGAAGAACTCGTGAATTGTTAAAAGAGACGGAACAAAGAGGTTGTTTAGTATCTTTTAAACAATTTTAAAACTATTCATAATTTATCATCCTCGCCTACTATCAGTGCACTGCTGGACATACCAAAATGCATGCCACTGAGCCCGATCGGTGGGTGTCGCAAAGGGGGTGCAGGACTTAAAAAAATTTCGAGCAAAAACTTTTTTCACAAAAATGACAAAAACGATACCAACTGAAAAACAATCAAAAGAGAAACTAATTTTTAAAAAAAGTTGTAAATAAATGACAAAATTTTCCTATAACTCCACACATAGGTACTTACAATACAAATCTACACACGCCTGCTCTATTTCTGTAGGCGCCAGCTCCTGGCGCTCCGCCTACCCGGTAGGTATTTAACTCAAGAATACGGCCCAGTTAAACTACTGTATATTATGTATATTGTGGCTCTACTCTTCCAACTGCTGTCAGCCATTTTGCGTAGTCGCTCCAACGCGCCCCGCTCCTATCCAATCCCCTCGAAATATCTAGTAGCTAACGGGCGCACGTTTTCGTGATGACATTCCCTCTAGAGACCTCTTCTGACAGTGCATCGAACACGCGGCTTGAGGAACCCTTTAAGTTTCTCGCGGCTCCTAAAAAGTTTGATAAGGCAGTCGTAAGGCCAACAGAAAACTCTCAAAAACCATTTTAATTACAACGCGCCGCCGAAAGTGGTGTACGTTGTCATCATCATCATCATCATCATCATCTCAGCCAAAAGACGTCCACTGCTGGACAAAGGCCTCCCCCAAGGATCTCCACAACGACCGGTTTTGTGCCTCTCGCATCCAGCGGCTTCCCGCGACCTTCACCAGATCGTCGGTCCACCTTGTTGGAGGCCTGCCCACACTGCGCTTTCCGGTACGCGGTCGCCACTCCAGGACTATCCCGCCCCAGCAGCCATCAGTCCTGCGAGCAATGTGACCTGCCCACTGCCATTTGAGCTTAGCAACTCTTCGGGCGATGTCGGTTACCTTTGTTCTTCTGCGGATCTCCTCATTTCTGATTCGATCACGCAGAGAAACCCCGAGCATAGCCCTCTCCATTGCTCTTTGAGTGACCTTGAGCCTTTTTATGAGGCCCATAGTGAGCGACCACGTCTCAGTCCCGTATGTCATCACTGGCAACACACACTGGTCAAAGACTTTCGTCTTGAGACACTGCGGTATATCGGACGAGAAGATATTTCGAAGCTTACCGATGTACGTTGTAATAACTATTTATAATGATTTTTGTTACGAGTATATCCGCTGTAATTTGAAGCGAGTGCCACGTCTGGTAGCAAACGTTCGCAGGCTATGACATCTGCTTTTCACGAGGCGGGCCCTATGTCTGATAGACACATTAGTGCCATAACCATAGCTACCACCTAAAGAACAGCAGACCTTGTGATACTTCAATCAAAGCGTGTCTCGCTCGATACACGCATTCTCGTTTGATACACACGCTCCAACTGAAATTACAGACGTGTACGCTGTCAATTGAGCAATTAAGCGTTCTATTGAGCGCGAGTTGTCACGTGTGTCCTCATTCGGGGCCTATGGTTGACAAAGGTTTTACAAATACAGCCTTAAAGCTCCGAGCCCAAGAGTTGGCGAGCCATGTCCGCGGCATCTGCGTCTTACTCGGCTGTTAATGTTTGTGTTGTTGGCTGTTGGGAGTTGCGGCTGTTTGAGTTAAACCCAGCCAATGTTTGCTATGATCCATTAGAGCTGCAGCGTTCTAGTTTTCAGATCTTTCCTTGTGAAGCTACTTAGGTGCTTAAATAAGTCTTTATTGTTCGGTTGGTGGATAAGTTTTGTTTTTGTATATTTTGTGGTACAATGGTGTTGCATTGAGAGATCTTACTTGTTTGATAGATTCGTATTGAATATAATAGAACCACGAAAATTTTATTCAGTTGTTTCGTAAATCAATGACCACGGAAAAGAAACTATTTTAGATTTTTTGCAATGATTTAAGAAAAGACAATAGCACCTGTTCATACCTAAATAGCGGCCTGCATGCGACTTCGTCCGCGTAAATACCAGGTAGGTTTTACCAATTCAGTAACCTCAGCGGTCGCATAACAACTTACTAAAGTTTCGTCGCAATCTAATGATATCGATCATCACAGTTAGAGATCTTGGAGTGTGGCTAGATGGTAAGTTGAGAATGAACATACACATAGATAAAGTCTGTACCAAAGGCTTCAAAAATCTAGGGTTTGTCCTACGGAACTGCAAAAATTTCAAGTCACCCAAAACAAAAATTCTTTTATTTAACTCATTGGTGCGTAGCGGGTTGGAATACTGTAGTGTCGTCTGGAATCCGTTTTATGATATTTACAATAAAAGACTGGAAAGCATACAAAAGAGATTTTTATGGCATCTTGCCTACTCTTGTAATTTGGGCAAGTCACTTGAAAAATATGTTGAAAGACTAAATCACTTTGGTATCTTGTCACTCTCAGATCGAAGACGCTTACACGACTTATTGTTTCTGTACAAGCTGGCGAATGGCATCCTTGAGGCTCCCGAACTACTAGAAGCTCTTACCTTTTCAACTCCTTTGAAACTCCCTCGCGCTTCGAGGTACAACCTTTTTGTGAACTGCTCAAGCAAATCCAATCTCGGACATCATGCACCGGTAAACCGTCTCATCAGAGAGTTTAACAGTTTGACCAAGTCCAAAGATTTGGATCTCTTTAGGGATGGCATTCGCAAGTTTAGAAAGTCGCTTCTTTAATTATTATTTATCTCATTTTTTTGTACGTTTTGGTTGTTATTTGTAAATTTTATATTTTTTAATTGTTATTATTTTTTAAAATTCATATTGTAATTTTATTTTCTAATTTATTATTCAATTATGTAAATGTTTGCTTTTTTAACGAATGTGGTCTTCGCCTATAATTGTAATAACATTAAGCTTTTCTAAACTGTACCAAAACCATAATTGTAGTAGTTGATGTTTATTATGTTGGTGATCAATAAATAAATAAATAAATAAATAAATAAATAAATATAAAAATGCATTTATGTTTTTATGGCCAATGGTGGAAGCGCACTTCACCCGGGATCCTCAATTACTGAAGCACTGGCTATCTTATATCTCTAGCTGCCGGAACACGACAATGCTATGAACATTGCGACATATTTATATAAAATGCTGGTACTTAGCTAGCCAGGTGGACAAACAAGCGCTACCACCAACCAAATCGAGTACACAAACATGTGCCCCCCGCTGGGAATCGAACCCGAGACCTCTGGGTCTGAGGCCGGTAGTCTTAACCACTACACCACAGAGGCGGTAAATATATAAAAATATAAAAATAGAAAGTGAATAGTGTAAACGGACCTAATAAACAATCAACAAGTAGCAGGAAACAGCGGGTAATAAGCAGGCGGCGACGATGCGACGGGCGACGCGACGCGCGGGACGACTGTCGATGCCGGATTGAATCCGCCCGCGATCCGTGTTCATTCCTATTTATCCGCTAAACGATTTAGATTTAAATTCTACGCGAATTGCGACGCCGCCGCCGCGCCGCCGCGCTGGTAGGAATTTTAATTAGAAATCGTGATATTTGCATATCTCGCAGGCTGCATTACACAATACAGGAGCGAGTTGTTATATTGTCCGTTGTCATGGTAATGTTGTTAGATTGCTTCTCGATTGTGTTTGGCAGATGTGTGGGTAGTCTGTATACTACGATTGGTTCCGCTTAGATCGGTTGGCGTGAGTTTTGGATGTTCTAAGTTAAAATTTAACCGTACAAATTCTCGTTTTTGGTAACGTGATCCAATGACAAATAAAAGTCGACAGGCAGGCACCCTGATTGACCGACGACGTTTTTACTGAGATCGGCGTACTCGTGCTTATTCAAAAACGACTGTGTACTTTTCACGTTGCGTCCCGTGTATGTAATTCAACGATTTAATGCAACGCCAACACTGTTTGCTTTTTAATCGAATGAGTGGGTAAACAGGCGTTCGGTTTGGGTGGTAAGCAAACCGCTACCGCCTGTAACCGACCGTGTAATTAAATGAAAATTCACGACAATTTGGATGATTGTAATAGATTTTTTTAAAGAAATATCGTTGCAGGATCTTCTTTAAATCTAACGAGAAGCTAATTTTTATTAGTTTTGTAAGCGGAACCATGGTTTAGTTAACTTTCCACGTCAAACTTAACGTCTCGCCAGCAGAAAGTGCTCGAAGCATGCTCATTTTTGAGAACTCGAGTTTGTCGAAGAATCCAGACACAAAACTACAGACGTATACAATCTCAGACGTATACACTGCTAATGCTATTCATTTCACAATATTTTACAACTTCATTTCCTGGTTTAATAATATTTGCACTGTTGTTTAACACAGAAAACAGACAGACAGTCTACAAACGTTACTCTCGTTCACCTTCGCTGTATTTTCCTTTATAAGAGACAAATCGTATTTTTCGAAATAACAAGTTACCTCTGTAAGTGTGTGTTACTGCACGTTGCCGACCCTAAGGCCTTAGTAATAACAATTCTGTTCCCAGTAGTTTTTTGGATCTAAAACAGCTATGATAGTAGTAGCCATCAGGCACAATCTATGCCACTGCGCACCGGTTCGATATTGATACTTTCAGAGATCATAATAACTGTATTTACAGTAGTATAGTCACTACTATATATATAGTACTCTGTACTGTATGACATTGTGGAAATTGAAACTTTTACTTGATGTAAATTTGTTAACTTAGATTTTTTATTTTGGTTTTTTGTACATGTTGTGGTTGTCTTCTATATTTTTTGTGTTTATTTGTAATGGAAAGTGTCCTGCTATGATAGGGCATTTCCAATATTTTTGACGCTGTAAGGGAGAAAAGAGCTGGACACTTGCTGAGTTTCTTGCCAGTTCTTCTCAGTACAAGATCTCCCGCCCAGAGTAGATAGACTTACGAACCGATGTCATAGTGACATTCACAAGAGCTACTTGTAGCTTAAACTGAATAAATGATTTTGAATAGATTTTTTTGAATTTAACATTATTTACCTTAAGCTCTAAATATCATATCAACGTTCTTAAGAAAACAATGATGGAGGACTTATTTTAAATTTTGATCCTCGTTATATCGACATACGTTTATATCGATATATTGGGCGGCGATCTCCGAATCACACTTAAATTTCATCCCGTCAGTGGCGCAACTTCAATGAAAGGGTAAGGTAAATCAATTTGAGTAGCTCGGGGTCCTAAATTCGATTCCGGCCGGAGGCGCCGGCTCGCTATCGGAAACCTCGGGTTATACAGCATTATAGCTTCCATCGACACGTCGCAAATTTGATAAGAGCCGGAGCGAATTTTTCATAGCTCAGTGACGTTTGATGTGGTATTTACAGAGCGGAAAATTAGATTTTTTGATTTGGTAAATTTTGGTCTACATTCGTTGATAAATTGGAAACTAAATATGTTGGTGACAAAATAATTTTCATTAAGTATGTGTTAAAATACGAGAATGTCAAAATGTAATATTTTTGTTTTCATTATATTGTATAATAGTTTTAATACAACTTTTATATGGCCTAAGAAAAGCAAATAAGCTTGTCATATTTCTAGTTTCCTAATAAATCACATGGTATTGGGTGATTCATATATTTGCTTGAAAGGAACAAAATAATACCTGCGTAAATAATGAGGCAACGTACCCGTAAAGGGCAACAAAAGAAATACGCAAATCTCCATCGCGTTCAGAGGTCCATTGTACTAGAGGCACAGCAACTTGAAGGAGCTCGACAAAGGGCACCGAGTCAGTTGGCCCTACATGCGATACAAAAGGAGGTCGAACACCTATTCAAATTAAATGAGTCGAGTGGTCGCTGTCGTGTTATTACACGCCCTGGAATCTGTGGCTCGTACATACATTAATGTCATTGTAGTTTTCAGCTCTTACTGAATCATGTTGTCCTGGTACCAAAAATATTATCAGATAAACCCTGGATACATTTATTATGTCCCCCTGCTCATTCATCAATAAAGCCGAATTTAGCTGTTGTTCAGTAGGCTAAAACGTATTTTTTTAGTTGAATTACGTAATAGTACATATACTTGCAATGCAATGTGGCAAAGAGATGTGAGAGAAATTTACGACTCCTGTCACTTATCTGAGAAATGGGAAGTGGACTATTATATGTCCATAGGGCTCCCTTAAGTCTTAAGAGATTGACGAAGAACCTGTGTCCGTTCTGTCCTGGCGTGAGGTAGGTTGGGTTAGTTTGAAGCTTGGGCAGAGGAGCAGAGCTTGGTGCGGCACTCCTTGCATAACCTGTCTGTTGGTAGTGAGTGAAAAAAATTGCCACAATATTGTAGGGTTTGTCCTACCATGCAATATGTATTCTTCGTCCACAGTCTTGTTGATGGTCACCCGTGTGGTGCCGGAGATAAAGAATTGCACCACCCCATCTCAACCCGTGGGTGTCGTAAAAGGCGACTAAGGGACCATTCCAGAGGATGGGCAGCAGCATCTCTCTGAGGTTACCTTCAACCTACTGCGATCGCCAACCCGCCTGCCAAGCGTGGCGATTATGGCAAATACCCCCCCATGACATGCACAACAGCAAAAACCGGCCCCTAGTCCCCGGCGGCCCCGCTCGCCCTAGCTACGGTAGCGGCCAAGGCAGCGACGGGGCAGGGGGTGCTAAGAATCTCCGGCAGAGACCTGGCTACCGCCAACAACGAACTCTGGCCCTGGCAACATTTAACACGCGCACATTACGGACTGACGAGAAGATTCACGAACTGGAGGAAGAATTGAGCAAGATACGGTGGGACATAGTTGGATTATCTGAAGTCCGAAGAGAGGGGGAGGACTCGATAATCCTCAAGTCCGGTAACTTGCTCTATTTCCGGGAGGGCGAACAACTGTCCCAAGGTGGTGTCGGGTTCATCGTCCACAAGTCCCTCGTGAACAACGTTGTCGAGACCGGGAGTGTGTCGCCTAGGGTAGCGTACCTTATACTCAGAATAACCAAACGGTATTCGTTGAAGGTCATACAGGTTTATGCTCCTACTACGACACACCCTGACGATGAGGTGGAAGCTACGTATGAGGACATCTCTAGAGCCATACAAGCCTCCAAAACTCATTACACCGTTCTCATGGGAGACTTTAACGCAAAACTGGGCAAACGAAGCGGCGATGAGATGAGAGTGGGACGACTTGGGGTTGGTAATCGGAACTCCCGGGGCCAACTGCTGGCGGACTTTCTTGAGAGGGAGGGCCTCTTTATGATGAACTCCTTTTTCAGGAAAGCTGAACACCGCAAGTGGACCTGGATGAGTCCCGATGGTGCAACCAAAAACGAGATTGACTTTATCATGTCGACAAGGAAGCAAATATTCAATGATGTCACTGTGATCAATGCGTTTAAAACTGGCAGCGATCACCGGTTGGTAAGAGGCACATTGAATATCAACGTTAAGCTGGAAAGACGTCGATTGGTAAGGTCTACGCTTCGTCCTGCACCCATCCAAATCAAAAACCCCGAAAGCTTTCAGCTCGAATTGCAGAATCGCTTCGAGCGCCTAAATGATTGCGAAAATGTTGGCGAATACAGCAACAGGTTTGTGGAAACTGTCCAAACGGTTGGGTCCAAGTTCTTTAAAACCCACCGTGCAAAAGGAACCAAAAAGTTCTCAGACCATACTCTCAAACTAATGGAAGAGCGGCGCGCAATGGTTCTGCTTTCCTCAGGTGATGCGTCTCAGTTTCGGCGGCTAAATAGGCAGATCTCGAAGTCTATGACTCGCGACACGCGCCAATTTAATACTAACCGTATTAAAGAGGCCATTGAGCGGAACAAAGGCTCAAAAGTGTTCGCAAGAGATCTGGGTATTGGGCAGTGCCAACTGACGACGCTGAAAACCGATGACGGCAGAACTATCACGACCAGGTCCGATGTTATGGGAGAGGTCGAGAAGTTCTATGGACAGCTTTACACATCCACACGGCCATCTGTACGCTTAGCTAGAGACCCTAGAGCTAAGTTAACCCGGCACTATACCGAAGACATCCCGGACATCAGCCTATACGAGATTAGTATGGCTCTCAAACAGCTCAAAAACGGCAGGGCACCAGGTGCTGACGGAATTACGGCCGAGCTTCTGAAAGCAGGCAGAAGACCGGTACTCGTAGCTCTTCAGAAGCTATTTAATTCCGTCGTACTAGGGGGCAGAACGCCAGAGACGTGGCACGAAGGTATGGTGGTACTGATTTTCAAAAAGGGCGATAAAACCCTGCTGAAGAACTACAGGCCCATCTCACTTCTAAGCCACGTCTACAAGCTGTTTTCGAGAGTCATAACGAATCGTCTCGCACGCAGGTTTGATGACTTCCAGCCTATCGAACAAGCCGGTTTCCGAAAAGGCTTCAGCACCATAGACCACATACATACGCTGCGGCAGGTTATACAGAAGACCGAAGAGTATAACCAGCCTCTTTGCTTAGCGTTTGTGGACTATGAAAAAGCCTTCGATTCGATTGAGACATGGGCCGTGCTACAGTCTCTCCAGCGGTGCCAAATTGACTATCGGTACATCGAGGTGTTGAGGTGTTTGTATGAAAGCGCCACTATGTCAGTCCGTCTTCAGGACCAGAGCTCGAAACCTATACAGTTGCAGCGAGGAGTGAGACAGGGAGATGTGATTTCTCCGAAACTGTTCACTGCTGCACTGGAAGATGTTTTCAAGCTTCTGGACTGGAAAGGACTCGGCATCAACGTCAACGGCGTATACATCACTCACCTTCGGTTTGCTGACGATATAGTGGTCATGGCTGAGACCCTGGAAGACCTCGGCGCAATGCTCGGTGACCTCAACAGAGTCTCTCAACAAGTGGGTCTTAAAATGAACATGGAGAAGACGAAAGTTATGTCGAACTCACGTGTCGTACCCACTCCTCTGAAGGTTGGGGACTCTGCCCTTGAAGTTGTGGACAATTATGTTTACCTGGGACAAACGGTCCAGCTAGGTAGGTCCAACTTCAGCAAAGAGGTCAATCGTCGAATCCAATTAGGCTGGGCAGCGTTCGGTAAGCTACGAAATATCTTCTCGTCCGATATACCGCAGTGTCTCAAGACGAAAGTCTTTGACCAGTGTGTGTTGCCAGTGATGACATACGGGACTGAGACGTGGTCGCTCACTATGGGCCTCATAGAAAGGCTCAAGGTCACTCAAAGAGCAATGGAGAGGGCTATGCTCGGGGTTTCTCTGCGTGATCGAATCAGAAATGAGGAGATCCGCAGAAGAACAAAGGTAACCGACATCGCCCGAAGAGTTGCTAAGCTCAAGTGGCAGTGGGAAGAACTACCACTAACTATTGCTCGCAGGACTGATGGCCGCTGGGGCGGGATAGTCCTGGAGTGGCGACCGCGTACCGGAAAGCGCAGTGTGGGCAGGCCTCCAACAAGGTGGACCGACGATCTGGTGAAGGTCGCGGGAAGCCGCTGGATGCAAGCAGCACAAAACCGGTCGTTGTGGAGATCCTTGGGGGAGGCCTTTGTCCAGCAGTGGACATCTTTTGGCTGAGATGATGATGATGATGATGAGTCTTGTTGACAAATATCAATGTCAATTTGAAATGCCAGAGTTTTACTAGCTGTATGTTCTAGGTATGTATGATGAACCTCATTGTTGTTCTTGAGAACCCAATCAAGCGAGAAAACAGTTCTTACGTAATAGTAGTTATTAGCGCCAGGTTTTCCGTGGGTGGTGATTATTATTCCGCTCTCGTGTCAACACCCCTCGCTCGTGCCAGCTCAAAGGTGGTTTTTGAATTTTGTTAAATCGATTTGACGCCATACCAAACCAAAGTATTCCATATAACTTATAGGGATAGAGATGACATTTGAACTTATTGAGACTTCTGAGTCTGACTCTATTTAGCAAGCCAAGTTGAAAAATTCTCAGGAATTCCTTCGTCCAGCAGTGGACTGCAATTGGGTGGATGGGTGGCTTCAATTATTGATTCATCCTGCGGCGAGCTTTTGTTTATGCTGGGAAAGTTTTGTGTAAAGGCCTCACTTAATAATTTCGATTGCTAAGTTGCTTGTGATTCTTCGTAGTCTACAGTTACTAGTTTTTTTTAGTATGAATTAGTTTGGTTTATGTCAGCCGTTCACTGATATACATACCTACTTTATCCATAACATGATTTCATAAATGATCTAATATAAGGACACGAAGTTTCTTATGAACAATTGTATACATACATATACGTGAAAGTTACTTACTTGTGCTGAGAAAAATAGTCTTTCAAGATGAGAAAATATTTAAACTCAAAAATATCATGAATGTGTTTTTGGCATAAAATTACTTTCACAATGGAGTAATTTAACAGAAGAATTGCTTATTTTTTTTAGTACTCTAAAATGTGTTTCAATTAATGTGAACCGTTTTCGCGTAATTTAACGCAAACAATGACGTTTTGTGCTAAAAGAAATTCAAATTATAAAACACAAGAGATCGTTCCCTTTGTTTTTGATCCAAGTAACCTCAACGAATGGAATCGGGGGCAGTCTTCTGGGACTGATTCAAAAGGAGTTATCGTGCTACAATTTTTCGTACACTTGACTTCAGATGACTGCCGAAGGAATATTCCTGCCCTTAACGCTCCGCTGGGCGGATCATACGCAAAAAAGGTCTTGTGCGAGTAACGACGTTTAAAGCGATTTCAAACTTTCTTATTGCATTAAGATCAATTGTACCGACCGATACACCCGTGACCACATCTCATATTATGCAATCGAAGTTGTAGGCAGGTTATACAATGTTATTTTCTGCGTGAGGCATATAACTGAAGATAAGACAAACAGTTTTTTTTATTGGTAAGTAGATTTTAAGTTACGTGATAAAATAGTGATAGAACTAGGTAAGTATTCATCAGAAATGTTGATTATACCTAGAAATGTTGTGTTATGACATTTGCACCCGAACCTTGAATGTCGATATAGGTAGGTACTAATGTATAAGTTTATCTGTTATCTAGTATCCATAACTAGAGCTTGCTCAGTTTATGATAGGTAGTTAGCAATTGTTTATTTATTTTGAGATATCAATATATCGACCTTTAATGTTACGATCTTATTTTATACGACTATTAACACCTCGCTTGTAAAACTTCTTGATCAACAAAAATGCCACTCAACAAAATGCTATTTTGAAACCTTAACTGTGTTTTATCTAAACGAGAGATCGCCAGTGCAGATGTTCCTTTAAAAAAAAGATTTTTCTATCACATTGGATTGGTAAATCGCATTCGCCGTCGCCAGCTCCGGGGAGTCGCTGGGCTGAAGCTAATTTGAAAGAAACAGCCCACCGGAATACAGCCATCCGACTTTCCCTAATACGTGATGGCATTGAATTTATAACGACTCGTTGGTACTTTGGTACGCGATGTTTTATCTTTGATAGAGGGGAAATTGTGTTACGAGAGACACTTTCTTTTTAAATACATGCGTTAGTATTTATACTTTTATTAAGTGTTATTATTATTATTATAAATATTTCAAAAAGCTCTTAATTGCTTAGTGGTGGATAGTAAGTAGGTATTGACGGACGATGGACCAACTAATCGACGTGATTATATATATATATATATATATATATATATATATATATATATATATTATATATTGCTCTGATTAACAAGAACAGTAAAAACTACGAAACCTATGAAGTAAAATAAATAAAATATTAGAGTTGTTGAGAATGTTGTTTGTACTTTATACACAATCAGACGTCAAAATCGTCAAATGTCATTTTAAACACGTGTCTTGCTCAAACACACAAAATTACTCATTAATCTGTCTCGCTTACGCACACTCGGCGTGAAGTTAGTAGGTACAGTACCTACAGTGCCAGTGGTGTCAGCACAAAATAAAAACGTTAGTAACTATTTGACGTTTATTCGAGGATTAAAAAAAAATGATTTTTATTCGACGAATAAAGTACTGGATAAGTGAATTCTGTATATAGTGTTTATCGGAGTATTAAAAAATCGGCCTAAAGGTGATAAAATTTCGATCACTGGACAACCACTAGCATACATAATTATATAACGGTTTCAGAGCTCGAGAGTGCCATAGAATACTTTAATTTTTTTATTTATTTATCACACTAATAGTAAATTATAAATGCGAAAGTTTGTGTGTATGTGTGTGTGTATATTTGTTGCTTCTTCACGCTGCAACGGTTGGATGGACTTCGATAAAATTCGGCATACAGATAGTTTATAACCTGGAATTATACATATAAGATACTTTTTATCCCGATATTCCCACGGGAACGGGAACCACGCGGGTGAAACTGCGGCGGCCGCTAGTTTATTCATAAACAAGACATTACATATGTTTTACAAAAAGGTACAGCATAAACTAATTTAAGTTTTTCCGCGTTGGCCCACTCGCGACTTCGTCCGCTTGTAAAGACCCGAACCCCATGATGGAGCCCTATTATAGCGCCACCTACCGGGTCCAATTGTAAATCTAAACCATTCTCAAATCCACTTGAACACACACAAAAAATTTCATCCAAATCGGTTCAGCGGTTTAGAAGGAGTTCAGTGACATACTCACGCACAGATGATTTACATATTATAAAAGATTAGACTCGGCACAGTGTCTTGCAATTATTCAAATACAATGACAATAATACTTTGAAGTGTGTAGGTACTAATACAATTTTCTTATATTGTTATTGATGAATGAGTTGGTTAGTGTAGGTAGACGTCTGATTTATTTATCTATTGATAAATCAAGTCAATTATAATAATGTTTTTAGGGAATAGAAAATAATAATTATAGGTGCACGAGATAAAGACCTTTGTTGCCTCTGTGACAAGACTAAAATTCAGGCGGGCAAAACCGCGGACGTAGGCTAGTTGTAGACAAATTACGGCTATATACCAAATATAACAGAGGTAAAATAATTATTCATAAGATGTATACGATGTAAGGCCCAACACAATAGCCCCAGGTAGAATAACACAAAAGTCTAATATTCGTACGTGAATAATTTTGATAAGTCAAATACAAATATGTATTACCTTTATCGTCTCCCACGTCGCGTCGCGCGGCCGCACACAGCTCAGTCACTGAATAAGGAGATTGGAGAAGGTTAAGCATCATACAAGAGCAACAACCCATAGACCACCTCTCACGAAGGCGGCATCTCGCAACAACTGCGCAAGAACAGCACAGTGGTCCCGGTTCCTAAGAAGGCCACAGGGTCATAGGGGTTGCAGGTCGGATTAAAAAAGAAAGAAAAACTTTTTTAAATGTTTATATAATTTTTAACGCAAATTTTGTTGCGAACAAATTACAAAAACACAAATGTTGAAAAAATTTCCACGAGCAGTGTTTGAACCTGCACCCTTCTGACATACCGGGTCAGGTGCTCTTCCAATTGAGCTATCGTGGTTCTAACCAGCCCGCCGAAATTATTCAACACTATTTACTTTTTACTTTGAAAGCCAAAGGCGCCCATTCAATGTTAACAACTACCGTCATTAACATCCGATCATAATATTTTTACAAATACTAAAGATCAGTTAAGAAGTAGGTAAGCTTATTTACCTTATAAATGATAGTTTTGATGTTCTAAGGGTGGTATGAAAAGTAATTTTTTTTTTTTTTTAAAGTTAGATATATTCTCAATCAAAAAGCATTCATCCATGCTAAAAAATACGTGGGTAAGTAGGTGACAATAAGATTAGATAGATTGTGTATCCTGTAACGATAAATGACATCAAAATTTGACCTTCGACATTTCAGCCCTTACGACCTATGGCGGGCCCACTGTGGACTGGTTCGAAATGGTCCGTGATTCTGTGTCCGTGAGAAGGTATACGTGTGCGTTGCGCGAGCGCGGTATGAAATTTAAAAAAAAAACTTATTTTATTTTATTGAAAATAAACTTTTAAAAGTGTTTTTGATGGTCAATTCAAAGCCATGACTTCGTAAACCTTACGGTGGAGAACTTTGTACCGATAAGAAGCCGCAAGAAACTTGGCAAGGGCTGTTTCTTTCTACTGTAATGTTACATGTGTTACGCTTACCTTCTGCGGCGCCCTTATGCAGTGGTTCTGTGATCATCCCGTCCCACCTGTAGTTAGGAGTACATGTATTTTATTGTCTCGTTATCGGAGTATTGATTCTTATTTGCAGTAGATAATTAAACACCTCCAGCCTGCCTTTAATGAGGTTCGTAACGATTTTGGTTTTGCTTTGATCTCGAGTTTGTATCAAACTAATTCAATATTTACCTCTGTACATTATACCTATTCACCTCTTTGATGAATTGATATTAGGTAGTCATTCGATTCGATAGTAGATTACTTGGGAAGTTGGAATTGCGTATAAGAAAAGGGGTTTATCCTAACAAGCTTGCAGAGAAAGGTACGGCTTTGAGCCAACCGAATTATGCGTTAGCCTCTCTTACTTAGAAAGTTACGATATTTTTACGCTTTTGTATAAATATACAAAAGCCTGTGCCAGTCAAGGCCCAATATGACAAGTCTAATTATTAATGAAACAAGTTTTTTTTGCCATGTCTACCAAATAAATAAATCTCTTATCTAAAAATATAAGTCATGATTCATTTATGACATTGTACGAGTAAAATCGTACATTTAGACCACGACAAGCACGTTGTGTTTTATCAGTTACCATAAAGTGGACTGGACTTAGTTATCGCCAGTTAAAACAAGCTATATGGGATCGCAGAAAATGTATACTGTATGCATATCTCCAAACTTCAGTATGAAGATGGCACTGAATGACGATGATGATGATATCTAGTTCGAGCACTCATAGCATCTATAAATAGTTAAGTAACCCTAGCTCTTTGCATGGTCCTTCGAGCCGGATTTTCGAGCGTTTTTTTGTACCTAATTAACTATAAGTAATTAGTTTGTGGAGATCACATAAGGCCGGCCTATTACCTGTATCGCATCGCCGGAGCACCACCATACTCCCATGAGCCCGCAGCAAATATATTTAGTAAACATATTTTCCCTAAGGCAAGTTTACTTAGGACCGAGCTTCGCTAAATTAAGCAAAAGTTGGTCAGAACAAAAACAAGAATTTGATTAGCATATAAACCAATTGAAGTCCTTGATTACGGACTGCAAATGAAATTGTGATTGGTTATGTAAATAGGGGGCAGTGCCTGCTCGGTGAGGAACACAATTATAATAATTAAAATATTTGAGCGCTTCTTCCACTATAGAAACTTTTCCGTCTGGAGTTGACCCAAATGAATTTTCAATTGTTCCAGCCATTGTTTGTGTCTACTGAGTTTCATTGCCAACCTAGATCTAGTTAACGGGGTGCCTAGTCTGAGCTTTATATACCTACTATGCAATCACGTTAACACGTTAACAATAGCGACAATTTGTATGGGAATTCAACTGTCCTCGTTTGTCACCGGAGGCCATACAATTTCTCAATTACGTTTACGTTATCGAAGAGTACGTTAAACGCCTAGACAAGTGACATAACGCTAGTAGAATAGAAATGGAATAAAATGATAAACGAATCTATGGTTTTGACATGCGCCAATCAACCGTCACTATAGCTTATACGTGTCTTTGGCTTATGTCAGTTCCATACGATAAATCATGCTATTCTATTTTTATTCTATTAGAGTAATGTTCTTGTCTAGGTCCTCAGATCTGTAAGAATTGTAGGTATCGAAATAATTACTTTCGTAAGTGCTTGCCGTGCTACTTGGAATCTCCGATCTCCATCTATGGCACAGTAACCGCTCGGTGAGGCCATTACCGAACGCAACATAATTCCTTATACGTTAAACCATAATACGTTGTCCGGGATGCGGGATACAGTGAATGTGAAATTGTGTGCCATATTTATTGCCATTAAGTATAATTTCTTCCGAATAAGTTTACCTAAATATATGCGTCCGCCATGCCAACTCGCGCCGCGTTCCCGGTTGGCGTTTTTATCAGCTCCCTCACATTATTTGCAAACTTGTGCCCGAACCCGTGACGTCACAGCTGACTGGGAAGCGGGGACGTCAAGATTGTTCGCTCCAATAAATTTTATCTTTTTAAACACATTGCTTTAGCACTTTTCTTTCCTTTCCTTAACCGCGCGAGTGGAGAATTTAATCATCTATTTTATTATGTATGTAAGCAGACTAGAACCTCAGAAGTCTAATTCTTGACCTTTTTAAAACTAGCGATGCGTCTGTCGGTGAGCCAGATGGTTCTGGAAGGTTAAATAATGGACTATTAAAACGAATGAGTATCTTTCTTCTTTTGTTATAAAAGTGCATCACAGTTTTAGTAAGTAAGTAAGTCTTTTTATCTACACTAATGTTGTAACATTCTACTTATGTTTCCAATACTTGACTTATAATTACTACTGTTATAGCGCAGACAACAAAACACTCAATTTAAGCAATTTCACATGATGGTATAATATCCACATCGATATCGTAAAATCTCATTATAACATCAATAAAACGCGACCAATTAACCTGGCGAGCCTTATGTCAAAATCCTCATACAAGTTGTATAAAATTTTGATATTAGGCTGGCTTTTGAAAACAGTTGGGTTATACGTGAAAACTTCGTCGAAACTACTAAACTTACATACACAAAACTCTTTGGTAAGATCTTGTGCCAATTAAATAAAAAAAGAACAGCGCGCGCTCGCTCCTGATTGGCCCTGCGCGCGCAGCTGCGCTCTCATTGGTTAGATTTTAATGGCGGCAAGTTCACTGTGACAATACACGTACGCGTGAATTTAATGTTTCGCAATGTGTTTTGTTTCTAAAATACAAATTAAAAGTTAAAAATGGACAGCGACGATGATATTTGTACGCCTCCGGATATTCTAGAATTGGCAACAAAAGTAACTCACAATCTTTTGCCAGAAAAATCTAGAAAATTATGTGAAAAAGAATATAATAACTTTTTGGCATGGAAGATGGAAAAGAAAACTACATCATTTTCTGAAAATGTCATTCTTGTGTATCTCAAAGACCTCTCCGACAAATTCAAGCCATCTTCTATGTGGGCTAAATATTCTATGCTCAAGTCCACATTGAGTATCTACAACAATATTGATATCACGAAGTATTCAAAAGTCATAGCGTTCCTGAAACGCAGTTCAGAAGGACACAAGGAAAAAAAGTCCTTGACGTTTACATCAGGTCAAATAAAGATGTTCCTGAAAGATTCACCAGATATTTTGTATCTTTTTGAAAAGGTAAGTGTATTTTAGTTCTGTTATTTAATCTACCTAGTACTTACGTACTACACACGCAAGTTATCTAGACACTCCGTTTAAGCGCTTTGTGTATAAATTAGGTAGTAGGTACCTACACTTTACTACTTCAAAAATCATAGTTTTTGCCTTGGCTATGTACCTCAAGCTTATTATATCGTTTATTGTTACAGGTTGCACTAATCTTCGGCATAATGGGGGCATGCCGAAGGCAAGAGCTATACATCATCCAGTTCGATGAAGTCTCTAACATAGACGACAGTACAATCATGGTGAAAGTTTCGAAAACAAAAACGAAAATAGATCGTTCTTTCGTTGTGACAGGCAACTGCTATGCCGTATGTAAAAAATACATGGAACTTCGACCCACCCCCTGTCGAAACCCTGCCTTTTTCTTGAGCTATAGATCGGGGAAGTGCGTCGATCAAAGAACTGGTATTAATAAATTTGGTGCTCTGGGAAAAACTATCGCAAGTTTTTTGAATCTGCCTAACCCAGCGTTGTACACGGGGCATTGCTTCCGGCGCACCTCGGCGACCCTTCTCATAGATAGCGGTGGTGATTTGACCGCACTGAAACGACACGGGGGGTGGAAGTCTTCTACTGTGGCTGAAAGCTATATTGATGAGTCTTTAATGAATAAAATTCAAGTCTCAAATACGATCTTGAACAGTATAGAAAACAAGACGAATGAAGTAATTATAAATATTCCAACTCCGTCTACGAGCTCTACTGCTTGCCCCGCGACCGCTACAGCTGCTGGATCAATAATTAACATTAACTTTCAAAATTGTACCATCCAAAATTTGAACAATTATTATAAATAAACTATTGTCAGCTTTTACTCTTGTTGTTTGACTAATTGCATTAGTGAAGATAAAGTAGTGTATGCAACTGCATATAACACGGGTACTAAAACACTCGTTACTATTAAACTCACACTCGTGTTTTAATACCCTTCATTATATGACAGTTGCATAAACTACTATTTTATCATTGTTGTATTGTTATATAATATAGTTTTCTGATGTTTTTTTATTATCTAAGTTTTATCTGCCCTATTGTTGTTAGCAGTAAGTCAGCTGTCAGTCTTCCTATCTATCTATATCAAAAAATTAAATATTGTTCGTTAGGAAGCACATCACTTAAGAACGGCTGAACAAATTTGGATGAAATTTTGCATATGACCATGACCTAGCTAGACCATGCGGCTTTACATCATCCTGATAACAGGTTCGTGTGGGATAGTGTAGTAGTCCCTGCAAACAAAGTCGCGGGCAACAGCTATAGTAAATAGATAAATAAGGGTAGTCAGAAACTGGGTCTGTATGTAGAATAAATAATACTAGTTAGCTAACAGGCTAGCTAGCCAAAATGTTGGACTCTGTAAGCGTCTAATATTACATTGGGAAAAAGAAAGGCATGAGGATACAGGCCAGGGTTAAACGACCAATTTACACAACTGCTCCACACATAGGTTTGGGAATATCGTGGAGTTCTACAAGATTAGGAACAATGTTCTGCACGAGATCGGGGTTAAGCAATTCCCACACTAAACACTGGAAACTATAAAAATATATATAGCCATTTATTTTTCATTCAACGAAGCTAGCTTACAGTGATATGCGCTTAAATACCTTTATAAAAACTCACACTAGGCCTGTATAAAATTTTTGTTAAAGTAAAAAATCAGTAAAGTCTTAGCCATTAAGGACTATATGTCTAAAGTTTTCCTTTGGGAGCTCGTATATTTAATTTTAAAACAAGATTCACGGAATAAGTAAGAGAATTACGTACAGAAGGCCAACTCTTGTATGCCATGGATCAGATGATCTAAAATGGCTACTAGGACACTTTTTAAACTATGGTTACAATTGATTGTGCTGTGGCAATATCATTACAAAATGTATCATTGTATGAATTGAATTGAAATTAAATTAATGAAAGAATGAAAATTAGAGAAATTGCTAAGTATCCAAAATTAATTGTTTTCAGTAGAAATGCTTTGTGGTCTTTTGACTCCACCTGTTTGAAATTGAGGTTAGTATTTTCATATTGTCATTCCTAATCACCAATGGAGTCTTAAAAAAATGACTGACAAAATTATTTCCTTAGAATGTATCGTGACTTGTGTGTTACTTTCAGAGCTAACACCGTTTTTTAATTAACATTTAACATTAATGTAAAGTGTGTAATAACACTCAAAAGGGCCGGAACGGTGGGTTCTCCTTATCTTTATCTTTCTTTCAAAAGCATCCAGTAGCGTGGCGCTGGGTGTATTTAAAAGAAAGATAACGATTCTTTTGAAGCTGACTTCCAAACTTGTTGAAAGTTAAAAGCGATTAAAGATTCATTTTTTAATACAAAACATTGTATGTAGATATTTATCGTTGTCAATATGTCCCACAAGGGGCATAGGGGAATAGGCAGCATCCAAAGAAGTTATTAGTAATAAATAAATAAATTATTAAATGTACTTATTTGTTGAGGTGTTTACAGTGTTTTGTTTATATCATCACCTTCTCACTGCTGGGACACGAGCCGTCCCCCCTATGGATGGATATAGGGACAACGGGCCATAAACTACTACGCGGTGCAGATTCTTGGTTGTTAACGACTGCTAATGCAGCCGGGACCAGCAGCTTTTCTTGTCTTCCGTAGCACCAAGGAGCTCGAGATGACAAATTGGTGACCCATCCGAACACCGGCCTTTGCGGAAGTTGCTTAACCTTAATAATAGCAGTGTAAGCATAAACTAAGTATAAGCATAAACCAAGCTTATTCGTAGTTTATTTGAGAGTAAGTCTTTAAAAGCACACACAAGTTCGAGTCTTCGTGATTCGTATGCTTCTGCAGTGGTTCTTAGCGCCTTCCTTATCTCGGGACATACTTAGTGAACATTATTTTCCTACTTTTCCCCCCATTTAAAATTCAAGAATATATTCCCGAATGTACCCGAACAGGTGCCGGGAACAACCTGAGAGCGCTCTTAACTCGCTGAATAAGTTAAGTGCAGTTTAAGTCATATTTATAGGGTACCTACATTTACTTACTCGCTCGTTTACCGGGTTTTTAAAGGCAATTTCAAGTATGTTACGTTGAAATAGTTTAAAAAGCTCGATATGATAAATAAGCATGGTACAGTCAAGAGCATTACATGTAAACAATGTAACTCTTAATACAATGGAATAAAAGTTACAAGTGTATAGGTACGAATGCATGTTAATGCTCGCAACACATAGTGATTTATTATGCCTGCGCATCAGACTGCCACAAACTGTCAAATGTCCTCTATAGTCTTTGAACTTTATTTAAGTAAGTGTATGTATGGCATATGGTTGTTGAACATTTATTGAAGAAATTAATTTACAGTTTTAGCTAGGTTGATGTGCACGCGTCTTTACATTGTGCACAACTGCACAGCATACAATACATACGAGTCGAGTGGTGAGTGAACATTATTTTAAAAACTAGCGGCCGCTCGCGGTTTCACTCGCGTGGTTCCCGTTCCCGTGGGAATATCGGGAGAAAAACTATCTTATGTGTTAATCCAGGTTAGAAAGTATCTGTATGCCGAATTTTATCCAAATCCATTCAGTAGTTTTTACGTGAAAGAGTCACAAACATCCATCCATACTTACAAACTTTCGCGTTTATAATATTAGTTGGATAAATAATATAAACAGGAATAAATATTGTTTTCAATGCGCACTTTTTTCTTTTTTTTGTCGCACCACTTGATAAACTTATTTTCTTCTTCCTACAATGGGATCCTTTAAACGAGGTGTGAGGAAACATCTTGCGGGTACGGGAATTGAACGCAGGTCCCCCGGATATCCGGCCGAGCGCTATGCCATTGAGGCGTTAATCAACATTAATATTCATTATCTAGCTCTGTTAAATAGAGCTTTGAGCAGAGGTTTTATTTGCTGGCCTGTCGTTTCTACGGCGGGCGGTTACTCCTATCGCGCGCCATTTGTACTTTAATGAGCGTAATTTGTTTCTTTTTCACTTTGATATATGTGGAAGGGATCGTATTTATATGTTAATTAGGTTTGTTATTATTATGATTGTTTATTACAAACATTTATTTCAGTAAAACATTTTTGGCTTTTTAGTGTTAAAAACCCTGATGGTATTCGTTTATGACGTGAATGTCAAAGTGACTGATTTATGATAAAAGGAATTTTATTTACATATTAGTGGGCCTTTCAAGTATAGTTTAGAACTTTGGATCATTCTCGGACCAATAATTAACATTAACATTCAAATATTATTCGTTGCAGCAGTATGGAATCATGCATGAAAGACACGTAGTGATTTCGACAATCGCCCGTTTACGCCTCACGCCGCTGCGCCCCTGGTGGAGGCCGGGGCGCGAGACTTTCTCGCGTGTACCAACATCTGTGCCCCACGTCATTTCACCTCTCTGTGTTTTACCTCGCGAAAGGGAAACTTGAAAATTCAATATAACCTCTCCCCCTGTTTCCTAATTTAATGAAGTATGAAGTTGTTTGCGCAAAAGATCACCGACTCTGCAGATTTCCAAGATTCGAGTCGCTCGGAATAAGTTTAAAAATTGTGATTAACGGTTCGAAAAGTCTCAAGGATGCGCGGACCTCGTTTGTCACGCAGCGGCCTCCCGCGGCGCGTTTCGGACATAAATCATCACGGGACACTATTTATGGAGATAACTCGCATCCTTCCCCTCGCCGCTCAACGCGGTGATGAACGGTAATTTTCTCTATTTTTTATCGACGCAGACGCCGGCCGGCCTAATACAGACGATATCGCTCGGATAAGGAATATCGCTACAGTCGACAGAATGAGAATGATCTCCGTTGGCATTCCAGTAATATTCGATTCAGCAACTACTAGGTGAGGTCGGCAGCGAAAAATTCGTTCTAGTAAATCATCGTTCGGTGTAACGCGGCGAAATGAAGGCTCCCCGTAGAAGCGCCGCTTTTTGCCGAGTCGTCGTTTGCCGCCTCTTTTGTGAGCGAGCCAACTTTAAGCTGAGTTTATTTCAATTAGGACGCGTGAATCGGCGTTTAGTTTGTTACTTCCCAGTTCTTTGGAAAGTGCAACGTTGCGGATTCGTTTTTCTTTTTTGCAACTTCAATCGTATCCGACGGATGTAATTGAAGGTGAACTACTAAAAAAAGTACTTACATAGCAAACATCACTTAAGAAATGTACCAGGGTTAAAGAAATCGGAGGCACATAACGCGTGCGAGGGGCGTTCGGTATTATTTATTGGGGCTTTTCACCTGATGGCAGCGGCCTTCCGCCACCTCCTCGCAAGTCTGCGAACCCAATAAAATCAACATTTTTATAACCTGTTCACGGGCCGTAACTCCGCCACCTTTCGTTTAATGCCGCGCGCACATGTACTAAGAAACTGATTTAGTGTGGTTCTTTAAAAGCGCTTTTGTTACGCCTGCTTTATTATTTGGCAAACCAGCCGTGAGTTAGTGTAGCTGGCGTCCCAGCGCCGCGCGGAGTGTGCCACCTTTGTTTGCGAGTTAGTGCCAATATTTTCCGTTAATATTATTTCTCGTTGGTATTTCTTCGTTTTCTTGCTCTACTTTTGATACATTTTGTCATGAAAGCACACCCGTATATAATAAAAGTACGTTCGCAAAAATAAATGCTATTTTTGTTTAAGTCTCCAGTTCCTATTACAAGTTTTATGATCAGTATTACCAAGTGTAGTTAAAACAAATTTAGTAAACTTATAATGAATGTTAATGTTTCGTTGCAGAACAAAGTAATCAAATCTGCTACCCCCAAACCAAGTTCCCAGTGAAACTGAACTCCATTGAAAAACGCCCACAAACCGCACTAATTACCAAAAGTAGTTATCTACATTCCCGAAGACGCGATTACCGGCTGCCTGACTATGCAAAAAGTGACCGGTCGCGATTTAATCACTTTGATATTACATCTGAATATTAAGTGCCACTAATTCATTGTTGCATTTGAAAAAGAGTGGCAAACGGTGGCAAAAACGTGAGGTGTAAAGGGAATAGGGGGAGGCCTTTGCCCAAAAATTGAATAAAACCTGCAGGCTAACTGTTCTGTAACTATTAATTGTTACAGCAATTCTCTTTTACATATTATTTTTTCACTCTCTCAATCGATTAATCTTTTATCTCCCAGTGACTCTATATAAAGTTATAGAACAATTGAATTTCTATTGTGTCTGGTTTTATGGATAACGAGGTTAATAATTAATAAATGAAAATATTGAACAATCATTCGTCGTTTACTATTAACTAGCGGCCGCTCGCGGTTTCAGCCGCGTGGTTCCCGTTCCCGTGGGAATATCGGGATAAAAAGTATCCTATGTGTTAATCCAGGTTATAAACTATCTGTATGTCGAATTTCATCCAAATCCATCCTGTAGTTTTTACGTGAAAGAGTAACAAACATCCATCCATAGTTACAAACTTTCGCATTTATAATATTAGTAGGATCTAGCGGTCACGTAGCTGGCTGGCGCTGCATGTCAGTTTTGACGTCGAACTTGAAATTTAGAACAAAATATTCTGGTTACATTGTTAATTATGGCGTCCTCTCTTTGATGAAGAAACAATTATTTTATGCAACAAATTACAGACTTTGGAATATTGCATAAATTACTAATCATTTGTATTGGCATGCAACACTTTGTGTCAGAATATGTAAACAGACAACAGTTTCCCTGTCCACAACCGGTCGCCGCCTTGCCTGGTTAGAGCACGCGTAGAGTTAACCTAAAGTAATTGTGTCTTACTCTCGACTGAGCTACAATCTACAAACGGAGCAAATTTAATTACCCAAGTCCTGATTACCGTCTAATCTGCGACTCGAACTAGTTCGTAAGTAAATAAAACCTTATGAGCCATGTGGTTTGGAGTGAACGGGGGCTGTGGAGGCTTGGAATGTCCTTCCTAAGCTACCTAACTGCGGGCTACGGAATGCTGTGGTGGTGATAAGGGGTTGGGAACGATGATATACCAATATTTATAAGAACTACGCAAAGCTTTAAAACTTCGTCTCGAAGACCTAGATTGAAAGCGATGCAGAGGTAAGAGTTACCAATAGCCCCCCAAAACATGCACTTGGAACTATATGCTGGTCTGCCCACAGTGTGACTGGGTTTTTCGTTTTTCTATTAAGTATAATAAATAAGTAATACTTAATTTCATTGAAGTATTTTAGTAGATGAAAAAGATGATCATGTAAATATGTTTTGAGGTAACTTTTGTTTTTTTTTCTATCGAGGAATTTTCATAATTCTGCAATTTGAAACAATAACATTGTTGCAAATAAAATCTATTATATTAAATATTTTCTTGGCGTTGTACCTATGTTGAATACTTTTTATATAAACTGTGCAGAAGTGAGCGCATTAGGTAAGTACTGTGTACGTCTGTACTATTATCTCTTCTGTCTTCTCTTCTTCTGTCTTCGTTTGACGCACACCCTGAAATTGGTTTTAATAATTGGCTACTGAATCAAATTCAGCAGTTTTAATAGGTATTTTTTGTAGTTTCGATGTTCATTTAAAAAAGCCTTTTGCCTAAATTTAATTTCGTTTTTCAACTGTTCATCGAAGTAGTGGCTGAAATTAACTACATATTAATTTTATTAGTATCAAAAGACCTGTTTAGAAATGCCAGTAATCGTTTCGGCAGCCCATTCTTAGCGATCTACTTTCAAGGTGGTGCGTTTATTTTGTAAAATGTTGTGTAAAAACCACTTCCCAGCAACATCTTATAGCGTTTTCGTGGTAAAAGGTCTCCGCTGTAGGATCTGATAACAAAGCCATGTCACAGATCATAAATAATGTTCAAAAATGCAAAAAAAATGCTGTTGCCAGACTTCTCGCCGAGTGCACAAATAATTTTCTACCTTGATCCACTGTGGAGGTGGTTTTCATATTTTGTGTGTCTCGCGTAAAGGTAACAAAGGGGCGATATCACAAAGGGTTATTAAAAACTTGATTAAAAGTTCGAAACCCAAAAAGTACTTTGCAACGTCAGAGGTTGATGTTTGTGGTGCTTAATTAATGCAATACAAAGAGAAAAAGGACACGCTTGTACAGTCACTAGCATTCATATGTAAAAAAAAAAAAAAAAAAATTGTATTCAATGGAACAAGAGTCAAAACCAATCAAAAGTTTTAATGCTGGTGACTGTACAACGCACATCATTGTAAAAATAGGTACACGACTATAACAATCCAGTTTCCTCAATAGATTTTGAACTTTATACTTATGACATGGTTGAACAGTTTTTGAAGAAGATTGACAGTTTTGTATTGGTTGATGTGCTGGTGTCAGTACTTAATCGTGTATAGCTACAAAACAGTATATATTATATCTTGATTATGACTGCGACTATTTATTCCGTGAATAATGAATAATAATGATGTGTAGCGTATTCTAATTCCGCCCGCCTAGCTTCTATAGCTATACCACTTAAGTCTGTCCATAATAGTAGCTATGTTTGTGGCATAGTTGTTCCGACAGTTAGAGGTAGGATAGCCAGTTACTAGGTGCTTGAGGGTGTCGCGAGTAAAGTGCGTCTACATTCCTGTCGTCTTTTACCGGTATACATGCCAAGTGCTTCGACGTTGTAAAATATAAACATGCTGAAATAACATGGTTTTATGTAGGTACACTCCTTTTTCACATCTTACTAAGTATTCAATTCGTAGTATAAATTCCTTACTGTATTCTTATAATCTAGAATAAAACCACTTTTGACTAAATTAATTTAATTCTTGTGTCTTTTTTTTACAAACTGTAACAGATTGTAAAAAGCGTTTCATAATTTTCAACTGTTGGTCGTACAACATCGAACAGCAATTTTAAGTTTAAGCATTGCTTGTCTTTTTGACTTTTGCTTGTTTTCTGGTTGTTGCTGAAAATCAGCGATTCACTAGCTATGCGAGTGAATACCACGCTGAGCAACGACCCTTTTGAGATGCTGCGGCACACACACATTTTTGTATTTTTAATACTTGTGTTATAATAATAATAATAATAAGTATTTATGTCAGAATAATTCCATAGATTGTTAGTAATTACAATAGACCTTACCTTATGAAATTATGTTTAGTGTAATTGTTGTTTTTTTTATTTACGATTGTATATTGTGTGTGTCTATAGTGTCCAAATAAAGACGTTATCTATCTATCTATCTATCTAAAACAGTTTTGAATAAAACTACACTTAGGGCGGAAAAAACATTGATTTAACAAAAAAACCTTGTACCATATCTCTCTCTTTTATTTGTAGATGGTTGTTTTTCGGCACCAAGAGCTGTAGTCGGTATAGATGTCGCCACCGTCGCGCCCCGTCCCGTAACTTAGATAGGAAACGAGTCGGTAGCCTTCTCGCTTGATTTATCGTCGCCGAACGCCTTGCGAATAGCTCGCTCTTATTAAATCCCGACATGAACGATAGTACAAACAAGGCATTCTATATACCGTTGGCACCCAATTTCGAGTAATTGAAAAAAAATGAGGCAATTTGTGTATTTTATTGGATTTATCATTTAAATTCATTTACGCCGGCTGATTGCCGCACACATCGCTCATATATATCGTTAATTTCCATAAAACGTGACTGTACTTCAGATAGCGCAAATTGCCGTACACGCTGTCTTCTCGTCTCGCGTACGTAATCCCAGCGACCGGCGCTCCACGACGTAGCCGCAATAACGGAGACCGTTTCATTTCACGTAGCGAGAATGCTCAACTATCACACTCGAACAATGAAAATAAATCATTTCGGAGCGCTCTAGGATCCACCGAAGCGTGAATCGGAACGTGCCGTCCGGAAGCGATAATTAAAAAACTTTCAAGATTATTTTTATTACCCATCTCCTTCCATTTTCTCCGCCCCCAGTACTACTTATTTCGTGGAAAGTTGGACTATTTGCTGGAGCGCAGTCACCAACAGGACTTTTATTATTTTGTTGGGAATTATGTGTTTGGTTTTATTGTATTAAGTTGATTTAGTTTCGGCGATGTGTTTGTCAGAGATTTTTACAACTTTTGCGTCTTTCTCGACATTAACACCGCGAGACATGTTTGTATTCCGGCACCATCATGTTACCAGGAGTACATCAAATATTAACAAACTATTGCACGAGTTGAGTTTGAGTAATGTACGCCACCTCCGCAGCTTTCTGTTGAGCAAACACGCTGTAAGCACAAATAAGGAGGGACCAGGAGGTCAGCTTAATACCATGTCCTCGAGCAACTCTCGCATATATTTTCAACCGCTTCTTTAGTCTAGTGGTTAAGACCGCCGGTTTAGACCCAGAGGTCCCGGGTTCGATTCCCAGCGGAGGGTACATGTTTGTGTACTCGGTTTGGTTGGTGGTAGGGCTTGTTTGTCTGCCTGACTAGCTACCACCATCTTATCTATATAAATATGTCGCCATAACATCAATGTTTGTAGCATTGTTGTGTTCCGGCAGCTAGAGATAAGATAGCCAGTGCCTCACTAGTGAGGATCCCGGGTAAAGTGCGCTTCCATCATTGGCCTTATCATCACTTACCATCAGGTGAGATCAAGGCACCGTGCTTACCCGTAAAATATAATTTTTAAAAAACATAGACCCCTTGCAAAGGACACGAATCTTGAAACAGCTCGCAACCGTCCGTTACGAGATTCCGCGTCCGTGAGAGGTTGCCTTGGTGTGCGTTGCTCGAGCGCGCTTGTATGAAGGTTACCTTTTGCAGTATTCTTATTTTGCACTGTAAGTGCCTCTCCCGCCCCACGTGTCATAGTATACCTGCGATTATGGCAGCCTTTTGAATCTGTGTACTGTAAAGGTTGTAAAACTAAAGAATGCAGTATTGAAGTTGGGTTGGTATAGAAAGCTTTGGAATTTTATACAATCAGCGCTGCTGTATAACTGTTTAGAGAATTATGGCGTAATGTAGACACAAAATTTGATTGTATGTAGCACGCTCGTATCTCAGTCTTATGTGGTTTCAGTTAATTTGTAATGACGCTTAATTAAAAAAAAATGAATAAATAATCTTATTTTTTAAATTATGTTTTTTGATGATCGATACATAAAAGTATACTGCGTAAGTGAATCATTGAGATGCGATGAAAGTAATTATGTTTAACACCCGACTTGCCCTCGGAAATATAAGTTCTAGATCCATTATATCGTAAGTATTCGCAATAAGTAAAAATGTCTTATTTACAAATTTTATAAGTACTACTGCAACCGAGTGGTTGTAATCTTTATACTATTGGGGCGTAAATACAATGAGACTACTCAATCGATTAATATTTATATTGGTATTTCAAGATAACTTAGAATATAATGAAATAGGTGTGGTCGTAGCCGCGGATGACAAGCGTAGAAGAACCGCGATCGTCTTCCCTTTTTGCAGAGTGAACGAGAGTGCGGCAATTTCACACAAGCGCTCCGAAACGCACGCACACAAACTCGTAGTTCACCTTTAGCACACGGAAAAAAGCATGGGAAAGGAGTACCCGATGACGCGGCTGTCATCGCAAACACGGATCGGGCAGCGTATGTTGCTGTAGTAACGGAGAATAACAAGTATGTCACTGAGCGCTGCCGATCTTATTTAAACCTTGTTTCTTTATTGGAAATAGAAAAATTTATTGCATAAGTATTCAAAACTAGCCAAAACTATTTTTGATAATATGTCCGACCTTAAATATGTACCTCCATGTAAATGCTTTCCAATAATATATTTAAAAAAATTATACATTGGCATGCGGATATATTACGTTAGTAGTAAGATATTGGGCGTTCTATATCACTCTCCGTTCAAGCCGCAGCCGCGGCCTCACTCGTGATATAGAACCCCCAATACCTAGCGTGTAATGTGTACGAATGCATCTATTGAATTAAGCTAATGTGTTTATATCAGAAACATGTTCCACACCCAAACTAAACAAAAGTTAATAAATAAATATAAATAAAATTCTCACGGGCTGCGGTGAAATCACAAATGAAGTGCTGAATAAAGTGTAGTTTAAATATATTACAATAAATATGTAATACATTTTAAAAGTATACTTTATTCAGCATTTCGTTTGTGATTTCACCGCAGCCGTGAGAATGTAATGCAACACGGTGGCGCATGAAATCGCTTACCTATCATAATGCCCGCGCCGGCGCCGCGCCGTACCGATACTCATACATACCTAATGATTAAATTTAATAACGCAGCTTTCAAAATTGGCCGAGCGAATCGTAAATATTTTGTTGTGTCCAATTTGTAAATTAATATTTGATACGATTGTACTTTATAATGATATAAGTATTTTATAGTGTACACCTAAATTGTGTGTTTCATTTATAATATATAAAGACACCCAAATTCACACAATAATAAATTAACTATGTGTGGCTCACTCAACCCTAGCCGGTAGCTACAGCTCGTACGTCAATTCAAGATCACGGCACTGTTGCCGCACTCTTGTTCACTCTGCTTTTTGCTTCCATCCATTTCTTCTTAAACGTATACTACGTTAATTCTCAGAACGCGACGGCTGCCAGTAGGCTCACCCAACTTCTTTCTCGATCACTACAGTACTTATATAGAAAATTCGTTATTTGTTAATTTAGATAAAGAGCTGTGAATTTTGAAATATATTAATATAAAATAAATAAAATATCTAGATTACAGAACGTTATTTCATGCTAGCATTTGTTTTGTTAATGGCCAACAAAGATGATGTGTTTTTTTAAAATAAATACTTCAGCACTAGGACATTATACAGGTAATAATATATTCTGCATGATATTGCCCTACTTACCGGAGTAACAACAAGCAATGTCATTATTTGTCATATTAGGATTGCTAATATATTTTCATGCTGTTATTTGGTTGTTTGTGCATCTTGTTTAAATAAATATTGTTGATAAATAATTTTTAATTGCTTTTAAGTTTTAGCGAAATAATCTCGTTGTAACATTACTGAATCATAAGCTCATCGCTGTTATGCAACCAGATAATGGTTGCCGCAAAATATGGAACGTTTTTTTGCTAGCCTGCTTTGCATCGAAATGCTAATTGCGTAAAGTTGAAAATGAGATAAGTTTTAATGAATTTAAGAGTCCAATGAAAAATTAAACAGGATTATTGTTCCTGAACGCGAGCTGCGGTGTAGCCCCCAGCCCCTATTCCATTTTAGATATTCAAATTGAAACCATTTGTTAAGCCGAGAACACCTCTAATTATAATATTAACGCCTCGTTTGGGCCTCCATGATTTAACTTTGTTGGATTGTAACTTTTACTTCAGATAAAGCTGTTGATTTATTGCCTAACATTATACAGGGTCACTTCCAAACCTTCTGAGATGACTCCCGTGATACAAACGAACAACACTCTTACTATTGGACCAACTCTATAACTCGAAAATAAAATTCAGCTGTTCCATACATTTTGGTCGAATGAATATTGACGGTGCTAAAAAAGTCAACCTGTATTTTTAGTATATTAATTATAAGTACTAAGTAAGTATTAAGTTAGTAAAACGGGACTACTTTAGCAACAAGTTTAAAATTGATCACAGCTTCTTTCTGTACTCTAAATTTGTCTTCCATAGTTCTACAATTTGATTCCGGAGGTTATCACACTAGAGACTCCTAGAACGCCGCGGATAAGTACCTATTTTAGCAGCTACTCGGATTCATAGCTACGATCAATGTTACACATGATTAATAAAATACCATTGTGCAGTATATTTAGATTTTGAAACCGACTCACCTAAACATAATAAAGCGTGACATCTGGTTGACACTCTTCGTCTGGCTAAAACATCTACCAGCAAAATTGTATCTTAAACTCATATACAAACTCCTTTTGTTTTGGACGAATATTTCCGTGAAAAGGAAAACTATCTCGTACTTAGTGTGCTCATGAAATATTAATGATAACAAAGGACGTCCATCTCCTAATGAGCGTTGTAATAAGCCTGCCAATTAGCCGCTAATTACAGGTCTGTAAGTGGCTACTGAATATGTATAACGGAATAGAGACCATGCAAACTTTAAATAAATTAATATTTTCCAATTGTAGCTATTGTGATACGGCGTCGTGCACCGATCAATGCTGATGTAAACGTCTGTCACATAGAGAGCTCACACTTTGAATAAACTAGGAATGTTATCGATTTTTATGTACGTAAGTACTACATCGGTGGTGGTTATAACTATAGTTTTTTTGATGTGTAACATCTTTCCCCTCGCATTCTAGCATTTGTGGGAGTGCTTTCGTGAAATGGGACGGAAGTATGTGTAACAGTGTAACAAGTGTGTAACAGGAAGTCGGGGAAGCGCTCAAGCGCGCGCCATTTTGTGAATTTAAAATCGATATTATGTTATTATATATATTATACGTGACATATTATTATTATATGTGACATATTGTGTCATTTGACTATCAAAGGTCATTTTGATATGTCAAATGTTTTCTAACGAGTATTTACTGAATTTATTTTTATAGTTATAAAATTATGTAAAACCTGACCCGTTTTTTTTAGAATATAATGTTAAAATAGCTTATTACTAAGGTGAGATATCAAATGTTACACATCTGCGACCACTGTAAGGCCCGCTCGTTTTTTATTTTGTTTCACAAAGTAGTCTTTAAACATTTTTTATAAGTTAATTGGTTTTTAATGAGTGACTCACTTTACATTTTCTTTATTATATATCTCAACCTTATGTAAAATTTGCCTAACATTGTTATGTATACCTTATTTAATTGTCTTTTGTTTTGTCTTTATATATAAATGTTTGTAGTAAACGTTATTTTTTTGTTTTTAAGGGGGAGAGTAATATAGCGATAGGTTGAACGGCCTGACCCCATTTATGGTTACTTACAAATTATGATGCACATTATATTATGTTATAATAAACAGTATGAATTCAATATTTGTTGTGATTACCGTGTTTTCTCATACTCAATTATACTAGCACTTTACAAAGTAAACACAATTTTCTTGAGCAGTCGTATATAAACATACATTATGATACGTGCATTTGTCTGTGTGTGCCAATTTAAAGTTTGAACGAGCAGCTTTTGGACTATTCGGCTCCAGAATTGAATGCTTAGGCCTCGTGTGCTGTCGGCGATAGGACGGATCTCGCTGAACGGATTACAAGTTTGAGCTGCTTGATACGACGCGGGCCCTAACTCCGGGCCTGTGGAAATGCAAAACATATGCTTGTATTTGTAGAGAGAGATTTGGTTGACTGACTAGTTTTATTTGTTTAGAGGAACCTCTCGTTTTAGAATTTTTACCGAAGTACGAGTATAATAATACTTCTATTAAACCTGTGGAGTTCCTTGCGCCCATTCATCTTCACAACTTAAAAAACAGACGTCCTGAATGAGTAGTAGGTAAAAAATGTTTGGACGATTCAAAAGCACTTTTTTTATGTTTATTTGAATAAAAAAAAATTACTTTGTTTTTGACTATAACAGCTACCAAAACTACACATTGAAAACCTAGGTAGATAGCGCTCGCTAACTTCACACACTACCTACCTATTTTATTTTTTTATTTCTCATCTGTTCTTTTTTTCTGTGTATCTGTTTTTTCTTTTTTCCTTTATCGTTGTATAATTGTTAAATGTGTATGTTAATATTTTTTTTTTCTATTCTATTTTAAATTACCAAGAGGCGCAGTGGCTTCTCTTATACTTCGATTCATAACTTGGTTCGGTCAATTTTAATTTTTGCTATGAATACTTTCATCACGTTCGACCTACAAAATTTAGGGTGTATGTTGAATGTACACATCTGAAATGTATAGAACTCCATTAAGGTTTTCGTAATATATGTTATAAATAGCATTGTTCATCCTTTCTCGTTATACAATATAACGACGTTAAACGAGGTATGATTCTTAATCCCCTCCCGAGAGCGGGTAATGTCTTCCGTCCCATCCCGTCTTAAAACGCAGAGGCTTCCGTAACAGCGTTTCGTGTCCGAGTGACGTCACACAGGGTTAGACGAGCGATCGCTTAGCTGCCAATGAGATGACACTTGCCACGTCTCCTCTTCACATGGCACGACGAATCCGAGCGTATTATCAGTTCATACCCCCTGTTTTAACCCCCTCTTCGAACAAGACAAGGCTGCCTATTAACATTTTACAACATATTCTTATACGAGTATATTTAAAAGCAGCTCTAATCCACGCAAAGCAACGGATAAATAATTCATAGTCCTGCTCTGATCTTTTGCAGAAACTCTTTTATGATTCAAACAGATTCGGTATTAAGACCGATTTGGACGTTCTGCCATTTTGTATGCGGGCCTTTTGTGTGTCGATACACCTCCATTTCGGCTTACGTAATTCAGTTATTGCCTTTTCTGTTTTCGCTCATGTCTCCAGGCCCTAAGACCCTTATTAATATTTAACCGTTTTATTTATGGATGGCAGATAAGGTACTTCGCTGAAAGGACGCAACGTATTGTCCGTCATTCAAGTATCGTCTGTAAATATATTCTGAGACGATTTATTTGTCCTTTTGTCCTCGTGACATTGTTAGTGAGGGTACCCGCCTTCTACTTAACTATATTTTCGGCAGCCATTTTATCGTAACGACAAGTAGTAACTCACGTCACCGTTTTAACTCAGTTTTTTTCACATTACTTACCGCCGAAAGGTTTCCAGCTCCAGTTTGTCATACGTATCATCATGCCTCCGAAACACTGTCGCTAAATACATCTCAGTGATTCCAACATGGCGGTCGTCCCAGGAGGCTCCATTTCGGAGATAACTCGTCGACATCGTCACGTATAGCCCCTTCAGAGGGCCTTTAAATATCTCTGATATCGCCTCCCGATCCTTATTTCCCGGTAGCATGTGTGCCGTTCCCAGATTTAGATTAGATGTTAGGCGGGTCGTCTCATTTTATGCGTCACATCATTGCGTAGAAACCTTAGTTTTATTGGGAACTGCAAATCAGTGGTAAATTTTTTAATATTTGTCGGTATAATACCTTAGTTTTATTGGGAACTGCAAATCAGTGGTAATTTTTTTGATATTTGTCGGTATAATTGTGTAATTTTTAACAATCAATTTCTTGGTGATATTTGATAACTTATAAGTAATGTCAAAAATTTATCTGCAACTTGTTTGCTAATAAAGTCTAGTAGGTATAGTTTAGAAAACGTGTGGAGACGAAACTAATACTTCTGGATAGGAAAACTGTAGCCTCTTGAAGCTACACTAACGAACCCATATACGGTTACCACCACAAAGCTAGCATTAATGGATTGCAAAACTAGAACGAAATAAATGTTACGTATCCTTTGACTTTCGTCGTGGCGGTGTATGCAATAAACAATTATTTTACTATATTTTATTTCTTAGAGTGCCATATTTTCTTGCCAGCTTACTGAAACTGACTAAGGTAACTTAATAGTATAATACTAAAATTATTTTACTAGTTGACAAAAAGGTTTGAAAAAAAAAATCACGAGCAGGATTCGTACCCGCACCCCATGACATGCCGGGTCAGGTACACTACCAACTATGCTAGAACTATGCTAGAGCCATGATAGCATAGTTAGATAGCTGTTTTAAAATTGTAATTTGTTCGCGACGAAATTTGCGTAAAATGATATATGACCATAATTCACTACAAAAAAGTAAAAAGTGAATAGCCTGTCCCACGGCTGGGCAGTCCTCCATCATTGAAATCAAGGCATCACTATAATTGATGGGTATCACTACGCTTGCCTAATGCGGGTAGGTGATGGTGTTGGTGACAAACCCGGGCTATGCACCGAACAAATTCGAAACACATTTTGCCCGACCTGGGAATTGAACCCGGGACCTTCGGGTATCGGGCCGAGCGCTCGGCCACCGAGGCGTAATAATAATTTTACTATATTTTTCTTTCGTAGAGCGCCATATTTTCATGCCAGCTTACTGAAACTGACTAAGGTTACATAATAGCATAATAGTGACTGGTTAATTGCGCTGCGTTAAGAGGCCATGGAACACCCCCTGCTCTAAATTAGAATGTGATAAACACGGATTCAAAGCCGGCACGTTGAACCATTCATCTCATGAACCATTCAAAAGACTTATATCGGTACACCACCAGTAAAGCCTAAAAGGAGTCGTATCTCACAATATTTTGGGCAAGTTTGTCGTCTGCAGATCCCACAGCCATTTGTGTCATGTCCAGGGCGACCTGTAATAAATTCATATAAGAATTACGTAATATACGTTGTTTGGTAAGGTTGGTTCTATTTCATTTTATTTGTGTTATGAGAGTTATAAGAAGAATATGTTTGTAGTCTTAGTGATGATGATACGTACGTTGTAAATTGGAATGAATAGAGGAAATTGGGAAGAGAGACGGAGAGGCTTACAAAGTAAGAGAGATAGAGTGGATTAGTTATGGTGGCGGGGTGGACAGAGCCACGATAGCATAGTTGGTAGTGCATCTGACCCGGCATTTATCGCTCGTGTAAATTTATTCAATCATCATCATCATCATCATCATGTCAGTCAAAAGACGTCCACTGCTGAACAAGGGCCTCCCCCAAGGATCTCCACAACGACCGGTTTTGTGCTGCTCGCATCCAGCGGCTTCCCGCGACCTTCACCAGATCGTCGGTCCACCTTGTTGGAGGCCTGCCCACACTGCGCTTTCCGGTACGCGGTCGCCACTCAAGGACTGTTCCGCCCCAGCGGCCATCAGTCCTGCGAGCAATGTGCCCTGCCCACCTTTTTCAAATTGTAATTTGTTCGCAACAATATTTGCGTAAATTTATATAAACATGATATGTATGTACTTTAATAAATATATTTGTAATTAACTTAGAAACACAGTTGTGACTGTTATTTTTATTATGCCTATACTACCTCAAAATAATTTGTTTACAATTAAAGAAAAGGAAGTACATTCAATATTTGATCAAAAGCCGTTCGTCGTTCTCGAGTTTTGCGCTTAGTAACATTCATTTTTATTTTTATATATAATTATATAGAAGATAGATAATCGGAATGTTTATGTTCTATGTATATCCATAAAAAGTTTTAATTCAATATAAACATTTTCAAAATGTAATATTATTAATATTACTTCCACGGATGTCGCATAAACTTTTAAAGTGTTATTAAAAAGCTTAAGGCGACGAAATGGCGAAATTTGTCTTATCGTGACGTTACTAGCAAAAACACCATCTCGTAGATATGTGGCTTATGCGAATAATGTAAGTATATAGGTATATTACAATCTCTATAATAAAAATTCTTCTTAAATTACAATAAGCACAGTTAAATACAACATAATTAGACAAAAAAATATTTTTTTAGTCTCAGGAAAAAAAACACTGGCAAAGGATAACAAATAATTTATAAAATACACTGACAAATGGTACAACTCATAAGTAATAGTTTTAAAATACTTTTAGCAGGTAGAATATTGCAAATATAGTATATCCTATTTTCGAGTTATCTTTCCTTTCGTCGTTGCCTTAACAAATGACCGGCAGTATTTTTTCTCATATTAAAATATGTAAAGTGTCTTTTGAAGCGCTGAATTAATTAAAAGTTTTGGTGACTTATTAAGATCCCGCAAAGGACTGACGGGTCTCGGAAAAAGGGCTCGTGGACTCCTTAATCTGGTTTAAATCATTTAGCCTACTGTGACATTGGTACGACAAAAAGTTATACACGCGAAGAGACTGAAACAGGACCCTTCTTGTGTACTCAACAATGGCTTGTTTTCATGGAAATGAATGCTTTGTTTATAAAATGTGTAACAATAAAAGCAAAATTTAACTCAAATATGAGGAGAAGAAACATTATAAAGTAAGTACTTGTTAATTCAGTAGGTTTGAATAATTTTATAATACTAGGAGAGAATACGATGGTGGGAGGTGATTGAGCCAATAGTCGGGGTTTTACGAGGCTGACAGTGTACTACGCTACCAAATTAAATTAACATGCGGTTCGCATAACGACGCACCGGCGCGGGGAGTCTTGAAGAGACTGCATAATTCAAGTCGTTTGTCATGCCAATCTCTAAGCGGCTCTTGGTCCCTGGTACTTAACAGGACGCACAATAGAATCTCAGACACATTGTGGTGAAATTGCACTTTAATTCTTTGTGGGTATTTTTATCATGAAGCTTATGACGTTGTTAGGCATACTTGGTATAAAGGATAGCTATATTCTTGACCTATGCATTATACTCGTATTAGCACAGTATTTCAGATTTAAGATAAATCTTTAGACCCCCTTAATATGTCACTGTCACTCAAAGTTCATAACAAAAGCTACGTCTTTAAATAGCGCAGACTGAACAATAAGTAAATATCGTATTTCTAGTGGAACAGCAATGACGTCATACACTTATGCCTGACCCATTTAATAATCTGTAACTCAACAAGCTAGTTGCAAGAATAAATATTTTATGTAAAAGAAGAATTCGTACAACAAAATGTACGTTCCGTAGTTTAAAGCAATACCAACGGTAAAATGTGTTTCAGATTTATGTCGTGCAAAAGGCGGAAAATATTACAAAATATAAGTAACAAGTTAAAATCACGTTTGTTGTATGGGAGCCCCCGTAAATATTAGTTTTCTTTTAATTTAATTATTTATTTTTAAAGCGAATATATAACCAAATATTCTGTGAATATTTCAAGCGTCTGTCGACCTGTTGCCCTCATGAATATCGAGCAACAATGAAAAAATCACGTTTGTGGTAAGGGAGCCCCCTTAAATAATTATTTTATTCTGTTTTTTAATATTTTTTATTATAGCGGCAACAGAATTAAATCATCTGTGAAAATTTCAACTGTCCTAACTATTACGGTTCATGAGATACAGCCTGGTGACAGACGGACGGACAGCGGAATCTTAGTAATAGGTTCAAATTCTGCTCGTGGAATTTTTTTCAACATTTGTGTTTTTGTAATTTGTTCGCAACAAAATTTGCGTTAAAAATTATATAAACAAAACAAAAACATTTTATAAATAGCTAGCCTACTTCTTAAGGGTGCGCCGACAAAAAAATGCCAAAAATGCTGTTACGGTTAAGTAGATATAATTGAAAATACTATCGTATTAAATGAACAAAATATATATTTAGTATCATAGGGAACGTGTTTACAATTTGTCAGAACCATAAATTCATAACACGCTATAGTTTTTTCTACAATATCATTTAAAGTTGGGCAAAAATCATGAAAACGAGTGGCGGCGTTTAGTAGATTTCTAATAGTTTATCTAAATTATTGTACCTCTGATTTTGTCTAAACAATCATCAATGGATAAACTACAAATTGCTAGACTACATTTTCGATTCATCAAGTGGTTATTTAAATATTATTTTTTTATTAAACACCTTAAATTCCCCATACAAAATTAGTATGGCCGCGCGGCATCAAATAAATATGGACGACGACATTTCAAATAAAACATATGACACTTGTCACTTACGGACGGCGCACCCTTAAATGGTTTCTAGACAACGGATAAACATACTTAAATACTTAAATACATACTTATTATACATGAAAACACCCAGACCCGAGACAATTTAGAAAAACAATAATTTCTAAATTGACCCGACCGGGGATCGAACCCGGGACCTCAGAGATGGCGACACCATGAAAAACCGTTGTACAAACCACTCGACCAAGGAGGTAGTCATTTTTTTTTAAACCCTTTGACGGTGTTTCGATCACACGGCTGGAACCCTTTAAGGGTGCGCAGACCAAAAAAAGCCAAAAGTGTAGTCACGGTTAAGTTAGTATCATCAATTAAATATGGACGACGACATTTCAAATAAAACATATGACACTTGTCACTTACGGACGGCGCACCCTTAAATGGTTTCTAGACAACGGATAAACATACTTAAATACTTAAATACATACTTATTATACATGAAAACACCCAGACCCGAGACAATTTAGAAAAACAATAATTTCTAAATTGACCCGACCGGGGATCGAACCCGGGACCTCAGAGATGGCGACACCATGAAAAACCGTTGTACAAACCACTCGACCAAGGAGGTAGTCATTTTTTTTTAAACCCTTTGACGGTGTTTCGATCACACGGCTGGAACCCTTTAAGGGTGCGCAGACCAAAAAAAGCCAAAAGTGTAGTCACGGTTAAGTTAGTATCATCAATTAAATATGGACGACGACATTTCAAATAAAACATATGACACTTGTCACTTATGGACGGTGCACCCTTAAGTGATCTTTAGTATTTGTAAAAATATTATGATCGGATGTTAATGACGGTAGTTGTTGACATTGAATGGGCGCCTTTGGCTTTCAAAGTAAAAAAAGTAAATAGTGTTGAATAATTTCGGCGGCCTGGTTAGAACCACGATAGCTCAGTTGGGAGAGCACCTGACCCGGTATGTCAGAAGGGTGCAGGTTCAAATCCTGCTCGTGGAATTTTTTTCAACATTTGTGTTTTTGTAATAGGGTCCCGTTTTACCCTTTGGGTACGGAATCCTAAAAACGAACACCTAGCAGGCCTTGTTTAAACAACTCTCCTTTCATTACCATGTTGACGTTATAGCTATCTAAGTATTACAGGCAAAAAGCTGGCAACGCATCATCTGCGATTCCTCTAGTGTTGCGGATGATTGATTTCCATGTTGGTTGGTTGACCACAGTGACCAGCTTTATTGTTTACCACCTCTATATAAAATAAAAATCTGGCGCTGGACGGACAGGCATGACGATACTAAAATTTCCCCTTTTACAGCGGAATCCTAAAAAAGGAACGGCAATAAACATTAAGCCCTCGCTGCCGGTCGCGACAATTTACAATTCTAATGTCCCGAAAGAGGCATTATTGCGAATGCCGCGGGTAATGCAATCAATGGCGTCTCGGATTGTTTTATGGAAACGGTGGCCGGCTCACTCTGGCTGCCGGAGTTAGGACTGTTTTATTGGTTCGATCTGAAATTGGCACGGTGGGTAACGATATAAGAATATCGCCGTGGCCGCGACCACGGGCGTCGTGCGACGCGGCGCGCGTCTTTCCTACTCATTGCGTTCTTTCTATGACCGTTAACCTAAGACCGTCGTATAACGCACAATGAACTAGAAATCCGCTTGTTGGTGATGATGATACTGAACTGAAATGATTTTGGATTAAAAAAGTGGCTTGTTATATTCAGTAATTGTTCTATGATCAAGCGAGCTTGCCTAGAACATGCTTGATAACTTCTACTTCGAATGACGAAGAGATGTAGGATTTTGGAAATACATTAAAATCTTATTCGCAGTACTTACGCATTATAAATAACATTACACTTTCATTGAATGTGATATGACTGATGCGACCCACCGTATAATTTTATGAGCAAAATGTATATAAGTTTTGCATGTTATTTTTGTAAGTATTCTGCGTTTGCATAATTCAAATTTTTTCTCTCTTTTTTACAGGTAAGTTGATGTATAGAAGTGTATTACGCACATCTCAAGAAATAACAAAACTACGACACACCATCCATGAGGTAAGCACTGGCACAAAGCCCTTCTCTCCAAGCTCCCGGCATACGGTCTGCCTGCTCAGTTCTGCAACTGGGTCGCTGGCTTCCTACATGAGCGTAGGATCCGAGTACTTACAGATGGATGCACTTCGCGGTTCATGTCAGTGAACGCTGGTTTCCCTCAGGGGTCCGTTCGATAGAACCCCACCAGTGGGGGATACCCCACGCTGTACCTTCTACATATCAATGATATGCTTCCACTTAGAGCTGTATTAACATGCTCGGTATGGAGATTCGCTGCGATCTGAACCAGAGTGACTATATCGAAGCCGTGATAAAGACAGCGTCACGTAAACTCGGTGTCCTGAACAGGGTGCGGCGATTCTTCACGCCGGTTCAGTTGTGCCTTTTGTACAAGACACAGGTGCGATCTTGCGTGGAGTATTGCTCGCACCAGTTGTCCTTGCGTCTGGACTTTGTTTCCACTTAACATCAGGTGGAGTGGAGTCATTTGCCGAGCTGTGAATAAAAAAAAGCGATGATAGCTTTCCAGACTGCGCCCATATAACTAAAAGAAAAATTCACAAAAAAATACATAAAAATTGTGTTCCAAATCGAAAAGCTTTTACAACACAAAGAGGGCTGTTGCGCCATTTTTGCTATTAAAATTAAACTCTGTAGCTATTCCGACAAAGTTTTTTTAGACCCAGAGAATCCTTTTTTCCATCCTACCAGATGGCACTGCTGCCTTTGAGAAACATGTAAATATTTAAATAAAGCGAGAAATTTTAATTTAAAATTAAAACTTCATTTATGCGGTTTGACCAGCAATATTATTGGTTACTCTTATACGCAAACAATCTATATACTAGTAGACCCGGCGAACTTCGTATCACTTTGACAGTTTCTATGACAACAAAACAAACAAATCGTGGAACATTTTGTATTGGAAAATTAAATTGTAAAAAAAAAATTTTGGGGTAGACCACCCTTTACTTAGGGGTATGAAAAATAGATTACGACCGATTCTCAGACCTACCGAATATACTTATAAAATTATAATATAAAAATCGATCGAGCCGTTTCGGAGGGGTGTGGCAACTAACACTGTGACACGAGAATTTTATATATATATAGATAATGAATTGTCCTGACTGACTGATTCATCATCGCCGAGCTGAAACCGCTGAAGCTAACAAGATGAGGATTGTAGGTTAATTGAGTGACGACTAAGACTAAGAAAGGATTTTACGAAAATCATACCCTAATAGGGTCCAATAGGGGATGAAAGTTTGTATGAAAGTCCGTCAATTTTGAAGTAAAATACATGAAAATTGGTATTTGGCTTTTGAAAAGTAATAAAGAATGACTTGTCTCAGGTCTTGTCTCCCTGTGACCACGGACCCTGCAAAGGGTTCGAAACGTCAAGATAAACATTAAATAAGTAATGTGTAAAATAAACGCGAGTAGATCCGTAAAAGTTGTTTCATTTCAAATTGTCTCAGGAATTTTGTTTATTTTCCTCTATAGGAGTAAAATAGGGAAGAAGGTTTTTTTGGGGAAATCGTTATTTTTAAAGTAATAACTATAAAAATTAATAACTTAATCGATCTATAGATTTATCAACAAAAATAATGAATGACGTAAGCATTTTTTTAAAAACTTCCTAGAGAGGTGAAATAAAGGAGGTAAGTTTGTATGAAATTCGGGTAGCCCACGTGAGCAACGCCGCGAGCAAAAGATAGTCTTAAATAAACGTATGTAAGATTAAATTTAAATGTCGTTATGGATTGAGATACAAGTGATGTTTAGAGATGCAAATGTGGCGGCTCTGACAACACACCCGTCATTATCATTCAGACCCTTGTGAGTCCAGTGAGCTATCGGTACGTGGTGCATTCAATTAACCATCGCAGTTTATAAGCAATAAACGGGAATCAAATACGGCATCCGGGGACGCCTGAGCCGTTCATTCCTTTATATGAAACCGTACCTTAGGGAAGGAAACTAGTTTGACAATAGATTGATCTTCTCTTGATAACAGTTCAATTGGAAGCCACTAAGAATCAACTTGCAGAGAGAGTACGGTTAAGTACGGTTTTATTCTTAAAATGGCGCATAAGGTTAAATGAAAGAATTTTAATCGAAGTTCATGTCCTTAATAGGTAATCAGTTGACCTCTTCTTATGAGTGTGGCAAAATATTGTCCGAGGAGCGGTATGCTGTCTAATTAATAAAAATATGTATGGTTTCAGATTTTTCCCTGTACTTGTAGCATATGACGATATTAGCTTCATAATTCTAGGTCAACGGCAAGTACCCTAAGAAATTTTGATTCCCTTGAGAGTGTCGATATACGTTTTTTGCGACATAAACGGCCGTAGGTATCTTTTTTTTTCGTTAACATAGAAGTTTTGTTTTTTTACAGCTTCTAGGGACCGCAGAGCTGAGTATATAGTTTTAATTTCAACTCGATACCTCCACACGTTCCCGAGATTAAGGGTCTTGACAGACAGACAGACGGGCAACAAAGTGATGATGAGAATACTTTAAAACTATTATGTAAAAGTACTTTCATAGTTTCAAAAAGGTAATTTTCTTTTGTTTCTAAAAATATAGTGACAAAAATAATCATTATTCTGTTTGGTGTCAATCTCATTAATTATGCATAGAAAGACGTCATAGAACTTCTTGTCTTAAGATTACAAAGTACCAGGCTGTTATAAACGACAAGGACATAAAGCGTAACGGCAGGTGTTTCGCCACGGGATTGCGGTCTGCGGTCGCCACTGTCTGACTGATGAGCGCTTTACCGCTTTGCTTCCCTGCGCCTGGTTTACTCTCCGCTTTTTATATTTCCAAGTTTTAACAACAGGTATGATAGTCCAAGTATTGTTTTAAATATGTCTTCCTGCGGCCACAGCAAATTTCTTATCGGGCTATCTTTGACTCTTTTGTAATATCTAGTCTATTTTATTTAAATTAAATTAAATTGAACTTAAATTTACCAGGTGAAGCAATTGAAAAACTTTTCAGGAGATTCGTTTTTTACCTTACTTACTTGGGTAGCAAGTTTTCCAAGCATTTAATAAAAGGATCTTTCCCGTTTTACTTAGTAGATGTCTCTCGTGGCTTATTTTGACGCCTTAACGCCCCCAACACAACAAAAGGTAGTCTAGCAATTACATCGACGATGTAAATGAGATGTAAACAGCCTTCCACCTTGATTAAGGGAGCCCGTCGCTATGTTTATTTGCGGGCAGCGATAAGTTATTACGCCCCGGCAGCCGGAGCCAAGCTCCCGCCGACCCCTTGTAAACTGATGCGGCCCTGGTAGCTCGACGTGGAGTAGAAGCATTCAGAATCCATCATTTAATAGAAAATAGTTTGCGCAGTTTAAGGCACAAACCAAGGCTCGTTACGTTGGTGTGCTCACTGTGTTAACGCGCATTCGTGCAAACGCAGAGCGCACGTTAAATTAATTTAGAATATTAAGTTTAGCCGGCGTGCTTTCATACCGTTCTTCAGGTACGCTGCTGCAGTCCTATTCATTAGAAATACTGTTTAAAATGTAAGCTGTGTAAAATTTAACGTTAATGTTTTGAAATACTTAATTTATTCACAGTTTTACCTACTTACGTAAGTTTTACTTCTTAAGTAAGAGAATTTTACACCTATTTCGGTTAAATTTAAATTGTCTCTTGTGAATGTAATCTTAAGAAACTTGATTAAGTAAGCCTGCTTCCACAGCTATACAATTTGCATCCGTCCGCAGTGTGCCGTACCGCAAAGCCGCGTCACGGGTTAATCGAATCCTTGACACAATTAATACTATCTGCGGCGCCGGCGCGTCACTCGCGTGGCGTCTGATACGACAATTGGCCATCGGACGGCTCTCGATGTCCGAATACTCTGTCATCGGGAACTCGGTATCGATCTGTTACTCTCTATCGTATCGCCGGACGCCGGACGCTATCGATCTTGGATGTGCGCAAACAATGTCATCGGAGCCGTCCTCTAATGGAGTTCGTAACAGGGTGTGGTTGTAACTTCGATATCGTGTGCAAACTTGTATAGGATTAAGATAATGCGTACTTGTTTGTGGTCCGGATCCGGATATGGGAGCGTTGTAAACGTTCAGTATTTGGCGGGTACCGTCGCCGTTATACTGTTGGCGGCAGTTAAATGAAAGAAACATTTAGAGCTTTGATACTTTAGAAATACTTAGTACCTACAATTAAATAATTTGTCATGCTATTCGTGGAATTAGTATTTCTGGTTTAATTATGTAGGTATATTAATCTTAATTGTTTCCATAACACGGAAGCTTCTATCCTTCTGAGAGTAAAGTTTGAAATTTTAATGCTATTCTGTAGGTATATTTGTTTATCAAATGCAATGACAATATTATGCAATAAATTTTCCCGTTACAACCTAGTTTGATAATATTGCATGAAATTACCGGAATGCCCGACGAATTCTGTGTTACCAAACATATATTTTATACCTATATCTCTTCTGTGATTATACGAGTAATAGGCAATCAGAAGCTCTGATACTTTACGTCGATTGATGAGAGCTTTTCATTTTATACATACTATACTATACATATATAGCGTGCTACATTGAAATTCTTTTGTATAATTATTTTTTTATTACTTTACGTATTCCTATAGAGCGTCATAAGCTAAATTCTTTACAGTATAAAATATTTTAGCAGTCTTTAATTAAAAGCAGCAAAATTAATATAAACTGCTATGTACAAGGGCCTCATTAAAACTTTCGAGACATACAAACAAACTAGTTATAATATAAAGCTTATTATTAATCACTTCTGTTTCTGTTCTGTTTCTGTTTATTTTTGTTATTGATAAATTGTAAAATGTAACTCTCTTTTTTTTAATTTTAAGTTTTTTTTATAACTTTTGTGTTACTTCTTTTTTTCATGTCTTTAATGTTTGAAAAGCCGAATAAATGTTTTTATTATTATTATTATTATCTCTTTATTTCTTTTTTTTCTTAGCCTAGGTTTGTTATAATATTAATATTATTATTATTACTTATTAATATTCACAAAAGTTTCATTTACACTCCAAGTGAAATAGAAAATAGCTTACAACATTGAACAACACTATGATCAAATAGTCTAAAAGGCTTGAATGTATAATATTTCAGTTCACGTAATTTGACATCAGTATCTCTTTGGCAATGAAGTACTTTTGAACTAAATCAATTCAAACTTTTGGTATTTACACACTGTCAAGATGAAGACAATAGCGAACGCTAGCTCTAGCCCGTGGAACATGAGCATCACTTCACTGCACACCAAATGTACTTAAATGTATTGCAAGCATATAATATGTTTAATAAATGAGAAAATAGCACACTCCCACCGCTGAGGGTATGGTAAGGATGATAGAGAAAAAAAAGGGGAATTCGACCTTGCGAATAAGAAAAACAATTCTTTAAAATCTTAATCCAATTCACCAAAAATACTCCAAGCAAAAAGCCAAACGTCCAAATCATAATCTTAACAAATTCAAAAGACTAATCCATAGGCTAAACGTCAGTGAAAAAATGAAAAAGAACTTCTTATGCGGAAATAAAAGAGGTCGAATGTGGCGAACGCGTATATTGTATACCTACTAAATCCAGTTATAAAGTCATGTGAAACATGGACTATAGAGTACTCTTATTTCAATTGAATTGGCGCCACAGCAGATACCTAGTTTCACACAATCGTAACATCAAATACTATGAGTACATAGCCGCTGCGAAAGTCAGTTATTAACAGTCCAATGGCGCGATGCAAACAATGGCGTCGGAATGTGGACATCTGACGGTACGCGGCACGCGGACGCCGCCGGACGCTCCGGCCGTATATTCGGCCGTTTCTTGTTATTAAATGGCGCAATGCACACACGACGACGCGGCGGGCGCGGACAGCCCGTAATGCAGGAGGTATGCGGATGTCGCGACGAGCGAGGTCTGCCCCACGCCTCTGTGTGTATTACGCTTTACCCATCCTGTTTGCCTGGTGCTAAGTTTTTGTTCTATTCTATGTAGTTAAAAACTATGACTTCTATGCGATCGAAACATTTATAAGACTTTACCGATCAAACTTTAACCTGATCGTATAGTCGGAAAACTGGCACTTAGTTTATGAAAGGGTATGCACAGGCAGGAGACTATATAAAATTGTATTGGCCAGATAAAAGCTGACGTCCGACCAAATTTACCATCCGATAGATTACAGGCCGGCTGGCGTTTACAACCCACTATCGGATCAGCGCACACATTCCGCGACACTAAAAAGAGAGTTCCTGTTTTAGCTTCGTTCGGCCATGTTGATAAATCATTAATTCAGGTAATTTTTGTGTCACAGTAACAATTTTGCGTTCCATTTTAAACGAAGCTTTCAAAGGGACTTTAACTTACTTACTGTAAAGTGTATTTATTACCTAGCAAACTTCTAATACCCGACGATGTTTAGAGAGTTTAGACGTTTAAAATTATGTCTGTTTCGTTGATTGTATTCGAAAATACATTGCCCTTTTATGATTGCGTGGTGGGCTTGTTACACACACCCCGGCGTTGTCGCCACCGAGTGGCTGCGCTCATTGTAATGGGCGCCGTTACGTTTTACAGCGACGTGTGTCTCGTAAAGCCAGCGATGGCGGCCGCCGCGCCGCTCCGTTACTGCGCGGGGACACGAAACATGGAGACTGCAGGAGGCAAGCTTCATGCCAGGGACCGGTCCAACGGTTTGGTTACTAAAGCCTTTGAATAGCTTACCTACATACTTGGGTAACCCTTAAATTTGTGTAACTCTTTGATAACCTTTTCAGAAGAGTAACCAAAGGCAAAGGGTAACACAGTAGTATAATCTCTCTCACATTCTTATCACTTGCCAAGATAATTTAGAACGCATGTTCAAAATATTAAGCACCATAACACTGTGAAACTGCCCGGTGGGTTCCGGCAATTCGGAAAAGACTTGTATAACACGCAGTTCACCGCCGCGCCGCCGCGCCGCCCGGCGCCCGCTGCAGCGGTCTACCTAACGTCAAACGGTAATAGCTCTTATCTACTGAGTAAATATATGATATCTGCACCGAAGCTGCATTCAGCATTTGGACGGGTAACCAAAGGGTTACCCGTTCAATTGCTATCCTTTGGCTTCTAATGCGCAACGGGTTTGGAAAGCAAACCCCTTCTCAAAACCCCTTCAAAACCCCTGAATGGGTTACGAGACCTATCCCTGCATCGAGCAACGAACACACAGACAACTTCTAATGTGTGCGCGTGTTGCGCGCGCGCGGTATGTATGTATGATGCTGACCTTCTGGGTTCTCTTTATTTAGTGGCGGGACGTGAAACAATCGCCGTTTTACGTGTGCCGGCCGCTTTACTGCGCCCGAGTGCGCGCGCGTCATTTTTATTGCCCCACTGACGTTGTAAACGTTTAACGTTGCCACTTTATAAGGCGCAACAAAATGGCTTATGACATATTGGCGTAACAGCTGTTTTAAGCGAACTCGATAGTCAGTATTATCATCTGTTTTAGCTTTTCGAACTCACATTGAAGGTCTTCCACCTTCAATCACAATCTTGGGTAGGTCTTTGCTGTTCCACGTAGATCTTATACTTGAATAGATCCCTTCATGTTTAGCGTGTTTTATTCGATTTAATTAGGTGTTTTCTTGGACTTCAAAGGTAGATTCTAATTAAAAGTGTGTTGATGCGGTGGAAGCGAAGCATAATGTGTGGTTAATTCATATAAAATGTTGTAGAATCTTTAGAACGCGAAACGAGATGCTATCTATGATGATACGATTTCCTATGACAAACCTGAGCACGTTGCGTAAAAGTCGATAATATCAAGATAAATAAAATCTTTGAAGTCGACATAAAAGCAACGTGAGCACGATGCTCAAAGAAAATCCACTTTATAAAATGGAAATACATTCTGCAACCATTCGCCGAGTTTCAGCTTTCCGATCTGCTTTGGAGAACTTTGAAAATGTAGTTAGTCCCCCAGAATACTGCCAACGGTAAATGGAAGATTATGGGAAATATTAGAAATGGAATAACTCCGCTCTCGGTACCTATTTTCAGTTCGATTGACTTCTCTAGAAAGACGCAGACGAAGTCGGAGTGGTGAGAAATCTAGCAATTACAAGTTGTATTAATGTACTGACATTTTTTAGGGTTCCGTACCAAGTTTTGTTGTTTTGACGTCAATAAGGGCCTGTGAAGGCTTATGTTGAATAAAATGATTTGATATTGACTTTGACTTTGAAAGGGTAAAACGAAACCCTATTACTAAGACTCCGCTGTCCATCCGTCCGTCTGTCACCAGTATTTGCTTCGTGGTCACCAGGTATTGAAATTTTCATAGATGATGTATTTCTGTTGCCGCTATAACAAAAAATACTTAAAAAACAGAATAAAATAAATATTTAAGGGGGCTCCCGTACAACAAACGTGATCTTTTTGCTCGTTTTTGCTCATTTTTATAGATAATGGTACGGAAGCCTTCGTGCGCGAGTCCGACTCGCACTTGGCCGGTTTTTTATAACTTTACATTGAAAGAACTATATCAATAATTACGTCGTACGACAGGTTGCAAGTTTTGTTTGCCATCCAGTCACGGATGGACGTCTGTCGATGCGATGCGACTTATATTTTTCATTTAGTTAACTTCCTAATCGCTAACGAAGCCAAGAATTAATGTGACAACATTTTAACTTACCTCGTTTGTTTGTTACAATGTCATACAAATCCACGTTTTCTGCCATACAGATTAAGAATATACCTATGTAACTTCCGATCCGAACCCTTCGGAGAATCTAGTAGGGCTCGGGGGCACGCAGCCTCCGAAGGTGATTCCTTTCACACGGCTTGGGGAACCCTTTAAGTTTCCCGCCGCCCCCAAACAAGCCCGGTGAAGCTGAAAATGCCGTTTGAGGCAATCAGCAATCTCTCACCAAAAAAAACAAAAACAAAATGTAACCGCTCAGTCAGCGCGTTAAAAGATCTTCAATATCTACCCATAGGTAGCACCGCTGGTGCTCAACAGGAACCATTAATCAACACTGTTTTCTATTAATCATTAGAAATAGGGGTCAGCTACTGATTTGTGACTTAAACGACAATGGAATACGGACCACGTACTTGTCATCCGAATTTACTTATTTTTAATTGAAGAATTTCAAAATTTATAGAAATTAATTAATTTTTAATTTCTAATTTCGACTTTTATTCATGTGATAAATGTTATTGATACATGTCGGTTTTAACACAATATAATAAATAAATATTTTTTATTGAAATGAAACAACTTTTACGGATCTACTCGCGTTTATTTTGCACATTACTTTATTTAATGTCTCCCTCCCTGTGATCACGGACCCTGCAAAGGGTTCGAAACGTCAGGATAAACATTAAACAAAGTAATAAGTAAATAAACGCGAGTAGATCCTAAAAGTTAACTTTAGAAAACAATAAAATAATTTTTATATTATTTTTGACGACGAAAACTTTGTCATACAATGATGCCATTACGATAGTTATATGAATCTATCATTAAATTTACTGTTACAGGGCTTAGCTTATGTGATGTGTACTCGTTTGTAATCTATGAACAGGGGTAATCATTTAAAACACTGTTATAAAAAACCGCTGATAAGTGACGCGGCCGCGGCCGTTTGTCATCGATTGTCGTTACGTCAGCGGTGTGCTATTTTTCTCTTGCCTCGGGTAAATTGCGACCGGTTTCCATTTTAGCAGTGCGTGATATAAACGAGCTGTCGTCACTTTCTATCCCAACACCAATCACACATCAATAACTCGGGAATATACGGCAATAGGACATTGTGTTTCCGATAAATACGGTGACGCGTTTGTGGAAGTTGAGTTTACGCGATCACTATACACTCTTTGGACGGTTTTGTAGTCACAATATGTACAAAGGGTTTAAATGTTAGTAGAAAAAACAAAGCTGAAAAGTACAGTACAGTATTTTATATAGTATAACTGTTCTTTCTTTGAATTTAGGTAGATAAACTATTTTAAGTAGTGAATACTAAAGATGATACATATTTAAAAGAGGAAGAGCGCCTTGGTTATAAACCCCAAACTAATAAACTGAAGTTCTTATTATATTTTGTTTTTTTCTTGTAAGAATTCATTTTTGGTTATATTGACACACAGAAAACCGTAACTTTTAACCGCCTCTGTGGTTTAGTGGTTCGACTACCGGTCTTAAATTCAGAGATACCGGGTAATCCTAGTGGGGGTATATTTACAAAGTTTTAGTAGTATTTTTTTGTTCGGCAAATTAGAGAAGAAATATCATTTTTCTCAGTGGTTGAGAATTCCGGATGAAGTGACTTAATACGGCAAAGCGATTTCATTGTGATATTTTAAAGAAATAACGCGCATGTAGATAAGAAGATGTACACGAATACTCGTACGTGAGAGTTACTATGAAAAGTGCTAAAATAACTGACGGGCGGCACGTTCTTAAAGATAACAATGAAAGTTTAAATGTTGTTAACAAGCGCACCCAGTTCCTGCTTTATCACCATGCAATGCGAATGCGCCATCGTTTCTGGAAACTTCTGCAGACACTGGATATCCTTTAACACTTGCACGTGCGAGTACCTCTTATCAGCAGTTACAAATTACGGAGAATCTACAGTTTGCGTATTCGACATGAGCTGGTAAATGTACCGCATCGCAAAATGAACCAAACGCTCTGTAAGGTTCTAGTCTAGACAGTTCCTAAGCATAAGTTCTGAGAAGGATGTAAAATGTATAAAAGCTCTGTATAATTACGACTAAATAATATTCTGGTTGGCTAACGGACGCAGCTGCCTGGGAACATGCAAATAAAGGTGTAGAATAACACTGAAGATCATATTTAATATAATAAAACTTATCGCTAATACTGGCGCCGTCTGTAAACAACAATAGCATATTGTGTACCTACACGCTCTCTTCGATTTCTAACAGAACGCTTCGGCCCTTTAGATAATCTAGTAAAGGACGGAGAGACGCTTGCGTGTCTATATGATAATCTCTAAGAACCTAAGAATGCTGGATATCCACAGCTTGAGGAACATATTATAGTTCTTCATTCCGAGTCTGCGGCCACAAAAGTCCGGTTGACATCTATTTACTAATATATAAAGCTGAAGAGTTTGTTTGTTTGTTTGTTTGTTTGAACGCGCTAATCTCAGGAACTACTGGTTCGAATTGAATAATTATTTTTGTGTTGGATAGTCCTTTTATCGAGGAAGGCTTTAGGCTATATAACATCACGCTGCGACCAATAGGAGCGAAGCATCAGTGAAAAATGTTGCAAAAACGGGAAAAGAGCCTAAAAAATTAAAAATGCTGCCGAAAGTCACTATTCCACGCGGACGAAGTCGCGAGCACAGCTAGTGTAAAATATGTACGTCATCAATTCGCTTATATCGAATAAGTGAACCCATGGTAGGGCTCCAGAATGTGGACAATTGTGTAGGCCACTCCAATCGCCGACGCGCTGGCGTGAAAGGGAATTACCTCTCGCAACAATTGGTGCGGCGCCAGTAAACGGAGTTGATATTAGACGCCGCTCGGGAGCTGCTCAGGTCTTAGCATTTTAGTAGTTGCGAAATGTTTGGGCCATTTGTGTATGATAATATTGATAATTTGAAATGTAATAAATAATTAAAAAGTGGTTTATTGCTTTCTAAAAACAGACAAATTTTTTTTTAAATTTATTTATTAACCAAAAATCTACAAAGCAGATTACAATCAAAGAGTGTAATACAATAAAATTTACTGACTTAAAACCGCGAGATCGTTATACCAGCGACACATACGGATAATAGGGTTAAAGTAAGAGGTATTATTATTATACACCTGCAGCACGAAGATATTCGGATAAAGAAAAGAAAAGATATAAATATAAATATCGAAAGCAACTTTAAGTGGCCCAGCTTGTGCTCTCGTGAGATATGATCCTGGACGGCGCTGGTTTTCAGCCACACCCACTTCCCTGAAGGTCATAAACGAGGGTTGGGTCACGAGGGCTAAGATCTAAATATTACTGTTGATATTTATTGATATTGCCAGTTTTCTCTAATTTAGGATTCCTAGTGTAGTATGGTGAGACGCAGGCAAAGCGCTTTTTAGTGACACAATAAAAAAATCGATATGAAAGCATACTAGCTAAATGAATGATTTCGGATTATTGCGTCGCGCCACGTTGATACTCTATAATGGATAATAAAACGGACAGCTGGATTGATTGATCCGCCCGACACTCCTGAAGTCTTTCATTTATTCCACGAACGGTGTCGATTAAGTTAGCAGATGATAAGTTATTCATGGAGGTGCGAACACAATTTGTTCAAAGAATTTTAGCTTCGACGCTTACAATGCGTAGTGTCATCTCTAAGTAATCTAATTCTTAATCTGTTTTCTTAGTAAAACAAACAAAAAAAATGTAAAAAAATATATTGTAGGAAACAAAATTAAGTGTGGGAATTCATCCCACGTTAATGGTCCTTCGAGCCGGATTCGGCGACCTATCTGCGTTGAATCAGCCGCATGCAGCGCTGTATCGATGTTGACTCGCATGCGCTGTGGCGGAAGTTTAGCACCGCCCCGGTATTCCCCGACGTAATCACTATGATTGACTGCGATTGACCGTGTCGTTATATTCAGAATGTCGGCTAATTTGGCCGAATGGTGCCATTGCTGTGATTGCACGTAGGAGGTTTAGCTATTCAGGTGATAGGATAATAAAGCATCCTATTACCTACCTAGAAACGTGTATTGCTTTTGATAGCTTCCGAAGCTTAAACAGTATCAAAGTTTGTTGAATGTGTTTGTGTTAGTGGTATTAAGATAATGCATCTTTTCACACTGAGGAGAGAAAACATTTATCTCACCTGATGCTAAGTTACGATAAAGCCGAAGACAGAAGCGCATTTCAACGGAATGCTTAATTACTGCGAAAACTCAGACAGAAGACAACAATGTTGTTACAATTTGGAAAAGTGTTAAAAAAGGTTCGGAGAGTTCGGGTTCGAATCCCGTCTGTGTAAATGTTTTCAACACTTTTCTAAATTATAATTTGTACGCAACTAAATTATAACAATGTTGTTGTTAACGTTATACTATCATATATCTATATCATTATATCATATATCTATATATAATAGTTATAAGACAGATTTGGAGCTAGCCACTAAGCTAAACTCTGGTAGAGTTTCTTACCGAGCACAATATAGTATTAGCCCCACTGAGAATCGTTAATCTTACCGATTCCAAAGGCGATTAAATAGTCTTGTGTAGGTGAATGTGGTAAATTCCTTGTTTTAGATTTTCTTGACTGAAGGCTAGCGGTTCTCTCTTCCATTTTAAGAAAATTCTCCCCAAATGCGAAAGGAACGGTTGGAGATCCGCCAGGCACTCGGTTTTCGCATGTGTTATATCATCTTCGTTATAAATAAAGATAAACGTTGATAGATATTCATTCATATAAGTATGTAAGCAATTTGTTATCTGCCATGCCAGCCAGCTTATACCACAAAACCGGATGAGAGTCATCCGCCGCTGAGACGTCCCGCGTCGGAAGTGGACGCTTCTCCAATGCCGCAGTTATATTACGTCTTGCCTCGTCATGTTTTCCTAGTACATTAAAGCTTATATGGCCATGATTTTTGAATCTGATCTGATATTTATTTACATTATAGAAAAGGTGAAGGGATTTTTAACGACAAATCATATTAAACTAGGGTAGTGGAGTGGCCACAGTCTTCGACACAATTGTTGTCGCCAAAAAATAACCCATTGAAATGTTACGGGATGGCAGCTAAGACGCAGATGGTATGTATTAATTTTTTACTGAAGTAAAATCGCCTGTTGTTGCAAAAAGTTGGCTATTACCCCAATTTTTTATGATAAAATAATAAAAAATACATGGTTGCTGTCGAGCACTGGTGCCTCAACTCTAAAATGATTTTATTTCATAAGGAATAATATAGTTATTTCACTAGTGTATGTTTCAATCGGTCTATTTAGGTAATATCTGTGTGATGGCCAGAAATATCCTTTGAAAAGTTTCTCGAAGCGGCATGAGAAAACCCTAAAATGATTTTATTTCATAAGGAATAATATAGTTATTTCACTAGTGTATGTTTCAATCGGTCTATTTAGGTAATATCTGTGTGATGGCCAGAAATATCCTTTGAAGAGTTTCTCGAAGCGGCATGAGAAAACCCGTACGTTCTAATCCCCATCCCACATGTCCGCGCCTTTTGTATGCGAACATTTAGCCGACATACACAAAGGGGACTGCACAATGGGGGCGTATCCGGCGCCGGACGGGCGGCCGCCGGCACCGGCGCGCCGGCCCGGCTGTCAATAAGGCGAGCTACCGTTTCCGGTGGTGATGACGGAAAATGGCGACTTCTGGTTGCCTAACCACCGGTGGGATACCTGGTTTGATCTTGCAGAATGTCTTTGGCAATGACCAAAATACTTAGGTATATATTTTTTTTATAAAAACTACGGGATTGCAAAATAAATGTTTTGTATTGTAGTCTTTAACGTATCATAGGCTTAACCTTTTTAAACAATCATAGTCACTAACATTAAAATAATTAATCCCGTCAATAAAATATCATAATAAAATGTGCCACTGTTCAGGTGTCAATGACATACGATCCAATGTAAAACTCATTGATTGGCAGATTACTAATTAAAACTAATTATGCGTTTCATATTGTTGAGCGCTAATGTTATTACTACGCTTGTACTGAGAATCTACAGTGGAATTACCTGCACTATCGTATTTCATTCAGATTAATTTGCCGCTGTAACAACTACGATAGCGGCCTAATTATGAAATAAATTATGATAAAGTAACATAATAGGAATTACAATAATAATAAAAAGATAACAATTGAATCAATTTCAGGTTACAGGCGCTTACATTACATATCTTTCTGCTTCTGACTACGAATTGGTCGCTCCGTGGTCGAAATTCCACCGTAATTCACAAAATATTTAAATTGTGTCTTGTAATTATATATAGTCATTTACTACTGTGCGTTTCTCACGTAATTTTTTACCACGAACTACAGTGCTGTGGAACCAGCTCTCAGTGGCGGTATTCCCGGACGAATACGACTTAGGAATCTTCAAGAAACGAGCCTATTCCTTCCTTAAAGGCCGGCAACGCATCTGCGATTCCTCTGGTTTTGCGGGTGTCCATAAATTATATATTGCGACACTATATTTTACAAAAAAAAATATCTTTTAGCACTCTTTCTCAACACTTCAACTGAGCCAAATCACACGCTTTTCCGTACTCGTTAGGTGCTAAAAAAAAGGGTTAAAAAATTTCCATTACGTATTCATATGTATATATAGTTTGAGTACAATACAAATTACTGTAAGATGATTGAAAATCTGTTCAACATGTAAATGTTCTGATTCATCAAATACTTACTGAGCTTAGCGATGGGATGTAACCCTCTTCCAGTTTGTTATTCCGTAATCGGCTGCTCAGTCGAGTGCATCCAACTATTTCGCGTCACGCTTAGCGGCTCTGTCGTCGTTATACCAAGATCCAGAGACAAACGAGTTTTCCAATCGCTGTTACTTCATTAATTATCCGCCTGCATCAGATCATGACTTTGAAAGCTAGAGAGATTTTCTGCAAAGTGAATCTTGCCTATGTCTGTGTCGACGTTCCTGGAACACTTCCTAGCGGCCGATCCGATCCGAACGAACCCTTCGGAGAATCTAGTAGGGCACGGGGACACGCACTAGTGCGTGATGCCGTTCCCTCTAGAAAACCTCCGAAGAAGATTCGTTTCACACGGTTTGAGGAACCCTTTAAGTTTCTCGCCGTCCCCAAACAGCCCGGTAAAGCTGAAAATGCTGTTTGAGGCAATCAGCAATCTCTCTCAAAAAAAAAACTTTCTAGCAAAGCTTGCTGCCTGGTAAGTACTTGTTTATTTGTTTAAGTAACTCTTCTACGGTAAAATATAATTTAGAAATTTGTTAAAGTCTGATTTGTACTGCGATGACGTAGACTTTGCCATCCCACCAGTTTCTTATGTCCTACTAATTAATATATTCATATTACAAATATATAAATATCCAGTAGGTAGTCTAAAAGAGGTCAGGTGTGTAAGGACACACAGTTATTTGTTCTGAAATAAATTACAAAAACACAAATGTTGAAAAAATTTCCACGAGCAGGGTTTGAACCTGCACCCTTCTGACATACCGGGTCAGGTGCTCTTCCAATTTAGCTATCGTGGTTCTAACCAGCCCGCCGAAATTATTCAACACTATTTACTTTTTACTTTGAAAGCCAAAGGCGCCCATTCAATGTTAACAACTACCGTCATTAACATCCTATCATAATATTTTTTACAAATACTAAAGATCAGTTAAGAAGTAGGCAAGCTGTTTATAAATGTTTATATAATTTTTAACGCAAATTTTATTGCGAACAAATTACAAAAACACAAATGTTGAAAAAATGCTGCTCGTGGAAATTTTTTCAACATTTGTGTTTTTGTAATTTGTTCGCAATAAAATTTGCGTTAAAAATTATATAAACATTTTTCTGAAATAAATTATTAGAAACTAATGCCTTATCTGTAAAGTTCCTTTTCATTATCCACTCTTTCCTCCATTTTCCTTGCATTTCCTCCATTCCAACTTAATAAGACAGAAAATAAAATAATCAGTTCGTATTTCAAACAATTTCTCACCGGTAAAACGGTCGGTAAGGAGTCGGAAATATGGATCTTTTAGATTGGCTGGCGCCCGACCCCGCCATAAATCGGTATCAGGCGAACGTCGTGAATTGGCGAATACGGTCCTTGTTCTCGGTCGCTCGTGCTCTACACTTTATAACAATACAGATAATGAGGTAAGAACAACAAGCAGCAAATATTTATTGTGATATGTTTTAATAGTAACTGATTCCGATTAACGAATAGTGTCAGTTACGGCAAACGTTTTAATAATACAATATCTTTGTCTGCCATTCACTTAGCTATAGGATTTTTATCTATTTTTCTTCAATGCATTTTGGCAACGACGGACGGCTTAATTAACTTGGCTGTATTGATGTTTTATGTGAAGTGTACGGTTAGCCCGGGGGAGGCCGCGGCGGCGGCGGCGGCGGCGGCGGCGCGGAGTCCCCGGTCGCATCAATATTGCAGAGTGTCGTTCGCAGCGCACCGGGCATCTCCTCGTAATGCTGCGGCCCTGGTACCGCTATACCTTTTAACTGAGTTTTATTCACGCCGGCAAGACGCCAAGCGCAGGGCAATACTTTTTTTTATGACAGCAACAAGATTTCGCCGTTTTAAGGATAGAACTGCGCCATCTTGTTTTTACGTTTCTGTAAATAATGAATATATAATGTATAATAAATAATAATGAATAATAAAAAGTGTCATACTCGTAGTTTGTCACTTTTGTTTAGGAGATAACATTCTGCTTTTTATAGTTTAGAAATTGGCGTAACACAAATACAGTTGGCGTCTTTTACCTATTTTTTTCAGTTCAAGGTAGGAGTACCAACGTAGATTTAGTAGCAATGGTTCGGATGTTTGATGTTATTTCGAAGTTAGTCCGACTAGTCAATTTAATTTAAATTTACCGCTTATACCATAGCGAGTGCTCTGAAGAGCTCTTTGACCTCCTTCTCCCTTTCTCCACAGGAGTACACGTGCTGCTCTCCGGAGTCACCGCTTCACTGTCTCAAATATTCCATCGCGCACTAAGAAATTTGGTGACTCGTTTCTTTGTCGCACCTCCAAAACATGGAATTGTTGCCAGCACACGTTTTCCCTCCTTCCTATGATATGGGGTCCTTCAAACGAGGCGTGAAGAGGCACCTTGTGGGCCGGCAGAGTGAGGGTAACTGATGCTGCGTTGTTTTCACGCTGCACCAGTTGTCGTCGCATCTGAATACCATATTCACTTAACATCAGGTGAAATGGAGTAATTTGCTGTGCTAAGTATAAAAAAAAATATAAGTCTAGAGCTTGTCTATCTACTATGTTCGCTATCTTTCGTACCTATTTAATTGTTCTTTAATAAACGTGTTATACAACGAACTTAAAAATAAAAATCTACATTACAACATAAAGTGCTAATACTTAACACGCATTATTTCTCTTGACGAAAGATAAAATAGCAAAATTAAATTGAGAGGTAATTTCTAGCTTTTCTCCTTGTAAAGAGGATTTCGCAGAGGCAGACATTTTAAATACCTCTTCTGTGAATGTATTTAAGTGGGCGCTAGGGGATACGCTGAGCGCACCAGCCAAGTACTTACGGTTAAGAGGATATCAGACCGTCCGTAGAGGGGTTTAAATAAAACCTCTTTGCCTATGCTAATTGCCTCGTCTAACAGTTTTATTTTATCTTAACTTGAGGAAAATTCTTCATTTCTTTTTAATTAACATTTTACATAAACAACAAGTCAATTGGCAGGTTTTTCAGTGTGTTAGTAAAGGGTTTAAAGTTGGTTACTTACATATTAACACAATATTTCAAAATTTTATAGTTTTACCATAATATGAAATCGTCCATCCGTATGTAAGTACATCATAATACAAAAACACAAATGTTAAAAAATTTCCACGAGCAGGATTTGAATCTGCACCCTTCTGACATACCGGGTCAGGTGCTCTCCCAATTGAGCTATCGTGGTTCTAACCAGCCTGCCGAAATTATTCAACACTATTTACTTTTTACTTTGAAAGCCAAAGGCGCCCATTCAATGTCAACAACTACCGTCATTAACATCCGATCATAATATTTTTACAAATACTAAAGATCAGTTAAGAAGTAGGCAAGCTATTTATAAAATGTTTTTGTTTTGTTTATATAATTTTAACGGAAATTTTTGTTGCGAACAAATTACAAAAAAGTCGAAAAATTTCCACGTTTTTCAACATTTGTGTTTTTGTAATTTGATCGCAACAAAAAATTGCGTTAAAAATTATATAAACAAAACAAAAACATCATAATAGCTATTTCCAGATTCAGTGCTAACAGCTGTAGTTATGCAGCACGTTTATGAATTGATAGCAATTATGTCCACAAACAGCTGAAATATTTTTATCATAATGTCATAATGCCTATGTGACTTAGTGCTCGGAAAGTTGTCAGTTAAATAGAAATATAGCCATTTTCTAGAAATGAGGATTCCGGGTGAAGTGGACTTCCACCTTCGGCCTTATCATCTATCATCAGATGAGAATCAAATTCAAATCATTAGAAAGGGAATGAAAGGCCAAGGAAAACAATATTGTTTGCTTTTAACTCGCTTGTTCTTGTTATGGTGTTAGGTGTAGTCGGATCATACGTCTACAGTATTTGTATTCTAATATTACATTCGGGCGCACCCGGCCAAAACAATGTTTTTGTTTTGGCTGTGTTTGTACCACGTGAATATTTGTAGTACTCTCAATTTATGCCAGTACGGGGTTCTAAACGGCGGTTCGGTTAGCAACGCGGACGATGTCGCCCGTCCACAGTACGTTAGCGCAAAATTTTTACTATTATTACGTCTAACAGTCTAACCCTTGCTTGGTTGGTGATGCAAATTACGGAAATTTGCTAGACCTACATTTTTGATATACTTATAGTAAATGCCTAGGTACCTTGTTTGTGCTTCTGGCAGCTTCACACCCAAATTATGAACAGGTGGTAGGTTAGTATTTCAAAGTTTTGCGTTTGACGTAACACTTATTGTTGATGTAAATGTCTGTTAAACATTTCCCTTTTTACTTTTATTATAATAGTAATTGTATCATGAATTGTTTTATTGATAAACACTGCATTCCTGCATTACGTTGTCCTATCTAGAAATGACAATGCGCGCGTGTCCGCATAAATTGTTAACTGGAGCGGTTATAAACAGGTTTTATGTCAATGTTCGCCTCAAACGCGCGGACGTAACTATTCCCTCTCCTATTGTCGATTTGTCGGGTGCCTCGTAAAATGCGCAAACGAATTCGTTAATTGTAGACAAATAACTCCGCCGCACCGTTTTATTTTGCAGAAATTTCATTTACGACTCGACCATTGTCCCGCTTACGGCCTTCTTGTTCGCGCCAAACAATAAACTTGCCCATGTTTTTGTCTGCACTTTTTAAGACTGCTATTTCCATTAACATCCGTATGAATAATGCAAGCGGGACCCCTTTTTTAAGACGCTGTTTAGATGGAACTGTTACAACGTTTGTTGCTGTCCCTTTCTGTGTGACCACGCCCTTTTCGTCCCTTCATGATCTCTGCGTTCCCCATGGTGTTCCGCGCAGTAGCTTCTTACTATGTTATGTGGTCCTGGTACTTGCTAAGAAATGTCACTATTTCTCTTTGTTTTAACAATAATGACAATGATAAATGACTCAAGTCAAAATACCTACAACAACAAAAAACGTCGTTTTAGTAGTGTTAATAAACAACAAAAATAATAATTCTACATTTTCGTATAGTTTTTTTTGCTTTCTTATTTGCTAATAGGCGTCGTGAATTCGTGATCTGAATAGAGGGTCGTTCTATAACGTTCGTTTTATTACCGTCTTCGTCATTAACTCCCTACCTATTTCTTACAACTACATTCGATTTATGATACCCTGGTACTTTCCAAGAAATTTTCAACAACATTAGGAATTTAAGACAACGATACCACCCACACTCTGCTTCATTTATTGATATTTGATGTTATGTAATAAAAATTACACAGAATTAATTGTCTTCTTTTGGAATTAATATTTCCGTCACACATAAGAAATCAATAATTCGACATGGGCCCCATATTTTGTGTAACAGTTGTTGATGGATAGTGTATGGCAGCAGCGACAGAATTCATTGATGTTTGCGATCTCTACTCAGAGGATATGAATGCCTAGCGTGAGTTTTGTTTACTATCCGTATTCATTCGATTACGTTAACGACAACGAAAATGAGTATGGCATTGAAGCAGCGCCTCCTGGCGACATACGAGAAGAGTTAACATTTTGCCATACAAATCGTCGTTTTCGTTAACGTGATCAAATCTATACTAATATTATAAAGCTGAAGAGTTTGTTTGTTTGTTTGTTTGTTTGAACGCGCTAATCTCAGGAACTACTGGTTCGAATTGAATAATTCTTTTTGTGTTGGATAGTCCATTTATCGAGGAAGGCTTTAGGCTATATAACATCACGCTGCGACCAATAGGAGCGAAGCATCAGTGAAAAATGTTGCAAAAACGGGAAAAGAGCCTAAAAAATTAAAAATGCTGCCGAAAGTCACTATTCCACGCGGACGAAGTAGCGAGCACAGCTAGTAGCGAATAAAACTCGCATTAAGCACCCTGTACTAAATAGAAACTGCTTGGCCAGCGTTAACTCCGCATTTTGTTTAACCTGATATCCTTATCGCATGTTAACTAAACTTTTCCCACGGGTCTTTTAGGGAATTTGAAGTAAACCTTTTGGTATGTAGAAGTTTGTCGAAGTCGAAACAAATGGGCGTTTATGAAAAAACTTCCACATTGTTTACGCACGCACCTCGATTATGTGCCTTTTAGCATGGTCTTTTTTCTGCACATGTTTTACTATTAAAAGAAGCTTTTAGTCTTCACTTGAAGTTTGCGATCCTTGTACATCAGCTGCAAATTACCATGTATTTTATATTCAAGCGTGTGTTTTTCTTAACTCGCACGTCACGACGACGTAGGAAGGAGTGTAGGATGAGGTGACAATGTGGTGCGTGTGTGTTTTTTGTTTTGCTTAGTTGGCCTTTGTGTAATTTCGTTGCACCTTTCATTACTACCACCACACTTCATTATCATCAAAGGGAGCGAGTTGAAAGATCTTTTTGGTGATCATACAAACTTTATTAAATTGTTCAACTAGTTGCACCAAGCATAGCATACTATATTAGGTTTTAGATTTTGCTTCACTTTAGACAATATTTTTAATGAAATCGTAAAGCATATGTGTGGGCAATTATTTTATTAATGTCGGTGCACTTGTTGCTTTTTACGTTACATCATTACTTTATGAAATCGATTCGATTGTTAAAGCATTACATTCGCGTAGTGTGTTCTCGTAAAGTTACGTCACTGCAAATGTATGATTTATTAAATTAAAATAATTACTTTGCAGTCACTTCGCACCAGCGAGCGGCGCCAATTAAGAAGCAACTTGTAGTGGGTCTCTAATTAAACACCATTGTTGCCGCAATCCCCGATCACAAATTAAATTGTTGTAGAATGACGGGGTAGGAAATCATTGTGTAAGCATAGCTAGATATATACTTACATGTTGGGAGTTTTGGAGACAGCACATGACTGTATAGTAGAAAATATGGTCGTAAAAATGGTATTATAGCAGTGACTCCTCATACTAATGTTGCTTCTTCTTTGTTAATGGAGGCAGATAGGGATAGCATTAATTTTGAATCGAGTTCAACTTTAGCCCATGGTAATTCCATCGCTCTCTCTGGGGTCGGTCCCTCATGTCTGAGGATCGTGGTCAGCATCAGGGTTGCATCTGGAGCGGATGATGTAAGATTTGTAGGACGACGAGTCATCACTTGATCGGTTTATCTTCTTGGTGAACGACCGCGCGATATTTTGCCTTCGGTGTTCCCAACCAAAATCAATTTTGCCAGGAATGTTACAGATGACATTTGTTAGCTTTCCTGCTCGATCCACTATCCCTTAGTAATTGACTTATTCTTAATTTGAAAAAGTGTTGGAAAAAAAATTCCATGAGCGGAATTCGAACCATGCATATATACCGCGGAAATGTTGTAAAATTTGTCCGCAACAAAATTTGAGTAAAATTATATTTAACCATTAGTATTCTAAATCGTTTGTATTATAATAAGTCAAATTGAAAACTATCAGTTACCAGTTACAATGATGAAAAGTACAGTAGCCATAGCTTGACAAGGTCCCGTCGCCTACTTAGCTGTTCCTTCTGTGTAAAATATAATTATAATTCGCCTCAGGTCCCGCCCGTAGGCTTAGCCAAGTTTTATTGCCAAACTTGGCTGTAATAATTCCCTCAGTCTGTAGTCTGCACCGCTCCGGACGCGATGGAAAAGCAATTATTGTTTTTGTATAAATAAGCTTGTTGACGCTTCGCGAAGGGTTATGAATAGAGAAGTTACAATATTATCAGTGGTTCATTTTGATTTAAGACATGTTTTTAGTTTATTATAGAATATTTGTAATAAATTTTTTTCTTATCAAAAGACTTAAAAATAAACAGCCTGTCACTTAACTAAAATTGAGTACCAGGATCGCATATTCAAGCAATAGTAACGTTAAATTACCACAAATCGCAACGAATTGATATTGCCCTCCACCCTCTCACCCTTTTGGGCTCCCCCAGCGCGATTTAATACTATTGTCGAAACCCCACAATCCTTTAACTGGCTCTTATATTCTATGCTACCCTGGTTACGGTTTTTTTGTGCAATGAAAGTTTGCCGTGACTTTCTTGACAGAATGAGTATGAGTATCCGTGATCATGGCGCATGCAACTGTGCCGAAATATCGGATACTCAAACACGACAATAAACATGGTAATAATCCCGTTAATAATATTTATTCTTATGTTAGTAGCATTGTCGTACCAAATAACACATATAGTACGGTCAAAATCATGTTGTAGGAATGAATATTTGTCCTGCCAACCAAACAAATACCGTGCACTCTGTTTCCCGAAAGTCTAGGAACTTGTTTACGAACTGGGAATGAACACATCTGTTACCATAGAGCATACACAAATCGACGTTATTTCAGGCAACAAATGGACTAGAAAGTTCTGCTCGAAAACAAATCGGGATGCTACAATTCTAGTGAAAACAGCTATTGAACTTTAAATATAGCATCCTAAGCTTTAGAATTGATCAGCCAATAATCTACTGTAAGAGTGTATATTTAACTGCTTTATACCCCTTAGGGATTGGTATATTCTTACTATATAATTTGCTAACTCTCAACGGCATTACCTAATAAACAAGAAATGGCTATTAATCCAGATTCATATGTTTTGGGTCCATCCAGGGCTCCAACTAGGGTTGTCGAGCATCCAGCCCTGCTAAACTCGATCCAGATCTGACTATGCTTTTTAATAGGTTGTCCGGACGAATTGGTGAATTTGTATTATCATTAACAGCGGGTGAGGTTATATCAATTGTCTGGCTAAATTGATAGACTGCATATTGTATCAGGCTCTGTGATTTCGATAGTCGACAACCCTACTTCCAGGGCGTCGTTAATAATGAAGGACTCATAATATCTGCCACGCGAGGCGCCTGCCCAATCCTTTGTGCAAGACCCTGGGTTTAACATCCCATTTCACTCCTCGTGATTGGGGTCACTGCTCTCTCCCCAATTAAAGATTTAAACGTTCCAAAATCACTTTTATCCTACCAAATTGTATTTAGGGTTGTCCTACAAGTGATTGGGATAGTTGAAAGGAGAATTAGAATTAAGTTCCTCATTGGCACACATTTTGAATTTGTGTTTTGTGATGTATTCTTAGCGTTTGTTTTTATTTTACATTTACTTATTTGGAGCAAGATGTCTATGATTCATTGACTTACTAACATTTTACAAATATCACTAAGTAGTTACTAATAATTAAGTAGTCACTTTTATTATATGTTATATATTTTTGTCTTTTGTTTTCGGTTAGGTTTGGTTTGCGCTGCGTAATTATTCTGTAATTTTATATTATACAGGGGTATATATATATACAGGGTGGAAACTTTCAGCGGGGCAATAAGGGGAAGTACTTTATCCGTTGCAGCTACATGAAAATGGTCTTAGGAGACTATCCATATTTTTTTATGGAATTTTGATCCCCATTCAAGGATTTTCAAAAAAATGTACAGTTAGCAAGAAAATAGCCATTCTACACAAAAACAATTTTTGATGGCAATCGATCCAGTTTCTAATACTGATTAAAAACTTCTATGGAATCAACCATCGTTGGAGTACTCAAAAAGTCACAAATTGCAAAAAACTTTCCCCGTACATTTTGTATGAAAATTTTTGTAACTGAAATACAAAAAATAAAATAAAAGACAAATGATCACGTAGAATTTTACACATATCAAAAAGAAGGCGTATTTATTTTCTTTTTTTATTAACTAACATAACTTGATGATGTTATTCTTGAGCTTTTCTGACGCAACCAACAAGTTACTTCGCCTTACTGCCCCGCTGAAAGTTTCCACCCTGTATATATATATTATATTATTATTATAACAGGTTAGAAATTAGAAATGTTAAAGAAAGTGTTACCATAACTGTTATATATAGTACAGATAATCTTACAATAAGCCCCTAAGCTCTTTAGTATTTTTCTTTAAGGGTCTGTTTTTATAAACGATAGTCGGTTATTACGTCGATACCTCAGTTGGTCTCAGAGCCGGGAGCGATATTTAATTGTCGAAATTCCGGGAAACTGGGAAATGGCGGCCATTGACGCTCTGAAGCTTTTTCAATCCGGTTGGTCGTAAACATCAATGTTCCCCACAGTCATGCCCCTTGCGGCCTCAAAGGCTTTAGAAAAAAGTTCATAGGAAAGGGGAGCAGTAGCTAGAGAGAATTTAAAAATCCATTGTGTCTGTTTCGTATACATCGATGCGGGTGCAGTCACTGTATTCCGCCTCCCACAAACAAACTTCGCGTTGGAAGTTGAATACAGATTCACGGTCGATGAAAATAAGGCTATGTAATTACTGCTCTCTTCCGTCTTCCGGCCAAAGGAACCGCGACGGCTTTTGATAAATAATTAATGTCATATCCAATGCATCCTGTGTGTGGATTTCACTTATGGCTTCTATGTATAAATAAATACCAGTCTCTATTACGTACCAGTCTTTATTACACTTTTTGTATTATTTTTTCAGTTAATTTGTATTGTAAAAAGATATGTTGTATTTCGTTTCAAATTAATTTAATATTTTTCAATAGGTTTATTGTAAGGCTTATATTATTGGTTTTATTGTTTTTATTTTCCTTTAATTTTGTTACTAGGGACGCAGAAACGAACGAACGCGTCCAAAGAATTAAAGTAGCATGTTTAATGGCTGCTTACAGTTACAGCTAATGTGCTTCATTGAAGTGCAATCTTCGTTTATTTCTTTCGACGTTATGGCACCCTGGTAGTTAAGCACACAGTTTTCATTATTCAGTTAGTTTGAAGGCAAGTGTAAACACGGGTACATTAAACTTTGAACTACAGTCGACCATATGAGATTAGTTACAGCAGTTCAGTTAACTGGACTAGTTAGCTGGAATGCGCTCTGTCAGACTAAGCAAATCACCTGGTGCTTTGATGTCGATCGGCGTTGGACAAGATATATCAGACGTTTGCTTTGACGTGAAGTCAATCATTTATACAGCATCTAACTTGCGGTTAATAAGACAAACTCAAATGAATTACGGAGAAAGTAACATTTTTGTAGCCAAAAACAGTTTAATACTTTTATTCACTTCATCATTAATTTTTTATTATGTCATAATAACATAATCAGATGTTGTAGAAATAAACAAATATAAATAGTTTTTTTTTAGGATATTAAGTAATACTCGTAGTAGTTTGGTTGACAAACATTTAGGAGCTGTTGGTTATAGACTAATTCATCATACATATTGACTCGAAACTCTTTTGAGTCTCGAATACATAATAAACACAATTCTAGTGTATGATAGTTTTATTTGTATAACCTGTGTAACGTTGTACTGTACAAGTTACAAGAAGCATTTTTATTTTATTTATTTACTTATAAATAATACTTAAAATAATACTTACACTAATATTAAAAAAAAAAAGTAAAAAAAAAAAAAATTAATTAATTAAAATTAATAATTATTTTTTTTTAATTATTTTATTTTTTTATTATTATAATTAATTATTTTTAATTATAATTAAATTTATTATTTATTTATATTTAAATGATAAATTAATACAAAATTGCTGACGAAAGCCAAATGCCTCAGCTGAATGTGAAAGTAGCTTGGCGCTGCAATAGTATGACTCCCATTATTATATATTAAGCTCTTTTTATCCCAGAATGTCCCTGGAGCACACTTAATCCTTAACTTAGTTAAAATCACTGGTATTTATTATTTTTTCCACAAACACAGACAATGTTCTACAAATCAAGTATCGCCTCTTGGATGTCTTTGTATCTTACTTGTACTGTCTTTTTTCTTTTTTTTATTACTTTTCTGTCTGTGGCAATAAAGTCAATAAATGTTTTTTCTTTCTTTCTATTTTCTTCTTTGTTACTTGCCAAGCTGTGGGTTCAAGATGCACATATTTTTGTTGGACACACAGATACAGATTTTTGCCAGCTAGCTAGGCTATGTTGCGGTAATTATAAATTATCTTCATAATTATGTGCAAATTGTGCGTAAAGGAGGAGTGTGACATTCGGTATAGCTAAAGTTTACATAGACCTCCTATTGGTTTGTTTGGGGCACCACTTTGTAAGGTGACTCAATTTAAATATCCGGATCACATAATCACAGATATGTTGACGGATGACGCTGATATTGAGGGAGAGCGAAGGTCGCTGTCGAAAAGTGCTAATTTGTTGGCCCGCAGGTTAGCTCGATGTTCTGACACTGTTAAAATAACACTTTTTAAAACATATTGCACATCATTTTACTTGAGTAGCCTGTGGTTTAATTTTACCCGAAAATCATACAGCGTCCTTCGCGTTCAATATAACAACGCTTTCAGGGCACTGTTGTGGCTGCCTCGACATTTTAGTGCCTCAGGAATGTTTACGGATGCGCAGGTCGACAGTTTTCCAGTCATACTGCGCAAAAAAGCAGGTTCTCTGCTGCGACTGGTTCGGGGCAGCTGCAACAGGTGGCATGGAACGTATAGCTGGGACTGCCCACTGATTAGCCAATTCGTTTTTAAAATTAAGTCTCATTTAATTCAAATTCAAAAATCATTTATTCAGTTTAGGCTACAAGTAGCTCTTATGAATGTCGCTATGCCATCGGTTCGTAAGTCTACTCTGGGCGGGAGATCTTGCACTGAGAAGAACCGGCAAGAAACTCAGCAAGTGTCCAGCTCTTTTCTCCCTTACAGCGTCAAAAAAATAAAAATTGGAAAATGCCCTATCATAGCAGGACACTTTCCATTACAAATAAACACAAAAAATATAGAAGACAACCACAACATGTAAAAAAACAAAAAAATAAAATAAACAAATCTAATATATCAAATTTACATACGGTATAAGTTTCAATTTCCACAATGTTATACAGTACCACTACAGTACTAAAGTCAAAAATTGTTTAAGAAAAACCAAGTCAAACTATAGTAATTAATACCAATACCAATATTACTTACTAACATGGCATATAAGTTACTTGTATACTAATACATACATGGATCTTTGTTGTCTTTTAATAAATAAAGATTATTATATTATTATTGTATAGAGAAGGAGCCACGAAAGATAAAATGTATTATAGGCTTAGAGCATTATAAGTAATATCTTAGAGCATTATGGTTTAATGCTCTAAGAGTAATGTGTACTACAATTATTTATTTATGAAGCGTTCGAATTTTGACCCTTGGGCAACCACTAGCTACTTACTAATAAATATATTAAGTCCTCAACCACTAAACCTTGCTAAAATTTGTAGGTAAGTACAAGAATGAACGCATTAACGTTTTTCCTTACGTTTCATAGCTATCCGTATGTTGTTGCACGCCAGATGTGCAAACATCATGAGATACGGCCTCTTAAGAGTTAAGCGGTGCTATTCATCTTTGCCGGAAGTTTCCGGCAAAAACTACCGGGCCCATTCACGGGGCATCTTCGCGCCAACTTTTTGCCCTGTTATGAGGCGGAGATTAGTCGCCGGCTTCAGAGCCTTCCAACTAAGAACGTGACAACACGTATTGGCTAGAAAACATTTACATTATCTTTGTTACATTCGGAAAAGTAATAAAGAATAACCCACGAGCGGTATTGGAATCCCCACCTCCCGAAATACTGGGTCAGTTGTACAACCATTATATGGAATACCATTCGTTAAAAATTACAAATTTTCCGTAAAATTCGCATACAAGCTTATGAAAGGAACTAAGGAGGCTTTTTTTAGTTACAAGATATTTGTTTATCAATAAAGGTTACCGGTAAAGCACTAATATAATTACCAGTGATCGGAGTGGGTAGGACGATTTGGGATCAGTGATCTGAGACATATGTTAATATGGATATTCTTCAGGAATTATTCATTCTTCAGGGAATTCCTTCCGGTATTTTTAAATATTTTTCTAATATTTTAAAATTATGAGGTCTTATGTGTTTTTACCTGTTTGTTTCATTCTATCTTCTACTTTTACTATCAAAGAACACTGCAAAAGGGTTTATCTAAAACTATCTACAAAAAGTGTCTACTAAAGGTTAGACATTTAAAATCATCATCATCAGCTCATTTTATGTCCCCACTGCTGGGGCACGAGCCTTCCCTATGGATGGATATGGAGAACGGGCCATGAACCACTACGCAGGCCCAGTGCGGATTGGTGGTTGTCAACGACTGCTAATGTACCAACGGACCGGGAACAACGGCTTTACGTGCCTTCCGAAGCACGGGGGAGCTCGAGATAATACATTTTTGGTCTTTACCAGCCTTTGCGAAAGTTGCCTAACCTCAGCATTCGCAGACCGGGCGCGTTAACCATTGCGCCATCGAGATCCTTATTTATAAAATTAGCATAAAAATTACTTTCGATCAGATAATAAAAAAAAAACTTGACTACCTAAACATCCACGAACAATATTGTTATTTTTTGTTTTGGCTCATCCATATTATGCTTTCTGTGAACATTTGTAATACAAGTACTTACGTAAAATCGTCCTACTTACTCCAATCACTGATAATTACAGATGAGTTTTATTGGTTCATTTTTTTATACAATAAATACTATGCTTCAGATCTTCTGAGATGGTAAATGTTGACAGTTCTGTAAGGCTAAAACAATTCTGACATGGCCTAGAGTATCCAGTTGAAAGGGATGATGTCTCCAGGAATTTGCTTTCAAGAGTCTCATATAATTCGTTACGAAAATAACAATCATTTTGGTAAACGGCAATACTTTTCGCTGGCGGGTTAACCAAATCAATTCGCACCAAAATAAAAGCAAATGTTATATATAACGCAGGGCACAAAGAGCTTTTAGTGTGAATCCCTGGTGACAATGAGCGATTGAATGGCAGCCTCTAAGAGCACTCTATGCATCACTTATGTTGCCCTATTCGGTACGACTCCTTTTTTAACAAGTTGCGTTAAAAATAACTCCGTGCTTAGTTGGTAACGATTTGGGTGCTCGAGTCGGGAATTGGAAACTCTTTTGGCAAGTACTGCTACCACAATTTAACAATCTGCACAGTAGGGGAACACCTTTACCTATACCTAGTAATATGCTGACGCTACTGACATGCTCTGAAATTCTAAGACTACAGCAGAATTAGAAACAAAAATGGTTATGATTATGATAAATATATAAATAACGAAACAAGGCATACTAGATTTCTGCAAATTGCGAAGTTCTACGAGTATCTTTTTAGAAAGACGACGACCTATGACGACAATTATTATTACTATTAAAGTGTTATTCGAGTTTTGCGTTGATTTTTAAAATCTATATATTAATACGTGAAGCAAAAACTTTGTAACCTTTTTTTACGAAAATTGCGCGGACGGAGGAGTATGAAATTTCGCAAACTTATAGTTTATGTAGAGAAGGTTATCCGAATGTTAATTTTTTTTTTAATTATGCATAAAAATACATTAAATCAATAAAACAAACATGTATTTAAACACTACTATGTATTTGACACACGCGCATAATATATACTCTTTTCAAAAGTTTCGAAAATGGAAGAGGAGCGGCCGAAATCTGACAATGCCAATCCAAACTCACATTTTATCTTTTTTAATTTTTCATTGCTTAGGATACAATTTGTGCATAGCCTTAATAAAATAACGGTCGAATTTCGACCACTGGGCGACCAGTATAAATTGTGCTCAGTTTAAGTTTATATGGTTATATTCATCAGACTATTACTAAACAAAGAAGTACGATCAAAGGAAAAGTGATTGACATGACAGGATTGCGCCCTCGATACCCCATAACCCATAAGGACTTCTTAGTTAGTTTGGTAGATATTTCATGCGTAATGGTGAAAGTATGGTTAAACATCCACAAATCCGTACTTACAGTTATTGCCAAATGAACTCTAATCGTGGGATTGTTGGCAATGTGACCAACTGTAAGGTTTAAAATGTGTCCTATATGCTTTCAAAATATATCAATAGAGGTATTTAATGAGCATTCATTTTTTTCGTCTGATAAAAGATAGGTAAGTTCTGATATGCCTATAACCCAAACAACGACCGAAATCCAACAATGTTGGTTCACTTTTGAAATTTCTAGAAATTTAAAACTAGCTTAGGGCTGGCACTCGCGGGCTCGGTTCCATCAACGCTTAGTATTTTCAATTAGCCAAGTTCGGAGTTTCGGTGGAGGGGCATGTACAAGGGATTACCGTTTAGCGCTCGTACCTCATTGGAGGTACAAAGAGTTGAATAATTGTGTTAAAAATTTACTACCAACTAGCACAGGATAGTGTCTAATGAAATATTAGGACAGAGGAAAGGAAAACCTTTGCCCTGCAGTGGGAAAGTAATGGTTCATATATAGTATGTAGGTATGATTTTGATGATAGTTTCTAAGGTATTCTAAAGTAGTACTATTAAGTATATTCTTGTGTCTATAGGGGGCTACCTTGGAACTATCAACTCATAAAATGATGGCCCAGTCTTTTATAAAGTTGCTGTGTCATATTCCAATGTTTTTGTCCCAATCTCGAGGAATTTTATTTAAAGTTCCCTAACTCCTCCCTTGTCATTACTAACGACCCGCGTCAACTTTACGGAGGGTCGCCGAAGTTTGCAGCCGTCCATCCACTCCGGTCTCCTTAATTTTTCGGACCTTTCCGAGTGTCGGCGTAAACAGGCGGCATTTTAGCATAGCGCTTCTGTCGTTTAGAGGCGCGCGGGACGGGTCCCAAGTTTTCACTGCTCTACTTCTGAAACATGAGCTTTGCCCAAGTATTAGTTGATCGAACAGGAACTGGAAGTCAGTTTCAGTATATTACTATATTCACTTTTACTCATTATGATCCCACATTTTTTACAAGTATTTAAAAGAATTGGTCAAATATTAAAAGATTCCTGGATTGGTTAATCCAACATTTTAGGCTAGGGGAAGTTTTTGAAATTTTAAAAGCATTATTAGAATGCAACGATTTCCAGCATGTTTCTAATGATGATGAGAGGAGCACAAATGCTCTATGTGGTAAATTGCAAAATAATCACAAGTTACATCGGCTATCAGTACACGGTTAAGGCAGACAGGCTGCGGGTGGGCAGGCATCACGTGAAAACCTCATGTAATATTCTTATTCATGAGATGTTTATCGAGTGCGCCTCTGGTTGCACGAGGTATTGTGACGTAGCGGCGTGGAGGGTCGGTTGACGAATTTAAAATGTACTGTTTTACTTGCGTTGGGAAGCTATTGCGTTTTATTTTTTGACTGATGAGATGAACTTGACTCTACTAAACTAATCGCTCACCGTCACCAGCATCTAACCTCAATTGAACCCATATCCATTTAATATCGCTAATTTTTCGGTACACGACCATACCAACTACAAACATTGTATTGTATTGCATTGTACACATAATTCTCATTATGATACGACGTCAAAACAATCTGAAATATTACTCTTAAAATGGAAATTTGTTTGGTATTCATTCTTCTGCTTGAACGACCTCATGAAAAGTTCTATAATGAGAATTTCGACTTGTGTAAAACCAACACAGTAAATATCATTGAATGAACCCGAGCATAACGCGCCTCCGCAATCTCCAGCTGACACGTGTTTCGCTGGAGGCTTCAACAATATTTAATTAGTTTTGCTTTATTGACTTAAAAGTTAGATGGGTATGAGCTTAAATATAAATCTACTGCAATGAATGGGAGCTCTACGTTCGTGTGTAAGGATTAAGCGAATGAAATAAGAGAGTCAACTTAAGAACTTAAAGAGATTTTTTTTAAAAAAGAACTGTAGGTTTAAAAAGAAAGAAAAAACAAGGGACTTCTTGGCGGGAAAGTGAAGAGTCATGTCTGCGATTTTGTTTTATTTGCTAAAATTTGTGTTATGTCGAATATTAATGTGAAATAATGGTGGATTATTAACCGTTAAGTGTTCGTGAGTGTGCATGAGTGTTGGCAAATGAAACAAAACAGTGCAACGTCACTTTTCAAATTCTCTCAAGAAGTACGCCCGAGGACTTAGTAAAGCCCCACATCTTTACTGAGATACTCGAGGGGTTGGGGGGTATATCATTTCTCACTTCTCATTTCTATTATCATTCATCATCATTACTGGAGGACGAAGGAAATATTGTTTATTTATGTATTACTTGAAAGAAAAATTACTTTGACACTGGCTAAATGTGCTAATCGCACAAAGCTATCAACGAAAAAAAAAAAAAAAAAAAAAAAAAAACAAGAGAGATATAGATTAACCTTTTTTTTCTTCAAACAGCAGAACGAGTTGACAAATAAGATCATCGATAGCAGGGTAGCATACGTTAGCGAGAGGTAAAAATTCCATCGGTACACCGCCTGTCGTCATTCGTCGTGTGCGTCACCGCTCCAGGGGCGGACATGATCACGTTTACAAGATGGCAGCCTACATGCATTCGTACTTTACAGCCCTACGACTCCTTTTATTATTCAAACATTTTTGTTTGGTGTGGCACGTGAAATGTCAACTTTGATCGCGTTACGTGAATATTGTTGGAGGAGTGTATTTTGAATCTGATATGGGTATTTTCTGTCTTGCGATAAGGTCTTAAACTGATAAAAGGAGATGTATTTCAATAAAAGGAGATGCTTTGTATTTTGTGGTTATGAATATATTTTTAAATACCTAATAATTGTAACATCTCAAATTGTTTTATATTATGTCTTTTTTCAGTTTAAATATGATTAAGTAATAAAATATTCAATTACTTACTATATTTTGTTATTCTTATTGAATAAAGGTCTTATGTAAAAGTTCAATCAAAAGCTGTCTCGTCTTTGTTTTAACGCTATCATTTTAATTTAAATCAGAGCGAAGCCTAGGTTTTACGCCAGTACTTAGCCAACATTGTTTCTGTTGGTCTGCTATATTTATTTAAAAATAAAGTCTATTTTTAAACAATTATAGCAGACCAATAGAATGTCAAATAACATAATGCACATGACACGTAAACAATGTTGAAACGTGCGATTGCCATTGTGTTGTTTTGCCATTGTGTTGTTACGTCATACACACCCGCGCAAAGTACCAGGCGAGCATAGAGCTGAGGCGTAAGCGGAGTCAACACGTAGCGTGCAGGGCGCGGGGTGGGGTCGCCGTCGAGAATGGCCCCTCCCACCGATGTTCCCGCTTATTTTTATTTGTTTTTTTTTGTTCGTTGCATCTACTTGAACAGTTGAATACGTTGACTTGCCTGTTTTTGTCATTTATTTTTAGAAAAGGACCTTTTGTTTGCCACTTTCGTGTTTATTTTCACTCTTTTTTGTTATATGAACGGCTGTGTGTATACAAAAAGAAAAAACAGGCCTGTTCAACAAAAAGTTTAACGTTTCTCCAACACAGTGGTGTTATTTAGTGGGTGGCTTAAGAATCGATAGCTATAAATCGCTGTATTTAACGGAAACTAAAAAAATATTAACAATGTTAGTTGAAAAAGCTTCCCAGTAAACTGGTACAGATGGTACTCCATACATAAGCCTCGCAAAATTAACAAGCCAAGAGAGTCTAGCTACATGTGTCTCTCGTCTTTTACGAAGAATGCTGATGCGTAAACAAAATCAAAGCTCAACCTTTACGTACACGATCAAAGGCGCAATATCAAGCGGAGCTGTCCGCTGACCCTGAATTCGTGGAAGGAACGAAGGGAGGGGGTGAGGGGGTCAATCCTCCGCAGTAATAATTGCAATAGGCACTTGTTTTCGGCTCATAATTACCGAAGGGAACGGCGCCACGGCCAATTAAGGCCGTGAATGGCCTGGACTGACGAGTCTCTCTCTGTATCGAAAAGGGATTTAGCACCGGCCAGTCCGCGCACAATAGGTATTCGGCCAGAGTAATTCCGCTTCCTTTCGGCTCGAATGATGGGCAATAACGGCGTAAATGTGGTTTTAATGTTTTCTTAGAAATATGTCCCTGTTACTGTTGGAGCACCCATTTTGGTATTTTCTACATAAGTGCTTTAACTGTGTTATATATATATCTTTATTATTGATCAAAAAAATAAACTATCTATTTCACAACAAATGGCTCTCACAGCTTTATAAATGAAGATTATATACCTGTCAAACATATAGATAAAAAGAAGTATTATACCTACCATAATCCGAAGTAATGGTAGATAGTAGTTTATGTCAGTAGTTTAAAAGTCGTAACTTTTTTTTTTCGTTTTTTATTATTATTTGGATTTTATAGTTTTGACGTCAATAAGTGCCCGATTGACTAAATTTATTCCATACGAATCCTTCCGTGTATTGGTTACCTACATGCTATTGGCGGAATTGTGTTCGGCTGTAGACACAAAATATCTGAGAACAATAACTAAAGCTATAGAAGGATGGCTAAAATAAAAATCGTGCAACTATGTTTAGTTCCGTTCTATCTTATGGCTAGAAAAGGAGGTTGGAGTGCGACAAATGGTTGACACTTAGTTTTTATTTTTTGTATTGTTATGTCAAACGGTCATCAGATAATCGGTGATCAAAAAAAATCTTTGAGTCCTTTATAAAGTCACTCACTACATTACCTCAAATATGACGTCACAAATCTGGTGACACTTTCGAAATAACGAAAGAAAAGGGACAATCGATCTCTTTGCAATACATCACTTAGGTTCATTAGTTAAAATAGTACGAACTGATGAATGAGTGTTGCTATTTTAGTCCGGTTTCTATCGCTTTAGTTATTATTCTGAGCAAAACATGCAATAAATAAAAGAAGAAGAAGAAGACTAAATGATTTGACTTTGACACAGTATGTCCAATTAATAGTATCGCTATTTCTCTACCATCGCTCTAGTTGTTGTTCCATGCCAACGCGGACGCTACCAAACCGTCCACGGAACGGAACACTTTTGCCCTTCTAAGTTAATGCCTTTAAAAGTGTTTTGCTGCCATGCAAGAAAAATAACCCTTTAGTCATTCACACGCTTCTGGGATAGGGACCAGATGAATAGCCCATTTAAAAAGTTCCACAGATAAACGTGCCCGGCCCGTGACGTTGACGCGCGGGATAAATCTGCACCACACTTAGGGCGCGCCCTAACCGCGGGGGGCGCGTGTTCGTGCAGCATCCCTTATTGCGAACTGGCACCCCCTAAGCTCTATGTCGCCTTGGTACTTTTATTGCATATTCATGGCGGTTTTAGTTTTCGCAACACGTTTTTTTTCTACACACGAAACGCAAAAAGTTTCTGCGATGAAATGCCTCTTTTGCTTTCAAATCAAATATGGTTAGTCTGAATCTAAGTTCTTCCTGAATAGGATAAGTATCATATCCTACTAATATTATAAACGTGAAAGTTTGTAAGTATGGATGGATGTTTGTTACTCTTTCACGTAAAGACTACTGAATGGATTTGGATGAAATTCGGCATACACATAGTTTATAAGCTGGATTAACACATAGGATACTTTTTATCCCGATATTCCCACGGGAACGGGAACCACGCTGGTGAAACCGCGAGCGGCCGCTAGTTTATTATAAATAAATTCATATTGATATAAAATTTTTGACAAATTTATCATCATAACTTTTCACGTTAAAATTTTGGGACTATTTAACTTATGTAAACTATTTAATTTTATATTATTCTTATTTATCCAACTCTTTCAAAAAAAGGTTGTTATATTGTTAAAGAAATCGGACCGAAATCTACCATATGCTATTCACCGCATTTGTAAGGATCCAATAGCCGTCGGTGCAATAAAACTTCTTAAGGCATTCTGTTTGCCTAATAGTAACATGAATCCATAATATCCCTCGTGACACTGTACCGTCCGCGCTGTCCCGTGTAATCCCTGCACGTTGCTACGGCAGGATGACGAACCAACAACATCTAAATACCTCCTATGAGATTCTAATCTCCTAGTCTTTGCGTTCACACTTTTAACCCTTTGTCGTAACTCCAAACAAGACTTAATTTCAAAGTTAATTTCTCTAACCACGTCGAATACGTATGGTAAGTACCCTTTACTTCGGTAGGTTAGTTGCCATACATGTACACTAAACTGTTTCTTGTTCGTTCGTAACAATAATCGTAAAGGAGATGTGAACATTTTGCCTCTCTTTCCAATTCCATGAATTTATGAGGGTGCGTGTAACAAAGCGGTATCTAAATCGTGATACCAGGGCATCAGAACTACAAAGGAGCCTGCTACTTAGAATGCAACGCTCATAGAAGGGTCTTTTACAATAACGTAACCCTTTATAACATTTCGCTGACTTTAATGTGAATATTATGTAAATACTTACGAAAGAATACCGAAATGGACAAATCTTGAGATCAACACCTGATTTTTATGTATAGAGGCACAATAATATTTATATTCATTTCATTATTGACCCCGATTAAAAAATACCATTCGCTGAGTAACTAAAATGAAAATTCACGATATATTTTAAGTTTAGGCCGAAAAAGGTTAAAAGTTGCGATTTTTTTTAATGAAAATGTTTCCATCCAATTAGTGTAGAAGCTGACTGCCCCTGTGATTCTTTGTCGGGGTGAAATTGACCCGGATTACGTCCGGCCTGTATTCGGAAATACCCTGGAGCCGGGTCAGATCCGCCCCAGCGGGGTTGAGGAATTCTCATTATGTCGAAGCAGCGAAAGAAAGCTACACTATTTTTATAGGGCCTCGCAAGAAAGTAATATTTATTTATTCAGAAACAAACGGTCATACAAAATTTACTTTCATACTTTTACTTCAGTGATTTGTATGACAAGCCTCTGGTTTCGTTAATTATGTATAATGAAATAATCCTAAGCATTTAAATAGTCCGGATTGTCTCTATATCAAAGATACTAGCTGTGCTCGCGACTTCGTCCGCGTGGAATAGTGACTTTCGGCAGCATTTTTAATTTTTTAGGCTCTTGTTCCCGTTTTTGCAACATTTTTTACTGATGCTTCGCTCCTATTGGTCGCAGCGTGATGTTATATAGCCTAAAACCTTCCTCGATAAATGGACTATCCAACACAAAGAGAATTTTTCAATTCGAACCAGTAGTTCCTGAGATTAGCGCGTTCAAAAAAACTCTTCAGCTTTATAATATTAATATAGATTATATAAAACGAGAAGTAGTTTATAATATCACTAGCTGTCCGACGGAATTCGTACCGCTTTGACAGTTTCCATGACAACAAAACAAACAAATCATTCGTCCGCTTAAGAACACCCGTATCCTATGATGGATTCCTATAGCAGCGCTACCTACCGGGTCCTATTGTAAATCTAAACCATTCTCGAATCCACTTGAACACACAGAAAATTTCATCCAAATCGGTCCAGCCGTTTAGAAGGATTTCAGTAACATACACACGCACAGAAGATTAATATATATATAAAGATTGCTCATTAGGTAAAAACAGTGTAGGGAATTCGAAAGTGTTTTACCTAAATTGGAACAGAATGAACGCCAATGTCAGGACAAATGTATTCTTCCGTATAGTACCTACCTAATTTAATGGTCCTTATAATCAATATGTTTGGAAGTTGTATATTCAAATGTTTTCCTTTAAACATTTTTTTAAATTTACCTTCTCATGCAGACTTGTAGTTTTTTTTTGGCTTACATCCCATTTGGTAAACTTCCCATTTCGTAAACCTAAAACTATACCTACTAAAAAGTTACGTTTGGTAAACATTTCGTTACTCCATACATTTAATTTCGATTGCAAACTTATTTTATAGTAAAAGTTTAATAATGTAGATATCTTATATTGTAAAAGAATTCAAAGAACTGATTTTTAGGTATAAGTTATTTTTTTAAGAAATAGTCAAATAGTACTTACTATGATTTTTCTTAAGTATTTAGATCATAGTCAAATCGGTCTAACAACAAGCACTTCTCTAATCCGACTATTGTACCTGTGATTAAAAATATATAACAATATTATCGATTTTTGTGTTTTCTTATTTTACATGACTATACTCATTTCAACTGAAAGTTTACCAAATGGGATACACACTTAAATAATTGCGAAATGGAACCAAATGCATGAAGTATAAAAAGTTTACCAAACGCAACTTTTTAGTGGGTAAGTAAAGTCTGAGGTTTACGAAATGGGAAGTTTACCAAATGGGATGTAGTCTTTTTTTCAAATATAATTAATGTTTAAAACCAATGTCAGTTTTGTATCAATAATAACATCGACGAAATTAATTGGCGTTACTGTATGGAGGCATAATACCACTTAAAGTAATAGGGTTAACTCATTCATTAAATTAATACAAGCCGCTCGTCTGATTAGTAGGTAATTCGAATTATCAACTAATCAAATTATAGGCTAGCTCTATAGTCATCCTGCTATAATCGTATTGAACTTGATATGATAATCATCATCAGCACAAAGACACGAATTCTCGGTTCCGTTAACGTAATCGAATGGCGAATAAAACTTGCACTAGGCTGCTCCTAGTCCAATTGGTAATGTTAAGCAACTTTCGCAAAGACCGTTCACTGGATGGGTGACCATACATTTGTCATCTCGAGCTCATCCGTGCTTCGGAAGGCACGTAATGTCGTTGGTCCCGGCTGCATTAACAGTCGTTAACAACCACCGCACCACGCTGGGTGGTGGTGGTGTTTTATAGCCCGTTCTGTCTTTCCATCTATAGACAAGGGTCGTACGTGCCCCAGCAGTGGGGACATGAATTGAACTGGTGATGTGATGTGGTGATGCCAGCGTTGTCTCATCCCGTACAGGATTGAAACAGCGCTGGCGAAATCGTGTAACTGAGTGAGTACTTCGGCGTCATAGACATTCCAGTTTACGCTAACTCGGTCGTATGATGAATGAAAATATCACTTTAAATTAGTATAACAAAAAAAAACGACTCCAAACAATTAGACTAATAAAATTGCACTAAAAAGTAAAAAAATATTGCGCAGTTTAGTTTGTTCAATTAACTTGCCACTAACCCTTATTATACTAAATCTCATATTCTTAAAAACCATGCGACTGTCATATACTTAACTTCACATCCAACAGAACACATTGTCAAGATATAAGTTTACTTAGGTAATTAACTTGAATAAAACGATGATGATTTGTAAGTTATGTTGCGATTTATTGCGGGACATTAAAAAGTGACAGCGACACTGCGACATAGAGAGTAGATACCATTTATGGCAAATAGATTAAGGTGCGTTCTGCCTAACACATATTATAACAAACAAGCAAATAATACCAAATATTTACTTGCAATCCACTTAAAGAAAAAAATATAAAATATATATTTAGACTGCATAAATATAGACAATCATTTTATTACGAAAATATATAGGTACAATTTTAGTTATTTTTGGAGCCGGTGCCAGCCAACGAAGTTTTTGGAGCCGGTGCCAGTCCGCGTTTGTTAGTCAGTCTACAATATTTGAGGAGTTCCTTCAATTCCTTAAGGATTCCATTATCAGAACTGGACCAAATTAAAATGGGACCACACAGAAAGCACCAGCTTTCAAATGAAGAAAGAATCTCAAAAACGGTTCACCCAGTCGAAAGTTCTGAGGTTTGTTACCTGTTAGTAGTTTAAATTGAGAACCTCCTCCTTTTTTTTCAAGTCGGTTATTAAAATATAGTCCTCTCTCTCTGAAGATCTCTTATGAAGCTAAAAAGGTTCGCTTTGAGAATTTTATTCACTGATCTCCGTAAATCTCTACAGCATTAGCACATGGGCACATTAAGCACATATTTACTCGGAATGTGTTTGATAGGATAATTTTGTCCTCAAACAAGGGTTTCGCTATCGCCGCGCGTCGCGCCCGCCGTCCGTCCGTCGGTCGGTTGCGCCGCGCCGCGCCGTCCGCTGTCCAGTCATTTGTTTTAATTTGTTACCATCTCGCATCTAAATGTATGTTGAGTAATCAGTGGTTTATGACAGCCTGGTATTTTGAGTGTGAAATGTGTTTTTTTATTTTACGGTAATTGGTACAAATTGACTACTTGTCTCCAAATAAACAAATAAAAGACTATAAAGTCAAATGATTATATAACTTTTATGCAATCTAGTTAATAAAGGTATCCCAGGCAATCTAGGCATTCCTTAATAAGTGTGTCATAGGCGGACTGACCGTTTTGCCTTCGGTGACCCGTTCGTTGAAACGGCGTGCTTAAAAAGATATGCTTAGGATTCCTATCATCACAAAATCACGTTAACCCCGTTAAACATTTTGTTTCTAATGAACGCGAAAGTTTAAAAATATTTTCGATAAAAAGTATATTTAAATAATATACGGGCCCTGTTCGTACCTTGGAATGCTACTAGCCTTTATATATGATAATAAATAAAATCGATTGTATTTTGTAACTGACAAACTTTTCCTGTTATTCGAACGCGTAGTACGATATTTTAACAAATCTATATTTCCCCAGTGATACGTGCCAACTCCTGTAATTTCACGGCACGGGTGCAAAGCAGTATGGAACTTACACTTCCACGGTTATATGCGGGCCTAGTACACTTTGAGTGATAAAGAAAGGGTGGAGGAGTGATCTAGTTTTTAAAGCTGAAGAAAGATCTTCTCCTTCTCTGTCCCTCTCATACATCTGGTTTTGTTCATTCCTCTTTTCACATTCAATCCATTCTCCTGTGGAACGCGCTACCTCTCGAAATCAGAATGGCGAATACGGGCAGAATACGAGTCGTGACGCTTTTAAAAAGAAAGTCCGCGAGCTCTTGTTTGATAGAATCATGGCAGAATCATCTCAATAACGTCCTATTAGAATTATGTATTTTATGTATGTTTATTTATTATAGTTTACGTATTTACCATATACATATATGTTTATGTATATGTCGTAGCCATATCGTAGATTTGCTCACTTCACAAAATGCTCGATAATTTCATGAAATGTTTCACTGTCTATTGGCCACATCATGATGTGGTTTGGGCAGATCAATGATAAGAAATCATTTCTCGATATGGGCAACTAAACGCGCGGCTACTTCATGAAATGGTCAAACTTTAGTGATTATATCTTAAAATATTTACATTACCCATCGTTAGAGGCGCTGATATCGTTTACTTTTTGTGTCGATGTCATAGCCGGATCTTAAAATTGATCACTTTATGATGTAATTGACCATTTCATGAAATGGTTGTATTTCATGATATGCCCAGCTTAAACTGATCATGTCGTTAAAGCGTCAATGTTTGATAATATTCCGCACGTTTGGCCACATCATGAAGTGGTCAATTCTATGATCTGGCCACGACATATATCTAATACCTTTAAACGAGCAATTTTTGTATAAGTATATGTATATTATACAGGGTGTTCGGCAGATCGTTGAACATACGAAAATGGGGGGTAGGTGGGGTCATCTCCTAACCAATCAGGCATTAAAAAAGAATCCTGGTCATATAATCTGAATCTCGGAAACGGCTCAAACGATTTTCATGAAATTTAGTATGCAGGGGGTTTCGGGGGCGATAAATCGATCTAGCTAGGTTTCATTTTTAGAAAATTACCAAAAAAATAATACCGGTCATCCAGTCATCCATCCACTAATATTTATGCATGTATTATAACTTACTTACCTACATTTAAATTATTTATATATATCTTAATTGCGCCTTCCAATGTTATCTCTACACCCTATGGTTGACTGGTAGAGGTAGAATGCCGCAGGCATTGAATCCGCCACGTAATAATACATATGTATGTTGCAAAATTTTAATAAATAAATAATGATTATAATTATGATTATTTTATTACTAAATTTTGTGTAATCACGCCAACCTTTATTTACCCTAATTTATTAATAAAATTATACACATAATTATACAAATAATGAATCACCAGATAGTTCAAAATAAAATAAATATAAGAATATCGTGAAAATATATTTTCTTCGTTTTTATTTCGTATGATTAAAGAAAAGGAATAATGCACTTTTGCTGTCAAATTAAAAGGTACACCTAATACGTGAATTATTTACTTCCGATAGCGTATTGTTATTTATTTGAAAGCTAAAAGTAAACTGATGTATTTTGTAAATTAATTGATGATACCTATCCACCCGTAATCACAGGGCTTAGAGCTTAAAGGTGCATCATCAAGTTACATAATGGAACACTAGACCTTATTTCCCCAGCGTGGCAATGGCAACCGGTCCGTCCGCCGCGCCGCCGGCGGCGCCGGCCGTAATTACAAGCGAGGCGAGGCGGCTTTAGTCGCACGTGCACGCCACCAGCGCGCGCTGCTGCGACCCTGGTGCTCGCTCATCAACGGCGCAGGTTTAATGACTTGATCGGACACAATTTTTGTAAAAAAACATACACACATTTTCATTTCGTGTAATCAAACGAATCTATGAAACTATTCTTGGCATTTGTTTTTTAGCTTGAATGTTTCGAACCCACGCTACTTTATTTTTGAGAGAGTTTGTTGACCTCTGGTGTACTTTACGGCGTTACCGGACATTTTGGATGCCTCACGAAACTTAAAGGGTTCCTCATGTCGTATTATCGAAACACCGTCAGAGGGTTTCTTTAGGGAATGGCATTACCCAAGCGGGTCCCCGTTCCCTACAGGAGTCTCCGAGGTTTTCGAAGAGTTCGGTAACCCAGGCTGAATTGAGATGCTGGGTAATCTTAAAGTAACTACCGTTAAATCACTTGTAATAGGGTATGTTAATAACAACAATAATTAATTTCAAAACATTAAACGTATAAATGAAACTACCGTAACAATTCTTTAAAATATTAAACCAATTTCATATTTGACCTAAGCATGAATTTCTGTAACATAAAAAGTTATTATTAAACACTCAATTGGCGAATCAAAACAGTGATGTCACAGTTTCCATTTCCATACAATTTCTATTTTTTGACAGTTGCTAAAACGTCTCTCTATTGACTAATCGTATTTTAAAGCAACATACACATTTCCAGCGCTATTCCCAAAACGAATCTATAAAAATCATACTTTGCGTCTATTTTTCAGTTTTTTTTAAAGTTTTGAACTCATGATATGCTGATAATGCTGGTCATCTTAAAGTGACTTGTAAGCTACCATTAAATGACTTTTAATCGGATGTGTTCTATAGACAATAGGCAGTCACGGAACCTTTTTCTTAGATTTAAATTACTATGTGGATTAAAAAAATTTGACTATGACCTATTAATTTTGTTTTATTTCATTTAGTTATCTATAGATTCTTGTCATACTTGAATTAAATACAACCAACTTTTTCACTTTTAATAAAAAACTAAACAGAAACTGTTTTATTATATTAAATGCGTCGACTGAAAATTCATTCATAACGTAATATAAAATTTACCTGAAACCCACTGAAAATTGCTTTAGCAATTTTTTCCTGCCGACGACCGTGCTACATTTTAAACTGTGCAAGTTGCGGCTTCGCCCGTTAACGAATTACCCGGGGACAAGTGCCAACCTTACATCATTAAGGGCCATAACCGGATCTGCCCGGATACAGGGTTACCAGCAATAATAACCGGCGGCGCGCAATCAAATTACCGGCCGGTCGGTGGCCGCCGTAACCGGTAATAATCGGGTTTATAAGTGACAGCCGACTACGCGATTATGCCCGTCGAGGTGGTTGGTACAAAGTTGTCCTGTGGACCTTTGCGATAAGTTCCGCCAACATTGTAAGCAAATCATGATTGATGAACGCAGTTTATTTGGCCGTAAAACTTTGGGGGTGAATGTTAATGAATTCCTAGTTTAAAATTATCATGTGTACTATTGTACAGTGCTTCTTTTTGTGCTTCTTTTGTGGTTAATGTTTCTCGGTAATCGTCGCATTTCCGAATGCATCCGAATATTATTTTTCCATGACCATAAATTTTTTTATTACATTTATAATTTTTATCAGTTAAAGAGATAGATTTGTACGAGTATAACTGTAGAAATCCGACGACAGCCGAAACACGAAGTTTGCCGAGAGAAATTAAGAAAATAGATGCACTGTTCTTTCGTATACTATTGTTATGAGTACTTACATATTTAATTAGTTTCCCCCATTTGAAATTCGTTTGGTCATTAAAGTCCGAATGTCCCGATAATTACAAACTATTTAGATAATTCACGTACAAACATCTTGATGAAGTTATTTAAAAATCATGGCACGAGCCTCCAAATCAAGTCATCGCTACAATTAATGGATTAAAATAAATAAACTAAAATGCAACTAACGAAGACTAGCTGCTGCCAACCAGAAGTAAGTATCCTGTATTATTCTTGCGTTTATACTGTTAGAAGTAAGTATCCTGTATTATTCTTGCGTTTATACTGTTAGAAGTAAGTATCCTGTATTATTCTTGCGTTTATACTGTTAGAAGTAAGTATCCTGTATTATTCTTGCGTTTATACTGTTAGAAGTAAGTATCCTGTATTATTCTTGCGTTTATACTGTTAGAAGTAAGTATCCTGTATTATTCTTGCGTTTATACTGTTAGAAATTCTCTATACTTACTTATCATAGACACATAATGCCTCAGCTGCAAGTAATGCATGGTGTCACAATCGTCCAGAGGTTGCGTTAACCGCTTACCATTAGGGCGGTCCGAGAACAATTAAATAAATAAAAACGAACTATACTAACTCTTACCGGCTCCGTGATAGCCGCCAGTAACGGACCTTTATAGAACTCGTAATTCAGCACTTTGGGGTGAAGTGGACACTTTTAACGAGACCTCGCACTGAGCTTTCACCCACATTAACGTTATCAACTGTAACGTTGTTATATTAAAGTTATGTCTGGCGCAAATCCTGTACCTACTTTAAATAATTTTAAAGCTCTTGTTTGGTAAAATAATGTTAAAATGTTTCTGTTAATTTATACCAGAATTTAAAGTTTTCGCGATGCATTAACTCATCTGTAATCCGGACTGGTGCAGCTCAGTCGGTCATTGAGTAGTTTTTTGCGCGTTAAATATTGTTTTAATGATTTTACGTAATATTTGTTTTTTAGCTACAGACATCCAACTAAATAAATACATTAAAAAGTATTTGCAGCAGACAAATGTAACAAAAACTCATTCTACCACACACTTTGTTGCAATATAAGTAGTTGGTGAAAAAAGTATAACAATGGCGTCACCACCCTTGTGGGGTAAATGTACTAGGCAACTATGAAAATTGTGGAGTTAACTTTTACGTTTCACCCTTATTCTATTCGAAGGCCACGTTTTTTGTTCACATAGAGACATATTGTTACAGGGACACGTTAATAAGGCACTTAAGGGATACTAATTGTTCTATGGTGTTGCTCTACTAGGGATTTATGGACTTCAAAGAGGTTTACTACAGCTTTGGCAGAAAGGAGAATGAGCAATAGAGTAAGCAATGTACGGTAAAGAAAACACTTGCAAAATAATTTTATTATAGAGTTGTATTACGATAAAAAAAGATCGAAACTTTCGATTCGAAGCGGCAATCCATAAATTAATCACCAAAAAATAATGTTATTGTGCGAGAAAAGAAAAGGCATAGTTTATGCGGGGCTTAAAGCAAACGTTCGCTTAAAGCCATGGCGATGGCGCCCTAAGCATTATTAGGGAGGGTGATATCTGGAGCTCTTTAGCTTTCCTGTTCGCCTGGTACTGCGTGTTGCGATACATGTGACTGAAACACGTGTGAGTTACACGTGACATAGTGTTAGTGAAACCACTTTGTTAAAAAAACCACCTACAGTTTTATTACCAAACAATTAGCTAAAACTTTGAATAGGGGGAGTTGGTAAACACGTTCTCGTTTCCCCATGGCGAAACATCTCCTTTATTTTTATAGTTGCCTAGTATGGGCACACCATAGGGGTAATTTCACCATTGTTTGCGTTAAGGGTGCTTTGGTACTAAACTTAACGGCGAGTGATACTAGACAAAGTTCCGTTAGAGAGAGATAGCAGATCCGTTCGTGAGTTAAATGGCTTAAACGCTTGTATTCGTGTATCCTGTTGTAGTATAGTATAGTATGCTTGTATCCTAGTTGAATTTGCATAATATTATCAATTGAAAATTGTTGGTTTAAATATTCATCAGATGGAGTTTACTAAAATAATCGTACAAATAAAGTGCCATCATTGTTAAGTACCTACATTTTTCCATGTGCCATACTTTTACTGATATAGTACTTTCGTGTATTCCTAAAGTTTGTCTAACTAACTACATATAGGTCAGAAATGTAGCTTGTTAGCTATTTTTCATGTTCTTTGCTGGCGCCCCATTGTCGTGGTACACAAAAGCTCCGGGTACCAGGCGCGCAGGGCTATACAGAGATTGACCGATCACACAAATTGAATGTCCGTCGAACATGACGGGGACAACACCCCATTGTTCCGTTTGCTTTTCAAGACAGCCAATATTTCACTCCGTCACAAAAAAACGCAGAGAACTTTCAAGAAACCCAGGTAACCTACAATGCGTATAATCACAGTAAATAATGGGTTTAGTTTCGTTAATAAATCATAAAACAAAAATTGGCATATTTAATAATACTATTTACAAAAAGCACATAGGTTTATTTATGATAAATCCCAGAATAGAAAAATGACTATCCCGGAATATTGATACCCACGGTACCAGGATAGCATAGGCAGCGAGGAAATAACCTAGCGTTCGTCCTTTGAGGGATAGATTTACTACGCGTAGGTAGGATTTGTTGAATAGGTCGCGGGTATGGGGCGAACACAATGTGTTACGTGCGTCGTATTGTGATGACGTCATCTCATCGAGTATCTATCTGTATTGTACTTACCCCGGTCCTTGGAACATGGGATAAAGTTATTAGTGTATTCAGAACATCGAAATATTATTTACAAAAAAGACAATGTAATAAAACTTTTTTAAACTATCATGGTCACTTACATTAGAATAAATATTATTAACGGGAAAAAATAATTACTTAGGAAATTTAAGAAAAAAATCCTATTTCTTAGTCCAGGGTATGGTCTGGTCTGCCCATGTGCACAATTTCATTTAAATATGCCTTTACAGACGAACAGAATTAATTTTTGTTTTTATAGATGTCATCAAGTTCAAGAATGTAATCTGATTTTGAATTGAATTGAATTTTTATTTGTTTGTCTAGTCTAGAGTCAATTATTTCCGGTAACAAACAATTAAAATAATACATTGATATTGATTAAATCTTTATTAATTTGATTAGAATATATAAAAGATATTTAAAAAATTACTTATCAGTTAGAATAGAATATACTATAAGTAGGATATAAGTATTATAGGATGTGTTTCTGAACGACGATGAATAAAGAAGGCTGATGATGTAGAAGGGTGAAAGACGAGTTTGGAGTTTGCTATGACGATGGTGAAGTGAGAATAAAAAGATGTGTGAAGAAGGTATTATATTTAAGTTTTTTAAGGAGCTCGATGGCGCAGTGATGCGCTCGGTCTGCGATTGCTAAAGTTAAGCAACATTCGCATAGGCCGGTCATCGGATGGGTGACCCACAATTTATCATCTCGTGCTTCGGAAGGCACATAAAGCCGTAGGTCCCGGCTGGTTTAGCAGTCGTTAACAACCACCAATCCGCACTGGGCCCGCGTGGTGGTTTATGGCCTGTTCTCCCTATCCATCCGTAGGGAAAGCTCGTGCCCCAGCAGTGGGGACATAAAATGAGCTGATGATGATGATGATATTTAAGTATTTATGATTAAATTATGTAATATCTGTATTGTGTAAGTATTTATTTTATATATTGTATTTAATGAAATGACTTATATCACAAGCGACTGAAGGAATATTTTTATGATTTACAATCGAAATGGACCTAGAAAGAAACAAATAAATTTTGTAAATATAATTAACCTGGTAGCTACTTTAGCGACATTTTTAGATATGCTATTTTTGCCGTAGGTAGGTAATTCTGACGTTAAAATGATTTATTGGATTCTAAAGTTTACGCGAACACTACATATTTCAATAAATCAACATTTACGGTGGTGTTCCGCTTTACGGAGAAAGAGTTTATCGTAGCTTTTGGTCTGGCAACTATTTTACCACTACATCGGATTCGACTAACCTCAAATATTCGCTAGAGAGCAACGATTTATGCCTAGGATGATACGCAAGGTTCTTGAATTTAAAAAAAACATCCTAGTTTTAATAGAAAAGCCACCAGCCTGAGATCCCATCATACAAGCTATTAAATCCCAGCCTCAACACCATACTGCCAGACCAAAAGATACGATAATCTCTTCCTGCGTAAGACGGAAAGCACCCGATTAATGAAGATGCAAGTTACCAATTAATTATGACACGACCTACACCTAAGTCTCCCTGTGGCCACGGACCCTGCAGTGTTCGAAGCGTCAGGATAAAATAATATAATAATAAAATCAATGTGTAAAATAAACGCAAGTAGATCGGTAAGAGTTGGTTAATTTAAATTTTAGAAAAGTACCAAATATTGGATACGTGCGCAATATTGGATACATACATATTAAAAAATATATCCAACGCCATCCATCGTAACAGTCTAAAACTACTTCGTCAATGTTTAATTAATCTCAATGCTTTCTCCGACAGCAGCGTTATCTAGCTGCAGTCGACTGTCAAAATTCAAAGTGTGGGTTTAACTCTCGTTTTCTCGTTTTCATGATTTTTGCCGAACTTTAAATGATATTGTAGAAAAAACTATAGTGTGTTATGAATTTATGGATCAGGCTAATTGTAAACACGATCCCTATAATACTAAATATATATTATTTTGATTATTTAATACGATAGTATTTTCAATTATATCTACTTAACCGTGACTGCAATTTTGGCATTTTTTGGTCGGCGCACCCTTAAAGATATATTTATAAAATTAGTAGAAACCACCCGGGATCCCAGAGCTAGCAGCTACTTGGGCCAGCGTATCCAACATTGCATTGCTATCCAACGTGGCAATGCTGCTAGCTTACTGGGCACTCTGCCTGATGGGGAAATAGGAATGGGGAATAGTTAGTATTAGTTATGGTTTATAATTTTTTTATAAGTTTAATTTTGAGTAGTTTAATTTAAATTCAAAATTCAAAATCATTTATTCAGTTTAGGCTACAAGTAGCTCTTGTGAATGTCACTATGCCATCGGTTCGTAAGTCTACTCTGGGCGGGAGATCTTATACTGAGAAGAACCGGCAAGAAACTCAGCAAGTGTCCAGCTCTTTTCTCCCTTACAGCGTCAAAAATATTGGAAAATGCTCTATCATAGCAGGACACTTTCCATTACAAATTATACACAAAAATATATAGAAGACTAATAAAATAAAATAAAAATTTGTTTATTTTTCACCAAAACACTACGTCTCACCTGTTGTATGAACTTATACTAAGAGCTTCTATACAAGAAAAACAAAGTTAAAAATAAGAGTGAAGCAGAAGAAAAAAAAGAATTTACTTGTTATTGTCTTTGTTTGTAAAAAAATTACAATTATTTAATAAAATATTTAACATTTAAATGTGAATAAATACAATGTTTTCACTGAAAAAATCCACGAGCGGTATTCGAACCCGCACCCCATGACAATGGCTTGCCTAATTCTTAACTGATCTTTCAGGATTTGTAAAAATATTAAGATCGGATGTTGATGACGTAGTTGTCGACATTGAATAGGGCTCCTTTGGCTTACAGAGTAAGAGTAGATAGTGTTAGTTAATTTCGGCGAGTTAGATTGAGGCACGTTAGTATAGTTGGTAGTACGCCTGACCCAGTATCTCATAGGGTGCGGGTTCGAATCCCGCTCGTGAATTTTTTCAACACTTTATCTTTTTTCAAATTATAATTTGTTTGCGACAATATTTGCGTAAAATTATATGTAAATAATCATAATTTTCATGTGTCTAAAGATAAGACATTAAGGTTTGTCATATATTTTGGACGCACCTTAATTTTTTTTTCTCTTTTGTCCTCAGCTGGTGGGCGGCGAGTTCGACATGGAGCTGAACTTCGTGATCCAGGATGCGCAGAACATCCAGCACATGCTGGAGCTGCTCGACCACTGCCCGCCGAGCCTGCAGGTATCGCATTGCACTACACTAAACACTTCAGTATCATCAGCTCATATGTCCCCACTGCTGAGCCACGAGATATGGAGCCCTATGGATGGATAGGTAGAACGGGTTATAGACCACCACGCGGCCGCGGGCCTAGTGCGGATCTGTGGTTGTTAACGCATGCTAACGCAGCCGGGACCAACGGCTTTACGTCCGAAGCACGGAGGAGCTTGAGATAATAAATTCTGTCACCTTTTGGTCGGCCTTGCGAAAGTTGCTTAACCTTAGCACTCGCAGACCGGGCGCGTTAACCGCTGCGCCATCGAGCTCCTCGCTTAGTTATCCTTATATATTAAATAATTTGGTTAGATTTCAATAAGTACTTACGGGGCGGGCCGCGGACGTTAGTATGAAACTGCTGGTCGTGGCCCAACTTTAAAATGCGGCGGTATCTGAGATACTGCCGGTCTTTTAGCGGGTAAATCTTGTATAGGTAAGTACCTTTTCCTCTTTCTCAAAACCTTATTTTGTCACGATGTGAGGCGATATAAAATTATCCTTTTTGTAACTTTAAAACTTTTCCTCGAATTTTCCTTACCTATTAGAACATTTTCCTAAGTTGTGACCTTCAAAAATGTTGAATCATATATTTACCAGAATGTCTAATCCAAGAGTAGTTACAGACTCTACATCGTCCTCTAAATAAAATAAGTATATTATAATTTCTTAGAACATCTTGTTTAATGTCTCTAAATAGTGTAAGGTGAATTGGCTATTAGGATTTAGCTAGATAATCGCGCGCTCAAACCGAGTATATCCCCCGACGACGCCGTAAGCCCCACATTGAATGGCCAGTATAGTTAAATACTTTAAACCTGCTTGAAAGGGACAGCGATATAAATGCATCCTGATTGTTAGGACCCTTTTTTGTAGAAGGCGGAGCGAAGAATGTTTTTTGTTCGTTTAGAGAGGATTCTGTTACGTTATCGCCCTTGTAGTTATGCTATCCTGGTACCAATGTAGATCAACCAAACCCTTTGGTTATTTTGCGAAGAGTTACAATTACTATTTTTGTTAGTCAATCGATTGAAATTTCATATCTTTGCTTCTCACTTTATGAAAGAGACAAGTTATTTTCTACCCTTTATAAAATAAACCGTGCTCTTATAATAATTTCGTCATCGTTTGACGAAGCACACGAAAATACCAGGTCAGCAGAAGAACAATGGCGGTGAATATTAAATGAAGCGCATTCAATAATGACCTGCATAGCAATGTGCGGCGTGCAGAGACGAGAGATTAATAATGCAATAGTCAATTTCGTCCCGTTCAAGGTCTGTGTGCACAGTTCATTGTGATATTTGACGTGGAACACTGTTAAGTAGTACATACAATCATTGCTATTCTACCTGAAAATAAAACCCATACTTACATACATACTTTAGCAAAAAAAATGGCCGTTTTTGATTCTTGTTTGTAAACTTACAAAAAGGTTGTAAAGAAAAAGTATTTAATTTTTTTACGGGTAAAAAATGCCAAGTACGTTTTATTAATGATAAAGTATTAATGACGAGAATTTTTACTTTAGACGAGAATTTTTGGTGAAACCAGATTTAGGAAGATTCGTTTTCAGCTGCATTCTGCATTCAAAAACAGTACGCTGTGAAGAAACATTAAAATCAAACTGATCGATCACTGATACAGAATAAAAAACGAAGGTTTAGCTTTGCACATGCTATAAAACAAAATGCTATGCCAAATCGACAAATTTGTTCCGAGAGTATATAAAAATTATCTATTCAAATAAAAAAAACACTAACTAATTAATTAAATGTCTCTAGACTTCTTGGCGGGAAAGTGAAGAGCCATGCCTGTGGTTTGTTTTATTTTCTAAAATTGTGTTATGTCGAATAATGAAAATCAACTGTCGAATAATGAAATAATGAATGAAATAATGGTGGAATAACCTGAGTGTGCATGAGTGTTGGCAAATGAAACAAAACAGTGCAACGGCACTTTTCAAATTCTCTCAAGAAGTCCGAGTAAAGCCCCACATCTTTACTGAGATACTCGAGGGGTTGGAGGTACTTACCTGTACCATTTCTCACTTCTTATTTCTATTATCATTCATCATCATCATACAGGAAGGAAATATTGTTTATTTATGTATTACTTTTAAGAAAAATTACTTTGACACTGTCTAAATGTGCTAATCGCACGAAACTATCAACTAAATGAAAAAAAAAAATGTCTCTGGTGTCTGTTTTTTTTTTTTTGCAAATGCATGTTTATAATATTATACCTATTGAATGACGCGTTTAATTTACGGTTAAAGACATTTATTTCTCTAAAGAATTTACAAAATCCACTTACAGAGAAAATACAATGTTAAATAAATAAAAGTTTGATTTTACAATAGCACCGACTAGCATTTTTAAAAAGGTAGGTAGATTAACAATAAAGTACACCGGCGAATTTAATTAGAGCTTAGCTTAATTTCGTTTCTAACGTCCTTTGTTTTCTACTCTTTAGGGAAAAGGGTTAGTTCGATCTACTTCGTTACTAGGATATCAGGACCGACCAGGCGGTAGCGGTGCAGTAGCACAAAAAACCTTAGCAAGGATCCTCCATTAACATAAAAACATCTTTCCGCCTCTTACAAAACACGCCCTCTTTTAAATAAAGGTGCATTCATCGTCCTTTTAAAAATAAAAAATAAGTTTGACTCCACCTTTTGTATCTGCCAATAACACGAAGCTTTAGTCTAGCCGGTTGAAAAAATACGTGTCAAATTAAAGATTTTATTTTTAAATAATTTTACGGTTAGCATTGTATTAAAGACGCGTAAAATATAAAAGAAGGACAACCAAATCGACCAACTAATTGCTGTTTAGGTTATTTTTCTATTCCTTATTAACATGTATAATCTCGATTCATAAAATAAGTAGCATAAAATATTTTTCCTTTGTGGTTTCTAAATATTATTTGCCATAACTTATGTTATGTAATATGACTTTTTAACCGACTTCAAAAAAGGAGGAAGTTCTATGTTCCATTGTATTTATTATTGATATATTTTTTTTAAATGTTTTTTGTTTTAAAATATTAAATTACCGAGACATGTAGGTATATTAACATTTATTTATTACATTATAACAGAATAACAATACCAAAGCATTTAGGGACTATGTTGTAAGATATACAGAAAACCAGCGCCTTGGCATAACTATGTCATGGCATTATGCTGAGTGGCAACCATTTGGTCGGCAATTATGTTAATTTTAATTGTATTTAATTAGTTTTAGTGTAAGTTTAAATGCTCGACCAATAAATATTTTTTTCTTTCTTTCTTTCTTTTCTATATTTCGTTACGTCACAAATGACATACTACAAAAGGTTCGATAGATCTAGATATCGATAGGCGAGCATGTCATTAAGTATATTAGAACTTACCAAAAGGACATCCTTGCGAAGATATTATTGTTATTAAGAACTATAAGTTTTTTTTTTACCTTCTGTGAGTTTGCATTATAATTATTACAAAGAGAGTTCGTGGAAGTTGAAATCACTAGAAACTTTAGCTGTTCTGAAGTTTTTTTTTTATAACGTTCTATCGTGATTGAGCCATAGCGACCGGCGAACTACTATCTTTATGTCTCGCGTCGAGATTGCTTTTTATTCAATAGAACTTAAATTTAGTGATTCTTTTGTCAGTTGTTCAGTTTTCGTTAACCCTTTATCTGTCTGGATTTTGTCGATATATTGGAACACACATTTTGTTACTTTGATTTAGGGTGATGAGATTTTTCAAGATGCTCGCCCGTCAGGGTTTCATTAAAAGTTTATTTGAGTATAAACTAAATACTTACCTATACACAATAATATATTATTATTGTTATTACTAAAAAGTATATACGGAACGCAACTTTATGAAAGATTGTATAGGATGTGAAACTCAGGATGTATGTATAAATCGTAGCTAGTAGAAATAATCTCTGTCTTGTCTATGCCTACACTTCCTTTGATCATAATGTATAACAAACGATACAATAATATCCAATAATATATGTATACAATAATATTTATAAAAATAAGTACGAGTAATTTTTGAACACTATTATATTTTTTGTTTAACATATTCTAAAATAAAATTCACAAGTTTATTTTTACTTAGATAGACGTTACAATAAAGTTAGTATAAGTAGTATATGAGCTGATTACTTAAGTCTAAAATATCGTTTAGTAGGCCCGCAAATAGTTGATGTTAAGTAATTTAGGAAGTTGTTTGAATAAATAGCAGGAAACCCTATGTACTTACATTTTAGGCTAAATTAAAATGTGTAAAAGAAATAGCTGTAAAATAGATTACCGCCATTCTTACAAATGGAACCTTTTCCATGTTCTTTTGAAATTGGACGTCGGGTTCTGTGAATATTTTCTTCCGAGGGATTTATCGCACTCCTGTCCGGAATGCGGTAAGTGAATGATTCACGACTTGTCTCTCACCTCTGACGCCAGTCGCTCATATTTCATGTCGCCCTGGTGACGACATATCCAGATCCCTTTGTGAAAAGTTGGAAAATGAAATGACTAAGGCCCAGGCTAGTTAAGTGAGCTACTTAGATCGTACCTGTGCTTTATGTGCCTGGAAAAATTCCCAGGAGCGGAAAAAAACAACACTTTTCCAAGTTGTGATTTGCTCGCAGCTAAATTTGCGTAGATTTATTTAAAACACATTTATACGTTAATATAGGTATAGGTACATAATATTTATATGAAGGTAAGTATCAGTTTTCGTGCCTAAGCTATCATAGCAATGTCTTATCAACTTTAAGTTCAACATTCTCCTACAAAATCTGCATGGTTGTTCTCTTTTTACTATCTTTTTTTTTTCTTTTAGTTGATGGCTTCGTGCGATTAGCACATATAGCCAGTGTCAAAGTAATTTTTCGTACAAGTAATACATAAATAAACAATATTTCCATAAATGATGATGAATGATTTTAGAAATGGGAAGTAAGAAATGATATACCCCCCAACCCTTCGAGTATCTCAGTAAAGATGTGGGGCTTTACTAAGTCCTCACGCGAGCTTCTTGAGAGAATTTGAAAAGTGACGTTGCACTGTTTTGTTTCATTTGCCAACACTTAAGCACACTCACGAACACTTAACGGTTAATAATCCACCATTATTTCACATTAATATTCGACATAACACAAATTTTGGAAAATAAGACAAAACCGCAGACATGACGCTTCACTTTCCCGCCAAGAAGTCCTTTTACTATCTATCACATCAGACTTGTCACCATTTTGTTTTAAGTTAAACAAATGATTCCCTTGAAGAAATCCCGGCGGTTATCGGCGTTTGCGAGCGTGAGCAATCTGCGAGTCATCGTTCGTTCCCATCCGTCTAACGAGTAGCGTCAATCTCCTCCGCGTTCATGCGAACCTGGTAATAAGAGGTTGCGTTCGCTTTGCAGGTACACGGATTTATTTAACTTTATAGTGGGTTCGTCTGTCTGCGGTTAAACTTTTAGGTAGCTTATTACCGAAATAAGAAATCGTTGTACAAATTTCTAAATAGGTAAGTTGTATTGTTCTTAATCTTAATTAATGGCTTCGTTGTACACGCCATTAAGCTAATTTCAGGTAGCTAATTAGAATATAATTTTATTGTATGATAGATTGAGTTAAAATTAAGTCACACTGTCTTGTTATTAAAGAAAGAACTCGGGTGAAACTCCAGTTCTATTGTTGGTAGCATCTTTTATGTCAGTTGTTTATATCGCCAACATTTCTAGGCCATTCGGAGTTCTATATAAGATTTAACTAACTTATCAAAGATGGTGCCTATAATACTAAAGATTACTATATTATGTCATAAACTACTTACGAGATTAAATTTCGATAATGCTCCACTTTATTTTATTGGTACATTATTAAAAAGTGGTCGATAAGAGAATGTACTCGAATCCGCTTGGCAATGCGAAGTTAGATTGTTGTTTTGGTAAGGAGTAAATAAGTTTCCGTAGTGTAGCGGTTATCACGTGTGCTTCACACGCACAAGGTCCCCGGTTCGATCCCGGGCGGAAACAGTGTACATATTTTGTGTTTTTTTAGTACCAACATTTTTTTTGGTAGTTCTTTCTTTTAAATCAAAATGATTTTTTTAAATAAATCTTTAGCAAAAATATCTAAATATATAAATAATATAAATATATAAATATATTGAGTGTAGCTATAAATAAATAACTACATATTATTTTGTCTGAGTAAAGCATGTGAATGTTTGAAAAAAAAATCAGATTCAAACAATTACAGATGTTTATTTTGTTCGTACCTATGTCTACGGATTTTAAACGTTTTTTACGGTATTTCAAAAATGTAAATACTTATAGAATGTTTGTTCTAAATTTCGTTCAGGTTTAGCTGTAACTTTGGCTGTCAAAGATTAAAGAGCCCAACCCGTTCCTAATCTTAAGATCTCTCTCCTGCAAGTTGCTAATTGAGTTTCGATTCGGCCTCAGTGAACGCCCCGCTAAATTTAATTGAGACTTAAGAACTTCACTCTTTTTTTTAATAAGTACTACTTTTCATTGTCCCTTTGGGTTGATATTCATTCAGTTGGAGGAACGTTCTTAACTAACAGAAAATAGGTAACGATACTTCAATAAGCTCATTCTCTTTCAGCTGACACTAAACTACAAACAAAGACTAAAGATAAAGATAGAATAGGCTTAGTTAAACTAGTGGTCGCCCAGTGGTCGTAATTCGACCGTAAGTCACAAAAAATATACAATGTGATGTAACGCATAATATACCTAAATGTTATCTTTCGCATCTCTTTCATGAATATACCAAATCACACACCGCTTCGTGCGTGGAATCTGCTTAAAAACGAGCACGAAGTTATCTCTCTCTCTTTACGTAATAATAATTTATAAAATATAAAAAATCGGAGCTTTCGCAAGAATTCCTTATAATTCTTGCGAAAAATTAACGTTCGTGTTTTATAGTTATCAAAGAGTTTAAACGGGGATTAACCCAAACTAATAAGTTAATTCCTTATGTGTGTAAATGTATGTTTGTGTTTGCAAACAATATTTAAATGTTTATTTTTAATAGTTTTTAATCGAATGATTTGATTCGAAGGCTATATTTATAGTTTAGATGTATCTTAATATGTAACCTGTGCCTACATAGTTACGATTGATTTTGAACTTTCTACCGATCGAGCGAAATAAGATCTTCTAGTTTTCATTTTATTGGATGCGATTGAGTGCACACGCCGCCTCTGCGAAATTGATGCGAGCATAGTATATTTTATCACTTTGAAAGTTTATCGAAAACGTGCTTAGATCTGACCTTTTTTAAGATACTTTAAGTTTATTTCGTTTAAGACCAAACCACAGAGTTAATGATGGCTATGTGTGTTCTTCGAATAAAATTTTGGCTATAGCAAAATTATTGGGTTACGGAATTATTACTTTTGTCTTTTGTTGTGCGCGAGTATTCGATATTTCGGCATAGTTGCATGCGCCTCGTCAAAGACAGAGTCAAAGTCATGAATCACGGATGTAGTTAGTACCTACTATGATTATGAATATCGGATACAACAACAAAAATCATGATAATTATCTCGTTTATAATAATTATTCTATAGTAAGTGATCATGATAGTTTAAAAGTTAAATAGCAGAAAATTCGATTGCTATAGCAATAAGCTACTCTGCATGTGGCTACATGAAATATGATATGCGAAGGCTTTGTAAACCAACCCCCGCTCGCATTAAGAACAAAAGGAGCAATAATTCACGGAAAATTGCTTTATTTTCCTCCATCGGCTAATATAACTAAAATTAACCTGAAATTTACGATGCAAACTTTGCTCGCTGCGAACAACTAGAGAATGAATTAAGTCGTTGATAAACGTTTACGGTTTTAGCTCGAGTTATACGTTGTTTGAGTGGCGTTTTTACTAACTTTCCACAGAAAATAGATCCTTTACCTAGATACTTTGTTTCCTTTACTTTGTACGACTAAGCGGTAACTACAATTTTAATTGGGGAATTTTCAAGTCGAATATTTGTTAGTACAAAACCACTGTCCAGTGCATTTTGATTAAACAATGGTACTTATGTACCTATATACAGGTCCACCCCTACGAGCCGGTCAACCCGAGCCGAGGTTCTAGCCTTAGGTGCCCTCAGGTAGTTCCGCTGATCCGATCCGAACCCCTCGGAGCATCTAGTAGGGCGCTGGGACAAGCACTAGTGCGTGATGCCGTTCCTTCTAGAAAACTCCAACAATTAAAAAGTCCAACAATAAAATTAAAGCCACTTGGGACATTATAAACCGTGAAACAGGTAAATTTAAACCACGGGATAATACTTTCACTTTAAAAGTAAACGACAACTTAGTCAATTCAGATTCACATATTGCTAATATTTTTGATGTTTTTTTTGTAAATATACCTGTGCTGACAACCTCAAATTTGGATTCATCACCAGAAGCTGCACAAGCATTACTCCAAAAATATGTACCAAAATGTAATGTTTCTTTTCAATTTAAATATATTGATTCAATGGATATTATAAAAACATTTAAATCACTGAAAATGAAAAACACAAGTGATTTGTGGGGCATCTCTATAAAAGTAATTAAGAATATTATACATTCTATTGCACCATATCTTGCTGAAATTTTTAATAACTGTGTGAATAAAGGTATCTTTCCCGATCTTATGAAGTTTAGTAAGGTCATACCTTTGTTCAAATCGGGAAACAAAGAAGACCCCAGTAACTATCGACCCATTTCAATACTACCAACTCTAAGCAAAATTTATGAAAAAGTTATATTGGAACAGTTGATATCGTATTTTAACATAAACAACCTTTTACATAATAAACAATATGGATTTACAAAGGGTCGTTCTACTACTGATGCAGGTGTTGCTCTATTAAAACATATATTTGATGCCTGGGAGAAGTCTCAAAACGCCCTTGGAGTGCAAAACACTCCTTGTCCAAGGCTTTCGATTGCGTTGAGCACAAAACTCTGTTGATGAAGCTAAATTACTACGGTCTCAAAGATTTCGCACTAAATTTAATTCAGTCGTATCTTAGCTCTCGAACACAAACTGTCGATATTAATGGAACTAAATCATCTGGTTCTCATGTAAAAATGGGAGTTCCACAAGGGTCCATTCTTGGTCCTTTTCTGTTTTTGATTTATATTAATGAATTGCCATTCTTTGTAGAGAACTTCTGTGAAATCGTATTATTTGCAGATGATACTTCACTCATTTTTAATGTAAGTAGGTGTAAGAATAATTACGACGATGTAAACAAAGCACTCTCTGATGTACTCAGTTGGTTTACTATTAATAATTTGCAGCTTAATGCTAAAAAAACAAAATGTATTAATTTTAAATTACCAAATGTCAAAAATGAACCAACTGATATAAGAATAAACGGTGATCGATTAGATTTGGTAGACTCAACAGTTTTCTTAGGTATAACCCTTGACTCAAAACTTCAATGGAATCCTCACATTTCGAAATTGGCCGGCAAACTCAGTTCTGCTGCTTATGCCATTAGGAAAATAAGGCAGTTAACAGACGTTGAAACTGCTAGAACAGTTTACTTTAGTTATTTTCATAGTGTCATGTCGTATGGCCTCTTACTGTGGGGAACAGCGGCTGATATTGAAACTATATTCATTTTACAGAAACGAGCAGTAAGAACAATCTATAGACTAGGTTCACGAACTTCTTTAAGAAATCTTTTTAAAGAAATTGATGTCTTGACAGTGGCGTCTCAATTTATTTATAATTGTATAGTTCTTGTACGTTGTAATATCAATTCATTTGCTAAACACAGTGATGTACACAATTTTAATACTAGAAATAAGTCAAAACTTGCAATGCCACTGTTCAGGTTACAGAAGGTGCTTGGTTCTTTCTTGGGGCAAGGTATACACTATTACAATAAAATACCAAATACTGTACTAGATTTACCTTTAGATAAGTTTAAAAAACATGTAAAGTCTTCTTTATTAAAAAAAGGTTATTATACAGTCAAAGAATATTTAGAAGATAAAACAGCCTGGCTATAATAAAAAAACATATACATAATACTACTTATAAATAGTGTCCTGCAGATAACAAAATAGCGTTGCATTGAACATTACAATTAGTTTTATTTTTATTATTATTAACTATAGTTTTTATTGACTTTTACTAGTACTGTATGATATTGTAAAAAAATTAAACTGGTAAATTATGTTTTTGTTGACTTAAATATTTTATTTAGTTATTTTTTATTTTTTGTGTTTTTTTACATGTTGTGATTGTCCTTTACATTTTGTGTTTTTATTTGTGATGGAAAGTGTCCTTTATGATAGGGCTTTTTCCAATATTTATGACGCTGTAAGGGAGAAAAGAGCTGGACACTTGCTGAGTTTCTTGCCGGTTCTTCTCAGTACAAGATCTCCCGCCCAGAGTAGATAGACTTACGAACCGATGGCTTAAAATGTCGTTCATAAGAGCTATTTGTAGCCTAAACTGAATTTTGAATTTGAATTTGAATTTGAATTTGAAACCTTGACGGTGCTTCGTTTCACACGGCTCGAGGAACCCTTTAAGTTTCTCGCCGCTCCCAAAAAAACCCGGTAAAGCTGATAATGACCAGGGGCAATCAGCAAACACTCTCAAAAAATAAACATACATTACGATTGTGTACATTGTACACAATTTTAAGTAGAAAAATATATTTTTGTTTACCCTCGTGCACGACGGGTCTCATTTGATTATGTATTTTAGGCGTGGCTGACTTGAATAAAGCGAAATGTAACAGATTAATTTAATATATGGATTCAAAATAGAAATTCAAAGTTACTCAAAAATGGCGGACAAAGCTCCACAAATCTAATTAAATCTAATCAAATCTTACAAGTCACGAATACCAGCAGAAACCTTTTGATATAACCGAAGCCTTAAGAAGCATAGGATTTAATCAGAACATTGGGGACAAATCACCGTGGGATTAAGGTCTATGAATGGACTGTCTATTTGTCAAAGGCCTGTCATTTCAATAATTGAAGCTCAATTTGTTATATTCCCTCAGACAATCCTATTGACCGAGGATTTCGCTATTCGGCAGTCCCCAATTCAATTGGTTACAAAGGATTATATTTTGGTAATTTTATTTAGAGCCTGGATGGTTGTTAATGTGATTTGTCCGGGGAGGTTGTTTAATTACGTGATGAGATTTGAGTCGCGTGACCCTTGGGTCGGGCGGGCGGCGCGGCGGCGGCGGCGGCGGGCTGACCCGGAGCATGATTTCGCACTTAACATTATGCGACAGACGAGGAACGCCTGTATTTCCACTTGTAATAGCTAACTAAATGGATTAGTATACATGTTGATGTATACTTTTTCGCCCTTTTTTGAATTCAGTAACATAGACACGATTCCACGGGAATTGGGTAAGTGAAAATGTAAATTAAACTTTACTTGTTAATTAATTATGGACCCTGTCCGGAATAAATGATTTTATTTTATTTATTTAATTATTCCCCAAATGGAGACATTATTTAAGTAAATTAAAAGTAATGCAAAGGGCATGTTTTAACGTTTGTTATTTGTAAAACATCTTAAATTAGCGGCCCGCGTATCCTATAGAACCCTATAGCAGCGCCACCTACCGGGCCAATTATATGCATGTATTAAGTTTACATATAAACCTTCCTCTTGAATCAATCTATTGCTGGAAACTGCATTAAAATCCGTTTCGTAGTACAGAGAGCGGGAGCGACTTTCTTTTATACTGTACTAGCTGTGCCCGCGGCTTTGTCCGCGTGGAATAGTGACTTTCGGCAGAATTTTTAATTTTTCTGGCTAATTATTTTGCAAATAGAACACATATTTACATTAAAATAAGCTATTTAAAGTACATTTTTATACACGACGTTTTTAGTTTTTCCATCTTTTGCCAAAACATAAAGATTTTGCGGGTTCCCCTATTTTTACCCCATTTAAAGTAAAAATTTTACAAACTTTGAATATCGTATTTATTTATAATCTAATCAAAAGCCTAAAAAAATTGTTTCAAGGCTCTAGCTTCAAAAATGACGTAATTTCCGTACAAACTTTCATCCCCTATTTCAACCCTTTACAGCCCTTTTTTCGTATTAAAAAGTAGCCTATGTCCTTTCTCAGACTCTAGCTAGACTATCTTTGTACCAAATTTCATTTAAATCGGTTCAATAGTTTAGTCGTGATTGCGTAACACACAGACAGAGAGAGTACTTTCGCATTTATAATGTTAATAAGGATAAATATAAAATGGGAAATACTTGTAGATACTTTATGCAATATATTGGGTAGTTTTCGAAACCGATGTTAAAAATAATTCGGCACCACCAAACGTAAATATATGCAAATGCAGCATTTTGATCTTTTGCCTGGTGAGCGTAATTGGCGAGTGCGCCTGCCCGGGCCGGCTAACGATGCCGCTGCTGGCGCGCTGCCACCGCCCGCGCCGGGTTAACCAAACCGATAATGGACGTCAATGAACTACCACTTTTTACGCTATTAATAAATAATCGTGGCTATGAAATATCCGAGAATGGAGAAGCATTGCCAGGGTTGAAGACGTATTTTCGCTAGGCGCAGGATATAGAGAATGGTCCATAATGTTACTATTTTATAATTTTTAGAAACTCTTTGCAACAGTTACTTATGGTTGGCAATAAAATATTGAGTATTGAGAAAAGTTTGCTGAACTGGCAGCCGACCTTCTTTCTAATGGAGCACTATAAGAAGAGAAATAAAAAAGTGGACGTTACTTGCTAAGCTACCTCATCAGATCTGCTATCAGATAAGTAATAACTGCTAGCCGCGAAATAAAAAATAAAAATAATAATAATAAAAATAAATAAATAAATAAATCAGGACTACACCGTTGATGCATTTGTGCAACAGCTTTCAAGATTGAAATTTGGTTCAATTAATTAAGTAGGTAGAGTCTGACCAACGAAACGTGACTAAAAGGAATGGCGGCAAATTAAAAAATTCTTGGGGTGTCAACACTCATTATACTCTGAATAAGCGACGTTGATACTTGTATTTTTTTATTAAACTCTAGATCAACCAAACACATAGTTTGTAGTATCAATAAATAAAAATAAATCTTAAGAATAATTGAAGAAGCATTTGTGAAAATGAAAAATCAGGAACAATCAAGTAGGTACTAATGTATATTTTACATTTACTCAAAGAAAATAATATTCATAAATTTATGAATCATAATCAAAATCTGATTCTAAAAACTCTACACCTGATATTGAGTCAGAAACATGAAATTCTTCACTGGTGCTGCTGTCTTCGCCAACATTTATTATAAATCCTTCGAATTCATTTTCCAAAATGTCATCTTTTTCTTTGTATTTATTTTCAATGTTAATTATGTGATCAGTATGTTTTTTACAATAAGTTGGTGCGCAGTCAAAAGAAACTTTTATTATGTTTTCCATTTCTGTTGCTGTTAATGTCAGACTTGTTATTAGACATTGTAGGCGGTTTGTTTACTTGTGTTACATGGTAACTCGCATTGTCCATAACAATCACAGATGGACGATTTAAGTTCGGTATCAACTTTTGATTTACCCATTTCATGAAGTTGGTGGAGTTCATGTCATCGTGATAATCAGCTGATTTGGAGTTAGTACTGAAAATTAACAAAGCACCTGTATATATATATATAGTATATTTTAGGTTTTCCTTCTTGGCGCTTTTGATGAATTTGTCTCAAATATCTATGTCTCCATGCAGCAATTTCAAACCTTTCCACAAGCAAACTCCTTTCATTTTGGTTATTTTTAAATTCAAAACTATTATCATGCAATATTTTTCTCAAAGTCTCACGACCACCACTGAAACCAATTGCTTCTTTAAGGTCATTGTGCAGACTTCTTAGTGTAGGTACTTGTTTTTTCACACAGTAGTATTCATTAACTTTGTTCCGAATTGCTGAAATATCAAAGCTATCTGTGCCGTCAGCACAATATTCATAGCACGTAATGTTCGTGATATTTAATAGAGATAATTAATAACGTGATTTAATATAGAGACATTTTATGTAAATTAAGCAAAACTTATTAGTTCCTGTTTCGTGACTTTCTACAGTCAACTAATCTCCCCCGCCAATTTCTTTGTTTATAGATTAATATATATACTTGTATTTTTAGTTATTAAAACTAGTCAGAAATTATACTCCGATACATTAACCAGTGTGTTATTATTTAACCACGGAGCCCTGCAACAATTGGTGACCCCGACAAAAGTCACGCCTGGAAGAATCGCCCAACGACAGTCACGCCCGGAAGAATCGCCCGACATAGTCACGCCCGGAAGAAGAACAACTACATCACACTGGTACGAATTAAATACCATTTCTGGCTCATTTTCCACAATGGCTCCCACACTACCAACGTGCATCAGGAGCAGTCTTCTCACAGAGACACCGGAGATAGCAGCAATTTCCATTAGCGACCGCATTCCCGATTTTTGGACAGACTCACCACGGCTATGGTTCACCCAGTTTGAAGCGATCGTCGCACTTCAGAAACAAGGCGACGATTACAAGTACAACTTGGTCATCGCGAAATTGGGGAAAAACGAGATACAGCAAGTTAGCGATTTACTCATTAATCCACCGGCAGAACAAAAGTACGATGGCATTAAACAACGCCTAATAAATTGTTACGAAGAAACAGAGCAGAGGCAATTCCAGAAGCTTCTTGCCGAAATGGATCTCGGCGACCAACGGCCGTCTCAGTTGTTACGCCGAATGAAGCAAATAAGCAGCGGGAAAATGAATGACGACACAATTCGACTGTTTTGGTTACGTCAATTACCTTCGTCAGTAACCACAGTTTTAGCCGTCACAGAGAACCTTACTCTGGATAAGATGAGCGAGATGGCTGACAAAATTCTAGAGAACTCTAGGCTTAACTCAAGTTCAAGGTCGTCACAAGTAGACATCGTTACGCAATTAACATCGCAAATAGCTCAAATGCAGTTGGAAATTGCAAGTTTGCGTAGCGAGCACAGCCGACGTAGCTCATTTCAGCGTAGACGCTACGACCGACCGCGATCTAGGTCAAGAGGCCGGTCATTGTCAAGGTCCGCATCGAATGAAGTATGTTTTTATCATCGGCATTTTAAAAACCGCGCGCGTAAGTGCATACAACCGTGCGCCTGGGAAGCTGGCAAGCAGTCGGAAAACTAACTACAGTACGAAAACCGGCGGAAATCTGTACTGTTAATCCTTCAAACCGCCTTACCGTCAGAGATACTGATAATGACATAAGGTTTTTGGTTGATACAGGAGCAAATATTTCGGTTATCAAGAGACCACATAATATTACAGAGCAAGTTGACAGTTATAATTTATACGCAGCTAATGGCACCCCTATCAAGACATACGGTGAAAAGACGCTTTCACTCAACATAGGGTTACGACGCCCCTACCGCTGGACTTTTATTATCGCAGACGTAAATATGTCAATATTGGGCGCAGATTTTTTGGAACATCACAAACTTTTGGTAGATATTCATGGCATGAAATTGATTGATAAGCTAACACAATTATCAACTCCAGCCACTGTTTCTCGAGCGGAAGGATATAGCAGCGTCACTACTATTAACTCCCGCCTTCCGGATAGCGTTAGGCGGATCATTGAGAAGTACGCAGACGTGACCCGCCCGACAGCATTTAAGTGCAAACCAAAGCATGGAGTGCAACATCATATTGTAACGGAAGGCCCTCCAGTATATGCTCGTGCGCGACCTCTACCCCCGGATAAATACCGGGTGGCCAAGAAAGAATTTCAAACAATGATGGAGATGGGAATATGTAGACCATCCAATAGCCCCTGGGCCAGTCCTCTGCATATAGTAAAGAAAAAGAATGGCGACTGGCGACCGTGCGGTGATTATCGCATGCTTAATAAAGCCACAGTTCCAGACAGATATCCATTGCCAAGGTTAACAGATTTCACGTACGTCGCACAAGGAAAGTGTTTATTTAGCAAAATTGATATCAAAAAAGCTTTCCATTGCATTGAGGTTGCAGACGTAGAAAAAACAGCGATAATTACTCCATTTGGACTATTTGAGTTTCCCAGAATGCCGTTTGGTCTATGTAATGCTGCACAGACATTTCAAAGGTTTATGAATTCAATATTTGGCGACTTAGACTTCGTGTTTGCTTACGTAGATGATTTACTGATCTGTTCTACAGAATCAACGCATGAGGAACACTTGGAGATTATATTTAAGCGACTTCAAGAGAACAGCATTACAATAAACTTGGAAAAGTGCGAATTTTGGAAGAAAGAATTGGATTTTTTGGGCTACCACATTTCAAGCAATGGTATCAGCCCCACAAGTGAGAAAGTGCAGGCGATCAAAGATTTTCCTAAACCTAAAACCATTAAGGAGCTTAGAAGATTTTTGGGCATGGTCAATTTTTATCGAGGAAGCCTACGTTTAGCTGCCCAACATCAAGTTCCTCTCAACAACTATTTAAAGCAAACAAAGAAAAATGACAATTCTATTATTTAATGGACGAAGGAAGCGGAATCGGCATTTTCGAGTTGCAAACAAAACATTCTGGATGCCGCAATTTTGACGCACCCTTCTCCAACAGCTAAACTTGCCTTATTGACTGATGCGAGTTTAAAATGTATGGGCGCCGTGCTCCATCAAAAATGTAAACAAGGTTGGAAGCCGCTAGGATTTTACTCAAAAGCATTTACTACAGCTCAGATGAAGTATTCAACCTACGACCGGGAGCTGCTAGGAATTTTTGCAGCAGTCCGATATTTTCAACGACTACTAGAAGGTCGGCAATTTATTATTTACACGGATCATAAACCGTTGGTTCATTCATTTTCAAAAAAGCCGTCACTAAATGACACACCACGTAGAGTGAGATACTTGGAATACATTTCGCAATTCTCTACCGATATACGTCACATTAGCGGTCACGACAACGTAGTTGCAGATGCACTCTCAAGGACAGTTGATGAAATAACTATACCGTCCAACATAGATTACAAAGAGTTGTCTATTAAACAAAAGTTAGATCCCGAACTCCAAGAACTTATTAAAAATCCGAGATTAAAAATGATTTTGGCCACATCAAATAAACACGGAATACCGGTGTATTGCGACGTTTCTACGGGAAAAACAAGACCGTTCTTACCTCAGGAATTCAGAAAAACCGCATTTGAGGGCATACATTGTTTAAACCATCCCGGAAAAAATACATCGAGAAAAATGATTAATACAAAGTTCATTTGGCCTAACATGAATACGGATATAAACAAATGGTGTGAGTCATGTTTACAATGTCAACGTTCAAAGGTGCTTAGACATACAAATTCGCCACTCGGAAAGTTTATGCCTGCTCAACGTTTTGCTCACGTTCAATTAGACATTGTAGGACCGTTTCCTGTATCTCAGAATAAAAGATATTTAATCACGATGATTGACCGATGCACTTCATGGCCCGAAGTTTTTCCAGTTGAAGACATTACAGCCGAATCAGTCGCACGCCACGTTTACGGAGGATGGATATCGCGATTTGGATGTCCTGAGATGATCACAACCGATCAGGGGAGACAGTTTGAGTCAAACCTTTTCAAAGAATTAGCCAAGCTAATGGGTATTCATAAGATACGAACTACTCCATATAATCCCAAGGCGAATGGCATGGTGGAACGTTTACATCGAACGCTAAAGACAGCATTGATCGCAAGAGGCAATACAACCAACTGGATGGAAGAGTTACCAACCGTTTTATTGGGACTTCGTGCTTGTTTTCGTCAAGATACTGGTTTCAGTGCCGCCGAATTGGTATATGGCGCCACGATTAAACTACCAGGAGAATTTTTTGGTTACGAGCAACGGGAAACGTTTAACGATTTCGTTACCAATCTGAGAGAAAATATTACAAAAGCAATATCTATTCCCAAAAGAGAGAGCTCGAATAACAATACTTTCGTTCATCCTCACTTGTCAAAATGTTCACATGTGTACGTGAGATGTGATCGTTTGCGTCCTAGTCTCAGTCCTCCATACGATGGTCCGTATCAAGTCATTGACAGAAGTGATAAAAATTTCGTAATATTGCAAGGCGACAAACGCGTAAGAATCTCTATAGACAGAATCAAACCAGCGTTCGTACTGAAAGCCGATCAAGAACCACTGACAAAGCAGATAGTAAGCACACGACCAGATAAGAACGTTGTCACACGAGCTGGTCGTATCTCTCGACAGCCTGTAAGATTCGCTTTATAATCACGTTCCCGAGAGTGTTATAAGTCGCACCTATCATATTATGTCACACATTTGCATTCAGAATAAAGAAGTATTATCGGCGCTAGCGAACAGAACAAGACGCGGAATCAGCATTATTCATTTACGCGCAGTCTGCAAGGTTGAAATTACTATTACTATCCACTAAGTTATTGTTCGTAATTTTAATTAGAGTTCTTTGCATTGTTTTTATTAATGTTATTTTGTAATTTATTATTATTATTATTATTTTTTTTTTCTTAAGGGGGAAGTAATGTGCCGTCAGCACAATATTCATAGCACGTAATGTTCGTGATATTTAATAGAGATAATTAATAACGTGATTTAATATAGAGACATTTTATGTAAATTAAGCAAAACTTATTAGTTCCTGTTTCGTGACTTTCTACAGTCAACTAATCTCCCCCGCCAATTTCTTTGTTTATAGATTAATATATATACTTTTTAGTTATTAAAACTAGTCAGAAATTATACTCCGATACATTAACCAGTGTGTTATTATTTAACCACGGAGCCCTGCAACACTATCCAAAGATATCTTTTTTGGATGTGGTCGCTTTTTTCCAGGTGTGTTCCATTTTCCTTGATTTAATGAACCTTCTTTTTTTATTCTTCTTAGAGTTGAAACACTTATTTCTAAACGAAAAATAACATAATTAATATTAACCAACTTACAAAGTAGAATAGAACGATGTTATTTGTTGGAAAATGGGTTTTTACCTGTCATTGACGATATTGTTTCCAAATATTGCGTTTCACCAGATAAAACTTCCTTTTGTTCAAGTGATGTAATATTCTTGACAATCTCTTTAATTTTTAGTTTTGTCTCACTATTACTTGAAGTTTCTGTAAGATAAACAAAAATTGGTTGGAGAGTCAACTTAGATAGGTAGGTAATTAATTTTGAATAAAAGGAAAAAGTTGTATGTAAGTATACAGAATTAACCTACAATTGTTTACGATTGTAGTAGTTTTTCAGAGTAAATGTAAAATAATAGACGAGAACAATAAAAGAAGGTATGCTAAAGTATCTAAATGATAAATTCAAGTACACAAAACCAACCTATAAGCGACGTGATTGCGTTCAGTTGTAGTTGTTTTTCAGCAAGTTTATCTTCCATTTTGCTTTTAACCTCGCTAAACTTGTTTATCATAGTAAACAATAGCCTCCTTACATTGCTTTTAACCGGTTTCGCCATGATTGCAAGCAAAATCAACAAAAAACCATACCAGAACTCACAAACGCTATATACTTTTGACAATCGTTTGACAGCTTAAAATTGTTGCCATAATAAAACTTTTGAAAATAGATCGCGTCACGTTTCGTTGGTCAGACTCTAGTAGGTACTCGAAACGATGCATACCATAAATAATATTTGTATTCCATAATACTTTTTTAACTCTCCGGAAAGAACAACAGCGCCTCCTTGCTACACTAAACTGCGCTTCTTGTACACCAACCAGGCAGACAGGAGAACTGATTTTGAGACAACTAATTAAGTGATACATCACGCTTGAGCGCACACAGTACCAGGATCGCAGCGCAGCGCGTGGGTAGCGCGACTCCGGGTGATGGACGATGCGGCGAGGGGATTCGTCAAGTCATCTTATGAGACGTTTTTTTCGTTTCACAAGGGTCGGCAGGGGCTTGTCATTGGATTTTTAGTACCCGTCCAATAGCGAGAGGTCCTATTAACGATGTTATTAGGAGGTTTTTTGTCGCTGTCATTTTGAATATTGCTTTCTCGTTCCCGCCATGTAGGTACTTACGCACGTCAATATTAATTAATAAACTCGTATCTTTTATAGCGCCTATTGAATTGGTTATTGTTTAGATTTATTTGTTTTGTTTTGAATGTACAAAGACTAGGAAAACATAAATACGTGCCGATGCCGTTGTTATAGTTCACGGCTAACAACTATTTTCCATTGCAGGCAATTGAAAATAGGAGAATGCGAGGTGCTATTTTTATTATTCCGCTCGCACTTGCAAGATCGCAGAATATTTCAAACCCGTTGCACGCGTTTAATTTGAATATTCAGAAGAACTCTCATAGAAATTGTCATGATATTAAATGCATTTCGTCGGGAACGTCATAACTGCATACATTAAATATTTTTACCCGACTGCGTCAGAAGGAGGGTTATGTTTTTTGATAAACATCTTAGTGGTATTTTGAATTGCAAAACTCCTTGGGGCGTATTAATAAACAAAGTGTAAGCTTGGAGTAGTTACTCCGTGTTTTGTTCCCGTCATGTGAACTTCATTTCATATTAGAGTAAAAGAGACAAGACACGGAGTAACTACTCCAAGCTTACACTTTGTTTATTAATAAGCCCCCTTAGGTATAGTGGCACCTTAGATCAAATGATGACCTAGTCAGTAGGACTAGAACACCGCCCGCCTATATACTTACAAACCGAGCGCGAGTAACTACACTCGGCGTCAAAAAAATCGCACCTCTTAGAAAATCACTTTCAAATGTCATTTACTCTTGATATGCACATGCAGTCGCATTAATTATGATTTTATTTACAAGGTTACTTAATTAACTTAATAAAAAACATTACTTTTCATTATCAAATAAAACCTAATGCAACAAATAAAGTGTCACAAAAATTCGATGCAAATTTTGCTACCCGTGAGAGTTGCTAGTTGCGCTTCCTTTGTGGGTATAAAACGGTCAACACGGGTTCAATGTGGGTCATTCGCTATTCAACCGTTGAAGAGGACACACGCACAGATTTTGATGGATACCACAGCTGATAAAGCCGCTCAAGTGGTTGCACTACTGCAATCAGGGGTGCGGCAGTGTGATGTCGCCCGGCAACTGAACCTGAGCCGTTATTCCGTTCGAAGAGTGTACCAGCGCTTCATAGAGACCGGTGGCTATATCCGCAGACACGGTTCGGGTAGACGTCGCTGCACTTCGGAAAGAGACGACCGGTTCGTTGTGTCGAACTCTTTGAGAAATCGTTTCTCCAACGCTGTTGAGTTGCAACAGCAGCTCCAGGCAGTTCGCAGACGCACCGTAAGCGTATCTACGGTTAGAAGAAGATTGAAGGAGAAGAAGATAGCGGCCCACAGAGCTGCTACGGGTCCAAAATTGACTGCAGCGCATCGGCGAGCCCGCTTGCAGTTTGCTCGTGACCACGTCGATTGGACCCTTGAGCAGTGGAGAGCTGTTCTCTTCTCAGACGAGACGCGAGTGTGTCTTTTCTGCAACGACCGACGGAGAAGAGTATACCGGAGGCAGGGTGAACGTTTCGCCCAAGCCTGCATCCAGGAGACGGTGGAATATGGTGGCGGATCCTGCATGTTCTGGGGCGGTATGTCTGCTGCCGGCAAAACCGACCTTGTCTGCGTCTCCCGGACTGGAGGTGCTCGCGGACAAGGGTCGCTGACTGCTCGCCGCTATGTCACTGAGGTCCTGGAAGTGCATGTGGTCCCCTTTGCCGAATCTTTTGGCGAGGGGTTCACATTAATGCACGACAACGCTCGCGCTCACACTGCAGGCATCGTGAGCGACTTCTTGCAGAGGTCCCAAATCTCTGTGATGCAGTGGCCAGCGCGAAGTCCGGATCTGAATCCAATAGAGCACCTCTGGGACCATCTTAAACGTAAGATTCGATCTCGGGATCCAGCTCCTTCGACTCTACAGGAGCTCCAAGACGCGGTGATTGAAGAATAGGGGCTTATCCCTCAAGAAGAGCTCCTGAAGTTGGTGAGGTCCATGAGGGACCGTATGGAAGCCGTGATCAGGGCAAGGGGGGGTAACACTAGATTTTAAGTTAATTTTAAGACACTTTTTGTACATTTTTCTTTGTAAATTATCTGTTGTTAATTAGGACTTAATTAAGGATTTTTATTATTTTATTAATTTTAATGTTGTTTGTATAATTATAATTAAACAGAAAGTTAAATTTAATTGTTTTTTGATACTCCTTTTTGTTACCTTTCTAATGATACCCAACACTATCCTCTACATAAGGTTTAAGAATTTTTAAAGATGATTTTTAAAAGGTGCGATTTTTTTGACGCCGAGTGTATGTGTACCTACGTACCCCAACCGAGAACTTCTGAATTTTAAACATGTCGTCAAATCGCTAGACTAGATCGACTAAGAGCCTATCTCTTCCGTGTGAGGAATGAAATGAATAAAAAATTATATTCTTGTTGTTTTCTTTTTGGTGTAGTAAGGTATATAGAGTGGATTTACAGTGATAACACACAAATTGTAATCTTAATTTTTTAGGTACGTTTAATGTCCATTTTTATGGTTTTAAAGCAATAAATGTATCGATACATAAAATGTCAAAGGGCTTAAGAAGCGTTTACGCCGCACACTAGCGTCGCCAATGAAAAAAAAACATATCTAGTACCTAATTAGAGATAGATAATCAAATTATGCTCAACAAACTATATGAATGAAGTAATTTAGCATTTTTACGTCACCTAATGAACACCTGACATGTTATGGTTTAGTTTAATATGGCGTTATAGTTAAAAGTGGCCGTAACGTCTTATTTAACTAAACCATAACATGTGAGGTGTTCATTAGGTGACGTAAAAATGCTAAATTACTTCATTCAAATAGTTTGTTGAGAATAATTTGATTTCCTATCTCTAATTACTAGATATGTTATTTTTTTCATTAGTGGCGCTAGTGTGCGGCGTAAACCCTCTTAAAGGACATTTCGCTAAAATGTCCTTTGACATTTTGCGCTTTGAGCTTTCTGGTTAGAATATTTAAAAGAAACTCAGCACACTTATTTTTTTAAAATCAAATCGTACGAACTCTCTTGCCTGCGACCATATCCTATTCATTATGTCGGATTTTCCCTTTTCACGTATTGTCGAACATTCAACACAGCTACACTTAAGCATGTTGCGTGTAAAGTTAGCTAAAAGTTAGGGGTGTTGTTGTTAGCGAAATAACGCCCCTCTGTTGTGGATTGTTGCCCCGGAATCAGCCTGTATGAGTTGTGTAACTTCGTCACATTATTAAATCAAAAGTAATCCAGACGCGGGGGTAATCAAACAATTGAAAGTTGGAGAAACTCGCTTCTTCCATGCAAAACGTAAAGTAACAGTAGACAATCGAAATTATACAATGTTCAGCCACAAAGTAAGAAAACCCATAGAAGGTATTCTTATACGCATATACTCATACTTACCACGCTCGACTCTCTCACGGACACAAATCTCGGAACAGCTCGGAACAGTCATGAGAGGTTGTCTATGTGTGCGTTGCTAGAGCGCGCTTGATCATACAAACGCTTACCTTCTCCATATTTTCCAATTTCCAATTCCAATTCTCCATATTCTCCGATACAGACACAAAATACAGACACAAAATACAGACACATAATACAGACACAAAATACAAAACAGAGGAGGTACATGTATACTCGTACTAGTCTAAAGCCCTAGATGGACCTTACCGTAATCATAAAAGATTACTCCCCACAATTTATCTTTACTTTTTTTTTTTTTTTTTTTTTGTTACCTGTTATTCTCTTAACTATTATGATTATGAAGTTATAATCATCTGTATACTTATGTAAATAAAAGTCCCGACAAACTTACATGATATATGACGGGATTTTCTTCAATTTTGCCGAAGTAACTTGATACGGGTTTTGAGTTTTTGACGCCAACGTAGTCACTACTGTTAATTGATATAGAATGTTTAATTTTGTTGACTTTAAGTTTATTTATTTATTTATTTTTTATTTTAAAACTTTTGCAACATATATTACATGGCGGACTTAATGCCTGAGGCATTCTCTACCAGTCAACCATAGGGTGGTGCAGAAATAACAAGGTAGGTGCAATTGGGTGAAGACAACAATTTAGAAATAAAAATAATATATTATAAAACGCACAGTATATACCTACATATATACAATTTATATAAATATATTTATATACACTATTATTACATAAACTACTTTTACAAATATAAAACAAAAATAAACATAAACATAAACATATAATACATAATTTATAAATTACGTTATAAATTATGTATTATATGTATGTAAGGACGTTACTGAGATGATTCTGCCAAGGTTTTATCAAAATAGAGCATACGGACTTTCTTTTTAAAGGCGTCACGACTAGTAGCCATCCTGATTTCAAGAGGTAGCGCATTCCACAGCAGAATGGACTGAATATGGAAGGACGAGTGTACAACGCCAGATGTATGGGAAGGACAGAGAAGGAGAAGATTATTAGTAGATCGGAGATTCCTACTATGAGAGGAGCAAAGGTATTGAAAATGAGGAGTGAGATAAGAGGGAGCATTTGGAGAATTAAGCAGTGAAAAAAGTGTCGTCAGGGCTCGTACACGCCTCCGCTGGCGAATGGGCAGCCATTTTAGCTCGGCTCTATATTGCGAGATGTGGTCATATTTTTTGAGGTTATAGATGAACCGTATAGTATTGTTGAGCAATCTATCGAGTTTGTCTAACAAGTCAGCATTAAGATCGAAATAACACACGTCACTATAGTCGATCATGGGAAATATTAAAGTTTGCGCAAGCATAACCTTTGTCTTAAATGGTAAAAAGTTCCTCAGGCGATTCAAGGAGCGCAAGGTCCAGGTCACCTTCAGTTGTATGCAATAAGGTATCTTATGTAAAAGGTAAAACGGTAAAAGCTTAGCGATATTTTTTTTTTCCTTTAGTTGATAGCTCCGTGAGATTAGCACATTTAGCAAGTGTCAAAGTAATTTTTCTTACAAGTTAAACTTTCTTACAAATAAACAATATTTACTTCCTGTATGATGAGGATGAACGATAATAGAAATGAGAAGTGAGAAATAACATACCCCCCAACCCCTCGAGTATCTCAGCAAAAATGTGGGGCTTTACTAAGTCGTCAGAGTATCTCAGCAAAAATGTGGGGCTTTACTAAGTCGTCACGCGGACTTCTTGAGAGTATTTGAAAAGTGACGTTGCATTGTTTTGTTTCATTTGCCAACACTCATGTACTCTCACGAACACTTAATGGTAATAATCCACCATTATTTCACATGAATATTCGACATAACACAAATTTAAGAAAATGAAACTAAACCCCAGACATGACTCTTCACTTTCCCGCCAAGAAGTCCAGCGATAATTTTCATTTGCAGGGTTTAAATTTTTTTTGATGTGTAACATCTTTCCGTTCGCTTTCTATACTCGTATATACAATTGTGGCAGTGATTTCGTGAAATGTGACGGAAGTAGGTGTAACAGTGTGACAGGAAGTTGGGGAAGCGCGCAAGCGCGCGCCATTTTGTAAATTTGAAATTGATATTATGAACATGACATATTAATATTATATGTGACATATTGTGTCATTTGACTATCAAAGGTCATTTTGATATGTCAAATGTCTTCTAATGTGTATTTACTGCATTTATTTTATAGTTATAAAATGATGTAATACCTGACCCATTTTTTTTCAGAATATAATGTTAAAATTGCTTATTTTAAACTAGGTAGGGTAGTGGCTCCAGTTTTGGACGGGAACCAGTGATCGACATCTTTACCTTTAAACGTTAATAATAGGTCTCAGCAACTGATTTTTGACTTTTACAACAATTGACTACAGACCAGCTACTTCCTAGCTGTCATCTAGTAATTTTTTAATGAAATTCGATATTAATTCTTGGCGTTGAAAACTGATTTCGAATATTGGTACCACTCCAAAACTTTATTATGTAAGTTTTTTAAGTGCCATCCATGTTAGCATCTAAAGGAAGAAGAAGCACAGATCAAGTAATAGTATACTTCTTCAATACGTAGTAAACGTATTGAAGAAGTATCAAGCAGATGAAGACGTCGAGTTTAAAGCGGCTGAGGCTCTACCATCTCCTTCATAATGAATAATTATGAAAGAGATGGCGAAGCTTCGGTCGCGTCGATCTACTCACCAGGCCGCCAGGAGTTGCAAGAGTCATCGCCCAAGAAGATAGCAAGAAAGACTTACTTCTTGATTTGAGTGAATTTTTGTCTTACTGCACATCAACCTAATATCAAAAAATGTGAAAATTCTTCAATAAATGTTTAACCATGTAACATAAAGTTCCAAGTCTACCGATGTGAAAATTTGTAGTATGTTCAGGCTGCAGGTGTGTGTATATGAAACGGATCTCTGCCTTTTCGCCGATAATTGTTTGCCAGATTTTCACTTGCCAACTAACGTTTCGCAGAATTTTATTTCACCGAATAATCATTTGCCAACTTATCATATAATTATGTTTTATTTCCCACCAACTGTACATTTGGTCTGCTTTTCATAATGACACAAAATGCCAACTTTCAAGTAGCAGAATGTTTTAGTTTGTGTAATATTCATTTAGTTGTTTTTGACAATTTTTGTATGGAGCTAGATTTCTGTTGTCTAATAAAAAAAAATAACATCGAAATTCAAGACAATCGCTACACTGCGCTTCGCAATTGACTAACTTATCACGTGACCTACAGGAGTAGGGCAGCTAGTATTTCTGTTTTAAAAAATACTTAGACAAAGAAGAAAGAATCAACAGAATTCTTGAACACAAAGCTACATATTCAGAGGAAAAATTATTGCTGTGCATTGCTGCCAATTTAAAGTTTAATGTTATTTTTGAGATTTAAAAAAAAAAAATGTATTTTTTTATCATTAAGTATAACAATGTATGAAAAGGGAACTGTTACACTGACACAAAACGTTATTCGTCTATGATAGTTGTGTGGCCTAGTGAAATATTTGACAAATGATAAATGTCCCAAACGTTTTGTGTCATTATAATAATCAGCTTAACAATAATTCTACCAAATGAAACGTTGTCATACAAAAATTTGCTAATCGTTAGTTGGCAAAGTGAAACATCGGCGAAACGTTGGTTGGCAAGTGATAATCTGACAAACAATTTTCAGCGAAAAGGCAGGATACCATCTATAACATTTTCGTTAATTTTCTAAGGACTGTAACTCATTGACCATGTATTCTAGTCATCCTACTTACCTACTAACTCAAAAACAAATTTGCTTTGTAATGGCAAAATGTTTGAGAGCAAAGAACTGACTTTTTTATTGAACAGCATTATCACGAAATCGGAAAGACCTTTTAATTGTGAAGTATATAATTTTTTCTTGCAGCATTCACATACTACATTTAACTTGAAATTGATTTACCTTAAAATCATCAGTGTATCCTAAAAAAAATTTTCATTCTTACATTGAATTTTTACGATTTTTGAGGTAAAACTTTCTTGTGTTAAATTCCATACGAACTTTCGAATTCTGGATTTTAATAATAAGTATTGTTTTGGAAAGCTAAAGTTTCCTTAATAACATTTCGCCGGGTAATCAACCACCGCCGGACCGGTTTTTGTCTTGGCGACATTCCGTGACGTCTCCGACGAGCGGCGGGCATTCCTCGCCGGTTGTAATTTCACCGAGATTGTATCGGGAACGCAGGAGAGTACCATCATGTAATTGCAAGGCCTTGTTAACGTTACAAAATGATTTTGTTAAAAGATTTCTTCTCTGTAGTTCTGTTGCCCTGGTACATCGGGGTGAAAATCGCTAATGTAGAAAAGTACCTAAACATATTTGATATTTATAAAGGTATCCCTTAAGAAAATCTAGATTTCAGACCTAATTAATTTAAATCAATTGTCAGGATCTATAATTTTATAAAACAGTTTCCGAATAGAGTGTAAAACTGTTAACATAGTTAAGAACGGATTTTCCCCTCGAAATACACAATACGATAAATATATATCTTTGCATTTCCTATTTAATTCGCCATCGCTAGCATGCCAAGAACAATAATTAAAAAAGGTCAAAATCTTCACTGTGATCTGTTTCTTTTTTAATTACTTTTACGGCTTATGTTATTAAAGTTCTTTTGTCAGTAATTACGATTTTTTCCTCTTGGTGAATCCATTGGTGCGGCTCATTCTGCGCGACCTGAATGAAAGGTCACCTAACATTACTTTTGGTGTTGCGTGCGGCAGACGGTAAAACAAATATTTACCTGTATTTTTACCCGACTACCGGGGAAGCAAAGGGATGTTTTTGCTAGTTACTTAGTTATAGTTATTGCATTTTGTCGTCGAACAGATTGTTGTAAATGTGTATTTTTGTAAATTAAAATTATTCGCTATGTAAGTTTCATAAATTGTTACTCGCTATAATGTTCGTCATGATAAAAGTTAATAGAAAAAATTGGTATTGCTTAATATTATCAATATAGGGTTTAACAATATCAATAAGCGAACGTTTAAGGGGAGCATCTATACATCACACTGAGCATGCTCACCAAATTTGGTCCACAACTACAGGCTCCTTACCGAGATAATCAACAAAACATTATCATAATTCACCAAAAAATACACCCTTTCCAAACCCGTACAGCTGTACACACGCACACAAAGATAGCCGTGTGTGTATGAATGTCATACATTGGTTTTTCAATTGTGGGCGACTATGCGTGTATCTGTACACTATCTTTTTATTGACGCGTGCGTGTTAGTAAAGTTTCATGATGTGCATTATTTTAATTGTTTAGTTTGTTAGAAAACATAACTTTGAAAAATCACTATAAAACTGGAGCCCATTATTTGTCATTGTATTCAGAATTATGTATAGATACCGCCCTAAAACGTTCGCTTATTGATTTTGTTAGACCCTGTATAAGTACTGGTTAAGACTATGAATGTTTTAAAAATGTATTATATTAGCTACTGCCCGCGTATTCGCCTGAATAATGGTATCCCGTATCGAAAGTAATTTTATAAACACTGTCTGCTGCCAAATTCCAAGTTTATAGAATTAACTTAAGTCTCCATGATGATTCACTGTCAGTTTTTCTCTTGTTTCATATTATAGCGTGCTACATTTAAATTCTTTTGTATAATTTTTTTTTATTACTTTTACATATTCATAAAGAGCGTCATAAGCTAAATTTTTTACAATTTAAAATATTTTAGCAGTCTTTAATTAGAAGCAGCAAAATAAACATAAACTGCTATGTACATAGGCCTTATTTAAACTTGCGAGACATACAAACAAACTAGTTATAATATAAAACTTATTATTAACCACTTATGAATATTCACAAAAGTTTCATCTACACTCCAAGTGAAATAGAAAATAGCTGACAACATTGAACAACACTATGATCAAATAGTCTAAAAGGCTTAAATGTATAATATTTCAGTTCACGTAATATATAATAGCGATCGCTAGCTCTAGCCCGTGGAACACGAGCATCACTTCGCTGCACACCAAATGTATTCCAAGCGTATAATATATGATTGGTAACACGGACCTGATGGTAAATGAGAAAATAGCAAATACCCACCGCTGAGGGTATGGTAAGGATGATGGAGAAGAAAAAGGAAATTCGACCTTGCGAATCGAAAAAAAACCAATTCTTTAAAATCTTAATCCAATTCACCAAAAACCTCCAAACGTCCAAATCATCTGACAAATTCAAAAGACTGATCCATAGGCTAAACGTCAGTGAAAAAAATGAAAAAGATTTCCTTACGCGGAAATAAAAAAGGTCGACTGTGGCGAACGCTAGTAAACACCCACTGCTAGGCAAAGGCCTCCATCGTTGAAATCAAGTCATCACTATAATAGGGTATTTGACTACAATGCAAATATTGATCAAACTGTTGTTAACTTAATAGTAAACATGTTTTTAAACTAATTTAGCCAGCACAAAATTTTAAAATAAGTAGCTCTGCCACTCGGCCACCGAGGCGGACCGCTACAATATGTATTATATAATACTTGTAGTCTTGAAATGCCAAGTAGGTTTGAAAGAAAGTTACCTTTGTGCATTTTTGACGATTGAGTTAAGACGGAATTGTTACACCTTTATCAAATGTCTACTCATTGAAATGAAACAACTTTTACGGATCTACTCGCGTTTATTTTACACATTTTTAGAAAACAATAAATGTCTACTCTTCTATGTTGTACCACTAAACATGAAGACACACAAGCTAAGGTTCGAACAACGCACACGTACACGGAGGGTTTGTACGAGCTTACCTCCTGCAGCCTCCACATTTAGTGGTTGTATTAACACAGCATTAGCATTTATGTTAGTACAGATTCCGCCATGCGCACGGTGTTGTGCAAAATTAAAAATAACAGCGGCTGCAGCGCGCCCGCCAGCGCCGCGGTCGCAAACAATTTCATTAAAAGTATTCAGCGCGCCGGCCTTTATTGAGCAGAAGGTCCTCCAAGCTAAACGTTCTTGGTGTCGCCGCCCGCGCTGCCATTACTGAAGGCGACGCATTGGAACTTTACGTGGCGGAGATCGGATCTTGATTTTTCCCAACAATTACAAAACATATGAAAGCGATATTTGATGACATGATTTTTCATTTAAGGGTGGGCCGACCAAAAAATGCCAAAAATGCAGTTACGGTTAAGTAAATATAATTGAAAATACTATCGTATTAAATGAAAAAAATATATATTTAGTATCATAGGGAACGTGTTTACAATTTGTCAGAACCATAAATTCATAACACGCTATAGTTTTTTCTACAATATCATTTAAAGTTGGGCAAAGATCATGAAAACGAGTGACGGCGTTTAGTAGATTTCTAATAGTTTATCTAAATTATTGTACCTCTGATTTTGTCTAAACAATCATCAATGGATAAACTACAAATTGCTAGACTACATTTTCGATTCATCAAGTGGTTATTTAAATATTATTTTTTTATTAAACACCTTAAATTCCCCATACAAAATTAGTATGGCCGCGCGGCATCAAATAAATATGGACGACGACATTTCAAATAAAACATATGACACTTGTCACTTACGGACGGCGCACCCTTAATGGACTTCATTTTGCTAGTTGCAGAACACGATTTGTCAACTTTTATAACAGAGAAAAAAATATCAAAGTAACCTCTTTTAAGACAAAGATTTGCATTTTACAGGCAAACCAGACCGATTTAAGCATCTAAATTTTCTTAGTAGATTAGTCTTAACACACACTTCAATAATTAAGCTAGTTCATTTTTTTTTAAATAATTTGTAGTTTTGATTTGAAGGAAAAAAAACAGTTTTTCTTATGGTACGGGGCGCAAACGCTCCGTATTAGATTAATTGTTTAGCGGTGCGTCGCCTTTTGGGATTGACAAGTTTGGGCTGAGCGGATTGACTCTTGAGCGCTTTTTTTGTGTCGATGTCGCTCTGATTGCGTGTATTGACTTAAATACGTATAAAAATCGATCGATTTTTGAGAAATCGTGCTTGTTCTATTTTACGGTTCTAAAAAGAAGGGAAGAATATTTTCTACAGAATTGTTATGATTTGATTCAGCATTCAGTGCATTGGTTTTTTCGTCAAAAATTACAAACGTCAACTTTTTGGTAAAATTATTGAAATTATTTTTACGGGTGCACAATTATTAAATTCAAATTATTTTTATAAAAAATAGTTACATAAATTTAATTATTTAAATTGTAATTTGGTCTCAATTTTTTTTATGAAGTTATAAGTATATAAATTATGTTAGTTATGTAATGTTCATAATTATGTAAAACCTACTACATAAACATGATTAACTCAGGCACAGTCACACTACCATATTGAAATGAAATAATACCTTTTACGAACTTTATACTTGCCATTAATTTCGGCAAATACTCGATACTTATAAATACCTACGTATCGTCGAGTACTGAAGTTCAATAATATATAAGCAATTTTGTATCTTGTCAAAGTTAATACAACCGAGTGTCAATATTCTGTTGAGATATTATTTGACTCGATAAGTGACAATAAGGCTAAACAAAGGTGGAAACGAATATCACCCAGAATCCTCTTGACTGAAAAACTGGCTTTTTTGGTCTTCCTCTTTTTACGTTGATGATATGGCGACACCCTGTATAGCCAGGTACACTTCAGTTTTACCTTTTTTTACTGACGACCTCTTTGGTCGAGTGGTTTGTACACCGGTTTTCGTGGTGTCGCATCTCTGAGGTCCCGGGTTCGATCCCCGGTCGGGTCAATTTAGAAATTATTGTTTTTCTAAATTGTTTCGGGTCTGGGTGTTTTTTATGTATAATAAGTATGTATTTAAGTATTTTAAGTATGTTTATCCGTTGTCTAGTAACCATTTTAACGAGTTTCATAACGAAGCTTCTCTTGGGATAGATAATTGGTGCGAGTTTTGTAGGAAAGCTTTTTAATTTTTAATTTTATTATTTACTGGTAAGCACTTGCCCTTCATCTCACCTGACGTTAAATGATGAGTGGAAGCGCACTTCACCCGGAAACCTCAACTACTGAGGCACTGGTTATTTTTATCTCTATCTAGGTACCGTAACTCATAAATGCTTTATTAACATCGGTGTTATGGCGACATATTTTAATAAGATGGTGTTAGCTTGCCTGGCGGACAGATAAGCTCTTCCACCAACCAAACCGAGTACGCAAGCGTTGTACCTGGGAATCGAAACCGGGACCTGTGGACCATTATACCAATAACTAAGGAGACCACCAGAAGGTACGCTTAATACGTACCGCGCTCGGGCAACGCACACATGCATACACGCTTTCACACGGAAACTCGGACCATCTCGAACCACGCCGAGCGCAGTTGTTGCGAGGTTCCGTGCCAGTTAGAGGTTGTCTAAGAGTGCGTTGCGCGAGCGTCTTTGTATGGAGCTTGAAAGCTTAGAGCTTGCGCTCCTTAGACTATACCTACTATACTATGGTGGTATTCTTAACCACTATTAGACCATAGAGGCGGAGGATAAACCAACCTGAAAAAAATTGTGAAGTTTTACGCTGCCCGCCTACGACGACTTTTTGGACGACCGGCAATCGGACCAAATTTTTCGCTGTGGTTTTATCAGCTATTTTGTGGCCGACCTTTTGTAGGAATTGCGCGTTACATGCAGTATAGAAATCCATACGTTTCTTTTTCACCGACTAAAAAATCGGTCACCGAATATCGGACGTGGGCGGGGCGTCAAAATTGTGAATGTTACAACGACTAACGCTGTTGCTTCCTGTGTGCCAGGCGGAGATCTGGTCGGTGTTCATCGCGATCCTGCGCAAGAGCGTGCGCAACCTGCAGGCGTGCACCGACGTGGGGCTCATCCACCACGTGCTGCAGCGGCTACCGCGCGCCGAGACTGTCGTCGCCGGTGAGTGTACACCTTTACTTATTTTTTCTTTTTAATTATGGCTTAGTGCGATTGGAATGTCAAAGGAAAGGAGATGTTGTAAGATTATGTTTTTTTTTTAGTTTAGTTGATGGCTTCGTGCGATTAGCACATTTAGCCAGTGTCAAAGTAATTTTTCGTACAAGTAATACATAAATAAACAATATTTCCATAAATGATGATGAATGATATTAGAAATGGGAAGTGAGAAATGATATACCCCCCAACCCCTCGAGTATCTCAGTAAAGATGTGGGTGCTTTACTAAGTCCTCACGCGAGCTTCTTGAGAGAATTTGAAAAGTGACGTTGCACTGTTTTGTTTCATTTGCCAACACTTATGCACACTCACGAACACTTAACGGTTTATAATCCACCATTATTTCACATTAATTTTCGACATAACACAAATTTTGAAAAATAAGACAAAACCGCAGACATGACGCTTCACTTTCCCGCCAAGAAGAACGTAAGATTATGTTATTTGTTTAATGTAAGTACTTTTTTCTTAATATTGATGAGTGAGTGAACTGTGTACGCAATCAAAAGATCAAATTGAAGAAAATTTACATTTTGTTATAGGACCTGTTGTCATGTTTACATTGCGCTTTTTGCAAGTTACGACACAGAAGAAAGATAATGTTACGATACCAATATCGTTTACGTATACATAACCGATATTGGTAATAAAGTAACGCAAAAAATTATTTTGGGTTTGTGTAGGTAGCGGTATTACGTAGGGCTGAAATGCAGTGTCAAGTGCATTTGACTCTGTATTCATTATAACAAATCACTAATAACCAATGTATTTGTGTAAAGTATAGCTGCGATCTGAATTATGAACACTCATAAATAGACTGTTAATATTTACCATTTATTAGTAAAACTTCGTTCAAAGCGACACGAGTTAAAAATTAAAGGGCATTCCACATACAGGACCCGGTAAGTCGTATCGCTCACTTGTTTTTTTTTTCTTTAGTCTCACTCACTCACGTTCGTCGTAGGGCAAGGTCGCGGTCGGTCGTATACGCTTTACTACTTATGCTACCCTAGTACCTTGGTTGTCAATGATCCGGGATTGGGATTTTTCCCTTCGTATAAATTATTATTTTTCTTTCAAAGCTATTTAAAGTTGCATCTTATACTTTTGTAATGTCTCTACATTTCATAATATCCTAGTAAAGGTGTGAACTATTGATTTGTTTTTTCTGTTGTCCTAGTTAGTAAGAAGTTTAGGTAGGCGTTATTCAACAAGAAATACTGACATTTATAAGGTTACTCAGGATTGGTTTATAAATTCAAGGGCGTAAGCCACATCTCTAATGACCCTTTTTTGTTATGCACCGACACGGGGCGGCGCGTCAGGCGTCCTGCATAATCCCTTTTGACGGAAAGGAACAAAAACTACACCTCTTGTGGAGCTAGATTAAACCTCTTGCTTGAGCATGAACTCCTAGTACCCTCGAGAACAACAACAATCCTTGTAAGAAATTATTTTTCTCAAGGAGCTCATTCCTATCTCACGGTCACTGGGGAAGCATGAGTTGTTAAAGAGTGTAAGAGTAATTTTTTGAATGAAGTTGTACCTACTGTTTAGCGGGTCAGGTAAGTGGTTTACAAACTCTACGATTCCTTTTCTTTTACTGCTGTTTTTCAGTTCACGTTTTGTTGTTTTTTTGCATGACGGTTATATTTTTAAAATTATTAAGAATAATTTAGAAATATTTCTCATGAGTACTAGGACCGCAGCAATCCAAGGAAGATTTACACTGAAAATAAACAACTGCTTACTAACCGCTACCACAGGTTAAGCAATCTACTGCGACAAATTATTGAATAAACCCTTTTCGAAGGAAAATTTCGGTGAACAAATAGCATTTAAGTTCTCAGCATTATAAGGTCAAGATTATTTTGGATGTTCAAAATTCAAAATTAGACGTAAAACGCTTTCGAGTTTGAGGCACATGGGCAAAAGGATCGAATTATTGTTAACTCGTTTAAAGAATCTGGAATTACTTATCTAATGATCGTATGTTGATCATACGTAGGTTATTATGTAAGAGGTTTAGGTTGTTGTTCATAAAAAAATATTGAATGATTCATTCATCGGGTGGGCCTACAGCTAAATAACGTTTATTGTCATAATATCATGTTCCATATTTTTAATAGCAATAATCATCACGTTACATATTATCGCGACGCATAATTTTAAAAGTCCTAATACGCTCAGGACGACTTCGTCATTTTCTTAAACTTGACACTTTCCTAACTTGTCTCTTTTTTAACTCGGCTCTTTCTTAGTTGGTCTCTTTCTTAAACTTGACACTTTCCCAACTCGTCTCATTTTTAACTCGGCTCTTTCTTAGTTGGTCTCTTTTGCAATGTTGACACTTTCATAACTCGTCTCATTTTTAACTCGGCTCTTTCTCAGTCGCTGTTTTTCCTCTCTCCTTAGCCGTGGTCCACCGGATCAGTTCACCTAGGTGAACTACGAGCAATTTTTTTTTCTCGTGGTTCACCTAGGTTCAACTGTTAAGGTTCACGCCGGTTACGCATTAGAAAAATTCGAAAAAAAAAAATACATATCATACTTAATACTAAAGAACTTGTTTTTCTTCTTTCCCCTTATGTGATTGTATAATGATAGTATATTAAAAAAAAAAGAAAGAGCCGAGTTAAAAGAGAGACCAGTTAGGAAAGTGTCAAGTTTAATAAAATGACGAAGTCGTCCGGAGGGGAGACGAGTTGGGAAAGTGTCAAGTTTAAGAAAGAGACCAACTAAGAAAGAGCCGAGTTAAAAAAGAGACAAGTTAGGAAAGTGTCAAGTTTAAGAAAATGACGAAGTCGTCCTGAGCGTCCTAATATAGTGTAGGCTAACATTGTTTGTCATAGGTATTAAAAGGCATAAATTTGAAACGCAGAATAACTTTAAGCAAGAGTTTTTAAAAGCATAACTAATGTAAAGCATAATTATCATAACGAATAATATCTAACGCATAATATCTAACGCATATTTTGTATAAAGCATAATGACTACATAGCATAATAATCACAAGGAACAATAGAATTACGCATAATTTATTAAAAGCATAATTGTTGTAATCATAGCAGCATGCAGCATGCATGGTTTCTGTCACGGCTCCGGCCGCCTCGCCCCTCCGCGCCTACGCGGGCTTAAATTACAGTCTAATGTAGGGCAAAGCCACGTAGAGTCGAGGTGTGCTAGTTCGCATCTGGGTGATAATTCGATTTAATCAATAAGATTTAGGACTAAATAATTTATGCCAAATAAAATTAGGTTTTTCTATTTTTATGGCAAATTAAATTATGCTAAAGAATTTTAGGACTAGGTACCTAATATTATGCCAAATGAAATAAGGGATTGAATTTATTATGATTAATAATAATATGCCCTTAGACAGTTATGCCACTTAAAAGTTATGCGAAGGAAAAATTATCTGACATTAGTGTTATGATTATGCCAATTGATATATGACAAACGACTTTAGGACAATCGACGTTATGCGAAAAATTCCACCCCCCTTCATACTACATATTATCTGTTAAAGTCTCAAATGGCCTATCTAATAATAAACCTTATATTGTATATCTGAGACTCTGATAACCTTTCTGATAAGTTTGAGATAGCATAAACGTTAAGTTAGTTAGTTTAGAAAACACATTTCTCTAACAATCCATAAAACGCTAACTTTGTACGTTGAAAGGGTTACAATCTGTATCACAAGTTATAAGGGTAACATAAAATCAAAGGAATCCATAAGCACAAAGCTCAAAAGGACTTGAAAATCCCGTAGCACACACCCCGTGGCATTTATCGTGCCGTGGCCGCAGGTAAACTTTTAGGCGGAGCCAAGCATTTACTTTTTATATGAGAGGCATTGAACAAATTGGGGTTGGTAAATTTTTTGTAGATCTTCAAATCTCTTTCGTTCTCTTGAGGTCCTGGTATCCTTGGGAACGCTAATGACTTGTTTAGATCTAAATGGCTTCTCCGTTGAAGGCATTATTAGTAAATCCAGTGATTCTTTAGTGGTCCTCGAATATATTTTGTAAAATATTTTCGTTTTCTAAAGTTTAATGATCATTGAATATGACGTATTCATAAAGCGCCTTTATACTCATTAAATTTTTTGCTTTAGCTATTCGTAGTTGTTTGCACCTCTTTTCAAAGTTTGCTCTCCTGGTATCCCTGAGAAAATACCAAGATGTTCAGAATAATTTCATGTCGAGAACGCGACGACCGTGGGAAAATATAGGAATATTCATAACATCTTTTATTTATTTTTTTCAAAATGTTCCATATGTGGCAGGTTCTATTTCATATTGGTCTCACTTCTGGTTTCTTGCAACCTCTATTTTATGTCTACTCTCCTAGTAACTGTGAGAAATAACAAGATTATCGAAAGTTTTGTTGGCGATGATGATCTTAGGAGTTATTTTTGTATTTTTTTTTCATATAATGTTCTTTTGTATAGTACCTACCTATCTATGTCTTTTTCGGGGCCTATATAAAAAAGGAACCCTCACTAATTTATAAGTTTATTTGACATTCACGTGTTTTTTTTGTCTCAAAAACTGCTTCATCACTGTAGTTTAGTTTGGTGACCCAAATACAAACGTGTCAATTATCAACGTGTCAAACGTATAATTTGGGATTACATAACAAAATTAAAAAAAAACAAACTTATTATGAGTAAAAAAAGCGATAATTACTATAATAATAATACAGATTTTATAGTATCTTAAAATGCATTAAGTATTTAAAATGAAACATTAGGTATCCGAAATTATATCGATATGAAACATTTTTATTGCCGGGTTAATAAAGTGTTTTTCCTACGCAGAGATCTGCAAATTTTGTTGTTATATTTTAATATTATTCATGTTGGAAGCCTGTTTGTTATGATAACCAATTTGATTTTGCGATATGGAGCGCCTGCCAAAAATGTTTTGGCAATAGCGTACCGTGATATATTTTATTAATTTGTGATTGTTCATTGTGTAGAGTAGAGACTAACATAATTATTTGTTGTATCATCAAACTACGACTACATATTATAATCGTACGTCGAGTTGTCTAATAAATAATAATGGCGATGGGAAATTTCATTTCGGTTTGCTCATTGATTCGAATAAATGTACGATTGTAGTCTTGTAGGTTACAATAAATGCAACATCAGTAAACGTTGTCAATACCTAAATAATGTAATGAAATATTTTGCCTCTTATGTAATCTGTTAGTGTTATTGCAGTATCCATAAATTTATTTGATTTCAAAATATGTTAATTTGAAATACTGTCATGCCAGAAAATGTTTATTTGAAAGTGTATCCTGGTATGAAATGTTAAGCCGTTGCTAGTCCACAAAAAGCTTAACATTAAAAAAAATATGAAATTCATCCGGGCCTGACAGTTTCACACGTTTACTAGGCTACCATAAATTGCCAAAGGACATTCAAGCAAGCGACTTTAAGATTCTGGATCGAACCATGTGTCACCAAAGTGGAAAATATTCTCACGCCTACGGGGATCTCAGAACTGACGAAGCATTGAACAAAAGGGGATGGCACTTTTTAAGGTTTCTTAGTCAACAAGAAACCCTTATAGTTTCGCCATGTCCGCCTGTCTGTCTGTCCGACCCCAGCCTAGCTCATAGACTCTTAGTACTAGAAAGCTGTAATTTGGCATGGATATACATATTAATCACGCCGACAAATAGGTGAAGTAAAATTTTGAAAAATATTTTTTTAGGTTATCTCCCCTACACGTGAAGTGGGGATGTAATTTTTTTTCTTGTCTACCCCATAGTGTGGGGTGTCGTTGGATAACAATTACAAAAATATTGCGGGTTTGTTGAAACAGTTTTTTGATTGAGGCATCCGTTTGTGAACTATTAAGCTTGAAAGTGCAAAATTTTGTTAGAGTCAAGTGTTACGTGAAAAATTCACGGTAGTTGTATATAATGACGAAGTTAAAAGGGAAACTATCACAGCTAAGTAGGCTTTACAAATTTACAAGTAACAGTCGACCAAATTATAAAATGTACTTGGCGCAGTACAAATTCCTCATTAAGAACTAAGAACTTAAATAACGTTGTCAGGTATGTGAAACCGGTAGTATCCGCATTATTGAGTTGGGCTAACTTGGCCGGTTTTTAAATATCGCTTCTCAAAAACGATAAGCCGTAGAAAAAAGTGTATAGATCTTTATAAATTCGGAATATGACAAGGGCAAACATATTTATTTAAGAAATAGACAAGCAAAGGAACCCATCGAAGTGATGTAATGTGATAATGTGGCACATAGTCGTAAGTATGATTATCCGCAAAAGGGCAATCGCGAACCTTTCGCGGAAATATACCATAAACGAGTAGGTAATGTAAGGGTATTACTTGTTTCACGTATGGGGTAGCAGTAAATAGCTTGAAGTCCATGATTTAGTGTTATAATTTTACATTTTGAACAAAAGATCCCGATGGGTCGAAGTGTTACTGAGAGAGGGAAACCTCAGCAGGACCCAATAAGATAATTCAACATTCATCATTTGTATTATGAGATTTCTATTCACATCTAAAATCATGTCATGTAAAATCATGTTTGTAAAGTTAATATAGAATCGAGAATCCAAAATTCCTTTTTAACATAATAGAATGTAAAAACTTTTCTTGTAACTTTGGCCATTAACATTTTTCTGCTCTTGGAGACTTGGAGGCTCTTTCTTCTGAAACTGTGTTACAAAAAATCTTTTTCTTCACGATATATGTACTTGTAAAATGAGGATAATATATTATGTTTTATTACACAGGAATTAAAAGCATGAACTAAATAACATGAAATCTCTACGGACCGTGTCATCTTTGTAAAGAAGTGACTGAAGATGTGTCATTCGTTGCATACCTATTGTGCCGCTATGCTCGCCTGGTACGCCTTTCTTTGATTTTGCTGCCTTCTCGTACCTTTTGCACACGGAAATGGGGCAATGTGACTTTAAAATGAGCTGTAGTGACAAAAAATGTGCCACTTTCATAATGTGTTTGTAGATAAGAAATCTGTTGAATGGGTCTTGAAAATAAGCTTATAAAACTATTGGTTTATATAATGTGTTAATGTGCTGTGTGTGATTTGAATCAATTTTTGCATACATGTATTAGAAAGGATTAGAAATGTGTATCACGAAGGATTAGGGCAACATGACGTTGAAGGAATCTTTACGATAAAACGATGCTTGTTTGAGCTCGTCGTACGCCGTACCGTGGCAGCAGGTAAATAAAGGGCGGAGCCATAGTCGCAGTTTTTTCAAGGGATACCCTTACTATGTAGAAGGCGATCTTTGTTTCTCTGTTGCCCTGGTATCTGTGAGATCCCTAAACGGGGAGAAGCTGGAAGCCATTTTGCTTTGTTTTTACTATCACGTCAACCTGATCCGTGTTATACTGAATTTGTCATTAATTTAGCAAGCGCTGTCACAGACCATTATTAATTACTAGATAGCAGTGCCATTTAAGTGAACTTGGTTTCAACGTTGTCTAGTAATGTCATCAATTATGTTTCAACTTATTGTGTGTAGTCCCTGGGCCTGAAAATCTAGCGCGTCAAAAGATCTTCCCTTTCTTGGAAACACGAACATAAAAATTTGTGACAAATGCTTTGATTTTGAATAATTTGTGGATGATAATAATCTTTCTATATATTAAAGTTATTGGTAACTTATTAGTTATTTGGTACGAAAAAGCACGAATTGACGTCATAGCGCGTTGCTTGCAATTTAAATGTATGGTATTTAATGTTTTTTTTTGGTAACTTCGCGGCACATCGTTTTACATCAATATTGAAGAAAAGAAACTAATGAACCTCAACCAAATATTTCAGATCTTCTCACGTCTTTTAGACTAATTTAGTTGTAATAATTTCTCATATGAAGCACTTCATAGCACACATTTTGCCGCAAAATGACGCCAGACGCTACTCTGCGAACATTTTACAACAAGAATATTTTATCTGTCTCTCGCCATTGTCTGTGCCGGAGTAGTTTCAGTTTACATCCATTTATAACTCGCCACAGTAAAACCGTTCGCCCTTTGAGGCACTTTCAGTAACATATGGCAGGAGGAGTACAGAATATACATTTTAAAGTTGAATTCTGTACGTGTGAAGTTATTTACCCCTTTGGCAGAGCAAAGTATATTTCGTACAAGTGAGTTGGCAGAAGTTGCGTTTTGACTAATCTAAATTACCAACTTAAAATAAATTACCAACTTTTCTGTAACCCCGTTCGTACGCAAATCGTGTTTTTTAATTCTTTGTTATCTTTTTTTTGTTAGCCTTTGTACTAGTATTTGTTAAAATAACATGCCGGAAATGGTGAGCGGTTGAAGTTATGTATAACAAAATCGCCTTTTATATAAAAAAAAAAATGTGTGTAAATTGCAAAAATGTTTTTGATTGGAGGCGCCGGGTATCGATCCTGGTACCTCTCGCATGCTAAGCGAGCGCTCTACCATCTGAGCTACGCCCCCCGTTGGCTAGGCACCGTAATATAAAGCCTTATTACTGACATAAGTAATTTAAAATTCAAGTTGACTTGCTGCCGGCGAGCACAACTGGGTCAATGTTACGATTTCTTAATCTGCGACACAACGGCAGGTATGCCGGGTTTCTAAATTATCAAATCCAGAGCCTTATTAAGCCGTGTAGGTTAGCCCTAGGCATGCCTGCATGTTTCTGGGCCCTTATTTTCAAGCCTAACAAAAAAAAAGATTTTATTGTGTTTTTAATTAAATACTTATAAATTAATTTATCATGTTATGTTAACACCAAAATAACTAAGAAAGTTTTGTTTAAATATTTACTTTTCTTAGTTTAAGTCTACTCGTTCGAAAAGTTTAACGTGGGCAAGGCATTCATTAAAATATTGGGAGTTAATAATTTATGAACTCTACCCTACTCTTTGGAAAATTTTAGGAAAAATACTTTTTTTTCTCTGACTTTTCTTGAGCGAAGCGGGGCCCATATGCAATTTTTTAGGAAGTTCAATATTCAAAATCATTTATTCAGTTTAGGCTACAATAGCTCTTATGAACGTCATTATGCCATCAGTTCATAAGTCTACTCTGGGCGGGAGAAGAACCGACAAGAAACTCAGCAAGTGTCAAGCTCTTTTCTCCCTTCATCATCATCATCTCAGCCAAAAGACGTCCACTGCTGGACAAAGGCCTCCCCCAAGGATCTCCACAACGACCGATTTTGTGCTGCTCGCATCCAGCGGCTTCCCGCGACCTTCACCAGAGCGTCGGACCTAGTTGGAGGCCTGCCCACACTGCGCTTTCCAGAATGCGGTCGCCACTCAAGGACTATTCCGCCCCAGCGGCCATCAGTCCTGCGAGCAATGTGCCCTGCCCACTGACACTTGAGCTTAGCAACTCTTCGGGCTATGTCGGTTGGTTACCTTTGTTCTTCTGCGGATCTCCTCATTTCTGATTCGATCACGCAGAGAAACCCCGAGCATAGCCTTCTCCATTGCTCTTTGAGTGACCTTGAGCCTTCAAATAAGGCCCATAGTGAGCGACCACGTCTTAGTCCCGTATGTCATCACTGGCAACACACACTGGTCAAAGACTTTCGTCTTGAGACACTGCGGTATATCGGACGAAAAGATATTTCGTAACTCACCCGAACGCTGCCCAGCCTAATTGGATTCGACGATTGACCTCTTTACTGAAGTTGGACCTACCTAGCTGGACCGTTTGTCCCGGGTAAATAAAATCGACCACAACTTTAAGGGCAGAGTCCCCAATCACCAGAGAGTGGCTACGACACGTGAGTTCGACATAACTTTCGTCTTCTCCGTGTTCATTTTAAAACCCACTTGTTGAGAGACTCTGTTGAGGTCACCAAGCATTGTGCTGAAGTCTTTCAGGGTCTTAGCCATGACCACTATATCGTCAGCAAATCGAAGGTGAGTGATGTATACGCCGTTGACGTTGATGCGGAATCCTTTCCAGTCCAGAAGCTTGAAAACATCTTCCAAAGCAGCAGTTTCTCCCTTACAGCGTCAAAAATTGTCCCACACAATTGTCCGTATCAGATTTTAATAATTGCATTAATACACTTAATAAACGCGAAACATCTAAATATAATGAATGCAAACATAGACAAATTGATAAATTCCAAACGTTAGTATCGAATTTAAATAAAAAGTTTGTGAAATGGAACACGACTAACAGTAGACTATCAACCATAGACAGCCACAAACGTCAAAATCAAAAAGATGATCGCACAATTGTTAATTTATCAAAACAAATACTGGACAGGCCCACCGTTGAGGTACTAAAAAAGGGGCTAAATTACGCCGTAGCCCCTCGCAGGATACCGTATGAAAGCATCATTAGCAACGTCGACGATTGCTTAGTTAAAAATAACGTCAGGAAGGCTGATGCTGAGGCAATACGTCAAGACATATCGTCTGTCTTGCGCCGGAGCAAGTTGCCGAAATCCAACCTTCCCCGTGATCAGTATTTCGCTTTAAAGAACCTGCGAGCTAAGCCTGAATTAACTATCCTTCGTGCTGATAAAGGTAATGCTACGATAGTAATGGATACGTCTGATTATAACGAAAAAATAACAATACTTTTATCGGATGACAAGACGTACAAACGCGTTAAATGCGACCAAACCAACAAAATACTTAAGAAAACTAGTGATCTTGTCAAACAACACTCCGAAACGTTAAATCTAGATGCTAACTATTTAATTCCTTCCTGCCCTAAACCACCAAAACTGTATGGGTTACCGAAAATTCACAAACCCGAGGCTCCGCTACGCCCTATTGTAAGCCAGATTGATTCACCAACTTACCGACTGGCCCGGCATATAGCTAAGATTCTTTCACCACTTAGAGGTAACACAACAGCTTATGTGAAGGATTCCTACCAATTTGTCAACGATATCAAAGACCTACATCTCGCTGACAATGAAACTATGGTTAGTTTTGATGTGCAGTCCTTATTTACATGCCTACCAGTTCAGGATTGCATTGAAATTACCAAAAAACGTCTAGCGGAACAAGATATGCCTGATGAATATGCAGTACTATTAGAGCATTGTCTAACTTCTGGCTACCTTTTGTGGAATGACATTTACTACCTGCAAGTAGAGGGTGTTACCATGGGTTCCCCTGTTTCGCCCGTCGTCGCCGATATCTTTATGGAAGACTTCGAGGAGAGGGCCCTGAGCACAGCACCGGTAACCCCTAGGTTCTACAAGCGGTACGTAGATGACACTTTCACTATCCTACCAACTGATAAAGTATCTGCTTTTCTAGATCATCTTAACTCCATACATCCAAAAATACAATTTACAATGGAGTTAGAGGCAGATACTAAGCTAGCTTTCTTGGATATTTTAATTATCAGGAATCCGGATCATAGTTTGAGTCACACTGTGTATCGTAAAGTAACCCATACAGATAGGTATCTCAATAGTGATTCTCACCACCATCCTAGACAGTTGGCTACTGTAGGGAAATCTTTGTTTCAGAGAGCATGCGGTATCTGTGACACCCAACACCTGGCTGCTGAGCTTCAGCATGTCAAGCACGTACTACAGGATAATAAACTGAAAGTACCACGGCTTTGTCACAGAAAACGCAATAAACCAACCACAGTCGAGCGCCAACCTGCTGTACTTCCATATATGAAAGGTGTCACTGACAAGATTGGACATATCTTAAAGCGAGCTTCAATCAACACTTACTTCAAGCCGCCGAAGAAGATCAACCAATTTTTACGACCTGTCAAGTGCAACATACCCCTTCAAGATGTAGGCGTGTACAAACTGGACTGCGACTGTGGGCTCTCTTACATCGGGCAAACAAAGAGAAGTATAGGTACCCGTGTTAAAGAACATATAGCCGACGTCAAGCATAGGCGCGAAAATAAGTCTGCAGTATGCGAACATTCCCTAGAGGGGCCCAACCATTACATCAGATTTGATAAACCACAAATACTCGTTAAAGAACAACGATTCATCCCTAGGATGATACGCGAGGCTATTGAAATTAAAAAACATCCTAATTTTAATAGAGAAGATGGTTGGAATCTACCACCAGCCTGGGATCCCATCATACAAAATATTAAATCCCAGCCCCGACACCATACTGCCAGACCAAAAGATACTGTAAGCTCTTTCTGCGTAAAACGGAACGCACCTGATTAAATTTAAATGAGGGTATACAAGCTACCAACTAATTATGAGATGACCAACACCTCAGTCTCCCTGTGACCACGGACCCTGCAAAGGGTTCGAAACGTCAGCATAAACATTAAATAAGTAATGTGTAAAATAAACGCGAGTAGATCCGTAAAAGTTGTTTCATTTCAATGTGTAGTGTTCGCGTAAACTTTAGAAAACAATAAGCGTCAAAAATATTGGAAAATGCCCTATCATAAAAGGACACTTTCCATCACAAATAAATACACAAAATACCTATTAAGGACAATCACAAAATGTAAAAAAAACAAAAGAGACAAAATAAAAAAATAATAAAATAAATGTTTCCCACACTCACACCAATTATCTAGCCCCAAGAAGAGCTTCCTTAAGAAACTTGAGAAATGGTTAACTAGACAACGGATAAACATACTAATATACTTAAATACATACTTATTATACATAAGAAACACCCAGACCCGAAACAATTTAGAAAAACAGGTATTTCTAAATTGATCCGACCGGGGATCGAACCCGGGACCTCAGAGATGGCGACACCATGAAAACCGGTGTGCAAGCCACTCGACCAAGGAGGTCGTCAAAATAACAATACCTAAGTTTGCAAATTTACATCAGTTAGGTACCAGTTAAAATTTTCTTAGTGTCATACAGTACTAATAAAAATCAAAAATTGTCTAAGAAAAAAACAAAGTTATTAATAATAATAATAATAAAAATAACAGTATGCAAGAGCAAGAGCAGGCCAGCCTCCACGGGCGGCACCCGTTCACGAGTATGACATATGAATCAGCCATCGCTTCACTCAACCATATCTTAGGGAATGTAGAGTCTGCTATTTGCCTGCGACCTTTATAGCGTCACGGGCTTGTTTGGGGGCCTTGAAGGGTTCCGCAAGCTTTTTAAAATAAAGCACTGAGTAGCAGACTGAAGATCGGGTTTAATGCGAGAAATCGTGTTTCAATTCAATCCCCATAGCGCCGTTGACGCTAAAGTACAAGCATAATAGCTTTATTTTACCAGCACTGTAATCAATGTGTTAATAACGCATTAATAATGTTAAATTACAAAGAAACAAAATTAACTCATCAAAACCAATTTCCAATCAGAGTGACAGAACCACGCACTGCTGAGTAGAGTATATGCATTGATGCATTATTTATCAAATCATATTTCATAATTACTGTCAATGGATGTAGTCAGTGTATTGTTATTTGTTATGTATTTAATACTAGCGGCGGTTTCACCCGCGTGGTTCCCGTTGCCGTGGAAATATCTGCATAAAAAGTATCCTATGTGTTATTCCAGGTTATAAACTAAGTATAGTATGCCGAACTTCATCCAAAGAAGTGAAGAAGCAACAAATATACGAACATACACATACACAAACTTTTGCATTTATAATATTAGTAGGATGTAGTATTTTAGTCGGCGTTTCTGTGGTTATTTTATGCAACCTAATTAAATCAAGTGTTTTTGACAGACGCTGCCGCTTTTTAGCGAATATTATTAGACAGCGACACAACATTTTAAACACTGGTTTGTAGTACAAGGTGTAGATATCAAAAAAAAAAAATTACATCGCCAAAAACATTATTTGGAGGCGCCGGGTATCGATCCCGGTACCTCTCGCATGCTAAGCGAGCGCTCTACCATCTGAGCTACGCCCCCCGTTGGTGAGACTTCGAAATATAAAGCCTTATTGTAATAATATAAGTCATTTAAAACCCAAGTCACATTGCCACAGACGAGAACAACTGGTTCCAAGTAAATATTACAACGCGAACAATACTCGCAATCAGTTAAATTGATAAAAATATTACTTATAGCTTAACGTAGGTTGGCCTTGTTTTTATCAAACCATTGTAATTTAATTATATTAAAAAAAATCCTTTACAGGTCTGTAAAATAGGTCAAATATACTTGAACACTAGTTGAAGTGTGTTTCGGATTTTTCGATGCATAGCCCGGGTTTGTAATTACCAACCAAGCGCGGTGATTATAGGCCTTTACTCGTCAAGTGTAGTGATGACTTGATTTTAATGATGGAGGCCTTTGCCCAGCAGTGGGACAGTTATAGGCTATTAACTTTTACAAAAACACAAAATATTTTATAAAATTTATAAAATACAGTGAAAAAATTAAACGCCTACCCGACCCAGCCAGGAATTGAACCTGGGTCTTCCGCAATCCGGGCGGCTGCACTGACCGCTATGCTACCGGGAAGGCTAACGTAAGCGTTGAATTTTGTCACTGCTTAATAATGCTTTTTTGAGTGCTAATAGCGGCACAGCGCGCCATCTATCCAAAGGTCGTTGCAACCGATGGTTATGCAGATTCATCTTTACAGATGAAATACCACAAATTTGATGTCACAACGCTATACTAAATTTTTACTTTTTTATTTTCAAGTGCTAATTGCTGCACTGAAGCTAAATTAAATATTTTATAAAATTTATAAAATACAGTGAAAAAATTTTCCACGAGCAGGATTTGAACCTGCACCCTTCTGACATACCGGGTCAGGTGCTCTCCCAATTGAGCTATCGTGGTTCTAACCAGCCCGCCGAAATTATTCAACACTATTTACTATTTTACTTTGAAAGCCTTTTTTATTTCTTCAACATTTGTGTTATTGTAATTTGTTCGCAACAAAATTTGCGTTAAAAATTATATAAACAATACAAAAACATTTTATTAACACTTTACTAGTTAATCTGTAACATAATAATAATATGGTTGTGACTTGGCTGTGTATACTAATATTCTTTATTAAATAAGTGTATCATCCAGTCAGTAGCATTGTAAAGGGCTAGAGCTGTGTTTTTCAGTTGACATTTTACGACATAATTTCTTTTAGCATGCATCAACAAATACTAAAAAGCTTTGGTGAATCCATCGCTGTTAGCATCATATTGTTCTCATTTGTTGTAACACGCAAAATTTATTGTTTATATAACTAAGACATTTTTTTTCAAATAGTTTGCAAGGCAATGACTCCATTCCACCTGATGTGGAAATGGAGTCCAGAGTTTTGTATTTTGGTTTATGCAAAGTAAGTAAATAAAAAATCTACTAAAAATATATCTGGAGGCGCCGGGTATCGATCCCGGTACCTCTCGCATGCTAAGCGAGCGCTCTACCATCTGAGCTACGCCCCCCGTTGTCTAGGCTTCGAAATGTTAAGTCTTATTGTTGTAACATAAGTTATTTAAAACCCAAGCCACATTACCACAAGCGAAAACAACCGCTTTCAAGGAAATCATTTAATTTGCTTTAGAACGCGAACAATACTTGCAATCAGTTAATTGATCAATTGATTATAGCTGAATGTAGGTATGTTTTGATTGCATATATCAACATAAAAAAAAACAAAATTCAAAATATTTTTTTCAGTATAGGCTACAAATCAGCATTTATGAATGTATCTATGCCACCGGTTCGTAAGTCTACACGAGACCTTTTTTGTGCTGAGAAGAACCGGCAATATCAACTTATGTAATTTAATTATATTATTAAAAAATACCTTTGCACACCTGTAAAATAGGTCAAATATCATGCTATGATATTAATCTGCAACTGTATCATAATATTATGGCTGTAACTTATATTATTTATGCAATTTAATATTCTTTATTATTTATTGGTGTATCTTAGGAGGCAGTAAAAGATTGATTATGCAGTAGTGCAGAGTTTTGCCAGCTGAATTTTTACGACACCTTTTCTCTTAATATCCTGCATCAAATACTTAAAAGTTATGGTGAGTTCATCGCCATTTGCATTATATTGCTCTCATTTGTTGTAATAATCAGTTACTAGAACTTATCTTATGTATTTACAGAGACTAAAAGCATAATAAGAAGAAAAGAATCGACAAAAAGTATTTGGAGGCGCCGGGTATCGATCCCGGTACCTCTCGCATGCTAAGCGAGCGCTCTACCATCTGAGCTACGCCCCCCGTTGGTTAGGTTTCGAAATGTAATGCCTTATTGTAGTGCCATAGGTCATTTAAACCCAAGTCACATTGCCCCAAGCGAAAACAATACTGGTTTTAAGGAAAATTTGCGTCGGAACGCGATCAATACTTGCAATCAGTTAAATTAATTAATTGATTATAGCTGAACGTATGTATGCCTTGTTTTATCGTCTTATGTAATTTAACTATTGTATATTGTAAAGACTGCAGGCGGATGCTGGATGCGTCAAGCTGAGGACAGGGCGCTATGGCGCTCATAGGGGAGGCCTATGTCCAGCAGTGGACAAGATAGGCCGATGATGATTTATAAATACCTTTGCAAGTCTGTAAAATAGGTCAAATATAATGCTTGGACACTAATCTGTAACACAATAATATGTGTGTAACTTGTTTATGCAAATTAAAATTCTTTATTACATATGGGTATCTTAAAAGGGGCAGCAATAGATTGTACTATTTGGATGAAAGCAGTGATCTTCCAGTTGACAAAAAAGTCAACTAGAAAATTACGTGTCGTAAAAACGACATAATGTATTTTAGTTAGTATCCTGCATCAAATCATGCAGCCTAACCATGCGTAAGTGTACGGCTATGGCAGAATAACAGGGTTTGTGGGTCTCCTGCAATCTCTGAGCCATAGACCGTTTTGTCTCTAACTTAGACTGCTTTGATGTTACCCCCTTTGTATACTGTGTTTTTGTTAGAAGCAAATAAAGTTATTTATTATTATTATTATTTGTATGTGTGTTTTTTTTTCTCAGCTAGAAGCCGATTTTCTCTATAATTACGGGTACAAACTTATTATTATTATTATTATTATATTTCTTTTTTTTCTTAGCCTAGGTTTGTTATAATATTAATATAAAAGTAAAATACAAAAGCACATACAAAACATAAAAATATTATAAAAAACCTAGCCTAGGATACATTATATATTAAATATATAATATTATAATATTTAATATTATAGATTATTATTATTATTAAATACTTAAAAGCGATGATGAACCATCGCCTTCTGCATAAAATTGTTCTTATTTTGTTTCAAGAAGTAGTTGCCAGAATAAGTCTTAGGTAAATATGGAGACTAAAAGCAAAATAGAAAGGAAGAATCAACAAAAAATGTATTTGGAGGCGCCGGGTATCGATCCCGGTACCTCTCGCATGCTAAGCGAGCGCTCTACCATCTGAGCTACGCCCCCCATATAACAAACCACGAAATTATTAATTACATAAATAATCCAATTTTCAAAATCCACCTACTTTTAATAGTAACCCCATTTTAAAATCTTCTTTTCGGTGTTAGATTTAAGAAACATTTTCCTTTGACTGCCCTTTAAAATGTTTTATTGACTATCGCAACAGTCTAGTCATAAACAATAAGTCTTAATGAGATACCATTGTTAGAACATAAAAAGGATTAATTAAACAATACATTTTTGTCAATACTTGTCGTAAAACTCGATAAATTTAATATGCTGATAAGAACGGTCCGTTTGATGTTGAAAGTAAATACTGTCCAAGGTTTATTTGCGGTCAGTCGTCTCTGGTAGGTAATGCTACTTGGTGCCAGCAATGCATAAATTAAGGTTTTCTAGGACGCCTTACGGAGCTCCGATATAAGCTAATATTATGCGCAGTGGCTGGTAGCAGTTACAAGAGAGGAGCCGAAGATAGGGCTCTGTTGTATGTATTAACCTTTTCACCGCCCAACTATCCTGCACGCGATGTCGCGCTGTACGCCAACGTATAAATGTATTTTAATAAAGTAGGTACAAAGAAGAACTTCTATAGAAGTGCTGGCGTGGACGGCACGAAAATCTCGAAATTCTATAGAAGTTGTTGGCGGTAAAAAGGTTAATTAGGAGAGGGCTTGCCCAGCAAAGACAATGCCAGGATACGGATTGATTATGATGATGATTTATATGATCTTCACTGCAGTTAGCCTTTATTTAGAGAATAGCAACAGCGCAAAAAATTTATTCGCGCTCAAGTCTGGACTGATCCCTCCTTGATATTTCGAGATGGTGCGCACAATCGTACGAGATATTGCTAGATATTATTATCATCATCGCAAGCTGTGTTAGTACCCTACAGGACAAAGGGCTATCATAATGCAAGCTTTGAGGAGCTCGATGGCGCAGTGGTTAACGCGCTCGGTCTGTGATTGTCGAAGTTAAGCAACTTTCGCAAAGGCCGGTCATCGCATGGGTGACCCAAAAAGGATTATATCGAGTTCCTCCGTGGTTCAGAAGGTACGTTAAGCTGGGGACTGCATTAGCAGTCGTTAACAACATGGTGGCCCGCCGCGTGGTGGTTTGTGGCCCGTTCTCTCTATCTATTTATATGGAAGGCTCGTGTCCCAGCAGTTGGGACATGTATAAGCTGGTGATAATTAATGCAAGCTACTAATCTTTGGCTCTTTGGCGCTCTCTCTCTAACGAAAAAAAAGTGGTACCGCGGTCGGCTTATCTCATCTTGATCTATTAAGTATATTATGGCCTAGACTTAACGTTTGATGTATATTTTATTTGGCCAAATAACCTTGCAAGTTTCTTTAATAGGCTATTTGATTGAACACTTGTTATAAAGGGGGGCGTAGCTCAGATGGTAGAGCGCTCGCTTAGCATGCGAGAGGTACCGGGATCGATACCCGGCGCCTCCAATTTGATTTTTGTTTGTTTTTGGTAACATCTATTAACACATTTTTTACTCAAATTGAATTTGCTGTCACCCAAAGCTTTTACTCTACTTTTGAAGATTATATATTTAAAATTGCACGGTTACAAACAACAATTTTAAATGTAGTGCTTAAAAAATATTATTAGATATTTCAATTTTTTGCGTAATTCTACAAGGGGCTATAACCTTTCATTCACTTATGAATGTCACTAGAATTTCAAAATTCTTAAAGGGTCCTGGTATTGTTCTCAATTAAAACTATATTTAGTCTTTTTCTGCTTTTATAATACCAATGTCAGTATCACAATTATTGTTGATGTGTAAAGCGCGCGTTGATTTTTTTGTTGCTACTTACCATCAGTTTCCCATGTTTTTTTATTAGCTCAAACTAATCGTTCTATTAAAAAGTCTCTTAACGGGTTTTTGTACCATACTTTTAAGCATTTGAGCACAATAGAACCTGATGCTAAGTGAAGATGTAGCGTGATACATGTTTACCTAAAAGGAGCCTTTACCTAATAGCCTTGAAGAGGTCCAAGTTGCGCAGGCAAGAAATGGAACTCCTTACATACTTATAAAAAGAAAAAAGCGTGTAATACTTATTCCGTGTTTTGTTCCTGTCATGTAAACGTCATTTCAAATTAGAGTAAAAGAGACAAAACACGGAATAACTATTCGGACCTTATTCTTTGTTTATTTGTAAGGCCCCTAAGGTTTTAGTTTTTTAACAGTATATTCGTACGAGTCTTTGGTATATTAAGGTAAGCATGCGCAACATGTTACGCTTACGCAAGTGAAAGTGAACTGTTGTACGTCACACGGTACAATGTCACTTGTGCCACCGGTTCTTCGAGTCGGCTACCGATTTCGTATATATATCACTTATTGAATGTAGATTATAACAGGGGGCGTAGCTCAGATGGTAGAGCGCTCGCTTAGCATGCGAGAGGTACCGGGATCGATACCCGGCGCCTCCAATTTTTTGAATTTTTATTTTGCTTCAATTTTTTTTTCTGATATCTTTACTCAATAGATTAAAGATTGCTGAAGTTAGATTTTGTACGTCAACGGTTATAAAAATATGTTTTTAATTTAGAATTTTAAAATATATAATGACAATTTATAGTTCACGTAGAACCAGGAACTCATAAGATAAAGGATGTTGATGCTATCTAAGTACAACGAGCACCATTTCTCTTTCACATACCTAGTGCTGTTTAAATCCTTCTCCATAATACATTAATATTTCATTGCCAAGAATGTTATTTGAAATGATACTGGTTCGTTTGCTTGTTTTGCTGATTCAGTAGAAACCTGATTAATCTTTAAAACATTACTGTCGCTCTCTCTTTCTTTCTCTAGCTTTGGTGGTAGAGTAAGCTTTCCTCGTCCTCCACTCTCTCATGTCCTTTAACATTACATCTCTCCATCTTGTATGGGGTCTACCTCTAGATCTTGTGTAATTAAATGTATGTATTGTAATGGTAAAGGACTTTTTTGGTCCAAAAGTACCTTTATTTGAGTATGAAAATTCTATATATTCATACATTTTTGTTGGATTGAATTAGCAAAAACAAATGAATTTTTCTAACATTATTTGAATCTTTTTGGTTAAATACATTAAATTAAAAAAATATGATGATTCTATTGATGTCCTTTCCCACATATTCCGACGGCTTCCTTTTTACTTAAGCTATTTCGGAAACGTTGTTATATCACTGTTATTTACATATTGAAATAAACAGCATAGTCAATAGCAGTTCTGTTAACCGCTATTTTTCTGGCCAACCCAACTTCACTTTATTATGGTAATAATTCTCCCCTGGCATGTTATTCCAGCGTTGTGTGGCTACGCGCGCCAAGTTTGTAATAATGGAGTAACGAATTAATTTGAAAAATATATTTCCTTTAACTCTGTAATGGAAATGGATGTTACTATCGATATTGTTAGGGCTTACTTCCGGATGTTGGGTATACTTCAAGCTAGTTCTACGCCTCAAAGGTTGGCTGGGAGAGATCGCTTTAATCGGTAATACTGCCTTTGCCTTATTTATTTATTAAAATTTACGTTGTTTGTAATGTAAGTAATAAAGTATTTTACTATCTATATAGTTTCCATCTCGTTTAATATTGGACGATACGAATAAAATAGAATAGTATAGAATGTTTTATTTGCTAAGAATATGGTTGGTATTACAAGAAGTTGGTCATACTTTTATAGTTTCACATATTCTGCCATGTAGACATGCTAAATTTACAATACGGTTCAATTAATTTATTTAAGAATATCAATTTGTATTTATAAAGTGTATAAACAGGTATACGTCAAATGTAACGCCTCGGTGGCCGAGTGGCAGAGCGTTCAATTCCCAGGTCGGGCAAAATGTATTTCGGATTTTTCGATGCATTGCCCGGATTTGTAATCACCAATTCGCATTAGGCTAGCGTGGTGATTAAGGCCTTTGCCCAGCAGTGGGACAGTTATAGGCTACTAACTTACTTAGTTACGTCAAATATTATACTGTGCGGTAAAAAAAAGTCTAGGTTTATGTCCCCAATGTTAAAATCTGAAATTGATGATAAGTATAATCCTGATACGTCATTCCAAACGTAATGATGTTAATTACTTACAATTTTTTCTCCAGAATTCAAATGTATGATTGACCTATATTGATATTAATAGTTATTATCAGTCTATAAATATTTCATTTTTACGACAAGAACCTAATATTATTACTATTTAAGATAAAATAATTTGTCTATACTAATATTATAAAGAGGAAAGCTTTGTATGTATGTATGTATGTATGTGTGTGTGTGTGTGTATGCATGTATGTATGTTAAAACTCAAAACAACTGGACCGATTTAAAAAAATTTTCACCATTAGCATGCTACATAAGCTCTGAAACAAAGGCCATATAAGAAAAAATGTACACCCGTGCGAAGCCGGCGCGGGCCGCTAGTATAAAATGTACACCCGTGCGAAGCCGGCGCGGGCCGCTAGTATAAAATGTACACCCGTGCGAAGCCGGCGCGGGCCGCTAGTATAAAATGTACACCCGTGCGAAGCCGGCGCGGGCCGCTAGTATAAAATGTACACCCGTGCGAAGCCGGCGCGGGCCGCTAGTATAAAATGTACACCCGTGCGAAGCCGGCGCGGGCCGCTAGTATAAAATGTACACCCGTGCGAAGCCGGCGCGGGCCGCTAGTATAAAATGTACACCCGTGCGAAGCCGGCGCGGGCCGCTAGTATAAAATGTACACCCGTGCGAAGCCGGCGCGGGCCGCTAGTATAAAATGTACACCCGTGCGAAGCCGGCGCGGGCCGCTAGTATAAAATGTACACCCGTGCGAAGCCGGCGCGGGCCGCTAGTATAAAATGTACACCCGTGCGAAGCCGGCGCGGGCCGCTAGTATAAAATGTACACCCGTGCGAAGCCGGCGCGGGCCGCTAGTATAAAATGTACACCCGTGCGAAGCCGGCGCGGGCCGCTAGTATAAAATGTACACCCGTGCGAAGCCGGCGCGGGCCGCTAGTATAAAATAAAGTACTTCATCATCATCTCAGCCAAAAGACGTCCACTGCTGGACAAAGGCCTCCCCCAAGGATCTCCACAACGACCGGTTTTGTGCTGCTTGCATCCAGCGGCTTCCCGCGACCTTCACCAGATTGTCGGTCCACCTTGTACAGTACTTAAGTCTTATAAATTATGAGCTTTACAAATAAATAAAGAATAAGTTTGGAAAAGAACAAAACGTGGAATAACTATTCTAAGCTTACATTGTGTTTACTTGTAAGGCTCTATGATTTAACGATACAATATTTTTATATGTTATTGCGATTATGAGCCTTACAATTAATAACAAAGAATAAGTTTGGTATAGAGACTTAAAGCGGAATAACTATACGAAGATAATACTGTGTTTTTTGTAAAGCTCTATGATTTAACGATAAAATATTCTTATATGTAACTAGTGGCCCGCTCGCAACTTCGTCAGCTTAAGACCGTATACCATGATGGACCCCTATAGCAGCGCCACCTACCGGGTCCAATTGTAAATCTAAACCATTCTAGAATCCACTTGAACATACACAAAAAATTTCATCCAAATCGGTTTAGCCGTTTAGAAGGAGTTCAATCACAAACACACGCACAGAAGATTTATTTATATATAAAGAAAGCAAATCTTTTTTTTAATTATTCACAGTTAATATCATCATTAGAATGTATTATTTTATTTTATTAATTAATAAAAGTTTGTTAGTGCGGAACCCGTCTGCTTCAAGTTCAGGCCTGCCGCGTCCTTACTGATTTTTCCGTTCAAATAATATCTTTTGTTACGGTAACAATTCACCTCGGGCCGCGTAATTTAAAACAATGCGCGGTGCCTGTCGCTGGTGCGGCTTATAAATATTTCCCGTCCCTTTTTGTGTGCAAAATTATATATTTGGCATTGGATAAGCGGCAACCGACTTACTTATCATGTGTACCGTTATGTTGTAATATACTGTATGTGCCTTACAAATAAACAAAGAATAAGGTCCGAGTAGTTACCTATTCCGTGTTTTGTTCCTGTCATGTTAACGTCATTTCAAATTAGAGTAAAAGTGACAAAACACGGAATAACTGTTCGAAGCTTATTCTGTGTAAGACCCTATATAATTTAGCGTGGAACACAGACAACAAAATTGTCATGAAAGATAAATTTTATAAATGTTGTGAAAGATTTTAGATAAAAATATATTAATAATATAATGAAGAAGAAATTTAGAAATAAATTGGACTCCATTTTACTATACTGTTATAAATAAAGCATTATAGCACGTTTTCCCTCCTTCCTATGATATGGGGTCCTTCAAACGTGAAGAAGCACCTTGTGGGCCGGCAGGGTAAGGGTGACTGATGCTGCGTTGTTTTCACGCTGCACCTGGACTCCATCTCCACTTAACATCAGGTGGTATGGAGTCATTTGCCGTGCTAGGTATAAAACAATTTTTTTTTGCATAATCGTTTTCTGAATTGATATACAATTGTCGGGTTAATAAGAGTTTAAATGATGATAAATAAAACGTATAAGTAGGTACCTATATAATTGATCGAATATTTAAATCTAAGAAAATGATATATCTCATTAGTTACCCATACAATACTTTTGTCACTGAAGAGATATTATTATATACAGATATTTGAAATTTTGCCTTTTGTAATAATAGCACGGTTTAATATATCAGTATATTCTCAGTTACAACAGTATTGTATTGGTAGTGCGAATATGTAAGCAATCAAACTATCGATTTTATTTGGTAAGCATACAATATTAAAAAGAGCACAATTTGCTTTTGTCGTACGCATAGTGTGTACAAAAAATAAAAAAATATAACCGCTTCGTGGCCACGACTCGGGGGTCCGACATGGCCGAATTTCAGGTAGGCCGCGGCAGATGAAAGGAATTTGATGTCGTGAATTTTTTTGCAGCCGCACCCGCTTTGTCGAGGTTTTATTACACATTTCGACAATGTTTCTGAATTTAAACGCCTTTGTGCTTTTGAAATATTATTTTTTAATTTCAACCTAGATGGCGCAACAGTTCACCTGGCCGGTCGTCGGTTTTTGGACGCGCCCTTGAAACAAAATTAAACCGTATTTTTTTTTATATTATTATTTGGCTAGGCAGACGCCATTGTGAAAGTTGATTAGAAACTCGGTGAAAGCCAACAAGCTCCTTCAAGTTCCTTGTTTTCATAAAAGTTATTAACAAATCTTATTTCCATTCATTCCACCATTTCTCCAGCACGATTTAGAGATTTGATTGGGTACTCTTGTAAGCAAAGATTTGCAGATTCGAGATCTTAATTGAACTCTAGTGTATGGATTTAAAATTAACTTTGAAATTAAACAGTTATCAATTTTGAGGAGAGTATTTCGGCTTTCGATTTTGTACTGATAAAGTTTTATTTAGAACGGGTTGGAATGTCCCTGGGAAATGGTGATGTTAAATAATAACTAATTAATGTTAACGAAAACGGAATTTCGGAATGATAAGAAAAAAGGCTGAAAATAAGATTTCGAGACAATGTCGCCGTCGGTCGTCGCCATCGCATACATTGCTTTGTCGTCAAACTAAGTTATTAATAAATAATGTAGGTACAGATATCCTACATATTGAAATTGGAAACACTCATATCATGCACTAAATTGCTTTCATTTTAGCTTGAATATAACATAGGATTACAAGATTACTTTAAATCAAGTGTGACGTTAATCACAGGTATATAGATCCTTAAGCAGCTTCTAAGCGTTTCTAGTGTTACTTCTTCCAGTATAAGCTTCAAACGACAGCGGCTGTACTCTGAATCAATGTTAACTATTTGATTAAAGGTAGTTTTAGTATTAACGCAATCGAATGGTAAATAAAACACGCACCGGGCACAGAGGTCGTGACCGCGCGGACGAAGTCGCAGGTGGGCGTTAGCTTACTCCTCCGACAATCATTCATTTTAATTAACGTTGAAGCGTTTGCTGATAATTTTGATGAAGCACCACTTTGTAATGCCGCATTGACATGTCGTGGGGTTTGACGGTAATGGGTTAAACAATTGGAAATGTTAAAATAGGGATGCCAATTTTGAAACACATTACTTTAAAAAAAAAAATAAGAGCCTAGATAATGAACGCGCTAGAGAAACCGCCTCGATGGCCTAGTGGCAAAGCGCTCGGCCCGATACCCGAAGGTCCTGGGTTCATACCCAGGTCGGGCAAAGTGTGGTCCGGATTTTTCGACGCATAGCTCAGATTTGTAATCACCAACCCGCATTTTAAAGGCGTGGTGATTAAGCCATCAATTGTAGGGACGACTTGATTGCAATGATGGAGGCCTTTGCCCAGCCGTGGGACAGTATAAAGGCTATTTACTTTACTTTCCTAGATAAAGAGATTTAAAAAAAAATGTGTTTTAAGTTACTGTAATCATTAAAATTTGTAATAATTTCGGATGCTGATATTCTTATTATAATATTGAGGTAATGCGTACTAATAGAAATCTACGTCAAAATAATCATTATGTCTTTACTTTGTGGAAATGGAATTACAATTAAAATCAGTTTTGATATAACAGTAAGGTTGAACATTATTAATGTCCGTATTGTAAGACGGTTAATTGTCTTATCAACCTCGATAGCTATTGTATTTATTCACTCTTATACAGTTTAAAATATGTCAATAATTATTATATTTACTTACAAGTAATATTTATTGTAGGTTGGAACTCCATTCGCTCTATTTAAACGTCACGTCAATTTCAATGACCGAAGTGCAATCCCGGCCAGACGAGAGATTCTGGGATCTTAGTTCCGGGATTATTGCTGTCACGACACGGGATTACGCTTGTCACAATAAGGGACCGTTAGGTTAAGTGACAGATGGACTTAGAAAAGGCTTAACCTTTTTTTTGCAAAAGAGAACGTTTATTTAGTAGACAGTCAATGATTTTTGGCTTATAATTTTGTTTATACTCGTACATACATACACACACACAATTATAGTTACACACTTTTCTTGGTAATGGATAATGGATATATGTAAGGACACACATTTCTGAGTAATATTTTTTTTTTAAAGATGCTATACAATTTTAGTTTGAGAAGATGAGAAGGAATGTGATAGCATTTGGGCGTGTTAGCACCCGCCTACGATCAGAAACTAAGATGAATAAATACTTGAATATAAATCTCAAGGAAATATTATTCTTCCATACCAAATGCTCATTCGTATATTGTACCTACTTGTCGACTTAAAATACCTAAAACCGAATGTATATCTTGTTTAGAGTCAACATACAATGTTTCATTTTAATGCGGCCACTTAAAATGCATTGTTTTATAATAGAGCTAAATAATGTGACGGGGGATCAGCTGCTTACCACCCCCCAACGGATTATGTCATGGCAATGGACGTTTGCGCTCCGTTCCCCGAAACATTTTTTAAAACCATCGCTAATGTGCGAAACGAGATCTCTCCACGTTTCTGGCGCCCTAGTATTTTTGACGCGAATAATTCATAAAATCTGCATGATTCCCTCTCAACCGTCATCAGGGGTTTAGCCGAAACTCTTGAATGACTTAAATAAAATGGCGGGGCACAAAATTATTTTTCAGCGGAGAGGCATTTTGTCCCTCTTTTTGTTTATAAGAGCGCAGTGTAATGTAATTATCTTTAAAGTGATACGCAATTTACGGGAAAAAGTGTTTTTCGGCTTAATACAAGTTGAGGTTTCAACCGTGTATTTTAAGTTGGTGTATCATCATTGAAACAGGTCTGGTTTTTCCTCGTTCAAGCAGCGAGTGATGTGAAATTTTAATGTGCTCAAGTGCCTATGTACGAGTCTTTTTAACATACATACGTTTATAAAGGTTAATATGCTAAATTAACGCTTCCTACTTAGGCCACGTCGTGTGCCATAGAGCTGCCCGAGCAAGGAGACCCGATCACCACAGTACACAAACATGTACCCCCCGCTGGGAATCGAACCCGGGACCTCTGGGTCTAAACCGGTGGTCTTAACCTCTAGACCACAGAGGTGATTAAACTGCGGCTTGTAGGACATATAATTTCTTTGATAGGACAGTTTAATAGAAGAGAGGTGACACTTGTTTCATGCATGCGTTTAATATCAATAAAAATTAAATGTATGGAGCATCGTGCTCTCATGAGGCATGGATTTTCGGTAACTACTTACCTATAATAAAATTAATATCGAGGCGGGCGGGAACCGCACGGGCCTACTTAACCGTGTAATGTGTCGTTTTAGAACGCACAAGCGAGTTAAGCAAATTGTGATGGCAAACTTGACGATGTCGAAAGCGGCTCGGTTCTTCGTAACTTAATTAGTTTGGGACGTGTACTGATGAACTTCGTTTCTAGAGACTTTTAAACATTGATTATGATAAGATACCAATATTTACTAAATATATGATTTATTAGATTTCATGTAGGATCACTTAAGTACGACTCAGAACATTCTTGGTCGTGTAAGGGATTAACTTTATTTGCTTGTGTATATTTTAGTTCAGTTGCTTCTCAACGTATACTGACCTTAATTTAAGTTGGTCATGTAATAGTTCACTAAAGCAATGGTTCAAATAGCAAGGGTTCCGCAGAACTGACAAGGAAAAATTATGCTCCCGAGTTGTTGGAAGTTTTAGAGGGTCTCATTCTCATGTTTACGTAATGATGAGTAACTGCGAAATAGTTTTTAACTACGAGTACAACTCATTGAACATACTTTTGCGTGTTCATGAAAATACCTCCTTGAAAATAACACTTTAAATAAACAGTTTGGCGACGAAACTTGTACCCTTCAGCCTTCCAACGCCAGTCAGACGAATAAAATATTTAGTTTGAATATAAGTAAAGTATTATGGATGCAAAAATCATAATTTTATAAAAACACACCAGCGGCGAATTTTACATAAAATATATTTTTTTATGTCTACAACGTGATTTAGTTAGAAAATGGATAAGATAATATTACTAGTTAGAGAAGAGGGACAACTCTTTGAAAGCAGACTCCTCTTTTTGCATTCGGGTTCAGTGTTATGTTACGTTTGAAGCCTTTGCCTGGTGTCCTGTGTACTGTGTCTATTTGAGGTAAGCGTAGCGCTCTAACGAATGGACAATTTTATTGCGGTTCTTTATCAGAGAAAGATTTACCTCTTAGATAATTATGAGTTAATGTTTTCTAAAGTTTACGCAAACACTACACATTGAAAGTTGTTTCATTTCAATGTGGGTTATAAGGCGATACTTACCTAGTCTGAAGTATGCGAACATGCTCTAGAGGGGCCCAACTATTACATCGGATTCGATAAACCTCAAATACTCGCTAGAGAGCAACGATACATCCCTAGAATGATACGCGAGGCTATTGAAGTTAAAAAACATCCTAATTTCAATAGAAAAGATGGTTGGAATTTACCACCAGCCTGGAATCCCATCCCATCATACAAAATAATAAATCCTAGCCCCAACACCATACAGCCAGACCAAAAGATACTGTTAGCTCTTTCTGCGTAAAACGGAACGCACCTGATTAAATTCAAATGAGGGTATACAAGCTACTAACTAATTATGAGGCGACCAACGCCTCGGTCTCCCTGTGACCACGGACCCTGCAAAGGTTACGAAACGTCAGGATAAACATTAATTAAAACTAATTTATAAAATAAATGCGAGTAGATCCGTAAAAGTTGTTTCATTTTAATTATGAGTTACAAAATAGGAACTGATTTAGTTAAGATATAAAATTCAAGTACTCTAAGCCATTAACTTTAAGCACATTACTGCATTCAGCAATTTTTTTGCTCTGCATATTTTATGCCCTTTTCGTTATTGAGCATAAATTTTCCTAGGTGCGATGTGTGAAGATGCGACTTGAGCGTCGAAAAAGCAAGGACTGACCATAGCTATTGAGGCACAGTCTTGTTTTACTAGCTGTCTATCTCCTCTAAAAATCATACCAAAAAATTATGTTCTGTAAACATTTAAACCTTTGTCTTTGATTGCGTCGGAGACCACAAATGATAATAAATAACTACTAACAAGTGGACTGATCGCGAATGCTAATGCATCGGCATCAGCGGACTGCCACGCGCCGGCATATCGATCGCCGGATTATATTGATGTGTGCTAATTAATAGGCTCTCGTTGCCATCATTATCAGCTATCGATTTGCATACTACTGACAATACCACGGCGATGAGTGTGTTCACGGTTTAGTCAATATTTCGTTAGTATTAGCAGTTGATTAAATTGTTGGCTGTTGTTGAAGATTTAGGTTCGAAAAGCGATAACCTTTGCTCTTTCAAACATGAAATTAAACGAGGTGTATGTAACTAGCGGGTAGACAAGGTGACAAAAGCTAGCTGCTCTACACTGTCCTCGCATATGAACTCTGTTTCTGCTTAACTATAACAAAAAATGTTTTGTTAGATTTATATGTTAATGCAATATTTTTAAATCTTACCTGAACAATTTATAACAAAACAAGCAATATTTTAACGAACTAAATATTTAAATGTAGGATGTATCTCGATCAAATTATTGCCAGAAATAATACCTTTAACGTTTGGTTACCAGGGAAACATATAACAAAGAGACCGTCATATAACGTGTTGTGTATCAATTTCACTAATGGCCCTTTTACCCATGTCCTGGCATGGGTAAAAGTGCTTTCCAGCGTATCCATTGACAAATTAATTAATACATTGTAGGATGCACATATCAATCGCACGCCACGCGGGCTCCGCGCGGTTCACGATCGGTTGAATTATAATTTGACGTGAATACCTAATTAGAGCGTTCATTAGTTTACATTGTCCGGTTGCGTCGTGCGATCGTCATTTAGCTAATTAGAATGGTTGCATTACATTGGAATTGAACTGAAGCATTCATCAGGAACTACCATTTTGTATCCAGCGGGCGGTAAGTGTAGGTATCTACTCTTGTGAGACAAGGAGAGCAAGAAAAAATGTCTTTAAAAAAAATCTATGAGACCATAGTACATGAATCTTTATTGTTAACTTTACATAATACGTACATAATAATGTAAAAGAAAACGATATGCGTCGATGTGTCGTGGTTCGTCCTGTCTCGCTCGAGACTGTACAGTCAACAGTAGAGGTAACTGATTTGGTCAAGTTCCAAAGTATGAAATCAGTATGAAAATCTAAACTTTTTAAATGCATATTGAAAAACCTCCGAGTGTCTACTAGTACCTGCAGACTTTGACTGTAGTTATATAGAAAGTACCGACTTACACTATCGAAACTTAATTTTGAAATCTAGTAAATATCATCTACTTTTGCTGTTGACTGTACTACAGCCCTAGGTTATTTGCAATCCGATCTACCTGATTTTACGGATTTACTCACGAGAAGTGGTTACTATAGCCTATCGTATTGTACAAAGAAATTTAAACGGGGATTATCGCAAACTAAGTAATTAGTATAATGTTTCATACCTTCTTTACACCCGACGATTCGACCGAGTTACAACGGCCGTGGTCACGGGCTGGCCGCTGTCGCGATAACTTGGTCAAAACGTCGGGTATAAAGAAGGTATGAAACCTTTTATTTATTAGTTTATTTTTCTTTGTTAACTATGGAACGCGAAAGTTTAAAAGTGTACGTATATCGTATTGTATACTCTAACAGAGGTAGTGATCAAGCGTTACTGTTTCTGATAACACTTTTTTACTGAAACATTACATGCTGTAGAATCTCAAGGAAGACTTCCGGGCAAGACTTAATGCTTATGAAATACTAAAACAGGACGTTATTTCTTCGAGCGGTTTTTTTTAAACTATACATAATTAATATATCCGGACATCGTTGTACAAATGTACTTACAGTTTTTTCCAATAGATAGGTACTTAATGCACCTACAGGGTTGCAAAAATCAATCTTTGCGACTCGTATAGTTAGAATAGTAAAAGGTGCGAATTTTTTTTTATTTTTTTTTAAATTGTTTCAGTTTAGCACAGTGCCTTGATCTCACCTGATGTTAAGTGATGATAGGGCCAATTGGTGGAAGCGCACTTCACCCGGATCCTCAACAAGTGAGGCACTGGCTATCTCATCTCTAGCTGCCGGAACACAACAATGCTACAAACATTGATGTTATGGCGACATATTTAGATAAGATGGTGGTAGCTAGCCAGGCGGGCAAACAAGCCCTACCACCAACCAAACCGAGTACACAAACATGTACCCCCCGCTGGGAATCGAACCCGGGACCTCTGGGTCTAAACCGGTGGTCTTAACCACCACAGAGGCGGTTAAAATGAAAATAAGTTGTCTTAAGTGTCATGTTATATTAAGGTATAGTTGTGTTTCAGGAAATATTGTAAATATTAAAATAAGAAATGTATAAGAATAGAAAAATAATGTTCATTATTGAAATATAATGAAACTGGCGAACAAATAAATAAAAAAAAAATTATGACTGACTGACTGTGTGTTGTTGCAGACCTGCTGATCGAGATGCTAGGCGTGCTGGCCAGCTACAGCGTCACGGTCAAGGAGCTGAAGCAGCTGTTCAACGCCATGAAGTCCGTCAACGGGAAATGGGTACGGTAACTATTTGGGTACAACACTACATCAACGCGAAAAACTTCATTCCAAATATTTATTATCACGTATTTTGGAATATCGAATATCGAAATTCCGAAAAAATAAAACTTTGCTCGCTTTGCTGCGCGTGGTCACAAGTCTACCAAACAAAACTACAGATGTAGAATAAACTTTAGATTATTTAATGTATGTTATATCAATCAACTTAAAACAATAATTAATTCATAATCCCGAATAAACATAATTCAGAATTATGAAGTTCGGATTGATAAAAACCTTATAAACCAACTTCCGAATTCAAAATTTGGGAAAATATAGACATTCCCAAACGATTTATTACCTTAATCCTACTAATTTAGTGAGCATGCGAGGCTTTCTTCCCTCTTTGTCTCATACTCTTACTATAAGATTATTTAGGTACAACGGTTATTTAAAATATAACTGAAATTATCACATAAACGAGTAAATATTGAAAATGTATGAGTCGCACTTCAAAGCTACTTAGGCTACCCACTTTACTCAAGACCCTTTTAGGTAAGTATAAACATTCTGATAAAAAGTAACAAACTCTTATATGAACGTGATTTATGAACAAACAAATTCTAAAGACTGCGACGCCTACATATAACACAAAGTGTCGCCGCTTGCCTCATGCTCGATAAGTAATGAAAAAATTGTCTACCATCCCTCGCTCATAGGGCGATTGATAACGCTCTTTCTTTCTTATGAGACCCTGGTACCTTGGGTATCAATATTCCGGGATCGGGAATTTTCCATCCCCTCGTTGATTAATAGAGTGGTTTGGAATTTGTAACCCATGTTATTATGCTCACATTTGATTCCCACCGAAGACGGGAGTTTAAGTGACGCGATACTTTTTTTTAAAAGTTTATTCTAATCATCATCATCATCATAGTAATTATAAACTCTGAATTATTCATCCAACCAGCCTGTCTAATTTATGATACGAGCGCGTCTTTAACAAAATTTTACTACATTGTGTAATTGTCGTTTGTTGCAAACCTTTCAATCTAAATAATAATCGTTACACGATTCACAAAGTGGAAAGACGAAACGAAAATGAGAAGTGAAAAGGCATAACTGCTCCCAATTCCCAGGCAAACATAAACAGAGAGAGTAACCAAGCCGTTACTATAATTACGCCTCGCCGCCGCCCGCACGCCACTGCAGCGAGCGCACGAATTTGTGAAGCATTCGCGGGGAACCTAATTTGTACGGAGAGTTGCGCCGTCCGCAATCGGTCGCGTTGCGTTTGTGTTGACGCTGCGTTCACATCTCCACGCCTGTTCTGAGGCCCTGGTAATTAGAGGGCCGATGCGGGGGCGACGGAATGCGCTCTGGGATGTCTTTCTTGTTTTGAATGTTTTGGAGTTAACTAACGAATAAACTATACATAAAAATCATAACTTTAGTAGTTCAGGAAATTACCTATGAATACTCGTAGAGTTATTTTATTTTGTTCCTTATTACCACTTTAGGTACTATGCACGATTTCACCACCATCTTTGAAAAATTAAGAATTATTTAGGTTACTTTTTGCCTAGCATTATATAAATTCTTCGAATTACTTACTATGCATCCAGTGTTTATAAAACACAACACAACCGGCTTGTTACATTGTTAAGTGTCTTTAAAGTTAGGTTCTTCCAAACGAACCCCTAACTTAAATTACATTCCACCAACAAAACAGTCCCCAAATACTTTGAGATAGTTTTCGAGTTACTTCTGCTACAATCTTTTAGCGCGTAAATGGGGCAGCTTTTAACTAATGACGTCAGATGTTATGTTAAATTGTATCAATTAAAATTTTATTTGCATTGTAAGTTTATCCGTAGCTTTATAAGCCTTTCTGTATATACGATTCAACTAGAGAGTTACAATACATTATTTGCATTAGTTCTGACATAAGACATGATTTCATGAACATGAACATTATTATATCGTAGTAAATTCGTAAAGGCCGTTTCGTGATGCGGTTGCGCAAATATATATATCGAGAAGATTAATAATTAATCAACTATGCATTTACACTCTTTTCAACTGAAATTGTGTCTTCTTCTAAGCAGACATTGGTTATTTTTTCATCTGATGATAAGTCATCGATATCGAAGGAGCATTTTAACTAGACCTGTACCTTAATTTATTGGGGAAGTGGCTTTCTTATCTCTAACTGTCGGAACACAACAATACTACTGACATTGATGTTACAATAACGATATATTACACTAGGTGCCTTACAAATAAACAAAGAATAAGGTCCGAATACTTATTCCGTGTTTTGTTTCTTTTACTCTATTTGAAAAGACGTTTACTTACACCAAAACACGGAATAATTCTTTGTTTATTTATAAGGGGCTAGCTGTTCTCGACCCACCGCGTTGTCGCCCGAATGCGCTAGCACTTCGTATTCGCTTAGCGTTTTGTCTGACTTTTTTAAAGGGTCATAGCGAGATGTTAAATAGCCTATAGCCTTCCACCAAAATTGGGCTATCAAATGCAAAAATATCTTTTCAAATCCGGCTGGTAGTTCTAGAGGTTAGCGCGTTAAACCAAAAAACCAACTCTTCAGCTTCAAAGACGTAAAGCCGTTGGTCAGCTACATTAGCAGTTCTCTCTGTGCTGATTCCATCCATTAGGAAGGCTCGTGCCCCAGCAGTGAGGACATAAAATGAGCTGGTAGAAAGATGTTCTTTCTAACGTTATGCTTTCCTTTCAGCCGCGACATTCAGCCAAGCTGCTGAACGTGCTCCGTCAGATGCCGCACAGGAACGGGCCTGATGTCTTCTTCAGCTTTCCGGGCAGGAAGGGATCTGTAAGTATTGTACAAATTAATATCACTGTCAGATTCATTATTATCTTAGTTGGGCCTGCCGAGGTTTCCCTCTTCAGTGGCATTTTGACTCGTCGTGAAAAGAATTGTGTAAAGAATTTACAAATTTTCAAGTATGACGTTATTTTTGATGTGTAATATCTTTCCTCTCGCTTTCTTGCAATTTGTGGGAATGACTTCGTGAAATGGGACGGAAGTCTGAAACAGAAAGTCGGGGAAGCACGCAAGCGCGCGTCATTTTGTAAATTCAGTAATCGATATTATGATCATGACATATTATTATTATATGTGACATATTGGGTTATTTGACTATCAAAGGTCATTTTGATATGTCAAATGTCTTCTATAGGGGAAGTGAGAGGAATGAGTAGGTATTTACTGCATTCTCTTTATGATTTGTAAAAAAATATACGTCATTATTAATTCTATATACTATTTTCTATTGTAATATTGATTTCAACCCTTTCGTGTGTAATAGACTTTATCATTATTTATTTTATAGTTATAAAATGATGTAATACCTGACCGATTTTTTTCAGAATATAATGTTAAAATTGCTTATTACTAAGATGAGATGTCAAATGTTACACATCATATGCGACTGCTGTAAGGCTCGCTCGTTTTTTGTTTTTAAATGTAATTTAACTACTAATTGCACACTTTGTTTGTTACTGTGACTAAAGTGCGCTCTAAAGTTCAAATAAAAAATATATAAATAAAATTATTGCGAACTTTACAGGTACAAACTTATACTTAAATGGTTACTCTAACTAATATTTACAAAAAACAAAATACTTAGTTGAAACATCAGGCTCGTTCTTTTCAACTGTTTTCGTTTGTGCTGTTCCCACATTGAAAATTGAAACCTTAAAAAAGTAATTACTGGAGGCGCCGGGTATCGATCCCGGTACCTCTCGCATGCTAAGCGAGCGCTCTACCATCTGAGCTACGCCCCCCGTTGGCGAAGTAGGCGAATTACACAGTCTGTTTGTGACTCCATTCACGTTGAATAAATATACGAGTTGCTTAGCCTTGGGCAGTTCCGATTCAAGCGAAACAGACTTTTAGTAAGCCGCCGGTTACAGACCTAAAAGTGCCTTGTTCGATTCCCAGTTGGGGTACACAGCACAGCAGCAGCTTCATTTGTAGTCAAAACCTGTTTATAATATGATTAGGTCTAATCTATTATTTTTTGTAAATCTGCTTTGTAAAATCTAATAATGATTATCGCAATGTTAAAAACATATTTACACGCCTTATTTAATTTGGAGCATGAAGCTATGTATGATTGCGTAATAGAGCAATCTTTATAAAAATAAATAACCATGCTCATAACCATTCTTTTAAGTTTATACTCTCCTGGTAGCCTGGTAAAACGTTAGTGATAGTCGTTTGGTTAGATTGTCTTAATTACATGTTGCTCTGGTACCAGGGAAAAGTGAATCTATTGTTTTTTATCACACATTCCACATACTATAGGTAGTTCACTTCAAATATTTTGTACCCTCTTACTTTTGGTACCTGACTACTTTTGTTGTCCTCGATATCCTTGTCATGGATGTTTAAAAAAGGTTTTCGTTTTAAACAGCTGGGAATGTGTTTTGTGGCATACCTTTCGCGTTTATGGTGCCCTGGTAGTCGTGAGAATGTGTTCAACCCTTTCGTTTCCGTTATTCACAAGGTTAATAAAAACAAATGCCCGATCGAGTACAACAACAATGTCTAACTGTATTTTCTATTCTCGAAACAAAACATTTTCCTTTAAGTATAAAAACATAAAATTCGGCCATTTTACTGTCTCTTAGTGAAAATATGAAGCCACGAGAGACCGTTTGAAGTTTTCGAGTGGATATTTTTGAGATCCTTTTCTTACTTCTTTATAAGATGTATCTTTTTCAAAGAAAGCCGGTGTACACACCGGTAAAAATAAGACGGCTTTCTTTGTGGTGTATGATTGAAAGTACATAAATAAAGAAAATAATTTTATATGAAATTGAATTTGAAACTTAAAATAATGTCTGGAATTCTAATCGGTTTATATTACGATAGGTTCTAAAAATAGCAGAGATTCATGATTAGGGAAGAAAAAGTAAAAGATGTCCATTGACATAAAAAAATTGGAGGCGCCGGGTATCGATCCCGGTACCTCTCGCATGCTAAGCGAGCGCTCTACCATCTGAGCTACGCCCCCCGTTAATATTGTCAACGAACCCGACCACCTGCTTTAAAAGATTGTATACGAGTACTCATAAACCTACATTAAAAACAGATAAACTTGCCTGCAATAGAAACACGCTTTGTTAAATGTCTTCTTTGCCATAAAAAGTAAAAGGTTGTTTATTTTTCCCAAAATAGATTGTGTTGTCAGCTACCTGATATCTGCGTAAACTTGTTTACCTCTAATGTATTTTGTATGAGAGAGTTATAATTTAAGGTTCTTTAAAACTGCACTTAATATCAAGGCAGTTAAATTCAGTTTTCTTTGCTGTTCTGTCAACATTTTGTTTTCTAGGAAATCCCTTCCAATCTATGTTACCCTAGTCACTTGTTGTCTGATGACTGATTTTGAACAATCGATTGACCTAAATATTTTTTAGGTTAGTTAGTTTACGAGGTTTATTTGCGTTATGAATATTATTTTATATCCCTGATTTATTTATTTAGAAACAAACAACTTTTACAAATAAACAAAGAATAAGGTCTGAATAGTTATTCCGTGTTTTGTTCCTGTCACGTTAACGTCATTTCAAATTAGAGTAAAAGAGACAAACACAAAATAATTATTCCGACCTTATTCTTTGTTTAATTGTAAGATTAATGTATCAAAGACATGCTTTCTCTCTCTTTTATAAAAAGTATGGTGGTGATGGTATTTCCTAAACGCACTGTCAACATGTTTCTTTTACCCTGGTATCCGTGAGAATGCGTGTTCAACTCGTTTAACTTTGTTGTTGTAGAAATAGTTTTTAAAAGACCGGCGACCGTCCGCCTGTTTATGTTACCTATACTTGCTCTATAATTCTAAATAGGTGCACTGTACTGCCTCATGATTATGTTGCCCTTATATCCGTGAGAAACTTTTTTATTTTGCTTTCGATTTTACAATAAAGCTTTGTCGACGCTAACGCGAACGGCAAGTCCTGTTTTTTGTGGCCATCCCTAAGGGACAACATCCCGTTAGTGGGATGCTTTAGTTTGTTAACGTGCTTACAGGTTTATAGTTCCCTAGTACTTATGGGAACAAATAACGAATCTTTACCCGAATCAGCTTAGAGGAGGCCTTGTTATATAGAACTTTTTTTTAAACCAGCCATTTTTCTCTTGAGCTTTTTTACAAAGTCTTAATGTTTGTAAAAAAATACTCAAAATAATCATTAATCAAATTCATAAACACCTTCTGATGATTATGTAAAGACTTAAAATGACCAATGCATATAAAAAAAGATTTGGAGGCGCCGGGTATCGATCCCGGTACCTCTCGCATGCTAAGCGAGCGCTCTACCATCTGAGCTACGCCCCCGTTGGCGATAGCTATAAAAAATCGCTTCTTCTTCTTCGCGTCCATTTGTGACATGTCGCAATTGCGCGCGTAGCCTCCGGCGAAGTCGCGTATCCGGCGTAACGACATGCCATAGATCAAAAGTGTACCTCAGTGGTATAGTCGCTAAAGGTCCGTTGTCAGTACCAGAGGTCCCAGATTTGTTTAATCCTGACACAACACTGTTAGTAGCATTGTTGTGTTACGACAGTTATAAATGAGATAGCTAGTTATTCAATGGCTGAGGATATTTGGTGCAGTGCACTTCCATCTTTTGCGTTATTGTCACCTACAGGAAGTGAGATTGGTCAAGCTTTTCTTTTGTTATTTAAAAACAATATCGGTTACAATAGCCTTGCTTTTCTATATTTTGTATTAGCTTGCACATACACATGGAGTCGTGATACAGAGCCTCAAAAAAGGAGGGCCCTGCTCATTCTGCTGTCTGCATTAACTATTAATTATCTGCTCTAGAAGGCATATCATCGCTTAGCTGCAAATCGTGTAGTTTATCAAGAATTCCGTACACTTTGAATTTAATAAATTTCCAGGAACATATTATTGAATTTTGTTTGGGGTGTTTTGAAATTATAATGAATAATAAAAATATTGTATGTTTTATTTTTATTTATTTTATATGTGTTCATATTTGTGGATAATAGTAAAAAAAAACGATTCGATAAAAGTCCAGACCAAGTTTCTTTTGCTGTAAAGTACAGCGATTTTAAATATTAAAATAAAGGACACTTACAAGAAAATAAAAAAGTTATATTGGAGGCGCCGGGTATCGATCCCGGTACCTCTCGCATGCTAAGCGAGCGCTCTACCATCTGAGCTACGCCCCCCGTTGGTGTAAGTGGACAAAACACGATACAGTTTATTGCAATAACCTTCATAATACACCAATTGACCTCTATTGAGTACGCACTCCTTTCACTGGGTTGGATTGTTGATATCGATATTATACCAACAATAGCTTCATTAAGCCTGTCTTGTGTTTTGTTCAAATAACTCAAGATACTTTTGTTTACTGAAATTAATTTTGGTTCCACTTATTTGAGTTATGTAATTGTTTTGTGTAGCGTTTATGATACAGACCTTTCGTTTGAGTCTCATCGAACTTGGTCACGAGCTAATTCCTCCACCAGTCGCTCAATCAGCTCATCTATATATTAATACGTGAAGCAAATTATTTGGATCCATTTTTAAGCAAATTGCGCGCATGGAGGAGTGTGAGATTTGGTATAGTTAAAGTTTATATGGAGTAGATCTCACAAACGTTAAAATCTATGTACAATATGTCTTACAAATACATTAAATTAAATAAATATTTTTTCATAGATTTTGAAAAATTTCAAACTGGAAGGAGAGCGGCCGAAGTCTGTCAATGCCAATCCAACCTCACATTCTATCTTTTTTAATTATTCATTGCTTAGGATACAATCCCTGCAGCCTTAATAAAATATTGTCTCAAATGGATTTGGAGAAAATGAAGTAATAAAGGTTAATGACAAACACTATTATGTTTTTTTTTTTATATTTTCATATTAAAATAAGAGGTGCTGTTTATGAACAATTATGACATGATTTGGAGGTTCAAGAAGGCGGGGACTTAGTTTTTTTTGTTAGCTCTATCCTCGGAACAATAAAGCTTTAGTTATTATTCTGAGGCTCTATTCGTCTTTGAAAACTTTAAAAAAATCAATATCGCTTTTTTGTGGGTGCCGATTATAAAAATGACATCTGTTTCGAAATTCAAGATGGCCGACGTGATTTAAAAAAAAGTAAATATAGGTATCGTTTTTAAGGTTTTCGTGGGTGCCAATTATGAATACATTCTATATGCAAGTCGGGCGACCAAAAAAAAACCACCATTTTTAGTTCATAAGAAAGTCGATGTGCGTGAAGAGACCCCCCCCATCTTGGACTGTGGTCAAACTTTCGCCTAGAGTAGAGATTGTCTTAAAGAAATGTATGTATTTATCTAAGTAATGAAAAGCTTTCTCCCCCTTTTTAAGCACATTGCACGCACAGAGTACTGTAAGACTTAGCATAGTTAAAGTTCATAAGGAGACGGTGTGCAGATAGATAAAATGTAGGTATGTATAATTATGTGTTATAAAAAAAACTTCAAAGGATTTAAAAAGTGCTGATGATTTTAATCTGTCAATGTCATACACATTTTTTTTTATTGTCATGGCCATTGGTACCAAACTAACCCTTCAGCCGAAATAGTAAACATCTAAGTATCTTCTATCTATATAAATAAAAATTAATCACTGAAATGTATGTGATGGATTAAGGGCAAAAAAGAACATACGCAATTAGGATTATATAAGGTTTTTATTTCGAGACACGGCGGGCGATACAGCGGTACAACAGAGCAGAGAGCACAGAGTAGTAACAGTTACATGACATTGACAATGACGTCTGTCTTTGACATTTTGTTTCTTTATTCGTTTACAAAACCAACACTACCCCATAAACGAAACGTTTACGCATAAATGTTCAAAGAAACTAGCCTATTGAAATTATACTATACTATACCACAACATACAGGTAACAGTGTGTAAGCAACAAACAATTGAATTAAAGTAATGCTAAGATACAATTCACTGTTTACAGTTACTTACTTAAACAACAATATTGCAGTTCCCAGTTTCAAAAGTAAAGTAATTAAACAAACAAAAATTATATAACCTTGAAACCTTATCACAAAAGCGTTAATTCTCTAAAAAATATAAATTCTCACTTCTGACTTAATTGACCAACAATATAAACAAATTACTCAGTATAATATCATATTGTACACATTACAATTGCATCTTTATTATACAGACAAAAGTAAAGACACAAACTTTACATGTTTTTCTTTTGTTAGTGGCTTTGTGAGAACATCAGCAATCATTTCATTTGTACATAAATAGTTAATATCTAAACAATCATTTTGAATTAATTCTCTAATGAAATGATGTCTCACATCTATGTGTTTCGTGCGTGCATGAAACATTGCATTTGAACACAATTTTATTGCAGATTGGTTATCATTAAATAGTTTTATCTTACAATCAATACCTAAACATTCAGCAAGGAAAGATTTCAAAAACATAGTCTCCTTGCAAGCATCAGAGAGCGCCATGTATTCAGCCTCAGTGCTGGACAATGCCACCGTCCTTTGCTTACGACTTTCCCAGGATATGAGTGAACGACCAAGTAAAAATACATACCCTGTATATGAGCGCCTGTCAATTTCATTGCCAGCCCAATCTGCATCAGCATAGCCAGTGACATCCAGACCACCAGGTTTAAAGACTAAATAATAATTAATAGTGCCTTTCAAATATCTCAGTACCCTTTTAGCTGCTTTCCAGTGTACATCTGTGTAGCATTCGTTGAACTGGCTCAGTACGCTTACTGCATGAGTTATATCAGGCCTAGAACAAACTGCAACATACATTAGACACCCTATTAAGTTTCTGTAGTCATATTTAGAGTCTTTTGCATCCCCTTTTATCAACTTGGATCCTGTTTCCATAGGAGTGGGAGCTGCTTTACAATCAGACATACTGAAGAAATAAAGAAAATATTTGTCTATATAACAAGATTGATCTAAACAAATATTTTCTTTATTTCTTGAGATTTTCATACCCAGAATATGATGAACAGGACCTAGGTCTTTCATTTCAAATTCTTTCATGAGATTCTTCTTAATGAAACTTGAAACATCAGAATAGAACAAAATTATGTCATCAACATAAAGGGCAATAATAATTAAATCCTTCCCTTGTCCTTTATAATAGACACATGGTTCAGATGACATCCTTTTAAAGTGAAGTTTATTTATCAAAACTGTATTTATCTTTTCATACCATGACTTAGCAGCTTGCTTCAAACCGTATATAGCTTTATGTAGTTTATATACCTTATTTTCCTGACCACTTATCTTGAAACCTTCTGGCTGTTCCATTATTACATTTTCTTGTAAATCACCATTCAAGAAAGCTGTTTTTACATCCATATGATCTATGTTCATATTATATTCCGCTGCTATTGCAAGCAACAATCTTATAGTTGAATATCTTACAACTGGCGAAAAAGTCTCATGGTAATCAATACCATAGCTTTGTGTGTACCCTTTTGCTACCAAGCGAGCTTTGTATTTTATTATTTGTCCGTCTAAGCCCCTCTTTTTCTTAAATACCCATCTACATTTTACAGTTTTCTGTCCTTTTAGTGGGTCTACAAGGGTCCAACACTTATTAGAATTAAAGGATGAATACTCATCTCGCATAGCCTCCATCCATTGAGCAGCCTCACTGCCAGTTAGAGCTTGCTGCACCGTTTCCGGCTCGTCATCCTCCATGCTCTCCGCCTCAGCTAGCCAAACTCCCATCTCGGTTTCAGCCGCATCCTCGAAGTTAACTGCATTTGAATCTTCAGAATCAATTGACGAGTGCCCTGGAATATAAGTTTCGTCCGCCGGATCATCTGCATTATATGATTCATTAAGACTAAAAATAGTCTCTCTACGTATTCGCCTTTGATTGTCATCAGACTGAGGTGAAGCCTCGCTACTTGTATCTAAAAAGTTTCCATTTATGCCAACAGGTACAATATCACTTTCATTATTTAAGTTCTCTATTGGTACATAAACTATGCGAGTACTATCATCATTTGACAACCCTTTATTCCAAAAACGGTCTTCAATGAATGTTACATTCCTTGCTTTTATACAATGCTCAGGACAGGATGGATCTATTAGGCGATACCCTTTGCTGTTCTCGCAATATCCAACAAAAATGTATGGCTTTGCTTTTGGTTCAAATTTCTTTGTATTTGTTTGTAAAGCATAGACCTCACATCCAAACATACGTAAATGTTTAATGTTTACCTTTCTATTGCTCCATTTCTCTTCAGGTGTCGTTCCCATGACAGCTTTGGTTGGTGATATGTTCTTAAGATAAACTGCTGTGTTCACAGCTTCAGCCCAGATCCTCATGTCCAAGCCAGCGTCCCGCAGCATGCAGCGAGCCTTTTCAACAATTGTTCTGTTGGCCCGCTCAGCTACACCATTCTGCTCACTATTGTACGGGATGGTAGTCTGGTGCCGAATCCCATGAGTTTGCAGAAAAACCTGTAAGGCATTATTCATATACTCACCACCATTGTCACTTCTAATACTTTTGATCTTTTTATTTGTCTCATTCTCAACAAGTACTTTTAAATGCTTAAATTTTTCGAACACCTCTTGCTTTGACTTTAAGAAATATATAAATGTTTTTCTTGTAAAATCGTCTATGAAGGTTAGAAACGAGCTTCACTCAAAGATTTATCCGGCATAGGGCCACATAAGTCAGTATGAATTAGCCCTAATACCTCTTTGGACCTACCTACAGACTTCTTAGGAAAAGGTAACCTACTTTGCTTTCCTTCTATGCAAGCAACACATGGCTTATAGTTACTATCACTACTATAATTCATACCAGAAACCATACCTTTAAGTGCTGTCATACTCCTTGAGTTCATTTGCGCCAGCCTCCTGTGCCAAACCTCTTGTGACGCCATGCAGCTGTCAGCTGATACGCTGGTCTCCTCGCTACGATCGCTTACCGCACCCTGGGTTTTCATGGCACTCTCCGATGCTGTAGAACTCAAAGCAAAACCTAATGTGTCTAGTTGGTAGACACCATTGACATATGTAGCAGTAGCAACAATCTTATTTTTATCAATAATTTTACATTGTTTACTATTAAAAACAATTTTATAACTCTTTCTAGATAGTTCACTAACTGATAAAAGATTTACAGAAAGATTAGGAACATAGTGAACAGTGTGTTCCTAATAGTTTTTACACAATCTTTCAAATGTACCCTAACACTTCCACAACCTACAGATGAAAGTCTTTCTCCGTTGGCAACATTCACTTCCAATGAATCTATTGTTCTGAAATCATACATTACGCTCCTATTGTTACACATATGGTTGGTGGCTCCAGAGTCTACATACCACACATCACTCTGTAGACCGACAGATAGTGCCAACACCAACGCCTTCTCCTTGCTTGATGAGCTATCCTTCTTCAAAGGTTTCCTGTCATTGAAGTTATCCTTAGGACAATCCTTTTTGAAATGGCCGGGTCTCTTGCACCTGAAGCATTTAGGTACACTCTGATGTTTCCTAGTAACAGGCGCTGACTCACTGTGCATGCCCTTGTGCCTGTCATCACGTCGCTGAGATTCCTGGAGCAACTTGACTACTTCACTGATTAACTTGGCATTGGAATTTTCTAAGGCCATTATGAGGGGGTCGTAATTCGATGGCAACCCGCTCAGAAGTAATACTGCGATGAACTCATCGTCCAGGGGGAACCCGACGTCAGCCAACTGCTGTGCTAAATCTGTTACCTTGGCTACATAGCTGTCCATCGAGTTGCACTCGGCTAACTTGGTTGCGAATAATGTTCTTAGCAACCCAAGCCGCCTGCTCAAGCCCTTGTCTTCAAAGGCACGCTGCAAGTTCTGCCACGCATCGTATGCCGTCGCCGCATTCCGTACATACTGGAAAACGCTGCTGTGAACAGATAAGCATATTTTTGCTAATGCCTTTTGATTTTTCTTCGCGTCCACGCTACCTTCAGCTGTCTCAATGCACTCGTGGAGGTCTTCATGCATCAACAACATCTTGATTTGGAATTTCCAATTGTTCCAATCATCGATCCCATGTAGTTTATCGATTGGTATCGATGATGAACCGGACATCTTGCATGTGCGACCACGTTCACGTTCGAGGTTAAGTTTTTGCCGAAATACAAATTTGCGTATATTTCGCCGAAATAATTATTTTTATTGTTACTATAGCCTACTGGGCCCATAACCTGATGGATTAAGGGCGAAAAAGAACATACGCAATTAGGATTATATAAGGTTTTTATTTCGAGACACGGCGGGCGATACAGCGGTACAACAGAGCAGAGAGCACAGAGTAGTAACAGTTACATGACATTGACAATGACGTCTGTCTTTGACATTTTGTTTCTTTATTCGTTTACAAAACCAACAGTATGTACGCGCATAATCCTATCGACTGCACAAAATTGGATAATTCATTTTTTTGTGTTCGTTATTGTCAGGACAAACTTTGTACAGAAGAAAAATAAAAGAAAAAAATATTTTTACTAAAATATGTTTTTTTAAAATATCATCAAACGGATAATACGTCATATGACATGGTACGTCATATCATATATCAAAAAAAAATTAAAATTAAAATTGCGGTAATATCACTATTATATTATATATTCAGAGAGGGTATTATAAATATTGCCCTAAGCTTCTCGGCGGGCTGACCCCGAATCCATCCATGTTTTGTTCTAGATCCTATAACTACTATGAATAGTAGAATTCCTTTTTCAACTCAGGCTACGTCGTGTGCCATAGAGCTGCCCGAGCAAGGAGACTCGATCACCACAGTATATTCCCTCGGAATTAATGTATTTTTCACTGAAACCACTATACAAAGCAGTTGGACCTGTCTTCCTTAGGGACCTTTTCAATGGCTTCATGGAACGCATTCACCGCCGATTCAGGGCTCGTAAAACGTGTGCCTCTAAGTTTGTCTTTAAGTTTTGGAAACAAAAAATAATCGCAGGGTGTGAAGTCCGGGCTGTAAGGCGGATGCGTGATCAGTTCCACATTTGAAGCCTTCAAATAGGATTCTGTTACCTTAGCGGAATGTGAGGATGCGTTATCGTGGTAAAGGACAACTTTTTCTAAGACTCTGGGCAAGCAAGTGTTGACAATCTGCAGCCACTGTCCTTTGATCTTCAAGCGATACTGTAGCGTAATGTCCTGATTTTCCAAAAAAAAGCAACCATTTTTATACCAATGCTTCGACTTTTATTAACTTTCGTCGGCAAATCTTCAAAAGGAAAGACCCACTCTGCCGACTGGCGTTTTCTATCGGGTTCAAAGCAGTACACCCAGATTTCGTCACCTGTCACGATATTATAGACAGCCAATGACTGTTCTCCGTTAAACTGTTTTTTTTTTCATTTTACGGCACCACAGGACACGCAGTCGTTTCTGGTCCTCCGTTAAGTCATGCGGTATCCATCGAGTGCAAAGCTTCCAAACAGATCCATATGTAAAATGTTTTGCACTTGGTTCATTTCGATGCATAACATTTTAACAAAGCACGAATTTGCTGGCAAGTAATTTTTTTGTCAGTTTCAATAAGTTGTCGTACGGTGTCAATATTAGAGTCTGTAACCGCAGTCACCGGCCGACCTTCACGTACCTCGTCATGTAGATGATCTCGTCCACGTCTAAATTCTCCAAACCACGAATACACAGAGCTGCGACATGGTGCTTCATCACCAAATGCCAATTAAAGTCTCTGGCAACTTTCTTGTTGACTTAAGCCACAACGAGAATCATAAAAAATCATTGAACGAAAATGTACACGAGTTAAATTCATTTTGATAGCGACACACAATTTTCGAAAGGACGTCACGATTGAAAAACAAATGACAGCCTCGCAAAATAAAAAGTAACATGTTCCCAAAGAGTACCATTGTCGATGTCCATAATTGTTTTTTCATAATTTTATTGTAAGTGGCCAGATCCTGAAACTTTCAGTAAATACTTTTTTTTTTGACGAAAGACTGAATGAAAAATTTAATTATTATCTACTATCACACACCCACAAAAACAAATACCAATTAGTAGAGCGAATCTTATTACCAAATTCGGAAAAAACACAAACCTACTACCTACCCACTAAAACGTGTCGCTTGCATCAATTGGGTTCCAATATCCAGTTCAACTATATCAAAAGCCACGTTATTATTTCATTTGAACCCCTTTTTCCCGGACAGCCAACCGTGAACGGCGAACGATGTTTAGACAAGCCGAGCATTTAGCCTCATCACCGAAGTTTCGAAGTATCGTGAACGCAGGTGGTGCTTTAATTATGACCTATATATGGCTACATTCCCCCGAAGTCGAGACGGCGTCGATGGAATTTAAATTCCATTCCAAACTTCATTGTGAATTTCAATCTCGGAAAGTTTCGTTGATGCTGTAAATAGGCGTTGTTGTGGCGAACTTTAGAATGGGATATCATGTCGATATTAAGATGTTATGAAAAGATTGAGATATATATTTTCTCTTGTGATGGAAAGTGTCCTTCTACGACAGAGACAATATCACCAATATGTTACGCTGTGAAAGAAAGGGAGAAAAGAAATGAGGATCTTGCCGGTTCTTCTCAGTATAGGTCTCCCGCTCTGTGTAGACTTACGAACCGAAAGCATAGTGAACAGAGCGCCTAGTGCCTAACTCGTTTAACCGTTTAAATGCGTGCTCTTCGACGGTAGGCAAGGAACAAATTCGTGAGAGGGCCCTGCGAATGCGACCTCTTCATTCATAAGAGCTAATTATGTAACCTAAACTAATTAAATGATTCTGAATTTTGAATTATTTTTAAATTGTTTAAAAACACGACGATATACAAAACTTACAAAACTGTTGTCAAGTTTCACATTATCCGTTTTTAGACCTGATTGCAACAACATTGCGTGAGGTCATTTTGCGGCTTTATTGTTAAATCGTTATTTTCATCATATTAATGTATTATTCATCGATATTTTTGTTTTATTCAATTCGCTTCCCTATTTCTAAGGAATTGTTAAGTTGGCGAATGTCGAGAAGTGAGTTTTCAGAGTTGTTGAGATTGGAAACTCCTCTAACAGGTGCCGCGGCCACCAGCTTCGTCCTCGTCGGGACAGTTGGGACGAAGAGTAACTGCGGGCATTAGCTTCCGATTTATTTTTCAACTTCGCCATATTTCAATCTCTCCCTTAATAGAGAGGTTCTCGCGAGCTATTAAGCAACGAGTTTAGTGATTTATCTTTTCCGTTTCTTGTTTGTTGTTCTATGTAGCTTTATTTCGAAAAATGTATTTAAATAGATAAAGTCATTGGTTGCAAATAGACATATGTTGAAAATTAACTTGGTAAAAGAAAGGCATCAATATTAAGGCATGATAAAGATAAAATTGCGTGGAAACTTCTTTATAGTTTTATTTCCCATATTAACTTAGTATTTAGCATTCAAATGTGTGCACAGAATTTTCAAGTTGCGTTCAGACGATTCTCAGGATTTAAAAAAATATATATGCGCACCCTTTTGAATTTCTCGTTCAGTAAAGTCAAAACCAGCGTGGTTTTCTTTCCAAAACTCTTTGTCTTATCTATTTATATCCCCGAGGCGTTCCCGCCCCATTACTATTTTTAATTCCCTTTACTCTGTTAAAAAAATAAAATATTTTCAGCATAGTCCTAAAGTCTATTTTTCTGACGAAAGCAAATTAAACTCGACCTTCAACAGACGTCGTGTTGGGTAATTATTTAAACAACAGGATCCGAGGGCACTTTTGGAACGGCTCTAATTAAATCATCTCGCTAATGGAATTCCTGTTCGCCGAATTGTAAGCTTTTATTTTGCTAATTTTTCATGTTCCTTTGTTTATATCCGCACACTGTTGCATTGATTTTTGAAAATTGCCTTTTTGCAAAAAACATGCATTACAAAAGACTTTCGGGCCTTTACTAGGTATATTATTATATAGTTATCAGATCGCTTAATCGTTGTAATTAGATATTTTTATGGAATCAAAATATAAGCTTGCAACACTCCATCTTCGTATCTTATATTTAATCTTTTAATTACAGAGAATTTTAACAATAGCAATTTATCAAGGCTTCCCAGTAACCGAGTTATGTTGGACATTCCATCATCCCACTAACAAAAAGATAGGTACTAGGAGAACAATACATCTCAGGAGTAATTAAAAACGGGCCCTTTCAATTTCTCCAAGAAAATGATTAAATTCTGGCCTCGCACCGTCTTAAGCCAAAGAATCCGAGGGCACGAAAATATTTTTTCGGTGCGGAAAGCTTCGCCTGATGTTTTCAGAGCAGCCGTAGTGCAGGATGCGGTGGGAATAGAAAAGAATCCACTTCGGTGCACCGGGATCGGGGAGGGGCTCCTATTTACAGAGGTAGAGTAATACATTTGGTGCTTTGCGGAATCCGTTTTAGGTTTGCCCGGGTTGCGGGCGCGGTAACACTGTGTACATTAAAATGACATGAAAGGAAAACCAGCAATTTTATTTAACAAACTTCTAGCTGACGCTTTTCTTTAGTAAGTTTGTGATTTAGTTAGTCATGTTGATTATAGTTAGGTTCATAGTGTGTTTCTAAAAGGCGAGAACCTTTTTATCCTCAAGCCTAGGCCTGAAATGTGATAATGACGAAAATGTGCTCATTAGTGTAAAGGACGCGTAGAAATCCTAACCAGACCTACATAAACGTGATTAATGCACATAAATCACTCTAAGCGGGCGTGTTATCCAGTATTAGGATACCGGGAGAGCAGAAGCCGCTAAGAAGCGTCAGTCCGCCGTCAGATCTCTGGATAAGCGCGACAGAGAGAAATGGACCGGCCCTTGGCAAGACGGCGATAAATAAGGAAAAAAACGGACATACAGATAGCCCAGTATGTCACGCGGATTACGCCCAGCCCGTATTTGAATAAGAATTGCCAATAAGAAGGGAAGACCGCTTTAACTTAGCTCCGCCAATGTCCTGCCCGCCTGGCATCGATCCGTTAAAACGTTGAGGTTTTAGGTGCTAGACGTTTGGGAGAAAACAGTGTTTTGTTTATTGCTGTCGTCTCAGTTTAAATCGTTGACAGTGTATTTTAAAGAAACAACAATCACATTATCAAAGGAACGAAGTTGTGTGTAACTAACAATGGTTCATCAAGCATTAGATTCAGTGTTCACGACTTTACTGTCTTTTGGAACGGTAATTGTATTGCTGCCAAAACGCCTAGTTGACTTAACACCACGTACAGATGCTGTTGTTAGGAACTGCCTAGTTATTACAACACGCGCAGAGATATTAGGTGGTGCGGTTGGTAAGAAATACGATGGCTGACACCGAGTGCCAACACCGAATGTGATAACGGTGGTTAATTAATATAGTGAGCGCTTATTGCACATTCGATTTATACATTATCGCACTAGCGCTTAGCTTTACGAATAGGAAATACGTCGATTTTGAGAATGAATGAATGAAGAAATGAATGAAGCTGCCTCAAAATGTTTGCTATTTTAAGTTGATAAATAAATTAAAAATAATTATAGTTTTAATTATATATTAAGATAAAACCAACATTTGAATGGTCAAACACATTTAGGCACAACGAAGTTGATCTTAACTGGCCATCAAAGCTTCCGGTTTCAAAACTCGGTTGAACTTAACGAGTCGACCGAAAATCATTGTGAGGAATTGTATTGTACTTTCTACGACACGTTAAAAAAGGAATTAAAGAAACATGAATAGTTAAAATGCTATTGTGACTTCTTAGATCTCTTTTATTGTTGGCTGTCCTGATTACTTGAGCTTGATTCATGACTTCTAAAAAACATATGAATGATAATGGCATTAGACTCTAATATTTAGGTAATTGATGATCATCATTTTATTGAAAACTAGCTGTGCCCCGCGGTTTCACCCGCGTTATATTAGTCATAGCGTGATGTAATGTAGCCTATAGCCTTCCTCAATAAATGGACTACTCAACACAAAAATATTTTTTGAATTCGAACCAGTAGTTCTTGAGATTAGCGCGTTCAACCAAATAAACAAAGAAACAAACAAACTCTTCAGCTTTATAATATTAGTAGTATAGATGAATATACAAATCTAAACATTGTAAGTAATATACTTTATAGACATTTTCTGATGTGCCGAATCCGTTATCCCGAGATTGATTTCGAAAGAAATCTTATAAAACAAGTCATGTCCTTCGCCTTCATTACTTATACAAAATGCTCAGGGTTCCAGTTCTGAAGTCCCCAAGTTGAGCGAAGTTTCCGCGCCGCACTTCACAAAGAACTGCGTATGTCCCATTTACAGTGTTTACTTTTGATTCTTACTCAGTTTCGAGAAATTGAAATCTGTGAAAGGATTTCCAATTCAGAACATTCGGTAAAATTGTTTCTTTAGGATTGAGCGGATAGTTTTTCGTCTAAATATTTTTAGAACCGGAATTCTCATAATGTACAAGTATATTAATATTATGTACTTTAGTTTCTCTTGCTAAACAAGTAAATAATTGTAATGTTTTTAGTTACTTTGTTAAAACTGAAAGAAAGAGATAATATGCTTTGCTTATTGAAAGATGATAAGATAAAAGGATGTAAAGTACCACTTTGATATTATGTTTCCCGCAAAACTGTTTGGATGTGATGTATATCCATATCACTAAAATATGTTATGAAAAAACGGAAATGTTTTGATGGACATATGCCGCCTCGTAACTTTACCGACCATAATTTTCGACCACAAATTCCCCGAATAACGGTCGGTGCGCGATAAACAAGGGGCAAATATCCTTGTAAATTTATGCTGCAAATGAAAATACGGTCACTACGTTCTCTGACGTTTATTTACCGCACAATTGCTAAAAACGTAATAAGCTATTAGACTTAAATGACAAAGATAGAGTTAACTGATATGGTATACAGACTATAGGCTAAGATGAAGCCGGTGTTGAAAATGTTATTATGAGGCCGTTAGATACGTTGCTTACTCTCATGATGGCAGACATACTATCTACAGAAGCACAACGTCTTGTAAGGACTGGTTTCGGGCAGAATTATCTTAGAATACGTGCTTAATCTATTTGTACTGGATTGATTGCTATGAAATATGCGTAAACTTAATACAATAATAATATCTGTACTTATTTATTGGCTGTAGAGACTCATAATACTGTTTTTGCTTGGAAGATCATTCTAAATATATTTTAATGATTCACGTGGTACTCTTGTTATAAGTTACTAGCTGACCCGGCGGACTTCGTATCGCTTTGACAGTTTCTATGTCAACAATACAATCAAATCGTTCCTATGACAACAAAACAAGCAAAACGTGGAACATTTTGTATTGGAAAAAAAATGTTTGGGGTGGACCACCCTTATCACTTAGGGGTATTAAAATAGATTACGACCGATTGTCAGACCTACCAAATATACATATAAAATTTCATAAAAATAGCGGTTTCGGAGGAGTATGGCAACCCACATGTGACATTAGAATTTTATATTTATATATAGAAGATATTGCTTTAAGATCTTTGTCTACACAGAAGAAATTTCTAACTTGGTGGCAATCATCAATGACTTTAATAACAAGAAATATTTTCTACTGCGTATTGATTGGTAATTTTTATTTTATATGATTTCCGCGGGGACCAAGTATTAATACTCGCAATGTGTGACACATTGATATGTTATCGCGCGAGGACGGATTCCTTGAAAAGTTTGGAGACGTGACTCCTCTGGCGCGGAAAATTAGTTTTTAATACAGAATCTTGGAGCACCCCTCCAGGAGGGGGTTGCCGCGACACAAATATCGGAGGTAAACATTGCGAAACTTACTAACAGCGAGGTTAGCGCTCGTCTTTGAATGTGCATTTTTGAGCTTTGTCATCGGACTTCAGTTGTATGATTGTGTGGTTGTGCTAGAAATTTACGTGGCGGGGATCTTGATTTTTCGCAACAATTACAAAACATATGAAAGTGATATTTGATGACATGATTTTTCATTTAATTGACTTCATTTTGCTAGTTGCAGAAACACGATTTGTTAACTTTCATAACAGAGAAAAAAATATCAAAGTAACCTCTTTTAAAACAGATTTGCATTTTACAGGCAAATCAGACCGATTTATGCCCATTTTCACCATTGACCCCTAAGTTTTAGGTGACCCTTAAGCCATTTTAGGTGACGGTATTGCTTCAACAACTGTCACCTAACATGGCTTAGGGGTCACCTAAAACTTAGGGTCAATGGTGAAATCAGGCATAAATCATCTAAATTTTTTTAGTAGATTAGTCTTAACACACACTTCAATATGCTAGTTCATTTTTTTAAACTTATTTGTAGTTTTAATTGTAAAGAAAAAAAACAGTTTTTCTTATGGTATACGGGGCGCAAACGCTCCGTATTAGATTAATTGTTTAGCGATGCGTCGCCTTAAAGCTTTTTGTGCACAATCGATCTATGGTTGATAGTTTATCGGCAGCTTTGTATAGTTGATTTAAACCGCCTTTCAGGTTTAGAGTTTAATGTAATTCTAAATGGTGGCGATTAATCCTTATAGCGTTCAAAATAAATACAAACGTTTTCATTTTTTATATAATAAATTAGACAAACCATATTAATATGTAAATGCGTTTATTTCACATAATATTTAAATTTGCGCGGCCGGCCGTGGCCTCACACACAGGTGTTTTAAAACAGTAATTCTAATAATTCGATTTGTTTTCCATTTGCAATACTGTACTGTAAGCGTACTTTTGAATACGCTTGACAAGATTATAGTATTTTACTTAAACGTGTCAAGTCTTCCTGTAAACCTCAGATAAAACTTTGTACAATACTTACCCCTTGTGGAACTTGTTTCTCCCGCTGCCGAGTGGCGTTTCATTTAGTGGGAACTGAAAACTCCAAGAGTTCACGTTCCGTTCACAAAGCCAGCTCACACGAGAACGGCGTTGCTGAGCTTAGTTTGACACCAACTTTAGCACGAGACTTGCTAGTGCTGAGTGGGACATACTAGGTACTTAGACATATTTTATAACAATCTGGTAGAGTTACTTATTAGTGTGTTGATATATTTGACAGTATTTCCTAAATGCAATTAAATGTTGATAATGAAACAATATAATTAAATATTTTATAAATGTTTGTAACTTTATATAAATTACTAGCTGACCGGCGGACCTCGTACCGCTTTGACAGTTTCCATGACAACAAAACAAACAAAACGTTGACAGTTTCCATGACAACAAAACAAACAAATCATTCGTCCGCTTGAGAACACCCATATCCCATGCTGGACCCCTATAGCAGCGTCACCTACCGGGTCCAATTGTAAATCTAAACCGTTCTCGAATCCACTTGAACACACACAGAAAATTTCATCCAAATCGGTCCAGCCGTTTAGAAGAAGTTCAATAACATACACACGCACAGAAGATTTATTAGATTTGATGATTTCAATTTATTTGATCCATTTGACCATTATTATTGTTATTATTATTATTTGGAATTTTGTAATTAATTGTAAGAATTGACTTACGTTGTTTGTCAAAAGTTTGTTCAAACTTGAAAGTTCCTTACGGTTTTATGACGTGTATAACTTCCCTGTATGTGTTTCCTGAAATGGGCAATCGGAGTTTCTTCGGTGTAGCTTTCCCAAAACAAACATTGCGAATTTAATGGCAGACATTTTTAGGGAGAAATAACAGTATAGGAATAGGGTTGCACAAAAGATCCCGAATGTTCGAAGTGAGCTTTAGCAACATAGACCCTCTCAAAGATAAGATCTTCGGTATATATCCTTCAGAGTAGTTCAGAGGTTAGGTTATTTTACTAGCTTTAAAGAAAACATCCTTTGGGATTTAGTTTGCTTTAAAGCACTGGCATCGCAAGGACTGCATTTAGTCTTTATTGACTTTGAAAGCTAAACGTATTAGAAGCTCACACAAAATGATGTTACAATATTGTGTTTATATAGTATGTTCTAAATATTTGAACATTCGAATGGATCGACATATCTTCACATCAGTTCAACAGTTTTTAGCATATTTACGCATGATGCATTTTTTATAGAAAAACAGAAAAGCTGAGCTTTATCTCAACTGATAAGACCAAAAGTTGGATGCGCAATTCAAGCCGGAATCATAAACCACTAAGGGACTTGCTAGTTAGAGGCTTATCTTATCTCTAACTATCTTAACACAACATTGCTACTAATTAATACCATTACTGTTTTTTTCCTTTAGTTGATGACTTCGTGCTATGAGCACATTTAGCCAGTGTCAAAGTATTTTTTCTTACAAGTAATACACAAATAAACAATATTTCCTTCTTGTATGATGATGATGATGATGATGAATGATAATAGAAATGAGAAGTGAGAAATGATATACACCCAACCCCTCGAGTATCTCAATAAAAATGTGGAGCTTTACTAAGTCCTCACGCGGACTTCTTAAGAGAATTTGTAAAGTGACGTTGCATTGTTTTGTTTCATTTGCCAACACTCATGCACACTCACGAACACTTAACGGTTAATAATCCTTCATTTTTTCACATTAATATTCGACATAACACAAATTTTAGAAAATAAAACATAACCGCAGACGTGACTCTTCACTTTTCCGCCAAGAAGCCTACCACTACTGTTAGTTATTACCTACGACGCTTCACGTGATGCCATTATTGTCAGGGTTTCGTCGACATAGTAACGGCATGATTATATAATGAATTAGTTCTTAATTGGGCCATTTGGCCAGTAGTTGCATTAATCCTATTACGCGAACGATGTGGAGCGAACTTTGTTCCGTTGCCGTTAGTGAGCCTGAAACTTTGGCAGCTCGATACCTAAGCGTGATAACGTGGTACCAAGCCGTCTTTCGGATTATGGCGCCTGGAAGTGGGCCCAATGCGAGTTTTATTAATCACTAGCGGCCGCTCGTGGTTTCACCCGCGTGGTTCCCTTTCCTGTAGGAATATCGGGATAAAAAGTATCCTATGTTTTAATCCAGGGTATAAACTATCTGTATGCCGAATTTCATTCGAATTCATCCATCCGTTGCTGCGTGAAGAAGCAACAAATATACACACATACACACAAACTTTCGCATTTATAGTATTAGTGTGATTAGTCAATTAAACAAAGTATAGATAGATAGTGTTGATTAATTTCGACGGGTTGGACGGTAGTGCACCTGACCCGGCGTGTCATGGGATGCGGGTTCGTATCCTACTTTTTCAACACGTTACTCAAACTGCATTTGTTCGCAACAATAAATTGCGTAAAATCATTTATTTATTTATTTATTTATTTCTATCATATACCTATTTTTATCATATACCTAAGTATAATCATAAATATAAGGTTTCATTTTATCAACTGCAAATATTTTGAGGATAAATTCAACAACATATATAAACAATTTTTATAAAAAAACCTTAATTTTTTATACGCTAGTTTTCAAGAAAAACGCCAAAATACAAAGAAGGAGCCGTCAGAGAGGCCGCTCTTAAAAATATTGCAATTTTTGTGTCAGGAAAAGTAAAAAAAAAAACTAGCCTGAATTTTTTTATATGCTAAGGGCCTTATTTCTCTGATATAATTTGATGTTTTGTCAAAATATTTGCAGTTGATAAAATGAGACCTTATATATTATTTTAATTAATAACAAAATTAGCACTAGGCACTCAGGAGGTGAAGAAGGTATGTCTCACATAACCCACGGATGACGTCAGACCTTCAAGCATTTCCGTAGTGAAAACTCCTTAGAGTTTACTAATGAAGTTGTTGTTGCAGGCGGTGGTGCTGCCCCCACTGGCGCGCTGGCCGTACGAGAGTGGGTTCACCTTCACCACGTGGTTCCGGCTCGACCCCATCAACTCGGTCAACATTGAGCGCGAGAAGCCTTACCTCTACTGGTCAGTACAGTTACTACTCATCACTTTTTTGCTCTCCGATCCGATCCGAACCCCTCGAAGAATCTGGTAGGGACACGCGCTAGTGCGTGATGTCGTTCCCTCTAGAAAATCTCCGAAGGTGCTTCGTTTCACACGGCTTGAGGAACCCTTTAAGGATTGTATTGGATTGGATACGGATTGGTGGTTGTTAACGACTGCCAATGCAGCCAACGGCTTCACGTGCCTTCCGAAGCACGCTTCATTGTCATCAGCCTTTTAATCAGCTTAACTGCGCTCAAGCCTTCCCATGTGAAGACTGGTAGAAACGAATCTTTACCTAACACGCTTGTCCAATGCGGTATTTTTTTTATCGAAGATAAGAAGATGACTCTGGCACTCTGCTCTATCTACCTTATGTTAAACAGAAGAGGAGCCCAAATGGATACAGAATAGTCGTCTGCATTGCTCCTTCACACTTCGTATAAAGGACCCCACCATGTTGTGAGAGAGAATACGTATGCTGGGAAAGCATTCAATTTTATAGAGGTGTGAAAAAGTTTGCTGGGTTTAAACAGCTGCGATTTTACAACAACAACCGAGATAAAAAGCTTAACATACCACCTTCCGAAGCACGGTGAAGCGCGAGATATTTTAATTTTGTCACCTATCCCTTTCCATGCTCCGTCATTGCGAAAGTTGCTTAACTTTTAATATTGCAACCGGAACGCCAGCCATAACCGCTGCGCCATCGTCATACTCATGCTTTTATGTTTAAATATATCAATTTGTGCTTACAAGTTTGTAATGAGCTGGGTGGGGGCAGCTCGTGCTATGAACGAGTATTACTACTCACATCACATCCCGTGCGTGGTTCTTGTAAAAGCCGATTAAGGCATTAGAATAGGCGTAGCAAATCGCCTTTGAGTTGCACTTGGGAGTAAGTGGAGCTTGGGAAATGTGCAATGGACTGGTACGTTATTGCTTCTACCTGCTCATAGTTGGACATAACTCCTTTGGGATATAGAACAGTGGTACAGAATATAGTGAAGAATTAGTAGGCATTACTGATAATTTAAAAATATATGTTGATTGACCTCTGTCCCCTCTGTCCCCTCTATACCCCGTATGGTGCCGGGGATAAAGAATTGCACCACCCCATCTCTTCCCGTGGGTGTCGTAAAAGCCGACTAAGGGACCATGCCAGAGGATGGGCAGCAGCATCTCTCTGAGGTTACCCTCAACCTACTGCGATCGCCAACCCGCCTGCCAAGCGTGGCGATTACGGCAAATACCCCTCATATCCTAGGGGGAGGTCTTTATCCAGCAGTGGACGTCTTTTGGCTGAGATGATGATGATGATGACCTCTGTCCCCGACAAATGTGAAGTTTCTAATAAATTCAGCATGTCTTAGTCACAAAGACAAATAATTATTATTTTTAAATTTTTTCCAATTTTGCCATCAGTTTGGTTGTTGTTATTATCATGAAATCGATGTTAAATGTGGCTTCATTATCGTTCCACTAACTATAAATCACAACGCGATGTAAATGTACAGTTCAATAACTACAATTTAAATTAGTACTATTACTAGTAGTAGCTACGTAGTTTTCCATTGCTCCAACATCGACTTTTGAGTGTTCATTGATACTCGTGTTTCGCGTATGTGCACTTCTCGCTGTATCAATGTCCGCCAGGCACGCGCGGGTAACTTTTCATTTGATTCGAGTGGCGCCGGCCGCTCCGCGTGTTTGCTGGTCGGTTATGTAGCCCTGGTACCGCCGTCCGGCGCTGACTCCGCTTTGTGTTCGTATTTACGCAAATTCAATTGAGCTCCCGGGCTCCGCTAGCTACTCAGGTTTCTTGAAACTGTTGCTAAATGAAGTACCCACGAGCAAGTTAATGTATCTTGTTAGTTATGCTTTAGTTGTTTTGATAAAAATGCTACATTGATCTTCGTAAATGTTTTGCACACGAAGTCTACATTATTTAGGTAATAATTCTTGGTTGGTTGGTTGTAAGTCCTTTCAAGCTGTATATTTTCTATAGTGTATTTTTTTATTGAACAGCTTCAAGACGAGCAAAGGGGTGGGCTACACGGCGCACTTCGTGGGCAACTGCCTGGTGCTGACGTCGATGAAGGTTCGAGGGAAGGGGTTCCAACACTGCGTCAAATATGAGTTCCAGCCGAGAAGGTGAGCTAGCCCTTGAAAAATTTGCAAGCATTGAAGTTGAGCAGTAATCGGGTTTGAGACACGTCCAGTTATCAGTTCTGATAAATATTTTGGGAAACTTAAAATCACGGGGAACCATTTCGGGACAAGGAATTGTTGCACCTAGTCACTTTTAACGCACTTGGAGTTATCAATTGAAGAGGCGAAACGAAGAGGGGCCCATTTTCAGAATAACTGTTTTTACAGGAGGGACAAACAACTTAGAGGCATACACACAACACAATACAAGCTATATAAATAGAAGCAAAAGTCTGAAACGTAACAGGGCGAAAGAAATAATGTTGAGGCGAAACGAAGAGGGGCCCATTTTCAGAATAACTGTTTTTACTGGAGGGACAAAAAACTTAGACGCATACACACAACACAATACAAGCTATATAAATAGAAGCATAAGTCTGAAACGTAACAGGGCGAAAGAAATAATGTTGAGGCGAAACGAAGAGGGGCCCATTTTCAGAATAACTGTTTTTACAGGAGGGACAACTGTAAAAACAGTTATTCTGAATGGGCCCCTCTTCGTTTCGAATACTTCAATTGTCCTCCATGCACTTCTCTATATTAAACAACGAGGCAGCGAGTGAGTTCATCTCACCTGATCTTAAATAACGATAAAGCCGAATGTGGAAGCGCATTTAACCCGGAATCAACCAGTGAAAAACTCCCTATTTTCGATGGAAAAGATAAAATTGTTGAGTAAATTGGTTTGTATGTTTCACAGGTGGTACGCAATCGCAGTGGTGTACATATACAACAGGTGGACGAAGAGTGAGATCAAGTGCCTGGTGAACGGTCAGCTCGCGTCCAGCACAGAGATGGCCTGGTTCGTCTCCACCAACGACGTAAGTATCTCTTCTATAATAACGTTAAACAATGCTGTTATAAAGCAAAGCTTTATTTTTGTAATTTCTCTACAAAATAGCACTTGTTTTTCACCTTACCTGGTGATAAGTGACGATAAGACCAAAGGCACCCGGAATCCTCAACCAAGTGACACTGGTCGTCTTATCTCTAATTGACGGAACACCATAATGCTACTATAATTAACCGACTTCAAAAAAAGGAGGAGGTTATCAGTTATATTGTTTTTTTTTTTAATGTTTGTTACCTTAGAACTTTCGACTGGGTGAACCGATTTTTATGATTCTTTCTTTTTCTTGCTATGGCGGCAGACTTAGAAAATATGGTGGTAGCTTAGTCAGGCTGACTTAATATAAGCCCTACTACAGTCCATAGCTTGATTGAACTTTAAAACTGTAAAAACTCCTTTTAAAGGTACCACATATGTAAGGGAAATGATATGTGTTTGCGATTAGACTTAGACCCAAATAGAATTATTACGACCAAAAATTCAATAATTTCATATAATTCGCGTAAACACTACATATGTAAATACACTTTATACGGATCTTACGTCGCCTATTCCACAAAGTCTAAAGACGAAAGTCTTCAATCAGTGGGTCCTACCGGTAATGACATACGGAGCTGAAACGTGGACACTCACGGTTGGGCTGGTTTAGAAATTTAAAGTCGCTCAGCGAGCTATGGAAAGGGCTATGCTCGGAGTTTCTCTGAAGGACCAACTTCGGAATGAGGTGATCCGACAGAGAACGAAAGTAATCGACGTAGCCCATCGAATCAGCAAGCTGTGCAAGCAAGTGGCAGTGGGCCGGTCATATTAGCCGCAGAACCGACAACCGTTAGGGCAGGCGTATCGGCAAACGTAGTGTAGGACGCCCTCAGACTAGGTGGAGCGACGACCTTCGCAAGGTGGCTGGCAAGAGCTGGATGAGAGTAGCCGCGGATCGTGCTCAGTGGCGTGCACTTGGAGAGGCCTATGTCCAGCAGTGGACTAGTATAGGCTGATGATGATGATGATGATGATACGGATCTTCTCGGTTTTACGTTTATATTAGCCCGACATTTCTAACCGACGCAACACGCAGGATCTATAAAGAAAGATATTTAGTAAGTCTTAAAAATGTCTGCCTTCAACTTTAGACCTTGCATCTCTGCGTGGGTATTGAATTGGCCTGGCTATGGCATAGCCAGGCCAATTCAATCAAAAACCTTATGTCTTCTTAGTGGATTTACCCTTTGAAGAATTTTGCTTTGAGGCTCAGATCCAACTCGGATTATGTGCTACACATGTTGAAAATAGTCGGTAAGATAGTCCGTAACATGAAATGTGATTTTCAAAAAGTGCTTTGTAAAAAGTTAAATTTGAGAATTGGTTTAATGTTTATTTCTCACGTAAGTTGAAATTCAAAAACTATTACAATGTAAGATAATCCATAAATAAACGATAATAACTCATTTTAACTGCAACGAAAGTACTAATTATTATAAAAGTTTTACAAATATGTTCGAATTATTAATAATAATTTATTAAGCAGGCACAATTTTACCTCTTTTTTTGGTCGGTATCTCAATCCTAATCCTATTCCTTCCTTAAAGGCCGGCAACGCATCTGCGATTCCTTTGGTTTTGCGGGTGTCCATGGGCGGCGGTGATTGCTTTCCATCAGGTGATGACCCGCCCGCTCGTTTGCCTCCTTCTAATATAAAAAAAAATCCTAACCCTAGTAGATTTTCACATCAATGCTATAACTTACCACTTAACGTCCATACAATTTATTACGTTGGAAGGTGAGGCTTATCTGCGTAAATATATCCCGCCATTTCTTATTAGGCAGTTTGTAAGCTATTCGTGTAACTCCTTAATACAGCCCCAAGTACTAGGCTCTCATAACTCGATGGGAGCTTAGCATAATATATTTCGTTATCAAGAGGGAACATGCCTCCCAAGTTGTTCCTTGGAATCGTCACGCGCGTGCCGTTACAGGAATTTATTGCAGTCGATGAATGCAAATTTTACCAGTTCCGCGCGGATGTGCCGCGTAAAACGGCAATGTAAAAGATTAAATTACATCTGGTTACGATATCATTGTATGGGTTGGCTTGGTATAAAATTAATCTACAACGGGGATGTTCTTGGCTTTCATTGCGCATGATGGGAAGTGACAATAAGGCCGTAGAAGCGCACTTCACCCGAAATCCTTACGCACTGAGTACCTTGCTATCTTAATTTTATTTGTTGTGACACAACTATATGCAACTGACAATGTTGCAACTATAGGTGATAGTTGTTTGTTATTAAACTACTGTAGTTTTTAACCACTTACTAACTTTTGTCATACAATAATAATCTGTCCGGTATATAGTCTGTGATATTATTTGAACTAATATTATAGATGCGAAAGTGAGGTTGTTGCTCCCACATCAAAACGGAACAATGTATCGACGTGATTTTCTGCAATATGATAGGTAGAAGGCCCAAGGCGTCGTAGTCTACTTATAATCCCGGTTTAATATAACTAGTGGTCGCCCAGTGGTCGAAATTCGACCGTAATTTTATTAAGGCTGCACGGATTGTATCCTTAGCAATGAAAAATTTGAGTTTGGATTGGCATTGACAGATTTCGGCCGCTCCTCTTCCATTTATAAATTTTTTGAAAAGAGTTTAAATACGTGTGTTTCAAATACATATGCGTGTGTGTCAAATACATGGTAGTGTGTGTAATGTTTGTTTTATTGATTTAATGTATTTATATACATTTTTTTTTAAATATTAACATTCGGATAACCTTCTCTAAATAAACTTTAAGTGTGCGAAATTTCATACTCCTCCGTCCGCGCAATTTTCGTAAAAAAGGGGTACAAAGTTTTTGCTTCACTTTTTAATATATGAATGTTCTACGTGACCTAAGTGACTGATCAAATCCGCTAAAATTAAGTCTAGGATTTATTTTAAATAGTCTTATATCAAACAACAGGTTTGATAACTAATAACAAAACAAGTATATAATATAAGGCCCGGTCTATCTAACAGCTCTCATCAACTTATTTATTTAATTAATGAAGTTGGTTAAGTTTACCCTCAAATAAACTATTCACCATTCGCAGTAAGTATCACGGTCTGTGTATAGCCGCTGTAGCAACTATTTATACAGTTATGCCAACATCTCAATTTAACAGCATTATCTTTTACTGTTATCACTCTAAAGGGTCGTCAGTGAGGCCTTTAACACAGTCACGTATACTATAAGTAACCCATTATATATCTTTTCATACAAAAGACTTAAGAAGAGAGAAGTTTTTTCATGACTTATTTAGATTAATTGGTTAACAGTATAATGGTCGAACGATGACATTTCCCAAAGACCTTTTAGTGTGTAAAATAAAACAATAGCATAAAATAAATTAAAGTTCAAATTAGTTCCATTTACTTGAAATGGACTAATAAACATCCAATAACATTGGTGCTGTGTGGCCTTTCATCGAAAGCTCAATTTAAGCTGGATCGTCCATGCATATTCATGGAAACCCAAAGTGAACGTGGTCTGCCATAGTTAGGTGTTCAAACTAGCTATGATAGTGTGTTCAAACGGGAGAACTTTACAATAAACACTAAACTTTTTTGCATTGGTGCTTGCAAGCATTTTTTTTAAATTAAACCCTATTTTTGCTTTGGTTTTAGTGTATATTTAAATTATTAATATTATAGAAATATAGAAAAAAATATTAAAGAAATATTATTAATTAAATATTAATATAGAAGTAAAGTTTGTGACTGTTTGTTTACGGAGGGTAATTCTTTCACTGATAGAATGCTACATTCCTTGCAGGTAACAGGGTATATTTTATTTTGATAAAAATGGTTTTACATATAATAATATGACTATCTATTTTTTTTTATTTGAGAATCAAAGTATTGAATAGTACAGAGTTTTTTTTTACAAATTGTATATATTTAAAAAAAATAAGCAACCCTTTTTTTTAATGAAACGCAAAATCTATTAAATTGTAACTGTTTTATGTCATTAGGCATTTTATTGTAAATTTTTATACACATCGCATAACTATTATTTTTAAAGCGAGTGGTTTTTGGCACAGTATTCTGAATGAGTTTATTCACATTTCTTAAATTTTCTTATGTTGCATCTTTTGTTTGGAGGAACAAATGCCTTACATAATTAACTATTTCCAATATAGAGACAGGGAACTGGTATAATGTTCAGTGATTTAAAATATGGTCTGCAGGATACGTCCGGTGCAATTTTTTGTGCTATGAATACTTTTTTACTATTCGTGCCATTACCCCACCCACACCATTAGACCGTATCTAATTATAGGTTCTGCATAAGCGTAATATGCCATGATAGCAGTCTCTTTATTTGATAAGATGAAACAACCGATGTTGCAAAAGTCTAGTTCCTTTTTAGTTCAATGCGGAACTGTTCTAAACTAAACTTGCCCCAAAGCACGGTCTGTATGAATATTCACGGCGCTTGTACGTGGTCACGCATAGTTTGTGAATTTCCGCTATCAAACTTATACGTGTATGGAAATTCTGGAATGGCTCTATTAAGCGTCGTGTAACATTCAACAAGGTGTGAGCAGATATAATAGATGAAGTGGAACTTGCTAGAGCTGCACAAATACAAGCTGATGTATAAATGTTGGAAATCGAACTCAATATAAACCACAGGGAGTGGTTATAAACCGCTTTAATTATAACTTTACCCTCTTTTCGAAACGTTAGCTGGAATTCTTAGCTTTTTGCGAGCACCCAGCACTCAAGACTGGGACGCGGTACATTTGGCTGTAAACATGAATTTACATGCCATTACCGCTCAGCGGTTTGAGAGTAACGCTCTGGTGCACTATAGATTTTGTAAGCCATAAGCTTCAGAAAATGTTTGCGTTTGCTCCTGTTACGTTATATTACTAGCTTTACACGAGACTTCTGATAAAAAAAATCCAGTGATAAAAAAGTTAACCCGCTAAAAATCAATGAAAGTTGTACCAAACCTGGACTAATAGTTATAAGAATTTAAATAGTTTAATCAAAGCGTTCCGTTTTATTAGAATTTTGTTTTAACCTTCGTTGAGGTTTTCGAACAAAAGCGTTGAATTTATCTGACGTCGTTTCCAGTTCTATTCTTTTATGATCTATTGTGAACTCGGTGACTTATGAAAGCATTCGAGATTTCGCTTATCGCCGAATAAGCTAGTCTTTGCATCAACGTTTCTTGAGTTTGTTTCAAATCGAAATTTTATACTTTAGCTTTCACAGAACAAAGGACATCTCGATTCTTTATTGTGTTCGTTATATTACATAAAACGGTGTACAATTTGTTACAAGTTTGAGTGTTATAAAAAGATTTACTTTATTTTAGTAACTCGCACGTTCTAGATAATCGAGGAAAAATGTACAGTCTTTTGAAAGTTTGCATATTTTCTTAACAAAAAAATTCATGTTACCTCTTAAATTTTTGTATTTAAATATTTTATAATATTTTTACAATGATAATTTTATAAATTTTTTATTCGTAAGTTTTAAAATAACATTGCCGCACAAACACGATAGCTTGATTGGCTGTTGCGCTTGACGCGGATTTTGGTGCGGGTTAAAATCCTGCTTGAAGGAAAATTTCAATACTCTTCCCCAAAACCTTAAAATGTAACACTTTTGTCAAATTTTTGGCATAGTTTAAAACGAGTGATTCCCTTCTAGCCTTTCGACAAATGCTACATCGGTGCTACAGCGGAGCTGGACGAAGAGCGGGTGTTCTGCGGCCAGATGGCGGCCATTTACCTGTTCGGGGAGGCGCTCACCACGCACCAGATCTGCGCCATGCACAGGCTCGGCCCGGGCTATAAGGTATGTGAAGCTTCACACTTTATCTTGATGACTATATAAATGTGCTAGTGACGCACTATAAGTGGCCTTAATGAAAATATTATAAAAATATTAAATAATAGTTAATTTTTTTAAATTTTAAATTGGCTGTGGGATCGTCGTTATGATATTCAATTTATATCGAGCGCTTATAGTTAAAGTGCACCTATTAATTTTATGGCATATTTATTTATGTAACAGAGAATTGTAATGTCAGTTTTAATCAATATTGCTTTTAAGTTTATCGCAGCTGTGATTGTTACGTTATTTTGTTATAACCGAACAATATCTATTCTGTTTCTTGCAAACCATGGATACAGAGTCAATTTCGATTCGACAACGAATGCAACATCAGTTTGCCGGAGAACCACAAAAGGGTGAGCGAGACGACCGCTCCCAAGCTTGAAAGCGCCGACTTCCCATTCGACCCTGAAACCTCCTCCCTACCTCCCGAACCCCAGCCTATTGAGCCCGCTTCGCAAGATGAAGATACCAAGCCCGCAGGAGCCGAAGAAGCATGCGTAGTTGTGAAGGAAGACGCTACGCCCCGCGGGAGGCGGCTGGCTGACGAGGCGCGCGAAGTGGCCGCCGCGCATGCCTCCATGCTCGTAGATATTGAAGCATGCAAGCGTGTAAGCATGTCGCGCCGCTCGCTCTTATATAGTCTTATTTATTCTGTTTGTCTCTTTTCTTATGTACTGCACGGAGAATCTAATGGTCACCTGAGAATAATGTCAACGTTAATCGGAAACATTGCTTCAGCTGACCGTTTGATTTCCCAGCACTTTTGTTGTGTAAACACATGTATTGTCAGTTTGCTTTATCGTGGTCCTTGTGTGGTGTTAGGGTCAATTCCGTTTCGACGCTGAGTGTAAGACTCTGCTGCCGTCCAGCGACCTCCAGGTTGACCGCTTCGGTGAGCTCGTCTACGACCCGACACAGAACATTCATGACGTAAGACTCTGTCCGACTTGTAATAAATTTATGGGATCTAGGTTGTCATGATTGATACGCCACTAACTCAATGTTAATCGACTCTAATGCTCTTTTAAGTACTTACGGGGTTTAATGTCTTTTCGAATCTAACTATACTAATTTGTATTAATGGGTGACTGAATCTTTTCATTTTATTTCATTGAGTTGGCAGACGAGCGTACGATCCGCCTGATGAAACGATAACCGTAGACTATTGATGCCTGCAACACCACGTGTAACGCGCTGCCAAACCTGAAGCCTTAGTTCTAAATTCCTCAGGGTCGGTAACGCGCCCATGACGCATGGGCCAGAAGTTGTACTGAATCTTATAAGTACCCTTCAACACAACCCTACTGCTTGTTGGCAGCATACTGAGTTTGGTTACCGTCCACTCGTAGCATCCGTAGCCATTCAAATAAGTTCAGTGTGGAAAACTAAGACCCCGACTTAAATTACAAAAACAGATAAAAGATTATGCGAATGCTGAAGCCGTCTATAATTGAAAGCCTTAGTAGAGTTTAAAGTACCTCGTCCAAACTTGTAAAAATAAATTAAGTTAATTTTGTCATCTCTTGAGAAATAAGTGAATTGTCTCTTGAGACAAACAGTTAAAGATATTATTAATCACGGCCAAAAGGGTACAAAGAGGACTTAATATCTCAGTTAATTCTACTGGAAATAGAAATTGAATCTTGCAGACGCCTTTACAAAACTCTATTGGTATAATTTTTTTCCTGGACATAATTACATTATCAATATTATTATAATCTTTACTAAAGCCGCCTTGTTAAAGGTGTAAGCTTTTTAAATTAAAATTTACTTGTTTGTTAACACCTTTTTGGCTTAACGGTAAGTTATTAGGCTACTGTTTATAGTTTTCTAGCACAGATATTTGAATATTCTTCGCTCTGCATCGTTCGCTTGTACTGGTACCGTTACGATTGTTGTGTGGTTTTACCATTTACCATAGTAGGTAGCATAGTTTTAGTAATATTTCGAAGGCTACCTGACTGTTATGTATAATGTTATCGTTAAATAGTCATGATTAAATTCATAATACAGGTACCTGCACTGCTTAAAATGGTTGCCGGCACAGCCAAATCATTTAGTGCCTTACAAATAAACAAAGAATATTTTTTGTTTCTGTCACCTAGACGTCATTTCAAATTAGAGTAAAAGAGACAAAACACGGAACAACTATTCGGAGCTTATTCTTTGTTTATTTGTAATCATTTGTATGGCCCAAAGCCCCCTTAGATAAAGAATTAATCAAAAATACAAACACTAACTCCAGAATACCTAATTTTACTTTGTGAAGTTGTCTCTTAAATTTTAATGTCACCTTTCATCGGATCATTACCAAGTCTAAATTATATTGTTAGTGAGGGCACAGAAAGGTCCATTTGTCTTTCGGAGAGAGGCACGCCTACTAAAACGGTCTGTTGACTCGCAAACTTATTTAGTAGCCGGAATTTTACAAGTTTCAGGTACAAATTAACATTTTCTTCGCTTTGGGCCTTTGCGTCAAGCTCGTGATTATGGTGATTTGGGATAAACTAAAAGAAGTGATGCTTTTCTGTAGACAAATATATGAGAACTGTTTTTTTTTTCAAAATTCGCTTAACAATTATTATAGCCTGATTTTTCTTTATAATTCGCTTTGATAAGCTGAGCTTGATCTCCAAACTAACATAATTGTGTTGTATTTAGGGCGGACTTACTAGGGTAACAAGAACAAACGGGGCTGGTCGGCGCAAAATGTGGATCTTTGCCTAATAAACAGCTGTGTTGTATTGTACCACAAGTTTGAGACAACTCAACTCTGGCACCGGATGCGCGCTGTCGGGTCAGTCGCTTTGTATGTTATGTTGTCCTGGTGATATATTTCAAGTTCAGTTAAAATTACAGTATGTGCCAAATGCATTCTAAACAATATTATTTAAAATGTAAATCAGTGGTCGATAAGACTTCATCCAAAATATGTCTTTCTAAAATTCGCTTTGAAAGCCAACCACTTTGATATTATCAGGCTTTAACAATTTGACCGTAAAAATAAATGTAATAAAAATGATAAATGTCTCGTTTACTAGATTCGGGTTTAATGTCAGCCATCCATTCTTAGTGTAGGTAGAATATTTATGAGCCATCAGGTTTCCCGAAATATATTGCAGGATTTTTGCGTTATGAGTTATGACAATTTTCTTTATGCAATATACTACATTGCCTTTGTATTTAAGTCACTAATAAGCTTATAATGTATATCCGTTTTCATTTTGTAACTTGCGTTTTGACTTTTATAACTGGAGTTATGACCAATTTTCCTGGAGTGTTAATTTGTTTACGAGACTAAATAATTAAATACTTAAAAGCTTCTAAGTCCCGTCTCTGCCGTAATCGACAAGCAGCAACAAAATAGCATGTTCACAAAATAGGAGCGTTTATACTTATAGTGTCGCGAGAAAACGTCTCTGGCAGTGACTGTTTACCTTCATATTTATAAAATTTGGCGTTTAATTTTTTCACGGTATTTTATACCTAATACAGTGAAAAAATTAAACGCCTACCAGACCCAGCCAGGAATCGAACCTGGGTCTACCGCAATCCGGGCGGCTGCACTGACCGCTATGTTTACCTTCAGGTAGACCGTATTTTGTTTATCGACATAACGTCCGTCGTTGTTGTTTATCGTCTCAGTCGCATAAAGAAACCAGGTGTAATGAACCAACCAACTGTAATGAATGAAAAACCGGCCCTGAATGAGAGAAATCCCAAAACGTAACGAAGTTTCCTAATTACTATTTTTGTCGACTTCACTAACTGCGCCCTTGTTATAAGTTATTAACCTAATAAAAACATGTCCACCGCTAAGCGGACCGGGGCGGAGTTACACAATTTAAGGCGCCCCAAACTTTTTTATTCGTTTAATTTTCTTTTTGGCCCAAAACTTCTTTGACGAGTCCAATTTGGCGATTCCCCTTGCAAAATCAAACTTCACAGTAAAAAATGCTTAGTTAACTTGATCTATTGTTTGACCCACGTACTTTTTTATGGTTCTTTGAGAGAAATGGAAAATAAAAGTATTTTCAAAGTTTCACTAGTTATGCGATAGTCTTGCATTAATACTAAAACTAACATAAATTACTTGATTTATATATTTCTATAGGCAACTTGCAAAATCATTGTTATAATATATATATGAATGTATGTACCTTTATAAGCCAGCTATGAAGAGCTTACATATTAAATGCAACAAAGGAGAAACTTATCAATATGACCTGATTTTTTTTTTAATTCTTTTTATTTAATACTATAATAAAAACACGCAGAATAACAATTATGTTTTAATCGCATTATTAAATCACTAAAAATAAACATAGAAATTTTCTGCACGAATATTTACGGAACCGTAAATTAAACGGATGTCCGAGATACTTACCCACCTTTTTTTTACGAAGCAAAGTTCTGAAACGCCATTAAAACTTTGCCAATTAAATATTAAAAATTAATTAGTGCTTCTCGATGATAATGAGTGCTATAACTTCGTTGGTGGTTTAATTATTTATGTTTTTATTTCTTTTTGGCTACAATTTATTAATTAATTAAATATATTACTAATAGAGGAGCTCGATGGCGCAGTGGTTAACGCGCCCGGTCTGCGAGTGCTGAGGTTAAGCAACTTTCGTAAAAGCCGGTCATCGGATGGGTGACCAAAAATGTATCATCTCGAGCTCCTCCGTGCTTCGGAAGGCACCTAAAGCCATTGGTCCCGGCCGCATTGGCAGTCGTTAACTACCGCATCGCATCTGGGTCCGTGTGGTGGTTATGGCCCGTTCTCCCTCTCCGTCCATAGGGAAGGCTCGTGGTGGCCCAGCAGTGGGGACAAAATTAGCTGATGATGAATTAAATATATTAATATTGATATCTCTAAAACCGCGGCAATATCATTTCTTTAGCTTGCTCTTGTAAGCCCAAACTATTATCCCGAATACTTCAATTTCAGTAGCAATGGCGCCGCTATTCGGCGGCTTTTAAAATTTACATTCAAATTAATACTTGATTCGTCCCGCGAAGTAGGTCCTCGTTAAATACGGCCGAATATAAAAGGCCGTCTATTGTCTGTCGGCCATGATACGGACGGATGGCGGGGTATTTGCAAATCATTTGCGGAATTAAGATTTGGACGATATTTCATTCAGTTTGTCGGTGAAAATAACTTAACATTGTGCTTCGTTCTGCCTTCTATCGATAATTACGTTTTTGTTAGAAAATGTTACATTGCCCATTTAAAATTAGTGAGAAATATAGCTTTTTAATCGAAACAGAAGGAGCTCGATGGCGCAGTGGTTAACGCGCCCGGTCTGCGATTCCTAAGGCTAAGCAACTTTCGCATAGGCCGGTCATAGGACGGGTGACCAAAATGTATCATCTCGAGTTCCTCCGTGCTTCGGAAGGCACGTAAAGCCGTTGGTCCCGGCTGCATTAGCAGTTGTTAACAACCACCGTACCGCACTAGGCCCGCGTTCTCCCTATCATCCATAGGGAAGTCTCGTGCCCAGCAGTGGGGACATAAAATGAGCTGATGATGATTATGTATGAATCGAAACATCATTGAATTTCCAATTATTTTCCTGAATCTGAAAACGATTATTTTATACAAAATTGTAAATATGTCCAACTTTATTATTATACTGCGAATAATACATTTCATTTATTTAAATAAAGTAGGTATATACGAACGAAATGAAAAGGTACTTCACATTTATTACAAGAACTCGATGCCGCCTTCGTCTCAGCCATAGAAGCCTTATTGAAATTGATGAATGAATGAACCGATGTTTTTTAGTACTCTTTTAATAAGTTTAAAGGGCTGCCAGCTCAGACTCTTTCTGGAAATATTTAATAACGATTCGTTTTAAATATAAATATTTTTATTACGATTAAAAAAAAATTATTTACTTAGGCACATTAACAGGTCACATTCAAAATTGCATAACAAAAATTAATATCGAAAGTATAGAGCTGGGATTCAACCCCAAACAATGTACACAATTTGACCAAATTCGACAATTAATATAGAAAAAAAAAACATTAAATTAATTTTATCAATTTAATTAAATTAAATTTAAAATTAAAACATACATATATTACATGATACACAACACAATCATAGTTTTGCGAGTAATTAAATGATTTACACATTCACGAATCGTTGAACATCTTACAAAACTGACAGTGATAAACAGACAGTTGTAGAGAAGTGCGATTGTGTTTCCATACGTTTTGCTGTATATAATTGTTCATTAAATAAACAATTAAATGGGTTTTGATAAATATGGGTTACGGGATAGCTATGGGAGATAAATAAAATGACAAGCGTGATGGTTTTAGTGGCCTTATATCCCCATCTCCACGAGCAAAGTAACAAAGGTCCCTTGCAGGTATGTAATTGGTTTGCCGCTGCATAAAATACCAACAAACTGCCTCGATGACAGAGCTTAGCTGAACGCTAACTGACCACAAAACGCGGTTATGCCAAACTGGGGGAGTTAAAGCGGGGAGTGGCAGAACGCCGCCGCCGTAGTACTTGACTGTTTAAAATAACTAGAGATGGGTCGTACTACGTACATTTGATACTAGGTGCACCTGTTCCAAGTATTATCTAATACTCGATCCAGATACCTATTCTACCTAGTCCACCTAGTATTAGTAGTTTTACGTAGTAACTGGTTAGACTACTAGTGCTGACTTAATCCATGTAGTTAGTACCACCTATGGGCATAGGCGGGACCTTATTGTTCAAAGTTAAAAAGTCACTTATGCTTCTAACTATTTCTTGGTTAAGAAGTTATACTTACTGCCAGGAGAACATGTAAAAGCAAGTTTTTACCGGTTAGTAAACAAGGAGTGAGCAGGATGATAAACACAAAAGTAGTTAATTTAAGTAGCATCTCTCTCACTGGTTTCCACTAAAAACCAGCGTCATGGCTCGCCATGACACATGCTGAGTGGCGACCATTTTGGCTGCATTACTTGTTAGTTTTTAAATATTTAATTATAATACCTATTTTTGATATAAGGAATTTGATATTATTGTTCTCAATGTGTTGTTTGTGCACCAAATAAAAAAATTCTTATTCTTATTCTTAATAATAATTTTGTCATTCGGAACCTTATGTTCATACAAATAGGACCTAAATTAAATTGGTTTCGCACTCCACAGTATCACGCAATACTTCAAGTCAAGCACCTATTTTCTAAGATCTAGTCTTGTACTTACCTAACATATGGAATCTTATTCCGTGGTGTTAAAGTCGAAAACCGCGAAATGGAAAGAAATACTTGGTGTGCACAATACGCGAATATATAGAAATACAAAGGAATATTACCTCTAATATTTTAGTGTAACGTCGAAAATCGTGTTAATTTACAAAAATACTAGGTGGATCACGTATATTTATAAAAGTAGAATAGGTGCCGCCTAGTATTGAAAAATACCTAGTGCGTGGATCTGTTCTAGTAAATACGTCTCAACTCTAAAAATAACTCGCGGCGGAGAGACTGAGCTGAACCACGAAATGAGACTGCAGAAGGCAAGCTCCATGCAAACGCGCGCGAGCGGTGCGCACGCGACAACCTCTCACTGACGCGAAGATAACTGGTGCAGCATGAAAACAAATGTAGCATCAGTTAACCTCACTCTGCCGGCCCACAAGGTGCTTCTTCACGCCTCTTTTGAAGGACCCCATATCATAGGAACGAGGGAAAACGTGTGCTGGTAGACTATTCCATCTTTTAGAGGTGCGACAAAGAAACGAGTCACCAAATTTCTATGTGCGCGATGGGATATTTGAGACAGTCAAGCGGTGACACCGAAGAGTAGCACTCCTATGAAGGAAGGGAGAAGATGGGATGAGGTCAAAGAGCTCTTCAGAGCACTCGCCATGGAATAAGCGGTAAAACACGCAATTGCAGAGATTCGAGAGTATTGGCGACATCTGCATGCCGATAATGCTTTCAGCGCGACGCTGCAATCTGTCCAAGGCATCGAGAAGGTACTTTGCGGAACCGTCCCAGATGTGCGAGCAATACTCCACGCAAGACCGTAAGTACCTGTGTCTTTGTGTCTGTCACAACTGGTCCGGCGTAGAGAATCGTCGCACTCTGTTCAGAATCGAGTTTTCGTGAGTTTTCGTGAGACCTACTGCAGTATCTTTATTTTGTGGCTAAACGAATACACGACAACTTTAATATTGAAACACAAGACGTCGCGTCGTCGCTACAATGGGGGGTGCGGGGGGCGGGAGGCCATCTCGTTACACAGATTGTGTTTACTTTAAAACGTGCTGTGTAGCAGGTAGCGTCTGGAAGTGACACGGACGGATGGGCGCACTATTGCGATTGTAACTAATGTTCCTGTCGCGTCGGCGCCGCCGCCGTCTTGGAACTAGATGTTTTCTAAGGTTTTATGTTTCCCCACTCGTTGTTTTATTTTATTTTTCCATTAATTGCTGCAAATTGCCGGCAACAACATTCTTAGCGAAGTTGGCTCGCGAAAAAAATGTAGCTCGCTGTTGTGTGTTTACTGAAACTTTAATAAGACGTGTTTATCCGTGATGTAAGACGCGTTTATCCGTTATGTACTATCTATCAGCGTTATAGTAACCTAGTTCCATAGGTAGGTACTTCATTTTTCATTCGTTTTTTGTTTCAACTACTCTTGTTTCATTCTTCCACTGATCTATAACTTTTTTGAACACAACAACTCTTTTACATTATTGTGTTAGCGACAGACTTACCTATATTAAGTAAGTATGTAGTACGTAGTTTGGGAGTCTTGCATATGGAAAATGTTTAAACATTTTCCGAATAATTCACATCATACATCATAATATATATCATTAGCTCATTTTATGTCCCCACTGCTGGTGCACGAGCCTTTCCTATGTATGGATAGGGAGAACGGGCCACAACCCACACCCACAAAGAGCCTGAGATGATAAATTTTTGGTCACCCATCCGATGACCGGCCTTTGCGTGCGATCTTGCCACTACGCCATCGAGCTATGGTAGCACTTTCATTGTTATTAAATATTGTACTGCCATTTAAATAATTGATCCAGCCTTATCCAGTAGCTCTATAACGAGTCCGCGGCACACCGTGCGCAGTGGTTGGTGTCAGGAACTTAACCAACTTCCTTAATAAAAGTTTCGAGCTGCCGGTTATGAGATTCTGCTCTGCTATTCGTGATGGAAATAACTTTTTGTACTGCGCGGCGTACGGGCTATACAAAACCGTACCGTCTACCACCTAATGCTGGCTCAGGCGAGACAGGACGAGATTGCGGTACATCGATGCTTATCGTTTGCGTTTACCTATGTCAATGTCAATGTAGGTATAGTAAGCTCACCTTCTCTTCGCCGAGGGTGTACGCCAGTATTAGGTATATTCACATTCGGTTGTATGTCTTACATCATAAGTAGGTAATATTATCAGTTAGTTAATCGTCCGTCAGCTTATCGCAGTCTCCCAAAGCGTACCAATAAGCCCGATTTTCGAATCTCGCAAGCGAGACGCTCGCTTAAATTGAACGCCAAAATCTGGGAGCCGCCCATGCCATACTTAAGCATGTGGAAGTAACTTTAAAAATACATGTTTAACATTAAAAGTTTATAAATAGTAGTCTTATAGTAGTTTGCGCTAAACCTCGTTAAAACGCTGATTAAGAGCTTCATATTCGGATAATTAAAAAAAAAAGTGGAAAAAGTAGTCTCTGCCTACCCCTACGGGAAAGAGGCGTGATTATATGTATGTATGTATGTATATTCGGATAATTTTTGAGCCCCTTCCCGCGTATCAAAAGTTAAGCTCTATTTTCTTGAAAGTATATGTTTAGAAAGAACACTTGCGCTCGCTGCATTCGATAGAAGTTTAGAAATTCACCGCCGCGCTCGAGAAGCGAAAAGCACTCACCACCCGTACGGAAACACCTCCCGCGCGCGCAACACAATTTCCAAAGGGAAAACAAACCAACAACGCGAAATGTCTTACAATAGGAATACTAATAAAATGAACACACAAAATAGTAGGTACCTTTATATATACTTTCCTTTACGAGTTGATAAGCATTGTGCTGCTCGATACAAACCTTTGTGCCGCGCGCAGGCTATTGTCGGGCGCAATTGAGATTTTTTTTCGATGCTTTAGTATTTGCTTGGAAAATGAACGAATCCCATTCTTATTATCGCAGAATCGAGAGCTATAGAATTTTCAGTGGAAACGCGATTGTTTACGTATCCGTTTTGTATTTGTAAGCTTCAGTTTGTTGTGGTTCCGTAGCGTAGTAATCCGGGAAGACCTATATACGTAGTTCTCTATACTATAATTAATCAGTGCCTTAGTGCTTAATCTCATCTCGATAATAATATTTCTAATTAACATTTTATAAGTTAAAGTTAGTAATTTTTACGACATTTAGTTTTCTTCTATTCTTTACGATGAATATCACCGACTTACTTTACGGATAAAAAAAAATATATTGTCTATGATTTAGGCTTGTAAATAATTACCTCAAAAATGCATAATTTCGAAATTCGGTTTCGTTAATCTTTATTCAACCCCTACAGTTTCGTTTTTCGGTTCGATTTACTGTAGGTAGGCTACTGAACACTTGGCTTCGTTTGCTACGTTGCGCGATTCTTCTGCCTTAGAGGTCATTTTCGGCTGAGTTTATGAATGTTATTGTAGCCTGCTGAACCTAGCTCCTATCATATACATATAGGTATTACAAACTGCCGGCCTCTCGAAGAATGCAGTAACGACTGACAGTATCCACATAGTTTTAATACCTACTACTTACCTATACCTTGAAATCATCGTAAACTGCTGTAGAAAATGCTGACTTAGTGTGGATCATTTTATGACTTGACGACGGATGGGTTTTAGTGTCGCTCACTCGACTATTTTACGGGCGTTTACTATAACATCTGTCACGTTACAACGGGCACGCACTCATATTTTATTCCACATTACATTGCTACAGTGATTATGTACTTACCTAATAATATTTCCTCACTGTTCATTCTCTCGATAGATGTGTTATTAACATGCAGTTAACGATAATTTTTCAATGGTCCATATGTTATTAATAACATTGTCATTAACACAAAGGCTCACGGGCCTATGTGCTCATTAATTAATCGGCAAACAATAACAACCCCAACTAATTATGATTATTCCGGCGAAATTCTAATAATCTCCGATAATGTCTTAACCCATGTCAGATAATATCGCTGTTATGTGGGGCTAATGTGATACCCTGTTGTTGTATGTAGCTTTTATGTTCTCTACTATTGTCATATCTATGTTTTCCTTTTCTAAGCAAACTCGCATGCGCACGTAATAGGATTAGGATAAGATTTCATTACCGTATTACTTTCATACATACCATTGTTGTTTATTTATATGTGCATGCAAATGGTATTTGCTTAAGTAGCACTAGGAAAACAGACTTCGCTTGGATATGCATTGTATTAACTGCTTTGTGCAAAAGCTTGCATTGTAAGCGTCTTTGTGTGTGTAGTACGTTGATTGTGTAAGTGAAAGTATTTTCTGTTCTATCAATCTTGAATACACTTGCTCATTGTTTATAATCTTTAGTAGTTATGCTCTATTTCATTTCATGTTTAATTTTGTTATGACACAGGTACTTTACGACGGCAAACTGTCATCGGCAATAGTCTTCATGTACAACCCCGTGGCGACTGACGGCCAACTTTGCCTGCAGTCTGCGCCCAAAGGGAATGTGTCATACTTTGTGCACACACCCCACGCGTTGATGCTGCAGGTTAGCTATTCTATGTTTATGCAGTCCTGGTACTTTTATGGTTTTGCTATTGTAGGGCGGGAGAGAAAAAAAATGGCCCAACCCTCTGCCGCGGCCAAAAGCAAGCAGCTATTGTCATTACAAAGTCCTATTGTATTTTATTTGTATGGCGGCTAATCTTAAATCATTGTGTTTGTATTTATAAATTTCAATTATTATAAAAATCAGCAGTTATAAAACAACAGGGAACTTTTTAAAACAAAAATTAAAGCCGTCGTCGCTGTACTTAAAAATTAATATTCTTTTCATTTACACGCGCTGCACAGATTTGTCGCCATAATCATTTAATAAAAAATAATAATCATAAACAACAAATGTTGGGTCATGTGATATTGTTTTTGCATTTAAAAAAAAATTTGGTCAGTTCATAGTTGCTCCCCTTGCAGTAAAATAATTATCTCGACTTTATGTTCTCCTAGTTGCATGAATAATACTGAATGAGTTTTCATTCATTCGCAGGAGGTGAAAGCGGTGATTACGCATTCAATACACAGCGCGTTGAATTCTATAGGAGGGGTGCAAGTTCTATTCCCGTTGTTCGCGCAGCTTGACTTACCCCACGACGCGCCCACGTCCGAGCCAAAGAGAGACCCCATGCTATGGTATGTTGTCCTGGTACAATTTTACAACACAACATTTTCCCTTAGCAACAACGATTAGGGTAGGTGACCTAGTAACGTATGAGCTACTTATGTATTAACGGTTTCGATCATCACAACAAGCTGAACTTTGTTACTATTACACTTTAAAGCCGATCCCGTAATTCTAACATAATCGGCAAAAGGTCAGATTTACATGGCGTCTAAGCTTCACATTCCCCATAATAGTAAAGTTTGAAACTGTTACGCTAGTACGAACATTATAATTAATCCTAACTGACTATGAAGGATGTGTGGTATTTACCTTGGTAAAGTTCCGTCTCTGTTCTAGTTTTAACAATAGTTCTCACTCAACGGTTAAGTTTGGACGGGATTATGACACTAAATCACAAGTAGTAGGTATATTGGGCTTAGAGAGAATTTGCGTGTCTCCAGCACTAAGGCCCATTCATTAATATTCGAAGTAGCTTCGGTCGCGTTAGCCGGCTAAATGCACTTTCACTGTCGGTTCGCAATTGCCCCTGAAACTCGGCCCCATCCCGAGGTGGCTGGTTAATAGCAGCTATGAACTAACTCCTCGCAACTCCTAATTGCCTGGTGTCGACTCCGCGTACCCGTCGAGATTTATTGGGGACATTTTGCGGGTACAATTTATAATTTAAGCACGGGGGGTTACTTCGGGTTGCTTATTAAATTAGATATCTTTCATAACATTATTAATTATGTGCGCCCTTTAAGATTTATGTTGTGACTGAAAATTCTTCAAAATATTGCTTACGATTAATTTGATAGTGCGTAGAATTTACAAGAGAATCTATGGATTTTTTTATAATTCAACTGTTTATTTAAAAATCAATGCTCTCTAACTGGCAATTAATTATTTCCTACTAAATAAAGAATAAAAGCAATTTAGATAATGGGTCCACTTTTCCGATAGAAATTAAGGAGATTCCTTCTTAAGAACACTGTTTGCTAACTGTCTGAAATAGGAACAAAGTAACGTCAAATTTACGCTGTAATATATGGTTCAAAGAGTTACTCATATTCTAATGGCGATATAAACCTTCCTACATCCTTCAAAGACGGAACGGGGCTTACATTTTATTTTGAAGTACATACAATATATTTCTGACACCTAATGAGCTAACGCTCGATATACTGCGATTTGAAGACATGTTCAATTCATAACATAAAAAAGTGCTTTGATCGTTCGTTTAGAAACGCATTAAGAGCGTTTACGCCGATTTGCTCAAAAACTGTACTTTTCAAACCTCTTAATATCTATGAATATTTACTTTACAAATATGTTAATTACTTATATCATTAGGCGATCTTGTCATCAAAATAGTTTGTTGAAAACATTTTTAGATTTGTGGATATTTTGGAATTTATAACCAGATAATTGAACAGAGGTTTTCATAATTTGACTTTCCGCGTCAACTTCGAAGCTTAAAAATGTGTTTAAATTACTGACAAACCTAAGAACAAAAATTTTATTTCAATTTGAAAGATCTTCAGCAAAATAGTTTGTTGAAAACATTTTTAGATTTTGATTACTAACAAAAACTATAAAAATCCGAACATTTTGAATTTTTAAAGAAATTATAGGTGATAAAATAATTGTTTTCTCTATTAAACTTACTATATAAATATAAGATAAAAGCTTTTTACTATGGAAAAAAGTGTTCTTTAAATTATGCGCAAAATTTTTTTTACTAAATTAGCTCTATAATTTTTCTATAAATATTTTAAAACTGCTCTAAAACTACTACAAAACTCTGCGTTCTATTAGTATCAAATCAGTCCGCCGCGAGGCCTCTGAGAGAGTGGTCACGTCGCTCGACGCTCTACCCGACGATTTTCGAACAATTGCCGTAATTTCGAAGATAGTTCAAATTTATAGCGCGATAAGCAAATCTTAGTACTTGAGTGAATAAATTATTTTATGTTACTTTTGATGAATTGCAACATTTTTAAATTGGACGACCTCCGTGGTCGAGTGGTTAGCGCGCCGGGTCGGGCGTCGCGCCGTCTCCGAAGCCCCGGGTTCAATTCCCGGTCGGGTTAATTTAGAGAAGGACTGTTTTTCTAAATTTATTTCGGGTCTAGGTGTTTTTTCTATGTTGCATGCATGTCCATGTCTATGCATTTATCCATATTATCTTACTATACTAACGAGTTTCTTAAGAATACTTATCTTGAGCTAGATAATTGGTGAGAGCATAAACAAATTAAATTTTTAAACTGACAACGTATATTATGTTGCAGAGATAATGGGTAATAAATTCAACGAAACCCCCCCCCCCTCCCCTCCGAATCGGGCGTGGTGAGTAGTGAGCTAAAGCTCACTAACTAACTAACTAACTTTCGCAATGTTGGCCCACGGGATGGGTGGGAAATACCATCTATGTGTGTTTCTCTCGGAGGAGGGAAGGAGTGAAAAGGAGGGGATCCTTTGCAAGACACGTAAAACCGGTGGTCCCAGTTTTTGTCACGACTGCTCCGCACCCGTGCCAGTGTGCGCTATGGGCTATGGCCCAATCTCCTCGCCATATCCTAGCAGTGCGACTTTTGTAGACTAATTATTTATTTTGTTAGTAAGTGTATTCCTTTTTTAATTTTTTTAAGTATTCTTGCCTATTATTATGTTTTTTAGAATCCTACTTATTTAAGTTTTTCTTTCAATGTATTACAAAGAAATGATTAATTGTATGGGCAGTCAAATAACTTGACCGAGTTTTGACAGCACCTATTTTATTGCTGCATGATGCGCTTTGTGCTTATGTGGCTCATATTTTCCAAGTAGTTTTCATACAAAATTTATTTTAAAAGGAGATTAGCAAAATTGGGCTTGGTAATAGACAACATATTATTATTGATATATTCTAAAAAATCGGTTAATTTATTTGACTGCCCATACAATTAATCATTTCTTTGTAAAATATTGGAAGAAAAACTTAAATAAGAAGAATTTTTAAATGTTTCGTATCTCAAACCATCAACAAACTGTCAACTGTCAACGTCATGAAAGGAACAACAGGGACTCTATTTCCACTTAACATCAAGTGGAGTGGAGACATTTGCCGAACTATGAATAAAATAAAATAAAATGTGTCGTCGTCAAATCAAATCGGTCAAAATAAATCGTTGAGGAACAGATAGGTATTGATTATAATTTTGTGATATAAGATTAATTACAACATTAATAAAAATTCATACAATATAATATTATAGGTACTTATTTCATGTATCTGTAGTTTAGCCATCTGCTTACGCCCATAGTTAAAAATAAAAAAACGACGGGTTGCACCCCGGGAGTGCCGGCAGAAGTGAAAACTTGAATATTAACGTTGTGCATTTTTGATATTTTGGAATGGTTAGGGAATAATTTTGCACGAATTGCTTCAATTATCAGTATAAAAGTACTATCATTTATGTGGTAGAATACAATATTTATTTATTGTGCTATCGTACACAAACATGACAATTTGCGCAAGCGCCCTGCGCCGCCTAAACGAAACAACAGGCATACATTTTCGCCGCGCCGTAGAAAGAGAGGGGGATACTTCCTCTCCTACGCCGCGCCGGCTGTCTACTCTCCATCCGTCTTACGATTTTACGTCTTACATTTTCGATCAGGTCACGTGTCCTGACGCGAATTTAACATTTTTTACCCATTACAAAAAAAATGTACAACGCCGCTAAAGAAGTTTTCACTTCAATAATTTCTAAGTATACCGAAAAACTAAATTCGAACGGATCAAAGTAGTGAGTTTGACTATAGTGAGCAGAACTAGCCTACTCTACGCACACACTCGCGCGCGCTCACAGCCCGCTTCTGTGTGCGTGATATTTGGACTTAAAAACCTAAACTTAAGGTCTCGCGCTCGGCGTAAACGCTCTTAAGGGCTCGTTAGCCATGTATGAGCATTCAGCGAAGACTTTTGGATTCAACTTTTCACTGAGATTTCATGTGTCTGCTACATCAAAGATTTCACTCGTTCTTTCATAAATAAATATATTCTCTTATTTATTATACTGCTCAGGTTTACATTTTACAGAGGCGCATTGTAATTAAAAAAGAAAACGATTGTTGTGCATAAACATTATATCTTATTTATTACAAATTAACTTAAAGCTTAGTCAGTTTACAGTTTTAAGTTTGCGAAAACCATGATTGTGTTCTAAAAAATATAGTGATACTTTATTTTTAAATAAAACATAGGGTACGTAATAGAATATCCAAAATTTAATTATCGAAGGTTTAAAAGGCCTATGCTCAAAATGCTTACCTAAACTTTATTTGAACTTAATTCACCTTAGTGAAATTGCAAATGGACGATACCTAGCTATTTCATCGAAGTTCGTTATACTTAATAGAAGAGTTTGGCTCTTCTATATAATATATGTTTACTTTTGTATTTGTCTTTTATTACGTGTGTGGTTATTATTTTTTGTGCGATAAAGGATTTAACAACATTTATATGTCTGTGCCACCAGCTCGAAGCTGCTCGGCTTCGTGTGCTCGCTGGTGGAGTCGTGCGGCACGGTGCAGCAGCACATGCTGCAGTGCCGCGGATTCCTGGTGATCTCGCACATGCTGCAGCGCTGCAGCCGCGACCACCTCACGCCAGACACGCTCGCCTCCTTCCTCCACCTCACCAAACATCTTGTGACATGCTGCTCTCCTAATTCCGACCTGCTTTTGAAACAGGTAGGTTTAACCTTAATCACATAGCTTTTATAAGGAAATAACACGCAAGCAATGTAGCGTTCGCTGCAAATGCTTTTTAAGAACACAAAGGTATACCACTTTTTAGTTTATTTATTTACATAGACATTTACAATTAACCGTACAATTACATTATTAAAACATATACGAAAAACAGATGCAGTAGCCTACTGCAGCCATTTTTATTTTATGTTGGTTTTTGTGACCTAGCGCTTACAACTGTTTATTCAATAACCTAAATTTTAACGTGGTATTTTCTGTAAGTTTTTAGCCGGTTGGTGTACAAACATTACATTCACTTTATAGCTTCCCGACGTGGCGCCTGAATATGCTGCCAACGACTCACCCCTCTTTATATTGTATATTTTTATAGGCTGTTGATGTAACTTTACGATATTAAATTAATTTCTCGACGACATCATACAATATTTTACAGACAAAGTAACTTACTATTTTAAAGCAAAAATGTTTCTAAAATAATTTTGAAACGCATTTTATACCAAAACAAATCGTCGGTGAAAAGGGAAATCTGCCTATGCACCAAAAGACAGAAAAGTTTAAAATTAATTTCCCACCAATTGTTTTTTGGCGCTTCAGCAGATTTCTCGTTCCACCAACGATATGCTTTTAAATTAAATTAAATTTATCTTATCTTATCTCTATTTTACTGAAAAACAATTCCTGGAATCGTAAAATTGAATTAACAGTGTGTGTGTGTTTGTGTGTCTACTTATTTTAATGGATCCCAGTCAAGATCTTTGATTCCACCTATCTGAACCTGCATTGATGTGTATATTGTTTAAACTGTTTACTCTCGATCGTATATATAAATAAAAAAAATTGTAGAATCACTCTTTCATGTCTTCCGATTGTAGAACCAGACTAAAAATAGTATCTATCAAATAACACGATTCAGTGAATCTTGAGCTTCTAAAAGCCCCGTCTCGGTTGCCACTCTTCATACCTACCCTAGTAAAAAAACGTGACGGCGGGGAATCCTCTGGCAAGCACACTCTAAAAATCCTATAAGCTCCCTCCGAAATCTTTAATTAATATAATTTAAGGTTTCGTGTTTCTTTAGACCTGGTGTCGTGTAACGTTCATGAATTAGTACGTGGCATAACGTGTTATATAATACGTTATAAAGTACCATCTGTCAGTTCTTCACTATAAATTTATCAGACGTAACGATGAAGGCTAATTGTAGGTACAATCAATTTCACCATGATTTGCCTCGCCGTCGTACAGGTATGTTAACTAAAGCTGGCATGTTCACAGTACTCACACTAATGCAAATTCACTATACAGCATGTTTAGAAATTAAATTAAATTAAATTGATTAATTTATCTTGATTGAGAAAGCAAATTTATAAAAATTTTGTCTTCTTACTCTGATTTTATAAGCTATTAAGCTTGTAAGTTGTAGGTTGAGTAAAGTTGTAGGGTTGTAAATAAAATTGATTGATAAACGTGATTGATGCTAACGGACGAATGTCAAAAAATACCACTCCGTATTTATGAACAGTAGCAAAAGCAAAACAATACCTGCTTCCTTCATACTCATAATAAGCTTCACCGAGCGCGAGAGAGACGGATAGACTTCATGATGCGTATGCAGTGCGACGTCACGCCGCGCGCTCATTCACAGACACTACACAAGAGCAACGTGTAAATGTGTTGAACGTGCCAGCTTTAGTTAACAGAACAGCCACCAAAATTCTTATTATTCTTTCTTTAACTGACGAGTCACGCTCTTGTCGGTAATAAGATTAAACTAGATAGAAGACGATCGAGATTAAACTAGATACCGCACGTCATAATAAACATATTTTGATGTATTTACCTAAGTTAAGTATTATTTTGATGGTTGCTAGCGCATGCTCGTCTTGCTTCACCCACTGTACATCCTCACTCCAAGAAATAAACACAGATCCGATCCAAAACCCTCGGAGAATATAATAGGGAACGGGAACAATCAGTGCGTGACGCCATTCCCTTTGCAAAATCTCTGACAGTGTTTCGACTCACACGGCTAGAGGTCCCTTTTAAGTTTATTGCCGCCCGGTGTCTCTGAAAATGCTAAATGAGGCAATCAGTAAACTCTTTAAGAAAACAGAAAAACGCGAAACGAATAAAGTTTCCAGTTTTTCAAAGTTCTCTCCAAATGTTTGTTTTTTAATTGTGCATTCCTCGTTTACTTTTATTAAAGTCATTTAACCCAATTATATCGTAAGTAGCTATTTATGATTGAATGTTTTCTCCCTATACACGTCTCTTTTTTATATTATTCACTTGTCTTTGTTAAATTAAACACTTTTGAAATTCTGCATTGAAAAACACCTACCCTTTTTGTATTTATATTTTAGTTTTTCTACTTTAACTATATTTTTAAATGTCAAGAAGGTATAGGTGCTATTACTATAAATATCACAGTCATATGTTCTATTATAAATTGCAAATATAAGAAACGTTCCCATGAAATAGTTTTCACATTTTGCGTTAGTGCACAATAGTCATTCGGGAAACTGGTACAAAACTGTTTTAAATATTTACAGCACAGCTTATCACTGAGAGCTTCCCGCTTATCATACAGCAAAATAGGACCTTCAAAGTGTCAATGTTGTATAAACAAATTCATCAAAATACCAGATTTATCATTTACACACGTTCTGTAAACAGGACTTCCAATTATAGCATCATCTATGTAAATTATACCAATGAGGTTTTCATTAAAATTCACCACTTTATATGACCCTTCAAAAGCAAGAGAGCAAACGTTACTAACCATCGGGCAGTAAAAAGTCTATGCTAACTGCAGTCTTTCTGCCAATCGTTCCTCACGTGGCAGCTCCTGGACCACATTCTGTTCAACCCGGCGTTGTGGATCCACACTCCGGCTGCTGTCCAGGCCCGCTTGTACTGCTACCTGGCGACTGACTTCTTGGCTGATGCCCACATCTACGGCAGCGTGAGGAGAGTCAGCACCGTCCTACAGACAGTCCACACCTTGAAGTTCTACTATTGGGTGGTGAACCCGCGAGCGAAGAGTGGGATCGCGCCGAAGGGATTAGGTGAGCTGGGTTAGAAATTTTGCTTTTGTAAATAATTTTTTATTAATTCCTTCTAATATTAAAAAAAAATAAACTTTATGTTAATGCAATAAAATTGACAATGAAAATCCACAATGAAAAGTTTATTGAGTTTTGTAGGTTAATTCGTAAGACAACAAACATAGCAAACTGCAAATGCTCATTTGCTAGCTTTTTCAAGTTACGCCAATAGCGATTATGCTAGCTGATTTGAAAGTTTAGAACGAAAACGATTAAAAGTCAATAATATTAATCTCGGAAGTTTACAGTTTACTTTTTACCAGGTGTACTATATAATATATTATGTAATATGTAATATATACAGGGTGGAAAGATCGAATCCACATGGATGACAACTACCTTAAATATTGGAAATAGCACATTCTGTGTAAAGTAGACTTTCCTTTATTTTTAAAAATAACAAATGAAGGGATTTTTACAAAAACTACATACACATACAACAATAACACTAGTGCATACTACATTTTATCATTTTTCTCTATAATCGTAGGTATAAATAGTGAAAAATGTTACGTTATCAATCCAATACACTATCATGAATAAATGATCAAAATTTTAAAGTAATGAAACGAAAAGCTTGGATTGGAGAAAGTTTTTTTTATTTCCTGTAAAATATATTGCTAAAAAGTTATGTTGTTTTTGTAAAAATCCCTTCAAATTCATTTTGAAAATACGCTTGTCTTAGGCGGGACTCGGACCAGTCATATGCAACAAAATCTAACATGCCGTATTTTATGATGCAGATAGAAAGGGTTACTGATAAGGTTAATTTTTCTCTAAATAATCACGTGAAATGCATCGCAACTACTTTAAATATTGAAAATAGCAAATTGTACGCAATGGAGACTTACTTTTATTTTAGAGAATTATAAATACTGCAATTATGGATTTATGAAAAATCGTCTGTCTTAACCGGGAATCAAACCGATCAAATGTGGTAAAAATAACATACCGTATTTTATGATGCAGATCGGAAGGGTCTTTCACATCGATCGTTTACAACACATAAGTACCATGAATTAAATAAAGACATTTGCTATTTCCAATAATTAAAGTACTTGGTTGTGGTGCATTGCACGTGACGGGTGAAAACAAAATTAAAAGGTAGTTGTCAGTTTTCATGGCCTTCCGTTGTTTTGATTGTGTTTGTTATTTAGAGAAAAATTTACCTTATCAGTAACCCTTTCTATCTGCATCATAAAATACGGCATGTTATTTTTTGTCGCGTTTGACTGGTTCGAGACCCGCCTAAAACAAGCGATTTTTCAAAAATCCATAAATGCAGAATTTAATATTTAAAAAAATATAGGAATGTCTCCTTTACACAGAATGTGCTATTTCTAATATTTAAGGTAGTTGCCATCCATGTAGCATTCGATCTTTCCACCCTGTATATAATAAAGGAGCGCAGTGGTTAACGCGCCCGGTCTGCGAGTGCTGAGGTTGAGCAACTTTTGCAAAGGCCGGTCATCGGATGGGTAACCAAAAGTTTATCATCTCGAGCGCCTCCGCGCTTCGAAAGGCACGTAAAGCCGTAGGTCCCGGCTGCATTAGCAGTCGTTAACAACCACCAATCCGCACTAGGCTAGCGTGGTGGTTTATAGCCCGTTCTCCCTATTCCATCCATAGGGAAGGCTCGTACCCCAGCAGTGGGGACATAAAAATGAGCTGATGATGATGATGATGAGGTGTAATTTTAAACATTTTTGGTTAACGAGAATTCTCCAAAAATAATCAGATTCTCCAAATCTAAATGTTACTCAGTTAAATTTGATATTTGTTTGTACAAACTTCCTAAAAATGGGTAGAAGATACCATTAACGAAGTAATCTGTTTCTGTCTACCCCCAAATTGTCTCGCGATTCCAAACGACGATAATAATTGGGCTAAACGCCATCTTAATATTCGCTGGCCCTGATCTGTCTCTGTCAAAAGCAAACTTTATGATACGGAAACCATTATCTCGTTAACGACTGCTTCTTTGCCAAGCGATTTGAGTTTGATGGTCTTTCAGATGGTGGCTTCGTATTGCCGAGATTTTCGATTAAAATTTGCTTTCATCTAAACACCATCAAACGCTATATTTTAACGTAAACAACCTTTCCAACTCATGTTAAAGCTAATGTTACTCGGTTAAAGCTAATTAATTAATTTAAATACTATTTAATTACTTGGATAATCGTTTTAACCGAAATATATTAATTTAACTCATTAAATAGTTTGAAACTGAATTGCAGTGTTAGGTTTCGTATCGACTCATTAATTTTGTCTAATTGGGTTAGTCAATAAATACACTTTTTAGCAATTGCCAAAACGATTTTTAGGGTTCCGTAAAAACGGGACCCTATTACTAAGACTCCGCCGTCACCAGGCCGTATCTCATGAACCGTGATAGTTAGACAGTTGAAATTTTCACAAATGATGTATTTCTGTTGCCGCTATAACAACAAATACTAAAACAGAATAAAATAAATATTGAAGTGGGGCATACATACAACAGACATGATTTTTTTGCCGTTTTTATGGATAATCGAGTCCGACTCGCACTTGGCCGGTTTTTAATATCGAAATGGCATTCTATGACGTCACTATTTTGATCTGTCTATTAAATTTTTATTATTAACTTTTTAGGTTACAGAAACTCATGATAGGTCAAATAAAAAAAAAACAATGTTTTAAAAAAACTGTTGCGTGATTTAATATAAACGTTAAATGTTCTGGATTTATTATTGTTTTTGACAACATCCCTTTTTTAACACAAAAGTAAAAATAAATAGCTAACTAGCGGTTCAGACTGTACACGGGAGAGTAAAACGTTGTCTCAGTAGTGCCCTTATTTTGATACATGCTACCAGGGGATGATCACTAAAAAGAAGTCCTTTCTACATTAATCCACAGATGGTCCCCGCCCCGCCCACAAGGACATACTAACCATACGCGCGTATATCCTTCTCTTTCTAAAACAACTCATCATGATCGGCAACGGCGTGAAGGAGGACGAACTACAGTCAATACTCAACTATCTGACTACTATGCATGAGGTATGTGCTCCTGGTACTTTTGATCGCGTTTTCGAAGGGATTTAATTCGAGCATGCTTTTTTATCTTGTTGTTTTATAATATAGATAGATAGATTTAAAAATTCTAACGTTTTATCTTGTTTTGCAGGATGAAAACTTACATGATGTCTTACAAATGTTGATTTCATTAATGTCGGAACATCCGAGCTCTATGGTTCCTGCTTTTGATGCCAAAGTAAGTACCTACTTTGAAATAAATGAATTCTGTTCATCGCGATGAAACATTTTTGAAGTTGTATATTTTATTTTCTAGGGTGGTGTTAGGACAATTTTTAAGTTGCTGTCGTCAGAAAGTCAGCTCATAAGGCTACAGGCATTGAAACTTTTAGGTTTCTTTCTTAGCAGAAGCACACACAAGTGAGTATACCTACAAAAAAAGGTTAAAACATAAATGAAATACCTAGAGTTACGGCAGCAGTGGTCGACTGGTAACCAGTAATCGTATTTTTTTCTTTATTGATTATATTCTTTGAATGCAGATACATATACTTGCTAGTTGTCATTCCGTAAAATTTAAATGAAAGCCTGTTTTTTTTGCTGACAAAAACTGTGTCGGAAACGTTGAAAGTGTTGAAAACTGATGTCACTTTGATAAGTTATTTTAAAAGAAACAGTGTATTTCGGCTTAAAATGCGAAGTAGTAATCAAATACAATATTTTTTATTGCGTTGCATGTAAAGGTTTTCTTATTAAAATGCGTTCCACATTTTCTTAATCGAAATTCAATGAACAGTGCTCCGACCAATTAAGCGGCGCGCCGATGCCCTTGGCCCTAACTTTAGCGACGATTTTAATAGTTTCAAATCAGGACTGGGAGGGTTTTATAATAATTTTGTTAGACTTCACAAAGGTATCGCTTTCACGAGCTCTTTGTGTGAATTTGCTCAAGTGAAAATATTTATTTTTTAGAAATTTTTTTTAGACAACCAGTTTCACAGATTTGTACTTGACATTGTAAAATTATTCAATTGTAATAAAATCCTAATCTATTAAATTAAATGGTTTCCCTTTTTGGAAACAGAATAACGCTTTGCACACTTATATGTATAGTTTGGACAAGAGCTTTGCAGCTGGTTTAATATTTGCACTACCAATACTGTTATTACAGTAAGTTAAAATCTGAAATATCAGTACAGATTTCTAGTTACAACAGTATTGTATTGGCACCCTCACGGCCCGGTCAACCCGAGCCAAAGTCCTAGCCTTTATAAGCGCCCTCGGGTTTTTCCGCTTCCGATCCGATCCGAACCCCTTGGAGAATCTAGTAGGGCGTGGGGACACGCACTAGTGCGTGATGCCGTTCCCTCTATAAAACCTCTAACGGTGCTTCGTTTCACACGGTTGAGGAACCCTTTAAGTTTCTCGCCGCCCCCATTTTCAATCAGCAAACTCTCTCAATAAAGTATTGTATTGGCAGTGCAATATGTACTGTGTGACAGCTTTTGTCTAAATGACTACTACTCCATCTCATCCATAGCGTGATCTCTGTTTACAATGGTGTGTTTGTAATTGTAACGCACGCTCTAAAAGTGGCGACATTGGAACTTGTATTACTTTGAAATTACAATCACCCTTGTTTTTATGATCTGAAGGTTTAAGTTAAAACGGATGTAGCGGCACATGTATGCTGACCACACATATTATGCGGCGCGCGTTATAGCGCGGCCGGGAGCCCAGTCGCATTCTGTACCGGGTCCCGACAGGTTCATTAATTAGTAATTAATAATATTTCGGAGTCAGATATTAAAACTAGAACTGTGTAATCGGTAAATATTAATTGTGTAAAATATAGACTATTGTGAAGTGACAACTTGATATACTTTGATTGAACATTCAAGTAAACTCTTCATTTAATTTACCACCATTCACCGCGTGCAGCTAAAAGAATAACCCCACAACATCGGTAGCAAACGTACTATCCTTATGGGGGACACAAGACACATTCATAACATACGATTGTGATGTAACTTTTTTTTACTCATCCAGACGGAAGTACGACGTGATGTCCCCCCACAACTTATACACGCTGCTGGCGACGCGGCTGGGCGCGTGCGGCGAGGGGCTGGCGCTGCCCGTCTACAACGCGCTGTACGAGCTGCTCACCGAGCACGTGGGCCAGCAGATCCTCTACACCAGCCACCCCGAGCCGCAGCCGCACTTCCGCCTCGAGAACCCCAGTGAGACACTACAACTGCCCCTTTCATCCGAGTCACTTTTATTTGTACTTCTGTATAGCTCGCTGCCTGCGAACCGAGGTCTTGGTGCTGTCGCCGAGGTCTTCTTTTTTATAAAAAAAATACTAGCTGACCGGTGGACTTCGTACTGCTTTGACAGTTTCCATGACAACAAAACAAACAAACCATTCGTCCGCTTAAGATCACCCGTATCCCATGATGGACCCCTATAGCAGCGCCACCTACCGGGTCCAATTGTAAATCTAAAATTTCATCCAAATCGGTCCAGCCGTTCAGAAGGAGTTCAGTGACATACGCACGCACAGAAGATTTATATATATAAAGGTTAAATGCTTTATTGTACATTAAAATTACAGTCTAAATTACATATAAACATATACAAGGGTGAACTGAAAGATGATTACCTCTTGACTTCTACCAAGGCTGAAAGGACACGATCTTTTATTAAAGCTGTGCAGTTTCTTACGCCCATTCCTTTCCACAGCTCAAAAATAGACGTCCTGAAAGCACTTTTCGTAGGTATTTTTTGAATAAAAAAAATGATTTTGTCTTTGATGGGGTCCACAATGAAGCGAGAAGCCTAGAAGATGCCTCTTCTTCTAAAAAAGGAGGCGTTTTAAGTTTTCAATACAGACGTTCGCAATGCATTACACTTTCTAAATAAGGATTTATCATTGAAAATTTATAGCCACAATGCTGGTTGTTGTCTATAGAGTGGAAAAAGCCAGTCATATTTAAATAATGAAGACATTATTTTAATCCTGAAACTAGCACTAGCGTTTGGATAGTTACATTTCCGAAAACTTAAACGTTCATTTACGTTAGATATGCGCGTGCGCTGATCAGCGCCGCCAAACAATTAAGACGCTATTGCGTCTGTATTCACAGCAGACGACGGATTAATGCATCAGTGCATAAAAATGCCTTATATCCATTGCCTCGCGATCAAGATTAAACCATAACGTTTGATCGCATCCCCAGTGATCCTGAAGGTGGTGGCGACGCTGATCCGGCAGTCGAAGCAGACGGAGCAGCTGCTGGAGGTGAAGAAGCTGTTCCTGTCGGACATGACGCTGCTGTGCAGCAACAACCGCGAGAACCGCCGCACCGTGCTGCAGATGTCCGTGTGGCAGGTTAGCCTGTTCACCTGATATTTCATATAGGTTACTGGCACTAGTATTCGACGGGAACCAGGGAACGACAGGAACCAGTGATCAACAAGAACGAGACATTGTTTTTCTTTAACACGTTAGTTGCCGCGTAGGTCACCGGTGACCTACGAACAATAAATTTTCTATTGTGTCTGGTTTTGCGGCAGTCAACCTGTTAATCATTCAAAGTGGGGGTTAGCAAATAATTTTAGTCTTTAGCTACAAATGAATACAGATTAGGTAAAATTCTATTGAAAATAAATGTTATTTTTTGCCGATGAAAACTGTGTCGGACACTGCGCCGACCAAAAAAAGCCAAAAGTGTAGTCACGGTTAAATTGGTATAATTAAAAACACTATCGTATTACATAAACAAAATGTATATACTCAGTACAAGATCTCCCGCCCAGAGTATATGTAGTATACTTACGAACCGATGGCATAAAATGACGTTCATAAGAGCTATTTGTAGCCTAAACTGAATAAATGATTTTGAATTTTGAATTTTTTGAATTTTATATTTAGTATCAAAGGGAACGAGTTTACAGTTAGTCCGATCCTTAAGTTCATAACACACTACAACGTTAGTCGGAACGGGGGTACTAAGCCGAAAGGAGGGTAAAGTATACATGATAGTGAATAACTTTTGTCTGAGAATTTTTCCTAACCCTTCGAGCCCCGAGCGCTTGCCGGCAAGCTATCTAACAATAAAATTCTATTGTGTCTGGTATTTGCGGTCTCCGAAGGCTAAATGGATAATTTTAGATTAACAGCTTTTTTAAGACTTCAAAAGAAACTACGATGTGGTAGCCCTGGCGGTCACTATAAAAAACAATTAAAAGTTAATATTATTGGATACATTAGTCCAATGGTATGGAGAGAAAACTCGACTCTTTACAATGCGCGTACATTGACATTAGAGGTAAACCTATTTGCTGAGAACCTACGTCAAAACCGTAGCCTACTAGATTTTTGTAGACCAATCAAATGTAAATATTAAAACAAAAAAAAGGTAAAAAAAAGAAAAAAATTAAAAAAAAAGACAAATAAATAAAATTTATTCACTATCATGTACTTTACCCTCCTTTCGGCTTAGTACTTTACCCCCGTTCCGACTAACGTTGTATAGTTTTTTTTTCAATATCATTTTAAGCTGGGCAAAAATCATGAAAACGAGTGTCGGCGTTTAGTTGATATCTTATAGTTTATCTAAATTATTGCACCTCTAATTTTGTCTAAACAATCACCAATGTCTTAACTACAAATCGTCCGTCTCACATTTTCGATATATAAAGCGGCTATTTAAATTATTATTTTTCAAATTAACACGTTAAATTCCCCATACAAAATTAGTATGGCCGCGCGGCATCAAATAAATATGGACGAAGACATTTCAAATAAAATATATGACACTTGTCACTTACGGACGGCGCACCCTTAACGTGACGAGCACTGTAGCCATTACTCATACTAGGTTAATTTTTCTTAAGAATATGGCAATAATTTCGGGAAGGTTGAAAGTAGCTGTAGTCAAACCGTTAAACAAATAAAGCCCGTCACAGACGCAACTATAATATATATTATAGCGAGACATATCATTAAATATATCCATAGTAATCTTCGAGTAACCACAGACGGAGCTATAATATATATTTCTATTACGTCACCAAAATATGTGGACAGATATAGCAAGAAATGTTAATATTATATTATGGTATATACGACCGCGGACTTAATGAGGGCAAAAATATATATTATAGTATAGCTACCGTGTGTGGTGGATTGCTATAATATAATATATAGCACATCATATTAATGTATATTATAGCTAAGTCTGTGACGGGCTTAAGAGGACATCACTGAAATAGGAAATTATCGGCTTATTTCTTTCATTTAATTTTCTTAAAAAGTTGTAGGTTCCGACCAGCGCAGCCTATGCTTAGCAGTAAGACGAAATGGGTTATCAAAACAACATTTTTTATGACTACAGGAGTGGCTAATAGCGATGGCGTACATCCACCCAAAGAACGCGGAGGAGCAGAAGATCTCGGACATGGTGTACTCGCTGTTCCGCATGCTGCTGCACCACGCCATCAAGCATGAGTACGGCGGCTGGCGCGTGTGGGTCGACACGCTCGCCATCGTGCACTCTAAGGTCAGGGAATTGGGGTCATTATTGCGTGAACCGAATGCCATCGTGCACTTTAAGGTGGGGGAATATATACCATTATTGCGTGTTGAAGTCCCGTTTGCTTATATTTTTCTGTTTTTAATGAGCCGACAAACGAGCTTACGACTAGCCTGATGGAAAGTGATAATTGCAGTCCACGAGTGCGTTTTAAACAAGTTGCCGCTCTTAAAGCTTCAGTTGTTATGCTTTTAATTTAGTGACTAGACCTCAAACCGTAACACTTAAATTCAAAACTTGATAAATCTATTATAATTTATCAGGCAGTTTTTGTATAAGAGTAAATCCTAAATTTATTGAATGGATATTTTAAAATCACCCATAAGAAGCTAAGGCCGCGTGCATGAACTCGAACAGCCCGTCGGAATAATACCTTTTACTTCAATGAAGCCTTTTATTTTTTATGTAACAGATTACACGTTTCTTTCGTCGTCGAATAATTCTCAAAAACTTTCATCCACATCTTCAAATTCATTTTGCATTTTCTTATTTCACTTCGAACGAACGTCGTAAGTATAAAAACGTTCAGAAGTGTCTCCGTGCATTTATATCGTACTTATATTTGATCGAGCAGGTATCGTACGAGGAGTTCAAGCTCCAGTTCGCCCAGATGTACGAGCACTACGAGCAGCGGCGCGCCGACAACATCACGGACCCGGAGGAGCGCCAGCAGCGACCCATCTCCACCATCTCCGGCTGGGACCGGCGCGGCGCGCTGCACCACGCCGCGCAGACCGAGATCGGCCAAGGCCTGTCCCTACGCGAGGTGGAGGCCTGCAGCTGCGGGGCCGGCGCCGGGGCCCGGACTACGGGAGTATACAGTGAACTGTGTAAAGTGCATAGCCCGAAACAGACGAACGCTGACGTGCCCCCCGACGGTTGTGATAGTGTTAAATGTACGGATAGTGATGTCGAGCGTGCGGTCGACGAGGACGCCGAACGCGAGCGCCACGCGGATAACGAACTAGTCGACTCTATTATTAATGAGAACAAGTTTTTGGAGAGCTCCGAATCGGGGATCGCCACCGTCGAGAATTCGGAGAAGACGGACAAACCTCTGACGCGGCAGGGCAGCTTAGATTACATTCCGGTTAGAGACGTAGGCGATAACGTGTCCAAAGACGATAACACGGATAAGAGCGAAGGTATCCCTTCGAGCTTGTCGGCTAGCGAAACGGCGAGTCCCGAAAGGAACGCCGAATTAAATTTAGCTAGTGCGGAGAGAGAATCTGAGCTATCGGATCCGTCCGAACTGTACCTGACTCCAAGCGAAGCGACTAGTCCAAAGAAAGTACAAGACAAGACTGATGGCGACGTTCCAGAAGACAGTGACGATCCCAAACTCGTCGCTATAAACATCGTGAACGATGTTCTGACTATCGCTTTGGAGACGGTCAGGTTAAAAGCTGACGACGACACGGATTCCGGAGCGATATCCGGATTCCTACATTCGGAAGGTAACACGCCGAACGGTCGCGAAGACTTCGAGCGAGAGATCGAGGAGATCGTGAACGAAGAGCAGACGGCTGAAATTATAGTCGACGAAATTGTGAACGATATTATTTCGAATGTGGTGTTGAGAGACGAAGAGAAAGAAAGTGGGAACATTCGTAAAACTACCGACGACAACAGCCCGCAGAGGGTTCTGCCGTCGGACCACCCGCACGAAGGCAACGTTCTGCCTTTGGACGGTGAATTTTTAGTCAATTCTAGAGAGGAGGAAGTGACGAAGACTGAACCCGAAACAGTCGACGAAGTGTGCGACGAGAACGCCAAGAACGACAGCCAAAGAATAGACACGCCCGAACCAGACGAGCCGAAGACGCCTGACATCCCGCCGATATCGACGATCAGCGAGAACATCTCGTTGGCGAATAAGAATGAACAGACTGACGATGTTTTAGGCCGTGAGGGGGAGCGAGACAAGAGACGCGTCAGCTTGCCCGGTGACAGTGAGATGAAGCAGGACAACGCTAGGAGCGAAGGTGTCGCCACACAAGGAACCAACACTTATACGTCGCCAAAGAGGCCGCGAAGTGCGTCCACCAGTACGCAGGTGGATTCCAATCACTTTGGTAAGCGGTATTTTACTCTATTTATAACTTTTACGGTTTTCAATTTTATTCTCACACTTGCTTCAAGTTTTAATAGTATGATCTAGTTTACGTTACTAGAGTTTTTATCGTTAGCCCTTGGGAAAAAAAAAATATATAGCAAAGGTTATCCTCACCGATTATACTAAAAGCATTACCAAAATAGCTAATTTATTGCGAAATAAGTCCTTGCGTATTTATGTACCTTGGGCCTTTCAATGAGTAAGTAAGTAAATAGCCTACAATTGTCCCACTGCTGGGCAAAGACCTCCATCATTAAAATCGAGACATCACTACAATTGATGCTAAGACAAATAAAATAAAATGATTGTCTCAAATATTACATTAAAATACCGCCTTTGATACCATCCATTGCCTTTTCGTCACCACGCTGTCAGGGGACAGCTGTATATTCAGGCTTTTAGGTAAAGGTTTTCGGTCATATGAGAAGGTACCGCCTCCAACAACATCCATTGCCTGTTTCACCCGCGCTGTGTACCGCCCGCAGAGTCGAAGCGGCCGTCGAAATGCTCGCGCGCGATGTTCTCGCCGGGCCCCACGCGGCCGCCGTTCCGCATCCCGGAGTTCCGATGGTCGTACATCCACCAACGGCTGCTCTCTGACGTACTGTTTTCCCTCGAGACTGATATTCAGGTATGTGTTAAGACAATTTGTTAGACAGCATACAAAACACTTGCTGTTTTTCAAACATATGTTACATTTAGTTTGACGCCAGATTGTGAGCCTGCTAATGATGACACACAATACCCGATTTACAAAATAAAATAAAAATATGAATTAATAAAATGATGATGATGATGACGATGACAAGAATAAAACTCGTAAGTTTAGTTTAGACATGTTTAGCATACAAATCTGTTTTGTCATTCTTTCATAATTATCACATTATTATTAATAATGCAGGCTGACGCCAAATGCTGAGATAGTTACCGTTTTATAAATTTAATCCTGATTAATAAAATCATCAATTACCGTGAATTACTTCTTTTGTCACGATGCCAGAGTATTCGAACCATGAGTACTACGAAATGATGCGTGTTTACTTGATTAGTGGGGAAAGTCGTTAAGCAGCGCAGAGGATGTGCGAAGAGGTGTGACGTGTGGTATGACGCGAAGAAGTGTACCCCGCTTGCGAGCCAGTTTAATCAGTTCCCCAGTTTAATCAGTAATAAAAAACAAACTTATGACATTTTGACGGTCCTAAGCCCGAAAGAGTATGAAGGGAAAATTGGTTTCAACAATGGAAGCCAGAAGTCAGCTCTGCGCTAGGGTGGGAAGCCGATGCCAGCGAAGAAGCGGAGAGCAATGACCCCGGGCGCGCGGGATCTGTCAGTTATCAGTAGTCAATAGTAACCATGAGTTGATACGTTTGTATGGAAACATTCATTGTTTTCTACGTCCAATGTTTGCAAGTCAAAAATATTAAAATAAAACACACGTGTACAGTTTTCGATTGCAAACAAAATGTAAGCCTTTGTGCACTGATAAAAAAAAAACCTGTATACAGACATTTCATAAAATGTATAAAAAATCATTTGCTTTTATAGAAAAGAATTACATGAAACACATTATAGTATAATGTTGTGTTTCATGTAATTGCCCTACGTTCCAGGTGTGGCGCAGTCACTCCACCAAGTCGGTGATCGACTTCGTGAACAGCAGCGAGAACGCGATCTTCGTGGTGAACACGGTGCACCTCATCAGCCAGCTCGCAGACAACCTCATCATCGCCTGCGGGGGGCTGCTGCCGCTACTGGCCTCCGCCACATCGCCCAACGTAAGCTGCAAAAGAAAATAGTTTTTACGGCTATGCGATTAGAATTGGTTTTTGACTAATGCTAATGACGTTTTACCTCATTATTACGGGCGGCGGGCTGCTGCTGAGGCCAGCTCTGCCACATCGCCCAATGTAAGCTGCAAAATAAAACAGTCCTTACTGCCATGCGATTGGAATATGATTTTGAATGACGCTATCGTCGTTTTACCTCATTATGGCATGCGGTGGCTGCTGTAGCTGCTGGCAAAACAAAACTTACAGTCGAGACATTATATTATGTTTTTGACTAGCGCTAGCCCTTTTGATCTATGCGTCGTTGTCCGGTCGTGTTTTGAATGGGCTGCTAAGTTGCTGGTAATCCGGCGAAGAGTTCTTAGCATTTTAATTACATTTCAAAGTCATATTTTTTTGATAATCCCTAACAAATAAACAAAGAATGAGCTTATTAATTTTAAATGACGTTTAAATGACAGAAACAAAACACGGATTAACTATTCGGAGCTTAGTCTCTGTTTATTTGTAAGGTAGTAATTGTTTAATGGACTACGTCCAGTAACTGTAAATGTCCAGTTTTTTGACCCTTGCATCATTTTTTCCCCCCCAACCCCAAAGGTAGTGGCTTTCATACGAAGCTCCAAAGTCCACGGTGCTTTGGGTCCATTTCATCTATACTAATATTATAAAGAGGAAAGCTTTGTATGTATGTATGTATTACGTATGTATGTATGTTTGCAACGAATAAACTAAAAACTACTGGACCGATTTTAAAAAATCTTTCACCATTAGAATGCTACATTAGCGCTGAGTAACATAGGCTATATTTATAAAAAAAGAAAGTACACCCGTGCGAAGCCGAAGCGGGCCGGCTGCTAGTTTTATATAAAGCAGATTTTGCGAGATCTCCGAATGATGACCTCAAAACTTGTACTACCAAGGTCGTGTTTTTGTCGTATAGAACGAGCTGGACGTGATCGAGCCGACGCAGGGCATGCCCGTGGAGGTGGCGGTGGCGTTCCTGCAGCGGCTGGTGGGGATGGCGGACGTGCTCATCTTCGCGAGCGCGCTCAACTTCGCCGAGCTCGAGGCCGAGAAGAACATGTCCAGCGGCGGCATACTGCGTCAGTGCCTGAGGCTGGTGAGTGGTGGCGAGTTTCACACCAGATGTATATATCGGGGGGCTTATGCCCATTTTCACCGTTGACCCCTAAGCCATGTTAGGTGACAGTTGTTGGAGCAAAACCGTCACCTAGAATGGCTTAGGGGTCACCTAAAACTTAGGGGTCACCTAAAACTTAGGGGTCAATGGTGAAATCAGGCATTATTGTCTCATTTCAACCTCTATCAAGATACCTTTCAATTTGACATTTGAAAGCTATTAAAAAAGTACCTTCTCGATGCCTTAGACTTATTGCAGCGTCGCGCTGTACGCATTATCGGCAATGCAGAGGTCACTAATACTCTCGAACCCCTGCAATTGCGTAGAGATATAGCGTCACTCAGCGTTTTCTATCGCTTATACCACGGCGAGTGCTCTGAAGAACTGCGTGACCTTATCCCTCCTCCCTCCCTCCATAGGAGTACACGTGCTGCTTTCCGGAGTCATCGCTTCACTGTCACACAAATCCCATCGCGCACAAAGAAATTTGGTGACTCGTTTCTTTATCGCACCTCATAAAGATGGAAAAGTCTACCAGCACACGTTTTCCCTCGTTCCTATGATATGGGGTTCTTCAAACGACGCTTGAAGAAGCACCTTGTGGGCCGGCAGAGTGAGGTTGACTGATGCCGCGTTGTTTTCACGCTGCACCAGTTGTCTTCGCGTCTGGACTCCATTTCCACTTAACATCAGGTGGTATGGAGTCATTTGCCGTGCTAGGTATAAAAATAAAAATAAATTAAGCGCAGTGGGGAGCTCACTGGCGCGATGGTTAACGCGCCCGGTCTGCGAGTGCTGAGGTTAAGCAACTTTTGCAAAGGCTGGTCATCTTTTGGGTGACCAAAAATGTATCATCTCGAGCTCCTCCGTGCTTCAGAAGGCATGTTAAGCCATTGGTCCCGGCTGGGCCCGCGTGGTGGTTTATGGCCCTTTCTTCCTATCCTTCCATAGGGAAGGCTCGTGCGTCGTGCCCCAGCAGTGGGGACATAAAATGAGCTGATGATGATAATATAAAATGACAAGCGTTGGAAGGTATTGTGAAAGTTGAAATTAGACAATAAGCCCCCAGGATGTCTAGTACGAACAACTACCGTATTGAGCGTGAAATAATAAGATATTGTATGGAAATTGGTACAGCGCCACAACGTCCGTAAATGGAACTAACAATCGACAAACTTTACGCTGCGATTGCTATAGAAGTTCGTACTAGACTTGCATATATTATTGTTACGTCGTTGAAGTGATGATACCTCGGAACTGTAGAAACTTTAGCAGCAATTTAAGTTCTATAGAATAATTTCTAAAGTTTTACTATTGAATTTAAAAGCTATATATACAATAAGTAAAAAAACCTGCCCGATCTCCGAAAGGTACATAGGTATACCAATAAAAGTAAGAAATAAAATTTTCAAATTATGTTAATAATGAAAATAAAAATCCATGTTGCATTTTAAATTGCGATAATTTAAAATTAACCCCATTTTATTTGTAAGTTATGATGAGGTATTGTCACTTCCCCGATGAATGGTGTCGTTATAAATATTCTTCGCTGTCAGTGTCGATCTTTGGATCGGTGTTGTTTTAAAGATTTTGTAAACTTACAGCAACCTAAAAAACATACCTGGTAACGAAAACGCTACTTCAACATCATATTTCGAATTCACAGCAATTATTTTAAAAAGTTTGAATAATCTCTGTTTCAACTGAATGGAATATTATAAGGTTGTCCACGAAGAAATCTTTAAACTACACTTTTATGGTTTTCGTTTTAGTGTTTTATTAATGTTGACGTATGACCGTTGGTTTGAATTTGATTTAGCTCGCTCTATACGCAACTAAAGGTATAGAGAACTTGCAGTATTTCAAAATCTCTTTATTGACTTCTTGGATGCCTAGAGAGATAAGTTTCATTATTTCTTATCTATTTATAGTCAATCATAGTTTACAGGAATAGTGAACTATAGACCAACTTACTGTAGATACACATTTCTTGGTAATACTTCTTATTGTTATAGCTATAGTAAACTTCTAATTTATAGAATGCCGAACTTCGAATGTAATTAAATAAGAAATACACTGCTCCTTTATTTTTTACAAACCGTAATACTTACACGTTTTGGTGTTTTGCGAAAAAAAATTCTTAGAGATCTACTTATAAAAACAAAATAATATAAATGTTTTAATGTATAGCATCATACAGAGACAATCACTTCAATTGAGCCAACGAGCATAAAAAAAGGTTTCGATCAACTAACCCGTTCATTCAATCGGGACGAGTACCAGGATAACATAAGTCTTAAGAACCACTGTCTACAACGAGTCTATAGAAACGCAGTACCGAACGCTCTTTCAAACTGGCTCAAAAAACATTTGAAGTTCAAGCTTGCATAAAAAAGGAGCAGGTTGTTAAAAAAAGGGATGGAACGTTCGAAGTTCGGTGTTCTGGTAGTGTGTAGTTAGCGTCGCGTGTGCGTGTGCGTAGGTGTGCACGTGCGCGGTGCGCAATTGTCTCGAGTGCAAGGAGCGCCAACGCTACGCGGCCGCGCGCGCCGCCCGGCCCAGCGACGAGCCCGACCCCAAGGTAACTCACGCTCTGCCCGAACTGACATACGGTTCCAATTGGCTTACACTTGCGGTTGCGACTTACGACCCTCGGTGATACAATTGAGTCAACTTAAATATTAATGTAAAACAGATTTTCTTGGAAAGAGTGTTTGTCTTAAATGAGTGATGCAGTTTTGTGTTAGATTTCCAAAAAAATCAAAAATTATGCTTAGAAATTTATATTTATCATTTTTTTACGTAATTTTGATAGCTTTCTACTGATTAAATTGGATACTTAAACATTAACGTAGTTCTTACTTATACGCGCTAATAATATAATCTATAAGTGGAATGGGGCGTGTTATATTGACGCCCCATCTGCCCTTTGAATGTTTTTTCTTGTTATAGGGTCGAAGTCGTAACTCAAGGATCCCTCCCTCTCTTTCACACGAGTCTCGAGTAACCATAAGGCACTTCTGCGTCATGCGGTCCTTTTCACACCGTCTCACGATACCGTTTGCTAACTCGCACGCGTTCATAATCTCCTGGTACACTGATTCACGCTAATTGAATTTTTCTCACAGTAAAACACTAATCTAAAGATTTATTGACATTTCTGTCACTTTTTCACTGCTATTTTTTGAGGCGACTGCTTTTAACGGCACATTTCTTAGAATTTAAGCATAACTTCTGGCATTTATGCGAGCCTGGTAGATAAATTGTAACTGAGATATCTAAAATTATAACAATAACGACACCCTGCAATGCTCACCTATTGAAATAATCACAGCACACGCAATTTGTTTTCTTCTTCTTGTATGCATGTGTCTATGTAACTTTGATAATTCTATCTACTTACAAAATTGTCACAAGACGCAACTCTGAATTCGATGTATTATAATCAACTTTCGATGTGCCTGAAAAATATTTATTTGTGCCTTGCCTCTAGTTCACTTTGTTTATTTATCGTTTCAATGTAGGTAATCCTATTATCTATAACTCTATAGAATTATTATATTTTTATGAAAACTTTACTTTAGATAAGATTGGCTTTATTTATATTTAATGTAGTTGTGTTTTCCTAGTACATATGGCCTAAAATACTATTTTAATTTTAGAAATTTTACATTACTGAGCATATCAGAATCTATAGAAATCAAACGACTCAACCATTTTAACGATACATTTTTTGTGCCATACGATTCTGGTAAGCCTACCTGATGTAACGTGCTTATCTATCTCTTTCTAAACCATTTTGCAGTTTTGTTATGACTGTTATATACCCTTTTTTTTGGTACGGCCACGGTTGAAGACGAAGATGTTATAACTAACATCCTTACATTTATGATGTTCTGGTACTTTGTGGTCTGATTTTTGATTCGATCGGACCGATTAAATGGATAGAATGGTTTTTCATGGTATTTTTTTGTTTTGATAAAAGAGCGTGGTGGCGAGTCTCGCGGACGCGTCGAGCCCCGTCAAGGACCCTGAGAGGTTGCTCCAAGATATGGACGTGAACCGGCTGCGAGCCGTTATATACAGAGACGTGGTGAGTATTCAAAAGTTATGAGTATTAAAACTTTTTATGAACTCCACTTCAGATCGGCCGAAATATTGCTCTTTGACTGGTAGCATAAGCATTTTCGAAAGAATAAAACCAAATCGTAGAATCGCCTATATACATTATACAGTCTCATCGACATCGATGGTAAATAAAAAAAAAAAAAAATATCCACGCTTGTAAAACGTGTTGGTGATCACACAAACTCAGGTTCAGCATCGAAGAATCAGAAATAAGCTTAGCCTAATCAGGATTGCGATTCTTAGAGCGGTTCTCGCTTTTATTCATGTTGACCTAAATAAATAAAAAAAGTCACTAGTAACCAATTTTTGACGTCGAAAATTCTCGGAACGTTATGTGTCTTATGATATAAGCAAAAAATATTATGTTTTATAGTCTCTTTCTTGTCATTTTAACTTCGAGATCACCGGTGAGATTCAAAAATCACCCTCCTGGGGACACCCTGCTACACACTACTGTAATGTTGATAGTGACACCCCCCACCAACCTCACGGTTATAAAGTGTCAGACATCCTTATGCAAGCACAAGGGACCATCTACGTCAGGTCATAACGCCAGATCAGAACACGCCGGTTACGCATCCTTCATCCGATACTTTTAAGACTAGTGTTTCGAGCTAGTTGCCCCGTGAACCCTCCTGGGGACGAACCCTGGCTTTGTCACGCTTTGCCATTGGCGCGGCCATGTTGTTTTAGATAACTTTTGAAATGTGTGACCCCACCGCCCGCCCCTGCCAGGAGGAGACGAAGCAGGCGCAGTTCCTCTCGCTGGCCATCGTGTACTTCATCTCGGTGCTGATGGTGTCCAAGTACCGCGACATCCTGGAGCCGCCTGCGCACGCGCCGGCCGACGCCGCCCGCCGCCCGCCGCACGCGCACGACCACCACGGTACGGGGGGCACCGGGCTAAAGGGGGTGAAGGGGGGTTTGCCCTTATACCCAAGTTTTAGGTTACACTTAGGTCTAGTTAGGAGACAGTTGGCAGAGTAAAACGGTCAACCTGTTTGGAGAAAAGATAAAACCTGAGTTTTTTGCCAGCTCTTCGGAGGCTCTCCCTAAATTTGAATTTAGTTAATTTTTTTTTTGAAGTTTTTGTTATTACTTGGGTTTTTTATAGTTTTGACGACAATAAGATTCCGTGAAGATCCCTTATATCTGATAAATGATTTGATATTGACCTAACTTGGCTTTGGTCGTTGGTGAAATCGGAATTAAACACACAATTTACGTTGTTAAATTGTTAGTTGTTAATTAGTCAATGGTAATAGAAAGAACGCAATGAACGAACAAATATCACGCTGCGCCTTTGGTTGTATTAGGGGTAAGGCCTCTGCTATGAACATGCGGATTGCGACGTGGCCAGCGAATTTCCAGTTAGTTACAGAAGATTTATTAGTTGGCTGCGGCCGAGTGGTCAAGGAACCCTTTGAATTTAATTCTTACCATAATCTTAAATCATAGTTTTTAAATAACAAATTTTATAATAATGTATCGTCGATTATACCTCTTCCCAATCCAGATATTCTTTGAAATAAATGAAAGAAATGAAAATCAAACAACAACTGTTAACTATACGCATATGTATGTAGAGGTTTGAAATAGCTCTGTAATGATGCTCGATGGTGTGATAGTAGGTGATGTATTTATATTTAGCATTCATTTTATTTTTGATAGTCGATAACACTTCCCGTTACTATTCACTTATTTCTGTTTATTTAGTATTCCCATTCCAAATAGAAGTTTACTATTTATTTCGAATCCTTTAAACGATTACATATTTATAACATTATCTATACTTAGATCTAAACATTAATTTATGTAACGCATCTTATATGTAGTGATATCAAAATTATATGAAATAATTTGACGATTTTTTATCTGTGTCTGATTTTGTTTCCATACAAATACGAGTAGAGCTATGGGGTTTGTTTATCAGCATTCATTTATCTGTAAATATATTTTTATGCTTCTTTTTATATGCTTTAACGCACTTGATATAAGACATATTTTTCCACTTCAATTTTTGGGTATTTATGTAAGTACTATGTAATTATTATGATATATTTTTTGTTGATTAATGAATCATTGTCATCTATGATAATGGTACAGTCGCGGTCAAGTGTTAGTTCCAAAATTTGTTTTAATTTGAAACTATTTCATGCTACAGGAATGTCAAATATATTTTAGGTCTCCTCTCATTAAGGGAAGGCAAAGGGATCTAGATCTAGTAGATGTACTTTCTTATGAATGTTTGATGTTTCTGTTACATGCCAATATCAAAGATATTGTAGTTTTCGTGGCATACTAAAAAGTATACCATGTCAAAGACCTCTTAAAATAGTTAAGCATGCAAAATCAGTGGAAAGCTCTGATAACCATTGTGTCATACATAATATTTGACGGCGGCGGTACACCGAAGGTTACTGATATACTGTATATCTGAAGTGTGTCGTTTCTCCTTTTTCACGCCGCTTGATATACGTCACGATTTGGGACACTGGTAAAATCGTCAACATTATACTACACTGCGGCACGCATCGTTCATATTCAACGCTTCGATTGTTTGATCGTTCTCATAAAACTAACGAACAAACGATCGAATTTAATTAATCCTATCAATTTACGTCAAACACATTTGTACATTATTCCTTTGTCTTTTATATGTTGCATCCTTTCAAATCTGTATGTTTCTATTCCTTTTTGACATCCTATAATTGTTCAATATTACCTTTTGATGTTTGCATTTTAAATGTCTCATTTCAACATTCCATTTTACTCCTATTGATCTATACTTCCCTAATACCTGTTTTCGAATTTGATATTTGGCGTTCCCAAATTTTTCGAACCCAAACTTTTAATCCTTACTACTGCTCTGGTATTCGTATCCCGATACCGTCCTATCCCCGGCGCACACCTCCTACCCACTCCTGGTACCCGGGTGCAGGCAGCCGGCCGCTGTTCCCGCAGTGGTCGCACCACGTGTACCCGCAGTTCCTGCCCGGTGGGCACCCCGCGCACCGCCACCCACACACACACTGCAAGCTCGACTGCAGCCAACACAATAACACGCACGCGCACACACGCCTCGCTAACTACCACCGCGCTCACGCAGGTAACGCGACCACCTGTCATATGCTGATATCCTGGTACTTGTGATTTGTTTCATGCCTTCCAACTATAAATAATTCGGTATCTGTCTGTCTCTTTTTGTGACATCGAAAAGAAACTTAAATTAGGTTTAGAGCTTTACTAAACTAGAGACTAGTATAGTTTATCAGAAGAAAAATGAATCTTGCATTTATATGTTTTCTCTTCTTCTTTCTTTCTAACAGACCTTATTAAATAATAAAATATTAGATAGATAAAAGGATTTAAAACTCAAATTACTAATATCGAATATCAAATTAAAATACTTACAGTGGAGAACTTTTATTTAAATTATAATAAGAAAATAATCTATACAAATCACTAAAGCAAAAATTGCTAATCGCGATTTATTTTAGTTAGCTTTTTGTTGTTAGTATGTAGGAGTACACTAAGTAATAAATAGAGATACTGTCACTGGCAAGGTGCTAACACATTGTTTGGGATATCAGCTTTATAAGATTCAAACACCGTTTATTGCAAGGCGTTGCGTTTTATTTTCTATAAACAGTCATAACGTCTTGCAGATAACGGCTAACGACATTCGCATTTCTGAAGTTGACATTCAACAAGTTGCAATAAACAATAAAATGAACCCAAGAAAATTACGCCACCATTCGACAGCTTTACTTGCCCACACGCTTTAGAATTGAATTGAAATCTTGTGTTCATTTTGCTGCTGATGTGATGCGAATGTGTGTACAATATGTGGTCGATGTTTCATGCGCACTGTTTTGTCTTGCTTATAGTATTTGAAAACATTTTGATACAAAAGTATGTAAAAACATTTCATATTTAATTATGGTTGTGCTATATACTTAATAAATGGCTAAACGTAGAAAAGCTATATGTAAACATACTTAACGTTATGCTAGTTGGTTTTTATGGTTTAAAGATGAGATGCAGTCTGCATCGTCGGTATTTTGTATACAAAAAGACAAAACAGTGTTAAACAAATTGCACAGCTATCGCACCGCTTGGTTTGGTTTAAACTTTTTGATAAGTTGCAAAATCATCATTAGAAAGAACATCATAATTTAACAGTGCATGGATAAGAAATTTATTTAACTGATTGGAGAAAGTTAAAGAAATGCATAGTTACATAACCCTTTTGATTTCTCTGAAATTCTGTGCGCTTTTTGCAATGATTGAAAGCGATTCATACAGTTGGTTTTTCTCGTCGTTAATTATAGAAAAGATTTCTTGAAAGTTGTTGAACTGAAGTCCGTTGTGAAGTTGCACAGAATTTCTGATTGGTTAGTGAACCCTAGAATAGTACTTTCCGTAATACCTCTAACTACCCGCTTTGTTAAGGCAAGCTTTCTCAATGTTGTCGAAACGCCACACTTCCTTTGCTAGTGAAATAATGGGGTTCATTTCATGTTTCTGGTCCAGAGCACAACGGCGATGACGTCGAGTACGCCATGATCGTCGTTGATGAGAATAATTCCACAATTAACGATTTGGATTCGCCCTCCATGAAGGTATGTAAACAAATTGTTATATTCATTTGGTGTTCTTGTCAGAAAATATGAATTTGGAATTTGTAGGTTAAAACAGGCATGTCCCTTTTAGATTCCTTTCGTGTTAGTTTTATCGATATAGTCTTTAGAATAGTTTTAATATTTCTAATGTTATTAACAAGGCTGTATATAGAACGACTTGACAGTAGAAAACAGTAGGTAAATAATAAATAGATAACGTATTTCTATAATTTTATTTAGGATAAAAATAGCATCAAATATGCATTAATCATCATGTTAGTAAATGTTGTAGTAGGTACAATAGAAATCGTTAGAGTAAAAAGCAAGTAAATGTGTGTTTTTATTTAAGCATGGACTAATAATATTTAAAGGAAGGAACATTTTAGTCTTTATTTAATTCCTATTAAAAAAAACACCATAATTAATTTAATTTAAATAGATCGTTTCTATCTACAGCTTTTTTGTTTGTGAATTTTCTTATTGGTAATTAGAATGTTTAAACTTTATGAACGAAAATTCTCGGCATGTAAAGTTTAAAAAAATAGGTAATGTGTTTCCGAATATCTTCTTTGACATCCAGTAGTATTTAGTCTCGAATCAGTAGTAGAGCGCATGCCATTAAACCCCAAACCCAAAATTGAAATCACCATTTGGGATCCCATCAGTTTGTGTTGAGCGGTTTGTTTTGCTGCGTTACTTTTGTATTCGATGTCGCATTTGACGTTTTCGATGTCGTTACGACGATAAGTGACGTGATGTAAGCTTCTTACTATTGGTTTTTGTTTGCCGTTGCGATAAAATTATGAAGGAGGGTGAGAAAGAAGATGGTGTTGCCAAAATTGAGACGACCACTGACGAACTGAAGCCGAACCTTGGCGACAAAGCTAAAGAAGAGAAATCGCCCGCTAAAGACGACAAACCAGTCGCCCCCGCCACCCCCGCCACCCCCGCCACCCCCGAGCCCTCCGCGACCGACAACGAGGGGCCCCTGCACAAGTCGAGTCTGCGCATCAAAAAGAAGCCTAAGGTCAGTTGGTTGGGAGTCGGCTGTCTCTTTCTATTAGCGTTTGTCTCCTTCTTAACTGTCCGGTTGTTGAATGTGAGAATCGTTCTTGGTCTTAAGTGAGGTGTCGTAAGTATTTTTTGTCCAGTTTTAGGCTTAAATGTTGAGTGGGGAGTACTTATAAATGCGCAGGTAATAAACCATTATTTTACTACCATGTCATGGAACCCACCGCCAGAAAATACAACATTTAATGTCACATACGCTTGATAATGAGCCTTTTCAATATTAATTATGGTTCGGCAACTGCAGACTTACTAACCGACCACATACATTTTAATTAAAAGGTGAAAAAAAAACGTTTCGAAGTATTTATAAATAACTGGATAAAGGACTTTGCATCGCAAGACAAGTCTGAATTTGTCTGATGTTGCATATAATCTTGTTCCATCACATTGTCGCGATCGTCCTCATTTGTACGTCACTAAGGGATCTCACTTAAGATTATGAGCTGGATTACATAGATCTTCCTCTTTGGGTTTTCCTTGAACTAAACATGTGTTTTCCTGTTGAAAGCAACCGGCAGCAAGGTCCAAGACCTTATCCGGGGTCACGGTGTCTGTGGTCGATTTGGTTTGTAAACAAGTAATTAATGACAGATTACTTTTAGTGTTAATAATATTGGTCTTGTCAGAGAGTGGTGTTGTATGTTGAATATTTAAAGGTTATTGAAAGAGAAAATATTTGTTAGCCATTTAAATAAATCCCTATTTTTATAGACTTTACCAAACAGTTCTTTCTCTACAAAAACTAAGAATGAGACGAAAGATTTTCCTTAGTCAAACAAAAAGAGAAATATATATATATAATATAGACCTGAAAAGACGTTCAATTGGCTTTAATATACTTTAACTTTAACTTTTTACTCATTTCGTGCCCCAGCAGTGGGGACATGGTGAGCTGGTGATGGTGATGATGATGATGATGATGATACTTTTACAAAAATTTTGGTTAAAGAATGTGAATGAATGAATTTTGGTGAAATAATATAATCTAATTTATGTCAATATTGGGCTGTACGTAAGTACATATTATACACTCATTATTACATAATATACAATTTGCAAGCTAGTATTCATGAATACGCATTTAAATGTAACTTAAACAATAAAAATAATGAAACAAATACTATTACATTAACATAAAAATACGATAAATATATGTAACAGAGTGTGCAGGTATATTTTCCTAAAGTTATACAAATATTACCTTGTTTGATTCCTTTATATTCCACGTGACTACCAAACCTCTGACAGACCAATTCACACACAATTGTACGTACACATCTAAGAAACACACAGCTTGTCGCAGTATACCAACATGGCGTGTTATTATTACTGACGTACAAGCCTAGTTATCTAGGCTGTGGCTACGCTCACAAGATGTACATAACAAGAGAGATTTTAGCACTGGAGCACCGAACTTACACAATCACTAACGCTAGATCATAACCCTGAGTACTGTTATCTAAGGTATTTAATAATGTAATGATGTCTTTCTCTAAGAAAAGTAATGTAATATAATAACAAGTATTATATAAAGTATAAAATAATGCATAATTGTTTTAAAATATCTGTATATTACGTCTTATTGATCTATAATATTTACATAATTAAAATTTATTATTTTGACAACAAATTCTTGTTCACAACATAAAAACTGAAATAGTTTTAAGTTATATTACATTGACATGTTATGCATCTAACAGAGAAATGGCAAGGTTTGACTATGCATGTTGTGTGCCTTTGCTTGCTTCTTTCACCCTTCACTTGTTTGCATGGATATTTTTAAACCCACTTTTGCAGTAGGTACCCTAATATTAATTATGATTATTTTCTTGGAATCAATAGTTAAAGGTAAGGAGAAAATGACAGAAAATACAATAAGTATATTAAAATGTTGAAAGAAAATGTTTTATTTGATGTCAGTTAAAAAGTGTCAAAATTAATTAGTTAAATTGATAAGCTTTTTGATGTTAATATTTAGCTAATATTTAATAGAAAGCTTTTGATTGATCTGGCACCATAGAGCGTGGACTCAATCGAGGACGCCGGCTCTTTCCACCTCAACTCCACGGAGACCACAAACAACGACCCAGAGACATCAAGTGAAATCGCTATGGACGACAACAAACATCCTGTAAGCTTTACATAACACTTTTAACACCTTAAACGCCATTTATGTCCGACAAACAATTGAATTTCTATTGTGTCTGGGACCAGCAGCGTTCAACCTGTTAATTTACATTTTTTTTATTATTGTTACAATGTCGTTACAGGTAACACGATGTAAGTCTAATTGCAGAACCTGACTTACTGGCTGAAATTTTAATTTAAAATAAATGCCTCTGTGGTTGTTAACAACTGGTCTTTAACCCAGAGGTCCCGGGTTCGATTCCCACCAGATAGTACGTTTTTTAGTAAGTACTCTGTTTTGTTGGTAGTAAGGTGGGTTATTTTAAATCCACCTGGCTAACTACTATCTTTATTCAAAATGTCGCCATAACAACAATTGTAGTATTAATATTGTGTTCCGTCCGACAGTAAGATAGTTCTTCACTTATGAGGATTCCACGTAAATGGCGCTTTAAACTTTGGCCTTATTGTCACTCGAGCTGTATACCTTCATCTCACTTCCTAGCGGGTCCGTGGCTTACGCCCCCAGTGGTGGACGCATCCCTGGTCGACGCTCCCAGTCAGTTTAATTTACTTTGAAGAAATTTTTAATCAAATGTACTGGCAGGCATAAAAGGCATAAGATTATAATAATATTATATCATAACAATTCTTATAGGCGCTTCTCCGTTGCTGCGTAAAAAGTAAAAAAAAACTTTTTTCATTACTTTTGTTATATTTTCTATACATTTTTGATTTGTATTGCAGGTGAGTAATGATGAATCTTGGACGGATGTAAACTTAAACGAGGACGGCGAGAGAGGCCCCGCCACCATCACCGGCAGGAATCGGGACCACGAAGGCAACATTCACGAAGGTTCGTTCGTATTAACTTTATCCTGATTCTTTATGTGTTATTATGACATTGTTATGAGTTTTATTGCAAATTTATTTTAGAAATTTGACAAAAAATTAAATTAAAGAAACCTGAACAATACCAGCTGGCCCCAATTGAGGACCGTTGCCACTCTAATTAATTATTTTTCCTGGCATTTAAAATTATTTTTAATATTTACAATTTCAACATCTATTCAAAATAATTCAATCAATTTCATCTTATATTTCCAGATATTGAGAAACAGATCCACATGAGAAATTCCGAGTCGCATCACCATCTACAACAGAGACATCAGAACAGGAACCTACAAGCCGCTCAGAGGCATTTGCATCCGGTAAATATAATAAAATGTGTACCTTATAATATAAAAGTGTTACTTCATTGCCTTACACAAAATAGTAAATACCCACTTTTGTCCTATATTACTGTAGTTATCACTCACCGATGATTTAAAGTTAGTTTAAGTGTTACGGATTTATTCGGTGCATAGCCCGGGTTTTTGATCACCAACCCGCATTTGGCAAGCGCGGTGATTAAGCCAATATCCATCTATAATTGACCACCAAGAACAATTAAAAATGGACGCGCTGGCTACCTGTCATAGTCAAGGTGATTTTAAAAAATTTTGGAAATCGACCAATAGGTTAAACTCGCGACCTGGCCTGCCTACTGTCATAGAGGGTGTTAGTGAACCCAAGGAGATAGCTAATTTATTTAAAGAGCATTTCACTATTAAGTCTCTGTTGGGACCAGGGAGGGGAGTGACCGATGCTGGGACTAATTGTGAACAAATAAATAAGCTATTTACAGCCAAGGATGTTGCCAAAATAATTAAATCAATGACTAGGGGCAAATCACCTGGTCAAGATAGCCTCAGCATCGAGCACCTTCAGAACGCTGGGCCCCACCTTTCTAGGGTACTTGCAATGCTCTTCAACATATTTTTGGTACATTCATACCTGCCACAAGACTTAATTAAGACCATTGTAGTTCCTATTACTAAATGTAAAACAGGTGACGCATCAAGCAGGTCCAACTACAGACCCATCTCGTTGGCAACAATTATCGCTAAAGTGCTTGACGGTGTGCTAAATTCTCAGCTTGATTGTCACTTAAAGATTCATGAGCTCCAGTTTGGTTTTTTTTAGCCACAGCTGTCAACAGAAAGTGCAATCCTGAGCCTGAAGCGCACTGTCAGGTACTATACAGATAGAAACACACCTGTTTATGCTTGTTTCTTGGACCTTTCCAAAGCGTTCGACCTGGTTGTGTACGAGATCCTATGGGATAAACTGAAACGGATTGGCTTGCCTTCTGAAACCATATCGCTATTTCGTTTTTGGTATGAGAATCAGCTGAACAGTGTCAGATGGGCGGACGAGTACTCGGACCCCTATAGGCTAGAATGCGGTGTGAGGCAGGGGGGTTGAGCTCCCCCAAGCTTTTCAACCTCTTATGTGAACGCGCTGATTGAGGGGCTCAGCAGCATGAAGATTGGGTGTCATATCAATAACGTATGCGTCAACAATATTAGCTACGCGGATGATATGGTCCTGCTGGCCCCCTCAGTCAATGCCATTAGAAAAATGTTAGGTCTCTGTGAAGCATATGCGATCGCCCATGGGTTAGTGTACAATTGCAGAAAGAGCGAGTACATGGTTTTCAGGTCCGGCAACAAACTTTCTGATTTTGTACCCCCCATCAGACTATATGGATCCCCCCTTAATCGAGTCAGGCAGTTTAAGTACCTAGGTCACATAGTTACAGAGAACCTAAAAGACGACATTGATATGGAGAGAGAGCGCAGGGCGCTGTCGGTTAGGGCCAACATGTTGGCTCGCAGATTTGCTCGATGCTCAGCACCTGTAAAGGTCACGCTTTTCAAAGCCTACTGTACCTCTTTTTACTCGAGCAGTTTGTGGGTTAACTACACCCAAAAATCGTACAACACCCTGCGCGTACAATACAATAATGCTTTCAGGGTATTGTTGGGGCTGCCGCGATACTGCAGCGCTTCCAGCATGTTTGCGTATACAGAGGTCGACAGTTTCTCGACCATCATTCGTAAAAAAGCAGGCTCACTTTTGAAGCGAGTTCGCGGCAGCAGTAACAACGTCCTGCTAGCAATCGCCGATAGTGGGGACTGTCCATTTATCGAGCACATGTGCCAAATCACGCGCTCAAAATTAAAAATTATTTATTAAGTACTAACATAGGTGATAAGTCTCTTTGTTACTAACATTTAATGGACTTTATGTTGTCTGAAAAATAAACATTTTTAATTTTTTATTTAATTTAATTGTAGTAATTACTTGATTTCAATAATGAGCCTCTGCCCGACATAGGCAGTGGGACAGTTATTAGCTAGGCTATTAGCTAACTTACTGACTTTAAAATCAATTAATTCCACACTGGAGTATCCCCTCCCCCCGGGGGGTGGATAGCTCATGAGAGTTTTCCCATCGTCAATAAAAAAAAGGTTAGGTTAGGTTAGGACTACTTTGTTAAAGAAAAATGTAACATGAATGGCACCAGTAACTTTTAATTAAATACCTTACATCGTTATTATTCAGTACAAAATTTCTTAGCTGATAACTTAGTTTAATAAATTCAGTTTGTAAGCTAAAATTTCTACGCTAAAAGGCAAAGTGTCAGTTGAGGAGCTCGATGGCGCAGTGGATAATGAGCCCGGTCTGCGAGTGCTGAGGTTAAGAAACTTGTCATCGGATGGGTGACCAAAAATGTATCATCTCGAGCTCCTTCGTGCTTCGGAAGGCACGTAAAGCCGTTGGTCCCGGCTGCATTAGCAGTCGTTAACAATCACCAATTCGCACTGGGCCCGCGTGGTGGTGTATGGCCCGTTCTCCGTATCTGTACATAGGGAAGGCTCGTGCCCCAGCAGTGGGGACATAAAATGAGCTGATAATGATGATGTACAGTCACGAGCATTAACCGGTATACACTTTTGGTTAGTTTTGACTCTTATTCCATTGTATTCAGAGTTCCAGTGTTTACATGTTAATGCTATGGGCCTATTACATTTTGACCGTGATTTTTGCATAAAATGACCAATTTCGGCGTTTTTGTTCCGAGAAACTGAAACCCTTGGACAATTTTGACTTATTGTATGGTGGAGAATAGTTATTAGTATAATTCGTAGCGGCCTCTCTTTCTGCAATTTTCCATTATATAAAGCCAAAATTCTGAAGCTAGTTTTCAATTAAATACGCTGACGTCAATTTTCAACCGTATGGATTGAACTACTGTACCAAAGCAAACGAAATGAAAAATATATATTAATATCTCTTAAATAGTGGTTAAGTTCGTAGCGGCTCAGAATTTCGAAATATGAATGGAATTTAAAAAAAAATCTCATTCAAAGCCATAAAACGTTCAGAATTAGCTAATAAATAAAATATCTCCTTACTCCATAATATTATTAAGTTAAATTTACACCAGAATTAACATTAGTTTATAAGATTTCAAATTATATACTTTTTTAAACGATAAAAAATTATTAAACATCAAATAAATGTCCTCAAATGTCATCAAATAAACAATTACAACTGCACAAAATGCCACTTTTGCGATGCGTCGGCCGCTCGTAGTACTGAGAAAGCGCGAGCGCGCGCATTTTGTGATAGGCCTCTTCACAACTGATTAGTGGTACCTGCCTTCATTGCAAATAAATATGTAAATCTATCCTCCGTACTTCGGAAGGCACGTAAAACCGTTGGTCCCGGCTGCATTAGCAGTCGTTAACAACCACCAATCCGCACTGGGTCGGCGTGGTGGTTCTCCCTATCCATCCATAGGGAAGGCTCGTGCCCCAGCAGTGGGGACATAAATTAGCTGATGATGATGATGATTATATTCTAAATCCAGGATAACGAAACGCTAGCCGGCCTGAGCGCAATGAACGCGTCCATGGCGGTGGACGGCATCTCCCGCGAGGCGTCGCTCACGCACAAGCTGGAGACGGCGCTCGGGCCGGTGTGCCCGCTGCTGCGCGAGATCATGCTGGACTTCGCGCCATTCCTCTCCAAGACGCTGGTGGGCAGCCACGGCCAGGAGCTGCTCATGGAGGGTAAAGGTATTACGGTTTTAAGCATGGTAGAATTGTTGTTGGGGCTTTCTTCTTTATTTATTTCAGCTTCATTTCCTTCGTCGTCATTAGCTATTATCAGTCCATTGCTGGAGATGGACCTCTCCAAGTGAATGAGCTTCTTCTAGCTGATGAGTACGATGCGGGGCTACTTACATCTAGCTCCTGCCCACCTTGTGACGATTTCATTTCTTTATAGATAATCTTAATTTTTTTGGGTATTTAATAATCAGTAATATAAAGTAGATTGGCAATTAGATGTTGGGAAACGTCTAGTTATTAAGTTAAGGTAATGTATAGTCTATAAAAGATATGCTTTATGGTAAGCATGCCTCTGTGCTTCTGTAGCTAAGATCATAAATTTCAGACCCAAATGGTTCTTGTTGTTGTTACGTTAAGCACAAAAGCATAAAAAATACTCAAAATATGCGCCGTTTACTTTACAGGTCTCCAAACGTTCAAATCGAGCACATCTGTGGTAGAATTGGTGATGCTGCTCTGCTCTCAGGAGTGGCAGAACTCCCTGCAGAAGCACGCGGGGCTCGCGTTCATAGAACTCATCAACGAGGGCCGGCTGCTGTCGCACGCCATGCGCGACCACATCGTGCGGGTGGCCAATGAGGCAGAGTTTATACTGAACAGGATGCGGGCTGATGACGTGCTCAAACATGCTGACTTTGAGGTTAGTTTTGGATTTATTTAGGTGGTAAGACAGAAAAGCACGCTGCTTTTGTAGACTGATTTGGGAGTTATTATGTTTGGTTGGATACGTGTGACAGCATCGTGCGCGTGGAGAATGAAGCTGAGTTTATATTAAAATAGGATGCGGGCAGGTGACGTGCTCAAACATACTAACTTAACTACTTTTAGACTGATTTGGGACTTAAAGTAAATATATATATTAATAGCGTAAGCAGATTTTTATCCCAGTGATTATGGGACGATAGCTGCACATAAAAAATCGGTTATGGTTTCATTTTGAAGAGCTCCAGCCGTAGATATGCAGAAAAATAAAGAAAGCTGTCATAGGTTTCAAAACTCCTAAGAAATCTGATGAATAAACGCGAAGTTTTGCGGGCGACCCACTAGTTTTGCTTTACTCTTTAATTGGTTTTTAGTCTTTAATGTAATAAAATATAGTGGGGATTTCCGAGTTCATACTTAATAGAATGCGAGCCGACAATTGCTCAACACGCTTTAAAGGTTAGGTTTTGGACGTATTTGAGATTTTAAATTGAATAGACCGACATAATACCGATACATAGGTTATGTCATCAATGTAGATACATTAGTATTAAAAAAATGTGTCCGTTTATTCGGACGCGTATAACTCTTGATAAACTCAATAGATATTAATTTTGTTTTTATTGTAACATACACTGACAAGTTTTACCATGATTACGCTGCCTGCTTTTGCGTCAAGAAGCGCCTTTGAAGAAGGCTAACAGCTGTCTTTCGTTTGAAATGAATATAACCAAAATCTTGAATGCCACTGCAACGCCTTTACGCTGGGAAAGCTAGTTATAAAAAAACATTGTTTGTATACCGTTACAGTGTTTATGCGCCACGACGAGCAGCGAGCGCCTAGAGGAGGAGCGAACTTGCGAACGCTTGATACTGGCCGCCCGCCGCCGCGACGCCGCTGCCGCCGCACGTTTGCTCGACAAGCTGCGGCACGCCGCCGCGCCGCCGCCCGGGTACGTACGCGTACAGTCCACTAACAATAACAATAAATTATAATAAAAAAAATCTAGCTCGAAGGATCAAATATTTTAATGTTAAGAAAAAAAAACAAATTGTCTCAGCGGAAAACCTAAATCTTCATTGGGATGTAGAAGTTATGTACATAACGGTGAGCGTGCGAACCGCGTAAGAGCTGTTTGTAAAAACCGTGTATCTGCTTTTGCACAATTACTAAAATAGTGAATATCTCGGTCATTCAAATGTCTTTGTGCAACAAAAACAACAAAGTATATGCCACCTAAAGTAAAACAACCTATCGGGTCAATTGGGATAAGTGTAAGAAGTGTTGGCCGACCTAATGAGACTTAGTCGTGGAACATCCGGGAGTGGACCTTTATTTTCTCGATCGCACAGTTGTTCCGTCTGACATTGGACAAGAATGAATTTAAGGATAAGAATGACGCACAAACGGCGCGCCGCATCTAGGTTTTCTTTAAGATGCGGTCGAGGTGTTGCCGCGCCGCAACGCCGCGTCGCTGCTATTTCGTTATTACGTATCGGACTTAGGTGCGTTTAGAAAAAAGCCCAGTCGTCCGCGTCTCAACGGAGTTGCGACGCTGCCGCAACTTCGCAGTGCGCGCGCTCCCTATGATGCTGACGACCAACCTTCAGGATTAAAGAGACAAGAAGAAGAAGACTTGATAAAATAAATAAATTGAATTACAATGTTCCCCGCAGCAACAGCGCGCAGTACTGGAAGCTGGACTCGTGGGAGGACGACGCGCGGCGCCGGCGCCGGCTCGTGCCCGACGCGCGCGCGCGCCCCGCCGCCGCGCCTGCGCACCGCGCCGCGCCCGCGCCGCCGCCGCCCGCCGACGCCATACTGCAGGTACCGACCGATCTGTATAGGTACATACTGTCAGCTCGAGAGGTACCTACAAGAAAATCGGCTACCGAGCGATCGCCAGTATGGTTTTCGCCGCGGTCGTTCGGCTGGTGATCTTTTAGTGTACCTCACTCACCGATGGGCGGAGGCAGTCGAGAGGAAAGGGGAGGCGCTGGCTGTTAGCTTGGACGTAGCGAAAGCCTTCGACGGGGTATGGCACAGGGCTCTTCTCTCTAAACTTCCATCATACGGGCTTCCTGAGAAATTGTGTGCGTGGGTCACCAGCTTTCTTTCTGGGCGTACCATCAAAGTCATAGTAGACGAGTCATGCTCTGACCTGATGACGCCCGTGAATGCTAGAGTCCCGCAGGGGTGTATGCTGTCGCCTACTCTGTTTCTTCTGCTTAACAATGACATGTTGCATAACAACAGCATTCATTTGACATTGCTATGCGGACGACAGTACTGGAAATACGCTTTAAACGGACATACTAATGTTTCTCTGGAAAGCTTCATCGAGAACCGGAATAAACTTGTGACTGACACTGAGACCATGTTAAGTCGTGTTTCGAATTGGGGCCGACTTAAACTAGTCCTTTTTAACCCTTCCGAAACACAAGTTTGCGTGCTTACCGCTAAAAAAAACATTTATTTAAACTTTTTAGAAAACGACTTACCAACCGTTCTTTATGAAGCAGAAATACCAATACTGAATACTGACAGAAGAAAAATGTTCCAACAAGATGGATGCCCCGCGCATTGGACCTTAACTGTACGAGAACACCTGAATAATTGTTTTCCAGAGAGCTGATTCGGCAAAGACGAGCCAATTCCTGGGCCCGCAAGATCGCTGACTTAAGGTAGATTTTTATGTATGGGGAAGGGCAAAGGAACTTGTCTACACGACGGAAATTTCTACGAAGGAGGAATTATTAGAGAGAATCCATTCTGCGTTAGAACGGATGAAACAAGAAATGATGCTGAAAATCAGCTGAAAAACGGCTGAAGTAAGAAAACGTGCTCGAGCATGTATTCGTAATGGTGGACGACATTTTGAATATGAAAATTTAAGTTAGATCACCATAAATGATTTTTTTTAATCTCCTTAAAAATCGATATGATCACTCTTAACTGGTTTAAGCACCATAATTTCAAGAAATGGTAAGATATCTGCGTAAGTGATATCTCAAAAGAAAGGGCAATAACCTAGCATGTTTTTAAATGTGTTTGAACATCTGCAGCTATTTTCTTTATTTTTTAAATTGACATTAAAAGTCGAAAATTTATTTTTCCAAATTTTTTATCACATTTGAATGGCCTGTAACTTTATTTTTTGGTAACAATGGTGCTTCAAAAATGCTTCGATACGATTAGAGACACATTACACTAATAAATTAAATTGTAAATAATAGACATAATAGAGTAACATCATGGTCATCATCAAAGTTACGAAAGTATTGAAAAACTTTTATCCGACAACTTATAGGTATTATATTTATAAAAAGTAGTTAAATGGATTAACATATATATGTGTATATATTAATTTATATTTATAATATGTAAGTTATATAATTTTACATATGTATATAGATTGAAGTAACATTACACAAAAAGAAAGTAGAAGGGAAAGCATTAAATTATTTGATCACAATACAGAAACATGCAAAATATCGCACATAAAACTATCTATATAAATATAACTCAAATATACACTATTTTCAAATCATAGAACCACTAACCTATAAGACCTACCTATGTACTTAAAGTTATTGTACAGTAAAGAGAGGGGTCTCTTTTAAAACAGGTTTTTTTCAAACTTAACAGAAGAGACCCACACATTTGTAAAAACTACTTGTAGTTAATAATAAAAATATTTTTGATTTTTTTGATTTTTTGATTTTGATAGACATTTCAACTTAAACTGAAAGTTGTTAGCAATTAATTAGCAAATTTTGGATTTTTGCCACTAAAATCGCAGGTCAACAAAAAAAACAATAATATCAGACTTAGTCTAAGACAAGTGTGGCTCAAAATGTTCTTGATGGTCCATACTACATCTCAGCCAAAAGACGTCCACTGCTGGACAAAGGCCTCCCCCAAGATGGGGGGTATTTGCCATAATCGCCACGCTTGGCAGGCGGGTTGGCGATCGCAGTAGGTTGAAGGTAACCTCAGAGAGATGCTGCTGCCCATCCTCTGGAATGGTCCCTTAGTCGCCTTTTACGACACCCACGGGTTGAGATGGGGTGGTGCAATTCTTTATCCCCGGCACCACACAGGTCCATACTAACATCCCCTTAAGGCTTTGCACCCACCTTCCAAACAGCCTGTATATAATTATTATATTTGATATATGTATTGATTCGCGTTGCGTGCGGTGCGGTGCGGTGCGCAGGCCACGGAGGAGCTGCACGCGCGCATCGGCGCGCACGGCGCGGGCCCGGGCGCGGCGCTGGCGCCGGCCGCCGCCGCCGACCTCATCGACGACGCCGAGCTGCTGCTCGACGACCGCGACCTCGACGCCGACCTCACGGGTCAGTGCAACCACCACGCTACCTTGGCAAGGCGCTGACAACCGTGAAACTGCGCTCTCTGACGATGCTGCATACAAGCAAGAGGGATGCAAATAGTACCTGATTAAAGATTCCAGTTAGGAAATTCGAAATGCGATAGTATAAAGCCTTGATGTTTTTATAAAAAAAAATAGAGCAATCCCCTCCCAATTCGTACTCCCTCCTCGAGATCCAACTCCTTCCTCAAGGCCAACAACGCATATGCGATTGCTTTGGTTTTGCGGGTGTCCATAGGCGGCGGTGATTACTTTCCATCAGATGACCCGCCTGCTCGTTTGCCTCCTTTTAACATAAAAAAAGCAGCAGTTTATTTAGAAAAGTTAATTTCATCCACGTAGTTACATAAGTTAAATGAAACAATTCTACAGATACTGTTAAAAGGTGACTGCACTTTTTTCTCTATCGAGAAAAATTCTGCGGTTGGAAGTATATACTTTTTATATTATTTTGAAGCATGCCTAAGAGAAGCAAATTTCACAGTTGTCAGCGCCTTAAGTTTAGTTTAATGTTAAGCGGTGTCGGCGCAAATATGTGTTGTATGTTATCTCTTTTTGTTAGGCTATTAACTGAATGAAAGTGGCAGCGGCAGGCTTTTTGTGGCCCGCACTCTTACCACGACCACTGGCATCTTGCGACGCGGCAAGCAGATTTCTAGTTCATTGCTTATTTTCAATCGCCGTTGACTTTAACAAACGTAGCATAACGCGCAATAAACTAAATCCTATCGCCCCATCCAAAGATGGCTTAGGGCCTACCTCGTATTGTACTTGGTGATGAGACTGCACCACCACAGAACAGCTCAATAGATATCTAAGCATTTGAATGCAACACTCGCCACGCCACTGCCGCTTTCATCCAATATACGATCTTACTGACCATCGCTTTCACGTGATTCATCATTGAATTTTGCACCGCGCGTAGCGGTCGTAACCGACTGGGACCGTTGATCCAATGAAGTTATTATTTTAAATGAAATTTAAAACTATTTAAATTCTTAGAAAGAGCTAAATGTCGCTATAAGAAAATTGTAACAACTTTTTATAAAGTTGAAATGTAAACTTCTCTTGTGTGAGCGTTCAATAACTATAAAATCGCAAAGTTTTAAAGCTCCTAAAATATTTTTCTTAGCAATGTTTTTGAAATTTAAAATTGCAGAGTAATATCCTACAGGAGTTTAGAAAACATTCTCATCTCGAAATTATTCTAAATCATATTTTATTGAAGACAATATACGGTTTCATTCTGATTGTCACATCTGAGTTAAGTCAACTTATTTTGAAGCCTGCAATAAATTTGTGGCAGCGTATGATATAGAAGTAGATAATTTAAAATTAAAATTAGCTGGGTGATATGTGGTGTTCAACGTACCTAACGTTTTTTATTAAACATTCTCTAAAATTGTCTTGGAAGTAGTAATGAAAAATAACTTTATTTAAAGGAATGATTTTAGCTGAGCATGCAAGATTATTGTTGTCTTGAGCAGCTTATGTAACTGTTGTTGGTTAAGGCCTTGTAGTTACTTACCGTCACTTGATGTAAAGATCAAAGGTATTCATGTTGTAAAATAGTAAAATATAATTAGTTTTTTGTTCGATGTGTGTACAATATTAACGTCGCGTTAATATTAATATTATTAATATTAGCGTCGTATAATGAAGCTTTTGCGTAAAACACCGTTATAGCATTATCAATAAACTGTTATTAATAAAGCTGGGGGCGATTTTTGAATCTCACCGGTGAACTCGATATTAAAAGTAACATGAATAGGTACACTACGAAACATAATAAGTTTTGAATTATTTACAAGTTTAATATTAGGTTTCTATATATCTTACGGGTAGCTTAGCACTTGGCTTTCATCTCACCTGATGTTAAGGTCATAAGATGATAAGGCCGAAGGTGGAAGCGCACTTCACCCGGAATCCTCAGCTGCTGAGGCACTGGCTATCTTATCTCTAGCTGCCGGAACACAACAATGCTACAAACATTGATGTTATGGCGACATATTTAGATAAGATGGTGGTAGCTAGCCAGGCGGACCAACAAGTCCTACCACCAACCAAACCGAGTACACGAACCCGGGACCTCTTGGTCTAAACCGGTGGTCCTAACCACTAGACCACAGAGGCGGTCAAATCGATAAACGCCAATCGAGAATGTTCGGTGTCAAAAATATGTTACCAGTGGCTTTGAATAAGAGAAATTAGAACACTCAAACTGATATCACAGCGAGCGTAATAATAAGTCATCGGTTCAAAAATCGCCCCCTGAACTGACGTTACACTTAGTTTAAACTGGAGCTGTTTTATTTTTGGTAATTAAAGCCGATAGATCTTCTATAGTACCTATCTTTTTTAAATTGTTATTTTAATAGGTACTATTACCGGTTTTTGTGTCAACCGTGACCTACATTCTCAATGCGTCTGAGTTCTAGATGATACATTTTTAGCAGTTGTTGCTTAACTTTTACCACTGCGCTCCGTTTTATAAAAACATACTGAAGTGTTGAGCGACTTTCGTTGCTGAGGTACGTACCGCGTGGTGTGACAAATGATGGGTGTGCAGGCCCGGTGAACATCAGCTCGCGCGCGCGCCTCGTGGCGCCGGGGCTGGCGGCGCCGGGCACGCTGTCGCTCACCTCCACCGAGCTGTACTTCGAGGTGGACGACGACGACGCCGAGTACAAGAAGATCGACCCTGAGGTCAGTGCCTTCTGTATAGTAGATTAATCTTTCAATATCATCATCTTAGCCTAAAGACGTCCACTGCTGGACAAAGGCCTACACGACCGGTTTTGTGCTGTTCGCATCTAGCGGCTTCCCGCGACCTTCACTAGATCGTCGGTCCACCTTGTTGGAGGCCTGTTTACACTGTGCTTTCCGGAACACGGTCGCCAGTCAAGGACTGTTCCGACCTATTTCCGATTAATAAAACAAAAGTCTCTCCCGCTGTCTGTACGCTTAGATCTTTTAAACTATGCAACGGATTTTAATGCAGTTTTCAGCAATAGATAGAGTGATTCAAGATGAGGTTTATATATTTAATACATGCATATTATAGATTAAACAAAATCTAGACAGGACAACGGCTGTCGGGGGTCAGCTAATATAATATATTTTTGTGTTATGGTAATAAATAGGTCATTACAACTTTGTGCCCTCCAACTTAGGGGTTTTTATATGTTAGTAGGAAAATTACTACTTCTCTCCACCTACAGGTAAGCAGAAGATGAGCCTAGATGTGAATGTAGAGATAGTGGAGCAGAATTGCCACTTGTCAACTCGCTTCAAATCAAATCAAATATATTTATTGCGAAGTATAGGTGGTAGTTGGTTTTACACTTAGTGCTTATAGTTAGTTTAGCCATATTCTGTTTTACTGACATGCAACAATTATAAAAGAAATAAGTTATTTCGTCCCACTTATGGGCTAAAGCCAACGCTAAACACTTGCTGAATTTACAGAAGTAGATCCTCAAAGGTTTGCCCCCTCCATTTTATATTATTTGAGGCATACAGGTGCTATTGTCTATGTGACGAATACTGAGTCCAGCCATGAAACGTTTAAGGCTAATAAGGAGTTTAGTTCTTTTTAAGCCACCCCCTAACGCCTCGGTGGCCGAGTGGCAGGCGCTCGACGCGATACCCGAAGGTCCCGGGTTCAATTCTCAAGTCGGGCAAAGTGTGTTTCGAATTGTTCGATGCATGGCTCGCCCGGGTTTGCGATCACCAACCCGCATTTGGCAAGCGTGGTGATTAAGCCATTACCCATCAATTGTAGTGATGACTTGATTTCAATGATGGAGGCCTTTGCCCAGCAGTGGGACAGTTATAGGCTGTTTACTACACCCTCTAACACTTCCTCTTTTCTCGATCATTAGAGGTTCCCTAAAGGCATCGAGATCAACTCTGATCAACCCACCAACGCTTGCGCAGCGCGTCCATGATGTTATGGTACGAGCACTCTTCTCGATCATGTCTGTAAAAGATTATTTATCAAGCTATTCCCTTATTGTGGGATCAGCCATTGGTACAACTAAACATATTTAAACGGGGATTAACGCAAACTAATTAGTAAAAAGGTATCATACCCGACGTTTCGACCGAGTTACAACGGCCGTGGTCACGGGCTGACTGCTGTCGCGATGTTGCGCCTCCGTTTGCGCGGCAGAGTCTCAAACGGAGAACTTCTAACTATGGAACGCGAAAATTTAAAAGTGTATATTGGTACAACTACTAAAAAAATACATTTGATAGCCAATTAACAATGTTCTAACAACACAATCTCTTTTCTCTTCCTGTACGACCTTATCGAAGTTCATGATTAAGTCTACCGAACGGACCATTATCACTCCCCCAAATTCGAAACGTTACAACGTATTAACAATAGCGTGCACATACATAAATCAAACGTTTTATTGCTTTATAAATAAAGCTTTTTTGCCCTCCAAAACTATTAAACAAATATTATAAATCGTGCACAAAGGAGAGACAATCGTATGACAAAACTGGCCTCAAATAAGGTGCGACGTGCGGTCTTTGTCCGATAATTTATTACAGCTTTTGGATATTCAAGGAGTTGTAAAAGGAAAATTATATCATTTTACGTACCAACTTGATACCGTAACCGCCACGGAGACGTACGATCAAATTTTCTTTTTAAAATTTCGGTTTTAAGGTTCAGATTTGCATACGTGAGTGCAGGATTTAGTGAGGTTTGTAAAAACAAGGTGTGGGGATATCGATATAGCGTATAGGTGTGTTATATAGGCGGGTAACCGAATATGAGGCACTTAGGTGCACGAACAATGCAGCCCCGCGGCGCGCGGGCCTGACAGGCGCCACGCTAGTGCGGGGACACCATCATCATTTTATAACAAGTTATCGATAAAGTTTACGATATTTTTTCTAACTATAAAAGTCACGCTCATTGTCAGCTATGTGTCAGCTGCACATGCGTACGTCTTGCTACTTGTTACTTGTCTATGGTTTGGGCAGGCATGCAGACGCTGATTTCTGTAAAAGAGCACTGGTGCTCTTTTACAAAAATCAATACAACCAATACCTACTTTCATACATTATTTTATCCTATCCTCAACTCATTCGTTTGCCGCAATAAAAGGTATCCTAAATGCTAGTCCTATTATAAATACTACCTATACTATATCACGTTTCAATGTTTGTCCATATAGCAATTTCTGCGCCGTGCTTAAACAAGAACACATATAAGTAAACGAACATTTCTGGCGATAGCTGTCATGGCCGTTCATCTTGGTATCTCCTTCTTAATGTTCTTCATATAATTTAATACTTTTACTCAAAGCTTACATTTAGTATCGACTATCGATAAACCGTCCATTCCGCCCCTGTGTGGGCGAGTCGTCATCCCGGACAGCGGGACAATGGCACCCCGCCGCGCGCTGTCCGAGCGCGGACGTCCGACCGCCCGAGGGTTAGACCCAACGTGATTTAAACACTAGAGAACTTAATCCTTTCATACGATTTGAGGAGCAATATGGGGTATGACTATCGACCTTTAATTCTGATACAAATCCTAATAAGTCAGAGTCAAAGTATTTTTTTTTATTTAAATAAACTTAAGAAAAGTGCTTTTGAATTTAATGAGACGGATAAGCTATTTCAAAAATAAAATGTCTCTTCCTAAGAGACTAAACTCTTTCTTTTCAAAATAAGGTGATTGCAATTTGTTTTAAGGAAATAAAATATTGAAATTACAAAATATCTTTTTTTTTATGCTTCTTACAAATATTATTATATGTATATCTTTATATATTTATATCTTACAAATATTATTATATTTATATCTTAAACTTTTTACGAATATAATGTCTTATTTATGATTAAAATTCACTTAATTTGGATATTTATCGAATGTTTGGCATTGATCTGAAAGTGGCGACATAAAAAGATATCAATATTTACTCGTCTGCTTGTATTCAAATGAAGGCATCGAAGTGAGTAACATAGCCATATTTGATACGTCGGCGCAATTTATAAGAGAAAGCGTTTTCAATTAAAATTGTTTGTTTTTATCATAACTTTACAATTGAGAATTAGTTAGAGCTTTGGAGTTGTTTCCAGAAGCTCCAAATAAATAACACTCTGTAAATATATGTTTTATATAAGTACGTTAATTTTATGATTTATAGTTTTGACGTCAATAAGTGCCTTTTGATCTAAAGATACACTGTTGCAAATAACGTTAAATTTATTTAAATATAGCGCGAATCGTTATCCATTCATATTAGATATTAGTCCGGAGTTCAGTAATTTAGCATTCTCGAGCATGCTATGGGTTTGGATGCCTGTGCCCTCGCCGTCGATGCTCAAGAGTGGATCGTTCAAAGTCAAAGTCAAAGAAGTGTCAGTAGTCGAAAGAATACGTCGGGGTGAATGCGAGAAACCGTAGTTCAACCCCATAGCTCCGTCACACTACTATGATGAATCCATGCTTAACACAAGCGATAATGATTTTTGCTTTATTTATTTTCATCATCATCATCATCAGCTCATTTTATGTCCCCACTGCTGGGGCACGAGCCTTTCCTATGGATGGATAGGGAGAACAGGCCATAAGCCACCACGCGGGCTCTGCGGATTAGTGGTTGTTAACGACTGCTAATGCAACCGGGACCAACGGCTTTACGTGCCTTCCGAAGCACGAAGGAGCTCGAGATGATACATTTTTGGTCACCCATCCGATAACCGACCTTTGCGAAAGTTGCTTAACCTCAGCACTCGCAGACCGGGCGCGTTATTGATTTATTTGTTTTGATTTTGTTTCATTATAATTTATTGTGATTTTTAATGTAGATAATGTTACGCATTTAATTTTAATTGTAACATATCTGCTATAATTCTATCTGCTATTTTTTTCTAATTGGTTGATGATTATTGTGAATGTGAAAATGTTAATTTGGTATTTTGTTATTGATTTATAAATAAGTTGGCTAGTAAAATTTATAAAATTAGTTAATAGGTATCTTAATGCATTAAGTATAGTAGAAAACGAAAATATGTGAGAAATATGAAATGTACACGTATGTTTGCCACATGGATTGCAATAAATACCTTTGCTTTGAGTTTGATAAAAACCGCTAGTGAGTTGCGCCGCAACGCTATTATCGAAACTGTGTCCGCGGTATTATTTACTGCAACTAATTCAACCGATTTCAAAGATTGTAAATTGAATTCGTAATGGGGCATTTTATTTGTTTATGCTAATGTATAGTTTTAATTAACCGTGTCGTGTTTATGACGTGTGCGAGCGAGACAACAAACGCGCTACGTGGCCGTTGGCCTAAACGATGACGATTTATTGGGACACATTTTATAATTATGCGTATGATGAATTGGTTGTACTGTGCTATTGGAGTTTTTGTGACATTGTCGCCGGGTGGGTGGCATGGATTTGATATTCTTAATTTTCTGTTGGATTCGGAATTAGTATTCACATGTTTTTTTGACAAGCGTTGACCACGAGAAAAAAATATCAATTTGTATGAATTTATATACCGTACCGTTGAATGCAGCTTATTTACTTTTTACGTACAGTCACAATCATTAATATGTATACAATGTAACTCTTAATACAATGGAATAAGAGTCAAAACTAGTCAAAAGTGTTTACATGTTAGTTCTCGTGACTTTACGAGTAGAATTAGCCTTTGGAGTTGCCTGCTATCGTGGTGTGGCAGTCTTTAGTCATTTTCACCCCGTCACTATTTTTAGTCATCATCATCATCATCATCTCAGCCAAAAGACGTCCACTGCTGGACAAAGGCCTCCCCCAAGGATCTCCACAACGACCGGTTTTGTGCTGCTCGCATCCAGCGGCTTCCCGCGACCTTCACCAGATCGTCGGTCCACCTTGTTGGAGGCCTGCCCACACTGCGCTTTCCGGTACGCGGTCGCCACTCCAGGACTATCCGGCCCCAGCGGCCATCAGTCCTGCGAGCTATGTGACCTGCCCACTGCCACTTGAGCTTAGCAACTCTTCGGGCGATGTCGGTTACCTTTGTTCTTCTGCGGATCTCCTCATTTCTGATTCGTTCACGCAGAGAAACCCCGAGCATAGCCCTCTCCATTGCTCTTTGAGTGACCTTGAACCTTTTTATGAGGCCCATAGTGAGCGACCACGTCTCAGTCCCGTATGTCATCACTGGCAACACACACTGGTCAAAGACTTTCGTCTTGAGACACTGCGGTATATCGGACGAGAAGATATTTCGTAGCTTACCGAACGCTGCCCAGCCTTATTGGATTCGACGATTGACCTCTTTGCTGAAGTTGGACCTACCTACCTGGACCGTTTGTCCCAGGTAAACATAATTGTCCACAACTTCAAGGGCAGAGTCCCCAACCTTCAGAGGAGTGGGTACGACACGTGAGTTCGACATAACTTTCGTCTTCTCCATGTTTATTTTAAGGCCCACATGTTGAGAGACTCTGTTGAGGTCACCGAGCATTGCGCCGAGGTCTTCCAGGGTCTCAGCCATGACCACTATATCGTCAGCAAACCGAAGGTGAGTGATGTATACGCCGTTGACGTTGATGCTGAGTCCTTTCCAGTCCAGAAGCTTGAAAACATCTTCCAGTGCAGCAGTGAACAGTTTCGGAGAAATCACATCTCCCTGTCTCACTCCTCGCTGCAACTGGATAGGTTTCGAGCTCTGGTCCTGAAGACGGACTGACATAGTGGCGCTTTCAAACAAACACCTCAACACTTCGATGTACCGATAGTCAATTTGGCACCGCTGGAGAGACTAGCACGGCCCATGTCTCAATCGAATCGAAGGCTTTTTCATAGTCCACAAACGCTAAGCAAAGAGGCTGGTTTTACTATTTTTAGTGCCGGTGTGTAATTTATTTACAGATCTAGAGATGTCCTGTAAAAGATATAAGAAGGAAGTTGAAAGGTTGATAATGATAATGTTAAAAGTCAAAGTCAAATTTCGTTTAAACTAAACTACTGAATCTAAAACCAGTTCGGATGTTTGGGATATTTTAGGAGAGGTGGTATCTCAGTCACAACTAAAATTACTAGCAAAATGTGATAGTGCTCGCATAAATGAATACTTACTAGTATCGGCGATTTGAGTCATTGAAAGCAATATTTACGGACATTATCCTAAGTGTATCGGTGGCTTATATATATTGCGTGCAACGTTAAGAATTTTGTAATCGAAATTTATCCTTTTAAAGCAGGTTTCGCATTAATTCCACATTGTTTATGATAATTCCTTTTATAATTATGGGCAAGTGAAATAAGTACTTACCTTAGTACTGATTCGAGTGTATGTAGGTACTTACCTACATATTATTATAAATGGCGATTGAAGACGTTTCATTTGCAGTAACATGCGCGTTGTACGGCCTATGTATTTAGATTCGATGTAGCAAACATAGTTGATGTTCATTTGGTGTTAAGGTTGTGTAGTGAGTAGGTTATGTGGACATATAGTAGCGTCGCGTAATGTTGCGATAGTTAAGCAGTGGCTTATCGGGTATTAATGTAAATGTATACATTTACATGATAAGTAATCTAAACTTAGGATATAAATATTTCTGTGTTGTATTTAATTTACTAACGTTTTTCCTTATTTTTGTTATAAAATGGGTAACATACCACATGGTAAGTAACGATAAGGTCGAAATTGGAAGTGGAAAACCACTGAGGGACTGGCTATCTTGTGTAATAATGGCACAGACTTAAACACGATGGTGGTAGATAGCTTAGCAGACTTATAACAAGCTCTACCACTACCACTAACTAAACTGATAAGATGTGCCTTCAGTAAGTTTTATCGAACCTGGGTCATCTAGGTTTGAGACTGGTCTTAGATAGACCGGCTTTAGACTAAACAGGCTTTCAAAGATAAGATTGCCAGTTCTCAGCCAGTTGAGAATTGCGGTTGAAGTGCGTTACCATACCACCTTGGAACCTATTGTCACTCGCCAGCCATCATGTGAAATAAATCCAAGTGCTTTGAAACGAAAAAATAGTTAGCACGCTTTATAAGTTGATTTATCCTCATTCAAGTTTTTATAGCGCTTAAAAAAACAGTTGACTAACAATGTAGGTATTTTTAACATCGCAAGGTCATCGACCTCCCGAATCTTAAAAATAAACAAAAGAAGAGGCTACTAGCCTTTTAATAAAAAACGAGCGGTTCACCGTAAGATTCTCACGTCATCGATGACAGATGGAGGGGTCTGCGTCAATAAATATATTACGTCATTTTGACAGCTCCTGCCGCATCCGACTGCAGCGTGACAGACTTAGACGTACGATTTGTTTCCACCAACATGTTACAACGCATTGTATACTCTGACTTAATTGTCTTAAGGTCTAACTTGCGTTGATTATCTTGATTTTTTTGTTGAACGCTAGCTGGTTACCTGTCGTTTCTGCATTGTGTTCAATTTCGATCGTTGAGGCTGATAAGGGCTGCATGCGATCGTTAACTAAGTGTAAGTGGGTACTTTTTTCTCTGGAAAATTAAGATAATGTTGCTTCATTTGTGTTGATGTTTAAATAAATGTCTTATGATAGGGGTTCATCTGTTTTTGCCTTATTTTGCTTAGTCAAACTGACACTTTTTATAACATGCATATTTTTATACATTTGTGTATAGATGTGTGGGACAGCATTGTTAGGAGACCATTCGAAGTTTGGACAAAAATCAAATAATTTAACTAACGGGCTATGCTGGTTTTTGGGTCTCATCATCAATATCATCGTCATCGCCTAGGTATAAGTCAAATCAAATCATGTATTCGTATTAAATGCGGTACATTATAGTGATGGTAGGTAAGTGTGAGGTTGAGTATCGCACATTCAGCTAACGTACATAGCATAGCATACAAATATTAAAATAATTAAATTTTAATTTATGCTTGTTTATCAATATTCATTGTATTTATAAATACTCATTTATAATAGATTTTATTATTTAAGTTTAAGTATCGGACAAGGACATATTTCACGTTGCATTCAACATTGCTCAATTTGAATTCTAGGATCGTAGAGCTTGTTGTTTTATTTCTCTTTTTGCAGTTATTTTATATGTTAGTCCGGTTTTTACGAGTATATAATTAAATGAATGAATTTTAAATAAATGAATTTTTCCTACACTCACACCAATTATCTAGCCCAAGAGAAGTTTCGTTATAAAACTCGTTATATGGTTACTAGACAACGGATAAACATACTTAAAATACTTAAATACATACTTATTATGCATAGAAAACACCCAGACCCGAGACAATTTAGAAAAACAATAATTTCTAAATTGACCCGACCGGGGATCGAACCCTCAGAGATGGCGACACCATGAAAACCGGTGTACCACTCGACCAAGGAGGTCGTCAGTTGTTTTGTTATATAGTTGTTTTTTTAGCACCAACACTATTTCCCCATAATATGACACCGTATCGAAGTATCGATTCTAAGTATGCATATGTATGTAACTATGGATGTTTCCTTACTAGCAACTTTCCTCAATTTATACAAGGCGTATGAAAACGAATTTACTTTATTGCGCACTTTATCTGTGTGCGTGTGCCAGTTCAGCTTTGAGTCTAGTGTGATTCCTAAGAACATAACCTCATTTTTACAAGTAATCAATTGATCATATACTAACATGTCTGTCTTTAAAGTTATTAAAATTAATTAAATTCTAAAATATTCTTTGAAAAGTACAAAATACTTACTTTGCCCTGTATATACATTTTAGAAATATGCAAATTTGTAAAAAAATACCCTGAATTTTATAAACGAAGAGAGAAATTAAACTTCAAATATACACTACGATACAAAAATAAATTAACACTTCCTACTTCCTGCCTAAAAATACACGCATCAGGGCCTCTAGTAATGTCCATTAAAATATACAATAAATTGCCCGAAACAATAAAAAATATGACTATAGAAAAAACTTTTGCAAAACAACTAAAACAATTATTAAATAATAAAAACTACTACTCCCTACGAGAATTTTTAGATGATAAAAACCTCAATAATATTTTTATCATATTAATCAATCAATTAGTTAATTTATGTATAAGCTAAATATATAGATTTATCTATACATAATATATATAAATATAATAAACTAAAAAATAAATAATTGTGAATACGAGCATAAGGTGACTCCTCGCCTCTCCTACTTGCCGTGCCCTACAGGGTCCATAAATGTGCCTACTTATATTTCTAACATCTTTGTAACTTATGGAGTGCAATAAAGATATGAATATGAATATGAATATGAAAAAAATTGTTTTAGTAAAATTCATTTCTAAATTATTATTTGTCTGTGTATTATTTGTTTTGTTAAGGTCCCATTGCTGACCAAATCTTCCCACGTTGACAAGCACTTGTATAGATCGGCCCATAACCAACCGTGCTGGCCCTATGTGGTTTAGTGGATTGCTATATTTTTCGCTGTATAAGATATATTTTGTAATTGTTTCTTGTTCCAAATGAATTTAAAAAAATGAAACAACTGTTACCAACAACGGATTAAAGTAATCATTGCAAAAATATCTGTTACGTACGCGTTCAAGCTTTGATTGGTTGGTCTTTTAAAGGGAATTGCATGGTTACACTAAGTCACAGTCATATCATTTACTGCAAAAGACCATGTTGTATACAATACAAATAGTCGTATTACTTATCAAACAATAGCCCCTATAGAGTAAACGCTGATTCTTGAAATCGTACAACAAAACTACTCAACAAAAGATAACAATAAAGTGACCAAAGATACGAGATGATAGAAATCGGAGGATTCAACTCGGGATGTATATCATATCATGTCATAACCGGGAATTGAGGCGCCACCTGCGCCCGCCAGCCCGCCACCGCCCGCGGCGAGCCCGATGTACCGATAGCGGCTGGCTGGCTGGGAATGCACCCGATTTTCACATTCCACCCTTAAATACTATATAACAAAATAATTTACTTAGTCTTCGAAAAAAAATTTGATATGTCAATTTTTTGTCATATTTCGCAAAGGTTGCTTGTGTCAGGACAGCTTTAAACAAATGAATTACTAATTTAATTGATAATAATTACATTATATTTAATTTACTTGATTTATTAAATAAGTAATGTGTAAAATAAACGCGAGTAGATCCGTAAAAGTTGTTTCATTTCAATGTGTAGTGTTCGCGTAAACTTTAGAAAACAATAAATGAATTACTATTAAGACCCATGTTTGGCAAAAAGCTCTATTCCGTTATTGTTTAAATACCTAGACTCGGTTTCGGTTGGTTGGTTTGATTTTTTTAAATTAATATTTTTTTTAAATCAAATTAAATTTTTGATTATTAAAAGCTTGCGAGTTAGTAGATTCTATTAGCTAGGAATGTACTGGATTTTAACTAACCATGTAAAAATATATTTTTTAAAACAATTTAGGTACTTACCTACTTAAAATATTTAAAAAAAGACATGTCACGTTCAAGGTTCAATTATGAACTAGGATAGCAAAATCTACTTGTAATATTACCGTAAAGCAAATTACTTACTACGGATGACCTATGCTAGGCAAAAAACTAAATATAAGTATTCTGAGTATTTAAATACTTCAGATTCGATTTTTATTAAACAATTCAACAGGTTCTCTGTCCAATATATGTAACAATGACTTTGTCACTTTCTATTTACTGTAAGTATGTGGTCCGCAAGACAATGACTCGGTTTTTTTTTTGGAGAGAGGTTGCTGATGGCCTCAAACGGCATTTTCAGCTTCACCGGGCTTTTTTGGGAGCGGCGAGGTACGTAAAGGGTACCTGAAGCTGTGTGAAACGAATCACCTTCAGAGGTTTTCTAGAGGGAACGGCATCACACACTTAAAAGTGCGTGTCCCCGTGCCCTACTAGATTCTCCGAAGGGTTCGGATCGGATCGGTATGACCCGGCTAAATAATAAATCTACAGTTTGATAATAAAGAGGTTTGCTAAAATGCTATTTGCTAATTGCCATACTTAATAAATGTTCAAAGATTTTTTTCTCCTTGTACAAACATAGCTAACTCCTTATAATTGAATAGACTCATTAATAGTTCCACAATTAGTACCTACACATATCCCAAGAATCTTCATTGTGACAAATCTGAGCCGAAGAAAAAGTTGCAATCTATAAAAACATGTCCAAATAAATCACAATATTAATCTTAATTAGTCACCAGCGCAATGGCATCGATCGTAATTACCAGGCGAGCATGGCGTAGCAGGATGTTAGGCATCCCGGCTATGCGAGGACTCCCGGGGGTGCCGTGCTTGTGCAGCGGAAAGTTAATGTACTTGACGGTATACAATCTTTTTTTAGTACAATGGTTCCTCAGTGTTCGAAATTTAAAATGACGAATGACTTACAAAAAACATAAAAGACATACCTAACTTGCAGATAACCAGAGTCCTACCTTAGGGATATTTAAATATTATCGGTGTTCTCGAAATTAAAGTATAACATAATTCGCAATATTTACAATGTTCGAGAATTTTTGCATCAAAAATAAGTTACCAGTGACTTTGAATAAGAGTGAGAAGAATAATCGTAATTGATATCATAGCATTCAGAGCAGCGTGGGAATTAGTCACCAGTTCAAAAATCACATTTGGATTTGTAGCTAGTAGCTACAAATTTTTTATATACACTTTGAAACTTTCGCGTTCCCGTGACCACGGCCGTTTTAACTCGGTCGAAACGTCGTGTATAAAGAAGGTATGATACCTTTTTACTAATTAGTTTGGGTTAATTTTCTGTTTAAGTTGCTTTTTAGGTAAGGAACTACAAAGTAAAACCAGAAACACGAGAAACAAACTGAAAATTTGGTTTGACACATATTAGTCGAATATATCTACGTATCTAAAAATATCTAACTTACGCTTTGAATAAAAAGTCTTCTGATTTGTATGTCGGTTAAGAATTATCAGAATCAGAATCAGAAGAAATTATGTAAAGACATGCTAAGTTCCTATAGAGAATATAAATGAGTGAGCATCAAGGCTTTATACAAAATTTCGTTTGAATGTGATCGTAGCATACCGTTGATCCATCCACTGTGTCTAATAGTTTCAATCGGAGCGTTCACTCGCAAGCGGAACGAAACCAAAGCTTCTAAATTGATATTCTTATAAAAAATATCCAAAAAAAGTTTCAGTTTGTATACCATGTGTTCCTGGTTATAGATGGGAAATGGGACTTTGATTGGTGTCTTGGGAGCAATATTAGGGATTTGCTGTAGGTATGAAAAAAGAATATTTCCATTTTTTTCTTTTCCTTGTAATGGTACCGGTGCTTCGACACTTGTTTTCTTTAATACAAGCAACAGAGGCCAGCAACTGATTTGTGACTTTTGGCGACAATTTAATACAAACCATCATATATCATCACCATATTGCTCCAGCTGTAATTTTGCAGTTTCAATGAAACTATATTAATTTATGGCGACGAAAACTGTATAGAGACATCTCCTGACACGTTTTCAGGGTATTGTGGATGGATGACATGTGTTTTAATTGACTGTTATTAATTCTTGGCTATGTAGTTATTGTTTATTTAATTTTAATGATTATATACTGACATTAAGCCATGACTGTATTTGTTTTTAATTTAAATTTTAATCCTTTCTTGACTTGTTTAATTTTTTTTAATTTTTATATTTTTTGACATTATAATTGATTTGCTAGTTATATTGTTCCATTTGATATTATAGTTTTGTTTTTTTTTTTAGATTAAGTTTAATTGGATTGCTATTTTGGTGAACTTTGTAATTGAATTATTTTGTTTTGCGTTTTGGACGTGTCTGTATTGTATTACAAGTGATTTTATGGAAATAAATAAATAAATAAATCGAACACTGGGCAAATTAAATTTTAACATTTTTTTATTTATGTACCTATGTACTTAGGTATACCTTCCGATAAAAAACCCCAAAAATATATCAAAACACTAAATATAATTAAAAAGTACTTAAGTATCGCAGTGGCACCAATGTTCGACACTTTAAGCCCAGAATAGAATAGAATAATAGTAGTTTATGCAACTGTCATATAATGAAGGGTATTAAAACACGAGTGTGAGTTTATGAAACGTGCGCAGCGAGTTTCATAAAAGTAACGAGTGTTTTAATACCCGTGTTATATGCAGTTGCATACACTACTTTATCTTCACTAATGCAATTAGTCAAACAACAAGAGTAAAAGCTGACAATAGTTTATTTATAATAATTGTTCAAATTTCTGCCATTAAAATCTAACCAATGAGAGCGTAGCTGCGCGCGCAGTGCCAATCAGGAGCGAGCTCGCGCTGTTCTTTTTTTATTTAATTGGCACAAGATCTTACCAAAGAGTTTTGTGTATGTAAGTTTAGTAGTTTCGACGAAGTTTTCACGTATAACCCAACTGTTTTCAAAAGCCAGCCTAATGTCAAAATTTTATACAACTTGTATGAGGATTTTGACATAAGGCTCGCCAGGTTAATTGGTCGCGTTTTATTGATGTTATAATGAGATTTTACGATATCGATGTGGATATTATACCATCATGTGAAATTGCTTAAATTGAGTGTTTTGTTGTCTGCGCTATAACAGTAGTAATTATAAGTCAAGTATTGGAAACATAAGTAGAATGTTACAACATTAGTGTAGATAAAATACTTTATTGCACACATAAAAAAACATGTTAACAAAGAAATAAAAAAATGTTAAAATTTAATTTGCCCAGTGTTCGATTTATTTATTTATTTATTTCCAAAAAATCACTTGTAATACAATACAGACACGTCCAAAACGCAAAACAAATTAATTCAATTACAAAGTTCACCAAAACAGCAATCCAATTAAACTTAATCTAAAAAAAAAAAAAAACTATAATATCAAATGGAACAATAACTAGCAAATCAATTATAATGTCAAAAAATATAAAAATTAAAAAAATTTAAAAAAGTCAAGAAAGGATTAAAATTTATACAATATGTTACCCATTAAATTTTTTTTGTGATTAAATTACATTATGTGTGTTAGATAAACATAACACTAAAAGCATATCTTTTAAAATTTTTTTTTCAATTTCGAAAGGATTTACGTTCACATCTACTAATACATTGAAGAATATTATCTTTGTACAACTTATTTAGCGATATATTCAGCCTGTAGCACTTATCGATCTCCAACAACCTTGACATTCTGCGTCCTCAAAGTGCCTGTTCAAAAGGAAAAAGTTCCATCCTGCCCGCACCGCGTCCGCACGCGAGGAGCTTGCGTATTCATACGATAAAGTTCGCTTTATTTTATCGACACACGCGAGCTTTATAAGTTTTGGACACTTTGCTTTTGATTTACACTAAGTAGCCATGATACAAAAACCATTAAAACATTCTAAACATGTCAACAGAAGCTTCCATGAAAAAACTCATAACAACTCAAATTAAGCCTTTCACTTCGTGCACCTGCGACGAATACTAAACGGCCGCGACGAATTAGTGAAATATTTATAATATCTTCGGCGCCGACATTGAAGCACGTAGCGGTGACGGTGGTGGAACAATGGGCGATAAACAACGGCTGTGCAATATCAAAATAAAGTCATCTGCGTACGTGGCCGCGCGTCGCATGAGAACGGGCCGGCGCGCTTCCAGGAAAGCTCGCTAGGTGTATGGGAAAGGCGAAATTAGACTTGGCATTCCTTACGGCCTTGATCGATGTGTATTACTATTATTCTTTGTACGTGATTATTATATTATCAGCAAGTTTTATTTAGTAGTCCGCATCGTAGCTTAGTAAATGATAAAAAGAAAAACAATAGATCATTGATTCCAGTCGAATACTGGCGATCCTATGTCTATTTTTCCTAGTGTTTTTTTTTACGGCTGTCCTATAATTCGAAAAGAATGTACCAGGTTTGCATAACACTACAGCAGGTACCGTTGCACAGCCTGCTGATTGTGGAGGCATTTCGCCGAGTAGGTACACAGGTAAATTCGCGAGAGCGCGTGCTCGCCCCGGGCGCGCGCGGCGGGTGGCCGCCTGGTTTGTCTCGCTAAACATACCTTCTGTCAGGCTATGATTGCCCGGTACCGCCGAGTGAAAGATTTGCACTGGTCTTGAGGAAGTGATGGGTTGACACGGGCTCAGCGTCGCTGCAGGCTGCAGGTGGATGCACTTAAATCCACCGCAACAGTTGTTATTACATCTATTAGGTATCTATTTCTGTAATAAGTTCTGCTCGATAATGGACTTAAGGCGACGCACCGCTAAATAATAAATCTCATACGTTTTGATACGAGCGTTTGCGCCCCGTACCATAAGAAAAACTGTTTTTTTTCCTACAAATTAAAACTACAAATTATTTAAAAAAAAATTAACTACAATATTGAAGTGTGTGTTATGTTATTAAATTTAGATGCTTAAATGGGTCTGGTTAGTCTGTAGAATGCAAATATATGTTTTAAAAGAGGTTACTTTGATATTTTTTTCTCTGTTATAAAAGTTGACAAATCGTGTTTCTGCAACTAGCAAAATAAAGTCAATTAAATGAAAAATCATGTCATCAAATATCACTTTCATATATTTGTAATTGTTAGGAAGAATCAAGATCCCCGCCACGTAAATTTCCAATGCGTCGCCTTAAGTAACTCTGTTTGATTGAAAGCACTTTAGTTTACATAACATAACTAACTGATATAATTTTACTTATATTTCTCGAAGCGTAAATAACTAGAGCGTGCATAATTTTGATCGTGAAACGAAACGTTTAATTATAATTAGCGATCAAAAAGTTTATTAATAACCACGTGCCGTGAAATTGTTACGTCCGATCGGCTGATCAAATAAGTAGTTTAGAAACCTCCACTAGATTTCTATTAAACATAATTATTAGAATGCCAGTAGCAACTACTGAATTAGTTTCGCTAAGAAATCAATCATAGTAATGAGGCCGTCCACTTAACGTTTGAAGTACACCAGGAGGGTAGCAGACTGTAGGAGGTATGCCATACATTTATTACGAACGGTCGTTATCCTGAGTTCTTTCTATCTCATTACTCATTATTAAAAGTGGCTACCGTTAAAGATAGTGGCTTTGAATATGTAGAGTTGCTAAACAAAATACAGGCCATGAAAATGATCCCAAAAGTAAGTTATGTTTAAAGTTAAAAGTAAAAGTCGTTTTGTATCCTTTTAAACCTTATTCGAGTTAAGCAATTATATCTGGACCGAATTACGTATATAGTGCCTACTTTACAGAATGAACTCTATGAAAAAACACAATATTTGAAAAACAACGTACGTCAGGAGAGAATAACATTTTAATCGAAATTTTATTTTAAAACTCCACTGTTTTAACTTTTACACAAAATCAATAAGCCTACCAGTTTATACCGTAGCCACTTCTGCGATAATCCAAATTCTATACTCGCCTTGTAATTGGTAATTTATATGTAAAACGGTGCGCGCGGCGTCAATCATACGCGCCTCTACAAATAAAGCGAGTGCCTGCGCCTGCGCCGGCCGGAGCGCTACCGTCATACCTTCCCAATTACCTTTACCATTGAATGTTAAAGTGTTAGTTATGGAAAATAATACTTAACTATTCCGTTTGAGATCGAATGCATTGTGGTCATAAAGAAAATTTTAAAAGTTGATTTTGTGTCTTATACTCATCAGCTTATTGTATGTCCCCACTGCTGGTGCACGAGCCTTCCCTATGGATGAATAAGTACAAGAAGGGGTAGAAAGAGCATCAAAATCACCAATTTTAAGTAAATTCGTCTTTAGTGACCTCGACGCCACATTTAGCATATCTAATCAAAGTAGGGTTTCGAGGTGGAATAGATAGCATAGCTAGCCGATCCGATCCGATCCGAACCCTTCGGAGACTCTGAGAGGGCACGGGGACGCGCACTTTTAAGTGTGCGATGCCGTACCCTCTAGAAATCCTCCGAAGGTGATTCGTTTCAACACGGCTTGCGGTACCTCGCCGCCCCTAAAAAAGCCCGGTAAAGCTGAAAATGCCGTCTGAGGCAATCAGCAGTCTCTCTCAAAAAAAAAAAGCTAGCCGATCGCCTAATGTGCGAGTATCTTGGAACTCTTGTCCATAGCCGGCTTCTTTTCGCTTTCCAGACCAGCATTTTGCAATTATAACCATAGAAATTCTTGTCTTCGTTATCGAATTATGAATAAAACGTGACCGAATGAAGAGTGTTACTCTCAAGACATCAAAAAGGTAGAGAAATAACTTACTTATTTACTTAATTAATTATCACACTTATAACACTTTTATTGGTGAGAAACTCGTAAACCAATGCACTCGTGAAATACTCCACGACCCCGCGTTCGCTAGCAAATTGAAAAGATATTTACGATCCGTCCAATATATCAACATTGCTAATTGATATTCGGTAATTGGTCGTAACTCTCAGTTGTTCAGCCATGCCTCGACCATTCGCATCTTCAATAAAACCTCAACAGGCGCCGTTTTTATTGCCACTCTACATGTGCCATAAAACGATCTTGGACCTCGTTAGTGTTATGTTAAGCATTTGTAATTTTTCTAAAGGATTTTAAAATGCGGGCCGAGTTTGCATCCTTGCGGAGCGCCCGTCCGTAATCAGTTGCCTTCTAGTTCGCGTAGGTAGGTATTAAGACAGAGGCGCTTTTTGCAATTGGAGCTTCAATACTCGGTGAAGTAGAACCGTTGTCCATTGCCAATAATACAGTCAATAAACAAAAGAACCAACGTTTCTTAGCGAATATTGACTTCGTATTTATGATTGTTGAAGTATATAAAAAAATCCTTGATACATATTCTATGGTCAATTTTGTATAACTGAATGAAAATAACTGCTGAAAACGTAGGTAAGTGCTGTATATGGCCGTTAGTGTGTGTCAGTGTCATTGATAATAACATTATTAATATATTTTTACCTTTAGAAGCATGTACCCGATGCCAACAAAATATTTCATCTTTATCCTCGACATGAATTAACGAAAACAAATACTTTTTTGAACACAGTAATATCATTAATTGAAAAGATAACTTCTCAAATAAATATCATTTGAATGCATTAGGGACGTGCTACAGATAACCGACGTCGAGCCATTTAGGGACAGAATGATATTAACATTTATAAGATAAGAGGAGTCGCGAACCAGCGCCGGTGACAACGGCCGTGACAAACGCACCTCATTATACATTCCCGGGGAATGCATTAACTCTTATCAGCTCTGTATCCACAGGTGATTCGCCACATGACGCGGGCGACCGTGTCACTTGTAATAATGACAGAATGTTTCTGCCAGTATCTGCGATGCTTTGCGTTCCTTTAGTTTGTTATCGAGCTGGCTAGAATGACCTGGCTGTAGCTAAACGCCTTGGCGAATCGGTCTTGGGAATCCGATTCATACGCCTCGTAGAATCTAATAGAAGATGGCGCTTTCGTGATTTCATTATCTCCAGAAACCCTCTGAGGATGATCGATCACTTCGGTTTAAGGAACATTAAGTTTTTCGGCATCCCTAAAATCCCGTTAAGCTGTAACCCTTTTCAAAAATAGGAAACTGCGCTGGGAACATATAAATTTTCTTTTAAATTCCACAACGGGTTAACGCTAAGTGACAATAAGGCCGAAGCGCACTTCACCCGGAATCCTCAACTACTGATCTGGCTATTAACTGTCGGTACACAACAATGCTGCTAACATTGTTGTTGGGACGACTAACTTTGATAAAATGGTGGTAGCGAACCAGGGGACTTAGGACAAGACCGACCACCAATCGGACCGTATACATTACCATATATCCACTGAATGTCTTATCACTGTACACCTTACCGCCGTTTAAAAATCCTTTAAGGTTCGCTCCGTTCTCCAATAAGAGGACCAGTTATAGTGCTCATCTCATATAAACCTCCATTCATGCAGTAAAGGTTATCTGCAGTCAATACCAAAAAAGCTTTGATTAAATAAAATAAACAAGAGGCGCACGTTTTAGTCCAGTTAACACTGTTAACAACCGAATTCTGCTCTAGTTAATATAATGTTGATGTTAGTTGGGGACATTAGTGTATGCAGTTTTGGAATTTTAAAAAATGCAATTGGCATTTTCAATTCAACATGTCAATGTTAAAAGCATAAGAGATCGATAACAAAATGGCAATATTCTAGTGAAACTTAAAACAAACAAAATTAAAACCACATTAAAACGACTATCAAATTGCACCGCACAGTTGATTGCTAATGCAAATGGTGTAATTACTCTGAGCTAATGCAAACGAGTTTCACAACACATTGTGTAGACGACAGACAGACAATGTTAATTGTATATCGGAGTTCATTCACAAAATTGGCTTTTAATCGGATGCTTTATCTCTCTGTCTCACAGTTTCTAAATGACAGTGATAGGGATACAAATTGGAAAACTATCGCTATGAATTTGTTGGTCGTTGATTAAATTGGTCTGTTTGGTGAAGGGTTACGCGGCTCTTTTACTGGTAGGATTCGTTTTGTTTCAATTCATTTATTGGTCTCTTTTGTTAAGTGAAATTATTTGGTGATCCTTTTTTTTAATGTGTAGTAGCAGCCAACCTAAGTACTTATATTTGTAAGGATAGAGATTGCTTATGGATTAGTACTAATTTTACCTTAAAGCCATCATGACAGTTGGACATTTTGTCACTTTTGGACTTTTATAATATTATGTTTTGCCATTTATACCTAAAGATACCCAAATATGTTTTATTTACACCTGTTAATATTAGGTATAAGCATTTGTTGACCTTTAATTGATAAACGAGTATTGCTCTTAGCTTGTAGAATTATTTTTACATGTCATGTCAACGTACCCACACAGTGACATGCAAACCCGTTGGACGGCTTACCCTACCCGCGTATTTGCATACGAAGGAAGTGTTGACAATATTTGACAGGAAATGGAGCTTCTTGCGTAAATAAATAAATATTACCTGACTTACCATACTACTGGAAACGCGTATGATGATGGACAGTGTCCTCCTGTGATAGATTGCGTTCGATATTTTACAGTAATTTGACGCTATAAAATAAAAGGAAAAAAGAAAAAAATTGGCCAGAAGTTTTCTTCAGAAATTATGATAAAATTAAAGTTTAAGTAAAATAGAAAATGTTTGGATATAGTCGTAGTTTTACATTAGGTACATATAGAGAATGTGGATACGATAGAGAGTTTTTGTGTAACTAAATTTGTATCTTGTATTTTAACACAAAACCGGATAGAGAAGTAAAGCCATTGCCGAGTTTCTTGCGGCTTTTTCTTACACACTTTCTTACGGCTTTTGCACACCCATCAAAGCGTTGTGTATAGGCTGATAATGATGAACTATTTTAAATAATTAAGTTATCATCTTTTTACTGACCTGAATCGTATCTAAAACCGCAGACCGCAGACTACGCCATCCCAATTCTAGACGACAGGTGTTCTGACGAGCCCATGACGCGAGGCAGCGATGACGACCTGCCGATACCAGACAGACAGACAATAAAATATCTATAGCACTAATAAAAACGGACAGCGGCGTTTATTTTATTATTTATCGTGGGGAGTTTTAACGAGCCAGTGTCAGTGTTGAACGGTGCGTATTTGGAAAGATCCCCTATCAATATTATTAACAGTTTCTGTATGTCTTTTGTTTTATGTCAAAACGCACCCGAGCGCTGACACGTTGACAAAAAAGTCACAATGTGATAATAGTTTTTATGGTGGGTTTTTTTGAGCCTGCCAGTTAATTAAGGATTATTTTGAATATACTTTTATTAAACTTTTTATTGTTGCGACTTTCTAAGTTGTTTATTTCAGTGCTCTAGTTTTGCCGCTATTTCTTTTTATAATAGAATAGTATACTAGTGGTCGCCCAGTGGTCGAAATTCGACCGTAATTTTATTAAGGCTGCACGGATTGTATCCTAAGCAGTGAAAAATTTAAAAAGAGAATGTGAGTTTGGATTGGCATTGACAGATTTCGGCCGCTCCTCTTCCATTTTTGAAAATTTTGAAAAGAGTTTTTAAGCGTGTGTGTGTCAAATACATGGTAGTGTGTGTCAAATACATGGTAGTGTGTGTAATGTATGTTTTATTGATATAATGTATTTTTACATATTTTTTTTAAATATTAACATTCTGTATTCCTTCTCTATATAAACTATAAGTGTGCGAAATTTCATACTCCTCCGTCCGCGCAATTTTCGTAAAAAGGGGTACAAAGTTTTTGCTTCACGTATATAGATAACTAACAACTTACTTAGTTTACTCGTAGTATACGAACTCCAAATAGTATATTGTCACATTATGACAAGTTTCTTTGGGGAAAATTATTCAGTAACATGTCCCAAACGGAACTAGCATTAGCTACGACCACACTATCGCGGTATCGCGAACATTTGCCGTTTTCACGAAAAGCAATGATTAATTTTTTAACCGTGTTCTGAAATGTGACTATTGCTTGACCCGACTTGTCATAAAGTTCGCGATACCGCGATAGTGTTGTGTGGCCTTAGCATAAGAGAGTGTTAGTATTTTTGAGATGTATCTCTTTATCTCTATCTATATAGCACCTTGTGGGTCGGCAGGGTGAGGGTGACTGGATGCTGCGTTGTTGTCACGCTGCACCAATTGTGTTCGCTTCTGGACTCCATTTCCACTTAACATAAGGTGAAGAGGAGTCATTTGCCGTGCAATGCATAAACAAAATGGCAATGAAAGGAGTAAATGTTGAGATGACAGCTGATTGAGGAGAATGGCAGAAGAAAACATGTTTCGCCGAGCCCAAACAATTTGGAACGGGGTAGGCGAGTGATGGTGACCTCATATCATTTTAATGTTTGGATATTTCTTACTGGCTCGATGACATACAAAAAACTAGTAGGGAGCACAACTTTCACTAACAATGTCTCCGGATCCCCGCTGTCGGCAGCACGTTAACCGTTAACCCTACTATAATATCAATTTACATTTCGTTTTGAAAACTACGGAATGCTGTACGTCCCCGCGGGGCATACGACTGCCTTTTATTTGTGGTAAGTAAAAAAAGGCACGGCCAGCCGTCGTGATGGATGTGGAAGGCGCGACGGGGCGGGGCGGCCCATTAAAAAACAATAACGCGTAGTGCGTCTACGTCTCGCGCAATTTGTACCCTTGTGCACTCATCTCTATACTCACATTATGTGCAAACGAAATTCAGCCTTATTTGTAGAGAAGTTAACTTTATATTTCTTTGAGTTGTTTTACCTAGTCTGCAATAGGGAAACGGCTTTTGACGGGCAAATTGTTAATATGATTTTAATTAATCTCTAACACGTGTCTGTGGGTTTTGTTTGTCTATTTGTTTATTTGTTTTGTGTGGTCGCCCTTTAGTTTGATGCCTTGTTTCTTTCCTTCCCATAAATTATGCGGATATCAATTCTATCAGATCGGATGTGTCTAATAAGAAGAAAGTTAGCTATACTTACTGAAAAACACATTCAAAAATATATAAAATATGCCTTATTTAAAGTATGACAAGTCTTTAAGCAAAGCCTTAAGATTATTTCTTGAAACTACTAAAGTATGCAAAGACGCGTGCTACCTGCCTAATGAAAAGCCGTTAACGTGGCCTCTGATCTGTTCTGAACGCCCTAGGGTCGCTGGCTGACCCCAAAGTCAAAGTTGTCATGTTTCTACGTCTAACTGTCGTGTTTATAGATTTCTTAGACACAATATCAAGTTGCAGAATTAATTTTGTAGCGGATAGAGGCATAAGTTTAGACTTATTTAGGTATTTAACACTGCAATTAAGTAGGTTCATTACGGAAACATACCTACGACCAAATGTATGTACTAATTATCATGAACTTTTTGTTACAGGTAAGTGTTACATCAACTTTATTGATAGCAGACCAACAATCGGGTAAGTTTACCATATACTTAAGTTTCGATAAACATCATTTAGGTAAAAATACCCCGATCCGTTCTGAACCCTTCGGAGAATCTAGTAGGGCGTGGGGACACGCACTAGTGCGTGATGCCGTTCCCTCTAGAAACCTCTCACGGTGATTCGTTTCGCACGGCTTGAGGAACCCTTTAAGTTTCTCGCCGCCCCCAAATAAGCCCGGTGAAGCTGAAATGTCCAGCGGCAATCAAAAAACTCTCAAAATAAAAAAAAGTTTTGGTAGTTATAGTAAATTTTAATCAAAGTCGCGTTGAAATTGGAATTGTATACAACAAAGAAATAATAAATTCAGTTACGAAGCGACGTTAATGAATTTAGGTAACAGTTAATTTACAAATAAGACGACTCGTTCCATGACTCGGTCGGTTTGTACGGGCGCGTGTGAAGTCGTCTCTTTCTCATTGTTCGTGGTCTGAGTGCGTTTGCGCATCAATACTGTCTCCGCAAGTATGTGACATAAAATAAGGAGACAAACGCGATCGAGCAACGCACACACATAGGCAGCCTCTCACGGACACAAAATCTAGCTATAGCTGCGTTTGGACTGTTCTGAGCTGTTCCGAGAGTCCATGTTCGTGACACGGTGTATGTGTGCGTTGCTCAAGCGTGTTTTAATGAAGCTTGCCATTCGCAGTCTCTTTATTTTTTGATAAAGACGAGACAACAGTCCTTGATTTTTCGTGACTTATTGTCAGGATCTTTATTTAGAGCTTCACTAAACTTGGCAGATTTTTAACATCGTTAAGGACAATTTAGCCGTTAGAAAAAATTATTTGACTAGTTTCGGTGTACAAGATTTAAAACAATTGAAAGTCAATTGCTATTGCTATGCAAGGAAGTGATTGAAATAAATAAGTACGTCATGCTGTTCACTTAGGTATCTAAAACTTCTTTAGAGCTTCGGGACTCAAGCTGAAATTGTTAATCCAAGTTGGATAGCTTTGGAGCACTGATGCTAAATAAACAATCGTATTTATCACATTGAGAAAAGCCAAGCATCTCACATGAGCGGGCCGCGTCGTGGCTGTTCACGTAATAACAGTGATCGGCGCAGGCGCGTCAGGCCCTGCAGCGTGATTGCCCCACGCAATCCGGTATCTTCCAGTGTGCCATGGCTGTGTTAGGAAACAAACAAATCCATCCATCCATTCGCCAACATTTATTGATTCTCTACGGTGTTGTGGTTGATGTAGAGTTGCGACTCGGAAACGTATTGTAGGATGCCCTTCCGGTGCGGTGGAGTAACGATATACGTCGCTAAGTGAAAGCACTTTCCTTGGGATCATCAACCGTCATAAGCTGCCCTCATACCATATTTATTTTAATCGTCATAGATGAAAGAGATAGGTATCGTTTGCTTAGTTAGCTCCGCTTGTTTAAATTCACCGTTGTAGCTATTCTGTAGGTTTAGTAGCTTTTCCTGTCTACCTGACTCCTACGGGTAAGTTGCCTACAATTTGACCTGGTGGATGGTAAGAGAGAATTTCACGATTAGCCCACTTTACCCAGAATTCTCGAGCAAATGACTGCGAAAATTATCAGTTTTTATTACATTTTCATTCCTGTATCTTCATAGGCTTTAGATAAAAACTCAGTTTTCCCAAAGCAAATTTTAGCAGACGGTACCAGGGCACCAGAGCGATGTGGAAATGTCCGGTTGTCGTACTGCGATGATAGGGCAGTGAAGACCACCGCCTCCTTTCCGTGTGGTCCTGGTACTTAGCGCTGCCGAACTTGTATACTTGGAGAAAGATACTTGTTGACAAGTTCATTTTGTATGTTCTGTAAAATATAAATTTGTGTATTTTATCTAATCTATCAATTTTTAAAGAGTGGTTCAGTCTCGGTATTGGTTTTATAATTTTCACTATGACTATTCTAGTTTTAGCACGATTTTCTATCGAAATCTATGAAATAACTTTTGTCGAGTGTTAGTTCCATTTACGGACGTTGTGGCGCTGTACCAATCTCCATACAATATTTCTATCTTACGCTACGATACGAATATGATAATGATTCGTGCTAGGCGCACTGTTTGTGTAACGAGTAATGTAGGTATGGGCGCGTCTCTATACAAGCTTCACACCAGACACTTCCAACATGATAAATCTCGCGAGTGATGAAATTGGCGTTATTTCGAAAAATCAATTTCCTTGATGCTTTTTCGGTAAATTCGCGAGGCCATAACTCAGCCTGTACCAATAAACAATAAAGAACAATTTTCCCATGCACTCCCATGCAAAGTTAACTTTTACGCCCATTCAAGGTTTACTTTCTCTGCTTTAAAAGAAAATTGCTTTCGCCCGACAGCATCGGTATGTTTGTACGTTTTCATAGTGGTGATTTAACCCTTAAATTGCACGGTGTAGTTCAAACACGCCTTATTACAACAGGGATAAGGATAGTTTTGGTGTAATTTGCGGGTAATTAAGTTTGTGAAGTGTATAACTAGTTGGCGAAGTGCGTATTAGCGGGTTGGTGGTCGTCTTTTTGGCTCGCGCCTAATTGTAGGGTCTCGACGCCTGCGCGGACGGCCTCCCGCCGGCAGGGCTGGCAGAAATCAAATGCTACTTTTCTTATAAGATTAGTATTTTTATTTTCTTTATTTTATCATATAAAATAGTTGTTGTACATTTTTTTATAAACACTGGAATCATTGATGATTAATTGATTAATCTGTATGTGCAAACATTGTAAAAAATATATTTTCATGTATTATTCGTTATTCTAAAATTTTTATGCAACATATTATAATAACTAATTTATAGTTACATGTTGTCGTACCTAATACAACTGTGAAAGCCAGCGCCAAATTTAAAATTACCATAATCTCTCTAATCCATATAAATAATCTGAGAAACCTTCTATTTAAGAGTTAATTAATTTAAACAAAAACAGAAACAAATCTATACATTCCCATAAGAAATCGATCAAAACGTAAAATATTTATTTCCCGAAGCAGTACGAGTAGATAGTTAATTGAAGGTTTAAAGAACACCGACGTTCGTATTATATATTTGTTTTAAAATATTGTAGGTACTTAATTGATATCATTTTAAAACATCGCATCGCTGTCGTATCTCACCGTTCACGATCTATTACAAACAACCAACAATTAAAATCTATTATTAATAATAGCTTGTATCAATAACAACGGTAATCATATAATTACGGGAACCGGCAATTAATACCGGGCAGGGCTGCTATCGGCTATCCTTAACTCTACGCTGTTCTAAGAACGATGACGATGTTATCTTACTGTTTGTAGTACACGCTCTCTCTGATGTAGCTTTGTGGGTATTGTTTGTTTACGAGCCAGCGATGTATAAAGAAGTTTTGTTTGCATCGCTGTTGTTTTGTTTGTCGGGTAGGCTTCGTTAGGGCGGGGTGAGTGGTGCGGTAATCTGTTGGCGCTGTGTGTGGCGGCCCTAACTCAGCGGGCTTGCGCGGACGCGGACGCCAAATTGAAAAATAAACACGCTGAGTGATCGGCGTGATGGACCAGCGGACCAGCCGTCGTCGGCGGGTCGTTGACTCCGCGAATTGGCGGGATCTGGGAATTTATTGTGTGAAACACTCGGGGCAAATCTCTTTTGGAGCGTTGTGCATCTACCTTGTTGAGAAATTAAGAGGAGAAATGTTAATAGTTGATTGCCATGTTTAGGAGAAGCTTTCGTTATCTGTGCCCTTGATAAGTTGTTTTGGATGATCCTATGAGTTCTTAGTACGAGTAGATAGTACCTAAATAGCCTATACTTTTCCTTCGCTGTGCAAAGGCATCCAATCGTTGAAATCATGTTGTTATCACAATTGGTAAATATTTTGTTTGGTTATTTATCAGAAACCCGGGCTTTGCATCGAAAAAAACGAAACACGCTATTCGACTTTTGAATAGAACCCAGGTCTTTCGGATGACGGACCAATCACTCTAAGCCGAAACGTGGTAAAAATACATCAACTTTCATCGAAAGTTGTAGGAGTATGACAAGACCAACGAATCTGAAATTTTGATATAGATAACTTCATGCCTTTGTCGTTATCTTTAAAACGCTTGCTCAAAAACGCGATTGTGCAATTTTGACTCCATCGTAATTCTTTACGAAAACACCTTTAATAAATCATTAATGCTAAAATTACAATGAAATTACTTTGAAATCACTCAAATCACTAAAACCAGTAATTTTATAAATATATTTTTTTAGATTCTGTTGATTGGCGGTCTCAATTGTCGCAGGTGCTACGTATAACAGAATCTTAAAAAAATATTCGCCTTAATATTCGCCCCCCAAAGTCTTTGTTTGATTATCACACTTAAATTATAAATGCGAAAGTTTGTGTGTATGTCTGTATATTTGTTCCTTCTTCACGCTGCAACGGATGGATGGATATAGATGAAATTCGGCATTCAGATAGTTTATAACCTGGATTAACACATAGGATAGTTTTGATCCCGATATTCACACGGGAATCACACTATAAATATACTACGACAATTTAATTTTCCGATACGAAATGATTTGTTTGTTTTGTTGTCATGGAAACCAAAGAGAATTTAATCACTTGATGGAAACTGTCAAAGCGGTACGAAGTCCGCCGGGTCCACTAGTTTAAAATAATATAAGAGTGATCACTCATTTTCATGTAATAGGGCAGCAGAAAGTCAGCGAGTGCAGCAAAACTTGGCATACACAAATAAACAAATATTTAATACCGATCTTGGCAGCTGCGTAAACAACCGAAACACATTACCCGACATACATGGGAATTGAACCCGGGACCTCTGGATAACGGGCCGAGCGCTTTGCCATTTGGCCATCGAACTTCGAAGCCTTTTTTAAATAATTTAAATAAACGCATTGCGATCACACATTTTCAAGTACTAGGGCAACAGAGAGTTCAGCGTGTGCAATAAAACCTGCATACACAAATAAACAAACAATTAATACCGGCCTCGGCGGCTGAGTAAACAAAGCAAAAAGCTATAAATCTCCGGCGCGGTTATGCGCGCCCGCGGCCGCGCTATTACGGCCCGTATCACCGCAGCCCGGCTCATAATTCCAGCCCGCTAATGTTGCGTTGATCGATTTTAATTGCTTCGGAATGTTCATGTTGGAAATTGTTTTATGAATGTTTTTTTATAAATAATAAAGAAAAAAAACTACTATTTTAATATGTCATTATTGTCATCGTTATCATAATTTAAACGCATATTCATCTATCTTAAATAATTAGTAGAAAAAATTAAGCACTTTGTGTTTTATTTATCTTATACTATTTTGACACAATTACTAGACTTATAGGTTTAGGCTTAGGCATCTACCTAATTTGCCAAATTTTTTTAAAGTTTTTCTAAACGTTAACAATTTTTTTTTTTATTTTATTCTTATTTAGTAAATGAAGTAACACTGTAAAAAGCAAGTGTCTCTGGCAATACCTTTTAATTACAAAGGCAATACCAATTGTCTTTCAATTGAACAACTTTGAGGTTAAAAAAAGAAGCTGGTATTTATTTTTTGCTATCACTACTCTTTATTTATTGTAAGTACCTATATCGAACGTTACTTAACAACTTTAAGAAACGTTCTCAAAATAATTCTCATATTGTTTTAAAACTTTATCATCGCATTTTATGTTGGCATTTTAAAATTGACTCAAAAAAGTGCATCACGTTTATCTGCAGCGCCGGCGCATATCCATTTCTGTCAAGGACGCGATACCAGCGAATTTATTTACTGTTGAAAATTGCTCGGCCGATAGCGTCGCGAATAACACTGGCCACAGTCAACAAATGGACAGAACTAGGCAGTTTAAATTTGCAATTTTTATTTATTTATTTATATCCTATGGTTAAGCTTTTTGGTTTTTGGTTAAGGTTTTTGGTTTTTGGGCCGGCAGAGTGAAGTTAACTGATGCTACGTTTGTTTCCACGCTGCACCAGTTGTCTTCGCGTCTGGACTTCATTTCCACTTAACATCAGGTGGGATGGAGTCATTTGCCGAGCTAAGTATAAAAAAATAAAAAAAAAAATAAAAAAAGCTCTTGGCCTTCGTCTCACCTGATGTTAAGTGATGATAAGGCCGAAGGTGGAAGAGAACTTCACCCGGGATCCTCAACTAGTGAGGCACTTATCTTATCTCTAGCTGCCGGAATACCAACAATGCCACAAACATTGACGTTGGCGACATATTTAGATAAGATGGTGATAGCTAGCCAAGCGGGCAAACAAGCCCTATACTTACCACCAACCAAACCGAGTACACAAACATGTACCCCTCGCTGGGAATCGAACCCGGGACCCTTGGGTCTAAACCGGTGGTCTTAGGTACAAGACCACAGAAGTGATTGAACTTATAGGAAACTAAATGTCCGGTGACGCTGTGAAGGCCGTTTGAGGTGAAAACCAAACTCAAATATATATATATATATATATATATATATAACTAGCTTACCGGCGGACTTCGTACCGCTTTGACAGTTTCCATGACAACATAACACACAAATTGTTCGTCCGCTTATGAACACCCGTATCCCATGATGGACCTCTATAGCAGCGCCACCTCCCGGGTTCAATTGTAAATCTAAACCATTCTCGAATCCACTTGAACACACACAGAAAACTTCATCTAAATCGGTCTAGCCGTTTAGAAGGAGTTCAATAACATACACACGCACAGACGATTTATATATATATATATAAAGATAGTGATCGTCATTCGTCAAGGTGCCCGTTCACAATCACGTTAACGAAAGCGAGAATTTAGATTCTTGTAACTTCAATATCAATATTATGAACCCTGGTTTCCGAATTATATAACTACCAGCATTCCAATAATGACATTCACGATTGCTCTTTGTTGATTATAGATACAAGAATGAGACTAAACACATTATACAAAAAACGATAAAATCGGTCATTTTCAATTTTCAAATATAAGTAACACTTCTGAAGTGGGAGTAAAATTGTTTAAAGTTAATGGTGAGATAATGATTATCACACCAGTAGTTTACTACTTGATTGATCTTGAAAGAATTATAAAATAAGTATAAATTGTATAGAATTTCCATCGCATGATAAAATGGGAAAATGATGATCTGGGAAGAATAATGAAATGGGAAAAAAATGTATAGAATGGGCATCGCATGATAAAATGGGAAAATTATGATGTGGGATGAATGATGAAATGGGAATAAATTGTATAGAATAGGCATTGCATGATGAAATGGGAAAATGACGAAGTGGAAGTAAATCCTTATGCACTCTCCTGATTCTGTGAATGGGGCCTGTGTAGATACGCAATGTGGACGCTGGGGCACTGCTTTTAAGGTAAAATAAAAAGTATAGTGATATTAAACAAAAACCGTAAAAGGGTAACGACCGTCAGTTAACAAATATCAAACACTTTTAAACTAGAGGATAATTACTGTCCTCCGCACTTGCACATGTACTTATTATCATCATCTCAGGCAAAAGATCTATGGTATACCTTACCTACATGTTCATGTCCTTCTGTGTTTGCTATTTTCTGGATTTGATGCGTCACCTGCATGCTAGGCCGATGCTGTTTTACTTAAAATCTTTTTCATAAGCCATCGTATCATTACTTGTGAAAGGCAATGACAGCTTTCCTAAGTATCTTTATTTGATTTCAGCCTTTCGTATTTTCTGATGATTTTTATCTATCGAAGTAATAATAAAATTTATTGAGTTACATAATAATAAAAAGACAAAATGTGAAGAATTTCTTCTACAGATGTTTTTAGAAAAAAACTCGGGTTCGCAAATAATTTTAAAATGTATATTTTTTGTCAATTTATTGGAGGCATTTGTCGATATACTACGGGCTATACTATGGGCATCTTATAATTGCCAGGAGCACAGACCTTGTTAGAAGGTTGAAAAATAAACAAAAACAAAATTACGTTAAGTGCTTCTTTGAGCACAAGTAAGTCGTTTGATGCGTTTTTAAAAGCTCTTCAATTGCCATAATCCTCTGGTACCGCTTGCATCGCCTTAACGATCACATTCTTGAAAATATTTCTTATTCCCATGGATTTTAATTAGATTGATTGTAAATGTTTGTTTATATATATACCACAAACGGGAAGCGTTATGATAGGTGGTAGCTTGCCAGGCAGATATATAACAATTCGTAAAAACCACAAACTTAACCTCAATTAGAATATGTAAACCCGGTAGGAATCGAACCCCGGACGTCTGGGTCTGCAATCGTTCGACCAACCACTATACCACAAAGGCGGTGAAAACATTGTGCGTTATATGTATTTTATGTTTTCTTACACAACTTTTATAATTTAATATGAAGAAATAAGGAAAGAATCATTACCAATTAGCATACATGCATCCATATTCGCACGTTAAAACAAACAAATTCACAATATTTATTCATAGACAAACGTATGTACTGTAAATCCGAGAAAGTCGGGGTCAAATAGACGCAGATGGGGTGTTCAGCAATCAATGGTGGTTATTGCAAATAAAACTGCATTTCGAATTAAATTCTATGCATTCCATTTACATAATCACTCAGGGCTGGCAAATGCGATATACTTGTATTCACATATTTTAATAAAGGTCGTATAGTTAAGAATGCAAACTTGCTTTGGTGTTGTTATATTTCCGGCTGGCTAGCTACCACCACCTTATTTACATGCCTTCGTCATAATGGCAATGTTAGTTGCGTTGTTGTGTTCCAATAGTAAGTAATAATATAGTTAAAAATAATATTAAAACTTTATAATAAATCTTTAATAAATAATCATTTTACAATGTAATAATAATTAAATACTAAATACAAAAATAAGACCATGATGTGCATGAACTAATACTGTCTTTCAGGCAAAAATAAGTCAAGTAAGTTAAAATAACTAAAAGTTCTAACAAAACTATCTTATCCTATCACGTGCAAAAATACTACTGCTATGCTATTCTAAGTAGTCTAAAAAATAACAAATAAATATTAATTATGAACAACAAACATTTTACAATATTGTTAAACAGAAAAAAATCATACGATGAGGCAGAAAACTTACTATTAGCTCAGAGCACAGAGAAACAATGGCACAAAAGTAGATCAATAAATGTTTATATAATTTTTAACGCAAATTTTGTTGCGAACAAATTACAAAAACACAAATGTTAAAAAAAAAAAATCAAACCCTGCTCGTGGAAATTTTTATTTTCAACATTTGTGTTTTTGTAGATCAATAAATGTTATTATACTTTCCATTTCCTTATTTATTAACCAGTATTGCAGTTAGTTCTTCAGTAACGGACGATTCCAAATGATGTGTAATACACCTTTTTTTTTTTTTTTATACTTAGCACGGCAAATGACTCATGACATACCACCTGATGTTAAGTGGAAATGGAGTCCAGACGCGAAGACAACTGGTGCAGCGTGAAAACAACGCAGCATCAGTCAACCTCACTCTGCCGGCCCACAAGGTGCTTCTTCACGCCTCGTTTGAAGGACCCAATATCATAGGAAGGAGGGAAAACGTGTGCTGGTAGACTATTCCATCTTTTGGAGGTGCGACAAAGAAACGAGTCACCAAATTTCTTTGTGCGCGATGGGATATGTGTGACAGTAAAGCGATGACTCCGGAGAGCAGCACGTGTACTCCTATGGAGGAAGGGAGAAGGTGGGATAAGGTCAAACAGTTCTTCAGAGCACTCGCCGTGGTACAAGCGATAGAAAACGCTGAGTGACGCTATATCTCTACGCAATTGTAGGGGTTCGAGAGTATAAGTGACCTCTGCATTGCCGATAATGCGTACAGCGCGACGCTGCAATCTGTCTAAGGCATCGAGAAGGTACTTTGCGGAACCGTCCCAGATGTGAGAGCAATACTCCACGCAAGACCGTACCTGAGTCTTGTACAAAAGACACAACTGGTCAGGCGTAAAGAATCGCCGCACTCTGTTCAGGACACCCGAGTTTTCGTGAGGCAGTTTTGATCACGGCTTCGATGTAGTCCTTTTGATTCAGATCACAGCGAATCGTCATACCGAGCATGTTGATATTGCTCTGCAGGCTTAGAGATGTGCCCTGAAGAGTTGTAAGGGGAAGGAATGGTGACTTCTTGGCCGTAAACGCACATACCTGTGTTTTCTTGGCATTGAATTCAACAAGATTATTGGAGCCCCAATTAGATATGAGGTCCAATACCCGATTGAGCTCAATGACAAGATTCACTCGTTTCTCTTCAGTTTCGACTCGCCCAGCCGCAGGGTGACCGTTATACCCACCGTTCACTGTACTATCATCTGCATAGCAATGAATATTTCCAAGTGGAAGCATATCATTGATATGCAGAAGAAACAACGTGGGTGACAGAACGGAACCCTGAGGGACACCAGCGTTCACTGACATGAGCCGCGAAGCGCATCCATCAGACAGGACACGAATTCTACGCTCGTGCAGGAAGCCAGTGACCCAGTTGCAGAACTGAGCAGGCAGACCGTATGCCGGGAGCTTGGAGAGAAGAGCTTTGTGCCAGACCCGATCAAATGCCTTGGCTATGTCGAGGCTAACAGCCACCGACTCACCACGCTTGTCAATAGCCTCACCCCAGAGATGTGCGACGTACGCTAGAAGATCACCCGTTGACCGCTTCGGCCGAAACCCGTACTGGCGATCGTGAATAATGGAGTGTTCTTCTAGGTAGTGGACAAGTTGTTTATTTAAAATGCGCTCCATTACTTACCTTCGGCGTTATCATTACATACCATGAGGTGACATGTAGGTCAGGTGGTTCCAGCTACCACCACCATATTTATCCACTGTCGCCATAATAACCATGCTAGTTACATTGTTGTGTCCGATAATTTCTTTACCTTCACGTAAGATGTAGGTCATGTGTCTCCATAATTAAGAAAAAATAATTTGTAAGCTTTAACCGGTGGGAGTGTTTGCATACAAGTCACCAGATATTACTGCCTGCCGCAGTATAATCTGCATTGTTGCGGTTCTTTTCCGGTTAATTTGACCCAAACCGTTCCGAGAATATAGTAGAGAATGAAGATACCATACTTAAGTACCATGCTACTTCCTCCATTGTTGTTGCCGTCTGCCCTCCAAAATTCTGTTGACGCTATCAAAAAAAAAAAAAAAATAAGCATTTGTTTTTACAATTAATACGAGGTAGCTCCCTGGCAACCCTACCAAGTAATACCACATACGTTGCCCTTTCGCCCCCCTGATTCCGTCAAGTGCAACATAGTCTACGAGCGGTGGCATTAGCATACAACATTCCGCTAGTTCTGCGACCCTAGTACTGCGCAACCTTTATTTATAGTATAAGATAAATAGCTTCGCGCTCATATCTATACTAAAGTTTGTGACTATGTTTGTTTGTTTGCTGAGGGTTATCTCTGGAACTACGGGTCTAATTCCAAAAAAAAAATTTACTGATAGATTAAATAAATAAATAATGTTTCCCACATTTACACCAATTATCTAGCCCCAAGAAAAGCTTCCTTAAGAAACTCGAGAAATGGTTAACTAGACAGCGGATAAACATACTTAATATACTTAAATACATACTTATTATACATAGGAAACACCCAGACCTGAAACAATTTAGAAAAACAGGTATTTCTAAATTGATCCGACCGGGGATCGAACCCGGGACCTCAGAGACCTCAAAGACCTCAGAGGTCGTCACAACAATGAAGAATGCTCCATTCTTTGCGGGTAACATAAGCTTTTATTTAAAAAAAGAGTTTATTTTTAAAATCTCAAATCCACGCGACGAAGTCGCGAGTATAGACAAAGACTCTCTGTTTACATGTTTGTCGTTTATATTGTTTATGAGCATTTGCGAATCATCACCATCACCATCGCCATCTCAGACAAAACAGCTACCCGTGACCTTCACCATTTAGAATTACTGTACTCTAATTAAATGTCTTTAAGCTGGACCGAGACGGTTAAATGATGAATTATCCTCATAATATTATCGTTTACTTTAAAAAAAGATATATTTAATTTATTAAAAACTTATAGTAAGGTAAAAACGATAACGAGAAAGTTTTCCCAGGCTTCATGTAAAGTGCTCGAAGATCAAGCTCAAAAACATTGTTTAGGTGATGTAAAAATGAGTGTCTTATGATCTTAGAAAGTGTTTTAACATTATAACGTTTCGTTCGTTCTCGGAGCCATGCCATATTCAAATTAAAGAAAGCTTGTATGTGGCATGTACGACAGCGCACATACGTCTTGTATGTATGTATGTTTAAACCAGTATTGCCTCATTTAGTTCTGCCGCATTAATCTGTGGCCCTTTTATTCATGTCACTAATCATTTTAATAAGACAAAAGGCCCTTTATTTTCTTCAATGGCAAAGGTGTGTATTGTTTTTGTGACATGCATGCATACTATACGAAATCGGATAGGGTGTGGGGCTTTGAAATAAGCGAGCGACTACTTAAATTAATATTGATTTTATTTTTCCTATACTAGTATTATAAAGAGGAAAGCTTTGTATGTATGTATGTATGTTTGCAACGAATAAACTCAAAAACTACTGGACCGATTTAAAAAATGATTTCACCATAAGAATGCTACATTAGCGCTGAGTAACATAGGCTATATTAAAAAAAATGTCTACCCGTGCGAAGCCGGGACGGGCCGCTAGTCAATAAATAAGTTAAATAATAAAAATTTACCGTTCAATTTGAAGTACCTACCTAATATATTTATTACTTTTTAACCAAATATTAAAATGTAATACTATTAAGATGTTTAAATTGAATGTTCCAAAAATACATTTTAATAATTAAATTAAACCCTTTAAAAATTAAATTAATATTTTCCCTTGTTGAAATGAAAACTTCGAACCCCTTTCAATACTTTACTGGGTCCCTTGTTCACGAGACTAAAAATTGTTTTATTTCAATGTGTAGTTTTTCACGTAATTATTACATAGCAAAATTTATGTATATGTACTCGTATATAACAAAAGATTATCCTTTTCTTACTTTGGATTTCATTATTATGTGCGCTTAATTAGTCTAGTCCGACCGACTGGTATAATTTAAACTCACATACATACATCCTGATCCTAACATTTTAATGACTGAATATTTAACCGCTGCTGGCTTCATGGCCCAACACCGTCATATCAAGCAGCAGTTGTTCCTCACGATAGGGGAATGATTGACCGCTTCCTCCTCAGAAACGGTCGCTATGATTTATCCCCTAGACTCCCTCCATGTCATGCGCGCCTGGTACTCCGCGTTCCGCTCACGAATTTTGACCCTTAATTTATGGTAATTTAATGAGGTCATTTAATTATTTTAACTTTGTTTTAGTTTTAATGGGGTCAGAACAACACCCGCCATACTTGTGTAAAGATTAAAAATGATAAGTGTGGCCGCGTTGACGGCATTGGTAGGATTTTTTCATATTTTCGGAAAAGAGGGGATTCTTGACATGTAAAACCATCAAAAACTAACTTGTAAAAAAAACCAAGTCCCGCAACTCAGTTCTTCTACTTACCGTAAAAAGTTGTGAGATCCATATAATACCAAGTCGGTTAATTTATTCAGTCCCTACTTAAGGGACCTTCTGTCTTAAGTTATTACGTAAGTAGCTAACCTAACAACATCATATGGTGACCATATCAATATTAAAAATCTTTTATGTTTTAAATAAATAAATTGACTTAACCATCGCATGAAAACACAATATCTCACAAGTAATACTTGTATTAAATTAAATTAGATTGTTTATGTAGTGCGATTGCCTTTTTTTTCCTTGATTTATACACTAAACACTAATTGTATTCTAAATTTGAAGCTTCTATGTCTGCTAGAAGTGCCTTAAAGTTTTGATGATCGGTCAGTCAGTCAGTCAGTCAGTGACAAAATTAAAAAATTGACTAGTTATAATTCTTAAACTACTGGTTCAAATTGAATGAAATTTGAAATATACCGTGTTTATACAATGCTATCTTGGTTACTGAAAATTCAGGCTTCTAGTTTTATCCACAACGAAGTTATAGAGGGTCGAAAATGGTCTGAACTGTTTCGAGAAAAGGATGGTACGGCCGTGCCGCTTTTTTGCTCGACTTGGCGAGGGTACTGCCGTGCCCCCAGAAATATGAGTAGATTATCAAAGAGTCAATGTATTCTTTTATAATATAATATTAGTCTTCTGCTTCTTTATATTATCTTATAGTCCCACTTATCACCTGCCGAGGTTTCCCTCCTTTTGTGCAACACCATCCTTTTTCTCTTCTTCCTAAGGGAAAATGACTGATTTTAATTAAATTATATTTTCAATGGTTATGGTTGCTAATACTTGTATCTACTTGAAAATTAAAGACAACTTTAAAAAAACCTGTCGTAAAATTTTGACCATTGGTTACCACGAAAACATCTTTAAATTAAGAAACAACAGACTAAACACAACGCATTAAACACGCACGGAATATTATATAAAAAACCAGAGTCCAGAATTTTAACGAATTATGAATTAAGATGCAAGTTTTTTTGGCGCGCGTCGTGTGCGATCGGCCATTAGCAGCGATCCTACTGCGATTGCATCTGCGCAGTGCCACCTACTGGGGCACGCGGGGTACTACGATTTCTAGTCATCTAATACATCATTAATCCAACGAGCTGATTGTCTAATTAATTTATTAAATAAAAACGGCGAAAGAAACTTCCATGGAGCTTCGTTGGCGCAGCGGCTGGCATGGTTACGATCGTACTACGTTCGTTAGCAATTATTTGTAAAAGCTCTTCAGCAACATTACAGTTAAAGGTATGCCCTTAGCTGTACAGGCGATGAAGGTTTTGAGCCGCACTAATTTTGCTTTCATTCAGCGAGTTTTCCTATAACATCATCCACTGTGTTTCGTTTTATAATTTTTTCGTTTCATATTTATTTTTTATAAATTAAAAACCCTAATACTATTACTATTATCTCTTTAACATGTCGATTGTTCTATTCACATATAATATTATTATGCTTCCTTTTCTTTTCAATCTATTTATTCCGATTGTTTGGATTCTTTCCATTTTAATTTCCTTCTTTTATTTTTTTGTATGTTTAATGTGTTATTTAATATACGTCTAACATTCTGTTTACATTTTTTGTCTTCCCTAGCAGTCATATTTAGTTACCTAAGAGTAGGTGTTATTACCTAATGGTAAGAATCCTGTTAATAATGACTCTATTGCAAGTGACCATGGTAGTTTAAATAGTTCGCAGGTTATTACCTGTTTTATTATAATATATGGGCCAGGGGTGAACGACCACTAATCCCTGGCCGTCCACTAGCCTCAGGACGTCAGGAGCACGCTCAAATATCCTCGGGCGTGCTCCCTCTGGCGGGCCGCCACCGCTAGGGTAACACTGGTGACTGCCAAACCGGTGATCCCAGTCATCCTAGCGGCACGTGAAGGGGATGTACAGTGGTTTTTAGTGGGTAGGCCCCTGCTCCTCCCGAATCTCTGTCGAGACCCTTCCCAGGGGAGAACCCCACATAACCATCCGCGCCTCCCCGAGCGCGGTGGTACTAGGCCAACGAGTTTTCCACTGTCCAAAAAAAAACAGGGGTGAACGACCACTGCTCAGTCATGTCCGGCAGTCGTGTCGACGTTCCGGCAACCTAAGCAGCATGCAAGCAATCAACCAGCCACGGGCAGATTTCCCCGAAACCATCGCTTTTTCATTAAATTACTGGGCTGTTTACATAAACAATCCGTTATTAAGTTCCCTCTGTATTATTAATAACAGTACTTTTCCTCTTTTGGTACCTTCATTTGATGGCAAAGCTTGAAGTCCTTAAAGACACTTGACAACTTCTAGTAAAAATAATAAGACATTAAACCTTCGAGCAATTATCATTGAACAAAGTAGTAAGCGATATTCGATGCTGATGGTACCTATATTTCATAAAAAAAGAAAAGCTCAGTTAATTCATAAATTCAATTGAAAAGTACCATGGTACCAGAACTGTACAAGAGATTAGTGGGTAGTGTTGAGCAAATAAAAAAAGATTAAAGCACGCAAGCCGAAGGAGGTCGGCATGCGCGGGTCAGAGGTGAACATTAATATCGAAAAACTCGATCGGAAGCTGTGTGAGTGATCGATGCGCTCCTGGTGTTCGACAATTACTTATCTATGTGCGTTTAGAATAAAAAAGCTATCGAACTCTCTTGAGATACCTTCATGCCGCATCATAACTTACGCCTTGGCTTAAATGGTACTGTGTAGGTTTTCTATTTAATTCACGATTTTTTTTTTTCGGGCGAAGTCATGAATATTATTTAAGGTTACATACTTGTATATTTGTACTCGCCTGTAGTATACTCGGAGGCGATATAGTACATCGCAAGAAGTAGGTACTTCTTTTTTAAATAATGCACTATATACTCACATGTTAATAAGTGAAGAGTTGAAATTAAAAACTTCAGCATGACTCAATACTTTTTTAGTAGTTGTCTTTGACTACCACTTTATTGACATAATATCACGAATATTGTCTTCCAAATATGCAATTAAAATAATATGTACTTAATGTACAATTCCGCTAAATCACTCGTTTATGAAGTAGCCGCTGCTTGATAAACGAGTGATTTAGCGGAATTTTTGTGTACCATCATGGATTTCCGCAAAGTAACGCCTGATTCCATTAATTAAAGCTTGTCTTATTTTTAGCAAAGTAGATTTTCCATGTAAATATATACTATATATTTTTCTAATTATACCAACCATTTGTAGGTATCACATTTCTAGCAATTATATATTTTTTTGAAATGAAGTGATATGACACCGGAAACATTGCAATACGAAACCAAGTAATGTGTTTAAACTTTTCATATACTCCTGTGAAACTTTCTCCCTAATTCGTAAGTTTTGCAATCAGTAAGTTCAGATTCGCTGTAACGAGGCGGCACGTCGCCGGCGACGCGCGCACCGCGGGCGCTTGTAATTGCCGCCCAATGTTTGTTTTGTTCACCTCTTAACTCTTCTCCGTACACCCGTCCCTATCTATCACCAACGGCGAGCCATAAGCCCATCTCGCTCGCACTTATCGCCGCTCAGCTACTTAAAGTTTATTTATCACAGTTAACTCGCAGATACTTTACGCTCATTCAAATGTCTTAACACGAGCACGCAAACTTTGGATTTTCCACTTTGTGCCAACACGTTAAGGTTGTGTTTAAGAAGTTATGAAATCAATTGGCCATCTCGTAAGAGCTTCGTAATCGTCAGATTAATATTTGGTATTCAGTTTATGTATCGCATAAGCGATTATTGATTGTAATTATCATGGCGGCCTAAGTTAAACACCGGCCGGTCACGCGACGCTCCTTGCTCATCGATTTATCGCATGTTCGTGAAACCTTTGAAGCGTTAACTATAGAACGATGTGAAATATCGATTCTGATAAACAATTACTAGATGCCTTTTCGCAAGCTAAGTTATGATAATGTATGTGTGGGAAAAATGGTGTATGTGTAGTGTGCACTATGTATGTACATTTTAATGTGAATTGAAATATTAGGTCACACTAACAGTATCATTAGTTTCTGATATCAGATCAGTCATTTTTTAAACTTTATTCGTTGATCGAATCTCTTGTGTCGAGTATTTGTTAGTAGAGCTGATCTACCTGCTTATGGTGTCGTGGTCGTCAACGTCCATGGACACCTAAGGCAACCGGAGAGCAGTTAGTTTATTAAGCGTTTATTGATAATTTCGTACCTAAACAATAACACATTCGCAACACGAGATAGTTAGTAGTTAGATTTTGTTTATTAGCGTTGAAACTTCATTAAGTCGGTGTGTCAAATGTGAATTTATGAATTTCTATTTTAATCACTAACATAGTCTGTGTTGCTAACACATTGTATAGCGGAGAAAAACGCAGACGCGTGGTTGTCAATTAAAAGTTTTCGTTTTATTCGGCGTAACGAGCCTGCTCCTTCATTAAGAAACGCTGAATTAAATTGACTGGAAAGGGCACACATTAATTTGTTCTTTCGTTTCTTCAACTAAATAAATAAATAAAACAGTTATGTAGAGCCACATTTGAATTAATTAAAATTACAAAAATTCTACATACTCTTTTGGTCTTTCTGAGTCGTTTTAATAAAATTATAGCGTGTTACCATACATAAACAGTTCTTTCTAATTTATTGCATTTAAAGTTAAATTTACTACTTTTGATAGTATCGCAGCTACTTCGTTTGTTATATTTTGATCTAAAGAATTTTGTTTAAAATAAAAACTAAGTGCCACTCATTAACTGACTAAACATGAAATCACGGAAACTAAGCATATAAACTTAAACTGATATACTTCACTATTTGACTAATACATTCCATATTTAAAGGGTGTTTACAATCATGGCCGCGGGATATCTTCTAGGTTTTTTCACGACATATTTATATTAGCATCTTAACGTAACGTCTTCTCTTCGATTTATGTAGATTAGAAATAAATTCCTTGGCATCCAAAAACTATGGCATCCGTTTCTGAAATAAAACGTAAAATTGTGTTACTACTGCATGTTTGATAGGATATTTATTGTGACTTCTGTTTAGTGATATATTTGTATTGATGGTGTGAGAGTTATTCTTATTAGCCCACCGAAATATATTGTTTTCTTGCAAATTTGTAGAGCCACGATTATTGTTATTATTACCAAAATAAAAACTAATTATCAGTCTAATGTCAGAATATATTGAAAAAACCTGCTTGATTAGTACCTTGCATCAATCGATGTGCATATTCGAGAACAATAGTCGTGAATATTTTTTAAAAGCAATAAAAATTTAAAGTGAATATTATAAATTTCAACTTTATATGCTCATAAATAATAAATTTCGAAGACTTTCGATACCAGCTATTGTCCTTTCGCCGTGTCTATTTTAAGTTGGTCGCCGCACCTGGATGGCCATTATCGCCCGGCTCGTTAGTGTGACGTCACTTCCAGTTAAGGCTGTGGCCAGAAACAATGCGCGGTAAATCTGTCGAGCGTGCCAACCCCGGCCGTAGGGCTGCCAATAATGCCCAACGCAGTACGCAAAGCATCACAAAGATACGAACCATTTTTTTAAAGTTTGTTGTCAGGGAATAAATCATTATAATCATTCGGTAACGTGAATAATATCTCTCGTCATACGACTTGCTTTCGTGATGCCTAGAAAAGTTGAGAAGATAGAATAAAACACATTTTGTAATTGTTTGTTTTTTCAAATAAATAAATAAAATAGATTTTTTACTCACTACGGCTTGAAGAACCACCAAGTTTCTCGTTGCCCATTAACTCTGTAACAAAGGACAAAATAATTTTCTTTGCTAAAAAAAAAGATATGCTATTTCCTACATTCATTCACACCAGCAATCATTGTCTTATCAAATAATTCCTATTCTTTCGAATATCTTATAAAATTATTTAGCTCTTGTTGACATCCCTTATGTATAAGTGAAGTGCAAAAAAATGCGCGCGCGCAGGTGACGGCCTATATAGTAGGGCGATCGCTGCTACAGTTCGGCCGTTGGTCCAAATATGGCCGGGCCCGACAGCGGCCAAAACTATATGCTGATGCCGGCTAATTTTCCCGCAGAGGCGTCTCAACGACGGGCAGTCATGGGAATGTGACTGCTGATTGTCTTAAAGGAAAGGAGAAATACATTTTTAGTTAGTTGGGACATTTGTGATTCGATTAAGATCTTACGCTGACGCTGTCCCATTTTTTGCAAGTTGCTTAGATTAGATGCAATGAATGATCGCAGATTGAGGACATTCAAACTGTAATTTATGCCATAGTTACTATCTTATTTAATTTGGGAGACAATGCGAAAAATAATCCCGTAACATTTGACATTGTTAGGTATCCTAACTCTATCTCCTGATAAAGAATCACAATACCTATACTATGTTCTGTAATAAGTAAAGTAATTATATATTTATCTTATAACATTGCCGCCGTGCCGTCCTCCTCTGTATAAAATCAAGTCGTCGCCCGTTACAATTTATGAATTTTGGTTGAATTACCCACCACCCTTGCTAAAACCGAAACACTTTTGCTCGACCAAGGAATTGAACCCAAGACCAGATTTTGCCACTGCCAAACACTACTAGAAACTTTTGTTTGTTTCTTTAACTTTCGTTCTCTTCGCAGAAGGAAAGACTACTTCTCTACTTGTTATGAGAAATGAAATTATAACCGCTCACGATAACATCTAGCTCCGCGTATTTTATTCTGGAAAAATACATAAAGTTATTAAAATTCAGTGAACGTTGTAAATTATTAAAGTGCGGTGTATAAATCGTATCAGAGAGTGTTATCTAGGCGAAACATTATATAGTTTAGCTAGAAACTATAAAAAGATACTACGATTACAAGTGCTTTTAAACAAGTGAAAAAATAGCTTTCATCTCTATTTGATCAGTATTAAAAGTTAAAAGTGATAAAACTAAATATTACACATTAATGTTCTACAAGAAAAAGTGCATAAACAGTGATAAAAAACAAATATTAATTTCTCCACCGTTAAAAATTTGAATTTACCTCCACGATAGTAAACAAACATTTCGTAAATTAATACCTACCTAGCGAGAATTTGCAAACAACTACAACATCGTACTTTTAAAGCGCGCTTTAAAAGTACGCTTCTAAAAAAGCATTATCTGTCATGCTATTTGATTTTCAATAAAGTGCAAGCTACTTTGCTAGAGGGCGCTGACTACAATGGCACTTGAATGCAAAAAGTGTAAAAATGAAATTACCAAAAGAGATTTTATATTATGTACAGATTGTCAATACTACTATCATTTGGATTGTACTAGTATAGGAGAAAAGATATTTTACCTCAAGTCGATCGAAAATAGGAAAAAATGCAAATGCGATGCATGTACATATAAACAAATGCCAATGCCAACCGATATTGAAGTACAGATAAATATTCCGACAGAAAATTCTTTTGAATCATTAGATGTCGATTTCATCTCAGTAGTGCATCATGATGACAACTTTATCACAACAAGAAATAAAAATAAAAAACAGACTTCCTTACCAGACTTAACGGAATCTTACTTGTCTATGAACGAAACGCCCCCTGGTACAAAAAGTTGCAATAGCTTACTAGATGAAAATAACTGCGAAAACCAGATGGAGTATGAACTTAAATTAGAAATTAAAAGGTTGAAAGCAGAATTACATATGGCAAATAATGAAATTGAACAATTACATGGTATTAATAATGAATTGAAGAAGAAGACCCAAGAGCAAGGAAAAATTATAAATCTGTACCAATCAATTAATGTAGAGGACATCAACAGCAATACAGAAAATGGACCATATATATCCACTCCACTGAAAAGTCAAGACGTGAATAAAAATGAGAAACGCAGAAAGAGCATAATGCCAAATAGTCAAGGAAAAACAAGCCGAAAACTCTGTTTAATTAGCAGCATAAACCAAAATAAAATCTCTCAAAAAGTAAGCAATTACTTTGCAGAAGAATATACTTGCTGTCATTACCGTACTCCTGGGGGTGACATAAAGCAATTAATAAAAGGACTAGAAGAGAAGCTTAAACATTTTACTCTTAATGATTATTGTATACTAATAATAGGAGAAACTGATTTTAATGTGTCAAAAAATTATAAAGAGATAGTTCAGATATTAAAGCAAAGTATAATGGCTGTGCAGCATACAAATGTTATACTGTGTGTTCCTACCTTTAAGATTAGTCCTAACTGCAATATTTATAATAAAAGAATTGAAACCTTTAATGATTTGTTATATAGAGATAACAAATTTTACAAATATTGTTTCGTATTAGATTCAAATAAAAATCTTGAATACTCACATAATATGTTTTCCTGGTACTCAGGTAAAATTAGCATTAACGGTATTAAAATTATATTAAATGATCTTGTTAAATTTTTATTATATAATACTCGTATAGCAAATGACAAATTTCAAAATTATAACACGATTGATCACTGTGCCTCTGAAATACATACAGAAGAAAAAACATCGTCCTTTCGTTCCTTTAGAGAGGATTAGTCTTGACATGCAATTACCACCTACAAAAACTGGTTTAAATAAATTTCACCAGAACACACAGGGTATTAGATCTAAGCTTGGTCAGATAGAAATTTTGTTGTCTTTAGAAGATATTGATATTTTATGTTTTAGCGAAACCTTTCTGAGATCTCATCATGTAAATACTCTTCAGTTACCGGGGTATAAAGTGGCTGCTTCATATTGTCGAAATAAATCAAGAGGAGGCGTTTGCATATATGTAAAGAATAATACAAATTTTCAATTATTACAATGTACTGAGTCATTAGGTATGGATCTAAATTTCGAATGTTGTGGTATATTGTTACCAAAACTAAATTATATTATTATATGCATATACAGAACACCACTTTCAAACTTTGAGGTTTTTATTAAATCTCTAGATTTGTTGTTACACAAAATAACAATCCGGTCTCGATATTCTAAAAGAAAAGTCATTATAGCTGGTGACTTTAATATCAATATATTGAAAAATAGTAAACAATGTTCATTATTCAAAAATACTTTGCTAAAATATAATTTAAAATTAACAATAAATGAACCTACTAGAGTAAATTCATGCTTAGACAATATTATAACTAATTTGAAAAGCTATAGTGCAAATGTTCTGCACTTGGGTTTATCTGATCACTCTGGGCAAATGTTAAGCGTACCTTGTAATCAAGGGTTTGTCGAAAAATATTGGTATGTAAATAAAAGAAATGTCAATAAGTGTATGGATATTTTTGTAAATTACATGTCTCAATTAAGTTTCTCAGAAGTCTACTTATGTGATGATGTTAATTTAGCTTATAAAACATTTATTAATATATTTAAATTGTTATATGAATTATGTATACCTTTACAAAAAACCAGAGTTTCTTATAAGAAACAAACAAATTGGCAAACGGTAGGTAAAAAGAGGTATATATCGAGCAAGCAAAGTCAAAAGAGCTTTACATAATACAATATTCCAAAAAAGAAATGTGTCCCTATTGCCCTACTACAAAAAATATTGTAAAACTTTAAAATCTGTAATACGTTTAGCGAAACAAAAATCAAACATTTCATTTATAAAGCAAAGCTTGAACAAAAATAAAGCCACGTGGGATCTAATAAAAAAGCAAACTACTTCACATAATACCTTTAAAAATACAATAGATACTGTTACTGTCGATAATAATGTTTTCACTGATGTAAATAATATTGTTAACTTGTTCAACAATCATTTTATTACAACTAATAGTTGTAACAAAGTAAATACACAATATTTTCTCCCATCTGCACATTTAAATAGTATATACTTAACACCAGTAGATAAACAAGAAATTAAAAAAATCGTGGTGGGTTTAAAAAACAAAAAAAGCTGTGGCTTAGATGAAGTGCCAATGCAAGTCATAAAAAGCTCTCTTGAGTACATAAGCGAACCCCTTGTTTATATTTTAAATTTAATGATTCAAACAGGTGTGTTTCCTGATGAATTAAAAAAAGCGAAAGTTAAACCACTTTTTAAAAAAGGAAGCAAGAGCATTATAAGTGATTATAGGCCCATAGCATTATTGTCAAACTTCTCAAAAATATTTGAAAAAGTAATTTATAACAGATTGTTGGACTTTTTAAATAAATATAGTTTACTAAATAAAAATCAATTCGGTTTTCAAAAAAAGAAATGTACCACGCTTGCAATATATAAGATACTTAGAGCTGTATGGGAGTCATTAAATAATAAAACTCCTTGCGTTGGACTTTTCCTTGATATGTCCAGGGCATTTGACTGCGTTGTGCATGATTCTCTATTACGTATGTTAGACAATTTAGGTGTACGTGGTTTAGCATTAAATCTTTTCAAAAGCTACTTGCAAAATAGAGAACAGGTTACAGTAATTGATCATTTTAACAAAAAACATAAAACTTTTGAAGAAGTTCAGTCAGAACCAAAAGAAGTTATCCTGGGTCTACCACAAGGAAGCATACTTGGTCCCCTACTTTTTCTAGTGTACGTGAATCAATTACCAAATGTTACGGAAAACCTGTGTGTTATGTTCGCTGATGATGCAACTATTTTTATTCCGAACAAATCCAGAAATAGTAGTGATTTTGAAAATAATATTAATAATACCTTGAAAAGTACTGTTGAATGGCTGAATTCAATCAATTTAAATGTCAATTTATCTAAAACAAAAATTATGCAATTTAGAAATTATAAATCAAATCCGTACACATTACATATCAAAGAACATAACACTATGATTGATGAAGTTGATGAGATAAACTTTCTTGGAGTAAATATTGATGCCCACTTAAATTGGAAGTCACACATCTTAAAAATAAATAAAAAAATATCCAGAAACTGCTATGCTCTTTCTATACTTGCTGAAACTACTTCTTTAAATGTGGCTAGGGCTGCATACTTTGGCCAAGTTTATCCACTGCTAACATATGGTATCATTTTCTGGGGAAACTCGGTAAATGTTCAGTCAACTTTTATTTTACAAAAGAGATGCTTACGTATAATTTATAATTTTAAAAATAAAGTTTCATATCAAACAATCTTTCGTAATAAATATAAATATGATTTATGTGTGCCTAGGATTAACAACCATATGTACTACAAAAGTGCTTTTGGTTTTGGTATCAAATATTTAATCACCTTCCTTCTGAAATAAAAGCCTTGAACTTACCTACATTTAAATTTAAATTAAAGACTTGGTTGGTAAAAAACTCCTTTTACAGTTTAGCTGAATATTTTGATTCCAAATATATATAATTAAGTTATAGTTATAAGTAATTTTATTTTGCATTTTAATATTATTGTTACCCTTCCCATATACCTATTTAGTGATTTTGTAATCTCCTTTTTTTAAGTTGCATACCCGGTATGGGTATACTGTTGTGTCTAATGTTTTTTATGTTTTGCATTACCATCTGCACAATTTGTACACAGTATTGGCAATAAATGATATTTCTATTTCTATTTCTATTTCATAATAGAGTTAAGAAAACAAACTTTACTACGTTATAAAAACCAAAAGGTGCCTCAAGCAGTGTGATCAAAACATCCTCAGACAGTTTCTATAGTAAATGGCAACACACAACCGTCCTCGAATAGTTTCTCCGAGGCGTTCGTATCGGACACGATACTATCTTCCCGTTCGAGAAACTATAGTCGACTATTAGCCCCAATATCTTGCGCACTAGCGCACTAGCGCAGGATACTGTTGGGGCTGCCGCGCACCCTGATTTAATACGCCAGTCAGCATCATCACCAAACCGATAATATGTATAAGATAAAGCGCCATTCGATGTAAATACCCTTGCAGGTCAATTTCGCGAATTCTTGATTTCACAGCCCTTTTTTCCCCGAAAGTAATATCTGTGTACATTCCATTAAATCCAGAACGAGCTATGAGCTTGTGCTATCTGAAACTGAGAATTGGCTACCGCGAACATTTGTGGTTTTTTGAGATACTTACCGATAAGAGCTTTTTTGTGTCCGGACTTTTGTAGACGTCGGGAAACTTAAGTCTTTAGTTAGTTAAGCCGTGTGATCGAGGCATCCTCACAGGGCTTCTAGAGGGAATGGCGTCATGCAAACGTGTCCCTGTGAATGCCTTGGTGGCCTAGTGGCAAACGCTCGGCCCGATACTCTAAAGTCCCGTGTTCAATTCCCAGGTGTCGGGCAAAGTGTGATACGGATCTATTCGGTGCATAACCCGGGTTTGTGATCATCAACCCGCATTTGGCAAGCGTGGTGATTAAGGCATTACCCGTCAATTGTAGTTATGAATTGATTTCAATGATGGAAGCCTTTGCCCAGCAGTGGGACAGTTATAGGCTATTTACTAAGCGTGTCCCTATTCCCTATTTTAGATTCTTCGATGCGTTCGTATCGGATGATAGGAGTATGCAAGTCGCCATCTCGTGACATTGGTACTTAACAAATTTTCATTCATACAAATAATTAGCGAGACAAATCACCCTCGATTACATACAATGGTTGTGTGAAGTGCCATATTATTTATGTGCCATTGTCCGATGTCGTTAAATATTTATCATTTGTTGGTTTTTGCTTACGACCCGTTCGACTCGCGTGGGATGGGGCCGGAGCACTGCTTCGCGATAGTACGAATAAAGGCAGAACTGTTAATGTGATGTTGTTATGTTAAGTTCATGTCGTTCAGTTCTTTAAATTCCAATTCCACTGTGACTTGGTCTTCATCTTACCTGGTAGTAAGTGACAATAAGGCTGAAGTTGGAGGCACACTTCACCAGGAATCCTCACCTACTGAGAAACTTAATTTTTTTACATATCTCAAAACTGTCTTAAAACAAGAATGTTGCTGACATTTGTTGTTGAAGCTATTGTCGTATAAGGTGGTGGTAACTAGCATGTTGGACTTGAAACAAGCCACATTACCAACCAAATCGAGTACAAAGATTTATACTCCTGGATCTGAGGTCGATTGTTGGTCTACGAGTACTAGACCCTGTAGGTGGTTCGCAGTTCAGGTTTCATTAGTATAGAAAAGTTATATAGTAACAGCAACGTTTTGTAACAATCAATCGGTTTCGTTTTCTTAGAAGACTTTAGGAAAAGTATCATTTTACTAATTTAAGACGATACGTGTTTAAAGCACAACCATTGAACAGTTTCTTGTGACATATATTCTGTAAATTTGGATTCGCGAAGACACGGGTATCTTGTTAAAGAAATGTGAGATGAGTAATAATGTTGTCCTGAGACCAAAGCACGTACCACGTACCAGTATGTAATTGAATATGTAAAAAAACGAAAGTTTCCTGCTTTTGGGATCGGACTTTCGTTCACTTCCTGTGTGTTCGATAATGTTTTTCACATTTTTGTTACAAGCAATTACCAACTTTTTTAATAGAAATAAAATGCCTAATGCTATAGATACAACCATCATAGGCTTCAAAATAATTGACCATACCTATCATAGTATTTTATTTTTCTTGTAATTTTAAATTAGTGGTCGGTGGCCTAGTGTCAAAACGATGGGCTTGATATCCAGATATCCTGGGTTCAATTCCTAGGTCGGGCATAGTGCGCTTAGGACTTTTTGATACATAGCAGGATTTGTGATCTCAACCCGCATTTAGCAATATCAATTGTAACGATTGCTATTTCAATGCCTTTACCCTTCTGTAAAACAGTACTTAAACTAATCAACGAGAAAGAAAAAAAAAGAAAAACTTTTAAGTTGCTACTTTTGAATCGTTCAAAAATTTTTTACCTACTACCCATTCAAACGTCTAACTTATAGCTGTGGAGAAGAATGGGAACTTGAAACTGCACAGCTTTGTTAGAAGTAACGAAATTTACAAAAAAAAGGATGGTGATACCAATTCCTACAACTTTTTTAAAATAACACTTACTTCACAACGTAGGTACTCCACTCCACAAAGCAACAAGAGTGAAACTTGATGTCTACAGCTGCCTAAAGCTTATCATCTATGCTGTACACACAAAATCTTCAGTTAAAGATCAGCTTCTAGAACTGACAAAAACCATAATTGGCAACCACGAATTTTAGCACATACAAATGAATTGTTATTCAGCACGCACCTTGGACGGAGACGCGGTCATTCCAACAGTTTGTCTTGACCAGCAAAAAGTGTTGTCGTGCGAGGCGCGCGCGCCCAATCACCGGGACACATGTAAGGCATGTTTTAAACATCACCCTCCACAAAAACCGCGCAAACTCCCCGCTGATGTAGCGAGGGTGTCGCTAGCGTGTCGTCTTCGCATGTAGCTGATCGTGAGATGAGGAGGTATTGTCCAGAAGCTTAATGAATAATAAACAGGCTGCTTGGAAGTGTTTAAAACTAAGGCTAGAGACTTAAACTGCTTGAAGCATTCAAGTAAATGTAAGAAAATTTGTAAAAATGTTAAATTGTATGTGTTTGTAAGTAATATCATATGTGAGAACTGTCACCTATATTCATCAACGTTTGTACGACAGTAAAATTGTTATATATTTTTCCTTAATGAGAACTTATAGACAGCGCCTAATGTTATTATTCTTAGATCTTACAGCTCCTTACATAGTACAGTCAAGTTCATTATTATGTATACACTTTTGACAGTTAGTAAACCTTTATTTACCTTGTAGTAAGAATCAACATCTGTCAAAAGTGTATACATATTATTGAACTTGACTGTACAATTCGTAGAGCCATAATAATATATCTACATGATGCTGATTACACATTCGAGTATCAACTATCAAACCATATAGGATACAATTGTATCACTTGTAGCGGCTTTCAGACGATAATTTGGTCATTTTTCATAGACCTACCTTTTTCTATTCACATTCATTCATCATAAATCGTTTAGCCCAGACTTTGTCGTTATTATGTATGTAAGTACACTTAGTGTAGATCTTCGAAATCGTTTAAATCAATACAACCGAGTCTTCCATTAGTGAACTGTTTTAGCTGTCGGTGTCTTTGTAGTTTAGCAGCATCGATCATAGCGCAGGCTTCGACTGATGGATCAGCGTGAGTCTGAGGGCCGAAGATGTAATACGTCAAATCTGCTGGAGATCTTTGTCGCTGTCTTGAGATCACTTGATTGTGTTTGTTTGTTTGATATTTTCCTGTGGCACGTTTAGCGCTAGCTTGTGGCTTTCTAGGTTAGTATCTTTTGATCGTCAATAATGGGATAAAAAGGTGTGCTCAAGGTTTCTTTCAACTTGTAGTAGTGGTTAAGTTGAACAACCTTCCATTGCAAGCTAATTGCCTAAACATTCTACTTTCTACTTGTTAGCTAATTAAGGTATACCACGAAATATAAATACAGATATCCTAACAGTAATCGTCACTTAATCATAAAGCGGAGCCATTAGCTGTGACAGAATAACGATTCTGGTAGATTTAGATCGTATCGTTGAAGATCTTACGTCGTCTACAAAATGTTAGCGGCTCAATACGGCGATTAGGCTGCATCTCAGCCGCCACGGAATCTCGGAGCGGCCAGAGATTTTACAGCCGAGCCGTTCGCATAACTTCGGACGAAAAAACGCACAAGACCAGTCAGACATTTTTGAGAATAAACAAAAATAAAAATGTGTGTCCTCGACGTTACGACACAAGAGTTCCGTAAAACTTTAAATATTTCTACACTATACGTTATTGTAAAAGTATAATTTTTATTATTTTGAATTTTGGATTCACAATGCTCTAAATAATTTACAAGATAAAATATTACTAAAAAAAATAAACCAACCTCAGGATGCTCGAGCGGGAATCGAACCCACGACGAATATATAGAGTATAATTTGGTAAAATTCAATTGAGCCTTAAGTATATAAATTACAATAAAGTATTTTCAAAAGTGGACCTAATATTCTCCCTGGAAAACACCGTCGTCGTAAGTACCGTTAAGTTGTAGTGAGCATTATGTATGTCTATCAAGAAAAGTTATATTTAATAACTTATTAATATTGTAAAAAAGATTATAGCTAATGTCATAATAATGACAAAGTTATGGTCGTGCGATCTTGTCGGAAGCTTCACTGCGAACCGTGCGTGGATCCCTAAAGCAGTGGGCATCTCTCTCGCTTATCGAGCGTCGCGCGTTTCCCAGGCGTCGGGAATTAAAACATTGCATTTTTGCCGCGGCATCTAAGATGCTATCTCCGGCTTGTAGCCGCACGATTTATTTAACGGTTCAGCTCCGTGTTTGTTTTCTGCCACAGGGCTGGCACTAGGCGCGTCTTTATATAAAATTGTATGTATACTTATCTACGTAGAGATCTGTTTTAAACATAGGCTCACTGTACAGTCTAACACTGCACATTGACCTCTTTAATTCCGCGCGTAGCATTGCTCACGCGCGATGTTTACATTACTTAATAAATCAATAATTACTACAAAATCAGTTGCGTTACTAACAGCATTAGAGAAAGGAACTGCCAAGCTATTTACATATTTTTATACTATCTTTTAACCTTATTAAACTTACCTTTTACTTGTACTCATCTTTCTCTACGCCTCTGTTCAACATAAACTTAAACTACTTATGAAACACACACTCACTTTTGTCTATGTCTTGGGATTCGTGCGTTTTGAATGTTATTTCTGTGTGCAATAAAGTATTTACTTATATAATAGTCTATTAAATAATTGTAAATATCAACCTCTTAAGTGTCTCACTGACGACAGACAACCTTCTGACCATTTCTTTAAAGACAATCACTTAGTGAAATGTCAACGACGCTGATCCAATGAGAAATGATGAATGTTACCACCATCTTATGATTACAACAGACCAATTGCTTAATCTTTACTTACTTTTAAGGAGTTATTGCGATATTATGTATCCGACTCTGTATTTTATGCCAGTGTTGAATAAACTGACGTTACTGCATACATATTTTTATGGACCAATAGTAGAGTAATGCCAGATTAATCATTAAATAATATTGGTAAGGGCCTTTAGTGTCACAATAGAGGGCTAAGGCCTCCTCCCCGCCTGCCCCTTATCTCTATCCATTGCGGTCTGTGGCCAATCTTTGAGAAAGAAATCAAATTCATGTTGCCGTTTTTTGTTTTTATACTTACGAAATTCAGTACGCTCTGCTGAAATAACTAAACACAATGGCATAGTTGCTTGAGACGAGCCCAAGATCGGGCTCAGTGGCATGCTTTAGAATAGACCATGTACTGATTATGATAATGATGGTTTATCTGCCAAACCAATTTCTCATGGAGTTTGCATAGTTGTCGATAACCTAGTCGATGACATTGAATGAGGCTTGGCTAACAAAGTAAGAGAGGATAGTATGATAAAATTGCACGGGTCGGTAGGGGACATGATTTTATAATTGGAAGTGCACTTAACGCATAATGTCAGAGGGTTGGTACTGGTTCAAAACCCCCATGTACATGTTTTTTTTTATGATACCGTTTAAAATGTATATGTAATTATAAAAAAATACATAAAAAATTTAACTCCTAAATGGTATTTTGAATTCACTTGACAAATCGCCCCACCTGAGGAAGAGTGTTATTTTCAAGTGTTAGTTTCAGTTGGAATATCAATATTCACTTAGATAGGTAAATAGATATAGGGCTTAGGGCTTAAGATAGATAGGTAGTTATTATAGAGTTTAATGCTCATTGCCTGCAATGTGGCTTCAATTCAGATATGCACGTTTTTATCCGCTTCTTTTCCGTAGTCCCATTGAACCTAGTAATTAATTAGCAACCAAAATTTTTCATTACACATTTCTATAAATTTGGTAGACAGAGCAAGTTGAATAGATGCTTCCGTAAGTAACAACATTATTAATTCACATAAAGTGTTTTGAATAGATGCTAGTCTGCTTCCATAAGAACACACTTCAGGGCATGTGGTAGAAGCGGTATTACTTCTTTACCAAACATAGCTTACAATAACTATAAGCAATTACTGAGGGCCCGATTGGCACGCCGCCGAGCGTCCCTTTGTCCGCCGCGGCCCATATCTCCGCGGCGACTTATGGCGGCGGCAAAAAACAGCATAATCGCTTCATCGCCTCTGCGCCTGCGCACTCACATTGTTTTCTGGAAAGGAAAACGGGTTGATTCGGTAGTCAGTTTTTCATTGTGACGAGAAAGCTGTTGCTTGTTGCAAATTACATTAATTCAATATAAATTCGAAGTAGTTTAAATATATCTAGGATTTTTCAAATCGAGTAGTGGGTAATGATGACTTCCGCTCTAACCGATGCGATGTTATACAGAAGCTGAGTCCAGGTGTGAAGACAGCTGGTTGAGCTGGATTGTGACTCACCAGCCGTCCTCACGTTGCCAAGTGCCAACCCGCAAATTGTTTCTTCACACCTTCTTTTAAGGACTCCTTGCCATAGGAAGAAGGGAACATGTGTGCTGAGAGAGCATTACTGGGATTTTTCTAACCCAATATGATCCCTGTAAAGTTGATTGAAATATATGCTTTTTATTTATTAAATTTTCGTGAAATGAAATGAAATTTGAAATGAAATTAATGTGGTGGTGGAGCGATAAAAAATGATATAATTCATAACCGAATTTGTTTAATGTAAATGTAATAATATTTTAAAAATCAAAGTGTTTTGTACGTGCTCAACTTATTTTGCTGCATGATAGATAATTCATAAATCATGCAAAATGTAGTAATACATTGACGAGTATCATTATTATTTAATTATTATTTTGCATTCAGAAAAGAAAGGGAAATCTTTTGTTAGTAGTCGCGGATTCTAAGTTCAAGCACGCTTCCATTCGTCATATATGCGAGTAGTAGAAGACACTCCACTCTTTAAAACAATAACGTTATTCGGGTTGAGGATGACATAATCAATAGAACATTTAAATCTAAACCCACATTAAAATGGTTGGTCCGGCCGAATTCCCGATCTCTTTCGCTCGGATCATTCCAATATTTTATTCGTGCGAGTATCGATTTATTTATCGTGACGATAAATCATGCGCGTTGATCATTACCGATAATAATTTATAGTAGGCAGCGAGCGGTGCTTTGGAACTATAAATCAGGCGCGGCGCCCGCGCATCGTGGCGACGGTTATCATAGATTTCCACTGTGTTTGTTTTAGGTTATAAAAAAATTAGCTTATTAACTGTCCCAATTCTGGGCAAAGGCCTTCATCGTTGAAGTCATGTCATCAATGATTGAATGAGTCAGTCATGACGGTTGCCAAATGCGGGTTGGTGTTCTCGAACCCAGGCCTTGCATCAAAATATCCGAAAGACACTTTCCCGATCTGTAAAATTACTTGGATGTGGAAGGACGGGAATCGAACCTGTTCCCTTCGTATATCGGGTCGAGTGCTTTGCCACCCGGCCACCGAGGAGTTTGCTTTAAGTTATGCGAAGACTATTTTTTGGAGCAATCTTACTGTGCGCTGTGTGCGTCGATAAACTGATTACCATATTGAGATCGAGCTCAGCGTGCCAAGAGTTCTTTATCGCCGTTCATGCGCACATGAACTTTATGTGCCTAAATTAGAGAACTTTTTAATTCTTTTAGTTTTAAAGAAACTTTGAGTTTCGAGTTTTGTCTACTGAGTTTAAAACCTGATATTTATGAAAATCTTATATCATGCACTCTAAATAAGTAAAAACAAGAAAAAAGTAAAAACGATGCTGTTTTTCCAAAAGCTAGGAAGCCAATTCGTTCTCAATTTACACCTTCAAATTTTTAAGGGACAACAATGTATTGTTTATCTATGGATTTATAGTAGTTTTTTTATTTTTATTTAGTTAGCTCGGCAAATGACTCCATCCCACCTGATGTTAAGTGGAAATGGAGTCCAGACGCGAAGATAACGGTTGCAGCGTGGAAACAAACGTAGCATCAGTTAACCTCACTCTGCCGGCCCACAAGGTGTTTCTTCACACCGTTTTTAAAGGACCCCATATCATAAGGAAGGAGGGAAAACGTGTGCTGGTAGACTATTCCATCTTTAAATTAATTTTTATTTTTATTTCTTAATGTGTAATATAAAATATGTTGTAATCTGGTTGGATTGCTTTTAAAGCTGGAGCAAAAGACCATGGATCTCATTACCTATTGCCTCTCCCCAACTTTCCAAGATCCATCACAGACATGCACTAAATATGCAAATAAATAAACGATTCCTATCGTCGGTACTCACAAAGGCGGCGCCGGCGCAGCCCGCGGCTCAACCACCGCCGATCGGCGCAATTGATTGATAAATCAACGCGGAGGCACATGCGCGCGCGCATAGCATGCGCTTTGTGAACGCCGCTTTGGCTGTGCCGATTTGGACTGTAATTTGAATGGGAGAAAGGCTGTTAGTTGATTGTTAAATTTATTAATAGATTGGATATTCAGCTGAAAACTAAATACAAGCACCTTGAAGACCCTTACTTGGTGGAAGAACTGACTGGATGGCGAATACCTGAATACCCATTTCCGCTGCTAAGCAGCATTGTTCTAAATAGCTGTTTTCTGGTTTAAATAATGCTGAATCCAGTGAAATTATAAAATAAAGACACAGGCCTATCAATTGACCAGTTCAGGTCACCTGGTATCGGCATAACATTAAAGTGTGTTAATTTCCAAACGAACGCTTGCTTTCGGGTCAGGTTTATTTTTCTCCTCGTTGCTTTTTAGTAATGTCTCTGTAGCGGTGTGAAGATATTTTATCGTTAAATACCTTTAATAATTTCGTTAGAGGAATGTAAACTACGAACAATTATTTAAACGTCTTTTAAGTACATCATCATCATCATCATCTCAGCCAAAAGACGTCCACTGCTGGACAAAGGCCTCCCCCAAGGATCTCCACAACGACCGGTTTTGTGCTGCTTGCATCCAGCGACTTCCCGCGACCTTCACCAGATCGTCGGTCCACCTTGTTGGAGGCCTACCTTTTAAGTACGTATGAGAATAATTTCGATTAAACAAATCATCACTATTGTCGATGGGGTTGCGTGTAATCACTTTACGAGTGCGCCCCCGGTCCGTCGCCCCCGGTCATTAGCCCCCTAATCTAATTCAGATTTCATTACTGCGCACCCCACACCCCACCCTCCACGGCTGCTGTTGTTTGCCCATTGTTGTTATTGTGTTTTTGGTGTTCGTCAAGTGTCTAGTTTTGACGTGAGTGTGAATGAGGTTGCTAAGTAAGTACGTATAGTTTGTTTGTTCTCAGTTCCCATTTTCATTATAATTAAATGACCTTTAATTCATATTTGTTTCGTTGTTTTCTTCCTTTTTAAAGTTGAATTACTAAAGAGATATGTTGAACGGTAATTGCGGCGATAGGTATCAAATTTGTAAAAAGTATAGGCTTCATTAACGACACTGGGAGGACAAATTGTGTCCTTATACTACAGCCGATCCGATCCGAACCCTTCGGAGACTCTGGAAGGGCACGGGGACGCGCACTTTTAAGTGTGCGATGCCGTACCCCTCTAGAAATCCTCTGAAGGTGTTTCGTTTCAACACGGCTTGAGGTACCCTTTACGTACCTCGCCGCCCCTAAAACAAGCCCGGTGAAGCTGGAAATGCCCATCGGCAACCAGCAGTCTCTCTCCAAAAAAAAAAAAAAAAATTATACTACAGATGTGAAAAGAAATCGGATGAGGGAAGTCGGATCTAGTGCGTAAACTACCTATCACACAAATATAATTATTTTAAGTTTAACATCGCCTCTGTAGTCCAGTGGTTAAGACCTCCGGTTTCAGACTCAGGGTCCCTGTTTGTAATCTGTTTGATCGGTGGTAGGGCTTGTGCTATCTCCAATCGGCTAGCTACTACCATCTTATCTTAATAAGTCGCCATAACATCAACGCTAGTAGGATTATTGTGTTTGGACAACAAGATAGCCAGTGCCTCAGTAGTTGAGGATTCCGGGTGAAGTGCGTGAGATGAAGGTCAGGTGCTTATACGTAAGGTATAAATGCCCCGTGTGGTGCCGGGGATAAAGAATTGCACCACCCCATCTCTTCCCGTGGGTGTCGTAGAAGGCGACTATGGGACCATTCCAGAGGATGGGCAGCAGCGTCTCTCTGTGATTATTCTCACCCTACTGCGATCGCCAACCCGCCTGCCAAGCGTGGCGTTTATGAATTCCCCTCAAGATGATATCTTTGAGGGTGGCCTTTGTCCAGCAGTGGACGTCTTTTTTGGCTGAGATGATGATGATGATGAAGGTATAAATAAAGAAAAAAAAACACTAGGATTTCTTGTTCAAATTCATACTCCACTCTTATGTTATTGCAAAAGTAATGCCACTTCCAATTCCATCCCAAATTCTTTGCCAGGCTCGCGTTCTCTTCCCGGGGGTGGTAATTAGATTTGCAGTTTCCGTCTGAGAGCTTTCCACCCTACGACATTAGTTTTCATTTGCGAGCTTATTCCATTATTCACTTATTAACTTTGCGAAGTACTTTGGGCATTGTATTGTTCGTATCAAATGTATGAAAGTTGACATATAATTGGGTTATTGTGAGTACACTTACAAGAGCTCATGGCTGCATATCTGAAGCGATTGTCTAACTGGGTGTGATTGCTGAAACTGCGCAGTACCTACAGTTTCCACAGGGACACTTCTTCATTCTGTCTCCATCGTTCCTATCACCATCTTTAGCTTCGATTTGCCCGTGTGATATGCCGTAGAAATTTTTGATTATTCTTGGATCTTACTTCAATTTAATCTTTGTTTTTTATTCTTACCGTCTCTGTGGTCCAGTCTAATATCTAGTAGCCATTTCAAAGTTCTAGCAGATGGACTGCTTCGGAGCAAACTTCTTCGACTGCTTGCACGCCAGACTGGGGACGGCGCTAACTAGGAGGTCCCGGGTTCGATTCCCGGTCGGGTCAATGTCAAAAAATAACTTTTCGATGTTGCGTCGGGTCTGGGTGGTTGTACCGTCGTTGTACTCTGATTTCCATAAAACGAGTGCTTTAGCTATACGTAGCTATTAGTTAGTAGCCTTGGAATCATAACAATGTATGTGATGTTGTTGCTGTTGCTTTATGAACTCTCTCAGCAATTATTTAAAATAGATTGTCCTGTTAATGGGCTGATTTAAAATCACAATTTTGTATTACTGATCATTAAATCAGGAAACCGAAGCGATCATTTTGATATAGCTCAAAAATCCAAATCTCATTTCATGGTGCGCGGACCAGCGACGCGCGAGATCCTCACGAGGCATGTCCGATGCGGTCGCGTGGCGGGTGCGTGACGTCGCCGATGCGATCACACGCCCGAACGACTGCGACTTATGAAGTCAGCAGAAACAACCATTACATTATCAACCATTGTTTGGTAAAGTTTTTTTTTTGAAAAAGATTGCTGATTGCCTTAAACGGCATTTTCAGCGTCACCGGGCTTTTTTGGGGGCGGCGAGGTACCTCAAGCCGTGTGAAACGAATCACCTTCGGAGGTTTTCTAGAGGGAACGGCATCACACACTTAAAAGTGCGTGTCCCCGTGCCCTAGGGTTCGGATCGGATCGGGGAATCTGGTAAAGTAATTTGATAGGAGATTTTAACATCTACTGTTCATGTTACATGTAGATTGACAGTATAGTATTTAATTTATTTAAACACGAATCATCATCATCATCATCATCTCAGCCAAAAGACGTCCACTGCTGGACAAAGGCCTCCCCCAAATCATCATGGGGGGTATTTGCCAATACCCCCCAATAATATATTTGTATTTGTATTTGTATTTATTTTTAAACACGAATGGGTTAGACCTATTTATTGGCTGTGCTTGTAAAGACTCGTTAAGACGTTGGACCCGGTTGGTGCACCATTAGACACAATGAAGTAATTTTTTTATTTATTCAGTGTAAGCTATAAAAATTAGCTCTTATGAATGTCACAATTCCATAGGTTTGTAAGCCTATATACACAGCGGGAACCTACGGAGAATAACAGGCTAGAAACTTTGCAAGGGCATATTATGTTTTTTTTCTGCATAGGTTCGTGATGATATAGATGAGACCTATTGACAAACCTTTTTGTTGGTAGCAATAACATCAGTTTAACTTATGAATAGAGTAGGTAGTACATTTCACAATAGGATCAAAGCATCCATTATAAATTTCCTAAGATGGCGCGTGGTTTGCTGGAAAAGTAAACTATACTGGTACTTTACCTTTCGGCTATTTTATTTTATACATTAGTATTAATTAATGTTTATCCTGACGTTTCTGCGTAAAACGGAACGCACGTAATTAAATTTAAATGAGGGTATACAAGCTACTAACTAATTATGAGACGACCAACGCCTCTGTCTCCCTGTGTCCACGGACCCTGCAACGGGTTCGAAACGTCAGGATAAACATTAATTAATTCTAATGTAAACGCGAGTAGATCCGTAAAAGTTGTTTCATTTCAACAACGTCTAAGACTGTTCTTACTGATCGCAGGTTAGTGCTGTGCAGCACAGCGGTCGTTTAAACCTCGAGGATACACTAGGGCCGCCTGTGCGGTCTAGTGGTTAAGACCCACCGGGCACAGACCCAAAGGTACCGGGTTCGATTCCCAGCGGTGACGTACTTGTTTCTGTACTCGGTTTGGTTGTTGGTAGGGCTTGTTTTCCCACCTGGTTAACTCCCACCATCTTGTCTAAATAGGCCGTCATCAATGTTTGTATATAGCATTGTAGTTGTGTTCCGGCAGCTATAGAGATAAGATAGCCAGTGCCTCAGTAGTTGAGGATTCCGGGTGAAGTGCGCTTCCACCTTCGGCCTTATCATCAGGTTAGATGGAGGCTAAGCACTTGGTGTTAGGAATTTTAAAAAAATAGAGCTTAAAAATATACTTTGAAGAGGCTTCCTTACTGTTTTGATGACTTTTTGGGTACATTATAGAGAACGTGTCCCAGTCTAAATGTTCTCTCTTTCTCTCGTAAAATGTCCTAAATTAGAAGACATTTTATCCTGACGTTTCTGCGTAAAACGGAACGCACGTAATTAAATTTAAATGAGGGTATACAAGCTACTAACTAATTATGAGACGACCAACGCCTCTGTCTCCCTGTGTCCACGGACCCTGCAACGGGTTCGAAACGTCAGGATAAACATTAATTAATTCTAATGTAAACGCGAGTAGATCCGTAAAAGTTGTTTCATTTCAACAACGTCTAAGACTGTTCTTACTGATCGCAGGTTAGTGCTGTGCAGCACAGCGGTCGTTTAAACCTCGAGGATACACTAGGGCCGCCTGTGCGGTCTAGTGGTTAAGACCCACCGGGCACAGACCCAAAGGTACCGGGTTCGATTCCCAGCGGTGACGTACTTGTTTCTGTACTCGGTTTGGTTGTTGGTAGGGCTTGTTTTCCCACCTGGTTAACTCCCACCATCTTGTCTAAATAGGCCGTCATCAATGTTTGTATATAGCATTGTAGTTGTGTTCCGGCAGCTATAGAGATAAGATAGCCAGTGCCTCAGTAGTTGAGGATTCCGGGTGAAGTGCGCTTCCACCTTCGGCCTTATCATCAGGTTAGATGGAGGCTAAGCACTTGGTGTTAGGAATTTTAAAAAAATAGAGCTTAAAAATATACTTTGAAGAGGCTTCCTTACTGTTTTGATGACTTTTTGGGTACATTATAGAGAACGTGTCCCAGTCTAAATGTTCTCTCTTTCTCTCGTAAAATGTCCTAAATTAGAAGACATTTTATACTCTTTAGAAAGTCACCATCTGTCGTGGAGGGATTGGTTTGACTTTATGTGATTCTTATGCGGCATTAGGCGATGACAGCTGGTCACATTAAATCATCGAGGACTGTAATCCCGGGATTACGGGAGCTTATCCCGGCCTCGACGACAGAACGATTTGTGGTTGCCGGGTGAGGGTTAAAGATTCCACAAATGTAGATGATGTATGGATACAGGATATTAGTGGTTTTAGTATAAGTTTCTTACAAGAGTATATGTTCCTGAGCTTCAAGGTTTTTTAAAGATTGCTATTAATATGCTGTTAGCTCCGAGTAATAGGGTTTCCTAGAAGCTAAAGCGCTTATGGTAGAAATGGGTTCACATCAGATTGTCGTGGTTCGTGACTATTATCGTGAGTCGTTTGGGACCTATTATAGGGATTGACGCATGATCTCCTGCATTACATAGCATAGTGACATTCACAAGAGCTACTTGTAGCCTAAACTGAATAAATGATTTTGAATTTTGAATTCTTGAATTTTACATCTGAGCATCTATTCGTTTTGTAACCGACGCGACGCCTCATAAGGACTTTAATTAAAATAAATTAGGGATGTTTTGATTTTGCCTTTGTTTCAAGGATCTGAATCGCATTTTTCGCAATAGTTGTTCCCCAAATGAGATCAAATATATTTTTATGTTGCGGAAAATATGTCACACCATTGAATCCAGCTGGTATTGCAACTTTGTGTACTTAATTACTTTTAATTGTTACAATTTATGATTTGTCATCATTAGAATTTTATATGAACTTTGTCGATAGCAGCAATACATAATTATGTCCATTGTCTGTCGCTACACCACAATTATTTATGTAAAAGCTACTAAGACTTAATGTTATTCTCATGTGCAGTTACATCTATCACTAACTTTATCTCTTTGGACGAAGTTAACACGTTTGAAGTCATTAGAATCGTCGTAAAAAAATGTTTAAACTTTGATGCTTCTTCACAATTCGGTGTCGACTTCCTTGTAATAAATTACTTGTAATTTACGATTAACGCTTACATTTGGGTAATTAAATTCTCACTGTACCGCGAGGGAGAGGGACGCACGATCATTAGTGAGCTACGCGCGCTGTGGGCGGGGCCTGCACGCCCTGCGGCGGCGTAGTGTTGTCACATAAAATTGTCGATGGTTTTACCGGCCGTAACTCTCGCGTTTTATCGTAGCGCGGGTACCAGCGATTGCGGCACCTTACTAGTCGAATGTTCAAATCACAACGGGGCGCTCGCAGACATTACAAGCAACGAGAATTCTTTACAGGAACAAGCTTTTAATTAGAACATAGAATTGATATTATTTATTAGTACGCCGCTTTGAATTTATTGGCGTACAACCTTTTTGAAAGCATTTTATCGGCGCCACGCTAGGATCGGTATGTTGGATCACGTGGAACGTTAAATCGCAAGTAAACATAATTATCGAGATGGCTAATTAGCTTACGTTAATAAATTTTCAATTTAATTATCTCTCAGCTTTTATGGACGGTTTAATGACGGCTGTAATGTAAATAGATCCGTTTTATGTGATTCGTACGGTTTTGCATGCAGACGTTGTAAAATGTAATCGAAAACTTCCTCTTCTGTTTTTATTAGAAAATGAATACTGTTTCGCAATAACTGACCGCTACTTCACTATGCATAACTTCTTTATTTACAAATACAAAATAAGATTTTTTTATATATTAATGCGCCTCTGTGGTCTTGTGTTTAGGCAACTGGTGTCGGACCTACAGGTTTCGGACACTATTTTATCGCTTCTCCACTACTAAATATATCTAATAAATAATCTACTAACATTGAATTAAAGTTATTATTACAATATTCGTAAGGACCATATTTTGACTATATAACAATTTAAATGGTTTTGCAATTTTAATAAAAGCTCGCCGAATACACATCTTATCGTGTGAACAACAAAGTCAAAATATCTTAATTCAATAACTGATGACTTCTTGGCGGGAAAGTGAAAAGTCATGTCTGCGGTTTTGGTTTATTTTCTATAATGTGTGTTATGTCGAATATTAATGTGAAAAAATGGTAGATTATTAACCGTTAAGTGTTCGTGAGTGTGCATGAGTGTTGGCAAATAATACAAAACAGTGCAACGTCACTTTTCAAATTCTCTCAAGAAGTCCGTCCGAGGATTTAGTAAAGCCCCACATCTTTACTGAGATACTCGAGGGGTAGGGGGGTATATCATTTCTCACTTCTCATTTCTATTATCATTCATCTTCATCATACAGGAAGGAAATATTGTTTATTTATGTATTACTTGTAAGAACAAATACTTTGACACTGGCTAAATGTGCTAATCGCACAAAGCCATCAAACGCACATTCCTATTCCTCAACATATTTCCAATGATGTTTGTGTCCAACGTTTTTGGTAACAAAGCCGTCGGCGTGGTGCCGTGGTGCCGTGGCCCGGGCGGTGGCGCCGGCCGCATTACCTCGGGTCTGGTGCGCGCGTGCGCTCCGCCGGTAATCCGCTGCGACTGCGCTTACGGTTTTGCGGCCTAATTCATCGGCGGAAGCGTTTGATGACCAACATGTAGGCATCGGATCTTGTATTCTAGGAAGCGACACTTGTTGGGATGTCGGCCACCTCTTCAGAAATTTACAGGAATGTGCGATAACGGCATTCAACCACGTTCACCCCGGAGAATCTAGCAAACTGCCTGGATGACAGCTAGCCCTCAGGAAACTTAGTTTACTTGATTGTTCAGCAGCTATGGCTTCGCGATCCAATCGTTATTTTTTTCATAATGTCTTTAGAGAAACGTCGAAGACGTTGGTTGTGATCCTCCTTCTAGGTTTGAAGAGAGTTTGATTGTATGCTATGAACCCTCGACTAGAGTACTGTAGTGGGACTGTATGACATTGTGGAAATTAAAGCTTTTACCCAATGTAAATTTGTTAACTTAGATTTTTTATTTTGTTTTTTTTTTACATGTTGTGGTTGTCTTTTATATTTTTTGTGTTTATTTGTAATGGAAAGTGTCCTGCTATGGTAGGGCATTTTCCAATATTTTTGACGCTTAAAGGGAGAAAAGAGTTGGACACTTTCTTGCTGGTTCTTCTCAGTACAAGATCTCCCGCCCAGAGTAGACTTACGAACCGATGGCATAGTGACATTCACAAGAGCTACTTGTAGCCTAAACTGAATAAATGATTTTGAATTTTGATTGTAAACTAGACTTGCGATAAGAGTAGGTAATACAATCACAAATCACAATCGTTCTCCATTAGCGGTCCTCGCATCTGGATTTTGCTTCTGTTTGACCTCAGGTAGAGCAGAGTCATCTGCCAACCTTACCATAAAAAGAAAAAAGTTATTGCTAAACTGTTGATTTTTTAAATATTACATTACGGGATAGACATATACAAAATGTGTGTACAGCGCGTACACACATCTTAACTGATGGTAAAACATTTAGACGGAATCTGGCTATCCTTTCTCTTAATGTTAATTTTATTGAGTAAAGCCAATTACCAGTTTCTTTATTTACCATTTTTTCTTTGTGTAAAATAAAAATACCCTATAAAGAAAATTAAAAAAAAGTATAACATTGCTTTTACAGTGGTCAGCTCAATTTTTAGAGATTTGCGTGACCTGCCTCTCTCAACTTGGGCCACCTGTTCTGATATCTTGATTAGCAGCCGCTTTGTCCGCGCCGGCCTTTGTCTCCGCCACTTATCGCCCATCGAGCTTCACGGCCGCCGCACCACGCCACAGCCTTCTTACGACTGATTGGATTTCAACGATAGCCGAGACTCCTATTCCCATCTAATTCATTTATTTGGAGAATAGACCACCTGTTGGGAGTGCTTGTTGTTTGTCAAAGGAATGCTTTTGTTGGATAATTTGCTGCAATGTGTAACGTTATACTGAATGTTGGCAAGGTTTTTGCACAACCGAGTGCAAAATATTGCCAGTGAGAATTTGGGAACCTAAAAATGTGCTTTTTATTTTAGAAACTCTATTGTAGAGTTGAGTTGAATTATCTTCGGGTTGTCTAGGCTATTTGTACCCCTGGCAGATTTAGACGCTTTCTGAAATACTTACAACACTCTTGGCCACTATTTACAGTACATATACAGACGATATACTCCTATTTTACGACCAGAAAGAATTCCGCTTTCAAATCAATGGAAATCTTTCCCCTGAAAGTGCTATTAGAGAATTTGTTTCTAATTTATGTGGCTTCTTTTTCTATGCGACTTAAAAATTTTTGTTCATAACGTCATCATTATTTATACCATCTGTATTTTGCATTAATAACATTTCTGTTATGAAGCATCTACAGTATTTACCGACATTATAGATACCTTCAGTCCGTTATCTTTCTGTTCATGTAGCCCTATATTTTTACTTCTATTACCTACTTTTTCTCATGTGCTTTAAGAAATAATCTCAACGTCATAACTATTATCTTATTTATATGTTTCATGAGTTATGGGGCTCGTTTAGAAGCATCTTCAGAGTTTTACCATTTTGTCGTAATTGTAATTCTCTTTCGCATGTAGCCCCAATGGACAGGTTGAATGAATCTCAATTGAAAGCCAAAGCCTAATAAAAAGCATTTGTACTTAGAAGGCGTGCGTTTAACGCAACGCAACGAACGCGCATGGCAGCGCCGCCTTTTTGTCGCGCGCAAAAAATGCGCCCCATTACGCTCACTGCTACGCACGCTCGCGGCGCGCTCAAAGGGACTTCTATGAAAAGGCTCTGGTTGGTAAAGTTGCGGCTGCAGCATTGGCGATATTGAACGTTCCAAGGTGGTATTATACTTGCACGAATAATTATAGCAATAGTAAAATCCAAGTTTTAGATAATAATCACCACTGGTCATAATATATCAAGAGCCTACACTATATACTTATACTACATACTTGGTGGTTTATGGCCTGTTCTCCCTATCCATCCATAGGGAAGCACGTGCCCCAGCTGTGGGGACATAAAATGAGCTGATAACGATGATGATACTTGCTACCTTGCGGTGTGTAATTTATTATTTTGTTTTAAATTTTTGTAATTAGGAAATGGACAGGGTATCTTTCAAACTACCGCTATATTACCTATCTTATGCCTAAAAGTAGCCTATTCTAGATTTAGAATAATATTTTTGGGACAGGACTTGTCGTTGATTGCTTTTGGAGATCAATGGTTAGCCTGTACTCTACCTTACCCTGGCCTTAACAGGCTAACCATTGCGTTACAGAAAGACTTGGTGGAAACTTAAGCTTAATGGTCCCGGTAATTTCCTGAAGGCTTGCGCAGGCTTCCATGTAACCATTCGTTGTTCTAGTTAAATAAACCTAAAATCTTTGAATATTTAGATAAGTCCGAATCGCTATAACATGACCCCGCCTCAATCGGTGCAAGTTTTCAGATTTTAAAGGGTCCTCAGAAACAATGAGGTCTGTCGAGGGCTTTGATGCGGGCCCCGTCCTAAATCTCTATCCGCTATTGTTGGCTTTAGCCTTTTCGCCTCCAAACATAAAGGCGGTAATGCAATATCGCATTGTTGGTGCTCGCTTAATCCTCAGAGATCGTCTATCGTGAAATCTTAGATTGGTTGTTTGTTAAGTTTTGAGAGATTCATTGCGATATTGTTCACCTGGCGATTGTTGATGGATTTTTTTTTTCTTAACTATATTGGGTGTGTACTATTTCGTTTAATATTTATATACAAATGCATGAAAATTTACTTAGTATTTTAGAAACTCCAGTAGAGTTGAGTTGAATTATCTTCGGGCTGTCTAGGCTGTTTGTATCCCTGGTAGGCGCTTTCTGTAATATTTATCTTAAATTAGTTATAACGCTATATAAGTGAAAGTGCACTGCACTTCATCCGGAACCCTCAACTAAGATGGTGATAGCTAGGCAGACTTAAAGAAGCCGTACTAAGAAATACTTGGTGGTAACACCAAGTACAAACCAAACCCGGGACTTTTAGGACCGGTAGTCTTAATCACTAAACCACAGAGACGGTTAAATGATAACACCTAGTTCATGCGTTGCGATTTGAGATATCGTAAACATCAATCTAACCATGAACTCTTATATAAATAATATCGATCAATAAGTATGACTATTTTATTGATTTAAACAGTAAGTTCTTGTCATCGCAATATAATTTTAACTTTGCACAAAATAGTTGCGTCACCAAACAATTATTGTGTGTCTAAAAAACTCCTGACAATACAGTACTAAAAAAGATGTATCTGTAAAAAGTATCAATTAGATGAATAGTCTGTGTGTACAATAACGATCAACAACCGCTGAGCACCGTTGTCCTTTTGTGTGTCGCTCGTCATAATCCCCGCCCCGACCGTGTCCCCTGACGCGGCGTTGACAACCATTGTGGGCTGCGCCCGCGCACCGATCGTATCGCACTCTAATGGTCTACAATCCTCTTTATCAACCCTACCATATGTGACGGCAATAACCCCTTTTTCTGCTTGTTAAATGCGTCGCGTATTTTTCCAGTTTCCTCAATGCCACTTTTTATTTCGGCTTTTAACAAAAAATCGCCAAATTCTTTCTTTTTACGTCCGCCGTACTCGCCGAAGCTTTTAAAAATACGATTCGCTCGATTTGAATTTGTTTGTTTTTGCGACTTGAACAAAACTCTTGGAATATCCGAACGCGGCTACACATTTGCAAATGTCGTTGCTGAGTCGCGTTTCAAATTTCGTAACATCAACAATGTCAGCTGGCATTAGGGTTACGCTGTTTTAGCAATCAACGGAGCCGAGACAAATGACAATTCATATTGGAGAGTATAGTAGCGTTAATGGCGGGCCCTCGCCTGATCGACTCCACTAATTTAATAAACTATACCTCCACAAGAGTCGACGACATCCGAGAGCGAGGGCATAAAAATGTCGGGTCGTGTCCAATCAATCTTGGTCCTCTACCTGGCCGCGATCGGGCCCCAGAGATAACCCTTCTTCAATGCGTAATGCCATTAAAACAACGGTGACAATCCAACCAAAAAATAATTTTCAACAGCTCTTTATCTACAACCAACTTCCACTCTAATCTCTAATCCTTAAAATTTAAGGTCAACTTTGCATCGACCACTGTGATTTTATGTCCGATGATTAAAAATGTGAGATGATGATCATTGCGGGGGCTCCCACTGCGAAGGTTTGTTTAACTTCTTTGTTTTTCTGGATTCCTGGTCGTGGGTCCGTTTTAATTAATGCCCATCACGTATTTTTTTCGATGTTGGTTTTTCGTTGTTTTTTTTTAGATTTTTTGTCGTTTTTATCTCGAGTTTTTGAAATATGTCCGTGGGTTGGTGTGTGATGCGATATCTCGATGTCTCGCTATTGTTTTCGATTTGATATATTTATGCGTCGCGTTCCCGGGAGTGGTGTTCCTGCGGGTTTTTTTGTGCGGCCGGTGAGTGCCTGGTGACGCGCCATCATGGATCACCGATTGTTCTTGCTCGCCGACTGTTGATGTAATTTATGTCTGCGGACGGAATTTAAAATTGCTAGAGAAGTGACAGTTGTCTCCTGCTGTCGCTTGAATGGGCATTAGCATTTTTATGTCCATGCGAACAGTTTGAACATTCCTAATATTCGATACAATCATGATAGCTGGTAGGGTGCAATCATCGGTCGGTATAAACCGACAGTAATTAACAACAAGTCGAAAGTTTTGGATGAGGCTCGTGGCATGGTTAGTGGACGGGCCCTTATATCTTGAGGACATAAAATCGGATCATAAAACTCGGTGTCGCCGTCCACGTAGCACATGTATAGATAAACGGGGCCCAATTAAAGTAATTAAGTTATTTATTACGTGCTCTATCGAAAACGTGTTAGTTTTAGATAAAGTTGGGCTAATCATCACGTCGGCAGGCGGTTAGCACGTCGAGTTTAGATAAAACAGTTTGGGTTGATGTTTAGATGTTTCCTTCACGGTGTGTCGCTGGGCGTGGGCTTGACGCCTGCGTTGTAACGTTTATCGTTGTGTACCATTCTGTAAGGACCTTGAAACATTATTGGACACTGCGCGATTCACAATACGTAGATCTCGAATGGGAATCACCTTATTATAGGGATAGAGGACCATTCGAGGAAATGGTTGCATTCAAATGTAAAGCTTTGTTAAAACTGTAAGAGGCTTGCTGTAATGTAAGAGATTGTTGTGTTTGTTTGCTATTTGCAATGTTTTGCACAAGTTTAATGAACGCAAGCATACCTGAGGGGTTGTGGTTGTTTGTGGAAGTATGATTGTGTTTCTATTAAGTTGTATGTATTATCTCCTTTATTGTACGGGTGCCGCCTGTGGAGGCTGGTCTGCTCTTGCATACTTATCTTATTTTTAGTATTATTAATTATAGTTTGACTTTGTTTTACCTAAACAATTTTTGACTTTTACTAGAGTACTGTAGTGGTGCTGTATGACATTGTGGAAATTGAAACTTTTACATCATTATCTGATGTAAATTTGTTAACTTACATTTTTTATTTTGTTTTTTTACATGTTGTGGTTGTCTTATATATATTTTTTGAGTTTATTTGTAATGGAAAGTGTTCTACTGTGATAGGGCATTTTCCAATATTTTTGACGCTGTAAGGGAGAAAAGAGCTGGACACTTGCTGAGTTTCTTGCCAGTTCTTCTCAGTACAAGATCTCCCGCCCAGAGTAGACTTACGAACCGATGGCATAGTGACATTCACAAGAGCTACTTGTAGCCTAAACTGAATAAATGATTTTGAATTTTGAATTTTGAATTTTTTGAATTTTGTAAACTTATTGTAATTATTATTTTCTAAATAACAGTATCTTTTGTCTACGTAATGTAATGTAAATGTAATAGGTTTGCTTAGGTAGGTAGATATTATTAAGGTAACTTATTAAGGTAATTAGGTATAAATTGTTTAATAAATAATAGAGTATTTTAAAATCGAGACATCAATAAAAAGACATCATATATTTTTTTGAATGTATTTCACATTACTGAACCTGACGCGCCTGTATCACGTGATGGCAAGTGACGATAAGGTCAAAAATGTTAGTGCACTTCACCCGGAATTATTAACCACAAAATTTTAACACGATATCTTATTATATATTATATTGTGTACTCAGTATTGGCATTAAATTATATTAGGTCCTTACCTATAAAATTTTGTATGAAGATTTTTTTATAAAATTTTATTTTTCATACTAACGTTTTTTTTAATTTTCTTAGCATCTATTTATGTTAACACTATAAAAATTGTAGAGTAGTGTGTTTGTTTCACTAGCTAAATATAGCAGTCATTAAAAAGAAAAAAAAATCATGTGCCTTCAATGCTACAATGATAAAAAGACAATTCCGCGAACATAAAAAGTAATCAATTTAAAAAAAAATTGGGCGATAAAGACACAAAATTAATAATCATTGTCATTACTGAAGCCTAAGTAACATAGTCCTAATCAAAGGTGTATAATAATATTAACAACCGGTATTGACTTTTAAAACTTTTAGACCTTTTAATAAGTGAGAAAAAAACGTCAATTTCATAGGTAAGGACCTAATATTTCTATTTTTATTTCTAACTGTACCCCCACTGGGAAAACTGGGACCTGAGACATAATCGCCAGAAGCCGCAAGATATACTTTAATAGAGCTATGTAAAAAAATATTGCAGTCTTAATCATTTGATATTGTTGTATTGCTTGCGAGTAGATCCGTAAACTGTTGTTTCATTTCAATGTATAGTGTTCGCGTAAACTTTAGAAAACAATATGTTTTATTGCTTTCTATTGTTGAACATTACTTACGACATCATTTGTATAACCAAGAATTTGAAAAACCGCATTTCTCTGTGCATTGTCCGAAATGTCTTTCAACGCGCGTGCACTAAAGTATCATTTTTTATCTTTCCAGGTAAGTGTTGATGAAATCCGAGCTGTTTGGTACGTTGCATGTACTTTATACCTCCCGTCCTTCGAAACTGATCGGAGATAAGGCCAGCGAGTGGGGCTCGAGGTGAGTTTTTTTCTTTTGGAGATAAAGTATCAGTAACCTGAGGTAAGTGGTAATATGTGGGGGATATTTCTTAGAATTTAGAAAATGTTCTTAATTGCGCTTAGGGAATTTTGGTTTGTTTATCAGGTTGATTACAGTTTGCTGCTGGATACTTTGTAGTTATGGAAAGGATATCGAATTGTTTTTAAACAATTACATGTGTAGAGTTAGTCTAGGTGTCTTTTATTTTGTTGGTTGTCAAATTTAAACCCTAGTTTTGAGGAACCTTAACTATTTGTAGGTATCAGTAGTTTGAATTTTACTATTGGCTGAATAGTTATTAACAATTTAAAAAACAAAAATCTTCCTTTAAATCAAAATTTATATTATGGATGGATATACTTATGGACTATATTTTTTCTTATCTCTACTTTAATTACTCAACCCAAATTAAATGTTTTGAATTTGTCCTTGTAGGTAATTTACATTCGTAGGTACTACAAGTTTCATTATATTGGTGCAAACTAACCAAACCAAGACTTCTTATCAACAAATAGATTATTTACAGTTCGTAATCTAAAAATCTTAGCTATCCAATCTAATATGACGCATCGTACCAAAATATCATCTACCCCATCTCGACATCCCAAATATAATTGTCGTCACAAAAAGCAATGCACAAACGTTCCCATCAAGCTTGTAGCTGTAGCTAGTAGCGTAACTTACTGTTATTTGTGTACAAATTTATCTATTTGTCCGTCCGTCTCGTGTTACGAGTCCCCCGGGCGCTCGAACCCGGCTCCACTAAATAATGCACCCGCGGAATCCATGGAACATATTTTTGGATCTAATCTTACTGTTGGTGGTGGTTTGTGAAAATATTATATTTCTGTTTGGGAGTTTTTCAAGTGATGTTTAGGTGTAGGTAAGGTCGGTATGAAAACTGGGTAATCTGATAGTACGGGTGCAAATACTATCTGTTGTACTATCATTATAATGATTATCATCGGTCTGTGGACGTTATTTCTGGGCTTCATCTGGTCTTTTAGATTTTTCCACATGAACGATAGCTTATGTGCAGTTTAGCAGGTATTTGTGCTAAATGTAATCCTGTTAAAGAGCTTTTTTTTCATAATGAATATGTCATCATATGTCGTAAAATTGCCTTAGACAGTAACTTCCTAACTATTAAATGAGGTTATCTACACAATAAACAGTAGTTTTAATAAACCAACTGTTTGTACGTACTATAATTTGGGTAAACATATTAACAGGCACATTGAAAACGCACGTGTTCGCTATTACTGTGATGATTAATTAATGGTAGCTTCGGGAGTACTGACAAACGTTTATATACATCTGTAACCGTAAATTATAAATAAGAAACTGTAAATGGGAAATAAAGTTAATATATTTTTTATAACTAAATAATTCTTACAAATTCAAATTAAAACTAAGTGCCGTTTACGAAATGAATAATGAGTTGGTGTTTGCAAGCAATTTGAATGCTTATAGACCGGGAGTCGGTGTGAGAAAGCAATTAACTTTTGATGCATTACAAAATCGCCATTTCTGCCGACATCTGCGATCCTGCGACGTTAGTTGTGGACTACAATCTTGGTCTGACAGCTCACTGGGCCGGAAAATTGAAACAAGAGCCCGGCGAACGGCATTGGCGCGGTACCTTCATAAAACCCTTATTATAGTGGCGTAAGGTTGCAAATAACATGATTATTGGTTTGAGTAGAATGCTTTTTTCGAGCTTAGGGTTGTTATGGTCGTCCCATGCGATTTTAAGGATTTGGTGTTGTTATTAGAATGTAATACTGTTTTGATTGGAAATCTAGTAGGTTATTTAGTTAAGATAAGATTATGTTCCTATTTACACCTCAATCAATGGTTGTAGCCATTCATAATTACAGACAGACAGACAGACATTTTATTTGGGTTGTGATCTATCTACGTCATATAACTTTTGTTATTAATAATCTAGTTTTTAAAGTAGGTCTTAGTTCTAGTTTATTGGACAAAAGAAATCTGGTGATTCCAATAATCAAGAGAAATGTGCATATTTTCTATTCTTTGAAATATTATACTTTCTTAGGAAAGAAACTCTACTTAGTAAATTGCAGCATCGTAATAAATCACAATGTTTCTTTGTCTAAACATTTTTTTGCACCCTCATTGTCCCTTAAGAGCAGAGAAAATCGCAACACGATCGTCATTCGAAAAATAATGATGTCATCAAACACTAATCCGAAAGCTTTCATGTGGATTACATGTTTACAACAAAATTACTGCGATACATTGTACAGCTGAACAATGGAAACTGAACCTTTTCTCAATGTAAATAGAATTCAGTAAAGATTTGCGCAAGTGCATACATTTATTGTCACACTCCTGTACTATCAAACCACGATTGTCTATGCGCGCTGCAAGCAAAAATGCTCTCAAACAACTTGACTTACAACATATAATCGTTTTGCATTGCACGTACCCAGTATTACATCTCGTAACACTGATCAAACGAACATCAAGCTATTGTGTTGGTGTTACGGTGTTTTTTTGTTCGAATCGCGATAAGGCTGTGAGCACACTTGCGCGCTGGTGCGTCATTTCGATACATTAGGCGTGTGATTTATACGCGGGAAGCGGCAGAGTCAAAACATGCAGGGTGCTGTGCGCAGCACCGACCGCCAGGGTTGCTACAACTCCATTTACCTATTATCAGGAACGAAGAGATCTCTTTTAGAGATAAGTCCACCTTTGCTCACCATTGTTTGTACATTGTTTTCTGTTTGTGTGTTTTTGTGCAAAAAAGAATATATATTATCATACATTTGTGCATTATGTCGGTTCAAAATATTTACATGAGGTAAATTTTTTGAAAGGGCTTGATGGCGCAGCGGATTGCGCGTTCGGCTTGCAATTTCGCAAGTTAAGCATCTTTTGCATCGCTGGATAACTAGATGGGTGACCAAATTAGAAATATCCTTTGTGACCCCGTACTTCGGAAGGCTCATTAAACCTGCGTATACCATGGAAATTGCAAAATTTCTTCTAGTACGGTGATTGATGTTAAAGATTTATAAATCACGATTATTAGAAATAGAAATAGAAAAAAGTAAGTCTAGCTATTCTATTTTTAACAGATTTAAGTTATGAAATAATTTAAGTGTAAGTATAATTTAAGTTTTCATATTTGTTTCGAATCCACTGTTATTTCTACCCCCATTTATAAATAATTTATCAAGTTATTGGTGCAAGAGAGTATTCTTACACGGATATCTTGGGTTGTAGCAGCCCTACCGCCGTTTGGCAAATGGCGAGAGCTCGGGTCCCCGGAGAGGCTCTTCCCGCGCTGGTGAGCCGGTACTCCAAATTACTATAAGCGGATATTGCTTTTTGTCACTGCCCTACGAGACTCTTATCTTGTACATCCATCGGTGACAGGTGTATATGAAAGCGTTTTTTTTTATTAAAATTTAGTAGAAATTTTTAAGGTTTTTTTTGCATTTTTGAATTTTGTGACACGTTACCAAGTGAATTGATGTAGATTTTTCTATTTGCTGATTGTCCTTTTTGACATGCTAAACTTTTACATGAATTTTTATGAGAAAAAGGAGGCAAACATTGGAAATTTTGAAGATGCAAAAATTTTGACTCGATCGTAATTCTTTACAAACACCTCTAAAAAATCATTAATGTTAAAATTACAATGAAATTACTTAATGTATATGTTTTGAAATCACTGAAATATATTGATAACATCAATATTCGTAATTTAGTTGCTGCTTATTTTGATAACTAAAACCAGTAATTTTATAAAAATATTTTTTTAGATTCTGTTATACGTAGCGCCTGCGACAATACTTTACAAGACAGACAATATTTTTATAATTTGTAATTTAATTGTAATTTTAACATTAATGATTCTTAGAGGTGTTTTCGTAAAGAATTACGATCGAGTCAAAATTGCACAATCATATTTTTGAGCAAGGGTTTTGAAGACAAAGGCATGAAGTTATCTATATCAACATTTCAGATTCGTTGGTCTTGTCATACTCTTACAACCTTCGATAAAAGTTGATGTATTTTTTTAAAGTGTCGCCTTAATACTCAAGAAAAACGAATAACTGAAATGTAAGGTGCGATAAATATTATGAAAAACGTTTCAAAGCGCTTTGTGTTATCATATCAACATACCAATGAAACCTCTTTTTAATGGATTCACATTTTATGTTGTGATTTTTAATACGCCAATCTTTGACAGTACACAATACACCAATCAGTCATAGATAACTCAAAAAGGGTTTATATTGCAAGCTACGACGTTTTAGCAAGGGTTGTGAGGGTTAATTCTCGGGAGTAATTTTATTGCGAGCGGCCGGAGGGTTAACATGGTTCAACACTAAATCGTGTTTCGTGCTTTGTAATTTGTTTTTCCAAAGTTGTTTGGGGGTGCATGTCGTGATCTAACCCCTTCATTTTCATGTCGCCCTGGTACTTTCGTTAATTTATTCAAAGTTCGTAAAGTACTATTTTTATATATCGCTTTCTCATCATTAGCGATAGGTAATGTTATTACTGTAGCGTAAGTAGAATTTAATTCAATTAACCTTTGATATCGGCATTAAGATAAAGGACGTTTGCATATCCTTCGAAATTTTATCTTAATTTAAAATCATTTTCTAAATACGGGTACTTCGTTCAACGATAATATCACCTTAGGGCTTTTAAAATATTGTCGCCCTCGTCCCTTAATGAGCCGCGTTGACTATTAAACAATTACCATTGAAGCGGCAACACCTGGCACCGAAGTACAAGGAGACCATATTCTATTAATAAGTTAACAGTATAAGGAGGCGCGTTTAATGTTCCGCTTCCATTAGGACGGGCAGTAAATAACAGCTCCTGTATAACTATGCGTGCCTGGTACTTAGCTTGACAACTCTGATGTTGTCACTTTAGCTTCCATCTTTTTCTAGAAAAATAATTCATTTTTTTTCCTGTTCTGCGTTTGCGCATTGAGGAATACCTGTAAATTCTATAAGACACTGAAATTATACTGCCGTCATAATTAAAAAAGGCACATCTAACATTTTTCAAATCAAAAGAAAAACGGGTTTGAAAAGATAGGCCTTTTTCTCCTGATTCCAAATGTGTATCTAACTCAAATTTAAAAAAATGTTAGTTGTGCCTTTTTTCCTTATGACAGCAGTACTTATACACCTCCGTCTTAAAATTTCAGTCATTGAGTCAGTTCGTACTAACCTGCTAACAGCGTAGGCTTACAATGTAGTCTGGCTCCCTAGACGTTTAATGCTAATTAAATAATTACATTCGACGCATATAAAAACTCTTTATTGATGTTTAATGATACCATTGCGCCTGACTAACAATGCCACATATAAAGGTCAGGAGATAGCCCATTAACGTACACTTTTTTTATCATTTCCCATTCTAGTCTTGTCCCTATATACCAGTTACTAACGATAATTCGTTTTAGATAATACCCATTAACTAAATACTCGCTTTACTACAAAGCAATATACAAGTCTAAGATGACAAGCTTAGCACAAAATATATATTAAAGTTTGACTACGATCCATCACACTTTTTCTAAAATAAAGTGATATTGTGTACGTATGAACCTCTCCAAACATGCAGCTATTGAAACTATTATCAATTTTGTAATAATATAACATTACTCGGACCTGGCATGTCATGGGGTGTGGATTCGAATACCGCTCGTGGAATTTTTTCAACACTTTGTCTTTTTTCAAATCGTAATTTGTTCGCAACAATATTTGCGTAACATTATATGTAAATAATCATAAAATAGCTTGCCTAATCCTTAACTGATCTTTCAATATTTGTAAAGATATTAAGTTCGGATGTTGATGACGTAGTTGTCGACATTGAAAAGAGCTCCTTTGGCTTACAGAATTAAGAGTAAGTAGATAGTGTTGATTAATTTCGGCGAGTTGGATTGAGCAACAGTAGCATAGTTGGTAGTGCACCTGACCCGGCATGTCATACCTGGGGTGCAGGTTCGAATCCCGCTCGCTTTTTTCAAATATTTAATATTAACTATGTCTGTCAGGATAGGTTAACATAATTTTTTAAATTTTAGGCCAATAAGTTTTATTCGCAACAACTGTTAATACTTACCGATTTTATTGCGGTAAAACAGTAGATTCTAAAACTCAAATTCAATTATAAACAGTCATATTTCACGGTCACGTCGCGCGCTAAACCGCAACATACCTACCTAATAAAAAAAACCAAAACCACTAAAACATTCAGGATTATTGAATTCAAAACGCGTTGCTCCTATTTTTGTCCATCCATGAATTGAATTTTTTATGGCACGCGCGTGAGGGACTGTCATTTGTTTTCATTATATTGCAACCCCTAGAAAAAAGTTTGCTCATAATAACTTGTATGACGCGGGTTTTCGTTGTTCTTCGGCGTGTTTTAACGTTATTTGTTATGTCAACGCGTTATAATTAACGGTGGCGGTGCTAACGTTAATTATAATAGTTTTGGCAGGAATGTTTATTGTTTTGAAAAGAAATTTATCTATGGAGAAGAGAGCGTGATATTTTTGAACAAAAAACATTTTTACAAAGGAATTGGCCTAGAAAAAGTCTATTCGTTTTTTATAAACATCAACTGTATTAAAATACGTGCCATAAATTCGTACAACTTAAAACTGTTTACGTCGTGCAAATATTGGTTTTGACCAATATTTTTTATTGTAGATTTATTTATTGGAATAGCTTAGACCGTTATTAAAATTCAAACAATGTGGTCTAACTGCGTAAACAAACATAATAAAGATTAACGAGGCCCGATTAGATAGAACAGTAAAGTTATTGAATATTGGATACCTCTGGCACAGTGTACGCGTGAGCAGTATAGTAGTACTCTCGTATCTAAATCGAATTATTAGTTTTCATCGACTTTACCAAGGGATAGGATAACGTCAGATCCATTGTGCCAATAGCAGGTTTAGTAGCACTTGTAAGGACTAAATATCGAAAGCAACGACGAACGGTGCCAGACAACGCCCAGAACTAAGACAATTAATAAGTTTAACATACCATAACATACCTAACTAGTGGCAAATGAAAAAAAATGGATGATAATGAATTCGTTATATTCAAGGTTTCTTAAATGCAATGAACTTCAAAAATGGAAACTTAAAATAATACAAAAGAAAAGTAGAAAAATACAAAAACCTCTATTCATTAAACAAGGTTAAGCTTATATTTAAACAATAAATAAATTGTTGGTGAAAAGTGTGGACTGTATTAAAGGGGCTGTGGTCTTAAAATAGTACAAGCACGCTTTCTTACCAGGTATTTTAATTAAGCACAATATCAGGACATAGTTAATAAAAAAGCTACGTCTTATTCGCTATGACAATGACAACTTTAAACAAAACCATTTTAAAATAGACAAATATATAAAACATAAAGAGTATATCAAAACTACTACTAAAAAAGTTGGTCTGTCGCCAACAGTTGGCTTTAGGTATTTGTTTTTTATACTGTTACATGTTTTTTGAATAATGTTAGAAATTAAAGAAAGGTGATTATTAATATATTAATTTTTAATTTAATTTGCAATAGGTTAAGCTTAGTAGTAAGCTACACTGCCTTCGCACCATTTAGGGCAAATATTTTTTTATATCTCTTTGTATTGACTCATTGCCTGACACAATGGTCATACTGATCTACCATCCACAGCGGGTCTGCGCAGGAGCGCGCATGCCGCGCGGCGCCTACCGCCCGCCGCGCGGCTGCGGCTGTGGGGAAGCAAACATTTTTATTATGCCTGGGCGCATGCGCTCGAGGGTGCGCTCTCGATCCGACTTCCCCGCCCGATCCTCGTAGTGTCACTACACATTCACATGATACACTAAACATGTTAGGTACTGACGCATGTACTCATCAATCTATCCAAAACTGTCAAACTTCCTCAATAAAAATTCAACCATATGCCATATATACACAAAGTTCAAAGTATGTTGAGAAAATTACAGTTAGTGGTAGTGTGATGTGAACATGTGTACACTCGCATACACACCGTACTCGTAGAACAAGAGTACGAACACCCGGCTCACACGCGCCCTATACTAAATATAGACATTACCTACCTGGGTCTTCTACCCACTCCCACGACTAGGTCAACCCGAGCCGAGGTTCTAGCCTTAAGAGGCGCCCTCGACGCCTTTCCCGTTCCGCTCCGAACACCTCGGAGAACCAGTAAGGTTCGGGGACACGCTTGCTATGCCATCCCTTCAAGAAACCCCCTGAAGGTGTTTCGACCACACGGCTTGAGGATAACCCTTTAATTTTCTTGCCGCCCACAAAACGTCCGGTTGCTCTCTTTCCAAAACAGAAAAAGAAATCGAGGATACGATTAGAAGATTGCTCTCTCAGTATTCCTCTGTTAATACTCCGCGAAAAGATATCTAATGGTGAGTGAGCGAAGATTAGATCACATGTTCAGATTGAAAGCTTATTTTTTAATCATAGATAAGTGTTGTAGCAACGTCTGTACTGGATCGAAAGGTGCCTCAGGCGTTAAGTCCGCCTTGTAATATTTTGTTGAAATTTTTTAAAATAAACAAATAGGTGAGAGAGTTGAGCTGGTTCCGTAAATGATAAATCCAATCAATGGGACTTGGGTACCCGCCTAATAGATAACAATACCGGTATAGTTGACAGTACGTCTTTCTACCAATTCTCCCAATATCTCACACACGCACACACAGATCCAGTTCCTGCCGAAATTACGAAAACTAGGTCAGTCAATACACAACCCAAAATTAAATACACACTTCACAACAACACTTGTCTCTCCGTTATTGTCACACATATCGTTACATAGCTGTTGCTTGTTCATTAAAAAACGGATGAATATTCATTGTTTAATTACGCCTATGTTATGTCCACTGTACGTCCAAACAGCATAGATTGGCATCGCTCATCTCAACGCGTTAGCTTATCAAGGATTTTTTTTTTTTTTTTTAATAAGTAAATAAAAAATGTTATTATATTTAGTTGCTTAGTTGTTTTTATTGATAGGTAGGCAAATGACTCCGACACTGATGTTAACCAGAAGCAAAGTCGTGATGTAAATAAGTATTGAATTATATACGCGGATGTATCTGCATGAAGTTACGAGTCGGTATTTTTTATTTCGAGGACAGCTACCCGACCCGTAAGTTGCTTTTTCACACCTCGTTTAAAAGACCCCTTGATGCAGGAAGGAGGATATATGTATGCTAGGAGAGCATTCCATTTTTTGGTGGTGCGACAAAGAAATGATTTAGTAAATTAATTTGGCTGATTATTATCTTTTGATTGTAAGCTGTCACCGCATCCTATTGACACTTGTAATAATATATTGTGTTTTTTTATATTAACGGGTAAGCCAAGTGCCTTGATCTCACCTGATGTTAAGTAATGATAAGGCCAAAGATGAAAGCGCACTTCACCCGGGATCCTCAACCAGTGAGGCACCGGCTATCTTATCTCTATGTATAATGACATGTGCGTTGTGAATCCCGATATTTCAATTCGTAATCACTTTTGCCACATACGAGTAAACTAAATTACCCCGAGAAATAAATATATAAATAAAATACTTTACTTCACCACTTTCTGATATAGTCAGATACTCTGTACAGAATTCTGTGTCAAATCATGTATATGTATCATCATCATCATCATCATCATCATCGGCCTATCTTAGTCCACTGCTAGACATAGGACTCCCCTAATGAGCGCCATAGCGCCCTGTCCTCAGCTTGACGCATCCAGCATCTGCCTGCAGTCTTTCGCAGGTCATCATCCCACCTGGCCGGAGGGCGCCCTACACTACGTTTACCGAGTCGTGGTCTCCACTCAAGAACACGTTTACCCCAGCGGTTGTCGGTTCTTCGCCATATATGGCCAGCCCACTGCCACTTCAGCTTGCTAATTCTTAGAGCTATGTATATGTATAACACACTCATAATCTCTGGGATAACTATCTGTCACCTATAAGGATTTTTATAAAATCAGCATTTTTAAAATGAACTTAACTAAGTAACGTATACCACCCAATCTAATTAATACGTACCGATAAATAGTTACTGATTATTTTACAAGTAAGCCCAGCCCATCCATCTATTTAACTCATTTGATAAATTCACACGGTATTAGTATACGTGTTGTATCAATACTGTTACAAAAACCGGATCCCGACAACATTTGCTTTTTCTATAGCTATTTGAAATTAATTACTGTAATCTTGTTAATTTGCCTTAAGCATAGAAGTCGCTATACTAGTAGCTAAGTTTGTAAATGGGAAAAAGCGTGTCCGAATTATAATAAGAAATATATTAGAATGTTTTTCATATATATCTTGACGTTGTTGACAATATACGAATTTTGAATGGGGCATTCAACCAATAAAACTTGAGCATCGTCCGCGAAACCGAGTTCTTATGTTACACGGCGGAACAATCGTTTCGGACAATCAATAATTATTAAATACGGGTGACGATGTATTAATGGCGTGTTCTAAAAATAAATTGCTTTTTACTTTTTTGCTTTTTAGGTAATGTTCTGCACCACCAAAGCACAGGGAAATCGAGATATTTTAAACAGAAGATTTTTTTGTTTTATATTCTTTAAACTAGATACGAGTATATAGATGGATAGATTCCTAACGGGTGAGCTTTGATCTTGTTTGATGTTAAGTGATGATAAAGCTTCACCCAGAATACTCAACTACTGAGGCACTGGCTGTCTCTATAGAGCTGCCGGAACACAACAATGCTACTAACATTGATGCTATGGCGACATATCTAAATTTGTATAAAATAAAATAATAAATAAATAAACTTTCCTACACTCACACCAATTATCTAGCCCAAGAAGCTTCGTAATGAAACTCGTTAAATGGTCACTAGACAACGGATAAACATACTTAAAATAATTAAATACATACTTATTTTGTTATTCATAGAAAACACCCAACGATAGTTTGTATGGCAAAATTCTCGTATACAGAGTGACTGGAAATTAGTGGCGGGGCCGTTAAGGGTGGGCCGACCAAAAAATGCCAAAAATGCAGTTATGGTTAAGTAAATATAATTGAAAATACTATCGTATTAAATGAACAAAATATATATTTAGTATCATAGGGAACGTGTTTACAATTTGTCAGAACCATAAATTTATAACACGCTATAGTTTTTTCTACAATATCATTTAAAGTTGGGCAAAGTTCATGAAAACGAGTGGCGGCGTTTAGTAGATTTCTTATAGTTTATCTAAATTATTGTACCTCTGATTTTGTCTAAACAATCATCAATGGATAAACTACAAATTGCTAGACTACATTTTTGATTCATCAAGTGGTTATTTAAATAATATTTTTTTATTAAGCACCTTAAATTCCCCATACAAAATTAGTATGGCCGCGCGGCATCAAATAAATATGGACGACAACATTTCAAATAAAACATATGACACTTGTCACTTACGGACGGCGCACTCTTAAGGGGAGGTAGTCTAGGGTTATTCCGACAGATATCACTATGAGACCTACCGTCCTTACTTAACCCCTTGGAAAGGGTTAAGTAAGGACGGTAGGTCTCATAGTGATATCTGTCCTTACTTAACCCATTGGAAAGGGTCCGCCACTAATTTCCAGTCACCCTGTATATGGCGCCAGGAGGTGCTGCTTCAATGCCATACAAATTGTCGGATGGAGGAGGGTTAAAATTTTGGTTTAGTCTCAAAATGTCCAAGTCTCAAAATGTCCAAGTTGCAAAGTGTCAAACCGGCTTATGGAACGTGCCGAGTTGGGCATAAGCCGGTTTGACATTTGCAACTTGGACATTTTGAGACTAAAGCAAAGTTTGGTTTGCGATACAAATTGTCGTTTACGTTAACGTGTTCAAATGGCGAATGGAGCTCGCACTAGATCCCTCACGCATCACCGGCAATAGAAAGCAACATGTTTAAATAAACTCTCAGACGCGTCCGCATAAAAAGCATGGGAAGTTAATCCATTAGTAACATCGCGAAGTGTTGTCGATTCACACCTACCGCCGCACGTAGTCCGCCCTAATTAATGACAACGAACGTTAGAAACTTTGTGTTCGAGCACACTCAAGTAAACAACATATGCACAAAAGAAATTACTAGCCACACGCAATCCCGGGCCGCGGTGAATGCATTGTAGTTTAGGTCTATCGCGCACTTATTTTAACTTCACCACTCAATCGTTTCTCAGTGATCTGATTATGGCATTTTTCCCATAGTTCTTATGTCAAAATCGAACTACCGACACACGATTTACGTTTTAAAATAACTGAATCAAAGCCCTGAGTGCTGAGTGTAGAGTGCGAGTTTTATTCACCATTTAAATACATTAATAGGCATTGAAGCAGCGTTTCCTCTCTCTCTCTCTCTCTCTGACAAAATTAGTTGCAATTATGCCATATAATTTCTTGTTTTCGTTAACGAGATCGAATGGTTTTACCATTACACTAAACTTCACACGCGGCACTCTGATGGAAAATGACGATGAGGTCGGAGGTGGTAGATCTTTAAAGCGCTTTAAGCTGATTTATATGCATTGCGTTTCTCGCGACAGATACTTGTTACAAAAGTATTGCATCACACGGATATTTTCGCCAATGCGTAATCAAATTTAGTATCTATCAGAACCAATACGCTGTAATCGCAACGCGATCAACGCAGCGACAACCGCAGCCGCAACAGTGAACCGCACGCTTACGCGCAGTCTGTGTCGACCCTTAGAAGCGTATCTCCATTCGCAAAACACGATAGTCCGTCATAGTTGCATTCGCGTTACGTTAAATAACAGACTCATTAATGGCTCCTCGGTAAACGCTTTATTCCAACCGCGAGACTTCAGCATTTGAATTGGTAATTTCTTTTAGCGTTGTTTTTTCTTCGTTTAATATGCTTGATTGATATCATTGGTTTCTTTACTTACATAGTAGGTATGTGCACAACTGATTCGATGATAAATTGGGCACATACCGGGCCGTTATTAATGATGATGTCGCTGAAAAGTAGTAACACGAATTAATCAATTCAGTATAGGTTGTTATTATTTATTTTTGATAGGAGGCAATCTCACTCTTATGTTTAGAAAAAAAAATGGTACGGTATATTTACATGACTATATTTATTGATTTTTTAAATATAAGTAGGTATATAGAAGGTAACGATTGGTTTTCAACATTGATAAAGCTGTAGGTGGAAGCGAACTTCACCTGTAATCCCCAACTATTGGGAAACTGGTTATCTTATCTGAAATTTTTGGAATGTTATAAACATTATGATTATATCTATCTATGATTATATTATGAAAAAAAATTAAACTCAATCGTTTATTTTTGTATGTATTTTTAGGAAGAGCGGACACTCCTGAAACAAGTTTTTATAAAAGTTAAAAGGAGTGTTCCTGTAAATACTATAATATGTTTTTATTTTATTATTTTTATGTTTAGATCGACAGACAGATAAGATATAAAATTTTAGTTAATTAATAGCGATCGTTCCATCTCTCTACCAGGGATGATTTCCATTTGGGATGATATGCCTTTCTTTTCTTAGTTTTTTAAGCATAGAAATTACACCTTTGCCTTTTGCAAATATTTATATAGGTAATGTAACTCTATTGGATATCAATGAACGAATGCACTTTTAAAAAAGCGCCCTAAACTAATATCGTCTTACGTTTTACTTTTAAAAATAAATTAAATTGCATAGGTATGTAATTCTGTTTCGGTTTTTTAATCGTGTTAAAAGATTTAGTATTCCTAGAAAATATTTTGTATATTTTACTACTGAGCTACGCACGCACGTATTTTTACTAAAGACGCGTTTGACGCAAAGTTTAAAAGGATATTTAACCGAAAAAATATCATGATTCCTTAAGTGTACACTCATAATAAAGGTCGGCTCTCGAAACGGCATCTTTATACTAAGCATATTAAATAAAAGCTCCGGAAGCCACCCATAACACACCGCACTTAATATAAATCATCCACTTAACGCTTTTTTTTCAAAAGCGCAGTGACAATATCATCTAAATATACCAGGATAGCATAAAAAGCCAGCAGTTTATTTTGGAGTACCGCGATGAGAAACTATACGGCGTCGCTTGAGCTACGGGCGAACGTCGGCGCAGTGGACGGCGCCCGTCCATCATACATACGTGCGTCCCGCTCGCACGTACGCGCGATTGATAGTTGTATTTCATTTAACAAGTCATGCGTGAACGGCTTAAAACAATAACGTTAATAATTTCCTGAGCTATATTCGACGGTGGATGTGCATTGTGCATGCCGCAGACCTAAGTGATACTTGCATCTTGAATTTTGAGCACTGACTGGTACGAAGTCAATAAGTTTTTTCTAAACGTTATACTCCACAACAACAATCTATAGATAGCTGGCTCATTGTTTCCTATTTTGGAATCTATGAATGCCCAGAAATAGGTGAAAAAAAAAATTTAACATCTTGTTTTTTGGTAGTATAAGGGTTTCGAGTTTATTTCTCAGCGCCAGGCCTTAGATATTTTGCCACAGATTATACATTGACTTAAATAAAAATCATTAAATTCTCCTCCTTTTTTTAAAATTTTTAATATCATTTTTGTCAGTAAACTATATCAAGTTATAAATAACTCTTGTGTGTGTGTATTATATTTATTTAATTGTTCTTGGTAAATTTGCTTAAAAACGCAAAATTACAATTTATTCCTTAAGAATCTTTCCGTGTATTGGCAACCTACGTGATTTTGGCGGAATTGTGTTCGGCTGTAGACACAAAACATGCCATAAATAAAAGAAGAAGAAGACATAATCCTGCAACAATAAAAAAAAAATGAAAAAAATTTCCTCATCAGCAATTTTTTTTAGGCAAGTATTTGACCGCGATCTCGCCTGATGGTGAGCGATGGTGCGGCCTAGGATGTAACATACTTGCCTGCCTGTTCACCCTTCTTGAAAATGTCCAGTTTGTTTGTTTCTTCAAATTGTTTAGACATCATAACACCCCGCAATTAAGTGTCCGTTTAATCGAGACGTTTTTCTTCATCGTCATCATCATCTCAGCCGATAGTCGTCCACCCATTGTTAGACAGAGGCCTAGGATATCTACAACGGCTGTTTTATTTACCTATATGCCAACAAAAACAATAAACACTCCCAAAAAATGGCCACAAAAATCCGCATTTATTTTCGTACACACTATCAAGTTTTTTTTTTATCCTAATACCAGTATATATTCGCGTCGATATTGAGAAGTGTGTGCCGCGTCACGGTCGCGTCGCGTCGCGCCGGCCCGCGCGTCTCCCTTTTTCCTTTTTGCCCAAAGGAACTACACATAAATGCTTTTGGCGTCCGTCGCCCGTTATCGGCGCTGTTTAAAAAGTCGGCCGATTTGTGATGCGAGCGACGCACTTTGTATTCAAATTCGCGCTGCAACCTCGGATATACAAAACAGGCGGTCTGGCGGCAGCCGTAAATCTTGGGGCGCACAATAAATCTTGTATGCTAAGCCTTAGACGACCAGTGTTTGCTACTGTTCTCGGTGGTGGATGAATAGTGTTTCGCGTTTCAACTGGACTAGCTGATGTTTGGATTGTCGAATTTGTGAAATCTAATGCGTAGATTATAAAAGACGTAAAAGAAATTAGTTTGGGATAGAGATGAAGGACATTGCTACACCGGCAAGAGCGTGACTCTTAGGTTGAAGAAGAAAAAGACAGTCTTGCTCACTGCGCCATCGCTATATACTACTATAATAGTTACTTTTAGTAATTGCGTGCTGTAGGAGGAGCTCCATGGCGCAGTGGTAAACGCGCCCGGTCTACGAGTGCTGAGATGAAGTAACTTTCGCAAGGGCTGGTCATCGAATGGGTGACCAAAATCATCGCGAGCTCCTCCGTGCTTCGGAAGGCACGTAAAGCCATTGGTCCCGGCTGCATTATCAGTCGTTAACAACCACCAACCCGCACTGGGCCCGCGTGGTGGTTTATGGCCCGTTCTCCCTATCCATCCATAGGGAAGGCTCGTGCCCCAGCAGTGGGGACATAAAATGAGCTGATGATGATGATGTGCTTTACGTAAGCGGCTTGCGCGTACGCTTGCGATCCTCCTCGTTGAACGACTTTAGAAATGCTGTGTCATCTGATGAATGACCAATTGAAAAATTCGAAATTCAAAATCTTTTATTCAGTTTAGGCTACAAATAGCCCTTATGAATGTCACTATGCCATCGGTTCGTAAGTCTACTCTGGGCAGGACCAAATAAAAACATCTCGAGCTCCTTGCATTGAAGGAACGTTAAGCCGTTGGTCTCGGTTGCTGTAATAAGATAGCAGTCGTTAGAACTCATCAGCCTGCATTATGCCAGTGTATTAGGATATTCTATTCTTCCTGAAGAAGGCCTGAACCTAGCTGTGGGACATTCATGGGCTTATGATGGTGATGATAATGAATTGTCTGAATTTTTACTTACAATGAATGTTAAACAAAAACAATAATTATTTATTTATTATATATATTTTTCTATGCAAAAGATCATTCCGAATAACTGAGTAATAAAAACTTATAATAAGTAAATGTAGCGCAATCGTATCGTATCTGTAAGCACATTAAAAACTATCCCAACTATGAATAGAGTACGTCCGTACATGTCAGTGCGATCCCATCATCGGAGTCAGTGAGACGTATTGCCATTATAATAAATAATTGTTCCTTATTATCCGCCATGCGGCAACAATGCACCGGGAATCAAAGTTTGTTCTTTATGCCTACGATTCGTTGCCGAGCCGAGCCGTTTCAGTAAACTGCGTTTACCACAAGAGCGCGTTTTGTGTGGTGTCAGTGTAAGCGGAATGAAGATAGTTCCATAACAATCACATAAGCACTAGCACAAGGCAAAGGGGAAAACGTATTTACTTAATTCGTATTCAATACAACTAAACATAGTTTTATAGTAGAAAACTTATAAATGGTTGTGTCTGTATCGCCGCTGTGTTCAAATACAAAGCATATGCTGCCTGCTATTTGAACACATTTGACGATGACATTTTGACTGATTTATTTTTCATATGCTTGAGACATTAACCCAAGTCACCAACGCGATCATAATGATGGCTTCGAAGTATGAGAGGTGTGTATAGGTTTGTGAAAGTAGCATATTTTTGTGTGGTTACACTACAAAGCAGCCTTAAGTCATATTATATAAATATCCCTAGTGAAAAAAGGAAATACATAAACTTATCTATATTGTGTAACACCTGTTAGCAAACTTTAAGTCTTGTGAGTTACGCACGTATTACTTTAAAAGTAGTTTTTCCTTTTTATCTTATTTATCAACCTCCCATCCTCTTCACTCCATATATTAGCTGATCGCAGTTGGCTTCGATTTATTTTTCATGGACCTCACATCCTCTTCTCTCTATATACCTGATCGCAATTGGCAGCGTACTCTTTCTACAAATGTCCCGCTCCGCTCCACTGCTCGCTTTCTTCTTCCCGCTCTCCGCTCTCCGCTCCCCGCTCGCAGTGGGCCGCGCACCGCCGCCGTCGGAACGCATTAGACGCTCGGGCGGACACACTGTTCGGATGAATTATTTAATATTAAGCTGACGGTGCGGTGTTTTGTTACTTGCATGCCGCGACGCCGTCTGCGAGCGGCGGCGCACCGCTTTTTGTCGTATATTTTGAATAGGATCTGCATTATGGGTAAAGAGTAATTAGGTAACTTGAGGAATAGTGGAGCAAGGGTTTTGTAATGGCGGAAAAACAACAGCGACAAAAGAACTTGACGAGAATTTTTTTAAAATCTTTTCATTATTACGAGAAACGCTACATTACATACCGTATAGAGACTGCAGGTGCCCATTATGTCATAATAACAGGTAAAACTCAATCGTTTAAATGTTATAACTTGGCTTAACGTTTTATGTGTAATCAAATTCGTTACATTTATATTATTATTTTATTTAAAAGCTCCATGTTTTACTGAAATTTGAGAGGTCGGTTTGAGAAACATTAAGCTATAATTATGATACTTTTCGAATAAATGAGGTTAAAATTTATATCTTATGTTATTTAGACATTAATTTACAAACATTTTTGCCTTAACGTAGCGATCGTAGCTAACTCCGCCTACCATGAAGATGACCATAGAATGACCAATATAAACCTGCCGACCTTTTTTTGTCAAAGCCATTTGTTTTAGTTCGTTGTTCAAGCCTCATTGTAAATGCCAGACCCCGCACATGTGCGGGGCGACAATTAAATTTCTATTGTGTCTGGTTTTAAGGCAGTCAACATGTTAAATAGAAATTCATTTCTTTCTTAAGATTCCTAATGGCGGATATCCAGAAAATTTGTTGATTAAAGTAGTTCATCAAAGTTAAATACAGAATCAATAATAAAGCATAGACAAATAAAGCATTTAACTATGTATTGACATTTTCGTAATATAGGTAGTACATAAATAAAATTAGGTCATAAACTTAGGTGTCACTTTTTTTTTTACGAACCTATATTTTCTTTTAGGTGCTCGTTTAGTGCTCCAGTCATTGTATTACAAATACTAGAATACATTAGTCCGTCTGTCTAGACTTGAAAACTCCGAAGTCTAGATTTATAGCTAAATTATTTGCCGGCTGTTGTCTGAAAAGGGGACAAGGTGAATATGCGACTAGTAACAAAAATCAAAAGGAATAAAACATCAGTAGGTGGTGCAGATATAGGTGAATAAATAGATAACCACCGTCACTTAGCCCTAACTAAGTTTTACTATGGACACAGAATAATCGTCGAATCTATAAGCTACGTTTTAAGTAGACTGTACTTAATTATTTTGCGAAATATAAGGGAACTACAACCGAATGCACTTGCACAATATGAAATAGGGGCGAAGAAAATGGCGATTAATCAAACATTTAAAACATTTTTCATCAAAATTCAAAAAATTCAAAATTCAAAATCATTTATTCAGTTTAGGCTACAAATAGCTCTTATGAACGTCATTTTATGCCATCGGTTCGTAAGTCTATCTACTCTGGGCGGGAGATCTTGTACTGAGAAGAACCGGCAAGAAACTCAGCAAGTGTCCAGCTCTTTTCTCCCTTACAGCGTTATAAATATTGGAAAATGCCCTATCATAAAAAGACACTTTCCATCACAAATAAAAACACAAAAATGTAATAAAAACACAAAAATGTAAAAATGTATCATCATCCCGGGAAATCTTCTTATTTTGTCGAAAATCTCCACTTTCTAAGTGTACCTACCTATTACGTGTAAGCGAACCGCGGGCAGGAATAATTCACGAATAAAAGATGGCGTAGAGTAGTTAATGTTAACACATCCCTAGTTCCTTCGTCTAGGCGAGGGGAACATCCACCATACAAAATATGCCTAGACCCTACAGATATCGTCTTTGTTTGGGAGATAGCTCACATATTAGTGGTTTAAAACCACCAATCTTAGACCCAGAGGTCCCGGTTCGATTCCCAGCGGCGTACATGTTAGTGTACTCATTTGGTTGATCTTATCTAAATATATCACCATAACAATAATGTTACCATGTTGTGTTCCGGCAGCTAGAGATAAGATAGCCAGTGCCTCAGTAGTTGAGGATTCCGGGTGAAGTGCGCTTCCACCTTCGGCCTTATCATCACTCAACATCAAGGGAGACGAAGGCCAAAGCTGGAAATTAGAATGAAGGCCGAGAGCTTGCCCGTAAAAGCCCTAATTTTACTTTACCCATACATAAGAACTTAAAAATAAAATAAAATGAATGGAAGATATTAAACTAGATAGTGCACCAGCCTTTGATCAATTATGTATTATAGATTCCCGATGAGCGCTTGAAAAACGGTACGTGACTGTAGTGCCATGGAACCACAATGACGTTTGTGGCGAACTGGCGATGACAGTAAATATTAAGTATAAATATTTCGCGACCCTAATTAATCTTATGTTTAAGATTTAAGGTTCACAGTAAGCTGAAGTTGTAGCCAGCCAATGTTTTTTCAGATTTAGTAATTCGAAATTTTAATGTATAGGTATGAGCAAACAGTCCTGTTTGCACTTTAAGTTACGATACGTTTTCCCACCTTCCTATGATATGGGGTCCTTCAAAAGAGGCGTGAAGAAGCACCTTGTGGGCCGGCAGAGTAAGGTTAACTGATGCTACGTTTGTTTCCACGCTGCACCAGTTATCTTCGCGTCTGAACTCCATTGCCACTTAACATCAGGTGGGATGGAGCCATTTGCCGAGCTAACTATAAAAAAGATGCATTTTTGTTCCGGTTCCTTTATCTACTTAGTACATTATTGGTTGAAGGCACCAGCTGAACCCACGCGTCACAGCCACGGGCAGTAACATCGGTACATCACTAAAGTATGTAAACATCGAAGATCGAAGAATAATTAATAATACACACTAGGTGTAAGTACATAATTATGTTTGTTCTCATCACACAGACACAACAGAACATTCTACTACACAAGTCTTTTGATTTGAAGTCGTTTGATTTTGTAGCATTAATGTATCTAGGTGGTTATATCGCTGTTTTATTTAACAATGCCTTGAGAACAAAATACACCACATCACTTAACTAGCAGGTACGTAGGATCTAAGTAGAATAAATAAATACCTCATGGCCTTCAATTAGAAATATATTACGCTGGATGCCGGTCGTTGTTTAGATCTTTAGAGGAGTCCTTTGTCCAGCAGTGGACGTCTTTTGGCTAAGGTGATGATGATGATGATGATTTTTTGCACGGTGCGACATGTGATGGAATGATAGCAATCGACGACGGCAAAGGCTATGTAGATATAAGAACTATTAAAAAGTGCAAAGTTCCGCTTCATCGCACCATTTCCCAATTAATTATCACTTGTTAACGGATAATTGAGGTTTTATCATCGGTACGGTCACTTAACGTCTCGGCATTTATTGCGATCTTGAAAGTGGGGCCTAAGTGGTAAAATTGTTTTAATTTCCATCGTAAATGTACAGTAAATAAGAAAGAGAAAAGCTTTTTAATTTATATCTTGAGAGCTTTTTAAAAGTTCGGGTCGAAATAAATTTAGGAAACAAAACAACTACTACAAAACCGTGTACTGTATCTCGTCACAATGCATGGTGTTGTAGTAACAGTGCAGGTTTTTTTTGGAGACAATTTGGTGATTGCCGCTGGGTATTTTCAGCTTACCATGCTTTTTTGGGGGCGGCGAGAAACTTAAAGGGTTCCTCAAGCCGTGTGAAACGAAGCACCGTCAGAGGTTTTGTAGAGGGAACGGCATCACGCACTAGAGCGTGTCCCATGCCCTACTAGATTCTCCGAGGGGTTCGGATCGGATCGGGGACACCTAGATGCTCTACGATTAAACTAATTTACTTTTGAAGGCAGGACAAAGTGTCACAAATTCGGCAGACAAAATATAGTGTTGTGAAAGCTTTGAAAATTGTATCCAAGAGGCTTAATATTATTCAAATCTCAATTGGTAAAGTACCTACGTTAAAAATTACTGTATTTTAATGTTTTATTTTCTATTATATGCGCGGGTGAATCAAAAAGTATAATTGCATCAAGTGTAATGAATTTTTAATGTTCTTCTTTATTTTTAAGTGATAATTGCTGCACTAAAGTTGAATTAAATAATTATATAATATAATGAAAATATTAAGCCTTCCCGGTAGCATAGCGGTCAGTGCAGCCGCCCGGATCGCGGAAGACCCAGGTTCGATTCCTGGCTAAGTCAGGTATTCAATTGATAATCCACGCCCATTTCCCACAATACACGTTGAACACTAGACAACAATTATCAGAGTAAGTAAGTGGAAATCGCAAAATAAAATTTTGCTTCGGGGCAACTGAAACTTCAAAAAACTATTCCGATTCACATACACTTTTTCCTCTTTCCTAATTTAATTATTATTTTACCAAGAATCTAGTTTAGTGCAACACTACAATTCAGTTGGGTCACTCTCTCGCGTCGTCTCTACGAACGCACACTTTCAGGTCAGTTCGGGGCATCCGATGGGTTTCAACATTATGCATATTGTCACGGGAACAGGTTTCAGCGCGCATATTATGTGCGCGTCGGCATGTAAATACGATAATCGAATAAAGATGGCGCATACCCGCCACATTGAATAATTCATCTGGCAAATTGTAATATTATACGGATTACTTTGAAATTTGTCGCCGCGGACGCAGCGAGCGCAGGGGGGATGCATTGCGGACGTTTTGCAACTAGTCTAACGTAATGACGTTACGTTTTTGTGAGGAAAGTTTTATAGGTGCAACTGAGGCTTGTGACGTGGATGTATCCTTTCCATCCTATCCGAACTCAGGGGAGAATCTAGTAGACGAATCTTGTACACGCTTGCGTGATGAAACGCTTGAAACTCTTGGAGGTTATTTCTTCGATCACACGGCTTGAGGAACCCTTAAGACCTTCCGGGTACACCGTAAAGGAAATGGGCGGAAAAAAATAGATAGAGCCATGTATCTTTTTTTGCTTAAAATGCCTTAAATTCAGTATATCGAGTAAAACCTTCTAAACAGTAATCCGCCGTAAACATGAAAGAATCATCTGTAAGGTCATCGGGGATGCTGTTTTACTTCTCGACTCTACTATATTAATATAAGTAAAGAAATTAACAAAACTGTTAACGTAACTTTCAGGTTTTTCAGCCTTGTGAAATTTTATTTACCTTTATTAATTGGACAAAAAGTATAGTTATAATTTCTTTATTTGTTTATTTCCTTCAGGTACCTTATTAATTATTATATTATTAATTAGAATTACAAATATTAAAACAAAACTGTAGGTATCGTGCGAAACCACTTTGAAAGTAATAACAATTCATAGCGCAGACGTGAAATGACAGAGTATCCAACAAAGTTCATTGGCATACGTCGCTTTTTTATTTATAATACGTGAGTACCTTAACCTCACTACGTTATAAACATTGAAATTATATAATTAATTTAAAATAATGAAACGGCATCTGTAACACGTGACACTATTTCCAAAAAGCGTTATCAAAATCATAATCAGATGATGGTTGTATGCACGGTGGTTGTACGGTTCCGCGTCGTGGCGCCTGCCCATGCGCCTAGGAGTACGAGCGGTGCATACCAAATTCAAATTCAAATTCAAAAATCATTTATTCAGTTTAGGCTACAAGTAGCTCTTATGAATGTCGCTATGCCATCGGTTCGTAAGTCTACTCTGGGCGGGAGATCTTGCACTGAGAAGAACCGGCAAGAAACTCAGCAAGTGTCCAGCTCTTTTCTCCCTTACAGCGTCAAAAAAAATAAAAAATGGAAAATGCCCTATCATAGCAGGACACATTCCATTACAAATAAACACAAAAAATATAGAAGACAACCACAACATGTAAAAAACAAAAAAAAAATAAACAAATCTAATATATCAAAGTTGTGTTGTAAAAACTTGTGTATGGAAATATATAGGTTAACTTTTTTAACCGTAACACAGTTGTGAGGAGTTTTTTCTTTACTTTTTTAGTCGCTTACAAGCATTTTTAGGATGATGGGAAATTAACTATTGTATTTTTTTTAAAGCATAAGTGGAGACAACAGATTCAAAAGAAACACTAGCATGTTGATTCGTGAAAAATAGGTTAATTTGAATTTCAATACAATAATATAATATTCCCAATATATGATGACCTGTTACATGTGTATGTAACAAACAGGCCATCAACGTATAAACGCATCGCAAAATGTACAAAAAAAAAAATTAAAATTTCTTTTGCCAGCTGATATGAAGAAGAAACGCTTTGTGATGCACAACTTTTATAGATACGCGTATTAAAATAAACGTTTACGTTTTTTTTTTAACAGAAAGTTTAGTTATCATAACATAAGGCAAAAGCCGGTTAGCAATGTTATGTTTTGTTTGTTATGTTGTCGATGCTCCGAATAAATATTTTTCATTTCATTTCAATCATTTTGACACATTTTTTCTCACATTTGTGTGTGAGAAAGAGAAAAAGTTTCTCAGAATGTCCTTTCTCAAAATGTCCTTTTCTCATAATGTTATTTTCTCTAAATGTCCCTTTCTCACAAAGTCCCATTCTCAATATGTCCTTTTCTCACAATGGGCTGTTTTCAAATTACATCAAATATTGTTGCAGGTTCAAAGTTTGATGTGAAATCAAAAATAAAACAAAAAACTTATTGTTTATCAGTGACATTTATTTTTAAATAAACAGTCATCACTAATTTTTTTTAATAATCAGAAAAAGTATAAAGTAGACAATATTAAAATATAACAAGGAAAATACATTTTTGTTGATTAGTTAAAAAATATGAATAAGGATAATAACTAATTAGGATAATTAGTATCATTTGTTAAACGAGTAGATTTTTTGTGGACAAATATTTAAATATTTTTTATTATTATACTTTTTTCTGATTATTTAAAAAATGAGTGATAACTGTTTGTTTAAAAATAAATAATCTGACTGATTTACAATATGTTTTTTGTTTTATTTTTGATTTCACATCAAACTTTGAACCTGCAAACAATATTTGATGTAATTCGAAAACAGGCCATTGTGAGAAAAGGACATATTGAGAATGGGACTTTGTGAGAAAGGGACATTTAGAGAAAATAACATTATGAGAAAAGGACATTTTGAGAAAGGACATTCTGAGAAAGGACATTTCTAGAAAAGGACATTTTGAGAAAGAACATTTCGAAAAAAGGACATTTTGAGAAAGGACATTTTGAGAAAGGACATTTTGAGAAAGGACATTTTGAGAAAGGACATTTTGAGAAAGGACATTTTGAGAAAGGACATTTCGAGAAAAGGACATTATGCGCTGAGACGGCCTGCCGTCTCAGCGCATAATGTCTCTCAGTTTCAAAGATTATTTTCTAACTTGAGCCTTAAAAACCAACAAGCATACAAATGTAGAGTTACAAATAGGTATAATCATAGGTTAAGGTGTGTTAGTAGCGTCCAGCGTTCAGGGCCCGATGGGAAATGTTGGAACGGTTCGAAGAAGATTAATAACAGAATCATCGCCTAAGTAATATTACCATACCCAAATGTAAATTAAGTTTATTTCAAAAAAATGCTTACTATATGGCTATCAAAATATTTAATAAACTACCGTTGGACATTATTGATCAGACACTAGACAAAAATGTATTTAAAAAAAAGATATTTCAATGGCTCTTACAGCACAACTTTTACTCCATTAGTGAGTACATGAATAAAAAATTATAATTGTAGTCAATTTATTTCTAATTAATAATACTAATTGACAAATTGTAGTACCTACTTAGATTAATAATTTTTATTTTTATTGACATTTTATTATATAATTATTTAAGCTAAAAATTTGCATTTATGTAGTTAGGTAATTTATAAAATTTTATACTGTATTGACATTTGCATGCCTACAAAATTAAGGCAGAATATTGTTGACCCTGCTCAAAATTGTCGCTCATCCCAATGTACTGTACACACGGCGGCAGATCAACCTACCCAAAACTGTCAAATTTCTACAATCAATTTTGAACTTTATTGTTTGAATTTGAATTTACGACCTACTTACATCGATGGCTAAGCGACTTAAAGGATCTTGCAAAAATATTATTGCGCCAAATACTTGAAAAGTATAATGCCAGCCATGAATAGCTAATGCCAGCTAAGTACAGTCGGCGGCAGATCAACCTACCCAAATCTGTAAAATTTCTCCAATGAATATTGATCCTTATAACCAAACAATAAAGTTTAAAATTGATTGTAGAAATTTGACAGTTTTGGGTAGGTTGATCTGCCGCCGTGTGTACATAGAAATTAGACTAGCGACCATTTTCACATTATCTCCTCTTTTGTCTCCTTTACCTAGAATTTGACTAGGTTTCTCTTTCTTCAAGGCGAAACGTGGTATGGCGTTACAAATAGTTGTAAAGGTGGTAGAACTTAATTATGTGCGATAACTATGAGTACACAAAGCAACGAATGTCGCTGAACACTTGCCATTTGACAGACTATAGAATCTAGACGGTTATAACAACGTCTAGTCAAGATATATAATGATGACATCTATCTACTTGTAGAAATATAACTGAAAATTTAAGACTTATCATTGTTTATTGTGTAGATACTTTTGAATTTAGAATTTTTATGAATGTTATTTTTTTTTTATTTCTATGAAGATAGTTGTAAATGCTCGTGTTTTTTATTATGAAGGTAGGGTTTCTCGCACTTGGCCGGTTTTTTGTGCGCGCGCGCCGGCACTCGCTCGCAACGCCCCCTTTCGCCTCTTCATTATAACAATAATTCGTGTTATATTCAATTCCCGGCGAGGTCGATCCGCCCACACCGTTATTTATGACTGTTATTTGTCATAACAAAATTAATGATTTGTGAAATAGCACGCTTTCCAACGTTGCGCAACGGGAAACACTTTTGGTGATTGTTGTGTTTTTTTTTGTTTTAGACTCTAAAACATGTGACATTTATCATACTTTCGCGGTGTTTATAATCTTTCGATTTGTACTATCAAATCTGAAGACGAAGTAGAAAGGGGTATGCAAAAATCGAAGCAAGTGGCAGGAATTGTCTCCCACTATAGGAAACATGCGTGATTGGTATGTATGTATGTATGTATGTATGTATGTACCTACTATCAAATCAACTGCCCAACCCACTATTGACTTGTACTATTTGTGTTAACTACACAATATACTATGATCAAGCTAAACTGACAAAACTGGCTGCCTATCTGACTCACATGCTGATTTTTGTAGACAGTTTTCTAATCAAAGTGTGATCAGTTGATCACAGTGATCAGGTAACGCGTTGTCATTTACTTAGCAAACTCTTGATTTAGTTTTATATCAACACAAATCTAGTGCACTAATATACTGCATAGAACAAACAGCATACCTATTTAAAATCAACTACCTGTTTATGTTTGTATGTTAGTGTGTCTTGCCACAGTATTACAAGCTATACAGCAGGAGAAAGCCAAAGCTATACAGTATGATCTGTTAATCATACTGGTGATCATATTGATTAAAATAATATAATTTAATAATAAATACATATAAGTATAATTATTGCTCCATCAAATCCTCTCGATCCAGTGTCACATTATAAATCTTTTCTTTTTAACTTTTTTAATAGCGGTACTTACATCTCCTGTTCGATTACCAGCAGTGGCACTGTTACGGAGTAAATACTTCATTTTAGAATTAAACTTCTTCTTTTCTAAGTGAGTCGGCAGTTAAATGAAATTCCAACCTACTTAATTGCGAAATAATAATAAAAACTTTAATTGAAAAATATACAAATATGATAGTGTTTAATGTCAAAATTTTCATGCAAATACAGACAAATTAAAATGATCTTAACATTTGAGAAAACTTTATCTGTTATAAATAATATAGTTAATTAAAAAATAGGTATATTTTGTCAATAGGCAATTTGTAAATAGGCTTAGGAATTGAAATTCAAATATTAGTTATTGAATGAACCATGACTGTAATAGGTACAGTATGTGAATTCATAAACTTTATTATAACGAATGTTGATTGAAATGAAATGTTGTATTATTAATGTGCTTTTATCATTTAGATCAGAGAAAGAGAAATATACAGACGAATAAAGAACAAGTGAATTAAACTACATATGTAGCAATACTAACCTAATGTAAGAACTAAAATCAGTGTTTGGGAAGTAAAAGCTTTTTATTTTATTATTAAAGTGGCTTATTTAAATAAAACGACGGGTTGCACTCCGGGAGTGCCGGCAGAAGTGAAAACTTGAATATTAACGTTGTGCATTTTTGATATTTTGGAATGGTTAGGGAATAATTTTGCACGAATTGCTTCAATTATCAGTATAAAAGCACTATCATTTTAGTGGTAGAATACAATATTTATTAATTGCGCTATCGTATACAAACATGACAATTTATTCGCGCAAGCGCCCTGCGCCGCCTAAACGAAACAGCAGGCATACATTTTCGCCGCGCCGTAGAAAGAGAGGGGAATACTTCCTCTCCTACGCCGCGCCGGCTGTCTACTCTCCATCCATCTTACGAATTTTCGATCAGGTCACGTGTCCTGACGCGAATTAAAAAATGTTTACCCATTACAAAAAAAGTGTACAACGCCGCTAAAGAAGTTTTCACTTCAAAAAAACATGGTAGATACTATTTAAATAATTATTTTTCCTACTGTATAGGCTATACTATGGTCTCGCCTGATGTAATGGTGGGCAGTCGTTGCTTGATAGTTACAATTAGCTTCATCACAACATCCGTTCTGAGCCCATAGGAGCTGACGCAGTATTTTGACTAACTGACCGGTTACATACGCCTAGACAGAAGCAATTAAATTAATTTAATTATGGTTCTTGTTTTGCTGTTATAGATGTTACTTCGTGATTAATATTTTTAGGCTAAAAAAATAGTGTAAATATCCACTTTTACATAGTATATATTCTGCCTATGCTCAAATTTTGAGTTTAAGATTGGGCCTTTACCCAGCAGTGGGATAGATATAGGCTGTTTACTTTACTTACTTAAATTTAAGCATTAAAAAAAGGGGGGTATGAGTATTTCATCAAAGTTTAGTTAATTTTATTTTATTTTATCTTTAGTAATAATTTCACTTCTGAATTCGGTATGAAATAATTTTCATATGTAATGGCTACTTGAAGCATAGTTGTTTGAACACTAAATGTTAATATCGAAGTGGCTACATGAATAGCTCTATCAGCCTTCTGTTTAGAATTTAACGACTTTACATAAAAGCTTTGCTAGTATAGTTAACGGAACGCACTTTGTTGTTTATATCGTAAAATTGAATATCGTTACTTTGTACCATTTTCAATTTAACGATACAATTACGGATACGGCGATTGTCATTGAAATGGATGCCCAAACGGGAACATTTGGCGCGCCTCTGCCTACGGGCGACCATAAAATTGCTAAAACAAACTCCTTGCGTGGGCGCATTGCCATTGGTGACAGTAGGTACTTACATGACTAAACCAAATACCCCTACTGTAACCGTCCAATGAAATCAACAGGATCGCGCGATTCCCGTACATAGCTGTGCGAGTAACAGCTACTTGTTTAGTGTTGCATACAAACAGAGCCCTGTAAAGTAAATTCTGGTTTGTGCATTTCAGGTCGTTGGGCTAGGCCTCTCTACCACTCTACAGGACACTTAAACAGAGCTCGCTTAATTATACGAACACCAAGAATGTACGCCGCTAAACGATTTAACGAGAATTTAGAGGTTTATGTAGCATTGATATATTGTTTTCTTCCTTTTGTATTTTTATCTTTAACCTTGTTAACTTTAAATTGGCTTAGATAAACATTTTCATGCTTTAACGTTGTAGGTTATTGATTTTGTTTTAGCGTAACTGTGAAATGGTATTGTTGTATATTTTAAGATCTGTCGATTTATATTTCGTTTATCTTCTTATCAAGATAAGTCTTGTGGTTATTTGTTTCCTATTTTTATTTTTAATATAATGCTTTCTATAATAATAATCTAAACAAATTTTCATACATGCAATGTCGTTATTCGTTTTTATATTCCATTCATTTTACAGTGCTGTAAAATAATTGTACAACGAAGCGATCTATCTAGCATTATTGTTTAGGCCTAAAAGGAAACAAACATGATAACGCCAGGTCATTGAAGTAATCGCGAAGACCAGTATTTAGATATATCAGATACAAATAATAAAGGCAGAGCAGTGTTAGAAATTTAAATTCAAAATTTTAGTTTTTCTTTATTATTATTGAAAATCCTAAACTAATCCTTAGTTTGAGCGTAGGCCACAGATTCTACTTTATTAACAATCTTTATATAAAGCCTTACGACATTTATTATTGCTTTTGTCATACATTTACATCCAAGAACAGTATAGATTACAATCGTTAATGAATTGCTAGCGAGCATGGCAACACACAAGCTCTTAAAATACGGTCCAGTAACATGATACCGACATACGAACACGATTGTAATTTATTGAACCTTATATTTCATCTCATAAGGTGTACATTTGCGTGTATATATCGGTAAAATTTAAAAGCGTGGGCAGAAGCTAAAGTCTCTGAAAAAATGCAACTTGTAGTTCGTTCTGCATTTATAGTAATAAGGGGAAAAAAGGTAGTATCTGGTTGCATGGCCAATATTGTAATTCCACAGTTTCTCGAGAATTTTGCGAATGTAAATTGACTTGGATAGAAGTTTTCTGGTTTGTCTCGTCGTTTGGTTTGCTGCGGTCAGCAGTATCGTTTTACCCTTTAACTGGTACAGCAGCGTAAGATGTTTTTCTTTGTTTTTAATCTTATTGCAATTACAAAAGCAAATTATGGAGGCATCCTTATTATCATTAACAGCTAAAAGGTTAATGCAAAACGCTAATTAGGTCCCTATGTATGTTTTTAATATTGTCCGTAGGTACTTGAATATTGGTGAGCATTTTAAGGCGTATTCTTAGATATTCATTGATATTGTAAATTTCTTTTCAATTTGGCCTATTTGTTATTTATTAGTATCATGAATGCTAATTTCATCTGCAACAAAAAATCTTGGGTGTAATAGTTTGATACATTCAAAATAACGTAGTATGTTTGTAGAAGAGTAAATCAAAAGATAGTTTAATAATTTTATATTATTTATTTTACTATAGAATATATGTAAGTAGTGCGCCTACTTTAAAAGATTTCAGTCAAATAAATACAGATCGCTTTAAATTAAATATATCACTAAAATTGTACAACGATATTTAAGCTATTTACATTATATCACAAAATAATATTCCGAAATGGCCCTAACCTATTAGTAGTATCACGTCTACTTACAGTCAGTCCGATCCAAATGGAATAATCGAGAAATTCACATAACATATACGCGTATACATCATTCACTGTACGGCTGTCCACACAATATTCCTATTGGATTCTAACACTCATTGAAATGCTTCAACTTCCCCTAAACCTACAGAAAATGACTCGAGGATTATTAAGTAAATCGTTATAACACTTGCACCACTCCGCTTGGCCGCGCGCTAACAGTTCACAGTTTCTCGAACGCCCTGGAGTTGGTCAGCATTTCTCTAGTGAGCCTCCACACTTGTTTCGCGGCATTCTCCAAAGCCGTCGGCGACTTGCCCTTGAACAAGTCGACGTGGGGCAAGAAGTAGTGCGGACATCTCCTGCACTGCAGCGAAGATATCAACTGCAGAAATATGCCATTGATCCTGTCCCCTATTGCACCCTCGTCCCATTCGTGCTCTCTCGGGTGCTTCTCGCACTCGTACAGCAGCAGCGTTTTCATGTGGTAGCACGTCACCGGGTTCCCCGGCAAGTCCAAATGCCTGTCCCTAATCGTCTTGAGTATACTCAAACACTTCCGCCGGCATCCGCCTTGCAGCAGCCGGTTTTCAGCCTCGAAGAAACTTAGCACCCATGCGTCTCCCTCCATTGCGGAATTCTTTCCTTGCAACGCTAAACACTCTTTCGATAGTAAATCAAATCCTTCCGTTTTCACTTCGGCGACAATGTTAGGATGGGGCCAGGGGATGGCCGGCAGCGGCCAGTGCGCGGCGGACCGCGGCCATAAGCCGGCACACTTGAAGGCCGGCGTTATTTGCACTATGTACCTTTCGCGGATTCGCAACTTCACTTCAGTGGTTTCGGCAATCATTTTGACACAATCTCTGTAGGAACACTTGTCGCAGGCTTGGGCGACTAACGTCTGGAAGCGTGATCTTATCTTCCTGGCTGAAAGGTAGCCCGAGGCGGTGATGAACTCCACCCAGAGGGACATTGAGCGCTTACGGCCGTCGCTCAGCTTCAACACGGCGCACCCGGGGAGAGAACCGTCGTCCACAAAGTTTAGCACACCCATTTGGTTTAAGTAGATAACTATTTCGAATTCGTGCGGCGATACAACTTCCAGGCCATCGAAGCGGCCATTGTAATCCGTCAAGGAGGAAATAAATCTCGGCTCTTGCAGCTCCACTTCTTTGAGGACATCTTGGACTATCCTGCAGACTTCGTGGATAGTCTTCGCTATCTGCGTCTTCCTGTTGGCGACCCGTTCGTTGTAGTACTTGTTCATCTGGTAGACGAGCTTCGATTGGGCCGCCATCATCTCGGGGGGCACGAGCATGGTGGCTGTCGGGGGGCGACTACGCGGTGCGCATTCCGGCGGCAGGACGCACGCGCGCGGCACGCGGTTCTATGCCGACTGAACCGTGGCGGCGTACCGGACGGCGGCGCTCGACCCCCGAAAACGCCCACAAATGAACGCTCGGTCGAATAAAGGGAATGCTACTTGTCTCTTTTGCACTTAGGAGCTTGGACCCGACGTTGGAAGTAGACGGAAATAACGTGTTCGAGCTCGAGTAGTATTGATCGTGTGTAAGCCCCGCCCGCTGGCAGTGCGTAGTAGGTATCGCGCTAGGTGCTTGTAATTACATGATTGCGTCGCTCGTCGTCGGTAGCGGCTACAAGTTGGGCCCGATTAATGCTGTCTGCTTTTTCAGGCTTGCCAGTCTATAATTTAATTAGGTGTACGTCTTCTGATTATATTGGGGAACGAAAGATTGTTAGGATTGATAAGATTAAAAAGCTTTAGCATTAGTTTATTAATTAAAGTTTCTAATTGATGTACCTAGTACTTTTCTAATAGCTTTCTATTACGAATTTTCTAATTCGTGTTGAATTGCAGTATTAAATCGCGGTAGCATAAGGTTATAAGTAACTACCTAATTATGAGACCAGTAATAATTAATGCATACTTAGGTATCTACCTACTTAGGTTTTATATAAACGTAGTTTGCCTGATAATACTAAAAAAGTGCGATGGTCCGAGAATATGAAAGAATACATATTCATGTTGAACTAATATTTCATTTAGATTTTCTCTTATTTTTCCATCTTCTCTACAAAAATATAGGTAGGTAGTAGATCTACGAGCATACCTATACGCATCATCATTTTGAATGTTTGTTTGTTGTTCTTAAATATTTCGACCATATGTATATGATACCCATCCATCCAGTTCCAGAGGCAGTCGCTTTTTGAACTAATTTATCTTTTAAAATTGCGATATACTTACCTAACTAGGTACTTCAAAATAGCATTATGTAGACAAAATTATCATTATTGTTCATTTATTCTTGATCTGCGTCAATTATTAAACATTTCTTAAATCTTTTCATTACTTACCTATTTCTTACCTGTAGGTACTGACTGTGAAATACGAAAATATAAAGGTTTTTTAAATACGGAACCCTAAACGAGATCTACCATCAAGTCAAGCATCCTCGTTTCCAAATGAAGTAGGCAATATTAACGAAGGTTTACTTAGTAGGCATTCCATCCTCCTTTTGGTGAGCCTCCTTAAGCATTCCGTAGGTGAGAATGTCTTCTATTTCGGTCCTCATATTGATGGTGGCAAGGCGCTTGATGGATGGCGGGCGGCGCGCTGATTTACGCGGCCGGCGTCTCCTGCCGACTCGTGCGTCCCTGGTACCGCCGATGGAATTACACAAATAAACAAGGGGAATCCGCTTCTATATCTGTATGTGTTGTGTGGCATAAATTGGTTTAATCCTGATCAAAGATGGGCTCGAACGGTTTTTCCGTATCTGAAGTATGGCTTTTGATTGGGTTGTATTTAAAAGTTGTTAGTACCAACGTAAACTTTCTACATTTTTACTTGTAAAGGTGTTGTGTTATGTTGACAAAATCAATGTAACAAAATAACGGCTGCATAGACTAAATAAATCGCATAAGTAATGAATTTTGTTAAATTAAGCAAAGCACTCTGCGGTCTAGTAATTAAACCACTGCTGTGGTCAGACTCAGATCCAGCGATGATCTATAGACGCCAGCCAGCACACCACCATATCCAAAACTGACAAATTTCTTCCATAGATGTTTAACCATTGCAAAAAGTTCAAAGCATTTTAAGGAAATTTGTCAGTTTGCGGTAAGTAGTCTATACAGGCGTGTGTGCTCTGTTATGGTTGGTAAGACTAGTTATAATTTCGCCTGGTTAGGTACCACAATCGGTTTAATTATCTTAGTAAGATAAGTCGCCATTACATCAATGTTGCATTTGTTCTGTACCGATCCGACAATCACAGATAAGACGGCTATCAGTTCCTTAGTAAATGAGGATTCCGGTGAAGTGCGCTTGCTCATTCGCTCTTATTTTCACTTACAGGTGAGATGGAGGCTGAGTGCTTCCCCTTGTAGAATATAAAAAACATCATTGACATACCATACCATTCTTGATACAGATAGTAGTTGTTTTTACTCAAACAAAAGTATAGGAGGTAGATTTCTATCTCTACATTTCAAAGAAGTATTGCGCTTTCTTTTCCGGTTTTTTTAGTAAAATACCAATTGAACGCGTCGGCCGTGACGTTGGTATAATTCGTTTTCCCAATTAAAAATAATTTTATAGCATGTACTTCGATGCTCGGATGTTGTTTTATAATTAAATAAGAAATTTCCGTTGTTTTTTTTTATTAGAACACTCTACGTGCATTGTATGAACCAATTATAAATACTTTAAAGTGTAAACCTTAATGTCTGATTTCATTTATTTTGCCGTTTTACAAAATTAGGATTAGCACAATTAGATACTTTAAAAAGCTATAATATGGACCAAGACGAAGATGGCGGGACGACCTTGATGGGTTGATGAAAGAATGGCGTGATGTTGCAAAGGACCGGAAAGTGTGGAAAAAGTGTGAGGAGCCCTTTGCCCAGGATTGGGACAGCTATGGCTGATATAATAAAAATAATAATAATAGCCTTAAAACTAACTTCGCAGTGGCAAGTTTCACCGAAAAAGGTGGGTAGTAATTATTTGTCATTTGTCATTTGTTATGTGAACAGTGTCATTAAGTTTTTATTTAAAGTATCTTGAGTGTGTCATGCTCTCTTTATTGTCTCTGCGGTGGTGGCATGTGCGTCGGGTCGTTACGTTCCCTAAAATATGGTTGAGCGAAGCGATGGCTGATTCATATGTCATACTCGTGAACGGGTGCCGCCTGTGGAGGCTGCTCTGCTCTTGCATAGGTACTTATCTTTTTGTTAGTATTAATTACTATAGTTTGACTTTGTTTTTCTTAAACAATTTTTGACTTTTATTAGAGTACTATAGTGGTACTGTATGACATTGTGGAAATTGAAACTTTTACAGGATGTAAATTTAATAACTTAGATTTGTTTATTTTTTGTTTTTTTACATGTTGTGGTTGTCTTCTATAATTTTTGTGTTTATTTCTAATAGAAAGTGTCCTGCTATGATAGGGCATTTTCCAATTTTTATTTTTTTGACGCTGTAAGGGAGAAAGGAGCTGGACACTTGCTGAGTTTCTTGCCGGTTCTTCTCAGTACAAGATCTCCCGCCCAGAGTAGACTTACGAACCGATGGCATAGCGACAATCACAAGAGCTACTTGTAGCCTAAACTGAATAAATGATTTTTGAATTGAATTTGAATTTGTCAGTCACTTTAATTGAAACAATGTTACAATTAAAACTGGCTGATTTGACTTACTTAATTGAAACATCTTATTATTAAGTGATGCGTCCACCTCACCATTGGCTTTTAAACCCACCACATATTAACTGACAACCATTGAACTTTGTAACTTTGAGTATGATTAATTTAAGTGTGCTATCCGTTACCGGAGTTAGGTATCGGAATATTACCTACTAATGCCCAAGTGTACCAATATAAATATTCCAATATTTATGACATTGTGGAATACAGAAGTTGTACCAATGTAGGTATACGAAGGCGTTACAGATTTATCAGCATTTCAAATATGGAACTAAATTTAACTTGACTGCCACAATAGAACATTTGTTGTTTGTCGGTCACCGGTGACCACCACGGCGCGGCGATTAAAAGACTTACCTAAGTTTGTCTCATTCCAAAAAGCTCTCTTGTTCAAGACTTAGGTATTCTGAATCAGACTCTTTAGTTTGTTTGTCATTGTAGTTTTTGCAAAGGTCCCCAAAATCTACTTAATTGTTTCATTTGTGTCTGTCCTTATCGTTAAATGTTTAAGTAAGTACCTACTACCTACCCAATTGCAAAGTGGAAAGCTTAACCGTAAGCTAAGTTAAAGACGCTATCGACGGTACTTAATAGTAAATCATCGACTAAATCCAGGTCCCGTCCGACCATTTTACAGCGCGCTAGTAGCAATGTCTGTATACGCCACTTCGCTGTAATAACCGTAAAGATTCCCGAAAAATGTGGCCCATCGCATCCCTATGTTGATTTCCCACGGGGCCCGCGAGCTGCGCGCGCACGCCAAGATGGCGGCCGCTCGCCCCGCCCACTTCCGCCGGACGTCCGCTCGCTCGCCCCGACTCACCCCGGCTCACAATTTTGATGGTTCTACTTTTGACTCCTGTATTGATTTGGGGGTTGATAAACGAATATTGTCATTGTCACTTTGATAGAGTATAATTAAAAATATATATATATATTTCTTTGTACCTCTGAAGACGTTTTATCGCGCAGTAATATTGACATCATCATTGCTTATGTAAATAATCTACTAAATTCTTAACTTAACTCTTACAGGTAGGTACGCCTACTTACCTGCATTATAAGTAGGTAAATAGAAGCATCCTAAAGAGTCCTGTGAAAATGGAAAGCTTAGATATTAAAATTGTCGCTGATTCGTTTTGACTTTTAGAACTTTTATCGGTAGTCTCCAAGTCATCATTACTTAAAATAGTCTGATTCTTTTGACAGAGAACCCGCATTTTCTGTACCTGCATCGTGAAGATAGTTAAGTATAACGATGACAGAAGATTATCCACGACTAGAAAGAGATGACTTAGAATGGTGTACCTACTCCACTTTTATTATACAGGGAAAATAAGTACCTACCTAACTATAACTTTTATAGCTAGCCATAAATTTGTATACAAAAGTTGTCACACCGTTTACCAAGCCGAATTAATTAGACCCATAAATTAAAATTATAAATACTAAAATAATAAATGCTGCCTGTTGTCACATTAGTCAAATGTAGGTAATTTAGAGGAACCACGAACTCTGTATAGGGTTTAATAGGTTTTTTTTTAATAATACGTTATTTAGAAGTTTAATAGTTTCCAAGCTACGTTATCAACATTAGGAGAGATCTTCATCTTGATAACGATACATTCGTAAATCAATATGGTCAAAATTATACAAGTAGGAAAAGACACTTGTAAAATACCTATTAGGTACAACTTCTTCGAGCGTCATGATCGCTTTTCGTCGGAAAAATTAATTCGTGTAGGTAAAACGTATTTTATAGTGTATTGTAGAATTAATAATTAACTCTTTTTGAATGAGCTTAACTTTAAAAACAATAATTTATACTACTTAGTAGTCGCCCAGTGGTCGAAATTCAACCATAATTTTATTATGGCTGCACGGATTGTATCCTAAGCAATGAAAAATTTAAAAAGATAGAATGTGAGTTTGGATTGGCATTGACAGATTTCGGCCGCTCTCCTCTTCCGTTTTTGAAATTTTTATAAAGAGTATAAAAGCGTGTGTGCCAAATACATGGTAGTGTGTGTAATGTTTGTTTTATTGATTTAATGTATGTATATGCATAATTTTAAAAAATATTAACATTCTGTACTCCTTCTCTATAGGTAGGTACTATAAGTGTGCGAAATTTCATCCGTCCGCACAATTTTCGTAAAAAGGGGTAGTACAAAGTTTTTGCTTCACGTACCTATTAATATATAGATTAAAACATTAGGCACGTTTGTCGCGTTAAATAAGTGGAACTGGAAACGTTAGAGAACTGTTAAACGTTGTGTTCATCCACACACCCTGCAGGAATGTGGACACTGCAGAAGGCAAGCTCCATACAAGCGCGCTCGAACGATGCGCACACACAACCTCTCACGGACACGGAATCTCCCAACACCTGCGCTCGGACTGTTCCGAGCTGTTCCGAGATCCGTGTCCGTGCAAGGGCTCTATGTGTGAGTGGCTCGAGCGCGGTATGTATTAAGCTTAAGTAGTACCTTCTGGGTCTACTTATTATGTGCACGTCGCTCTGTAACATTCTGATCGGTTATCGCAAAAACAAATCTGTTCTGTAAGGACGCTCGTTGTACCTACATAAACTTTTTATTTGAGGCGAGTGTTTCCAAAAAAACGGTGTTTTAAATGAGTTTTATTCGAAATGTTAAGGATTTTAAATCCAAAAAAAATATGTTATTCAATGACCTTTTACCTAGTAATTTCGGCTGGTATTTTCACGATATTTTACAATTTCCTGCATCGAATATAATATCAAACATACGTCTTATTAATAAACTAAATATCATTTTATTCAGACTTATACACCGTTTCAGACAAAGAAAAATATACCAAACCAATTGTCTTTGAATATGTAATAGTTGTCGGCCATTATAATTTTAATAATAAGTAAACGTTCAATAAAATCCACATATTTCCTAATTCGACGCTCGCGCCATTCATCAGTCCCGAGCGGAACGCCTTGGAAATCTCACAGTCGGAAACACTCGCCTTAACACTCCATGAAGATCCAACTACCGCACATAGAACTATTGCAATCACGTCGTCGATTTATCGTCACATCTCCAACGGCCACCGGATGAATTTATATCTGCTCTAATGAGATACGACTCGTGTTATTAACACGTCCGTACGTTACATATTGTATTAATTCACTGAACATTAACGATTCCCAAATGACTGTTGCGATTTCATCGGCCCTTTGTAATGATGAAACTTGTACAAACAGAATGACGGAGCGCGTTGTAAAACGTACAACTCTGCCGTGCCGCCTGTATTATTTATGGGGAATTGAATTCGCTATCGTGTTGTGGTATGAGCGATGGGCGCCGATGGGCATCTGTCTTCCCCCACCGCCGGAGCGCGACTGACGTTTGTTGCCACCCCTCCCTGAGTTATATGGAGGGGGGAGGCTCCGCCCTGCCGTTGGAACCGCCCCAAAATAAGTACGACACAACTGTAAATAACGCAACATGCGAGTTTGTACTTTACGACGAGATTAGTGCAGCTCAAGTTTGTTTGCGATCACCGCTCTGCAGTAGGGTTGTGCGGTGCAATGTTTTTTTTAATTATCATTTTTCTTGCAACTCGCAAAATGTTTCGGTCCTTTGCACGGAGGTAATTGGATTCAGGACGAGAGATCGCAAACGATACCCGATTGAGACGTCCACATGTCGGTTGTAATTATTATAAAGATCCGAGATAAGATCCGGCCTCTTTGTTTTGCGGCTATGGGAATTTTCTTTTGGTATCATTAGTGAGTCGGCGGCGGTTATGCGAACATACGTATGTAAACGATGCGCTGGTGCAATCCAGTTAAGTATAGTATGCAGGGCTTAATATAGATGCACGATGCCTCTGACATTTTCATTTAAATGGCTTCTTTCAATGGTGTACTAATAATGGGGAATAGCAACTTCAAACTTTAAAAAGTGTTGATAATTATACATTCCAATTTAATGACTTACCAATGTGTGAAATTACTCTGCTACTTAAACAAAAGAATTGTATACGTATATGTATATTTTTTAAATAGGTGCTATACCTAAGTTATCTACTGTTATAATAACATCTAGACTACAGTATTTAAAGGGTTTTTTTTTTAATTTACACTAACACTTTCGCAAAGAGTGATATAAAGTATAAAATTATTAAAAATTATTTTCTCAGAAAATGAGAATAACATTGATAATCTAATTACCTACTGAAAACTTAATGTAGGTAAAGCTTTACTTTCAAAGTAAGTACCTAATACCAAAACAATAGGTTTTGTCAAATATTTACGAAAACACTACTGACACATGAAGGAAATGTTTAATAGGGTTCTACTCTAGATTCTTTACATACCTATTATTTTATCAAGACATTTCGAACCCTGTGCAGGGGCAGGCGACTTTTAACAGGGAGACGTCACGATAAAATACCGAACATGCATAATATTAGAGTCTATTCTTATAAATTGTTTGATTAGAAAAATACAAAATGGTTACCATACATTACAAGAGTAATCTACAAAATTATAAATAGGTATAAATAAAATAAAACAAAAGCACATCAAACGTCCTTCTTTGCTCTAATTGTTGGTGTGTCCGACAGAGTCCAATAGGTACTGTTCTTGACATTATTTTAAGATCCTTGTAATTCATATGGAAAAGCAATAAAAAATTAATATTAAAATTAAAATTAAAACTTACTTAATATTCAAGCAAACTCTTATCATCTATTAACTTTGTAGTTGCACAACTAACCCATGTTTGATTATATGTATTATATTACTCGTATGCAGCATCTAGATCCCGTGAGACTTGATTTATAGACTCTCTCTCCATAGGCGGGAGACATAAACTGCAGTTAATGTAGAGGTTGTTAACTTTGTTGAGTACCCAATTAGGTAAGTTCACATTGTCGCCACTGGTAAGGGATGGTCAGAAACAACACTAGCAAAATTGATAATAATGATAATAATTTTTTAACGAAAACCTGATATAAATTAAAACAGCAGTGACTCGGGCAATATTGATGACTGATTTTTACGAAAGCCTTAAATAAATTTTATTTAAAATGGATACATCAAAATAAGTAGTCACTGTTCCTACCTATATTCTATGTGCCTTACAAATAAACAAAGAGTAAGCTACGAATAGTTATTCCGTGTTTGGTCTCTTTTACTCTTAATTTGAAATGACGTTTCGATGACTGGAACATAACACGGAATTACTATTCGGAGTTTATTTTTTGTTTATTTTTAAGGCACTATTTTTTTTGGAAGATGTGTTCTACATTTTTCCAATTAATGTAAAAGTAGATAAATTTTGCGAAGCTTGCTCCTAAATAACTAAACCATTCCGCATTTAGTGCGGACTAAGTAAATAGGTAATCATCAATCTTGAGTATTTTTTATTATCTTTACAATCTTTCAGGTTATTTAATAAAACAGTGCTAAATGGAAATAACGGTGGAGGTTGTTGCCCAGCAGTGTGACTCCTATATACCTACCTACCTACTGATAATTAATTCTTAAATAAACACTGTAAATTAACAAAGTCAAATCATTTATTCAACATAGGCCTTCATAGGTACCTACTTATTGACGTCAAAACTATAAAATCCAAATAATAATAAAATAAAATAAAACTACTGAGTCTACCACCAGTTCGGATTTTGGGAGAGCCTTAACCTAATTAATAAACTTCCCAACATTGGGTATACCACAAAACTAGCATATAATAAATATAAGAGCAACTACACTACCACAGTCATTCTTTACTCCAACAAAATGAGTCATGCGCACAAGTTGAACACAACTATCACAATCAAAACATCTCGTTAACCAATCAAGCTGACTATCGGCCAGTTACGATAGTTCGCTTATCTCGTAAACACCTCGACGCAGATACGCGGCGGCGTTTACGACGTCTTATCTCGTTGAGTGTTGTCCGTGGTAGCGGGATGGCCCGGGAGATTGCTGCGCCAGCGCGCGCGCACTTTTATGGGCTATCTGATACTGCCCGACCTTTATGGTTTGGATACACCATACGTGATTATGTCATCTAATACATATTGTAATATTGAATGTCTTGTTATGTCGTCATAGCATCAATGTTAGTAGTTGTGTACTGGCAGCAGAAATAAGAAAGCCATGCCTCAGTAGTTTCCGGGTTAAGTGCACTTCCACCTGGTTACTGGTGAGATGAAGTCAAACGGATCAATCAACATTATTTTATACTGTCTACTAAGTACACAGGGCAGCGGAATTCACTTTTTTCTAAACGAATGAAAAAGGACTTAAGTACTTACCAAAACCGCACCACTTCTATTGAAATTTGAAATATAACTTTACAGTCAGTCCAAGTTAGAACCATTCAAATCTAATGAAGGTAAACGTCCGCCTGACAGCTCCTCGGTACCGTCCCCGAGTTTCTTGGAACAACTTAATCTGTCACAATTAACGCAATTAAAAACGTCGGGATGTTGTGAGCGCGCGCCGCTGGTGCGACCGCTCGCCGCCGCCGTATAATGCGGGCCACGTGCATCGCGATATTTTAAGACGTTAGCTTTCATATTTTCAATCAGCTTTTGGCTGCGATTTTGTTGTTTATCATAATCATCGTCTTCATCAGCGACAGCAGCGGCAGTAGAGCTGTAGCCTATAAACATCTAGTAAGATAGTTATACTTAGCAGATGCTGGGTTCAGGCCGTTCCACATAAACAACAGCCTATCGTCGTCGGTGGGCGTGCGAGACTGTGTAAGAACAGTTTGTAAAAACCGCGTATCTGCTTTTACACATTTTATGAGAAAGACAAAATAATTAATATCTTGGCCATTCAGATATATTTTTCCAACTTAACTATTTTGCCACTTCTTTGGGGCTTCTTTCAATTTAGTCGGTCTCGCACGCCTACCATCAATATTCAAATTCAAAGTCAAAAGATGTTTATTTAAATGAACATTTATTTACTACAAAGGTAAACACTTTTAATTAGACCATAAAAAATTACCGATTAGCCATTCAGGAAGTCTTGTAGCTGTAGAGAAGAATTGGCGCAGTAAAGTGCACAGCTCATAAAGAAGTAACACTTACAAAAAAAACTTAGTCGTTAGTTATCAATTGAAGCCACGGTTGGGCTAATATGGGTTGATGGGTTTTAACGACTGCCATCTTGCTACAATAACCAGGACCAACGGCTTAACGTGCCTTCGGAAGCATGTTAATTCGGTCACCTACTCACCCGGCAACATCACCAGCATCAATCCAGGGCAGTGCGGATTGGTGATGGTTAACGACTGTTAAACCGGCCAGCCGGACCAACGGCTGTACGTGTCTTCCGAAACACGGAGGAGCTCGAGATGATATATTTTTGGTCACCCATCCGATGACCGGCCTTTGGAAAAGTTACTACTTATGCTTGCTCATTTAGGTACTAAGTTACATATAAAAGGCAAAGGAGTCAGTCTTAACCCTCAACTGGTATCGGGGGTCAAAAGTTACAATAATAAAATAATAAATAATAATAAATGTTTCCCACACTCACACCAATTATCTAGTCCCAAGAAAAGCTTCCTTAAGAAACTCGAAAAATGGTTAACTAGACAACGGATAAACATACTTAATATACTTAAATACATACTTATTATACATAGGAAACACCCAGACCCGAACCAATTTAGAAAAACAGGTATTTCTAAATTATCCGACCGGGGCTCGAACCCGGGACCTCAGAGATGGCGACACCATGAAAACCGGTGTGCAAGCCACTCGACCAAGGAGGTCGTCAGACAATACAATTATAATTTATAGAAAATGGATTTTCTTTTTATTTTCTTGTATAGCTTCTTATGGGGTGACTTATTACCCACGATTGTTGATTGTTGCCCTTTTTACCGATAATAGCTAATGGTTGACTATCCGTCAATCGTGTAATCCAGCGCACGTGCAGCGCGGCTACATCTGCGCGCGGTTAGCGGTGCCACCGTCGCGCCGCTTCCGGATTCGAGATAATTGGAACTTTTTACGGAACTCACCGTTTCGGTTGGGATTGCTTATCTAAATTGAGTAAAGAATGTGCGCAGATTTAAGATAAAATAAGCGTGTCTGTAGAATATGCCCCTATATGGTTTTTTAAAAGCGCGAAATAGGTTTCAATAGATAGCTGCTACTTATGCGTTTTAATACCCCAATGTTTTTCATTATACGAGTAGTTAGATGACGTGATTTCTTCCACAGTGGTCTAGTAAGACGGCGCTAGAGTCGAGGCGAGGTTAGGTTCATAGGTTTTCATCCCATTCAAATATAATTTTCCTGGGCACGCGATAAAAACATGTGGCGTATCAAATTCTTGGTGCTGCACTAAGGTGTCTCGATGATGCGTGATAAATAATCGAACAATAATATAGATAGATAGATATATAGATTGTATGTTTATCTTCGTATTAGCGAAGTGCGCACCAAAGATTATCTTAACTAACATCGCATCAGTTATGCGTATTTTTTTATTTTGATTGGTATTACTTCTCCGTCCGGGTGAAGACACGAGAACGAGTAGTAATGCTTATAAATGTAATAATTTATATTGACCGTCACCATTTGATTTACACTACCGGTCCCGCGCGTGATCCGCACGTCATCCCGCGCGACAGCGCCGTATGTCACGCCGCCGCAGCACGCGTCGCGCGTAAATTGTATACCGCTAATGGCTCTTTTATGAGGCCGTTTTGGGACCATTACGGTTCGTCAAACAGTGCGTGTGCATATTTAAAGGAAGCACATGCCTTTTCTATATAGTCTATCTATCTATACCTATATGAGACGCTCCGGTGCTATATACGAACAAGCGCTAAGCCCTCATCTTACCTGATAGTTAGTGTTAGATCCGACGGTGGAAGCATACTTCATTTTTTAAGTAGGTAAAATGCTTTGCTTTGCAAAAATTTGGAAACACGGCATCCTTACTACAAAGGAACTGTTTACTGACTTTTTTTTATCTCTAACTGTCGTAACACGCACACAAGTTAGCTTATTATGGAGCTGATGCCAGGGCGGTAAGGTGGTTTGATAGTTATCTCTCGTGCAGACAGCAGTATGTGGAGCTAACATTGGCTGATGGATCAAGGCTGAGGTCTCCCCCCCAAATGGTCACACGGGGTGTCCCGCAAGGTTCCATTCTTGGTCCAATCCTGTACATACTTTACAGCGCAGACATAATACAGAGCATTACCCATTGCCATCACCACTTATATGCAGATGATCTGCAGTTGTATTTGTCCTTCAGACCAACAGATCATGCCGTTGCTGCTGCTAGTATTAATGATGACCTGAAAAACTTGGCCCACTGGTGCAAATCAAACTGCCTTGTTCTGAATCCTATTAAATCCAAGCTTATGTTACTAGGTACAAAAAGTAACTTACTAAAATTTGATGATACTGCCACACTTTTTAATATTTATATACAAGGGGAACCCATTGAACGTGTACACACAGCCCGAAACCTGGGAATCACCCTCGACAGCCACCTTAACTTTGAAAGTCATGTCATGGACTGCGCCCGAAACTGTTTTTACAGACTTAAATTACTATACAAAATAAGACCTTATATTAGCATAGAACTTAGAATTAAATTATGTGAGTCCCTTATTCTCTCCAAACTCAACTATTGTGATGTTGTTTATGGTCCATGCCTCCTGTCCAGGTCTGCTGGGCTTGTCCAACGTGTGCAAAATGCTTGTGCTCGGTTTTGCTACCACATCCCACCTCGGTCGCACATCACGCCCTTTCTTAATGCAGCCGACTCCCTTAAAATGGAAGCACGCAGAAGGCTCCACCTTTCAACCTTATTGTTTGGTGTCATCAGCACGGGGAGGCCACAGTATCTTTACAACAAACTGGTATGGGTTCAAGATCGCATCAGATATCAGAAAAGAGCATGTACTCACGTCTTTGTGACTGCCAAACACCGAACAATGGCTTTTAGAGGGTCCTTTAGATATGCCGCCTCTCAGTGCTGGAATGACCTTCCACCACCGATACGTGACCTAAAAACAAAGTACACATTCAAACTTAAAACTAAAATGCATTTTCTTAAATTACAAAAAGAAAAAGAACTTCGTTGACTGGACACTTACTTACGGTTTCTTCACGGCAAGGGTTGATGCGGCTGTAGGGAAGGTTTATTTCTTTTGTCTCTCGCCATGTTGTGGAATTTGCGCATGAGTGAACATTGTGCACTTCATAATATAAGTTATTTTTCCATTGCCACGTCGACGACCAACACACGTGGCAAAGACATAGGGTTAATTAAACCAATAGATAACTTTCTTTTTGATTTGACTTTGACATGCATGGTTAAATTATTAATTTTAATTTTTCTTCTTCTTCAAAGAGTAGAGTTATATTCTTCTTCTCTTTGTTGGTTGATTTTAAAGTAGGTTTATATATTTTTTCTTTCTCTTTTCTTGTTTCTTTTGTTCGGTGAAGGCAAAGGCAAGGGCATAGTGAACATGCAGCCATTCTATATATATATATATATATATTTTATTTTTATTTATTTTTTTCTTAATGTATGTGTAAGTGTTTTTAAGTATATAATTTTCCTATTAGTATTTATGTAGTATATTATTTTTGTCACACCACAAGTCGTCGCCACTTCACTTTCAGGGAGCTGTCTGAAAACCAGCGCTTCTGTGGCACTATGTGTATTGCCACAAAAGCATTGCTGAGACAGCTACCCGTTGGCCTTGCACATATCATAGTTATTTATAGTGTTCTTTCTCTTTTATTTTATTTCTATTTTTTTTTGTGATTGTGTTAATTGTTTTAAGATGTTCTTCTGTTTTATTTTATTTTTATTTTTCTCATCTGTTTGTATTTGTTTTTGTGCAGGTCAATAAATGTTTCTTATTCTTATTCTTATTCTTATAACACAACATTGATGCTTCTAAAGTTATTCCTTTGACACAAATTAAGTTGTAAAGGTCGACATGACTATTGTGTACCAATTCAATCTTTTCTTATAGTCTATTATAAATTACCACGATGATGTAACGGGAATCTTTCGAACGCTCATCGGCCGGCAGCGTCAACGATCAATCACCAGTTTGTTACTGCTTCATTCATTCTTCAATAAATCCCAATAGCCCAGCGGACTACAGACCAAAACATGTGCATATCCGAGATACCATTCTCGGCAATATCACAGAATATGTAGACACCAGAAGGTAAGCTCGAACATACCGCGCTCCGAGCAACGCTCACCTGGTGTTAGGAGTCTATACTTAGGTACACCTTCTCACGGTCGATATAGGTCATAGATATAGATATTATTATATTTTCTCTTTTGTTTTTTTTTAACATGTGTGATTGTCCTTTATATTTTGTGTTTTTATTTGTGATGGAAAGTGTCTTTTTATGATAGGGCATTTTCTAATATTTTTGACGCTGTAAGGGAGAAAAGAGCTTGACACTTGCTAAGTTTCTTGCCGGTTCTTCTCAGTACAAGATCTCCCGCCCAGAGTAGATAGACTTACGAACCGATGGCATAATGACATTCATAAGAGCTATTTGTAGCCTAAACTGAATAAATGATTTTGAATTGGTCCATCTTGAACCAGTCCAAGCGCACAGTTGTTGCAAGATTCCGTGTCCGTGACGTGAGTGGTAGTCTATGAGTGCGATACTCGATCGCGTTTGCATGAAGGTTACATTCTACGCAGTCTCCTTATTTTTTGTGGCAATAGACAGAGATTTATGCTCGCAGCTCTATATGAAAAAATAAAACGGGATCGGTGTGCGGGTATAAAAAAACAGTAAGTCCGGGAATAGCCCGGAGCGGAGCGGCCGATGACAGCGAATTTATTAACCATTCGGGATGACAAACTGCGAAATGGGGAGCGGCGGGACTACGGACGGGAATTGTAAACTAAACTGTTACTTTCGCCCTGTTACTACGGAGCACGGTCACTATGTTAAATAAACGCAAACAGTCTGCTTGCTTGTAAGGCCCAAATAATGCCCCGAATCCACACAGATGGCGAAGAGACTTATACCTATTTCCGACGTGAAGCAGCATTGTTTTGCATTGCAACTGTTCTGGTTTGAATGGTAATTCTGATTCTTCTTCGTCGTCGAATGCTCTTGCCGGATGGTCGTGATCACCAATAGCCTCGCGGCCCAGGGCTCTGCAAAAGGTCTTATCCTGGGCTAGTCGGTTAGCCGCCTGTGTGTGGCATTTCAGGGCTTCCAGAATAGCATCCTTCCTCCAGGCAGGCGCTCTTCCTCTGCTTCTTCTTTCCTCAACGTGACCTTACTACGATGAGCCTCTCCAAATTACCAAAGAAGCAGAGCATTCTTTCAATGAATGTAACAAAGTCTCGATGTCTTTAAAAAGAAAGTCCGCATGCTTTTTCATAATGAAACCTTGGCAGAGTCATCTCAGTAACGACCGATTTTTAAATTACTCATAAATTATTTATTTATGTAGATATATTTATATATTTCTTTAAAGTATTTTATGTATTTGTAATTTAGAGAATATTATAAGTTTGAATCTTTTTCTTATACTGTTTTCCACTTTTGATGTCTCTCAAAATTGCATCTCCCATGTCATTTCTGCACCATCTTATGGTTGACTGGTAGAAAATGCCTCATGCATTAAGGCCGCCATGTAATATTTTGTTGCAAAAGTTTAAAATAAATAACAAGGTCTGGTGTAGTCTGTTGGTTCTTTGAATGTTACTAGGTCCCGTGAAATAACATGGCATTAAAGTACAAGTAGTGAAGCTTCAGGAACGACCACGCGCTCTTGTTGCAAGTATACTTATGCTTAGTGGCCGCTTTCCTTATCACCAGCACAGAATAACTAATAGTACCACCAGCTCTTTTATGTCCCCACTGCTGGGGCACGAGCCTTCCCTATGGATGGATATGGAGGACACGCCATAAACCAACCACGCGGGTCCTATGTCGATTGGTGTTGTTAACGACTGCTAATGCAGCAGTTATGTAAATAAATAGATGTTTTAACAATCGAAAACTCGTAGTACCGCTACGCTACAGTGTCAAAGGTGTGCGCAGACGCAGGCGGCGCGCGGCCGTGATGTATAGGATTTTAATTAGGACTTCCCTTTGGGAACGCCGCGCCGCCGCCTAAACGACGCCGCCTTGTTTGTACAGGGTAATGACTGAATCTCAAACGTGCTCAATATCACTGAAGATGATGGCTTTGTGATGATTTCGAATTGTGATTATCCAATATGCTTCACACGGTTAAGGCTCGTAACGTTGAATGTCTATTTTAACAAATCGTATATTGTTACCTAAGATGGTACACAAAGAAAATGTATATTTGGGACGCTATGCAAAGTCATAGCGACATTGGAGGGTTAACTTTTTGTTAATTAACTAATTAATTTTAAACATTTAACCTAATTAAATTACAAGTTCTACTACTAGGTCCACTGTAAAACGTTAGTTTAAACTAAAAAATATTAAGATGGCTTGTTTTTATCTGACTTTTTAATATTTTTAATCAAACCTAGAAGCGCTACAATTTTTATTGTTTAGACAGTGTTTGTACCAAATGTTTTTAAAATCTACGGAACTTACGTTTGCGTTTCAATTTACGGTTAAATAAAAATATTTTAAAAAATCTGGTGTTTTACTATCCATAGGTATTTATGTGTTTAGTATTTAGGTACATTGAAATTTAACTTTTAGTGTTAGTAAATGGAAACAATAAAAAAATTAAAACTTTAGAGAGTAGTATTACTTAATACTAAACGTAAATCATTTCCACCTACTTTTAAAGTGGAATAGAAATTGTTTAAATATAGCCCTGTCTCTTGGAATAAATCTCAAATGGTAAGGACATACCAGATGTTTCGGGATTTGTACTAAGTAGGTGTACAGAGGAGAGGAGAGCAAGTATTAACGAGAAAAGATTAGAAGTTCGTGTAGCGTTCCAGTTTTCAAACGTAAATTTAAGGAATATCTTTTACATATCCAAAAGTTAACCCCATAGGTAGTATTGATGCCTTCTAATGATAAGTAAAATATTTTCAAGGTTTCGCATTTCCGATTTTATTTAAACTAGAGCTTTAACAATGTATCTGATTTGATGTGATTGATGGCGCTGGCGTGCAGTGATGTCACCTTCCTTTTATTTATTTATTTATTTATCTTATTGTTTTTCTGGTTTCCACGGAAGATCAGCGTCGGGGTGCCAACCAGGTATCTCGACACTATGCTGAGTGGAGACCGTTTCAACACCACTAGTCCTAAGTATTTTGTCTATGTATTTACATTATTTTAAGTGGTTTTGAATAAAAAATTCTATTCTATTCTATTCTATTCTATTCTATTCTAAAAACACTTAATCAGATAACATTGTTCGGTAGGGAATTGAATTGACCGGGTCTTACAATAAATCTGTTAAAATGCAATTATTCTTGAGTTATTATCACACTAACAATAGACAGATAGCAGTTTTATAGTCCTGAACAATGTTATAAATGTGAAAGTGTGTTTTCTGTCCTTCTTTAGTCAAAACGAAGCTACAAGAGGTATGTAAGAACATGCGGACAAAGTCGCGGAACGTGGCTCACAAACTATTTTAAAATAACGGCTTTATTTTAAAATAGTTTGTGAGCCACGTTATGTGCCTCAATTGAAAAGCCTTAATCATCATCAGCTCATTTTTATGTCCCCACTGCTGGGGCACGAGCCTTCCTTATGGATGGATAGGGAGAACGGGCCATAAACCACCACGCGGGCCCAGTGCGGTGCGGTGGTTGTTAATGACTGCTAATGCAGCCGGGACCAACGGCCTTACGTGCCTTCCGAAGCACTAACTTTTTGGTCACCAATCCGATGACCAGCCTTAGTAGAAGTTGCTTAACCTCAGCAATTGCAGACTGGGCGCGTTAACCACTGCGTCATCGAGCTTCTCATCAATAGCTATAATTTTTTACATTTTTCGTAATGAATTTTTAATAAACATCACAAAAAAAAACGCGATAAAAAAGCTCACATGCTAGTTGATCGACTTTTTTCTAAGATGCAAATCATCGGAAGTGTAATGGGCGCACTTGTCACGGCTTATTTATCGCGTGGAGATTACGATCGCGGACCATCGTTCGATGCTCGTCTCGGACGGACACAAATTTCGAGGTTTGTTTTTAATTTATTTTAGATGTTTTCTTTTGATTTCTGTTGAGATACGAAGACTTGAAATTGAGTTGTTTTTTTTTGCATATTTTGACTAAGATTTTTGAATGACAGCATATTAAGACACCGTGCTTCCCGTGCGAGTAGGAGTAAGCTAGTCAACACAACTTTCTTACTTCCTGAAATCTTAAGTTCCGTCACGAATTTAAGGCCTAAATTCCTAAGGAGGAAATTATAAAGAAACTTTAAATGCTAACAAAATGTAGATCAAATGATTTATTTGACAATATTAACAAAAAAACCTTGTACATATTTAAGTAAATTCATGCGATTTAAAACTTTTAATAGTATATTTTACCCGCAATTCACAATATTCATTTGCGGATATAAATCACGTGTTCGACACCTGGCCGGTTCCCACATAGCACTCAGTGATTCATCCCGTGCCGTGACTGCGGTCCATTAGTGCTGCATCCAGGGTAATTACAACTGGTTATTGTTGAAGCACTCAAACCACCCCAACTTCCCTGATTTAATGTTTGATGATTGAATAAAGGGCTATATTTTTTTAGATAGAGTAGGCAAATGACACGAATTACCACCAGGGTGCCTAGTGTGGGTCCGCGCCCACTCGACCCGCTTAGACTCAACCCGAAGAATGTATAGTCAGACAGATAATGTTAGGGTAAATAAATCAATAATTAAACAAGTAAGTAGGTTCGTACTTATCCTTTATCAATATAGTAGCTTTGTACTTTGTAGTAAAAATCACTGATTATTAAATAACTAACTGTCTAAATAATGAACAAGATGTTGTTGAGCTTTGTTTACTACCCGTATTCATTCGATTACGTTAACGAAAACGAAAATTAGTATGGCATTGAAGCAGCGCCTCCTGGCGGCATATGAGAAGAGTTAACATTTTGCCATACAAATGGTCGTTTTCGTTAACGTGATCGAATTCCGAATGAAACTCGAACTTGGCACCCTGACTTTTAAGTAATCTGTGACTCTGATAATAAGCAGAAGCGGAGTCCAGATCCGAAGACAGCTATAGCTAGACCGCTTAACTGAGTCCTCGTCTGCGGTAGGTACGCGGGGCGGGAGGTACGTAGGGCCTTCTTCTTCTTCTTGATTTAAGTTTAAAGTTTTTACTGTAACCTATGTGATAATATTTTTCTTCAACACACAAAACTTACGTTATGTTAATTGGAGTATGTTAAAGTATTTTTTTGTGCAACAACATATATTGAATGTATGTACTATATTTAAGTTTCTCATATAAGTGAACGTGTAGTTCTTGTGAGTAACTTATAGCTATTTTGAACCTTAACTGAGTTAACAACTTAACTTACTTAGAATATTCGTAAAGAGTTGCGTTGCTTATTTATCTAATGCATAAGCATTAGAAGAAATAATTCAAGAATTAAGTAGTTATCGCAACTGTACCAATCTTATGTTTTATGTGTACTAATTCGTGTGCCAGTACCAAGTTATCAAGATTATCAACCGAAACACACATACCAATACCAACACCATTAATTTCTCCTAATCCCGTAGCTGACGCTGTTTGTCCCGAAGCTCCCTGATTCATGTCGTATCTACATCGGAAAGCTCGCTTCGGTGGTGGTTGGAGAGCAAACAATGCCGCGTGTCGATACGGTGCGAGGAGAACCTGTTTATGGGGTATCGTTATTGAAAACGTGACGAATTATTCATTAGGTCGGTTAAGTTTATCTAACAAACAGAGTTGAAATCGGACAAACAAAGAACTTAACTGAATCACCTTACAGGTCGGAATCTCGGCTATAATGACTTTGTCCGAACCGTGTGTGTATCCGTAAGTGCTTGATAAAAGGACTTTTTTTTATTGGAACAAAATTATTGCCTAAAATGTTTAATAGACCTATTTATGAATCACCTTTAAAAGAGTTTGTTGATAGTTTATATCCTTTGTTGTAATAATTAGAAATCGTTTAGAAAAGAATGACAATAGTAGCATTCTAGCGATAGTTATTGTGATAGATAGTGACACATGAGTGGGCACGCCGGGAGACCCCGAGCCAAAAGGAGGGTCCGTGACAAATTGCAATACAATTGGATCAGACGTTAGGGCTCTGCGACACAAACACATCAGGTACAAGTGGAGCAAATGTTTATTTACAAATAATGAAAACAAAACGGAACTTTTCCATAATCAAATGAAAACATTGAGAACTTTTTTAAACAATAATAGAGATGTAATATATACATATAATGTTACGTAAATTTTGTTGCGAACAAATTACAATTTGAAAAAAGACAAAGTGTTGAAGACAAGGTTTTCCGTAGATAGTGTTGGTTATTTTCGGCGAGTTGGATTGAGCCACGATAGCATAGTTGGCAGTGCATCTGACCCGGCATGTCATGAAATTTTTTCTATGCGTGGCATCTTACTATCCATCAATCTAACACACAACTCAAATGTCATGTCACCTTGACAACTTATGCGACACACAGGGTTTAGCCCATACAGCCTTATTCATACTATATCCGTAAATATATTTATTTATATTTATTCACTTTTATATATTTTATATAGTAATTTAATTACCTACTTTGTTCTTTTATTTTATTATATTTATTTATTATATCGTCTAATATGTGTTGCAGTATATCACAGAGGTCTTTCCTCACAGATAAAGACGAAAACGATAAATCTTTGCTTAAAATTCAAAAGTATCTTTGTGTTTTTGTAATTTGTTCGCAACAAAATTTGCGTTAAAAATTATATAAACATTCAAAAGTATCTGTTAAAATAGATCACTTCTATCGTCTTTCATTAATACAAAATGAAGCTTTTATAGTTGTTTAGTTATAAAGAAAACGATAACGCGATCTCAGAATGATTGCCAGTTTGTATTGTTAACACAGGCAGACAAACAAGGCGGTGCGTCCTCTATAAAAAGATAGCTAAGCTCTAGCCAAGACTAACTATCATTGGCCGCCATTACTCCGAATGGCACCGGCTTGCATCGTTACTCGGTCGAGTGACGCGCGTCGATCAATCAGCTAAGCGACCATTTGAAGAATGCATTCGCCACTTCATATAGTTTACGACTCTACCATTTATAGTGGCTCATAAATGATAAATACTAATCAAAATCTTAGTTTACTTTGTAGGCAGTTGTTCATCAACAAGCAATGTAAATATTCAGAGAATGTTCAACATAATGCTTTAAATCCATTCTAAGTTTTTCAGGACGGTTTCAACTCACGTATACACGTACCTATACACATAAGACGTACCTACACTGTAGGTAGATAACAGATATGTCCCGAAATTAGTTGTGTAATTATGTAGGTCCTACGCATTAAGGTATAACCCAACTAATTCAGGCAGACAGCTACGAAAGGAGATTGCCACGGAGCAGGTCCCTTTTGTGGTATCGTGTGCCTGATTTGAATAATAACCTAAATAAATGATTTATAAATAAAGTAAATATAAATAAATAAAGTGGGACATATAAGAGATATTTAATTTAATCCCCAAATGGTGATGTTTAATAGATAGATGGGCTGTAGGTGGTATCTATCATTTATAGAATTAGGAGTAAATGTCAATGTCAGTTAATAACCTCAATTTCTTTAACAGAAAAAAATTGATATCTTTTGAACCAGGGTGAATTATATGAAAAATTGTTTTTAATTGTGAATATACTATGTTTTGACTATAATATAAAGCAAAAATCTTCAGGGTACAACAATTTTTCACAGGGACCCAACTTCCCATACAAAAGTGGCAATCTCCGTAGATCAAAAGATAAGACACATCTCCTGGATTTCTATAGATCGTTCAGTAACCATGACATCATGAATAAAGAGCTTTAATTAGGTAACTGAATATCTTCAACACTGTAATCCCGTCCCATGCGATTTTGCACATAAGTCCCTTATCAAAGCATCGTGGGCACCCTCGTCAATGGAGTCCCACAGGGATGTGTTCTGGGCCGTCATTAGTGGATGAAGCGGGGGAACACTGGGAGGTGCGATAAACATTGTCGAGCTAATGGGACAATACAATTTTATTATAGTCTATTATTAGGTAATGCGATGATTGAGGATATTCGTTGCATCTTCCTTGAAAATATTAAACTGTCTATACTTAGTTAGACACATCGAAATAGGTAGCGTTAATTTCCATTTTCCTACACAAATTCTTAAACTTGTTGTTCTGTAATTTTTATTTCTTTAAATTGTGATTGTTTCTATACTTATAAACTATTTAAATGATCAATCAAAAAATCAAAATATATTTTATTTCTCCACATTTGGTTGGTGTATAGGAAACTATTCACTAGTGTAGATAATGGTAAACTTATTTAGGCATGTGGAGACTCGTGATTATGTTTCGAAGATTCTTTTGTATCACACATTCGCACTGCAGGACACCTTCTTCTATACTATACTTTTGTACTTTCATACTGGACTTTGGTTCTATATGTTATCAAGTGGGGCGTTTAAATCAGAGGATTGGTGAGAGTTTGTGCTCTCACCAATCCTCTGATTTACGACAATGTTTGTCAACTAAATTACCAATAACTGTCTATATACCAATTCATCGTTTATAGTTCTAGTCGTTATTAAGTCATATTCTTTTACATCGCAACGTTGATAAAATTTTAGTGCCCCAAACCGTTCAATGGACAATATAATTTAGTAGAAAAAGTTGTCAAACAATATAATAGTGGATCGCGTCCGAGCGTCATGATTGTGCGTATAAATTCATCTACTAATGAACATTTTACGGCACCTTGTCCGTCTGCCTTTTACGACTCGCCCATGTTCGGTGTTTGTGTTTGTTTTTATTTCGTTTTCGGCGCCACGTCGAATTAATAGAGAGCGCGTTTTGGTTTGTAACATAAATTAGATAACACTCATAGTTTTGTATAGTGTTAAATACTTTAATCTAAATGTTACACATAATCGAGTCAACGTTTATGGAGACTTTTAAACTCTAAATGAGTTTGCAGGCAGCTGATGTCCTTATTATGAAGATGGCTTACTATAGCCACTTGGACATTTAATCGTATAGTACTTATCAGTGTTTGTTCTCCTCGTTCCAGGTGCTGAAGTACTGCGAGCACCTGCACGGCAAATGGTACTTCAGCGAGATCCGCGCCATCTTCTCGCGGCGTTACCTGCTGCAGAACGTGGCCATCGAGATGTTCCTCGCCAGCAGGAGTGAGTACCAACGATGCAGTAATAAAACTCCACGACAAGGTTTAAGGCGACACACTAAAAAAAGACACCATTGTTGAATTTACAATCAAATTTTTAAGCTTGGAAACTACTCAAATACACTGATAACAGCAATATTCGTAATTTACGAGTAGCAGCAGCATATTTTGATAACTAAATCCAATATTTTTTATTTATTTTAGGATTCTGTTAATTTTTAAGCGGTCTTAATCGTAGCGGGCGCTACGTATTTTCGACCTTATGACAGCGCCTGTAAGGATCAGCTGTTTTAAAATGTTCACGAACCAAGGTGTAAATGCATAGATTTGTGTTTAGAACCTTAACCGTATATCGGCAGAGAAGCGCTCGTTGACGTAGCTACTCTAGCTATCGCGTGCAAAGTGAACGCAAGTAAACAATTTTGATACTGCCAGGTCCCCGGATGGACTGTTAATGAAATGAAATGTTTAAAGTTATTATGAATTATGGCATTGCTCCACGCCGCAATTAACGTAAAGTGATTCTCTAATAGTTACTCTTTGTAATCAGATGTTTTCTACAGCATTCAGACACGTTGCCCCACGAAAATTAACTGCAGTGTGGACCACCATAAGTACAATATCTTGACCCGTGCCCCGTCTGTCCGCAGCATCCATATTCTTCGCGTTCCCTGACCAGGCGACAGTGAAGAAGGTGATCAAGGCGCTGCCGCGAGTCGGCGTCGGCATCAAGTACGGCATACCGCAGACCAGGTCAGTGCATCTTCCACAGCTCACGGGTTCACAGCTCCTCGCTTTTGGCGTACGCTCTCTTGCGAATTACGACCTTCATTAAATACAACTAATGCTAGTAGATTGACTGAAGCGACTCAGTAAACAACTTCCCTGTCCCTTGAGCCACATGTGATACATAACAATTGATTTATCTATTGTTTTAATTTTTGGACAGCGAAGTTGTTAAGTAGCCAAATGAGATGCTCCATTTAAATAAGAAATATCGCTCAATTATATTGTATAACAATATACTAAATATTAATGGTTTAAACTTTTAAAGCGTTAAAACTGCTATAGGTAGCTCTCTATAATATTAAATACTAGCGACCCGTCCCGGCTTCGTATGGGTGCAATGCTGATACACGCAACCGCTATGTCCGTTCATTTTAAATCTGTAAGTAATATCTTCGAAAATATTCCGTTAAATTACATGCTGTAAAGGGCCATATTAATCTATATTAAATGCACAATGTATTTAAGGTACTTAATTGGATAAGGATTACCTAATGTTGTATTGCTTAAAATCGCTTCGTAAATAAGACATTATTTCTCGTAAAAAGTAAAGGATAAAAAAATGATTATTGTGGGTTATCCCTAAAAGATAGACATATACCATCGCGGACTTTTTTGTAGACCTTTTTAAGGTGTACAATACTGTAGTACATTATTTTGATCTATCTCGTAGGGTCCAGCCAGCGTTTGCGATGTAAGCGCAAAAAAATGTGAAACCTCTAAAATTATCAGTGTTTCTCTTCTATATTATGCATGTATTTATACATATAAACCTTCCTCTTGAATCACTCTATCTATTAAAAAAAACCGCATCAAAATCCGTTGCGTAGTTTTAAAGATCTAAGCATACATACATACATAGGGACAGCGGGAAGCGGCTTTGTTTTATACTATGTAGTGATGTATTTAATTTATTTCAAAGATTTTATAAAGTCTATAGCTGTGATAACAGTACTCTTAACCCATCCAGAAAAGCGTATATGCTTGTTTTTAGTTATGAGTTCACGTCTAACGTACCTTATTGGTTGGACTTTGGAGCAATACGTTTAAAAGCATAGCGTCGTCCGACTTGATTTTTTTATGAAACGTTAAGGCCGAACGTAGGTATCTTCAATTACTACATTTCTCTTACTCTCTTCTGGTCGAGCGTTTATTTAGACAATTTAACCTTGCTGTGCCGAATAATGGCGGTTTGAGTTATTGTAAACTCGCCATAAGAGTTAATTCGTCCAAATAAGTGTTAAAAAAATACAGTAGGAAGTGCTGCCATCTGTTTTTACCGTGAGAAGGCTTCGACAGCGCCGAGCATCTTACTAATGTCATGTTAGTGGAAGGCACTCACGCTAGATGGCGGTGCTAGTGATCAATTTATTATAAACAACATTTTATTGGTCAATAATATGCCATACAAGTATACAAAATTGATTTGTTTTTACGGAAACATATATGGAAAAGCTTTATAACTATGTACCATTGATTGTACATGGCGATAACATTTTATATTAATAGACACCTACGTACCACTAAGTTTTACGTTTAGTCACAGAATACTTAATAGTACAGTTTAGTTTTAAGAACAATGTTTAAGTGTATCCAAGGTACCCTTCAGTACCTCAATATATACTTATGACACATGTTGGCGAATCAAACAAACGAATATAAATAAATATACTTATTTTTTTTGTTTTTTTATTTTTTTATTAGGATAACCAACAAGATCACCTCTGGTACAAATAAAAATTATAAAACGAACATAAACTTAACAAATATTTTTTACTTTTATATATAACGCCACGGTGGCCGAGTGGCAGAGCGCTCGGCCTGATACCCGAAGGTCCCGGGTTCAAATCCCAGGTCGGGCAAAATGTATTTCGGATTTTTCGATGCATAGCCCGGGTTTGTGATCACCAACCCGCATTAGGCTAGCGTGGTGATTAAGCCAATACCTATCAATTGTAGCGATGGCTTGATGAATGATGAGGCCTTTGCCCAGTTAAAAAATTGCATAACAAATCAAAGTTAATAATTGTGTCTTATTAACTCTGCGTATATGATCTAGATCGGATACACATTGGATCTATTCATTTTTGCCACACCCTTCTGTTACACGCTGTATATCATCGTACTCAGTTTGAATGCTGGCTGCTAAGGCTTGTCTTAAGTCCTCCTATCTGCCTGGCTGTCTACCTTTTCTACGTCTGTTGCCATAACAAAAATGCTAGCAGCGTTGTTGTGTACCCAGAGTTATTTATAAGATTGCTAGTTCCTTAGTCGTTGAAATGATACACAGATTGGAAAACAACACATCTTTTTATTCACACATATAAAATATTCATTAATAATATTATTAATAATTGCTTTCATCACAGTTATAAGTATTCAAGATCACACAATTCATACTATTTGCAATAACTTAAATTATTTGCTGACGTCTTTGATTGGTAGCTTATTTTATACCTACACTACGTTTGTTGCGCGATGTTTTAAGTGATTTGTAATTTTTTTGACAATCACAAACAAATAAATATATCAATTAATCTAACAATTATTTGAAATAATTCAAAATACCAATTTTTACAAAATTTTGTAAAGTTTAGCAGAAAATAAAATTACAATATATATTTTATTGTACCTATATTGAATCTCGCTACAATACGTGATAAAAAATAAATAACAAGATTACCTACGTAATGAAAGTAACAACCAGAACTATCTCCAGTTGCTGATATAAAAAAAATATTTGTACTTAAATAACATTGAAATAGAAATATTAGTACATTATCGTCACCTCTTACAACTATCACTAACTAAGGAATGTAGATTTTCTTAATTCTACCTAGTGAAATCACTCAAAAATACCTAAAGGTAAAGATCACAAAACAATAGTAACTATATTCATACTGGTAACCAACGTTTGCTCAAATATTTGCAATAATTCGACCCTGTATCACACGTACCCTATAAATAACCTTAAGTTTGTAACACGATTCAAATATTCTATTCGCGGTGGTCCAATGTCTTTTCACTTTTCTCTTGAACCCAATTGGCCGTAAAGAAATCCTTTTTCTCCAAATTGACCGCTGCGCCCGCGCTGTGCCTCCTCTGCACCGGCCTGCCCTCTATGCTAGTCTTTTTCTCTTTGTACCCAACCTCTGGGTCGACATCCTTCTTCTCCTCATCAAACTGCCTCATGATTTCACTCAACGTCTTCCCTTTAGTCTCCGGCAGGAACAAGTAGCAATACGCCGCCCCCAAAAGGGCACAACCGCCGAACAAATACAATGTCCCGTTGCTGGTCAACAAGTTCTCCAACTGAGGATATGTCTTAATGTTGAAGAAGATTAGGACGTACGCACAACACGAAGTCGCACCGGACATCACCCCTCTTATGTCCTGAGGGTACAGCTCTCCGGACATTATCCATGGCAGCTGGAGAAAGCCCACCATACTGAAGGACACGTGGAGTAACACACAAGCCAGCTTCACTAAAGGCGGTCCGTCGACACTGTCACATATAGCGGCCCCGAGCATCGCCACGCCGAGCAACAGACCAGAGGCTGCAGCTAAAGTCTTTCTTCGGAAGCTGTTGATCAAACACGCCCCAACTGCCCCCATAAACACTCTCACCCCACCAACGATTATAGAAGCGGTGAACTCATTGACACTGGTGCCGACAGACTTGAAGAAATCCACAGCGTAATACAGTATGACGTAGATTCCGGACATCTCTTGGAAGATGAAGAAGCCTATTAGAACGATAAAAGGCTTTAGGACGTTTCTCCTTTTAAATAAGCCAAGTTTATCTCGAAAACTCATGGTCTCTCCCATCTTTCTGTCTTTGGTAAATTCCATTAGCTCCTGTTGTGCGGTGCTATTGTTTTGTCGTAGCCAGAACATTGCGTTGTAGGCTTCTTTCATATGCCCTTTAGACGCTAACCATAACGGTGATTCTGGAACGAAGTACATGAGAAACGGTGTGAGAAGAGAGACGCCGGCGCATATGGCGGCGACCTTCCGCCAATGGATGAACGCGCCGAGGGAGTAGACCACGAAGATGCCGGTGGACACCAGGCCTGGCCCCAGCGCACTGAGGACCCCTCTCTTCTCTGGGGTCGTGATTTCAGCAACATAGATGTAGGAGACTGTGGACATGCCTGTAACAAGAAAACGATGATATTAAAATTTGTTATGGGCGAAATTTTCAGCTATAAATTTGTAACTGTGTCAGTTTTCAGTGTTCAAGTTTAAGCTCCGCTATATGTTATGTGGTAGTTGTAATTTAGTTGAAAAGGCCTGTTCAATGCCCTAACTTAGGAAACTGTACCTTTTGCGTTTTATATTTTTACTTTATCGGCTTTTATTACCGATCTGGCCCAGTGGTTATCCGGCCCACACAGTGAAAGTTGAGAAGTAGGCTAAACCAGTAGTGAAGCCCGTGACGAACCGGTCAACACCGAGGAGGACATAAGTCTCTGAAAAGGCGATGACCAGCCAGTAACTAAGAAAGTTGGCTAAAGCGGGACGTTAGCACTATGCATTATAGTGGTCGCCGTGAATGACGCTTGCCTATAGTGAAGCTAACCGGCCAAAATAGAGAAAAGCGTAGGTGTCCAAGAAAGTGATGAAAACCACATAAAGAGGAGGTGGGCAAGCAGGATGCGATGTACATAATAGCTGTGAAATACCTATAAAGGTACTATTCTTACCTATAGTGAAGCCTGTGATGAACCGGCCAACGCAGAGGAAGACATAGGTCTCCGAGAAGGCGATGACCAGCCAGCCGATGAGGTTGGGCAGCAGGATGGACTGCAGCAGCAACCGCCGCCCCACCGCGTCCACCATCATGCCGCCCAGTAGCGCCCCCACCGGGTTGGAGATCACGCCCAAGCTCGCTGATGGAACGAACAAATAATTATCCGTTAGTATTTTATTACAAGAATAAAAAAATATTATGCAGATGATTGCTTTAAATATTATTGGTGAGTCCAGTTAAGTGCGGCATATATTTATTTCATTGGGAAATAAACTCAATTTGCATTTAATTTATATTTCATTTTCGTACTTTTTTAATGTTATTAAAAAGAATATTTATAGCATAATGTAAAAAAACACAACAACCTGCTAATATCTCACCAAAATTCACAAAAAATACTGTAAAGCATCTGCTCCTGACAGATGCACTTGGCTACCAAAACGGGGTAAGTGCGTCATAGCAAGTTTTAATACTACAGATACTGGAGATGTATACTTGTATATTATTTTATGAACCCATATTGTGTGATAGTCTGAATGGTACTCTAATTATGCGTAATAAAGTTTTAATTCGCAGATTTAAGCAATTTTTTTCAACTTGGGGAAAGTGCGGCATACGCAGTTCCCCCGTGTAGGCGTTAGGGGTATACAACCAGTTTTATGGAAGTACGAGTTTTAATGCATCAAATCAGTAGGTAAAAACTTAAATCAAAATAATAAAAGAATACTCTTACGTATTCTTTTATTAAAATCTTTGCATATAGATGTTACAATGTATACAAAGTAATGTTAAAAAAACTGTTAAGGGTACTATCGGTAAAAACGAGCGAAAAACGAGACATTTAGGGAAAAATGATTATGCTTAATGCATTACTGAAATAAGTTTATAAAACATTTGGTCGTTTACGATAAAAAAAAATAGTTTCTTATAAGGTTTGTAACTTCTGGTGATGGGGCAAGTGCGTCATATGCCGCACTTTCCCGCTTATATATGACGCACTTACCATGCTTGAAAAATTTGAGGTTATATTTTTAAACTTCTATATTTTTTAACTGACTCTATTCTGTGAGTTCAAAACAAAGACAGTTTAAGAAGCCTATTACATCTCGACTGTGATTTTTGCGTAAAATGCAAATTTTCGCATTTTGTAGTAATTTTCCAGTTGTATTTATCGTTTTTATCGAAATAGGATAATAAATTCATGCTTATAATTACAAATTTCCACTCTGCGAGAAAAAACTGAGTTCAGACGGCCGGCGCATCGCATTTTGTAGTCATTTTGCAGTTGTATTTATCGTTTTTATCGAAATAGGATAATAAATTCATTATAAAATATTTATTCCTCATGAAGTAACAATTATTCTGGTATAAATTTTGCTCAATAATATTATCGTAGATAGGAGAAATTCACAGCGATCTTAAAGCGATTTTCGAAGTTTTTTGGTTTAGAATAAGATTTTTTTTCTATGTAAAATCAATGATATCTAAAAATTCCGAGGCCGCTATGAACTATTCGACTATATAAGAGATAACATTCTATTTTTTTTATTTCATTTGTTTAGAACAGTAGTTCAATCTAGGAGCTCAAAAAAGTGCCTTCGCGCATTTTATGAAAATCTTTCACTGCTATTTTGGGTTTCATTAAAAAGTTAAGCAAAATTTACAAAAAGCGAGGCCGCTACGAACTATGCCAATAGCTATTCTACACTATTCAATAAGTCAAAATTGTTAATGTATTTTCGTTTCTGAGATCGAGAACTCCAAAATTGGTCATTTTACGCAAAAATCACAGTCAAGATGTAATAGGGCCCTTAAAAAGTAATGTATAGTTATGCTACTTTCATGAATTAACTGCTTTGGCTTACGTTAATTATTTTAAAACCGAGTTTGTTTACAAGCCGGCGATTTGATATTTGTTAAGTTACGAACTGTCAAATTCAAAGTCGTTTTCCACAGACAATACCCACTTAGAGCGTCCTCTGTTTTTTAGTTTACAGTTTCAAATCGATGTAAGTCATGCACTTCCCACACAGACGCAGCTCCCTGGACTCACAAATTCATCATCATCATAATTTATGTTCATCAGTTTTGTTATCATCTGACTGAACAATGGTTATACTTTTTATTTACCTCAAGCACCTACTGTTGCAATATGATATGTGTTGTTCACTCGGAAGGTTAGCAAACCAGAACGCATTACAGGTATGGTACAGAAATAATTTTACATTGCAAGAGTAGCTGTAGGTATTTAAATTTATTATTATATTTTTACTAAACAGATATATATTATTTAAATAAATATCGTCAATCAATATCATATCATAACAAACACATTTGTGGAATTTTAATGTTACTTTAATTATTTATTAGTAATATTAAAATTCAGTTCGTGCTCTTCGCAAAGCTTCCCAGATTCCAACCCTCTGCTAACTGGGCAAACCTTATATCAACGTCTACAGCTGGCTATGAATGGAGAAATATGAATATTGACGCGATTGCAACAGTGTTTGCACACTTGTTGATTTTTCCACTCGTGTTCGCGAGTTGCGATAAGATATCAAATATAAATAATACATCCGTGCGAAGGAAAGGTTGTCACAATGAAAACTATGAAATGCTTATTGTTATTCGTTCTCTCTCTCTCTTCGACTGTTTCGTTCCTTTATTTCTCTCAATTTTTGCAGCATTTATTTCGAAAGACATTTTTGTAATACCTAGAGTGTTTAAAGGGAAACTGGTTTCATTTTAATGAGATAGTATGCTCTTGTATTTAACAATGGCTTCAAAGAATATTCTATGTAATAATATAAATAAAAATATAACAATGTCAAAACAGATTTGTCATTAAAGTATCGTGATTTAAAACAATCATGATAAACGCTGGAGTATAAATCAAATGTTCGAAACGACCTAGTTTTTTTTGCAGAAGTAGGATCGATGGGGACATAAACATAAACAACATGGACATAAACAATGATGTGAAAATAAATCTGGCTCAATAAGAACTTTTCACAAAGAAAAAGTAATATGCCAGGGCTCTGAGCTATTACTTAATAAGCATTTAACACAGAATAGTCTTTAGTTTAATTGGTCCGGTAAATAAATGGGATTATTACTTAATTAGCCTTTAGACTTTAAATTGGTCTGGTTTATAAACTACTTTTCCTCAAACTTAAATGCAACAATACAATACAAAACTGTTGTTGTTGTATTCTAATGAGAATTATTATTTCTGAGAAATTACTGTCAACCGAAAGGCAAATCTCATTACTGTTGTAATTGATCGATGATGTAATGTCAACAGATAGTGTCAATCGATCATTATTTAAAAATGAATATTAATGGAAATCAGTTAAGATAAACGTTATTATGATTGATCTAATTGCTTTGATTTATAGATTCAAAGTCACAGTTAAATAAATCATTTATTCAACAAAAGCCTTCACTGGTTCTAATTGATTGAAAATTCATTGTCAGCAACTATTAAAATTTCAATTTAAACTAAACTACTGAATTTAAATGAAACTCTTTTTTTATCTACTCCATCTTATATTTATCATCAATCCTCTCCATCCCTAGGTTGCCTGGAAGATATCGCTTTTAGTGATAAGGCCGCCCTTTGTACGACTCCAATTTTTTTTTTTTTTTTTTTATCATGTATGTGTACAAAAAAGTATTTTAATCTATTATATTCTCTTTTTACACATCTCTCACAGATTTTACACTTTAATTTGTATTAATTAAACAACTGAATCTATCACCGGTTTGGATTTTATGAGAGCGTTCAACTGAGACGAATAACATTGTTTATTTAAATATAATTTACTCAGTTTTTTTAATTCTAAATTTGAATAGCTTTGATTGATAGATAGATAGAGATAGATAATATTGTGTGACTCACCAATCCATGAGCTCTGCTCGTACGTGATGTTGGGGTACTCGTGCGTGTACTGGGGCAGCAGGACCGCGGAGAAGCCCTGGCAGAACCCCACCGAGATGTTGATAGACTGCGCAGCGAGCGCCGCCAACACCTGCAATCAGTCATGAACCCTGGTTACTACAAAACGTTTATTACTAATACTGAGCCGGCTTATAGGTTAAAATCATTATGGGTTACCGCAGGTTATGTAAGTTGTTGTGAATTTTTGGTGAAGCTGTAAAAATGCTATTTCATCATCATCATCATCATCATCATCATCATCTCAGCCAAAAGACGTCCACTGCTGGAAAAAGGCCTCCCCCAAGGATCTCCACAACGACCGGTTTTGTGCTGCTCTCATCCAGCGGCTTCCCGCGACCTTCACCAGATCGTCGGTCCACCATGTTATTGTTCCTTAAAATGCTATTTACAGCCCATAATATTCTGCCGAAAAAAGGGTACACTTGTACTGGCAACTTTCTTGCCTTTAATGCTAGATTTTTTGCTGGATCTCGTATTCTTCCAAGCGAAACGCTATATTTTGCTGGCAGAATGAGAAAGTGTAATCAGTTGTTATACCTCCTCTTTCTGCCATACATACGGTAATTATACCACCTGCAGACTTATAACAGCCTAGTACATTGCAGTAGCAAATGAATCTGAAATATACATTTCAGGTCGGAGATTTTTTCATAATAATATTATTAAGAGGAAAGCTTTGTATTTTTGTATGTTTGCAACGAATAAACTCAAAAACTACTGGACCGATTTAAAAAATTCTTTCACCATTAGATTAATTAATATATTAGCAGTACAATAAGATTAGATATTAATTTCCTCTCAAAACATTGTCGTGCCCAATCCGGGCCCATAACGTTCTATTTAACTAATATTGTAACAACTCATGTATACTTATGGAGAGCTATAAATGATTGAATTGAATTGAATCGAACATAGGCTATATTAACTTTATAAAATAAATAATGTGCACTAACATAGGTTTTTAAAGTTAAAGAATGTTACTAACACTATGGACGCAGGTCTGAAATAAATTATATTGATTTTTTTTTTTTTTTAAAAAGAAATGTCCACTTGTGCGAAGCCGGGACGGGCCGCTAGTATAAAATAAAAAAACATGTTATTATCATAACAAATGCTGCAGTTGTGTAAAAAAACGTACCTGCTGCCGTGATAAGTGTGGTGACAAGGTCATCAGAGTCGAAACTACCTGTATGTCTTTATAGACGTGCAGTATCTACGTATAATCTTTCTAATCACTGTAATCACACTCGACTATACATCGCGACAATGTTTCGTTCTTAAACTAGTAACTGAAGATTACTATGACATTTCACTTTAACTACCAGACGAAATCCTAAATATTTAAGCGTTAACTTTATAGAATAGAAATTGAAGGATCTTAGCTACTTCCAAGTCTTCAATTTAATGTATCGAATGAAAAGTTAAAGTATGAAGAGTTGGTTTTTCAAATTTATCACCACATTGCGACTTTGACTTATTAATAAGAAACGCGTAGCTAACGTAAACACGCTTCGTTTCTATTATATGTAAAAATAGGAAAGAAAGATCTTATTCTTTTGTTTTCTTTGTAGTAAAAAAGTTTTTTTAGGAATTTGTCACAATTCCGCTCACCACTTCACCCCGCTATCGCGCCCATCGATACAACAATCAGTAAGAAAATACGATACACCGACATCTTTGCCATAATGACTGTAATGCTGGCAGAATAGGGCGCTGCTGTTACCGCGATTAGTGAACAATTACCGGTAAAAATGGCCATAATTGCGGGGCTATTATTAATGTCGTTAGACTACTTCGCGTCATGTCGGATAAACACTGGCCATCGCGACGTTATACAATGGTCACTGTTTGGACGAGTGCCACAGCGTTGCTACTAATTATTGCAGTATATTTTGTCGGCGTGAGTTTCAGCTTCTACATTAATATTTTATCTCCCAGTGACTCCTTATGGAGCCATAGGACAATTGAATTTCTATTGTGTCTGGTCTTATGGATAACGAGAGGTTAAACACAATGTGTGCTATAATTACTGTTTTAGGACACATTCATACTTTATGATAATAAGGTTTTTTTATTTTTAAATTTATTATCATGCGATCAGTGTTTTAGAATATGAGCAGATGTGCTGATGTTCGTGTCAAAAACAATCAAATCTACATTAAAAGTCAACCCATAATGGTTTAATTAGCTTATGCCAAGTTGTCCAGCTCTTATGCTACACGCTCGATATTTATCACGATATTTGGATCACGATCCAGGATCACGATATTTATCGACTGTGTAGTACTGTGTATCGCCGGATCGTGATACGGATTGTCGGATTTCTAAAAATCCAGAAATCCTCGATCCGTATCAAGTATCGTTGATAAATATCGAGCGTCAAGTCTCTGCTCGATATTTATCGTGTCAGTATCATCCAGTCAGCTATGGAGGAGGACGCGTTGAATGAGACGGCACACGCCGCAGCCCTTACGAACGTTCAAATATATTTAAAAGAGTTTATAATTATGTTAGAGACACTAGGTACCTGAGGTTTGGGATAGCTCAAGTCAAGATAGTATGAATAAAGCAAAGAGAAAAGTAATAATAAAGTAAAAAGACCGAATGCGTATGAAAATATGCTGCAAATTTTTAAAAAGATAAAAACCAGCTGCATCTATCAAAAACGTTATTGCAAAAATTAACTCATTGAAATCTAATTATACAAAAGAATTAAAAAGTTTTCTCTGTCTCTAAGCCAATATTTTGCCCATTTTTTTCTTTTCACACGCCTTTTTAACGCTAACGCTATTATGATAGCAACACAAGCTTTCTTTATATTGTCACTCATCGCGGACCCAATGCACGTCTTTCTTGATTGAATATTTACCGGCGTACTGACGCGATCCGTATCGAGCGTGTAGTATCTGCTTGCGATCCAGATTTTTACTCGATAAATATCGCGCGTGATATCGCGATCCGTATCGAGCGTGTAGCATTCGCCATAATTTTGCGCCTTTGAGGCGATGCACCATCGGGTAAGGTTAGCTGTGCGGCTAACTCATTTGGATGATTTGCTCATTTTGATATTAAGGTTGACATGTATTTATTGTTATAATAAATCCTTTGTGCCTTACAAAAAAACAAAGAATAAGGTCCAAATAGTTATTCCGTGTTTTGTCTCTATTACTCTAATTTGAAATGACGTTTAGATGACAGGAACAAAACACGGAATTACTATTCGGATCTTATTCTTTGTTTATTTGTAAGGGGCTTTTTGTATAACTACACAAAATAACCACTGATCGTCTCACTTCAAAAAGTCTTTCGAGACGTTTTTTTAACTTCCTAAAAGATATATTAGAATCATCAATAAGAAAACTATGAATGGTTTTGTTTTATTTTATAAAATGTGTGTTATGTCGAATATTAATGAAAAATAATGGTGGATTATTAACCGTTAAGTGTTTGTGAACGTGCATTAGTGTTGGCAAATGAAACAAAACAGTGCAACGTCACATATCAAATTCTTCTTCTTTCGGGAAGTCCGCTAGAGATCACAGTTTAGCCCTACTTCCTTACAGGTACTCAAAGGGTTGGGTGTATATCATTTATCACAACTCATATCTATTATCATTCATTATTGTATTATATATTAACAAAGAATAATGTTTATTTATATAGCTTTGGCACTGGCTAAATGTGCTAACTGCACGATGCCATTAATTAAGGAAAATAAAAATAAAACGCTATCCGGCTAAATACGTTTTTAAAATATGGTATCTCCATCTAAAAATGTTAGCTAAAAAATAAGTGACAGCATTAACTTTAAGCATCATTTTATGGTAAAGCAGTATTACTTTATCTTTGGTAGGTAAGTGGTAACGCATCGCTGTGGCGTCAGGTATGTTTGGTCCACTTATCGCGTCGTTCCGGTAGTTGGGCGCGTGCGCATAGTATATGTATTTTCGATGAATAAAAAGGAAATTGCAGAGTTAATAAGATAACATGTAGGTAATGTCTTAAATTAATATTACCAACAAAATAATTACGATGACTTTTGTAAATCTACGGTTTTTCTGCGCTCTAAGAAGTTTAATTATAGGACGTTTCATATATTATACTAAAGTAAATAACTTAATTGCGAATAGGTATAGGAAATCTGGGTCTGCATAGCTCATGCAGCAAGGATAGAGAGTCAGTGCTTGGATAAGCATGTAGAACTGAGGGTCCCTTATTGTCGTAATAAAACAGTCTTTTTTAATTGAATTGAAAACCACAAAGCATAGAGTGACCTAATAGTTCAAAATATAAAGTTTAGTAAATTTATTAATGACCTAGACAGCAATATTATAATTGTTTGTTAATGCTACTTCCTAGATGTTATAACTAATATATATATATAATATATAATATAACTAAAATATAACTAGCTAGGTACTACTTATGTAACTAATCCGGCCGCTATATAAGTCGCACTCATGTACGTCTTACTATTAGATCAGGAAACAGTTATGTATTATATTAAATACTATAAATGCAGTGCGTCAAACCGTTTAATGCACCATATACATTTCTCGGTCCATCGGATTTGATTAACGATATCATAACATAGAATGTTGATTACACACCAGGCCAGGCAGACGCCATATCATATTATGAGAGACGAGATATACCTAATTGAATCTGATTAGCGATACTAAATGAGTTACTCCACGTGTTTTCATGTTTCCCTGGTACATCTGAATGGTAATTATAATCAGTTAATGCTAATTACGACTGACAGAACAATGACTGACTGTTTATACATAACGAAAAGCCTGTCGATAATGCGTAGTGAAATGATCATCGTCGTCATCATCATCATAATTACAATCACTAGCTCATTGTTATGTCCCCACTGCTGGGCATGGGCCATCCCAATGAATGTAAACAACACAGATAGAACAGGCCATAAACCACCACGCGGGCCCAGTGCGGTTTGGTGGTTGTTAACGATTGCTAATGCAGCCGAGACCAACGGCTTTACGTGCTATCCGAAGCACGGATAGTAAAATTATAATAAATAAGATCTAATTATGTAGAGGCCTCTTTGCATTAGTTACATATATATTTTTAATTTGTTAAAAAAATATTAAAACTAACTAGGTACTTAAAAGAATAATAATAAATTAACGTAAAGTTTTGAGTAAATTGTAAGTTTTAGCCTAGACTCACAAGGTGCCTAGTATGAGTTTGGTTTACTATCCGTTTTCATTAAATCACGTTTACGAAAACTAGTAAAATAAAATAATTTTTTAACAAAAAAAAAACCGGCTTCAAAAAGGAAACTAAAAAATAAGTATATATAAAACAGCTCTAAAAAGCAAGAAATAATACGCATATCAGTTTTAGAAAATGTCTATTGAAGTCGGGTCTTTTACAATAAAAGAGTGAAGATAATGGAACAACTATAAAGGTTTAAATGAAACAAAATTGTCCCCCTGCCCAGCCGACCACCAACCACCCGACTTCAATAGACATTCTTTAAAACTGATATGCGTATCTAGGTAATTAATAATATGATTACAATATTATTTCTTGCTTTTTACAACTGTTTTTTGTATACTTATTTTTTAGTTTCCTCTTAGAAGTCGGTTGTTTTTTTTTAATTATTTTTAGCCATTACAAATTGTCGTTATCGTTAACGTGATCGAATGGCGATGTAACTCGCACTTGGCACCCAGTACTCACAGTGAGATTTACGACCATTCACTGAGAGTGAGTGCGTGTGATCATGCCACGTGGGTCGGAATCGCTCGCCGATGTGCGCCGCCCTCCGCCGGTGCACCGATACACACTGCCTCTAAACAGGCAAGCTCCGTGGAGCTTTATAAATTTGATCGATAAAGGTCAAATTACAATTCTAGAAGTGACAAGAAATTCCATAGCACGATTGGACGACAACATAATTATAAACATGCATTATTAAAAGTGTTCCCTAATTAATAACATACACTTCAAGGTGTGTCAATAAATAAGTAGTTTTTTTAATTTTCAATAAAATACATTATTTGTAGTGAGACAACCCCAGAGAGTAATGTAAATATGTACTTGTGTTGCGGTGACAATAGTAATAGTTTTTTTTTGAGAGTTGACTGTTGGTGTCAAACTACTTTAACCGGACCGCGTTTGGGTGCGGCGAGAAACTTTAAGGGTTCCTCAATCATCAGTGTGATCGGAACACCGTCAAAGGGTCTCTAGAGGGAATGGCATCGCACAAGCGTGTTCACGTTCCGTAGTAGGTTCTCCGAGGGGTTCCGAGCGGAAGCGATAAGCATGCTTTGCAAACACAAATTGATTGAATGATCAATGGCAGCTTTGTAATACTAAACTATCTGAACATTATCAAAATAAACTAAATACGATTGTTTGATTTGTTATGGCTTTGCAGACGGAAAATGTTATGACGGCAAGCAGATGTTATTACAGCGCAAAAAGGAAATGTGTTGTTGTCTAAATTGGATAAAGGAGGTGATTCTGTCCACACTTATTCCTGTTTCATGTTAAACTGTGAATTAAATTAGTAGGTACGTCGAGTAAAACAGAAATAAAGTTATACCATTAAAATGTATTTTTCCTAATTTGATATAATATCTATTCTTTCCAGAAATTTTAACCTATGAGAACGTAAGGACATGTATGAGTTAACTCCCTATCTTTTATATCCCTTACTGACATTCGATTCAAGTTTCTGTAATACAAAGTCAGCAGCCGAGTATGAAACACTCCAAATCCTTCCTATACGCCTTAGGACAGAGTAAGTTCATATTCGGAGGCAGTAGAAAGCAGGCCCGATTAACCATCGGTGCCTTGACAGGGCATTATGCCACAAAACAAATGCTTCACAGAATGCATCTATCAACAAATAGCTTGTGTAGGGTATGTGGAGAGGAAACTGAGTCAATGCAGCACCTACTGGGTGTCTGCGGCTCTTTGGCTAGGAAAAGAATGGGACTCCTGGTGTCGGCCTATCCGAAACCGGAGGACTTCAGGCTCTTCGCTCTTAAGGACGTTGCCAAACTTATGGCATCTATCTTTACAGACACTGACAATTTTTTCCATTAACCATTAAAAATATGGGTCAGCACAGTTTGGTTAATAACGAAAAGCCTGTCGATAATGCGTAGTGAAATGATCATCGTCGTCATCATCATCATAATTACAATCACTAGCTCATTGTTATGTCCCCACTGCTGGGCATGGGCCATCCCAATGAATGTAAACAACACAGATAGAACAGGCCATAAACCACCACGCGGGCCCAGTGCGGTTTTGTGGTTGTTAACGATTGCTAATGCAGCCGGGACCAACGGCTTTACGTGCTATCCGAAGCACGGATAGTAAAATTATAATAAATAAGATCTAATTATGTAGAGGCCTCTTTGCATTAGTTACATATATATTTTTAATTTGTTAAAAAAATATTAAAACTAACTAGGTACTTAAAAGAATAATAATAAATTAACGTAAAGTTTTGAGTAAATTGTAAGTTTTAGCCTAGACTCACAAGGTGCCTAGTATGAGTTTGGTTTACTATCCGTTTTCATTAAATCACGTTTACGAAAACTAGTCAAATAAAATAATTTTTTAACAAAAAAAAAAACCGGCTTCAAAAAGGAAACTAAAAAATAAGTATATATAAAACAGCTCTAAAAAGCAAGAAATAATACGCATATCAGTTTTAGAAAATGTCTATTGAAGTCGGGTCTTTTACAATAAAAGAGTGAAGATAATGGAACAACTATAAAGGTTTAAATGAAACAAAATTGTCCCCCTGCCCAGCCGACCACCAACCACCCGACTTCAATAGACATTCTTTAAAACTGATATGCGTATCTAGGTAATTAATAATATGATTACAATATTATTTCTTGCTTTTTACAACTGTTTTTTGTATACTTATTTTTTAGTTTCCTCTTAGAAGTCGGTTGTTTTTTTTTAATTATTTTTAGCCATTACAAATTGTCGTTATCGTTAACGTGATCGAATGGCGATGTAACTCGCACTTGGCACCCAGTACTCACAGTGAGATTTACGACCATTCACTGAGAGTGAGTGCGTGTGATCATGCCACGTGGGTCGGAATCGCTCGCCGGTGTGCGCCGCCCTCCGCCGGTGCACCGATACACACTGCCTCTAAACAGGCAAGCTCCGTGGAGCTTTATAAATTTGATCGATAAAGGTCAAATTACAATTCTAGAAGTGACAAGAAATTCCATAGCACGATTGGACGACAACATAATTATAAACATGCATTATTAAAAGTGTGCTCTAATTAATAACATACACTTCAAGGTGTGTCAATAAATAAGTAGTTTTTTTAATTTTCAATAAAATACATTATTTGTAGTGAGACAACCCCAGAGAGTAATGTAAATATGTACTTGTGTTGCGGTGACAATAGTAATAGTTTTTTTTTGAGAGTTGACTGTTGGTGTCAAACTACTTTAACCGGACCGCGTTTGGGTGCGGCGAGAAACTTTAAGGGTTCCTCAATCATCAGTGTGATCGGAACACCGTCAAAGGGTCTCTAGAGGGAATGGCATCGCACAAGCGTGTTCACGTTCCGTAGTAGGTTCTCCGAGGGGTTCCGAGCGGAAGCGATAAGCATGCTTTGCAAACACAAATTGATTGAATGATCAATGGCAGCTTTGTAATACTAAACTATCTGAACATTATCAAAATAAACTAAATACGATTGTTTGATTTGTTATGGCTTTGCAGACGGAAAATGTTATGACGGCAAGCAGATGTTATTACAGCGCAAAAAGGAAATGTGTTGTTGTCTAAATTGGATAAAGGAGGTGATTCTGTCCACACTTATTCCTGTTTCATGTTAAACTGTGAATTAAATTAGTAGGTACGTCGAGTAAAACAGAAATAAAGTTATACCATTAAAATGTATTTTTCCTAATTTGATATAATATCTATTCTTTCCAGAAATTTTAACCTATGAGAACGTAAGGACATGTATGAGTTAACTCCCTATCTTTTATATCCCTTACTGACATTCGATTCAAGTTTCTGTAATACAAAGTCAGCAGCCGAGTATGAAACACTCCAAATCCTTCCTATACGCCTTAGGACAGAGTAAGTTCATATTCGGAGGCAGTAGAAAGCAGGCCCGATTAACCATCGGTGCCTTGACAGGGCATTATGCCACAAAACAAATGCTTCACAGAATGCATCTATCAACAAATAGCTTGTGTAGGGTATGTGGAGAGGAAACTGAGTCAATGCAGCACCTACTACTACTACTACTGGGTGTCTGCGGCTCTTTCGCTAGGAAAAGAATGGGACTCCTGGTGTCGGCCTATCCGAAACCGGAGGACTTCAGGCTCTTCGCTCTTAAGGACGTTGCCAAACTTATGGCATCTATCTTTACAGACACTGACAATTTTTATCCATTAACCATTAAAAATATGGGTCAGCACAGTTTTTTTTAACTTTGACAACAATTGCGACAAAGGACTTAGGTCCCCCTAAGAAACGAGCCTATTCCTTCCTTAAAGGCCAGCAACGCATCTGTGATTCCTTTGGTTTTGCGGGTGTCCATGGGCGGCGGTGATTGCTTCCCATCAGGTGACCCGCCTGCTCGTTTGCCTTCTTATAATATAAAAAAAAATATATTGCATACAGACCAGGTGGTCTTCTAAAGTAAAGCTAGCAAGCAAGTGCTTGCTAGCTGTTATCCATCTATATGATTTTTTTGTGACTTCGATATGTGACTGCGATATGTCATGGCAGTTCCGCCATGCATGATTACTTGACTCATTTCCACCCTGTTTCCGTATGCATATAGTCTTATTATCAGTTAGTTATCGTGTGAGTATATTAAGCGCAAGGATATCAGGACACGCCGAATGACAGCGAGCGCAGCCTTGACCATGCGGCGCAATGCACCACACTGCCTTCCAGAGCTTGTTTGATATGATAAGGCTTTAAACTTTACCTTCTCAACGCTCATGTGCTTCTAGTACCTTAAATTTTCTTTCTCAAGAAGAAAAAATTCTCATTCTCAAGAAGAAAGACCTTTTTTAATGGTCATTGCGTGATAACTATAGCCTTCCACAAAAATTCGACTATCAAAGGCAAAAATATTTTTTAAATGGTATTTCTAGAGATTAGCGCGTTCAAACAAAAAACATCTCTTCAGCTTTATTAAATTAGTATAGATTTTTTATTATAGGAAGACGCCTTCCAGTGCTTGTTTGATACGGCTTGAACTTTACCTACCTCCACGCTCTTGTGCTCCTAGTAACCTTAAATTTATGAATGATCATTTTTTGAGTTAATTTTTTTTGAGGAGAACTAAATTGCCGTCCAGACTTTGTTTGATAGGCTTGAACTTCGCCTACTCAACGCATTTAAATAGCTACGAAAGTCGTTTACAGGTCCTCGAAATAAGTCCTCTCAACTAAAATTTGCACAGATTCACCATTCAAAATGTTTGATGGTAGAATTATTAGTAGACGGTCACATTATTTTTTAAATAACTTTTACTTAATCTTTTTACCGCCAACAACTTCTATAGAAGTTCGAAATTTTCGTGCCGTCCACGCCAGCACTTCTATAGAAGTTCTTCTTTGTATCTACTTTATTAAAATACATTTATACGTTGGCGTACAGCGGGACATCGCGTGCAGGATAGTTGGGCGGTGAAAAGGTTAACGTAGTTGTCGATAGGCTACACACTACACTTGCTGGGTAGAATCTCGATCATTGAAACTTCACCTCTCTTGCCAAATGCGGGATGGTAATCACAACACAGGCTATGCCTAGAAAAATCAGGAAAGCTATTTCCCCTCCACGAATGACATGAGGTCGAATGCGAGTGAACGTGAAAACTACCTAAAAATAGCAATAAAAAAACTGTTTATCTATTGTTGCCAAATGCCGCGTCCCGGTCATTGACACGCCTGTAAGTACTATGGTACCATGATTGTTGGCACCAGCCTTGATGATCGCTGCATTGTGTGGTTTTGCATAAAATTATACCCATGGATATTATGTTACGGTATCTAATGGTAGATCAAGATCGGCCCCCTTATTGACTCTAATACCTATCGTAATACCGTTCAAATTGACATTTAAAAGCTAGATATCTAAGAACTTCAAACTAATTCATGAGTGTAAGTGATTGCGATCGCGACGCGTTTTTGAATAAACGACATCGTCAATTTGACATATATTTGTAATTAAATAAGCAAAATAACAGTCGTAAAATACCTTAGAAATTAGACAATAAGTCCCCTGGTGGCAATTTAAGAGGCCAATCGTTTGGATGTCGCGGTATATGACATTATTAATGCAAAGTGCCGCAGTTAACATTGGATCTGCATATCGATATAACCGCATAAACACCTATAGCTGTACAATAGCATTACTTAATAACCGTTATGCAGCACGAATATGGAGTTCTTGTTAACAAAATAATCCTTGCGAACTCCTTTTGGCTTGCCTCTTGTCCTGTTATAATAATAATAAATGATTATAATAATTACGATAATTTGTTAAAGTTGAAATCCTTCCCTCTACTGCAAAAAGTTTTATAATGTTGTTACTGTTTCCAATGATTACCTTATTACATATTGAGATGGCTTTAATTTGCTCATAATGCTTTTGTTATTCACATTACGGCATTGAGTTTGAACGCGAATTGATCTCATTATAGTCAATATGAATAGGATTACCTGCCATTACTTTGAGTTTTTAACAAGAGGTACGCAGTCTTCGGTTTCCTCATGAACAATAAATAGCCCATGAGAGACGCATTTCAGTAGTTGAGGATTCCTGATGAAGTGCGCTTCCACCTTTGGCCTTATCATCACCTAACATCAGATGAGATGAAGGGCAAGAAACATAAAGAGAGAGAAAAAAAGAAGAGAGATTTTAATTATTATTTTTTATTTTATTAAGTACATTACTTTTTTATTTTGATCATACCTATCTTACATACCTATCTATACATACCTATCTTGAGGAGCTCGATGGCGCAGTGGTTAACGCGCCCGGTCTGCGAGTGCTGAGGTTAAGCAACTTTCGCAAAGGCCGGTCATCGGATGGGTAACCAAAAATTTATCATCTCGAGCTTCTCCGTGCTTCGGAAGGCACGTAAAGCCGTTGGTTACGGCTGCATTAGCAGTCGTTAACAATCACCGCACCGCACTGGGCCCGCGTGGTGGTTTAAGGCCCGTTCTCCCTATCCATCCATAGGGAAGGCTCTTGCCCCAGCTGTGGGGACATAAATGAGCTGATGATGATGATGATGATACCTATCATACCACGCTGGCCTTAATGATTTGGTTGGTTGCAAAAGTGGACAGAAAATATTTAATTTTGTCTTTTGAAAACACATTAAAAAGGAATTCAGTTTTTGTTAACTCTAAGTACTGTAGGTACTTACTTAAAACTAAATAGCAAAAGTGAAAAATTGATTAATCTATTACAGGCTTTATAGAGTAGGTACAACAAAACTAAGTTAAATCAAAAAAAACCCATTGCAATATATGCAAATCATGTTCAAAGCACGTGGCACATAATGTTAGTTGTTGGTCGAAAATTGCATAACGACCTAATGATGGGCGGCATTGAAGAGTCAAGTTCAATGCTGGTTGTTCACTGTGCGAGTGTGTAGTTACAGTCTGGTCTCATCTTTAACCGAGGTTATAAAACCTAACCAATGCTAAAGCAATGTTATGAAAATATTTCACTTGTTTGATGCATTTTATATTTTATTTGTTTTTATTTATATTTTTTTTAGATAACAGATGTACTTTACAAGCATGGTGATACGATGACTTGATTTCAATGATTGATTTCAGCTGTGGGACTGTAATTAATAGGTTAATTAGGTACTCGTATTAGTAGATCCTTACTTCGTTAGACTAACATGCATCCTTTTGCAGTTAAGGCCTTTTTTATATGTTTGGAAATGCTTTAGGCTCACCACTGCGCCCGGGGAGACGCAGATGGTTATGTAAGACTCTACTCCATACGGGTGGGTTTAAATAAAATTAAAGGGGAAGAAGTCTACACCCATTACTAACTCCTGCCCTTCCCCTTTCGTGCCACCAGGATGGTCCGGGACAGTTATAAACAATCACCGGATTAAACCGATTTTTAAAGCCATCTAGGCATCAGGGTTAAGAACATCAAAGTTAAGTTTTGTATTGTGTTGAATGATATTTTTTTCTTTCTACGATTGGGTCATTAAGCTAACTATTCATGCTTTGTATTTAAATAGAACGTTAAAATAAAATAAAACATTTAAATACATAAAGAAGTTTTCTCAAAGAGGTTCGAACATTTTTGTATGGAACCTGGCATACCTACATGTCCGTTATTTTGAAAAAAACGTGTTTTGGCAGCCAGTGATGAAATGCATGTCAATCGACAGTATGTGATTACAAACAAAAAGTATTCCGTGATGAAATCTCTAAGTGATACGGTTTCTGAGATATTTGACTCCAAAAACAGAAAAATAAAACAAAAAATAAAATTTTATATGGTAGGTACCTAGTGAATCGTCTAACGTAAATGTGTTAACAAAATTCGCGGTGCACCGAACTGGGTGGAACTAGTTTCGTGAAGCACGGAGAAATTTTGTCATCACATTTACGTTAGACGATTCACTATATCATTTTTTTTTGTTTGTTTTATTTTTCTGTTTTTGGCGTCAAACATCTCAGAAACCGTATCACTTAGAGATTTAAACACAGAACACTTTTTGTTTGTAATCACTTACTCTGTCGATTGACATGCGTTTCGTCACTGGCCGCCGAAACACAAATTTTTCAAAATGGCGGACATGTAGGTATGCCAAAGAGGTTAGATGCTCTTTGTCACCTGCCTGTGGTCCCATTTTACAGGTTATTAAATCCCCAGCACCATCACAACTGTAAGCTAACCGCATGTTAACCGCCGCTGTGGTCTAGTGGTTAAGTCCACCGGTTTAAACATAAAGATCCCGGTTTGTTGTTTTTTCGCCTGGCCAGCTACCACAATCTTATTTAAATATGTCGCCATAACATAAATGTTTGTAGCATTGTTGTGTTCCGGCAGCTAGAGATAAGATAGCCAGTGCCTCAGTAGTTGTGGATTCCGGATGAAGTGCGCTTCCACCTTCGGGCTTATCATCACTTAACATCAGGTGAGACGAAGCTTACCCGTAAGATATTTAAAAAAAAGATCAAAATACTCTGTAAGCTTCTAGATCGGTAGAACGAAGGGAAAGCTGCGCGTGCGGTTCAAGGTTGTACCGTAGGTGTTAATTGCCGTCCGGAAGCGGAAACGCGTGCGACATTAAAGCTTTACACTCCGAGCGAGCTGCGATTTCTGCGGAGACGGTCTACGCCGGTGCTAAGGTCATGACTTCATGACGATTGACCAATTAACGCGCCGGATAAAAGAAATGTCTTGAGGTGACTTTACTAGTAACATCTATTCTATTCATAGATCTGAAAAAACGTTGTGCCCCTTTTTTAAGCACATTGCGCGCACGGAGGATAGAAAGATAACCTTTATGCATATTGTACTAACGCGCAATAGCCGGTAGCCACTAGATGAGAGCAGCACAAAACCGGTTGTTGTGGAACGCCTCTGTGGTCTAGTGGCTAAGACCACCGGCTTTGACCCAGAGGTCCCGGGTTCGTTTCTCAGGAGGGGTAGGTACATGTTTTTGTACTCGGTTTGTTGGTGGTAGGGCTTGTTTGTCCGCTAACCGCTGGCTAGCTACCACCATCTTATCTAAATATGTCGCCATAACATCAATGTTTTAAATCGCTTTGTTCTTGCTAAAAGTTTTAATAAGCAGGCATAGGCATTTTCCAATATTTATGACGCTGTAAGGGAGAAAAGAGCTGGACACTTGCTGAGTTTCTTGCCGGTTCTTCTCAGTACAAGATCTCCCGCCCAGAGTAGATAGACTTACGAACCGATGGCATAAAATGACGTTCATAAGAGCTATTTGTAGCCTAAACTGAATAAATGATTTTGAATTTTGTTTTTTTTTAAGTTTTCAGTCTGTAGTTTTTTGTTTGCCTTTTGTTTTTTTTAAGCTGTAATACAATTAAAAACGTACTTAGGCACTGGTTATTGATGTCGAAAACGAAAATGGTGATTCTATACATTGTGTTCGAGCTGAATTCACTTGTTTGTAGCCATCTGGCCAAATATCGTTACCCGAAATACTGTGTGCGATGCCCAGGGCTAAACATTCTTCGCCATTCCTTACACTGTGATTGAATTAATTGCTTAGTTAATAATAGCTACGGTTTGTTTCTCCTTCGATTCCCGGTATTCGTATTTTTATCTGTTCCATTAAGCTGCTTTAAATCTAGGCTAATGTACTACTCCTTGTTCTCTCTTCTGATGACCTTGACGTCCATTAGTTGACTAAATGCAATTTCAATATTGCCTCAAAACTAAGTTGTGCAATTTTTTATAACTTCGCAAATCTGTCTAAATTTTAAATTTAGTATTTTTAAGTAGGTGTCAATTATTATTGTTATTGCCCATTTCAGGTGGCTCTTGCGAAATTGTGTGCCACATTTTATTAATAACATTAAAACTATTGGCGCGAATGGGTGATTGAAATATTTTAATCGTCACGTTATGTCTTTTGTTTATATTATGTTTATATGCGTCGCGTGGCCTTGACCCACCGACCGGCCGACAAACGAGAAGCGGCTGGTATCTCGTCCATTTTTTTTATGAAATGACCACGTGCTTCTTGGTGTACGTGACGACTGCTATCAGAAATCTTCATTTTATTTAGTACTGAACAATTGAATGAAAATAATTTGTTCAGTTCTAAAATAATAAGCACTATGGTTTGTCGTTTCTGACTGTCATGGCAACTTTACTCCCAGACTTATCAGTGCTAGAAATCTAAATCTCGCCACTAATTATAAAATAAACTTACATAATAATAATATAAGGTATCTCCTACATGTAAAGTGGTAGTCTGAATAATTAACTATACTATGATAGGTATCATTAAAAAAATTGCTATAAGGATAACTTTTACATAGGCGTATCATTACACAATAAATAATTCTTCACCGTATTGCTTGCCTGACATAAGTAGTTCTTTCAATTGCACCTGTAGATCTTAATGTTGGGCAGGCTATTTCCTGCATAAAGAATGATTCAGGGTGGGCCCAGCACTTTTTAAGTTACCATAGAATCGAGTTACTTGTGTATCAATTTTACATTGGTCGTAGCTCGATTGTCGTTGTAAGGAGAACTGCTAAAAACGGCCATCGCGTCTTATGAGCCTTTAATGTGTTTAACTCTGAAATCATCATCTTTAGAAGTCGGCTTAAGCTGATATTCAAAGTTACTTGATGCAAAGTAATTCTGCTTTACCGGTAAAACCATTTTTTCTAAACCGACTAAAGTATGTTAAACGTGCCTCAATAGATGTCACCGCCTTTCAGTCACAAATCGACAAATACTGATTTTTAATACATAAAAGATTCGGATCTGCTCTGTGGAGGCTCGTTGTAGTCTGACACATACTTTATCTCATTTTGTCCGCATTCATCTTGTGTTGCGTAACATTGCGACTGCAATTGCAACGCTTCGACTTACATTAGGTGCATCAGATTGTCGTCTCCACAGGTTACTACAATAGTGTTGTGTCATAATTTTTCTTTCTAAGCCTACACTTAGTGTACAAATAGTTGGTGTGTGTTTGTGCACTTGTGAAATACCTAGTTTTCCTACTAGTGTTTCTTTTGGAAACAGATTCGTTTTGGCTAACTATAGCCTTTACAGCGTAACCTTTTTGTGGGCGGCTAGAAACTTAAAGGGTTCCTAAGCCGTGTAATCGAAACATCTTGAGGGTTACTAGAGGGGAGGCATCACACAAACGTGACCCCGTCCCCTTGTAGAGTTTTTGAGGCATTTAGGTTGGATCGAGTTAAAGTAGAGGTACTCACCATGTATAGGTCCCCATAGCGACACGCCTTCCAGAACCCTTTGAAGCTCGCGAGCATGTTGCGCGCGCGCCGCTCGCCCCACCGCGCCGCACTCCCGCCTCCTGCCGCACGCGCGCCCCTGCAAACAACAAATAGTTTTTGTATCTTGTGCTGACATTCCCAGTTCCTCGTGTATGAGGGTAATGTAGTGTTCCCAAAGACTGTAGGCTCTTGCCCTAAATTTAGACTTGAGTCTTTTTTGAACTGGCTTAAGAGCGTTTACGCACACTAGTGCCACTATTGAAAAAAATAACATATCTAGTAATTAGAGATAGAAAATCAAATTATGCTCAACAAACTATTTGAATGAAGTAATTTAGCATTTTTACGTCACCTAATGAACACCTCACATGTTATGGTTTAGTTAAATAAGACGTTACGGCCACTTTTAACTATAACGCCATATTTAACTAAACCATAACATATCAGGTGTTCATTAGGTGACGTAAAAATGCTAAATTACTTTATTCAGATAGTTTGTTGAGCATAATTTGATTTCTTATCTCTAATTACTAGATATGTTTTTTTTTCATTGGCGGCGCTAGTGTGCGGCGTAAACGCTCTTAACGGTTGCAGTTTTTAAAGGGCTCGTAATCCTAAAAAGTCTACAGCCTTTTTTTTAGGAGTTCAAAATAGAGAGGCGTGCCTTAAAAAAAAGGGCTAAAGGCCTACAGTCTTGAGCACACTAGGATGAAGTGCACTTTCTTCTGATTATCGTCCACACAATGTAATAAAAATTACTGACACACCTTAACACATTTAAGTTAATTAAATTAATTTAATATAATTTAATATAATTTTGAAGAATATTGTTTTTTTATATTCGTTATTCGTTTCATATTATTAACATTCCTAAGATAATACGCGGGGATAGCTGCCGCCTACCATTATAATACTTTGTAGGTATACAAAACAAAGCTTGCTAATAGCGACGGAAGCAAGCACTTGTAAAAATATTTACAGAGGTAACACAATTGTCTCTAATTGCGAAAGATCATTCATTGGTTCTATTGTCGCCACAGATTTTTATTTACACCTTTTTTAAACTTTTGTTACATTATCAACAACCTTTAATTTACCACCACAGAATAAATAATAGTATTACCACACAATGTTCCATATCATTAGAAAAAGCAGAACGTAATTTAATGTAATGCTCAAATTGAACGTAATTATTGAGAAGATATTTTCCTTGATGCGGAATCCTTTGTGCTCATCAGACCGCAAGACATTGATACGAGCTGATGCCCGCGTTTATGCCAGGATACTAACTTACACTGCACAGGTGGTTTGTTTGTTGTGTGTAAGCTAATCCGGTGCACGAGTCTCGCACTTACGCAAGTTACGTAACTCAAGATCCCTTTTAATTGTATGACATGTTTAAATTACATTAAAAATATCCTTCGGTCTTGCTAACTTGTCATGTTTATTTATTGGCTTGCCATGACTATCTGAGATACTGGAATTTTGCACAAGCTTCTGAATTCTAAACCTATTTTTTTTTTAATTAGGTAACTAAATAACATCCGGGACTTCTTGGCGGGAAAGTGAAGTCATGTCTGCGGTTTTGTTTTATTTTCTAAAATTTGTGTTATGTCGAATATTAATGTGAAATAATGGTGGATTAGTGTTCGTGAGTGTGCATGAGTGTTGGCAAATGAAACAAAACAGTGCAACGTCCCTTTTCAAATTCTCTCAAGAAGTCCGCGTGAGGACTTAGTAAAGCTTATTGAGATACTCGAGGGGTTGGTGTTCTCACTTCTCATTTCTATTATCATTCATCATCATCATACAGGAAGGAAATATTGTTTACTTATATGTTTAACTTGTAAGAAAAATTACTTTGACTCTGGTTAAATGTGCTAATCGCACGAAGCCATCAACTAAAGGAAAAAAATAACATCCGCAATTTGGTAAGTCGGAAATTTATACAACATCAAAAATTAATAGAAAAATATCCCTCTATCATCATTGTTGTAGTAACAAGGTTTTGACTTTTTGCTTACCCAATTTCAACATTAAGTAAAATTGGGAAGTTCTACAACATTAAACGTACAAATAACATCACGTAATGGTACTTCAAGACATTAACATATTTTAACTTGGACCTGAACACGAATATTTGTAACTTAAAAACTGTTAAACAAACCCCTCAGTTGTTGGAACGCTACACTAGCGTCCGCGTCATAGTCCACTATTATCATTTAATTTTATAGAATTTCTATGAAAGAATAACGTTTGGACAGGTGCTGAACAGTGTCTCTATTGATCAACGTTTCAGAATTACTCAGTATCCTATTACGGTTATCCTTAATTTCGTTTATATTATATGTTTTTCTGCTTATTTGTCACTTTATGCGTGGCACCAGAATGTTTATAAAACTCTGAGATTGTTTTTGTCGTCTTTGTCAGCTGCAATACCATTTTTGTTATAGGTACAGTTATGTTATGTTTTAAAGAAATTGTTTTCTCATTATTTGAAAAACGTAGCAATTATACAAAGGTTTATAGAAAAAAAATCTTAAAACTAAATATTGTAGAATCTCAGGGAAGTTGGTTAGTTTTTAGGACACAATTTTTCTTAAATTATTTTTTTTTGTTACCGAGATACACGTGATGTACTTTGGGATTTTCTTCTACATTTTTTTTTACATTTTCAATGCTATTGCTGGTCTCTAACATTAGAGCAATTATTAACTATGACCATGTTGTGTGACCATTATTTATTATCAGACCACATAGTCCATAGATTGTTAGTACACATTAATTAACCTTAAAAAACTATGTTAGTCCCACATACATAAAAATAATAAAAATGCTAGCCAAAAAAAATAAAAAAGGCAAAGACGAAGGCGCTAAACAACAAAAACAGACCCCTTGGGACAGAGCCAACACACAGGCAGCTCACCGGCCAACACAACGAATGTGCAAGTCCGTGAACCTCCCGAATACTGCCGCGTCCATTCTGTCTGCTATCATCTTCAGGATCCCATTGGAGCTCCCCCGCAACCTTTGCACTATCGAGGCACTCTTTTTGCGCATGATGGCGTAGAAAAGAGTGCAAAGAGAGAGTGAAAAGAGTTTAGTATCAGATATTCTAGCACATTAGCTCGCAACTGTACTGAAGTCAACAAATCACAAGGTAAATAAATAATCTAGTAAATCGCTTTAAAGACTGTAATTTCTCATTAGGACAATTTGTCACTTACATGAGAACATAACAAATACAAATAAATTGAAACATCGAGGTGGGTAGTTAAAATTAAATTACAAAGATGCACAAAGTGCAAATACACTTATATTGAAAAAAAATTTTTTTTAAAATGGTAGCGATATTCAATTACTCGCACTTCTTCTACTGTACGGCCGGCTTTACGGATGTCGATATCGGCTACGGACGGACCGTCTGTCTGTCTTTCACACAACTTTTTTTGATTATGAGACACCTGTTATTGTAAGTGTAACACAATCGCTATTGTTCTTTCGGTGACTCCAATTGTGATGATTAATTTATCATCGCGTTTGGCACATAAAATGTTTCTATAATATTCACTAGGTGGTTGAGGATTTCGTTGCGCTTACGTCTATCGTCACTTGTTTACAGTGAGAAGAACGAAAATTTATCGCCGTCAAAATTTTTTTTTGAAAATGTATTCGGTTTTGTATATGATTCATCATCAGGCTAGAACAGCACTCTTCACAAGCGATATGAATTTCGATATTGGGTATTTACTCGTGTTTGTAACATGAGCGGGAGGTTTCCTGACCCGCACGTTTTGTCAACTGGGTCAGGCATTATCGTATTTTTTCTGCATGCGGGAAATTCTCTTCCCTACTTATTGGGTATATCGTCATTTAGGTAAAAGGATATTAAACTGTCGAAAACGTCCTTCATGTAAACCCAGTGAGATTATATTTGAAGGGTTTTTACTGTTACTAGATGCGAAGATGCGTTTTTTAGGTCTTATTGAATATACACTATAAAAGTGTCTTTGTCTTTCATCTCTTGGTTCTTCTCAGTACAAGATCTCCCGCCCAGAGTAGACTTACGAGCATAGCGACATTCACAAGAGCTACTTGTAGCCTAAACTGAATAAATGATTTTTGAATTTGAATTTCTCACTTACGTAGTAGTAAGTTAAGATATGGCCGAATATTAAAGCCAATGTTCTTCAGAATCCTTCATGGGCTTTACTCCCAAGGGGCTCTTTCTTCGCCACTTACTCCAAATGGTCCTTCGAGGTCTACATCTACCCAGCCTTGAAAATGATCCATTTTAAGATACTCGCTTTCCTTACTCGGTTACGCTGTAAAGATCATATTCAGCAAAAATCTCTCCAAAACAAAGTTAAGCCTCCACACAGTCATATTTTATGACTTTCTAACCTGACCGATAGTTTTAGGCAAGTGTACATAAAGTTTACATAAAGTGAGTTTGTTGATTCAGATGTTTGACTCATTTAGTACTCACACGAGCCTCTTTATGGTAATATTTCGAGCATAACCAAATCATCACTTGCATGTGCAATTGGGTATGCTTCGTAATGTTCCGACGCGACGCAGCCTGCGGTAGGTAGGTCACGGTGGAACAAGTGATATTTTGCGCTCAACTTACGAAACATGTTGTGCGACAAGCTCGGAAGACATCGGTGGTTCGGTATCTAGTGTCGACATGGGACGCACATCGCTACTTACTTCATTCATATATAAAGTTCTTAATTAGCTGTCCTGCTACCCATCTGTTTATAATGTGGAAACCAGCTTGAACTTTTGACTTTGATGACAAAAAGTTAATGATCTAACTAAACCTAAGTATAGAAGCGGAATATTTTGTTTGTCAAAAAAGTATAGGAATCTTACTGTTGTCGACTTATTGGTCACTGTTTGAACAAATCACTACTTCCCATAAAGTCGACATTATAATACATTGATTTTTTAAACTTAAGATTATTCACTGTGATATTGATTTAATTGTTTTTATGAAGACGAACTCGTTGATGATTGTGGCTGCTTTTAACTTTTAGTTTATTTCTGGCATCATAAACGTATGAAAAAGCCGTTTGTTAGTAGCTTGCTGTTTCCTTTCAGTTAAAAGTCTCGCGTTTCCGTAGACTAACGCAATAATACCTATTACTTTGTAGCGACTTCCGTTAGAGCTGCGAGATACGTGCCCAAACAACTATTTTTAATATTATAATAAGGTGTGCGTTTATTATTATTATTATAACATTTGCATCAGCCTAAAGCATGTAGTTAGCAATCTGGCGTTTTGTCGCGGGTGGTGAGAAAAGCAGCCGTGACGGCGATGCAGCGTGTGGCGCGGCGTGGCGAATCGCGCCTGACGCGATTCAACGCACTCCTCAGCAGCGGCTAGATTAACGAGCTGTCGATACCACCGTTGGTTAGTCACACCTAGCCTTTTGCAATAAAACCTCAATTTAATAATTCTTGAAACTTTTTTTTTTCATTGATGCTCATTTGTGACGTGCGACCGATGCAAGTCCATCAATCAACGTTGTCAACTCTAACACCGTTTAGATTTAGTATGCACGAGCGTCATTCGTTTTTATTTAATTTTAATCTATTATATTCGTTTTGATTTGTTATGTTTGATGCTAAACATTTTTATTAGTAATTAAGATTATTTTTACACTTACAATTAAAAATAAATCATTAAAAATAAAAACTTCTCTCCTAAATAATACTTACTTTAAAACTAATATGTCTTCGTTCACGCAAATTGTCGTTAACCGCTGAAAATTTATCACTTTGTTTTTTCAGTGTTTCAATTTTAAATAGTATACGTGAGTATTCGTGTAAATATTCGGCACCAATATTTTCTTTCCACAATCACTGTATGTTTACGCGGGAAAAGCCGCACAAAACGTTCTACTGCAGTTTAAATTTGGAACGACCGCGGGCCGCGCACGTGCGCACGAGATTTAAATTAAGAACACTGGTCTGTCTTTATTTGTTTGGAATTGTTATTCTTTTTTTTGTATTTTCTTTTTATTTATAAGACGAGGCTGTCACATCGCGGCTGTGGAGCGACTGTTTTGAAAAGAGTCCATATGCTCTTGACCTTGCGCGGCTCTGTGGCGAACTGAGGCGGGTTTTGGTGCACGGAGCGAGTTTTATAACGCATTGTTGTTGTCATAACTTTTACCGCGCACACGACAATGGCGATGAGCGGTGCGTGCGTGCGATGCGTGCGCGCCTATCTGTCAGACAGGCACCGAGTAAATTGGAGCACTTTTTTTTAGTCGCGTTTGACATGTTGTATTAGGTATCTAAAGTCTTGAACTAGACGCTTAGGTTCACATACGAGTTTGTCTCTTCCTATTTACAAGAAATCGATTTTCACTTTCACTTCTCGACGCTAACTTTTTTTTGGCGTTTACCAAATTCAAATCCAAATATTTGCCTATTTATTAATAAGTAGGTAGGTATATAATACTTTAGGATATAATTTAAAGGCAGTATGGAAAGAAGGAATACAACCTTCAGCTATAATATTAAACTCGTAAGGAACACAAATTCTGTTTGAGACTTTTTTAAATATGCTTTAAGCGTATGTTAGGAATAATTGGAACGAAGTTCCTTATCGCGCGTTGTGAAAGGGGGCTGGACGGAAAAAATTCTTACGAAAAAAGTTGTCACGACACTTTTTTTATCAATAGAAGTGTACGTTAATTTCGCCATTGTTATCACAAGACCATGTGGCCTAATGGATAAGGCGTCGGACTTCGGATCCGAAGATTGCAGGTACGAGTCCTGTCACGGTCGAAATATTATTTTGTTAACTTTATTTGTAAATTATTTATTTATTTATATTTTTTTCGTTGATTTAATATTTTGTAATGTATACAGGTTTTTTGTAAATAATAAATAATAAAAAATAATAATAATAATGAATCCTGACAGTGTTTCTGCACAAGTTCCGGATATTGCTGATGGAGTTAGGTAAGTAGAGATTATATACAGATAATAATAAATGCTTTTGTATTTTTAGCAAGTACGCACTATAACCTAAAAAAAAAAAACAAAAAAAAAACAAAAAAAAAACAAAAAAAAAAAACCTACTGATAAAGTTTATATAACATTATATTTTTAAATGTTTGAGTGGAGACCGCGTACCGGCCAACGTAGTGTAGGACGCCCTCATACTAGGTGGAGCGACGACGCAAGGTGGCTGGCAAGAGCTGGGTGAGGGTAGCCGCGGATCGTGCTCAGTGGCGTGTACTTGGATACGCCTATGCCCAGCAGTGGACTAATGTAGGCTGATGATGATGATGTTGAAATTTTAGTATTTTAACTAAATATAATAAAAACATTAAGATCTAGTGATCGACAACCCTGCCAAAGATCCTAAGCTGTACAGACAGTGCCTCCCGGAATTGCGTTATTACGGGAAAACCAACGGAAATTTTGTTACAATTCCTTCACTAATTAATCGAAAGGAACTTCGTTCCATCCGGGTGTCCCTTGACACCTCTCAAGTTTTTTTTTTAAGTCAGTAGGCTGCCGGAGCATGAAGATAAACAACGTATTCTCAAATTCTACCGATGATGCTTCGAATAAATCATTAACTGATGTGTAAATTGTATTGTGCGAAGAAATCTAGTGTTTTATGATCTATCAGGCATCTCCATCTCTCTATGTCAATATCTTGATATCAAATTCAATATTGACTATTTGCGCACCGCTGTAAGTAGGTTCATACGTCAATCATGAACAAACAATCAGTGTCATTTTCTTTATGAGTATGTTGTACTATTTACTTGCAATGCAATAAGGTTAACCGTTTGGGATCGATTGTGCGTTTTGTTCTAATAACCTCGGATAAGGAACATCTCATTGTAATCGTTTTTATTAGTTGATCTCTTCAGCTTCTATAAATTTATAAATAAGGAAGATATATAATATTTATGTATATATTTTATATAAGTGCAAAGTAAAACTATTTATTCAATGTAAGCTTTCACAGGCATTTATTAACGTCAAAACTGTAAAAATCCCAATAATAATAAAAAAAACTAATATCTATCTATCTAACAATACCTAATCATATAATATATCGTATAATATACTATAATCTAAATCTCGGAAACGGCTCCAATGATTCTCATGGAATTTAGTATATAGGTTTGACCTCATCCCTCCCTCTCCATTCCTTTCCAGATCGACGCGTGCAGGTCTGAGAAGCCACCCTCATATCGTGCTGACCATTAAGACACGTACCAATAAGTTTGGACAATCGTTCCTTTGCCGAACTGCCCGTATGTGGAATGCGCTTCCCGCGCATGTGTTTCCCTCCTCTTTCTCTCCCGGGTTATTTAACCCTAGACACCTAACGTTCGGACGTACCCCTTTAAACCTAACCATACGTCGTTTCGACGAGCACTTTTTGGTGTGCTTAATATTATCTATTAATATATGATTTCGTTACGTTTAGTACACACATACGTTAAACAACTATTATTTTAGTAATTAAAACAATAATTTTCTATTTTGTTACAAATATATTTCTTATAAGCAATTTTTAATAGAAACTACTTTTTAGAGATCGTAGTGAAACCACACAGTTATAAAAAAATATATAAAAAAAAACAACAAAAATAGCCTTTTTCTCTTTGGCAAAACTTAACTATAACACTCTTATTATTTAGGAAATACAAACAAAACTAGTTTTTTGAAGCACATTGTACGCAGAAATCAACTTTATGTTTACCACAAATTACAGTGTTGCATTTTGAGAATAAGGACTTTGTCATGCGCCTTTTTAATAAGAGCAGAGAACACAAACTTTTCTTTTTCTCATATATGGTGCCTCTACTAGTGGAAGATCATTGCTAGATGATGACTGACTTTGACCTTGACCTTGACCTTCATCGTTCTTTGCAACTAGTATGTCTCTGATTTTGTCTTTTATATGCATTGTACGATTTTCCAGTCGGATTTTGAGTCGTGAATTGTTCAAATAATAAAAGTGGATTCACTATTTTCCTTACGGCACGAGTAGGTCCTCTGGCAACACGGACAATATTTATTGCAGCTGTTCTATTTGAACTCTGCCCTTTGCTGGTAGCCCAAACAAGACGGGAGCGACTGCGGATATTGCTTCGTGAGACGGTCAAGCTAGATGGACTACTACCTGAGGTTTCTTGCAAAAAAACAGGAGGTGTTTGTAGCTCCAGCACATTATCCAGCAGAGCAGGCGAAGAGCGCCCTTGAGCGTTCACGGGACTATGTTCACGATCAAAAGAGTTATCTTGAGTATCGCTTTCTACGTTGTCAAACTCCACATTGTCTTCTGTTTCGCTATCAGATAAACCCTCCGATGAACTGACACTTTCCTCTGCCAATAATAAACGCGTTATACGCTCATCAGACAACAATGGTCTCAAAGCCATGGCAAAAACTGCATAAAAGAACAAACACCAATTGCATTAAATATATACTCAAACCCTAACCATTCGTCGAAACGACGAACAAACTACTAATATCTTAAGAAATTATGTACTTACCCGCCGGACCCGGGTGCCTCCCGAAAGAGCTCGGCGAACACTGAGTTGGCAAGCGAGGTCACCACGATCGGCGCAATCCCCAAAAAGAGATGGCGATATTTCTGTCCTGTATTCGTCGTTACGACGAAGGTTAGGTGTCTAGGGTTAAGCGGGGCGTGAAAAAAGCATTTATGCAGGCCGCCATAGTGTGAGCGTTCGGCATAGCCTGGTAGCGCTGTGATGAACGCTATTTAAGGGATATTATTATATATTTTTCATTTCGTTTGCTTAGTAGGTACAGTAGTTAAATCCATGAATATGGTCGTTTATAGAACCAGTCGTTTTGCTACAAAGTCATTCGGAGATATACTTAGGCTTTCTGCAGAGATGGTCCTTCTGAGATCTGGACCTTATGAGGATTTGGTCGTTTTCACAATGCAGTCGTTATGATACCAACCCAAATCACGGTCAAATGTCATAGGGTCCTTAATTTGAAACGTAACTTTAACGTCAGGAATTGATCAAGACGAGTTATGATAATAGCCACCCAAATAGCTCTGAACGGAGGAGGATATAACTGGCTTCAGAGTAAAATGTGACAGTATGTCGATTTCTTTGCGCGCAATTGTACAATTTGATTAAAATAGTACTACTATCTCTAATACTAGTATCTCTTCTGTGTTGTAATGCTTTAAGAGTGTCTGTAATGTAATGTAAATAGCCTACGAGTATAACATTCCCAGTGCTGAGCAAAGACCGCCATCATTGAAATCAAGTCATCACTTCAATTGATGGGTAATGCGTATGGCACTCTGGCTTAAATCACCACGCTTGCCAAATGCGGGTTGGCGATCACAAACCTGGGCTATGCATCGAAAACACACTAAACACACTTTGATAGACTGAAGCAAACTAATATGGATATCGAGAGAAAGCTACAGGTAAACACCTGTGCCTTGATCTCACCTGATGTAAAGTGATGATAAGGCCAATGATGGAAGCGCACTTTACCCGAGAACCTCAACTAGTGAGCACTGGCTATCTTATCTCTAGCTGCCGGAACACAACAATGCTACAAACATTGATGTTATGGCGACATATTTAGATAAGATGGTGGTAGCTAGCCAGGCGGCCTAACAAGCCCTACCACCAACCAAACAGAGTACACAAACATGTAACCTCCGCTGGGAATCGAACCCGGGACCTCTGGCTCTAAACCGGTGGTCTTAGCCACTAGACCACAGAGGCGGTTGTTTTCGTTAACGTGACTGAATCTCAAAAATAACTCACACTAATAGGGGCTCTGCTTGAATGTCTTCTCACTGAAAGAACATGAGTGTTATCAAACATAATTTTCAGCACCGGCAGTATTGCTGTAACGCGTATGATTGAAGAGGAAAACTATCAAAATATTATGACATCACGGCGCGGCGCTAACTAGATAACATCTCTTGTGAGGAGATCGTATCGGCTATACGGTCGCCGACGATGCGCGTGTACGTACGAACTGTTGGTGATAAGTGGAACTGCGTGACCTCACCCTTTGTGACTTGGGGATTATCGCGGGACCCTCGGTAGATCATCAATTGGAGCTGCATTATTTAATAGCTCCACCTTGTTATCGCATCACGATTGTATACAGGATATTTTTTTTACCAGTGCGCAAATTTTCTTCGGAGCGACACAGAATCGGTTAGTAAACAACTTCCTCATAGTAACATGGGTTGAAATATGTCAAAAATTTTGAGACTCTTCATACAAATCAGGCTAATCAAGTGCTCGCTAAAGTATGGGGAGTCCAAAAATTTTTGACATATTTCAACCCATGTTACTATGAGAAATTTGTTTACTTATCGATTCAGAGTCGCTCCAGAAAATTTGCGCACTGGAAAAAAATTTATCCTGTATTAAATATATATAAAAAACCGCAAACACAAAGTTAACAAAACGTGAAAAATTCCACAAATGCTTTTTTAAGAAAGTATTCTTTTTTCATCAACTTTAATTAATTTTGAGTTTTTAATTAATTTTGAGTTTTCTATTATATATTTTTTTAAATCTTCGAATGTACCTAGTTGTCTTTTCTTCTTTAATTACACTGTTTTTTATCGCTTAGGCACCTGCTTTCTTTAATATTTGTGTGGACAATGAATCCGCTCCAGCTGATGTTAAGCAGGAGTGGAGTCAATTTGCGAAGACTGCTGCATCTACATACTCTTTGCTGACTCAGCATTTAATTGCTTACTCTGTGGTTTAGTACTCGTAGAAGAAAAGAACGCATAGATAAGAATATTGAAATTACACAGCACGGGTGCGCCATTACACCCCGGCGCAGGCACAGGTCCGTCCTTGACAATGCAATTGCGGTAATGACACGCTCACCGGCGGCGGGCGGAAGCGCATGCGACGACAATTTGCACATTTGTGATGCTTGTGCATCTTGGAACCACTCATTTCTGGGCTGATTACTACTTATCTTCAGTTCTGGATACCTATCACTACTAGGGTCGGTGCCTGTATGTTCTAATAAAGTCATTATCATAATTAGCCCGTATTAGTTCACTGCTGTACATAGGTATCTGCCAATGCATGCCACTGAGCCCGATTTTCGGCTCTTCGTACATGACGGTCAATTCCTTAATATTAATGTTTTTACAGCGTGTAACGTTTATCCTTTATCTCTCCTGAGGGATTACACAACACAAGAGGCATAACACTAGTAGAATATTAATAAAATAGAATGATAAACGTATGGGACTGACGTAAAACCAATCAAACGTCATTTATACGTCAATTCTATATGATAATCAATCTATTTCACTTCTAGGGTCTTAAAACACGGAATAACTATTTGAAGCTTATTATTTGTTTAGTTGTGTCTCTTTTACTCTAATTTGAAATGACGTTAACATGACAGGAACAAAACACGGAATAACTATTCGTAGCTTATTCTCTGTTTATTTGTAATGGGGTTTATCTATTAGCGTTATGACACTTGTCGAGGTCTTTGATGATAGTGACTGATGAAGTGAGCTCTCATCTTTCGACCTAATCATCAGTTATCATATCATAACTGATGATTAGGTCGAAAGATGAAAGCTCACTTCACCCAGAATCCATAAGCACTGAGGAACTGAGTAAGACAACCCGCGTGAGTCAATAAAATGTGATTATTACTTACGCGTTAGGCATTGCTAGCTGTAGCCGACTATTTAAAACATAACTTTGTCACTATTCCGTTCCAAGAACACAATCGCACCCGATCTTCAATGATCTTCTTAACAGAATAACATTTTGTACAGTACAGAGTGACTGTCGCTTTCACCAGTGATTTGGGCACCACATATTTCGTAGAATCGTCGCCGGCATACTGAACAATGCTCGTGCGCATATCTTTACCCTCAATGTTATTGTCGTCTCTCATTATCGCAATCTGATAAAAAAATCTCTTGAGACTATTCGGGGCGGGCTGTAATGACACATTTTAAAGATGTGTTTTGTAAAAAATAGAAAAATATTTGTTTATTTAGTTTATATTTACAAGATAAAATTATGGGTGTCGGTAGCTTAGCAGTCAGAGCATTGGGCCTGTTATCCAAAGGTCGTGGGCTCGATTCCCGCTTGAGCTTCCAAAGACTGGTTGATTTTTCTCTATTATAATTTTATTTTGTTACTACATATAGCATTGTGAATGAAAAAAATTAAATCATTAAAATTATTTTTGTCGACATTTGCAAGCCACTGGCAGCCTGTAATTAAATCAAAATCTAGCCTGCCGTCACTAATATGTTCCTACTTTATTATTGCTTGTAATAGGTATTAGCGTCTGTCTTGTTTGGTCGAGCTTATAAACGATATTGCCGATCGTATGTACCGGCTAGGTATAGCTAAAGAACTTTTTTTTTGTACCACATAAACAAAAGTTACATTTTATTTTAAGAATCGCCTATTTGTTATAATACAAGTCTGTATTGTAAATGTTAATGTGTAAAGATTTTTCGAAATACATAAAAATGCATAGTGTGTTCAGAAACACGTGAGTGAGAAATAGAGTCGTTATTTATGATAGAGGCATATCATTCATTCTGTAACGTCTCGTCTTCTTCCGTGTTAAATTATCGGTTTTATTTGAGTTACTTAGCTGATTGCCTCAGTCGGCATTTGCAGCTTCACCGAGCTAGATTAAACTAAGTATCGTGCTAAACAGAGCGGTCAGAATAGATGTCAGTTAACTTTTACGGGCATTGCCAAAATGAAGGCTTTCAAAATAGACTCACTTCGATCTCATAACCCTTATTTAAGGTTTATATTTTCATTCATTGAGTTAATTTATCGCTAATCATCTACATGTCCATGCTAGCTGGTCTGTGTTGTGAAAATAAGTTATCAGCTTCCTAACTTCCTGTGCATGTCATGCCGACTGCCGATCAAAGTCAAAGTGAAAGTCAAATCATTTATTTAACGTAAGCCTTCACAGGCAATTGACGTCAAAACTATAAATCATAAAAACTAAAAAAATTGTTTTGACTAAACTACTGAATCTACCACCAGTTCGGATTTGAGGAGAGCCTTCCACCGAGAAGAGATGGCAACAAACTCATGAGGATTATTTATATTTCTCTATCTTTTTAACCAAATTACAATCACGTAATATAATACAGATGAGGAGCTCGATGGCGCAGTGGTTAAGTAACGCAATTACCTTACTGCGATTACTAAGGTTAAGCAACTTTCGCATAGGCCGGTCATCGGATGGGTGACCGAAAAATTATCATCTCGAGCTTTCCGTGCTTCGGAAGAACGTAAACGTCGGCCCCGGCTGCATTAGAAGTCGTTAACAACCACCAATCCGCACTGGGCCCGCGTGGTGTTTTATGGCCCGTTCTCCCTATCCATCCAGGGAAGGCTCGTGCCCCAGCAGTGGGGACATAAAATGAGCTGATGATGATGATGACAATCACGCAATATAATATGCAAATGCCTTACCGATGCCGATGCTCGCACATCAGGCGATCGGCTGGCAACCTTTCACTGATGTTATCAATTCCACCGGAGCTTTACTTTGATGTGGATGCGAGGTCCGTAACGCCGAGTTTACTCAAAATTGACAATTATGATGTTCTGTCTTTTCAGGACGTGAGAGTATATGCGTATGTACGTATTGCATGTATCTACATTGTGCAACTTGAGCGACCACAGAATCGTGTAGAAAATGCAAGTAAATTGTTACAATTGCTTTGTTGGTGGGTTTTCGCCGTTCACTGTTATTGACATAACGAGGCATATTAGCAGTAGGTTTTTTCTCTGCTACGTTATGTATGACATGGCATTTATTTATGGAAACCAACAAAGTAAACACTATTACTAGGTAAAACATACCAAAAGCCAAGAGGCTGAAAAAAATAGACCTATATAGCTTCGGTCAGTAATGTACTAGTTAAAGGATCCGGAACGAAAATGCATATTGAAAGTGGTCATCTTAGATGAATAATTGGTCTCGCTGCGCTCGGCCGCAGCGAGACTAATCATTCCCTCTCGGCGTATAACGTCACGTTCGCAAAATGTCACCATGACGCAAATCGTCACGTTCTCAAAATGACACACTAACAAAACGTCACATTCTCAAAATGACACACTGGCAAAATGTCACATTCTCAAAATGACACACTAGCAAAACGTCACATTCTCAAAATTACACGTTCTCTAAATGACACACTAGCAAAATATCACATTCTCATAAAGACACTCTAAATTGACAAAAGCAACCTTTTTTAAAAGGTGGTCTGAAAATCAAAAAACATTTTTATACGTTGACTTTTTTATGTTTTAAAAATCGGCGTTATTATATCTCGTCATTTTGCAATATAGGTAAGGTAAGGTAGTCATGTTTGCTCATACCTATATAATAAAATTTTGAATAAAAAAATCTGAAAAAACATTGGACAGCATCTACAACTCAGCTTACTGTGAACCTTAAACATAAAGATTAATTAAGGTTGCAAAATATTTGTACAAACTTAATATTGAGTGTCATCGCCACAAACGTCATCGTGGCTCCTCCGTGGCGCCAAAGCAAAGTCGCGCACCGTTTTTCAAGCGCTCATCGGGAATCTATAAATACATTATTGATCGAAGCTATAATAGCCCTCTCACTTTGAATTTGATGGTTAGGTAAAAGAAAGAAAGAAAGAAAAAAACATTTATTGACTCTCACATATGATTAAAAATAGAAAAACGAATAAAAAAAGACATGAAATACAAAAACAAAAAATAACTAACAAACACAACAGTGTGACGAGCCAATCAGGAGCCTACCTCAGCATAACGCCACTACGATGTGAGAAAGTCACATCGCAACGGCCGGCGGTAAAATAGAAAACGAGTTATTTATTTCTTTGATAAATGGCCAATAAATGATTCTGATGATTTTTAAATAGGTAATTAAATAATATCCATTTCTCATTTATCATTTACATCGTAAAACAGTTTAACAAATGGTTTCACTACCTTATACTACGTAGTGCCTATTGTATGTTGTCTCAGTGAAATAAATAAAATACCTTTAAGCGCTGCGCACACTTAGACACATTTTGTTTTCGACATTAGACCCAGCTTGTTAGTTCTTTATTTGTATTTATTTTAGATTAAATTAAAACCAATTCATACAACAATTCATACGTCAACAAGTGCCTCTGCAGGCATTGAATAAATCGCTATTCGCTGAACAAACTTGTTCATCCAAAAGCTACGAAAAGCTGACAAACAAGTTAACCAGTTTCACAGTTGTTGGTGATTTTCTGTGCTGTTAAAGATAAAGTTGCTAAGCTTGCAGAGAGCCTAATAATTACTTAATGGAACCGTACGCACTTACCGTTCACAAATATTTACTTGCGGAAAAATTATAGATCGATTGACTTATTAGATGAAGTACCTATATAATTTTATGTTAACAGATGAGTACTGTACAGTTGCTATCGTCAATAAAACGGGCAATTATAGTAAAACTTGTAATTATTTTTCATAGTAATAATATGTTATTCGTAATCGGTATGGCGTAAAAAATATAATTTACATTGTATAGTACGTTTTTTGGCGAAGCAGATAAGCAATCATGTCCATTTACACGCCACAACGACAAGTAAGCAACTACTTGTATTAGCAATTTGTTCACACGAAAATCGACTGTTGTCGAAATTACACAATGAAAGCAATGAACTACTTGAAATATTTGTTGCGAAACACTCCGACCAATACAACCGGTACATGTTGTGTTAGAAGTCAGGGAAATGCTTAGACAATCATTGAACAAACTTCTTTTTTCGAAGACCTTATGACTCAAACCGATGTAGTTAAAGTATGTTTGTAAGTATGTGTCGTCGCCAAACTTATGGCATCTATCTTAACAGAGGACGAAGAGTGAAAGGATGGGGTTGCACAAAAGATCCCGATGGGTGTTAATGGGAGAGGGAAACCTCAGCAGGCCCCACTAAGATAAGATAAGATGTTTGTATGTGTAACATATAACAATTTAACATTATAAAATTAATACAAAGGGAGGATTGAATACCAAGATACCTAGTTACCTATATATGAGCACAATAGGACGCGTCTGTTGATAATATAAGAAATTATAATATAGAGTAATATAGTAATAGAAGTTTTAAATATCATATCTTATACTTTTATTATTTTTGCTAACAAATACATAGTTACCTTATAAGACACAATAAAAACAGGATGTGTACTTGTAAGTAGTTTGTGTATTTAGATTATACATAATTAATTATAGTTTTATCACCTGATGTTAAGTGATGATAAGGCCAATGGTGGAAGCGCACATTACCAGGAATCCTCAACTACTGAGTCACTGGCTATCCAATAATAAAAAAAAGTATTAAATAAGTAGTAGCCGCATCCCCTTTTTAAAGTAGGCAGTAAATAGTACGAGCGCAATACACAATTATTTATTGCATTCTACAATTATAAGAAGATGGTAGGTAAAATAACAATAAATAGTAGTACTAAGTAGACCCTGAAAATGGCACAGCAATTACTCGTGTAATATATTAAGTAGTGCAACAATGAGTTACTATGCAGAATTTATATATTAATACGTGAAGTAAAAACTTTGTACACTTTTTTACGAAAATTGCGCGGACGGAGGAGAATGAAATTTCGCACACTTATAGTTTATATAGAGAAGGAGTACAGAATGTTAATATTTTTTTAAATTATGCATAAAAATACATTAAATCGATAAAACAAACATTACACACACACACTACCATGTATTTGACACACTCATGCATATAATACCCTTTTCAAAAATTTCAAAAATGGAAGAGGAGCGGCCGAAATCTGTCAATGCCAATCCAAACTCACGTTCTATCTTTTTTTAATTTTTCATTGCTTAGTTAGGATACAATCCGTGCAGCCTTAAATAAAATTACGGTCGTATACTGTAAATTGACATTTATTCACATCAGTCTTAGGGTGACACTTTATAAAAGTAGAGCTGAACTGATCTGAGCGGAGATGTGTGGAAATCAACCAATGGAGTCCCTTTATTTTAACGACTCTTCTCAGCTCTGCTCCAGTATTGGTTTATTTCTGCACAGCTCGGCTGTCACCCTTATTAATTATGACTTGGCCTGAGCGCCATACATTTTGTTCCATATCCATAACACAGCTCGTGCAGTCGAGGTAAACAACATAATAAGTTATGACACCTGAGTCCTGACTTAAAAGCTTATGACTTATCGCTGAACTTGATTAATGGCTAAATACTTCATTATTGAACGAAACACTTCATCAAATCAGGAATATTTTATTATAACCAGTGTAAAGTTTAATGTTCCATTATTATTAACAATTATTTATTGTACGCACAATATTATTAGTAATGTATTTACATAGTATGTAGTTACAAACATTTTAGTATGGATAATGTTTTATTTGTAAAACAAGGAGTATTTATGGCAAAACCATAGATAGGGATAGATCCTTTCCGTTTTTTTTTCACATTTACTGACATCTACATACAGCTATAATTTCGCGTAAAATTCATTGTCGTGAATTTTCGATTGAATGATTTGATTTCCGGAAGAAAACATATAGTACGAAATATGAATACTATGTGTTCATTCGGAATAAGCTATGACAATGCGCGAATATGCTCTGCTATGACAATGCGGACCTAAAGGATAGGATAGGATTTAGAAGGGGCTCCCTTCTGCTAGAGGGTGTTAAATAGGGCTCTCAAATTCTGCAACGCTTTGACCATTTCCCATTAGGTGGCTTGCCAGGCCGTCTATATCTTAATATATACATATATATTTTTTCATCAACCAAAGTATCAATAGCGGACATGAAATCGTTAATTCTTTTGAGGTCGGGTGATGCATAACGCATTGTTTATCAGGCAGCGGCTTAAGAGCCCACCCATCACTCCTGAGACGTAAGAGGCTTCAATGCAAGTAACAGGAAAATATTTTAAAGTTTATGTTCCATTGTTTAAAAGGAAATCGGGTCGATAATTGTAATCACTGCTGATTATGACTATATCCCCGAAGGGTAATTGGAAATTGCAAGATTGCCAGAAAAGCTAATAGCAGATTGGTTTTGTTGGACCCATTCCCACAATTATTATACGGATTGAAAATTAAATAAAAAATTATAATGGGTTTGCGCACCAGTACACAGGTACATCGACATCTTTGCCTGCCTTGTGGTAACAACTTGTATTCTGGCAAATAATATATTTTTATATCTCCACAGAGTAGCTTTTAAAGCTACTCTGTGGAGATTTTTTTACGTAATGTAGACTTATGCCTGTTTTTTCAAAAAAAAAATTCAAAATTCAAAATCATTTATTCAGTTTAGGCTACAAATAGCTCTTATGAACGTCATTTTATGTCATCGGTTCGTAAGTCTATCTACTCTGGGCGGGAGATCTTGTACTGAGAAGAACCGGCAAGAAACTCAGCAAGTGTCCAGCTCTTTTCTCCCTTACAGCGTCATAAATATTGGAAAAAGCCCTATCATAAAGGACACTTTCCATCACAAATAAAAACACAAAATGTAAAGGACAATCACAACATGTAAAAAAACACAAAAAATAAAAAATAACTAAATAAAATATTTAAGTCAGCAAAAACATAATTTACCAGTTTAATTTTTTACAATATCATACAGTACTAGTAAAAGTCAAAAAAAACTATAGTTAATAATAATAAAAATAAAACTAATTGTAATGTTCAATGCAACGCTATTTTGTTATCTGCAGGACACTATTTATAAGTAGTATTATGTATATGTTTTTTATTATAGCCAGGCTGTTTTATCTTCTAAATATTCTTTGACTGTATAATAACCTTTTTTTAATAAAGAAGACTTTACATGTTTTTTAAACTTATCTAAAGGTAAATCTAGTACAGTATTTGGTATTTTATTGTAATAGTGTATACCTTGCCCCAAGAAAGAACCAAGCACCTTCTGTAACCTGAACAGTGGCATTGCAAGTTTTGACTTATTTCTAGTATTAAAATTGTGTACATCACTGTGTTTAGCAAATGAATTGATATTACAACGTACAAGAACTATACAATTATAAATAAATTGAGACGCCACTGTCAAGACATCAATTTCTTTAAAAAGATTTCTTAAAGAAGTTCGTGAACCTAGTCTATAGATTGTTCTTACTGCTCGTTTCTGTAAAATGAATATAGTTTCAATATCAACCGCTGTTCCCCACAGTAAGAGGCCATACGACATGACACTATGAAAATAACTAAAGTAAACTGTTCTAGCAGTTTCAACGTCTGTTAACTGCCTTATTTTTCTAATTGCATAAGCAGCAGAACTGAGTTTGCCGGCCAATTTCGAAATGTGAGGATTCCATTGAAGTTTTGAGTCAAGGGTTATACCTAAGAAAACTGTTGAGTCTACCAAATCTAATCGATCACCGTTTATTCTTATATCAGTTGGTTCATTTTGACATTTGGTAATTTAAAATAATACATTTTGTTTTTTTAGCATTAAGCTGCAAATTATTAATAGTAAACCAACTGAGTACATCAGAGAGTGCTTTGTTTACATCGTCGTAATTATTCTTACACCTACTTACATTAAAAAATGAGTGAAGTATCATCTGCAAATAATACGATTTCACAGAAGTTCTCTACAAAGAATGGCAAGTCATTAATATAAATCAAAAACAGAAAAGGACCAAGAATGGACCCTTGTGGAACTCCCATTTTTACATGAGAACCAGATGATTTAGTTCCATTAATATCGACAGTTTGTGTTCGAGAGCTAAGATACGACTGAATTAAATTTAGTGCGAAATCTTTGAGACCGTAGTAATTTAGCTTCATCACCAGAGTTTTGTGCTCAACGCAATCGAAAGCCTTGGACAAGTCGCAAAACACTCCAAGGGCGTTTTGAGACTTCTCCCAGGCATCAAATATATGTTTTAATAGAGCAACACCTGCATCAGTAGTAGAACGACCCTTTGTAAATCCATATTGTTTATTATGTAAAAGGTTGTTTATGTTAAAATACGACATCAACTGTTCCAATATAACTTTTTCATAAATTTTGCTTAGAGTTGGTAGTATTGAAATGGGTCGATAGTTACTGGGGTCTTCTTTGTTTCCCGATTTGAACAAAGGTATGACCTTACTAAACTTCATAAGATCGGGAAAGATACCTTTATTCACACAGTTATTAAAAATTTCAGCAAGATATGGTGCAATAGAATGTATAATATTCTTAATTACTTTTATAGAGATGCCCCACAAATCACTTGTGTTTTTCATTTTCAGTGATTTAAATGTTTTTATAATATCCATTGAATCAATATATTTAAATTGAAAAGAAACATTACATTTTGGTACATATTTTTGGAGTAATGCTTGTGCAGCTTCTGGTGATGAATCCAAATTTGAGGTTGTCAGCACAGGTATATTTACAAAAAAATCATCAAAAATATTAGCAATATGTGAATCTGAATTGACTAAGTTGTCGTTTACTTTTAAAGTGAAAGTATTATGCCGTGGTTTAAATTTACCTGTTTCACGGTTTATAATGTCCCAAGTGGCTTTAATTTTATTGTTGGACTTTTTAATTTTTTCTTTAATATAATTAGATTTTGCTACTATACATACTTTCTTAAATATTTTCGAATAATTCTTTACATATTCCGTAAAATTATAATTTTGGTTATATTGTTTTAGAATATTTTCACCGACGACAGCGACGTCCTCACAATTTTCGGTATTCTATGCCATGTTAGGTGACGTTTACTGAAGTAAACCGTTATCGAAAACAGAAATGTTTATTCTTTGTTCTTCGAGCACTTCACTTGAATTATGTATCACTAGGTTAGTAGCTCTGTACAAAACAAAGACATGCATAAAATTAACCTTAGCTTTTAAAAATAGCATTTTGGGACAAGTATTGCTGTTATGAGAGTCAACTATACAGGCTAGTTGGACCATTCTGTTTTCGATACCGCTTACTCATTTGGGTTTTCCGTTTCTTGTGTCTAGTTTGTACTCAATATGCAAGCTGATGAGCTTACAGTGCCAGTGCTTGCATGATTCAGCTTTCTGTCATTGTATTTGAGTTAGTTTACCTGGTTCCACTGCGGCTTGCGGTTCGTCACACAAGGCTCTTCCTCGCGTGAATAATTCTTATCGTACAAAATACATGAGTATTCCAGAAGGTGGTACCATACCACTTAGAAATAGAAATAGAAGTATCTTTTATTAATATTTTTTTTAATATTATTCCATACTATTTGACAAGTAAATAACATAATGGGTTTACAAGAAAACAAAGAGTATACATGTCAAAAGAATAAAGTTGCCAGCGGTTTCCACACTAGGACGAGCCTGACTTGTGGCAAACTAACGAAAGCATGAAATTTAAAACATAAAAAGAATAATTATAATAATAGTTATTTATGCTCGTGGTAACTCTTCCGATCCGATCCGAACCCTTACACGCACTAGTGCGTGATGCCGTTCCCTCTAGAAAACCTCCGAATCTGATTCGTTTCACACGGCTTGAGGAACCCTTTAAGTTTCTCGCCGCGCCCAAACAAGCCCGGTGAAGCTGAAAATGCCGACTGAGGCAATCAGCAATCTTTCTCCAAAAAAAATCGTTGTAACTCATGCTTTGTGTGTGTGTGTGTGTGTGTGTGTGTGATTTGTTGAAATGTGACTTAGTGACTATAGTCATTGTCAATGAAAATTCGCACCCGAATCATCCCACGGGGTTTTTTTTGTATATTTTACGGGTAAGCACGGTGCCACAGTTCATCTCACTCACCTGATGTTAAATGATGATAAGGCCAGGTGGTGGAAGCGCACTTCGCCCCAAATCCTCGTTTTACTGGGGCACTGGCTATCTTATTTTTTTTTATAGTTGGATCGGCAAATGACTATCCCACCTGATGTTAAGTGGCTATGGAGTCCAGACGCGAAGATAACTGGTGTAGCGTGGAAACAAACGTAGCATCAGTTAGCTTCACTCTGCCGGCCCACAAGGTGCTTCTTCACGCCTCTCTTGAAGGACCCCATATCATAGGAAGGAGGGAAAACGTGTGCTGGTAGACTATTCCATCTTTTGGAGGTGCGACAAAGAAACGAGTCACCAATTTTCTTTGTGCGCGAATTTTTTGTGTGTATTTGTTTATCTGTAGCTGCCGGAACACAACAATGCTACAAACATTGATGTTATGGCAACATATTTAGATAAGATGGTGGTAGCTAGCCAGGCGGTCGGTACCCCCCGCTGTGAATCGAACCCGGGACCTATTGGTCTAAACCAGTGGTCTTAACCACTAGACCGGTGCGACAAAGGCTGTGTGGGGTTAGCCTGATATACTTGTTGTTTTTTAATAGTAACATTTTATCTTGTACATGTTAAAAATGTTCCAATAATATTGTATAATCTAAGAATCTTAACCGAATCGAATCTATGTCACGGAATTCGACATACCGACTTCCGTAATAAGCCCTTAATGCAAATATTGTATGATTCACATTGTTCGTCAATTCAATCGATGTAGTTAACGGCTTTTATGTCTTTTATACGTGATATTCGTATTGTTTTTGAGTTCGAATTTTCGAAACCACATTAAGTTTAAAAAGTTGAAAATGACTTTCAGTCTTGTTATTTATTTATTTTTCTATAACTTGGTCCTTCGGGGCTCCGTTTTCTTTTTTTTTCTATGTGATGACGATGTTATGGGAACTTGAAACTTTCCATAATGGACTTTAATGCGCATAAATTCGGTTCACCGATCCGATCCGAACCCTTCGGAGACTCTGGGAGGGCTCGGGGACGCGCACTTTTAAGTGTGCGATGCCGTACCCCTCTAGAAATCCTCCGAAGGTGATTCGTTTCAACACGCCTTGAGGTACCCTTTACGTACCTCGCCGCCCCTAAAACAAGCCCGGTGAAGCTGAAAATGCCCAGCGGCAATCAGCAGTCTCCCTCCAAAAAAAAAAAAAAAAATTCGGTTCAATTCATACAATTTTACTTACATACATTTTGATAATGTTTTCTATTTACTGTTAACATTTCTGTATCTCCCTTAAACATTGAAAGTTTCATTAAAATCGGCTTATTAAGTAAATAGCCTATGCACTATACCACTGCTGGGCAAAGGGCCTCCGTCATTGAAATCTAGTCATCGCTTTGATGGGTAGATATACACGTATAGGCTTAATCACCACGCTTGCCAAATGCGGGTCGGTGATCACAAACCCTAAGCATCGAAAAATCTAAATACAAACTGCCCGACCTGGGAGTTGAACCCAGCACTTCCCACTCGGTTACCGAGGCGTTCAAATTCGCTTATTGGTTTGCAAGAGTTTGAACTTTGAACTTGTATGTGATACCAAAATGTAAATTGACTTCAAACTGAAGTTCGCTTTTAAACAAACAGATTAAAATACATATCTCGTATCGTAAAGAGCTCAGTAATACATAAGTACAATGACCTGTCATAAGTAAATAAAGCTATTAAAGTAAAAGCAGGAAATGCTGGGGCAGGTCATTAGTTCACCTTGTTACAGACAGACCGGCAAACATAAACCGGCCATGTTATTGTCGGGATTTGTCGGATATACTCGTACCACAATTAGGGAAATTGACTTATCTCGACATTTTTGTAGTATTTAATTGTATATGATATCTACCTTCCGCCAAGGAAAGCGTTTAATCCACAGTTTAATCGGATCTTGGCAGCAGTTTTATTTTGTTTGTATTTATAATGTAATCAACGTCTTGTCGCCGAATGACTAAACGGTCGAACAAAATATGTCAGGAAGTCCAGTGTTTGTTCTCATTATTTCAAAATTTACATTTTTACATTATTTTACGTTGCTATGTATATAATACACTACATATATAAATAAAAGGCTCTTAGATAAATTATTGGTCTCGCGGTCGAGCGCGCGAGACCAATCATTCATAATCATAAGTGAATGACTTTTATTATAATTTATGAGGACTGACAATGCCACCCTTAGTTCATGTTCAAATTGTATGTAGTTATGTCAATTTGTAGTTATGTCACTAATATGCGTTTTTTTATTCAATTCTATATTTCTAAATTAATACGTGAATCAAAAACTTTGTACCCATTTTTACGAAAATTGTGCGGACGGAGGAGTATGAAATTTCGCACACTTGTAGTTTTTAAAGAGAAGGAGAAAAAATACATTAGATATTTGATCTGTGATGATTACATTAAATAAACATTGTTTCATACATTATTCAAAAATTTCAAAAATGGAAGAGGAGCGGCCGATATCTGGCAATGCCAATCCAAACTCACATTCTCTCTTTTTTATTTTTTCATTGCTTAGGATACAATCCATGCAGCCTTACCAAAATATTGTTTAGTAAACAATTACGGTCGAATTTCGACCACTGGGCGACCACTAGTTATTATTATTATTTAAAGAGTATATTTCCTTGACAGTCAGTTTTTGGACAATCTTTAGCCTTAGTTCACGTTTTTCTTTCATCACCATCATCAACATCATAATCAGCCCGTACTAGTGCCCTGCTGGATATAAGCCTCTCCTAATGCAAGCCACTGAGCCCAATCTCCGGCTATTCCCTTCCAACAATAACAAAATTGAGGAGCTCGATAGCGCAGTGGCTGACGCGCTTGGTCTGCGATTGCTGAAGTTAAGCAATTTTCGCAAAACCGCAACGCAACGCAATTTTCGCATCGGATGGGTGACCAAAAATTTACCATCTCGAGCTCCTCCGTACTAAGGAAGGCACGTAGAGCAGTTGGCTTCGGCTGCATTAAGAGGAAATACTAAGGTCGACTGAATTGAAAAATGAGTTTGAAAAGTAGACAAAATCAACGTTCCGTAGTCCCCTGATTCCTCCTCCAAAACTGGACCGCTTTAATTACTTTTTTCATTAAAAATTAAAGAAAGGCTTTGGCTGTGTCCCTATGTTTTGCTTTTTTTTATATAATCTCGTCAAAGTTTGCTGGATGTCTGAACACAGCGGAAACTGGCCAATTTTTAAGGTTTTTAAAGGTTCATATCTTTTTTAATAATCAATTTATAAAAATAAGAAAATCATAGCGACACAGCCAAAGCCTTTTTTAATATTTAATGAAAAAAGTAATTAAATCGATCAGGTATTGGGGGAGGAATCAGGGGACGACGAAACGTTGATTTTGTCTACTTTTCATACACATTTTTCATTTGAGTCGACCTTAGTATTTCCTCTTAACAGTCTTCAACAACCACCACCCGCATTGGGCCCGTGTGATGATTTACGACCCGTTCCCCTGTGGTGTTTCCATTCATCCATAGGGGAGGCTCGTGCCCCAGCAGTGGGAACATAAAATGAGCTGGCGATGACGGTGATAAACAACAACATTTCTCTTTATCGCTATACAATACAAAGACTCGCAAAGATGCTTGTTAATGGCCATTAATTAGTAATTACTAGCCATTAGTAAGTCCTAGTCTACCGTTACGCGTGCATTGAAGCCGGCATTGAGCACTGTATCTGTTTGTCTCGTGTCGTGACACAGAAATGGCCTAGTCGTCTAATGGCTCGCCGATCTCACATCAAGATATAACGCTTACCATGCGAAATGTCAATCGGTACAGTCGCACACGTAAAGGGTTTGTAATCCTACGAACTGTCAGTTCGTTGAGAGCGAAAATACTTCGAGAAATCAGAAACCCTACTTGTGCGAAAAGTACTGAACATGTATATCTATATCATCATCTCAGCCAAAAAACGTCCACTGTTGGTCAAAGGACTCACCTAAGGATCTCCACGACGCGACGCGACGACCGGTTTTGTGCTGCTAACATCCAGCGGCTTCCCGCTTCTTCTTCATATATCTATTTATTGACCAACTACAGTATGCATACGTAGTAGGTAGTACATACGTACATATAGTTGTAAAGAAAAATATAAAAAAAAACGCAAATTGAAATATTTTGTACAGATTACGGGAAAATAGACATAACATTTCGAGGTCGCTACGTGCACAGCACATAAAGAAAAGTGAAAATGTCAGTTAAGTATACTGTTAATAAAAGATTCAGAAGAAAAGATAATAAACGTCCTCTTCTACAAACAGCAACCAGACTTACAAAATATATATTTGGACAGTGTAAAATGAACACAACGTAGATTTTAAAAAAAGTGTAATCTTTTTCTTAACATAAATAGAGTTTTAAGATTGAATGCAAACACACGATTTTGTGAATATCTAACCACTAACATACAATCTCGATTCTGCTATTTTAAAACGTCTACAGTCGTATGTCGGTGGCCTTGACCTGTCGATTTTGTTCCCATAATCCAAATGTCAAAGTCAGACTACCGACATACTATTGACACGCTATTGAAATAGCATACTTGTGGCGTGTTGTGTGCGCCTGTACCGAGCGCCAATGTCAATGTTTGCCGGACGCGCTGTGTGATATATCGGTCGTGTCCAATTTGTGCGTCGCGATGTGTGCCTGCGCCTGCGCCGAATACGCACTGGCGACTAAGTTTATTTGTATTAAAAAATATATTGTATGTGATGGATGACTGAGATTCATTTCTGACACTGACACTGATGACAAGTGGGTATTTGGCTGGCTAAAACGTTCAGGGGGGTAACCACGAGCACATTGCACGAGACGCATGTAGCGGTGAATATACTCGCGTCTCTTTTCCACAACTTCAATAATACTGCTATGAGCTCATGCTGGTCTTTAATGTTTTATCTATTATTTAAGTACTGATTGACTCTTTTAATAGATGGCAACTCTCTTGATGCCGTAGAAAGTATTGTTTATTTAAAGAAAGCTATCAACTTTTGATGATTGATTATATTCCTCTCCCCCTTCCCCTCTTTTAGTAAATACGTTTGTCTGGTTATGTTGATATCCGAATACTTTTACTGTAGCGCCATCTTACGACCAACTTTAAAAAAACACGGCTATTCGTTTCAGGCAACCTATATTAGTCTTGCGCCGTCGCCCGCCATCTCATCGTACTGTTATCGTAAAAGTAAATTATCGTGTAGTTGTGAGTCGTGACGTCATCATTCCGTACAGAGTTTTTCCACTATTCGATCGAGTTACATTACGTAATGAATGACATACAGTTAACTACAGTTTGTATAAGAACGAAAAAGAGCCACCAGATGACAAGCTGGCTTTACAATTTCTCAAATTTGCTATAATAGAAAGTCTCGTTGTCGTTAACGTGATCACGTCAACGATCGACGATTAACGAAATCTTTTATGACATTAAAGCAGAGGGTCTCCTGTCGATAAACGACAAAAGTTGCATGCAATTTTGCTAAATAAATTATCGTTTTGTATTGTCTACAAGCTTACACTATCTGCTCGAGAGTCGTCGTGTGTGCGGCCGCCCTAACGGCCTGTCTTCCGCGCCGCAGATAAATAACGCATTTCGATAGGAAGTGGAAGCTGTGCGATTTCCTCGTGCGACTGTACTTTGTCACCGCCTTTAACAGCGATTTATGCGAAAAATCTGTATCGTAGCAAAAATGCTTTGAATATTTCTATTGTCATTCCAAAAGTCTTTAGGAAGAGGAAGTGGTTCTGCGCATGTGTTAATGATTATTAAGTAGGTATATTATAGTTTTATGGAAAAACATGTAGATTACAAGGTGCTTGTAAATATCGTAATATCCTTTGGATTATTAAGTCTAATATCTGAGTGATCATCTCACCCACCCAGCATTTAGGTACTTTTGCAGTAAATAAGAAAACATGGTAAAATTATTTCTTTTTCATATTTTCTTTTTCACGATAAAGCTTCATACAAATGGATACCTTTCATAGTAGACCCTTTAGAGTAGATAATAAAAATAAATTGATAAATATTAATTCAGGTGCAATATGACGATATCATCATCATAATCTCAGCCAAAAGATATATGACGATATAGATGAAACATAAAAAAAGTAACGTAATAATCACGCAAAGTAAGTGATTTAATTAAATAGCACAGTGACTCGCCATGAAACAGCTTGAGCATCATCTCAGTTTCAGTGATCCTATGTCACGTTCCAAGAACACATCTTCTGTGTAACATCTAATTAGCAAACTCCAACATTATCGCACTGAGAATATCGTATACTTTTGGGCTGTAATTGTTTGTTTTTATGATGAACTTAGAGCTTTACTTGTAAGTCATACATGATCTGAAAATATTAAACACGATGTTAGTAAATATTGGATTCTTCGACTGGATTTAGACTACCCATTTCTGCCACATTTTTTTTTTTCACTGCTTTTTCAGCATCACCGGACTTTTTGGAAAAGTGTTCGAGTTCGAGTTCGTTTGTTCGCAACGCCGTCAGAGTTTCTAGAGTTTCTTTTCTGATCAAACATATTTTTAAGGGAGCATTATATTAAGACCTTTGTGACAAATACTATTTTACGCCGACAAATCCGCATGAGGAGCCAGCAGCTGCAAGTGTTCATGTAACTGCAAATATATCGCGTGGGTCTAACAAGGTTCACCTTGGAGCATTTAAAAAATGATCTTATATATTGTTATCCAAAGAACAAATGCGAAAAAACCGGCGATACTGAATAATTCATATACAAAACGAAAAAAACGACATTTACAGATTTACGTAAACAGTTCCTAGTCGCCGATTGTAGTTTATTCGTATTTTTATTTATGGGCACGGGTCCCACGACCTTATGTATGTCGATCTTCCGGTGTGCAAACCCACGCTTAACAAACTCGATCATTTCCTTTGATTCAGTTAATTATAGCCGAGAACATACACGTGAGATATAAATTAATGAATTAATGCTGAGAATGATTAATGGCGCTCGGGTGAGCTGGTCACAGTTAACGAACGCGTTTCAAATTGGCTTTAATTAATTACTTAAGATCGAAACTGTATGTTTGGATCTCGTTTTATTTATGTAATGCTTTGTACAGTTGTCCATATTCGACTTTCTTATCCCATTCAGAAAATGTTTCATGACTATATGGTAGACAAGCTAAATAGGGTTTTTATTAGCAGACAATACTTAGTGTATTTATGCAACAGTGCAGCTAGCACTGTTGCACAAATACACTATTAGTATTTTGTTGTTAACTTATTTATTTCATCATCATCGGCTCATTTTATGTCCCCAGTCGGAACCAACAGCATTATGTGCCTTCCGAAGCACGGAGCCCACACTTACTTACTATTGCTAGCCTTTGCAAAAGGCGTTTTAGGTAAAATAGACATAGGTACATTAACGTAAGTAGATCCATAAATATCAGCCTAAAGCTTAAAGAACATTCGCCAAAACAAAGGACCATTGTGGGTAGGTATATATTTGGCACTTTGATTACACGTCGTTTGACAGTACCTAACTGTTAAACACCTAACTGCTTCAATGTTCATTATTTCCATTTAGTGATTAAACTTAGTCGTTAACGATTACGTCGCTGAGTCAGCGAAGTAAGTAAGTTAGCGATGACGAATTTGAACAAGGAGTTATTTAGCACTCTTTCTGCGAAACATAAGGTCATGGGTTCGGTTGCTGTAGTGTCCGGGTAAAAGCTTTTGTGATTATTTGTGTATTTGTACTCGAAACAACAAGTCAAGAACGAAACAAACACAGATAGTTTACATTAACGTATACCTATATCTCGCCTTATCCGCGGTGGCAGTTGATATTTGATCATAAGATGGTGTTTGCTAGCCAGATGGACTTCGAGTAAGGTTACCAGATGGAAAATTGAAAAGTCCTGAGAAAAAGCATGATTTCGATAGAAAAGTCCTGTGATTTTGTCGTGAACGTAATTCACAACTCTGTGAAAATGAAACTAATTAATAATCATATATAATTATGTTTTAATGAGAAAGCTTAAAATAGCATGCACCGCCACTTATAAATGACTTATTGCGTCGTATTAATAAGATATGAATGATCCCAAGTAGGTACACCTACAAACCTTACTGATATTTTACAATAACTGTAAGGGCGACCATACCATCCAAAGATTATGTTTTTGGTTAATTACGATGATTGTTGTAACATTATAAAGAAAATCTGAATAATGTACTGTATTTTATTGAAAATGTTAAAAATCCGGAGATTACCAAAATCAGGCCGCAATCCTGTCAGGCAGGAGCCTAAAAATCCGGAGAGATCTCCGGTCAAATCCGGAGATATACCCTAACTTCAAGCCCTACCGCACACATGGTTGACCATTTATTGAAGAAATTTTACAGTTTTAGATAGGTTGAGGCGTCTTCTGTGCCTACTACCGCCCTACCTAGCATAATGAATACAATAACATTTGCTTTGTATCGATCCCGGGATTTCTGGGTTAAACTCCTTAGGTCCCCAACCACCACACTCGCATACCTGCCCGACGGACGTTTCGACTAATTTTTCTAGCGGAGGTAGAGTTAGGGTTGCCAGCCATACTTTAAAATAACGTATCCTACGTTATTTTCCATCCCCATACTTTATTCTTTTTAATAAAAATAAAGTATGGAAAATACTTTATTTCCGACTAATGCGTGCGTTTGAACAGAATATTCCTGTTGACTTAATTGTTAATATGTTTTTAAACATTTAAATAAATACATTTGGAAAATACTAAATTTTTTCTTCAAATCCTTTTTTTTATACTACTAGTTAGTGATAGATTTACTTTAATTTCCTGAAAAATAGTTGGCAACCCTAGGTAGAGTCCACTTACTGCTACACGTGTTTGCTCTCATTATTTTCACTTCTCCTTCTGCATATTTAAGGGTGCGCCGACAAAAAAATGCCAAAAATGCAGTTACGGTTAAGTAAATATAATTGAAAATACTATCGTATTAAATGAACAAAATATATATTTAGTATCATAGGGAACGTGTTTACAATTTGTCAGAACCATAAATTCATAACACGCTATAGTTTTTTCTACAATATCATTTAAAGTTGGGCAAGTTCATGAAAACGAGTGGCGGCGTTTAGTAGATTTCTTATAGTTTATCTAAATTATTGTACCTCTGATTTTGTCTAAACAATCTTCAATGGATAAACTACAAATTGCTAGACTACATTTTCGATTCATCAAGTGGTTATTTAAATAATTATTTTTTATTAAGCACCTTAAATTCCCCATACAAAATTAGTATGGCCGCGCGGCATCAAATAAATATGGACGACGCCATTTCAGATAAAACATATGACACATGTCACTTATGGACGGCGCCCCCTTAATTAATTGTTTATTTAAAACTGTATGCTCTTTTAGTTGATATACTTAAAAATTTGTTGACAAACTTCTCTAACGGTTCGACGTAGCTCCAGAGCCTCGATTCCGCTACTTATTTTAAAACGTCAACACTATCGTGTCTCAGTTGCCTGACTCTGTCATTTGGTCTATAGTCCATAGGTAGGTAGTAGGTATCTTTTACTATAATTTAAAATTAAGTTTACACAATGGAAACAAAACACGGAATAACTAGTCGAAGTTTAAACCCTATTTATTAGTGCAGGGCTAGTATTGAGATGATATTGAACTAGCAGACTTGCCCAGTAGCAATGAATGTTACATAATGTGCCCCGACAGACACCGCGGCGCGGTCGTCGCCCCCGCGCCCTTGACACATTGGCGTGCGCGGGCGCATGCCGCCGCCGGCGCCGCCCCGCGCACCATGCGGAAACTGCCCAAACAGTGCCACAGCGACCGCTTGTAACTGCACTAAAATCTGTATTGTTGTATAATTTGAAACAGTACATAGTTTATTATGCAAAAGGTCATTTAAGACTACCGAACTTCCAAACATTGAGGTAGGTATATAAACTATTTAAATAGGCAAATTTCATTCCGAACAAATTATAGTTAAGAAAAAGTGATAAAACAAAATGACATGAGCAAGAGTTGAGCCTGTTTATATACAGTTTTTGATCCAAAAACAGTAACATTATAGAATTATACTTGGACTATTACCGCAAGATTACCGCCTTACAAATAAACAAAAAAATAAGGTCCAAATAGTTATTCCGTGTTTTGTTTCTGTAACAAGTATAAATGTCATTTCAAATCAGAGTAAAAGAGACCAAACACGGGATAACTATTCGGAGTTTATTCTTTGTTTATTTGTAAGGCACTTAATATTTTATTTTTAGTTGAACACAAGTACTTACATGTATTAGGGTGACACTCCACTGAAGCTGGGCTATGCTGGGACTCTATTGATCAATTTCCACACAGCTCGGCTCAGCTCAGCTCAGCTCAGCTTCAATGCAGTGTCACCATCAATGGCCAACTCTTGGTCTTTCTTTGGTTTCGTCAACGTCTATAGACTACGGTGGCTGTTCTCCATCAGAAGGGGCCGTATGATCGTTTGCCAACTCGGACACATTATAAAAATATGATCCGACTAGTAAATCTACCAGGCCACATCAATTAGTGTGTGGTACATAAAACAATCTTGCATTATTAAGTCTTTTTAAGAGAACAATAAAAACATTTATTATTATTAAGTTTTATAGCTATCTGTGTCTTTAAATACACTTTTTATTAATTTTTTATGAGCTCCTTTCTTCAGGGTTGCAGATAAAACGGCTTACACCACACTTGGCCGCTCATTATCGGACCGGCTAAGGTCCCGAGAGGTCGTTGTTAATCCTTACAAAAGAGTTCATTTCTTACGAGCACAACACTCCTTTATGACTTCCCTAAAGCCAAAGTCTCTGTTGTTTTGTTAATTTAAGCTGGCTTACCGACGATTCGGACATTTCATCATCATCATCATCATCATCATCATCATCATCATCATCGTTTCAGCCCGCAGATACCCACTGCTGGGTATAGGCCTCCTTTCGTATCTGCCATTCATCTCTGTCTCTATCGGATACTCAACACTTTTCAATTTTAATATTTTTTAATGACGATTCGGACACTATTAACATTTTCATTACGGCTACGCTACTGTGTATTGCTTCTGCCATATATCTGCCTTCAAATGAGACATCGAGTGAGCATTGTTTTAGAAAATTAAAGGAACTGTTATTGGACTTGTTTTGCAGAAAAAAAATAACTAAGGTAGGTAAGGTAATATTGAAGAAACCTCTATAATTTGTAATGTGATTGTCCAATTCAAGTAGACTTGACAAAGCTCCAATTAAACCATTGTAGGGTATAGGTATGTAAATTTGGAACTGCCTTCACTTCTAAACTTTTAAATTATGAAAAATTTTACTTGTATGAAAAGTTTATTTATTTATTTATTAAACATAATTAAACGGGTACCAACCCAACCCAACCCAATTACATAATTATCTTAAACCTATAGGTACATAATTTGCACTTATAAAAACTAAAAAGAGATATAATTTGGTAGCTAAATGAAAATAATAATAATAATAAATAATAATATATAATTTATGAAATCTTTAATCAAGTAATGAGAATAATTATCTGTCAATCCCATCGGATAATCCGTAAAATATTTAATTACAATGACTTTGTGACGTGAATAACGTAGTTTTCAAACAATAATGATTACAGTTAATATTCCTATAAAAAATACAGTTCAAGTTGAAAGAGAGAGAGGACAATCATTGCGACACTGCCTCGTTTCTAATAACAATGCCATTGTCAATATGCGCTTATTAAAGGTTTGCAAGGTTCCAGCTATGGGCTGCCTATAGCCCAACGTCGATGCAACATCACTGACCTCGGCATCAGAAACTGGGCTAAGAACTAAGAAGTGACACCAATCGAAGGAAACCAATAGGTTTGCTGAAACCTCTGCGAAGGTTGCATAAGGTTTTTTTACGCGGTTAGCGATTTGGACATTTTGAAAGCGTTAACTGTGGCTAAAGGCTGTCACACGCGATCGCTGATGCTGTAACAGCATACCTTTACAATTTATAACATATTACCACAGAATAGTACTACTTAAATAGAAAAAGTAAAAAGACATTATGTTGGCATTTTTATACTTAGGTAATAATCATCTTAGGTTTTTTTAAAGGCGGTTTTTATATACTTAGGGCTGATTTTTCAATCGTCGGTTAAAGAATTTTTTTTTAATTTTTATTTTATAGTTGATGGCTTCGCGCGATTAGCACATTTAACCAGTGTCAAAGTAATTCTTCTTACAAGTAATACATAAATAAACAAAATTTTATTCCTGTATGATGATGATGATTGATAAAAGAAATGAGAAGTGAGAAATGATATACCCCCCAACTCCTCGAGTATCTCAGTAAAGATGTGGGGCTTTACTAAGTCCTCAGGCGTACTTCTTGAGAGAATTTGAAAAGTGACGTTGCACTGTTTTGTTTCATTGGCCAACACTCATGCACACTCACGAACACTTAACGGTTAATAATACACCATTATTTCACATTAATATTCGTAATAACACAAATTTTAGAAAATATAACAAATCCGCAGACATGACTCTTCACTTTCCCGCCAAGAAGAAACGGTTAAAGTTTATTCATTGAATAATTTTGACACAATGGCAGATTCTTCGTAGAAAATATGTCGCAATGACAATATTATTCGTTGGATAAAACTTATCTGAGGATTGAAAAATCGGGTCTTAGGCAATAATCATCTTAAGACTTTTTTAAATGTCGGCATTTTTATACTTAGTTAATAATCATAGATCGGAATATGTAGTTTTTCTGTGAATTGCGTCATAACGTTATCAATAGTATGGATAACCCAATAAAATAATAAGAAAACATACACTTTTAACTCTTTTGCACGTCAGACTATCAAGGTGTGATTTAGGTGATCGTTACTGGAGATTATTTTATCCAAATTTTGGAAAAAACTAAGTTTGCTTAAGATTATCCATGATATGCTAACATTGCAAAGGTGTGTCAAAAAACTCTACCTAATCCGATCTATGTTAATAATACATCTCTCCAATTTTCTAACTTGACAGTATCACGTTACAGTTATTTTTATACCTACTTAATAATGTTTCCTTATGGTTTTTAGTGGCCAAAAGAAAAACCTTTGTTTCGTGCATCTTGCGCCGTCGTGCCAAGCTACCGTCACTATGTGTATTCCAGTTATCAGTTCAGTTAGCGTAGTTACAGTAAATAAAAAAAGGAATTTGACTACCTACCTATCTGGTTAGATCGATAAATGTATTTTTTAATTTTTTCATACACATTCTTGTCTTCGCTGATATAATCGGATGTCAAATAAAACTCGCACTACTCACCCTAAGATTGTTTTTACATAACGTGTCACGTTGCTCCGCCGACACCTGATTCGCGAGCACAATGGAAAATGAAGACATTTTCTCAGTATCCTCTAATTAATTGCATGTAAACACGACTAGTTAATTGTGTACAAGAACCTACTTTGGACATTTCTAATACATAAACAAAGGTTATTGAATACTTCAACAAGACTTCAACACGTCTATAAACCTTTCGTTAAAATTACGTAGTTTTTTTTTATAATGATTGATTTATTGAACTCCTCGCTGGGCAAGTGTGTGTTTAATATCAATATATTGGGTAGATGTGTTACGATATTTTTTGTATATAGCCCAGGTTTGTAATCACAAGGCCCATGTTCACATGATCAACATCCGAACACACACTTTGACCGGCCTGAGAACTGAACCCCGGCTACTCAAGATATCAGACCGAACGCTTTTAATGCCCTCTTCACCCGATCCGAAAGCCTCGGCCATACTAGAAGGGGACAGGAACACGCGTGTGTGATGACATCACCTCTTTTACTAAATACCTACTACTATTATTACACTAACAGATATGTTTTCAATGTATCTAACTAACGCAATAGTGCCCATCGGGTTGCTCGTCGCGAGCCCCTGGTAACTCGCGGCCTGTTTTCTAGGCTCTCACGAATAAAATAGTTAGGTCGCCCAGCTGTGATCGAAATTCGACCGTAATTTTTATAAAAGGCTGTTTACTAAACAATATTTTATTAAAGCTGCACGGATTGTATCCTACCTAAGCAATGAAAAGTTACAAGAGATATGAATGTGAGTTTGGATTGGCATTGACAGATTTCCATTCCATATTTGAAATTTTTGAAAAATGTATGAAACAATGTTTATTTAATTTAATGTATTTTTATGCATATTTTTTTTTAAATATTAGCATTCTGCACTCCTCTTAAAAACTATAAGTGTGCGAAATTTCATACCCCTCCGTCCGCGCAATTTTCGTAAAAAGGGGTACCTACCTACAAAGTTTTTGCTTCACGTATTAATATATATAGATGACCAGCTATTTTGAAGTGTAGTGTGTCATCATCATCACCAGCTCATTTTATCTTATGTCCCCACTGCTGGGCACGAGCCTTCCCTATGGATGGATAGGGAGAACGGGCCATACACCACCACGCGGGCCCAGTGCGGATTGGTGATTGTTAACGACTGCTAATGTAGCCGGGACCAACGGCTTTACGTACCTTCCGAAGCCTACAGGAGCTCGAGATGATACATTTTTGGTCACTTATCCGATGACACAGCCGATGACCGGCCTTTGCGAAAGTTGCTTAAACAATTTCAGCAATGGCAGTCCGAACGCCTTAACCGTCGAGCTCCTCATCATGTCATATTATGATAATAAATTGTGTATTTATGTAATGTACTTATCCTTTAACTCACTTAGGCTTACAAAAATACAATGCTGAAAAAATTTCCACGAGCAGGGTTTGAACCTGCACCCTTCTGACATACCGGGTCAGGTGTTTTTTCAGCATTGTGTTTTTGTAATTTGTTCGCAACAAAATTTGCGTTAAAAATTATATAAACATTTATAAATAGCTTGCCTACTTCTTAACTGATCTTTAGTATTTGTAAAAATATTATGATCGGCTGTTAATGACGGTAGTTGTTAACATTGAATGGGCGCCTTTGGCTTTCAAAGTAAAAAGTAAATAGTGTTGAATAATTTCGGCGAGCTGGTTAGAACCACGATAGCTCAATTGGAAGAGCACCTGACCCGGTATGTCAGAAGGGTGCAGGTTCAAACCCTGCTCGTGGAAATTTTTTCAACATTGTGTTTTTGTAATTTGTTCGCAACAAAATTTGCGTTAAAAATTATATAAACATTTATAACTTAGGTTTTTTAGGTTTTAACTGTAATATAGAATTGTGGATGCAAAAATATTGTTAGGAATTACGTCTTTATCGATTGTTAAATACTTGCAAGTGTTCTTTCGACTGTGAGGGTAGTAACATCACAGTGACGTAATACCACTGACTTGCAGCGTAAATCACAAACTACTAGAAAAATTCAACGAGTCTTCTGGGGCCTCCCTCGGTAGCTCAGCGGTCAGAGCATTGGACCGCTTATCCAAAGGTGGTGGGTTTGATTCCCACTCGAGCTTCCTGAGGCGGATTGATTTTTTGTAGTAAAAATTTTTGGATTTTTTTTTAACTCGTCAGTGCTCGTGTGAGGTGTCGGGATTTTCAAAAATAGCTCTTGGGGCAATACCAGTTGGGCACCACTGAATTCTAACGTGTTGTTGTCTGTTGTTTGTTGCAGGCGTGCGTCGATGATGTCGCCGCGCCAACTCATGCGCAACTCCAACATGACGCAGAAGTGGCAGCGGCGCGAGATCTCCAACTTCGAGTACCTGATGTTCCTCAACACCATCGCAGGTATGATTGAGAACTTTTTGTGTCATCATCGCCAGCTCTTTTTATGCCCCCACTGCTGGGATGCTTCCCACCAGGTGTGAACGGATCATAAACACTCACGTGTCCCAAGTGCGGATTGGTGGTTGTTAACGACTGCTAATGCAGTTGCAAGCAACGGGTTTATGTGCCTACGCACACAAAGCACTGAGGAGCTCGACATGACACATTTTTGGTCACCCATCCTATGACCAACATTTGTGAAAGTTGCTTAACTTTTGCAATCGCAGACCGGGCGCGTTAGCCACTGCGATGTCGAGCTCCTATACATACAAACTTAATAGAGATTTACACTCTTACCGTGTTACAACGTAAAGGTTGTGAAATGCAGGGCTTTCATAAGCGTTAAAAATTAGTTTTTTTTTCGCATTATTGTTCTATTTAACGCATTTTTGTATTAGCAATGAAAACTGATTGCAATTGTGTTGTTTTTTTGTTCATTTATTTCTATGTGTTATTTTTATGCTGTATGTTTTCTTTATTAAATTAAAATCAAATAAGTATATTATAATACGATCTGCCACATGGTCTGGGGCGTGTTGCATGCCAACGCTGAATTGAATTAAAACGACATGCTTATTGATCAATCAACGACCTTCCATTGTGCGGGTATTGCCGTGCTGTATTCCGATGACTCTCTAGAAGAGACTGCAACTTAAACCTTTTTTTTTATAAAGAATTTTAACGGAGATTAACGCAAACTAATAAGTAAAGGTTATGGAAAAACATAGGTACTATCACACCTTGCCTAAAGGTTTTCGAAGATTTGAAATCTAATTTAATATGCTCCAATGGCGTCGCTAATGACATTTTAGGCGTCTCCAAAAGCACCATAGACAAAATCTTTTAAATACCCCGCTTGTAAAGTCTTTAATGCGGCTGTTTTTAAATACAAATTAATTAGTATAGGTATCATAGGAGGTAGGTGCCTTTTTATACCTTTTTGCGTATAACGCTAGTGCAAAGCCTTGGCCAAACGTTCAAGTTCAACACGAAGTAAGGTATTCGACACGAGACGTAGGCAAAATGTCGCCTGGCTACTAGTAGTTAAATATTATTTACTCAATGAAGACTTATTCAAGCACTAGATTTTAATGTTTCAAATGGAACGCAAAAGTTAATAGAGTACAGATGTACTTAGTACGAGTAGATGTTATTTCCAGCATATTACATAATATCGGCAAACATCACTTGTTTATCGTGCAGACGTAATGATTTTCACCGAGACGTAACCTTTACTGATGATAATGGAAAATGAGTATCTCTCAATTTGCACACAATCGACTCGGACCGACCAATTCGCAAATTGCAGTTGCACGGTTAATGAGGAACTCCTCATTTTACATAGCAATGCAGAGACGTTAATTGGCCGGCCCGCCAATCGACTCCCAATCATTGTTGATTATCATAATGATTTTTGAAGTGAACAGTTTTCACTGAAGTACAGTCGCGAACTTGATTATGTCGTGTTGTAGCATATTAATAATTTGTCATCAGTCATGTTGTGTTTTCACTTCAGTTGTCACAACTTTTGACGCAGAATTAGAATTAGAACTAGACAAATGTTGATACAAAACAATTATACACATACAAAAAAACTTAAAAGTCATAGAAAACACAGTAATATTATTTTGCATTAATTACAAAGCTACGAGTAATAAGTATTTAGCATATTATGTAGCTGCAATCGTGTAACCAGAACGTGTTGAATACTTTTCTGGTGTAGATAATGTTGTCTATTTGTCCTTTGCTATTTTGTATGCTCGTCACTGTATTTCTCGTGGAGCAACTACCAATATTATACTATATGAAGCATTATGCAAGCTTTCTCCAAAAATAAAAAGAGAACATAATAAAAAAAAACGTGCGAGGCTTACAGTAGTCGCATATGATGTGTGATATATTTTGACATCTCACCTTAGTAGCAATTTTAACACTATATTCTGAAATTGGTCAGTTATTATTACATTATTTTATCTATAAAATAAATAATGATAAATTACACACGAAAGGGTTGAAATCAATATTACAATAGAAAATAGAATATAGAATTTAGAATTAACAATGACGTACTTATATTTTTTTACAAATCTTAAAGAGTATGCAGTAAATACTCATATTCCCCTATAGAAAACATTTGACATATAAAAATAACCTTTGATAGTCAAGTGACACAATATGTCACATATAATAATAATATGTCATGTTCCTAATATCGATTACAGAATTCTCAAAATGGCGCGCGCTTGCGCGCTTCCCCGACTTCCTGTTACCTACACTGTTGGACACTTCCGTCCCATTTATACCAAATCACTCCCACAAATTGCTAGAAAGCGAGAAGAAAGATGTTACACATCAAAAAACTTTCCTTGCCTACCTAGACTGCTTTGTCTATTGCAAAATGTGTGGCACACAACACAAAACAAGCACTTTTCACTTGTTTGTCACTTTTCTTGACACTCTTTTAGAAATTTCATTCAAACTGTTGAAGTTATATTTCTTCTATATTTCTTTTTGTTATACCAAGCACGGCAAATGACTCCACACCACCTGATGTTAAATGAAAATGGAGTCCAGACGCGAAGACAACTGGTGCAGCATGAAAAATCCTTAAAAGTGCATACTTACATACACTCAAGTCCTTCTGCCAAAAAGGGGTAGGATAGGAAGAGAGCATCAAAATCACCAATTTGACCTCGAAGCCACATTTAGCATCATCAAAGTAGGGGTCCGAGGTGGAATAGATGATGATGATGGTGATGATCAGTGATCGGTTGCTAGCCAATCTCCTATTAGCAAGTATCATAGAAGGGACAAATCCCTTAGTCGGCTCTTACGACATGCACGGGAAATTAGGCAGCTGGTGCATTGTTTTCACGACCCAGACCAACATGGGATATGGGATATCCATCCTTAAAGGTACCTACTATTATGAGATTAATTTTTGCTAATTACTTTGGCACGGATGGTTCACGCTCTAAAGAAATTTGAAATGTTTCATTTGACATTCCATTAGCAACAGTTGCGGAGGATTTCTCTCAAGCGTACGATTTTTACATTTCATATTTTAATGAAGTTACAAGCGATTTCTTGGATTAACGTTAAACCATGACTTATCTATACCTTTGATTTACAGCGAAACGTGGGTTCACAGCGCAAATAATTTCTATTCTGTCTAGATTTAAGTCATCCATCGTGTTAATGATTGCTTATATTTTTACTTATAGTAATTTTTATTGTAATCCTACTGCTCCTAAAAAGGCATCCATCATTGAAATAAAGTCATCAATTGATGGTTGTTGGCTTAATAACCACACTTGCCAAATGCGGGTTCAAACCCGGTCAGCGAAAAATAAGTAGCACACTTTGCCCGACTTAAGAATAGTACCCAGGAACTCTGGATATAAGGACCAGCGCATTACCTTGCCACAAAACCACCGATACCTATACGGTAAAAAAAAATTGTAGCTTTTCTATAAAGGAGATGTTCGTTTTAGGGCCCTTATTTTATTACAGTTTTGAAGTGATGCTTTTCTGATAGATCTGCCTTCTGAGATGATGTTTCCAAAAAAATAATATAAAAAGGGCCCAACATAATTTAAAAAATATTTAAAAACTTGAAATCTTGTTTTCTTCATCAAGCTTTTCTTATTATTTGACTTTTGGGTTCTAATGAAAGTTTTAAGTGTTGAATATACAATGTTATTTTTAGTCTAGACGAAACCTGAAAACTGTTTGTTCAGAATCAGTAATAGAATCGATTTCAATATTTTTATACCATGTTACATTTTGACCAAATAATATTTACAAAATCTCAAATAAAGTGTACCCTACTAAAAAACACAACGGGACAGCACAAAAAGCTTGTAACTTCGTGAGTTTTCAAGATATTATTTTAATTTTTTTTGTACTGATTCTTTTAATGAAAATATGTATTTGACCCGTGTTTCGATTTTCGTATAAACTAAAAATAAGGTTGTATATTGCTGAACTTATTTATACATTCTAAAAGGCATTTTAAGGTTCCAATGCAATTTCCTGAAAATGAAACCATGCGGTTGCTGGCTGTAATGGATAGTACGATTATTGCATTACTAATTTAAAAAATAAGTTATATTTTTTAAATACATACATACATTAGAAAAGCGAAGTTGCCAAGGTAGAAAAAGTTAAGGGTTGCTATTTTATGAATTTTTAGTATCTGACCTTTTTTATTATATAATACAATGTTTGGGTATGTTTAAAAAAAATATTAATACATGGAAAGGTTCCTTATTTTGTGCTCTTTTCATAGAATATAATTTCATTAGTGTAAGAATTAGGGGGCCCAGCCTCCATACATAAATGGAACATCTCTTTTATATTTAAAAAAATGATGTCATAAAGTACCTACATGAAAAATTTTCTGAGTTCAGTGACTCGTTATTGGTACAAGTGTTGAGTATATAACCGTCAACAAGGCATACCTATCGCTCAATATGCAAATAAATTAATATAAAAAAAACGTAATAGCCATGTATTGACTACATTCCTAGCATGGCAAGCGTCTGTTCTGTTCTTTATCAATTTCAATTTCAATTATTTATTCTCTTCCATAATTAATTATGTATTACAAGGATCTTAAAATAAAGTCAAGAACAGTATGGACCATTTCGGGCACACCAACAATTAGGCGAGACGAGGCCGTTTGATGTGCTTTTGTTTTTATTTTATTTGTATTTATTTGCTTTCGTTTAGTACTAAAATTTACTGAAGACTGTTTTTGCTGACTACGCGCGTATACTATACTAGTGGCTCGCGGTTTCACCCGCGTGGTTCCCGGTTTCACCCGCGTGGTTCCCGGTTTCATCCGCGTGGTTCCCGGTTTCACCCGCGTGGTTCCCGATTCCACCCGCGTGGTTCCCGTTCCCGCGGGAATATCTGGATAAAAAGTATCCTATGTGTTATTCCCGGTTATAAACTATCTGTATGCCGAATTACATCCAAATCCATTCAGTAGTTTTTACGTGAAAGAGTAACAAACATCCATACTTACAAACTCTTGCGTTTATAATATTAGTAGGATTGTACAAAAAGTTTTACTTTGTAAATCATCATGTCTACTTATATTACACTGATTTGTGAAAAGGGCTTCTATTGTATTTCATTCATAAGTATCTACTCATGTAAGTAATTCTATAAGGAGGTAACTGGTCATTATGTTATGATTGGTCCAACCAAATAGAAACAGTCAACAAACAGACATCGACAATCGAATATTCTATATAAATTTTACTTTTTAATTTCAAGTGCTAATTGCTGCACTGAAGCTAAATTAAATATTTATAAAATTTATAACATACAGTGAAAAAATTAAACGCCCACCCGACCCAGCCAGGAATCGAACCTGGGTGTTCCGCAATCCGGGCGGCTGCACTGACCGCATGCTGCCGGGAAGGCTGACGTAAGCGCTGAATCTTATCACTGCTTTTTAATTTTTGAATGCTACTATCGGCACATTGCGGAAGACCCACGTTCGATTCCTGGCTGGGTCGGGTGGACGTTAAATTTTTCCACTATATTTTATAAAATTTTGTAAATATTATATATAAAGTTAAAGAATAACATGACCCATATATTAATGAAGATTTACGTAGTTATGATAACATTTATATTTTTTATCGCAAAGTATACAAACTTCTTGTTGTTAATCTTTGGTTTTGTTAGTATATATATGTTGTTTAGTGTATTATGTTTAGTAATAGTATAGGATTTCTGTTTCCGATCATCAAATTCTGCTGTTGATTGTACACTATCATCCTCATTTTTACAGTAGGTAAAGACCTTATCTCTTTTCTTATACAGTAGAAAATACATACCGCATACCACTGTGCCCAGGGAAGACGCATATGGCAAAGCGGGTATCTCCCCCCGATCCCTTCAAGGAGGAAGGAGTTAAGAGCTTACCTACTCGTACCTTTTCAGTATCTCCATAGCCTTCCTCCTCAGCATATCAGCCGTTGCTCTCAGCACCAAGCGCATTGACGTCACAACCCACTGTCATTTGTTTTGGCTTCGTTTTACCCAGCACTCGACCACACACACTTACTAGCAAGTAAACTAAACGTACGTAACTGTAACTAGTGAACTACACTAAACGCGGTCTCTTCGACCCTGGTACCGGTAGACGCTTCACCGTTCGCGACCACACACTTTCGCCTTTCGAATCACTTGTTTCAATTTTATATTGTTAAAAACTTAGCATGCACACTTTTTGTTGTTGCTGGTTCGATGGAGCGACTGCGAAAGTTGGCAACCGTTTGACGAATGACCCGTCTCGACAGATGGCGGGAAAAGTAGACTCGGCCACCACGTGACGACAACAAATAGCTCTGTGATGCTGAATAGTACGATAATGAGCGCCGATACTGCTATCACTGTATATTCAATAACGTCTCGGTGGGTCAAAGTGTGTTTGTTGGTTGTTGTGAGTGTTTACCTCTTTGCGACTCATTGTTTCCTGGTACTTTGATGCGCGCGCTGCGTAATTAACTTTCACTTAATGTCAAAAAAAGGTTTTAAATGTAAACATGAGAATAGTGTACGAGCAACCTAACACAATTTCATGCGAATATTGTTACAAACTTTTAATTACAATCAATAATTTTCGAAATATTTTAATTATTAGTTAATTTAAAATATATATATCTTACCACAGAAATTGTGTATCTTACCTACTATGTAAGTTATTATTCGTTACAGTCAGTCCGCGAAGATGGTAACAACGCACATGACATTGTTGAAAGGCAATTATTTTTTAAATGTTTTTATTTTGTATATATAAATTTTAACGCAAATTTTGTTGCGAACAATTATTTTTGTCACATTCTCTCTGGCCCCCATAATACAGGATTACCTAGTTTAGGCGCTATTATTTAAATTGTTATGATTGTATTATTCTGGTACTAAACGTTTTTAATCTTTTAATCTTTAATCTTTAAATAGACAACTCCTGAGTGCTCGGAGCAGTGTCACACTTTCTGCCAAATTGTGAATTGATTTCGAAAAAAATTTAAAACTTTTCTACTTTGACTATATACTTACATGTCAAAGCTTTTCTAATTCCGAAAGTGTTTATCAGACGTTTGTGTGTTAAAATGACGCTTTTTCTTTAATTAACTTGCTTGTTTTTTTACGTCCCACGCACTATTTTCTTTACGACACGCAACACACACTATCGAGATATAAATCCGATTGATATGCAATATAAGTATATTCTATTCTAACTACTTAGTTATTTATAATTAATTAATACGAAAGTAAATTAATGATAAAATAAATGAGTTAATTAATAAGAAAGTAGTAATATTAATAATAGTTAATTTGCCAGTTTAAATTTTTGCACTACAGTTTTATAAAAAATGTATTTTAGATAATAAGTAATTTGAGTCTGACTAAGTCACATCTTTTTGTCTATAGTAGAATATAACTTTTTAAACCATCATCATCAGCTCATTTTTATGTCCCCACTGCTGGGGCACGAGCTTTCCCTATAGGGAGAACGGGCCATAAACCACCACGCGGGCCCAGTGCGGATTGGTGGTAATTAACGACTGCTAATGCAGCCGGGACCAACGGCTTTACGTGCCTTCCGAAGCACGGAACCATAATTATTGCTTATTTACATTAGAATAATTTATTAACGAATCAGGTACCGGAATATCGAATTTTAAGAATATTAACGACGTTTACATATGGTAGAGTTAAAATACCCGTCAAAATGTTTTGTGTTAGTTTATTTGTAAAAATCGTTTTGTTTATCTTATTAACTGTTTCTAACAACTGTAGGTACTTATATGCCATACAGTACCTACCCTTCATGTGTGACGTAAGCTGTAGCCACCGTATAAACAAATTTTTTATATTGTTATCAATGAACTAATTCAAATTTTAATGATAATTAGCGAAGCGTCATATATTTATCATTCTTGATGTTTTTCGCGTTGCGTCACTGTCGTTTTAACAAAATAGTTATCTGTTAACTATTTTTAGTGACGCTGGGAGTTGGTTCAAAATGCAACAACTTTCCTTCTATGACTTTTTGAAATGCAGTAGGTAAACAAATAATCAACTCCTCATACAAAATGACTCGATGTTATTTTCAGGGCAACTTGTATGAATGGAAGGCTGGTGTTTTTTTGTCAAATAAGAGAAAAGTCGTAGAACATAAGTTATTGTCATAAGCCTTCCAGAAGCAGCCTCCAATGTCTCTTTGGTTCAGCATCACTCTGTAAAATCTTTAAAGATTAACTGCTTCACACTTTATAACACACACTTTCTTCATATGAATAGCAAAAATTTACATTGAATTTACTAAATAAACAATGCGTTTCCGACAGCTGAACCAAGTGTAGCTTCGTTAGTTGCACGACAAACGGTATTTATTAACTCTACAGAGTGTTCAACTATATGTACTTTATGTATTTTATAAAATAAAATTAATTAACTTATTACCATCTTTAACATAACTTCGAACTGGAAACCAAGAATCAGTCAGTAACAGAAATGACTCACAACAGAGATCGGCTCTGTGATCCAGTGGTTAATACCTCCGGTCTCGGGAGAGTCTCGATCACCTTGCAAATTAAATAAACACGGGTAGATCAGGGTGCCCAGTGCTAGCTTAATATTCCATTCAATCACGTTATCGAAAACGACAATTTATTATGGTACCTATTGAATCAGCGTATCCTGGTGTCAAACGAGGTGAGTTGCTTATTAACGTGACGTGAATAAACTCCCGATCCGATCCAAAGCCATCTGAGAATCTAGTAGGGAACGTATTCAATTCTTTAATCTATTCTATTATTCCGTATACGTAACGTAGCTTTAGAAAACAGTAAACATCAGTTTAGAAGAAAATGCTTTGCGTTACCTAGATGCATGGACAAAAGAAAAATAACGCATCATCATAACAAATAAATTAGTTTAATAACTGTTTATATTTTTCGTCGAAACGTAATAAAGAATTGAATTCTTAAAAGAAAACAATGCTGTGATGATGACACATGTTGGTTTTAGTTATGCTGTTTATGCATGGAGACAGCTGTGACAACGAAACATGAATGAAATGACTCACTAATAAGTAGGTACCTATGTGTAACATACATAATGCTATATACTCGTACAAAATTACCTACCTATAGATAGTTTTTCATTGAAAACTGAAATGGCGTGATACATGAACGAATAGACGATATTTACCGTATTATTTTCATAAAAGCACTTCTATTTTGAACATTACATCATCGTAAAGATAAGGAAGTGTTCAGAGAATGCCTGAGGTATTGTGAGATGATTGATAATGTCGAAATAGTACTATTTATTAATTAAAACATTATTAATATTAAGTATTTGTTTTATGTATAATTTTTAACTTGAACTTTAATTTTACTTTTATTTTTTCTGTTGTTTTTATTGTAACTTATCTTGTATTTTGTATAGCATAGCGTATTGGTGTCGCACTGTAATGTTGTGTTATTTATTATTTACATAAATAAATATATAAAATAAATAAATAAATAAATATAAGTATCTTTACGCAAAGCTACAATAAGCGAAACTAATCATCTGTTACTAATCTGCAATAGTTAATACAGTCAACAACAAAAAACATTAAAATACCATAGTTGCGGTAGAAATATTATTTTCGTGTTATCTGCGTATGTTTTGGTTAGACATTACTTACATACATACTGTCACGTCTTTCTCCCAGAAAGTGAGTAAGACAGAGTATCGAAATCACCAATATTGAGTATTCTCGCCATTAGTGACCGACACGCCACCACAGAATACATTGACGCCACGTTTAACATATAGTACAGTTAGTGCCTTACAAATAAACAAAGAATCATCATCAGCTCATTTTATGTCCCCACCTGCTGGGGCACGAGCCTTCCGTATGGATGGATAGGGAGAACGGGCCATAAACCACCACGCGGGCCCAGTGCGGATTGGAGGTTGTTAACGACTGCTAATGCAGCCGGGGCCAACGGCTTTACGTGCCTTCCGAAGCACGGAGGAGCTCGAGATGATAAATTTTTGGTCACCCATCCGATGACCGGCCTTTGCGAAAGTTGCTTAACATCAGCACTCTCAGACCGGGCGCGTTAACCACTGCGCCATCGAGCTCCTCATATAAACAAAGAATAAGCTCCGAATACTTATTCCGTGTTTTGTTCCTGTCATGTAAACGTCATTTCAAATTAGAGTAAATGAGACATAACACGGAATAACTATTCAGACCTTATTCTTTGTTTAATTGTAAGACCCATAGGGTTCCGAGGTGAAAAAGATAACAACAGTGATGGGTTGCTTGCTAGCCGATCGCTTGATGCGCGAATATCTCGGAACCCTTGTCCCTTAGACATTGGCTCTTACGCTTACGACATGCACGAGAAGTTAGGCAGCTACACTATTTTCATATCCCAGATCAGCGTGGTCCATGGACCACTTACAATTCGCATTTTTTGTATGAAGGTATGTAAATGACGTGGTTGTGGTTCGCCCCCAGGCCGCACGTACAACGACCTGAACCAGTACCCGGTGTTCCCGTGGGTGCTGACCAACTACGAGAGCGAGGAGCTGGACCTCAGCCAGCCCTCCAACTACAGGGACCTCTCCAAGGTAACACATTCATTTCTTTCTTCTCCTTTCCAGATGTAATTATGCATAATTTGTAATACACCTGGTATTCTTGAAGATACAATTTGGTATCATCATCAGCCCCTCTCGACCCACTGCTGGTTCTGCTGGTTTAGTAAAATAAGACGAAACGGCCACTTTTAATTATAACGCCGTATTTAACTAAACCATAACATGTCAGATGTTCATTAGGTGACGTAAATATACTAAATTACTTCATTCAAATAGTTTGTTGAGCGTAATTTGATTTTTTATCTTTAATTACTAGATGTTTTTTTTTTCATTGTCGGCGCTAGTGTGCGGCGTAAACGCTCTTAATATAGCATCATTCATATGGGAATTTAATTTTACTGATAATTTATGCCTGTTAGCTGTGAAATTTTGATGCGCCTTTAGAATTGTCTGTTTTAAAATAAATTACAGGTGTAAAAACCATCATTCATATGGGAATTTAATTTTACTGATAATTTATGCCTATGTTTGCTGTGAAATTTTGATGCGCCTTTAGAATTGTGTGTTTTAAAATAAATTACAGGTGTCTAAATCTAATTTTTTTTAAATAATTAAATTAGATGTTTTGATTAAAATTGAAATAAAGATACGTAAATGCAAGATAAGGTATTGGAGCAACAATATAATAAGCTTAAGGTTGAATTTACCGCGTAGAAATATGTTTAGTTTTATTGCATTTTTATTTCTACAATAGAAAAATAAAAGAAACATGGCGCTGCTGTTTACATTACAAAAAAGCGTTTTATTCTGCTTAATGCAGTATAAGAAACATCTATGAAGCCAAAATATTGCTATTAGCTGTAATATAAGCCATTTTATATAGCATTACATTGTGTAGTCGCAATTAATATAGCTAATAGTTGTTTGTAAAAAATATAATATTTGTGAGTGCATCGCTTAGAATTTAACCACCACTTCTTTTAAACTTTTTCTATTGTCTTTCATCCATAATTTAAATAAAAAATAATAATAATAAGTTCCTTACACAAAATACTAAATGTGAGTATTATTTACCTAAGTTTAATTAGCATTATAAGAATAATTTATTGCTCCATAAGTCACAAAGTTGTTACTTAAATAACCATTAGTAAATTAATGTTCGTATAAACAACTTTTAATCATATGATTACTAGGTAAACGCTGCTTAAAAAGACAAGCATATTAAATATATTTAATAATGCTTTTATTTGACTGGATCTGTTTGAAAATGTCGGGTAAATGCTATTAATAAAACCGTTTAATGACTGTTATGCATTATTAAAGCAAATTACAGCACATTTATAAAGCGAGCAACCGATTTTTAGCTATATAATTAGCTTTATCAAAATTGTTTTATACAACAGACACATAAATATTTACACAGATTATTTTAAAAGCCATTATATGATAGCAATTCAAGAAACGCTGAGTCAACGTTTACACAGCATTTTAATGAAGCTTATAATTAAATTAAGCTAATCAACAATATATTGTGCCTCTATACTACTATGTGCTGCATAAATCGCAACTATATAACTTTTAAATGACTCGATGCTATATGACTTTTGTGCTACCTGGGCTACTCTATAACTAGTTTAAAATAGTTATAGTAGAACCTAGGAAGGTACTTATTATGCAATTATGTCATTAACTGCTCACCAGTAGAGTTAATCAGCCGTTCAGGGCGCAATTAACTTTATAAACGATATTTAAATAGTTAATAACAACATGCACTGTTGTTACTTGTTAATTCACTATAATGTATGCATGTAACTTTCAACTACCTATAAACGCAGTTTATAAATTATTAGAAATAATATGTATAATAATGTATATTGCAATAATATATTTATCGGAATATTACAACTTTAAACCATCAAACTGTTGCTAAGAATCATTGTTTTAGTTCTCTTTATATTTTATAAGATAATGTTTATAATTATTATTTAGACAGCTGTTCCTGGGTCAGCAAAAAGCAATGCGACAAATTATTTAAACGTATTGTTTGTTTTTTATCTAACAGCCGATCGGTGCGCTGAACCCGAGTCGACGGGCGTATTTCGAAGACCGCTACAACACCTGGGAGCACGACTCGACGCCGCCCTTCCACTACGGCACGCACTACTCCACCGCCGCCTTCGTGCTCAACTGGCTCGTCAGGATCGTGAGTACTCCATCACTTCACCTGCAAAACCTGGCAGCAAGTGATTACACCTGCCTACTACTGCGGCACGGTCTAGATTCTTCACTGCCGCCTTCGTGCTCAACTGGCTCGTCAGGATCGTGAGTACTCCATCACTTCACCTGCAACACCTGGCAGCAAGAATTTACACTTACCTACTAATAGTAGTATGTCACTACATAGGGTACGTGCTACTTCAGCGTCGGCTTTGCCTTTTAAGGATCGTGAGTATAGTAATAATTACTCCTAATACTCCTACGACATGGTCTAGGTACTCCACCGCCCCGCCCTCGTGCACTACTGGTTTGTCAGGATTGTAAGTACTTCGCACTTCAACTGCAATACCTGGCAGCATGAGTCTATGCCGCCTTTCCACTACGGCACGTGTGAGGTACTCTTGCTCCGCCTTTGACTCGTTAGGACCGTGAGTAAACCTCACTTTAGCGGCTACACCTGGAAGCTTCAGTGTACTACACTACACGGCTACTCTTCTGCCGCCTTTGTGTTCATATGGGTCTCTATGATAGTACTCCCCACTCTACCTGCAAAATTTAGGTGCAGTGCATGACTATCTAATAATTAGCTAAACAAATGGTTAAATATTTAATAAACTGTAGGTATTAATAAAACTATAATAAGTCTAGATAAAATAACATGAGTTTATTTGACCGTTTGTCTTTACATTATCTTGTGTCTATTCAATTTTAAATTTTAATCAAACGGTCTGCGACTCTTGGTCTAAATACATAACCGTCTTCGCTCGCGCGGATGTCACTATGATTTATTGTCCTGGAATGAGACGTTTGTATCTGTCTTGCTTTGTCCCGGTTTTACTGCCTTAATTGAAATTCTGTTTAATTTATTTATACCTTTCACGAACTGAGAGGAGCCATTAAGGGAGGATATAAAACAACTATAATTTTTGAAGTAAATCGTTTTTAATTGAGTTAATATTTTGAGATGGGCTTCGTGTAGCTTATTTAGGGACAGCATGCAAAGAGTAATAACTTTAGGTGTCAAGATTTCTGCGATGCGATGACGAATGTGCTTTTTGCCAAAACAATTGCCAGTATGGCGTTATAAATATACTTGACTGTACAGCCCGTGGCTTCGAGAGCTCGTTTGTCAATAAATTCTTTATTGCGTGCCGCTATGAAACATTTGACCGGGATAAAAGGTTGCTTCAAAAATCTGAATCGCTAAGTTTCTTTATGAAGGTAAACGTTGCAATGGCTATCTACAGTTCCATAAATAAAACCAGAGTTTGCTATTCATAAAACGTTTTTATTTTATATAAACATAATATTAGTAATAACATCTCTCGGATGCCGATCGAATCGAATCAATCAGAACAATATTTGCCGTTTGGCCACTATCCAAATGCACGGTAGTTTACAGTACTAAGTCTGTAGGTATATGTTCCTCTTCATATTTACTATCGTCGGAGTATCTTTTTTGTTTTTAATGACTGGCCCGACACTACTCGATGTATATATAGGCAATAAGTGTCTACAACTTAATGTCTCTTCAAAGCGGTCGTTGTGAATTAAGGGGCGCATTAACGGACGACGCCAGTGAGACGCGTCAGATCAAGCGACTGCGCCGGCGCACGCGACGCGACGCGACAGATGCGCGGTGTCCAGGCATGTAGGAAAGGGATGTTTTCAAAATTTAAAATTCAAATTTTTATTCAAAATGAATTTTTACAAGTGTTTTTTGAACGTCAATTCAATAGCAATGACTTCGTAAACCCTACGGTGGAGAACTTGTACCGAGAGAGTTTTATACGTGATATACTTTACTTTAGAAAAATCATGCATTTAGAACAGTTTATTTGTAGTATAGATTATTTGTAGCTTTATTATTTTAAAAAAAATGGATTTTAAATAAAATGTACTTACGTGTTTTTTTTCCTTTACTTTTGCCTGGAAAACAAGATAATCCTAGTTCAGGCACTTGTGTATTTTTGAGATTATATAGTATGTTTAGTATTCTGGTTATATTGTAAAATAAGTTATTTAATAAAGATTTATTATTATTATTATTATTATTTTTCAGGAATTTTCTTCGTTGATTTTTCTTCGAACTGGTTTTATTTATTTCTCACGTGTAAGCACTTAGAGCCGCCGGCGCCGGCGCCGTTTAGTCAGCCATCCGATAACCGATGCCTTTACGAAAGTTTATTACTTCAGCAATCGCAGACCGAACGCGCTTATCACCTGCGTCAAGAAAGCTCATGGTGACCTATACGCAACTAACCCTGGTGACGTTTCGTTGTCAGGAGCCGATGACGACGATGTTCCTGGCGCTGCAGGGCGGCAAGTTCGACCACCCCAACCGGCTGTTCTCCTCGATAGCGCTGTCGTGGAAGAACTGCCAACGGGACACCTCCGATGTCAAGGTCAGCTAATTATCTTCATTTGTTATTTATTCTTATTATTTGGAATTTGGCATTCACAATGCTATATGTTACAAGATAAAATTTTAGTAGAAAAAATCAACTCTGGAAGCTAGAGTGGGAATGTATTAAAACAGTAGGGTAGTAAAATTGTATCTTGTATGTATTTATTTATTTTAATTTTAAAACTGTAGCCACTGGTGGTGCCTGTGCATCTTTCTTTATGTTACTCAGCCAACACATGAGTATACCTACGGCTCGCCTGATGGAAAGTGGCCGCCGCTCGTGAAATCTTGCAACACCAAGTGATGCACACTCTGAAGCATCAGAAAAAATTGCCATACTGTGTTCAGATTTGAATGGAAGAAAGAACGAAACAAAACATTGGTTGGGTTTATTGATATTTATTTGAATGGCATTAGATTCAGTGATATTAAAGAATAAAAACTGGCCCGTGATATGCTATTTTAAGAGGTCAAAAAGACACTGGATAAAGATAATGTCTTTCAAATCGGTACAAGGCAAATGCTGCTCGGCGACAGAAATAAGTAGTTGGTGCCGCACGGTTTAGTTTATTCACCTTTAAAAAAAAGGGTACAAATTTTCCAACTTCAACGTTGTGCGTATTGTTCAAATACCTAGAGCGACGAGATATCGTAATCCATTGTTCTTATGGCCATACGTAATCGAATATTTTCGCAACGGCCAAACCAGTCGTAACGGGGTCGATCCGCTCGGCTTGGGACCGCAGCCTACTTACTCACCAGGGTCATTGAAGGGTTAAGCCATTTTATAATAATAATAATAATAATAATAATAAACTTTATTTGCACACAAAAAAAAAAATACAGACAAATTAATAAAAAAGAAAAATTGTACAAAATAGGCGGCCTTATTGCTAACAAGCAATCTCTTCCAGGCAACCTTGGGCGAAAAATAATAAAATTGAAAAAAAAATAAAAATGGGTGCAAGTAAAAATAAACTTTTATCATCAATATCACCATCATCAGCTCATCTTATGTCCCCACTGCTGGGCACGAGCCTTCCCTATGGATGGATGGAACGGGCCATAAACCACCACGCGGGCCCAGTGCGGTGCGGTGGCTGTTAACGACTGCTTATGCAGCCGGGACCAACGGCTTTACGTGCCTTCCGAAGCACGGAGGGACTTGAGATGATACGTTTATGGTCACCCATCCGATGACCGGCCTTTGCAATCGCAGACCGGGCGCGTTAACCACTGCGCCGAGCTCCTAGCTTTATTATATGTTCAAATAACCATAACGATAGCCATTGTTTAAGTTTGTGAAAATACCTTAGTATAGTCAGTCCTTCCGCGATTTCTTCCGCGTGACTGAAACCATCGCAATCGGTTTTTTTTTATTTTTAGAGAGTTTGCTGATTGCCATGGCACTGGGCATTTTCAACGTCACCGGTCTTAAAGGGTTCCTCAAGCCGTGTGAAACGAAGTACTGTCTGAGGTTTTTTAGAGGGAACCGCGTCACGCAATGGTGCGTCCCCATCCCCGTATCCTACTAGATTGCCCGAGGTGTTGGGATCCGATCGGGAGCGGAATAACCAACGGCCGGCGCCTCTAAAAGTGATTGTACGCACATTAACTTACCAAAGTTTCATCGGAACGGGATGAATATAGAAACGCATAGGGTCGGGAGGAACAAATCTTAACCGAACCTGAATGTCTCCAGATAAAAATAATAATAATAAATAATTACATGATTTACCTCTAAAACAGTTTTAAAGCCACTTACATACACTTGTACTTGAAAATTATAACGCTCTCTAATCTTAAATAAATGACGATTTTAAATATTTTAATTTCTGATTTTGAAAATTTTCGACCTCCTTGGTCTATGGTTTGTACACCGGTTTTCATGGTGTCGCCATCTCTGAGGTCCCGGGTTCGATCCCCGGTCGTCGGGTCAATTTAGAAATTATTGTTTTTCTAAATTGTCTCGGGTCTCGGTGTTTTCTATGTATAATAAGTATGTATTTAAGTACCTATTTTAAGTATGTTTATCCGTTGTCTAGTAACCATTTAACGAGTTTCATAACGAAGCTTCTCTTGGGCTAGATAATTGGTGTGAGTGTAGGAAAGCTTTTTTATTTTTTTATTTATATCTTCTTATCAAAGAGTTAGGAGCTAACGTGGTGTTTGTGTGATTTTATATATCAAGACCATTTGTGGTATTCATTTAATTCAAATTATTTTTGTTATTATTATTCTCTTAAATACTTGGACGCCCAATGTAACCACAGTGCCAAAGAACAATTGAATTTCTATTGTGTCTGGTTTAAGAACAACTATTTAGTTAAAGAATTTACCTAATTGCCTAATCGGCGCGTGCGTTTAATCGCATTTTTAAATAATTACGTAAACACTATTGATGACACGACTCTAAGATTGATTAAATCTTCACGCGACTATATTCCGAGGCTCTCATAAAGTCATAATATTGAATCATATTTTAAAAAGTAGCAATTGGTCCCTCATTTCACGAGCTCTTCGACTTTGAGAGCCCCCTCTTAAAAATCGTAAATGGCAATACCTAGATGCCACCAAAGTTTGAACCTTGCGATTATATCTAAAACATTGGAACGCTGGTATGAAAGGGCTCTCATTTCATCATCATCATCATCATCATCATCATCCACTACCGCCCACTGCATGGCAGGCTTCGTACCTTGCACCCTCGAAGTGGTTCTAACATTTTTCAATTGACTTTGCAGGAGCTGATCCCCGAGCTGTTCTTCTTGCCCGAGATGCTGATCAACAGCTCTGGCTACCGGCTGAATATCCCCGATTCCCCCTCGGGGGACGTTATCCTCCCCCCCTGGGCCTCCTCCGCCGAGGAGTTCGTCAGGATCAACCGAATGGCGCTCGAATCGGAGTTCGTCAGCTGTCAGCTGCACCAGTGGATAGATCTCATATTCGGATACAAGCAGAGAGGTGGGTTTTAGTAGTTACCTATGACAAAGCTTTAATGTCTATTTCTGTGTTTAGATTTAATTACCGATAATGACAACGCTTCGGCTCTTTAAACCATCACATTAATAGTGAAAACTTATTAAAACAAATATTTCATTGAATTTTAATTCCTATGTACAGATAGTCGTCATCAAAGTATGTTTAATTATGTGTAAATTTTAAGCCTCTTTGAATTAGTTTGAACATAATATAAATTAAATAACAATAATGGACCTGTATTTATCTCAATGCTAGGTTAGTATATTGTTAGGTTTAAGGGCCGTCTTTACCTTAGCAGGCCCCACTAAGATAAGGATAAGGGTTGGCTTTAGCAGTAAAAGTATCCTCCAAATGGTTTTTCTCCTATCTTGTGCCAATCTTGGCCAAAACGGTATTGCTGTCTCAGTTTGACGTTATTTGCGTCAGTTAAACACGATAATTTCAAACGGTCTCTCTTCCAACCAAGGCCCCGAAGCCGTCCGCGCCACCAACGTGTTCTACTACCTCACATACGAGGGCGGGGTCCGCCTCGACCAGCTGAGCGAGCCCGTGACCCGCGCGGCGGTGGAGGACCAGATCCGCAGCTTCGGGCAGACGCCGGCGCAGCTGCTCAGCGAGCCGCACCCGCCGCGCGCGTCCACCATGCACCTGGCGCCGCTGATGTTCGCGGCCGCGCCCGACGACGTCTGCCTGCGGCTGAAGCTGCCCTCCAACGCCGCGGTGGTGCACGTCTCGGCCAATACCTACCCGCAGTTGGCCATGCCGGCCGCTGTCACGGTGAGTGTTGAACACGCATGTATGTAGACGTACTGCAGGATATCATGCACCCTAGTAGAAGTTTCACTGTGTCGCACTGAGCGCTTCATGTCATCTTTTTTACTGCGCACCGGCTAGAGAGTGGAATTCTCTGCCAAGTGGAAGCCTTCGAGGGTTGTTCGATAACTGCATAAGGCATCTTAAGTTACTTACCGAAGCTACAATCCGATTACGCTGTAAAAGCCGTAAGCAGCCAATAGCGATCTCTTCCTAAAGAACAACCTTTAAATTAGGTAAAATGCTTTCCGCATACACCGGGGCTAGGGGCGACCCCGGGTTATGTGGGACGCTTCTCCTCTTCCCTAGCGACTTTTATGTACGAATATAATATGAGTGTGTTAATTGTGTGTTGTTGTGCATCGATCAGGTGAGTGCAGCGCGCGCGTTCGCGGCGCACCGCTGGGTGGGCGGCGGCTGCGCACACGCAGCGGCCCGCCACCAGGACCACGCGCCGCCGCCGCAGCCGCTGCTCATGGACCCCGTGTGGGGTGAGTGACGTCTACCACGCACCCCGCACTATAAATCATGCATTATTCATCGCATCAAGCGCCACCTATCCCGCATACCACACTAAACACAATGCGCCTTACACTACTTGTTCCGCAATTTGCGCCCAAACACCCGCGCACCCACCTTAAACCACGTACCATCCACGCCGCACCCCGCACCCTGCTCTTCGCTTCCCGCACTCCGCACTTATCACTCTGCACCCTGCACTCATCACCCCGCACTCCTCACCCCGAACTCCTCACACCGGAATCCGCACACCGCACTCCGCAACCCACACTTCTTACTCCGCACTCCGTACTTCGCAACCCGCACTCTGCACCCTTCACCCCGCACTCTGCACTCTGTATCCCGTACTCCGCACCCCATTCTCCACACCCCACTCTCCGCACCCCGCACTCCACACACCGCACTCCGCAGCCCGCACCCTTCACCCCGCACTCCGCACTCTGTATCCCGTACTCCACACCCCATTCTCCACACCCCATTCTCCACACCCCTCTCCGCACCCCGCACTCCACACACCGCACTTCGTACTCCGCACCCTTCACCCCGCACTCCGCATTCTGCATCCCGCACTCCACATCCTCCACCCCGCACTCCGCACTCTTCACTCCGCACTCCGCACCCCGCAAACCGCAACCCGCACCATTCCCTACGCACCAGTCAACTCCTACCTCCCACCTCGCACCACAGGCTGCCTATCCGCTTGCTATGAACTCTTGTTTAATGACACATTGCATTATTTTTATTAAAATGAATAGTTCCTCTTTTCTGATTCGATCACGCAGAGAAACCCCGAGCATAGCCCTCTCCATTGCTCTTCGAGTGGCCTTCTTATGAGGCCAATAGTAGGCGACCACGTCTCTGTAATGATGACGATGAACAGATCCGTAACACCAAAGCATCCCCCAGCTGCGGGCGGGGCGCAGGCGCTGGCTCGCCGTCAGCTCGGCGACAACTTCTCGCAGCGCGTGCGCGCGCGCAGCAACTGCTTCGTCACCACCGTCGACTCGCGGTTCCTCATCGCGGCCGGCTTCTGGGACAACAGCTTCAGGGTCTTCTCCACGGAGACGGGTGAGTTAACATGGTAAATTATTGTAATGGAGTACGAGTTGCAGGATCACCACGTAATAAGAAAGGGTCGGTCGGTAGGTCAACAGTAACAGGGCTTATTATTATTTATATATACACACACACACAGTCATATTAAATACTGAAAATATGATGATACTTGTACGGTTTTTATACAAAATCTCTAGCTACTCGTGGTGACGAATATACAGGTATCTAGATAGACAAAGCTACATAGCTATATATCTACGAATTATGTAAAAGGAAATGTGCAATAGCTAAGCTTTTGATTAATTAATTAGCGTTACATTCATCTTTTACAATTTTACTCGCGTTATTCTTTACATATTATTTTATCGTTATATAATTTTTGTAAAAGTTTACCCTTTCAATATTAATAAATATTTGTGTTTGCAGCCAAAATAGTGCAGATAATATTCGGCCACTACGGCGTGGTGACTTGCGTGTCCCGCTCCGAGTGCAACATCACGTCGGACTGCTACGTGGCGTCGGGCTCCGACGACTGCACCGTGCTGCTATGGCACTGGTGAGGATGCTGCTCTGCTTGTATACTACATCGGGAACTACTTATCTTACTTACTTATCAGCTTTTTTTTAAGCAGGAGAAAATGCATTAGCATGAGACGCAGATGGTTACGTGTGAATCTCCCCTCGACCCCTCCTTAAGGGGGAAGAAGGGAATACCCACCAAAAACTTCTGCAGTTCGTGCCGCCAGGATGATCTTGAACCGTTATAAGCTATCACCGGAGTAGCCTTCATCTCACCTAATGGAAGCGCTTCGGTGGGCTCTAAAGTGGCGTCATCTATTCAAGCTTCAACTGATACATTGTTTTAAGTCGTTAAGCTCATAGTTGAAAATAAAAAATCAAAATTCAAAAATCATTTATTCAGTTTAGGCTACAAATAGCTCTTATGAATGTCATTATGCCATCGGTTCGTAAGTCTATCTACTCTGGGCTCCAGATCTTGTACTGAGAAGAACCGGCAAGAAACTCGGCAAGTGTCCAGCTCTTTTCTCCCTTACAGCGTCAAAAATATTGGAAAGTGCCCCATCATAAAAGGACACTTTCCATCACAAATAAAAACACAAAAATGTTTATATAATTTTTAACGCAAATTTTGTTGCGAACAAATTACAAAAACACAAATGTTGAAAAAATTTCCACGAGCAGGGTTTGAACCTGCACCCTTCTGACAAACCGGGTCAGGTGCTCTCCCAATTGAGACATCGTGGTTCTAACCAACCCGCCGAAATTATTCAACACTATTTACTTTTTACTTTGAAAGCCAAAGGCGCCCATTCAATGTTAACAACTACCGTCATTAACATCCGATCATAATATTTTTACAAAAGATCAGTTAAGAAGTAGGCAAGCTATTTTTAACGCAAATTTTGTTGCGAACAAATTACAAAAACACAAATGTTGAAAAAATTTCCACGAGCCGCCATTTCACCATTGCTCATCCTTTTTGTAAACCAATGCTAATGAAATTTTCGTCCTGCGTCTTCAGTCGAATAAAAAATTTGACTACTTTTTCGTTGATCAGGACCTTTCTCGACAAGGAAACAAGGAATTGAGTCAGTTATGGGTATCCATGTAAAAATTATATAAAAATGTTTATATAATTTTTAACGCAAATTTTGTTGCGAACAAATTACAAAAACACAAATGTTGAAAAAATTTCCACGAGCAGGGTTTAGTGTAGAAATGATAACTATTTAGGTTGGTATTGCAACACGGTTCTATTAATAGAAAAAGTGTACAGAAAACAAGTTGACATGACACGACATTTATCTAGGTACGAGAGCGGACATCAGCGGCGCCACCAAGCGGAAGACAGGAGAATTAAAAAACTTTTTTTTTTATATTACCAATTGGCTAGAGAGAGTATCTACATTCTTTCAACATCCTCCCTTAGACATACTCCCATCATAGACAAACAGAATTGTAGCTTGGGTTGCGACGTGGCCTTGGTAAGTACATCAGCCACCATCAGATCTGTCTGCACGTACTTCACTTCGATTGAACCTCCAAGTATCTTGTCACGAACAAAGTGATGTCTGACATCAATGTGTTTTGTTCTGGATCGGTAACCTTCAGTACCTGAAAGTTTAATTGAGCTTTGATTATCACTATAAATTATCAAAGGTTTACTATTCAGTAGTGGCCAAATATCTTCTTGAAAATGTTTAAGCCACAAAGCTTCCTGTACACATGCTGATAGAGACATGTAGTCTGCTTCCGTTGTGGACAGAGCAACAGTAGGTTGACGTCTCGAGTTCCAGCTGATTGATCCTCCCTGGAACAAGAATATGTAGCCAGTACATGAGCGCCTGTCGTCTTCTGAATTCGCCCAATCGGCATCACAGTAGCCATGAGTCAAAACTTCATCAGGATTTTGCTTATAGGTAAGTCTGTAATCTTGTGTGCCTTTAAGGTACCTCATGACTCTCTTTAGTGCCATCCAGTGCTGCATTTCAGGTTTGTTGTTGTATTTGCTTAACATATTGATAACAAAGCTAATGTCTGGCCTTGTAACCTGAGAAATGTACAATAAGCACCCAATTGCTTCTTGATAAGGAATGTCCAGGAGGATTTTACTCTCATCAGTACTTCCTTGTAATTTTGAATTCATATCTACAGGTGTTTTCACCGGTTTGCATTCGGACATACCAAATTTATTCAATACTTCTTGAATGTAAAGTCTTTGATCTAAACAAATTATTCCCTTTTCTCTGTCTCTTTCTACATGTATCCCAATGCAGTAACATAGCTCTCCTAGATCCTTCATTTTAAATGTTTTATTGAGTTCGTTTTTGATGTAGTCACTTGACTGTTGTTTGTTTGTAAATAAAATCAAATCATCAACATATGTAGCAATAAACAATATGTTGTTCTCATCAACAATTTTGTGATAAATGCAAGGATCTAAGTTCGATTGTTTTAGACCCAAACCTTTCAATGTAGAGTACAATTTTTTGTTCCACTGGCGACTTGCCTGCTTGAGGCCATATAATGATTTTCGTAGTAAACATACCTTCCTTCCTTCCTTAAATAGTGGGGGTTGTAACATATATATCTCCTCCTCTATGTCGCCTTGAAGGAAGGCTGAGATGGCATCCATTTGAATAATATCTAAATCCATTTTCGCAGCAAGGGCAAATAAATATCGTAAAGATGAAAATCGTACCACAGGTGAGAAAACTTCATTGTAGTCTACGCCCTTTTTTTGAGAACATCCCTTTATAACCAGTCGAGCTTTATACTTTGTGACCACACCTTTTTCATTTACTTTAGTTTTGAAAATCCACTTGCAGGGTATGGCACGCTTGCCAGGTGGTAAGTGGGTCAACTCCCATGTATTATTATCTATCAATGACTTGTATTCCTCATTCATTGCATCCCTCCATTGCTGAGCTTCAGCACTAGACAATGCTTCTTCCACAGTTTGAGGATCTGTAAACTGTGCAGTACACAAAAAGTTATTATTTTGAAATTTATCTCTCTGACGGGGCCTCAGTGTGACATTTCTGCTGAAAAGCTCATTACTATCAAACTCATCGCTAGTATCCGGGTAATAAGTCTCGTCATTGTCATCTGTATTCATAACACAAATGTCGAATGAAGTGTCTGAGCTCGTAGGAGACAAAGTGACATTTTGTAATTGATTTGTCAAATCATTATCTGTATGTATGGTTTCCTCACTCTCCTGGTCCGAATTACCTTCGTTTGAGGTATCATTTTTGGAACTGAGTGGTATCGTAATAAACTGAGGCGATGGTACAGATTCCGGGGTCTCTATTTCTATCTTTTCCAGTGTTTTCGAATTTTCAACAAAAATCACATCTCTGCTGATTACAGTCTGTTTAGTTTTAGGGTCATGTAGTCGGTACCCTTTTGTGTTTTCACAGTAACCCAGGAAAATCAGTTCTCGTGACTTTCTATCCCATTTCAAACGATTTTGTTTCGGTATGTGTACCATAGCCTTTGACCCGAACACTTTTAAATGTGATATATTTGGTTTCCTACCATTCCACTTTTCATATGGTGTTGCTCCATCAAGGACCCTTGTTGGTGAGCGGTTAACTATGTAGGCTGCAGTTGCCACTGCTTCAGCCCAATATTTCTTACCCAAATTTGCATCAAAAAGCATAGCTTTGGCTCGCTCCACTAGTGTTCTGTTTCTCCGTTCCGCCAGACCATTTTGCTCCGGAGTATAAGGTGTGGTTGTATGATGTTTGATGCCAGAATCTGCCAAGAATTTTAACAATATGTTATTACAGTATTCCTTTCCATTGTCAGTTCTAAGTATCTTTATTTTCTTATTAGTTTCGTTTTCAACTTCATTTTTAAATCTTTCAAACAATGACTTTATATCCAACTTATTCTTTAAGAAATATACATAAATTTTTCGTGAGAAATCATCTACAAAGGTTATGAAGTATTTCGCTCCACCTGCAGATGGAGTCTCCATCGGACCACAGAGATCTGAATGTATAATTTCTAACAAGGCATTAGCTCTTGAGCCAGAGTGTGGAAACGGAAGTCTGGTTTGTTTCCCTTCACAACATGGAATACATACAGTAGTGTCACTGCCTTTCGTTATTTTAACACCTTCAGTACAATTTTCTAACTTTCTAACATCTGTCAAATTTAAATGAGCCATTCTCCTATGCCATGTACCAATATCAGCCTTGCTCTCATGAGAAAAAACTGCACATGCTTTGCCAGTAGCTGTGTTTAGTTTATACATATTGTTAGTAAGCCTCGCCGTTGCAACAAGATCATTCTTTGCATTGTATATGTGACAGCCTGTTTTTGTAAACTGTACATTGCAACCAATTTTAGTTAACTGGCTAACTGATAATAAATTTGCGCTAAGGTCTGGTATAAGTAAAACATTTCTCACCTGAATGTCATGTTCAGCGTTGTTTGTAATAGTTTGGATGTTTACTTTACCTATCTGTTGCACAGAAACTGATTCATTGTTGGCCACCATTATCTTTTGGATCGGAGGAGGTTGTAAATCATACATCCAATCAGCACGCCTCGTCATATGCATTGTTGCGCCGGAATCTATGTACCAATCATCTTGATTCAATGTGCTATAAGCTGAAAAAATGGCTGAAAAAACATTATTATCGTTAGTATTTTTCTTCGCAGTGCATTGGGACTTAATATGCCCATATTTGTTGCAATTAAAGCAACGGGGTCCTTTCCCTTTAGGCTTAGGCTGGCTATTTGAATTGTTTTTATTGTACTTGTGTTTTGCATGAAAGGCTGAAGACTCTGAAACTTGCACTTCTTGCAATAGTTTTGTCTTAATGAAATCGGATGATACTTTTACTCCAGAACTCTCAATTCCCATGATCATCGGTTTATAATTTTCTGGTAAACCTGCTAGCATTAGAGTTCCTAACCACTCATCCTCTACTTTGAAATTAATGTTTCTTAATTTGTGTGCTGTACTCATGATATATTATGATATATATTCACATAGTCTTCGACATTAGTACAGCTATCCAGGGAGGTGTTGATCAGATCTCTCAGTAAACCAACTTTCCTTGACAGGCTGGAGTCCTCAAAAACCTTCTGTAGTCGTTCCCATACCTCTCGAGCCGTCTTGGCATCTTCAATGTGAACATAGTTTAGAGGTTCGACTAACAAAATAATTTTCGACTTTGCCTTGACATCTTTCTTGGTATCAACTGCAACAGTACTCGGATCAACGCATTCCCATAGCTCTTCGTGCTCCAAATAAGTCCTTACGGCAAATTTCCAAGTATTATAATTGTCTCTTCCAGACAATTTTTCAATTTGTAGGTTACTTGAAGCCATGATGGTGCACGCCGCGCCGGTTTAAAAATATTTTTCTCCGTAATAAAGATTGCTGCTTTTACTAAATAGGCATGGGACGGCCCATAACCTGTAGAAATGATAACTATTTAGGTTGGTATTGCAACACGGTTCTATTAATAGAAAAAGTGTACAGAAAACAAGTTAACATGACACGACATTTATCTAGGTACGAGAGCGGACATCAACGGCGCCACCAAGCGGAAGACAGGAGAATTAAAAAACTTTTTTTTTTTATATTACCAATTGGCTAGAGAGAGTATCTACATTCTTTCAACATTTAGAACCACGATAGCTCAATTGGAAGAGCACCTGACCCGGTATGTCTGAAGGGTGCAGGTTCAAACCCTGCTCGTGGAAATTTTTTCAACATTTGTGTTTTTTTAAAACACAAAAAAATAAAATAAAGGTAGTCCACACGAAACAGAATTCAAAATATGTAGGGTTATTTAAAAATAATATTATAACATTTTGAATATTTATAAAATGCATATACGCTTTATAATATGCATAGCCATCGGTTGCAATAACCGTTGGATAGATGGCACTCTGCCGTTAAAAAGCAGTCAAAAATCAAAAAGCAGTGGAAAAATTCAGTGCTTACCTTAGTCTTCCCGGTAGCATAATGGTCAGTGCAGCCGTCCGGATTGCGGAAGACCCAGGTTCGATTCCTGGCTGGGTCGGTTAGGCATTTAATTTTTTCACTGTATTTTATAAATATTTAATTCAGCTTCAGTGCAGCAATTAGCACTTAAAAATAAAAAGTAAAATAAAATTTTAATTTTTGTTTGGAAAAGTTAATTTTCGTAAATATGATTTTGTATATGCAACCAAGTTTATAGATTATCGTGATAATATTGCCACAGTGTTCCTTAAACTTGGTCGCATGGCCATGTTTCGGGATTGTACACCTATTACGAAACGTCCTGTATACCCATAATTAAGGTATCTATTATTTTAAATAGAACAACTTTTACGGATCTGCTACCGTTTGCAGGGACCGTGGGCATAGGGAGACTCCCGTGACCACGAACCCATAACCATGACAATATTATAACGGTAATCTTTGCACTTGCTTGCAGTTATACTGTATATATCTATACTATTGTATTATTTACAATTTATTAGTCCCGCATACTTGTTTATTATACCACAGCTAGGGTTGGCTGGAAGAGATCTCTTCTAGAGATAAGCTCACCTTTGTATATGTCCTGCGTAACGATTAACCCACTTAACACCCCTAAAAGTGTTATATAGATGTACCCTATCAATATACTTTTAGAGTTTCATTTACACACAAACGCTTGGTCGATATAGATGGGTTAAATGTAATTTCTTTGTACAATAAAGGATTAATGAAAGTATCAATTTTTACTCGATACTCCTTGCGACCACGGACCCTGCAAAGGGCTCGAAACGTCAGGATAGAATGATTTAAATAAATCTGTAAATTGAACGCGAGTAGATCCGTAAAAGTTATTTTATTGAAATGTCCCCCCCTCAGGTCGGCGCGCGCGGGCGGCATCGTGGGCGACGGCGATGCGCCGGCGCCGCGCGTGGCACTGACGGGGCACCTGGCGCCCGTCAACGCGGTGCTCGTCTCCGCGGAGCTGGGGCTCGTCATCTCCAGCTCGCTCAGTCAGTATTATTATTTATTTACCAGCTGACGGGGCACCTGGCGCCCGTCAACGCGGTGCTCGTCTCCGCGGAGCTGGGGCTCGTCATCTCCAGCTCGCTCAGTCAGTATTATTATTTATTTACCAGCTGACGGGGCACCTGGCGCCCGTCAACGCGGTGCTCGTCTCCGCGGAGCTGGGGCTCGTCATCTCCAGCTCGCTCAGTCAGTATTATTATTTATTTACCAGCTGACGGGGCACCTGGCGCCCGTCAACGCGGTGCTCGTCTCCGCGGAGCTGGGGCTCGTCATCTCCAGCTCGCTCAGTCAGTATTATTATTTATTTACCAGCTGACGGGGCACCTGGCGCCCGTCAATGCGGTGCTCGTCTCCGCGGAGCTGGGGCTCGTCATCTCCAGCTCGCTCAGTCAGTATTATTATTTATTTACCAGCTGACGGGGCACCTGGCGCCCGTCAACGCGGTGCTCGTCTCCGCGGAGCTGGGGCTCGTCATCTCCAGCTCGCTCAGTCAGTATTATTATTTATTTACCAGCTGACGGGGCACCTGGCGCCCGTCAACGCGGTGCTCGTCTCCGCGGAGCTGGGGCTCGTCATCTCCAGCTCGCTCAGTCAGTATTATTATTTATTTACCAGCTGACGGGGCACCTGGCGCCCGTCAACGCGGTGCTCGTCTCCGCGGAGCTGGGGCTCGTCATCTCCAGCTCGCTCAGTCAGTATTATTATTTATTTACCAGCTGACGGGGCACCTGGCGCCCGTCAACGCGGTGCTCGTCTCCGCGGAGCTGGGGCTCGTCATCTCCAGCTCGCTCAGTCAGTATTATTATTTATTTACCAGCTGACGGGGCACCTGGCGCCCGTCAACGCGGTGCTCGTCTCCGCGGAGCTGGGGCTCGTCATCTCCAGCTCGCTCAGTCAGTATTATTATTTATTTACCAGCTGACGGGGCACCTGGCGCCCGTCAACGCGGTGCTCGTCTCCGCGGAGCTGGGGCTCGTCATCTCCAGCTCGCTCAGTCAGTATTATTATTTATTTACCAGCTGACGGGGCACCTGGCGCCCGTCAATGCGGTGCTCGTCTCCGCGGAGCTGGGGCTCGTCATCTCCAGCTCGCTCAGTCAGTATTATTATTTATTTACCAGCTGACGGGGCACCTGGCGCCCGTCAACGCGGTGCTCGTCTCCGCGGAGCTGGGGCTCGTCATCTCCAGCTCGCTCAGTCAGTATTATTATTTATTTACCAGCTGACGGGGCACCTGGCGCCCGTCAACGCGGTGCTCGTCTCCGCGGAGCTGGGGCTCGTCATCTCCAGCTCGCTCAGTCAGTATTATTATTTATTTACCAGCTGACGGGGCACCTGGCGCCCGTCAACGCGGTGCTCGTCTCCGCGGAGCTGGGGCTCGTCATCTCCAGCTCGCTCAGTCAGTATTATTATTTATTTACCAGCTGACGGGGCACCTGGCGCCCGTCAACGCGGTGCTCGTCTCCGCGGAGCTGGGGCTCGTCATCTCCAGCTCGCTCAGTCAGTATTATTATTTATTTACCAGCTGACGGGGCACCTGGCGCCCGTCAACGCGGTGCTCGTCTCCGCGGAGCTGGGGCTCGTCATCTCCAGCTCGCTCAGTCAGTATTATTATTTATTTACCAGCTGACGGGGCACCTGGCGCCCGTCAACGCGGTGCTCGTCTCCGCGGAGCTGGGGCTCGTCATCTCCAGCTCGCTCAGTCAGTATTATTATTTATTTACCAGCTGACGGGGCACCTGGCGCCCGTCAACGCGGTGCTCGTCTCCGCGGAGCTGGGGCTCGTCATCTCCAGCTCGCTCAGTCAGTATTATTATTTATTTACCAGCTGACGGGGCACCTGGCGCCCGTCAACGCGGTGCTCGTCTCCGCGGAGCTGGGGCTCGTCATCTCCAGCTCGCTCAGTCAGTATTATTATTTATTTACCAGCTGACGGGGCACCTGGCGCCCGTCAATGCGGTGCTCGTCTCCGCGGAGCTGGGGCTCGTCATCTCCAGCTCGCTCAGTCAGTATTATTATTTATTTACCAGCTGACGGGGCACCTGGCGCCCGTCAACGCGGTGCTCGTCTCCGCGGAGCTGGGGCTCGTCATCTCCAGCTCGCTCAGTCAGTATTATTATTTATTTACCAGCTGACGGGGCACCTGGCGCCCGTCAACGCGGTGCTCGTCTCCGCGGAGCTGGGGCTCGTCATCTCCAGCTCGCTCAGTCAGTATTATTATTTATTTACCAGCTGACGGGGCACCTGGCGCCCGTCAACGCGGTGCTCGTCTCCGCGGAGCTGGGGCTCGTCATCTCCAGCTCGCTCAGTCAGTATTATTATTTATTTACCAGCTGACGGGGCACCTGGCGCCCGTCAACGCGGTGCTCGTCTCCGCGGAGCTGGGGCTCGTCATCTCCAGCTCGCTCAGTCAGTATTATTATTTATTTACCAGCTGACGGGGCACCTGGCGCCCGTCAACGCGGTGCTCGTCTCCGCGGAGCTGGGGCTCGTCATCTCCAGCTCGCTCAGTCAGTATTATTATTTATTTACCAGCTGACGGGGCACCTGGCGCCCGTCAACGCGGTGCTCGTCTCCGCGGAGCTGGGGCTCGTCATCTCCAGCTCGCTCAGTCAGTATTATTATTTATTTACCAGCTGACGGGGCACCTGGCGCCCGTCAACGCGGTGCTCGTCTCCGCGGAGCTGGGGCTCGTCATCTCCAGCTCGCTCAGTCAGTATTATTATTTATTTACCAGCTGACGGGGCACCTGGCGCCCGTCAACGCGGTGCTCGTCTCCGCGGAGCTGGGGCTCGTCATCTCCAGCTCGCTCAGTCAGTATTATTATTTATTTACCAGCTGACGGGGCACCTGGCGCCCGTCAACGCGGTGCTCGTCTCCGCGGAGCTGGGGCTCGTCATCTCCAGCTCGCTCAGTCAGTATTATTATTTATTTACCAGCTGACGGGGCACCTGGCGCCCGTCAACGCGGTGCTCGTCTCCGCGGAGCTGGGGCTCGTCATTTCCAGCTCGCTCAGTCAGTATTATTATTTATTTACCAGCTGACGGGGCACCTGGCGCCCGTCAACGCGGTGCTCGTCTCCGCGGAGCTGGGGCTCGTCATCTCCAGCTCGCTCAGTCAGTATTATTATTTATTTACCAGCTGACGGGGCACCTGGCGCCCGTCAACGCGGTGCTCGTCTCCGCGGAGTTGGGGCTCGTCATCTCCAGCTCGCTCAGTCAGTATTATTATTTATTTACCAGCTGACGGGGCACCTGGCGCCCGTCAACGCGGTGCTCGTCTCCGCGGAGCTGGGGCTCGTCATCTCCAGCTCGCTCAGTCAGTATTATTATTTATTTACCAGCTGACGGGGCACCTGGCGCCCGTCAACGCGGTGCTCGTCTCCGCGGAGCTGGGGCTCGTCATCTCCAGCTCGCTCAGTCAGTATTATTATTTATTTACCAGCTGACGGGGCACCTGGCGCCCGTCAACGCGGTGCTCGTCTCCGCGGAGCTGGGGCTCGTCATCTCCAGCTCGCTCAGTCAGTATTATTATTTATTTACCAGCTGACGGGGCACCTGGCGCCCGTCAACGCGGTGCTCGTCTCCGCGGAGCTGGGGCTCGTCATCTCCAGCTCGCTCAGTCAGTATTATTATTTATTTACCAGCTGACGGGGCACCTGGCGCCCGTCAACGCGGTGCTCGTCTCCGCGGAGCTGGGGCTCGTCATCTCCAGCTCGCTCAGTCAGTATTATTATTTATTTACCAGCTGACGGGGCACCTGGCGCCCGTCAACGCGGTGCTCGTCTCCGCGGAGCTGGGGCTCGTCATCTCCAGCTCGCTCAGTCAGTATTATTATTTATTTACCAGCTGACGGGGCACCTGGCGCCCGTCAATGCGGTGCTCGTCTCCGCGGAGCTGGGGCTCGTCATCTCCAGCTCGCTCAGTCAGTATTATTATTTATTTACCAGCTGACGGGGCACCTGGCGCCCGTCAACGCGGTGCTCGTCTCCGCGGAGCTGGGGCTCGTCATCTCCAGCTCGCTCAGTCAGTATTATTATTTATTTACCAGCTGACGGGGCACCTGGCGCCCGTCAACGCGGTGCTCGTCTCCGCGGAGCTGGGGCTCGTCATCTCCAGCTCGCTCAGTCAGTATTATTATTTATTTACCAGCTGACGGGGCACCTGGCGCCCGTCAACGCGGTGCTCGTCTCCGCGGAGCTGGGGCTCGTCATCTCCAGCTCGCTCAGTCAGTATTATTATTTATTTACCAGCTGACGGGGCACCTGGCGCCCGTCAACGCGGTGCTCGTCTCCGCGGAGCTGGGGCTCGTCATCTCCAGCTCGCTCAGTCAGTATTATTATTTATTTACCAGCTGACGGGGCACCTGGCGCCCGTCAACGCGGTGCTCGTCTCCGCGGAGCTGGGGCTCGTCATCTCCAGCTCGCTCAGTCAGTATTATTATTTATTTACCAGCTGACGGGGCACCTGGCGCCCGTCAACGCGGTGCTCGTCTCCGCGGAGCTGGGGCTCGTCATCTCCAGCTCGCTCAGTCAGTATTATTATTTATTTACCAGCTGACGGGGCACCTGGCGCCCGTCAACGCGGTGCTCGTCTCCGCGGAGCTGGGGCTCGTCATCTCCAGCTCGCTCAGTCAGTATTATTATTTATTTACCAGCTGACGGGGCACCTGGCGCCCGTCAACGCGGTGCTCGTCTCCGCGGAGCTGGGGCTCGTCATCTCCAGCTCGCTCAGTCAGTATTATTATTTATTTACCAGCTGACGGGGCACCTGGCGCCCGTCAACGCGGTGCTCGTCTCCGCGGAGCTGGGGCTCGTCATTTCCAGCTCGCTCAGTCAGTATTATTATTTATTTACCAGCTGACGGGGCACCTGGCGCCCGTCAACGCGGTGCTCGTCTCCGCGGAGCTGGGGCTCGTCATCTCCAGCTCGCTCAGTCAGTATTATTATTTATTTACCAGCTGACGGGGCACCTGGCGCCCGTCAACGCGGTGCTCGTCTCCGCGGAGTTGGGGCTCGTCATCTCCAGCTCGCTCAGTCAGTATTATTATTTATTTACCAGCTGACGGGGCACCTGGCGCCCGTCAACGCGGTGCTCGTCTCCGCGGAGCTGGGGCTCGTCATCTCCAGCTCGCTCAGTCAGTATTATTATTTATTTACCAGCTGACGGGGCACCTGGCGCCCGTCAACGCGGTGCTCGTCTCCGCGGAGCTGGGGCTCGTCATCTCCAGCTCGCTCAGTCAGTATTATTATTTATTTACCAGCTGACGGGGCACCTGGCGCCCGTCAACGCGGTGCTCGTCTCCGCGGAGCTGGGGCTCGTCATCTCCAGCTCGCTCAGTCAGTATTATTATTTATTTACCAGCTGACCCGGCAGACTTTGTACCGCTTTGACGGTTTCTATGACAACGAAACGAACGATTCGTGAAACATTTTGTATTGGAAAATTACATTGTCGTTTTTAGTATTTTCCGTTACTCATTATTTATGTTTCTCCACCGTTTAAACCTTCTCTGGACTTCCATAAATATTTCAATATTTCAAAATAACCGTTCTCGAGTTTTAGCGAGACGAACGAACAGCAATTGATTTTCCACACGCGGTGACACGTCAGGCGTGTCATGCATCCTTCGTGATAGTGACACGACCAGCGTGTCATTCCCCCCTTTGAATATTTGGCATAACACGCTTCGCATTGATTATATTAATAATCAATATTCGACAATCATTAATCAATTTTACAAAATAAACAATAATGTATATTTTTAATCGGATACGGATTGTGCTCAGGGGCGTGTACTTACTATACATTTTAATTTCGAATAATAAATAAAATATTTGCATTTAATAATTTACTGTCATCGCCACAAATATCATCTAAATGTACATAATACATGTAAGCAAAAATTTTGACACTGGCTAAACGTGCTAATCGCACGAAGCCATCAAATTAATTATTTAAAAAAAATATGTATGTACAATACTACTACTATTTTGACGACCTCCGTAGCTTAGTGGCTCGCACGCTGGACTTTGGGGACGGCCCTAACTCTAAGGTCCCGGGTTCGATTCTCGGTCAGGTCAATGTCGAAAACGAACTTTTCGATATTGTGCCGGGTCTGGGTGGTTGTGTTATTGTCATTGTTTCTGATTTTCATAAAACGAGTGTATAGCACTGTGGGATCAGAACAATGTATGTGATGTTGTGTAATATACAGAGTCACCGTTTTATCCCCGTCCAAACCTTCCGAGATGCCTCCCGTGGTACAAACGAACAATACATACATTTTGGTCGAATGAATATCGATGTTTCGAATGGAACAGCCGAATTTTATTTTCGTGTCAGGGAGTCGGTCCAACAGTAAGAGTCGTTCTTTCTTACCATGAGAGTGATCTCGGAAGGTTTGGACGGTGATAAAAAAAGTTAACCAGTCCCGGCTTTGCACGGGTGGACATCTCTTTGTTCAATATAGCCTATGTCGCTCGGCGCTAACGTAGCATTCTAACGGTGAAATAATGTTTAAATCGGTCCAGTAGTTTTTGAGTTCGTTCGTTGCAAACATACAACTCTGTATGATATCGGTATGTGATATGCCCTCAGACGGCCCCGTGCTGATCCACACGACGTTCGGCGAAGTGCTGCGCGCGCTGGACGCCGCGGCGGGCGCGCCGCAGCACCTGGCGCTGTCGCGGGAGGGGCTGCTGGTGGTGGCGGGCGCGCGCGGCCGGCTCGCCGCCTACACGCTCAACGGCCGGCGCCTGCGCCAGCACACGCACAACGACCACTTCCAGGTACGCGCCGCAGCACCTGGCGCTGTCGCGGGAGGGGCTGCTGGTGGTGGCGGGCGCGCGCGGCCGGCTCGCCGCCTACACGCTCAACGGCCGGCGCCTGCGCCAGCACACGCACAACGACCACTTCCAGGTACGCGCCGCAGCACCTGGCGCTGTCGCGGGAGGGGCTGCTGGTGGTGGCGGGCGCGCGCGGCCGGCTCGCCGCCTACACGCTCAACGGCCGGCGCCTGCGCCAGCACACGCACAACGACCACTTCCAGGTACGCGCCGCAGCACCTGGCGCTGTCGCGGGAGGGGCTGCTGGTGGTGGCGGGCGCGCGCGGCCGGCTCGCCGCCTACACGCTCAACGGCCGGCGCCTGCGCCAGCACACGCACAACGACCACTTCCAGGTACGCGCCGCAGCACCTGGCGCTGTCGCGGGAGGGGCTGCTGGTGGTGGCGGGCGCGCGCGGCCGGCTCGCCGCCTACACGCTCAACGGCCGGCGCCTGCGCCAGCACACGCACAACGACCACTTCCAGGTACGCGCCGCAGCACCTGGCGCTGTCGCGGGAGGGGCTGCTGGTGGTGGCGGGCGCGCGCGGCCGGCTCGCCGCCTACACGCTCAACGGCCGGCGCCTGCGCCAGCACACGCACAACGACCACTTCCAGGTACGCACCGCAGCACCACGACCACTTCCAGGTACGCGCCGCAGCACCACGACCACTTCCAGGTACACAGCGCAGCACCACGACCACTTCCAGGTAATACAAAGACAAAGCCAAATCATTAATAAGCATTCAGAGGCACTTATTGACCTCAAAATTATAAAAATCTAATAATAATAGAATACAAAAAAATTGTAGAAACTAAACACTAAACTACTGAATTTCCCACCAGTTCGGATTTTGGGAGAGCCTTCGACCGTGAAGAGCTGGCGAGAAACTTAGGAGGCTTATTTTTTTTCTCCATCTTTTCAACCAAATTAATTACACAACCATGTAATATAATATATAAATAATAATGAGGGGAAGATCCTTCGCGCGTTAGTTTAGACCCAGAGGTCCGGGGTTCGATTCCCAGCGGGGGCTACATGTTTGTGTACTCGGTTCGGTTGGTGGTAGGGCTTGTTTGTCCGCCTGGCTAGCTACCACCATCTCATCTAAATATGTCGCCATAATATCAATGTTCGAAGCATTGTTGTGTTCCGGAAGCTAGAGATAAGATAGCCAGTGCCTCACTGGTTGAGGATCCCGGGTGAAGTGCGCTTTCATCATTGGCCTTATCATCACTTAACATCAAGTGAGATCAAGGCACTGTGTGCTTACCCGTTAATATTTTTTTTTTAAAGTATAAAAATATATTTTTTTAAAATCTTCATACAAAACTCTAATTTCATAGTTATGGACCTAACATAATAAATAAAATGTAATCGAATTAGTGAGCATGCCGTGTGTGTGTGTCCCTCAGTTAGGGCTGCCATCCGTCCGGGTTTCCCCGGATTTGTTCTAATTTGGAGGGCGTCCGGGGAGCGTCCGGGCGGGGTTTCTAAAATGTGTCCGGGTGAAACTTGGGCACTTTTTATGTCATCGGAAATCCGATTATCTTGATAATTACAGCATTTCATAGTTATTCGGTGCGGCAAATATATCCACGTTGTGGGATGGTTCCCACACTTGATGATATTCGATAAATGATTAAAGGTTGTTAAAATATGATAATTGATATATGATATTTGGATGATAAGAAACAACCGTTTGATACGAATGCCTGTAATGCACTGCTCGATATGTATCGAGCTAAAAAGTAGAACGCTACGTTAACAAAAATTAAATGTAAATTAAATTGCGAAATATGTACGTTTGACCGTACACACGTGAGTGAGTGAGTGACGTGACGCGACCTCCTCAGTGATATGTTTACCAGTGCCTGGCGCTGTCCCGCTGCGGCGAGTACCTGGTGTGCGGCGGGTCGCTGGGCGTGGTGGAGGTGTGGCGCGCGTGCTCGCTGGCGCCGCTGTACGCGTTCCCGCCCGCCGGCGCCGCCGTCTGCTCGCTGGCGCTCTCGCACGACCAGAAGTAAGGCTAATCTGCTATACGGTTTTACTGCCCCGAGGTTTCACCCGCGTTCTATTAGTCATAGCGTGTTGTGATATAGCCTATGGCCTTCCTCGACGGATGAACTATTCGACACAAAAATAATTAACCTTTTTACCGCCAACAACTTCTATAGAAGTTTGAGATTTTCGTGCCGTCCACGCCAGCACTTCTATAGAAGTTCTTCTTTGTACACACGGCGGCAGATCAACCTACCCAAAACTGTCAAATTTCTACAATAAATTTTGAACTTTATCGTTTGGCTATAAGGATCAATATTCATTGGAGAAATTTGACAGATTTGGGTAGGTTGATCTGCTGCCGACTGTACCTACTTTATTAAAATGCAGTTATACGTTGGCGTACAGCGGGACATCGCGTGCAGAATAGTTGGGCGGTGAAAAGGTTAATAACAAAAATAGTTGGTCCCGGCTGCATTAGCAGTCGTTTACGAGCACCGGCACCGTCCGCACTGGGCGCGCGGTGGTTGTATGGCCTGTTCCTCTTGCAGTGTTACCATTCTCATCGTGTCCCAGCAGTGAAGAAATAAAATGAGCTGATGATGATGATGATGATAATTAGGGGCCATCCATAAATGACGTCACACTTTACAGGGTATCACCAGAATGTGACATTGTCTGACAAGGGGAAGGGCGTCTAAAGCTTTGTGACGTCACATGTTAAAATTCGATATGATTTCATAAGGCGATCCTCCTGTATATCAATAATTAACATTTTATGAAATTGCTGTCGTACCTAAGCTTCTTGTTCAACCGAATGACAACCTACATACATATCAATTGCTATGGTCGTCATCGATATGACGTAACAATTTAACCATATTATTAACATCAACTAGCACATTTATTATCTGTCCAAAAAATTCAAATTGTCTATGAACATGACGCAACCTGTCAATATAACTTTGTATTGAATGTTATAGAATGTCGCAAACGTCAGAAAATACTATTTTTAAATATAGAATACTGAGCGTGACGTCACTTCGAGGGGGAGAGGTTTCTAAAAATATGACAACCTGTGACAAGGACAGGGGGGAGGGGTAAAAAAGTCCTGATATTCGTGTGACGTAATTTATGGATGGCCCCTTAATAGCCTGGTTCTTTTTACACTTTTAACCGGCAGCGTGTACATTTTATAGGTGATCGAATGTTGAATACAACTTTTTGTTCTCGTAGGTTCCTGCTAGCCGGCCTTGAGAACGGCTCCCTGGTGGTGTTCCACATAGACTTCAACCGCTGGCACCACGAGTACCAGCAGCGGTACTGAGTGCCCGCCTGCCCCCGCTGCCGCGAGCAGCGGCGGCCCTGGGTCCAGGCGAGCCGCGGGAGCCCTGGGTCTAGGCTAGCTACGTAGGCTTTAAGTCTAGATCAGAGTCTAGCTTTAAGTCTGGATAGGTTAACGCAGGTCCTGGGTCTGGTGAGCTACGCAGGCTTGGGTCTAGCTCGGATATGTGTCTCGGGTTTAGGCAAGCTACACGGGCTTCGGGTCTAAGCGAGATACGCAGGTCCCAGGTCTGGTGAGCTACCCAGGTCCTGTGTCTAGATGAACTACGTAAACCCAGCGTCTAGGGCACTAGGTCTAGTCGAGCTACACGGGTCTCGGGTCTAGACTAGCTACGTAGGTCCCAAGACTAGGTGCACAGAGTACTTGCACACAGAGCACGCATGGTTGTACAGTCGATATGTGAAAACCTTAACAGTACTTAGACTTGATCATAATATGATACGATTATTAATAAGGAACTTATACGAAGACTTTTCTCTAGTGCAAGTTCGTATTCTTATTCGGAACCGACTTTAATGTGACACTATAAAAGCTGTTGATGTTATCGTAAGTCGACTGTATAAGTTTCGTACTTCTAAGACATTGTGACGCTTGCGAATTGTACAGTTAGTATAAAAAGTGGTAACAAGTTTTAGGTGTCCAATAGAATGTAAATATTAAATTTGAAATCGACCGTACAATCCTATTTGAACGTGAGGATCATTTTGGTTTGTTAACTATAATGTTCTTTGTTGTATCGCAGTAAGGTCGGTTTCGCATTAAATGATCACAGGTTATGTAGAACTGAGCTTGTACTCTGTATGCAATAAGTACTCTGTGTCAGCCCGCAGCCGCGGCGCGGCGCCTCTGACGAACTATGCTATTTACAAAACCAATTTCATAGTCAAATTAGCTTATAAAGTGGTTACAAACGGCATTTATAGAAAAATATAAAACCATCCGACAATTTACAGTGATGTGACGTCGTCGGACGGAATGGCCGAAGTGTAATAATAACAGAATTGTCTTTGTAAATAGCTTTATTAATAAAAACCATAATATAAGGAGTAAGTGTTGACGTCATCGGTTGTACGCGATACATTAATGCCGATTTGATCATTTTTGATTTCGACAGTTTCGTGGCTCGTGCCTGTGTTACTTAATAGGTTTAAGCGAATTACAAATTTATGACATTCCAATGTGTATTATTAATGAAAATCTTATTTATGTCATTATTATGATAATTCATTTACACGAGTTTATATAATTTTTATTATTTAGTGCCATAAGGTATGAATATCGACTGCAATTGGAGAGCCTTATGCTTACTTGGAAGTATTCTTATAATTAGATCTCTAATTAAAACACGTCCATTTTTGTGATTTTCAATCGATTTTTATATTATAAATGAATGTACTTAATTATTTTAATGAATTATGTAACATACTTCTGTTGTGCAATATGTTATTATATTTGTATGTATTAGCTAGTTCTTTATTTTTATCGTTTAAAATAAAGAGGCTTTTATTCTATCACGACTGTAAAATCTATTATTTTTATTATCTTTTTGAATTTTTCGAAATTATCAAATAATACATAAGTATTTTTTAGTCCCTAAATTTTTTTTGTTTCCTATGTCTTCTGGTGAAGGGTAAATGTACTTAATTTTTATCAAATGAGTTGAAGTTGTTGTAATTTTGGTTTTATTAAATGGTTATATTGAATTATTTTTTTGTTTTCTTTTGTTTTTTCACCCTTGTATATCTCTTAAAGTATCGTGGTGTTATAATTTATTTCGATTTTTGTTTTTAAGTTTTTTTTGGCGTTTTTGATTTTTCAAAGAATTATCAAACATGGCATTTTTGTAGGCAGAAGTCGTTTCCAATTTAGAGGAATCGCGGTTGTCACAATAACATGTATGTCTTTTTGAATGTTGCGAAACGCCAATGACTTAGTCATTTTCGCTAATTAATCGAAGTCAATAAACGTAGGACTCTAGATAATGACGGTAAAGCAGAAATGTTTAGTGACTGCTACGGAACGATAGTTTTTTACGCAATCATTGTGTATATTGTATTAATTGTACATGTTTGTAAACTAGCAGCCGTGTTTGTGAAAAGTAATAATGCATTGAAACCTCATCGCTAAAGACATGTTTGTCTCATTCTTTGAGATAGGAAAACATAAGCATGAGACAATTATATTTCAGAGGTTTACTCCGCGTTGTCACTTTTAACGCATATGGCAGTATATTTTTGCATCACTCCCGCACGCTCCTTCCGTTCTGTGATCTAGGCTTAATGTTCGCACCTAGTCATAGACAACCTCATCTTTTTCCTATATCTGTGCCAAAACTAATGTATAATAACAATATAACGACAGACAAAATCCAGTTTATACAAATTATACTTAAAGCTTAATTGTAAACAGTACGGCACTAGCTTAGTTAGAAGTTGAAGACTAAAGTTATTCTAGATAATTCTATAGGTGAAATTTTGTGTTTTAGTACATCTAGTGAATTGTAAAAAACACTCGAAACCCTTATTCTCACGTCCCACTGTAGTCTCTATTTAGAACCCAATGGTTATACTAAGCTTATTGTCATTGGTGTTCCGATTCAAACCTTACTACTATTGCAATAAGGCACGGAATCGCCAGTGACATCACTTAACCTCTACTTAGGTAATGACACGGCTTATTCTGATTACTGTCTATTTACACATGTTGTGGAAACTTTCATGTTACCTACCTTTCATGCTTCATTAATTTTTACTTCTCTTCTGCTTCTGAGGTAAATTTATTACCTACATATGTAAAGGTTGTTTTTTTAGAAGTTACCTTATAAAAGATCGCCATCTTGCGCAAGAAACTCAAACTTATTTCGCCTAGGTAACCTTAAAAGAGACCACCAATGATAAAAGAACAAAAGCTCGTTCTTGGTTTCAATTAATTTCGAACCTAATTGCGAACTTAACTTTCTGGCAATCGAGTGCGAGATATTGCGGTCGGGTTTCTTTCCGTTTTAAAACAGGTCACTGGTCACGGTATTTTCTATATCAAGTTTTGGAGTTTCTAATCATTCACTGGTCTCATCATTTTTTTTCAATCTTTTGATGACTCAACATTTAAACATAATATATTCCGCAAATTCTTGTCTAGCAGCAGAGCTTTTGCTTCAAACAGTCTGCATTAAAAGTTGCTGAGCGGTCAGTTCTTAAAACATCCAAACATACGTAATACAAAATCAACCTTACATCTATGTGACTCAAGGTGCACTTTTAAATGTTGACATATTTTAATGTTAAATCTAAAATGCATCTTTTGGTTGCTGTGATAAGGTTGGTTTATATGTCATGTTTAGTTGCAATTGGAGACTCAGCGTCTTTTGCTGTGGGCTGTAACGTAATATTTTGCACCATTACAAACGACAAATGTATACACCCTCACGTCCCCGACGCGCTGAACACTTTATGAACAAACACACGCTACACGCAATCTGTCCATTAATAATAAGATAGTAATATAAAAATAAGATAATATTTATCAACTTTTTATTTATTAGAGTAAGTTACACCTTGTGTATAAATGTAATGATCACTGTCCATTTAAATGTAAGCGAAATTCAATTTATAAGCATTATTTTAAAACTTAAATGTACTTTTAGCATTTAATTCGTAATGTTAATTGTAACATTAGGATGTTCCAGTTAAAACATGCTTCGTTAAGTATAGGTACTGCCTAAATAATATTTGTTCTATATTTTTCCTCAATATAAGCTACTTACTGTTGATAACCTAGATCTTCACGACACTAGCCTATCAATAGCGACAATATCGCTTAAAATAATTCCTATAGTACCTATATCCAAATCCATCCCACTCTATCCACTTGTCGAGCGAGTGAGATAGACTAAACATTAATCAATTATATTGCCTGAACTAAGGAGGCAACGCAAAATTATCTAATGCCTAGTTTAGTTATCTAACTCAATATTAACGTATAACATAAAAATGTTGTTGAGCGGTGTTTATGATTGTAACAATAAATAAAATAGCATAATAATTCTTGTAGGCGTAGAGGCAGTAGATTAGTAGGTACTTAAATTTAGCTACTTGTTACTATTTTTTTATTAATAATTTAAAATGTTTCAAAGTTGGTGTTTCATTTCGAGCTATTATTGTAGTCCTTCACGGTGTGCTGATGTCTACCCCAGAAAAAGTATCAAAGTTAAGAAATAAAAAAACATACAAAACAACTCCAATCAAGCCGATAGAAAACCATATTCTGTGACCGGCACAGAATATGGCAATGTGTGGCTCGTGAAAGTAGTGCCACTTAGTTTAGCGGCACCTAGAAGTGGCTACGAGAATAAATAAATTAACATGCAATTGCGTCGACGATTAATTTACCTACTTTTAAGAAAAAATATAATGTTGCGGTTTGAGTTCTTGTTGTTGTTTCGCAATTTTTGATTGTGTAAGTCCTAAGCAATAAGCTAATACTTAAAACTGTTTCATTAACTATCTATCTAGATATGACATAGTTTTATTAGATTACTTCTTGATGTCGGACGTTGTTAAATCTTGTGTGTACCACCCTTCCTTATTAAATATTTCCTGCACACGCTTTTTTGATCTGACCTTATCAAAAAGTTTTAGTCGCCGATAATAATTAATGCAAGATGTTAAGTTCCGGACGTAGGTAACTCTCGATATTTTACAGGGCAAAATGTCCTATAAAATAAATTATTGTTATGCTAAGTATATGGTGCGTTTGTATGTAATGAAAAGATCTTGAGTAATAAATAAATTGCATTGAATAAATCATCTCGTCTTATTTACTGGTACCGTAGTCTATTACTGCGAACTGCGATCTATCCAGTAATTGAGTAGAGGAGCTCGATGGCGCAGTGGTTAACGCGCCCGGTCTGCGAGTGCTGAGGTTAAGCAACTTTCGCAAAGGCCGGTCATCGGATAGGTGACCAAAAGTTTATTATCTCTAGCTCTTCCGTGCTTCGGAAGGCACGTAAAGTCGTTGGTCCCGGCTGCATTAGCAGGCGTTAACAACCCCCAATCCGCAGGGCCCGTTCTCCATAAACATTCAAAGGGTAGGCTCGTGCCCAGCAGTGGGAACAGAAAATGAGCTGATGGTGATGATGATGATCCAGTAATTCACAATCAGGGATGATTAATACCTAACTACTGCAAATACTTACCGGTTCACTGTCCCGCCAACCAAATGGTTTAATGTTTTAATAATATTCTTATATTATTCTAATTGGTCTGTCTGACTTTAACCATTGTTTTTCTGACAGACGTTACGCAGACTGTTAAAAATTTGTCGTTAGGTACTTACCTACTTTCGATTGGTAAGGCATGACATCATCACCAGCTCATTATAGGTACGTCCCCACTGCTGGGGCACTTCCCTATTAATGGATGGATGGATAATAGGGAGAACGGGACATAAACCACCACGCGGGCCCAGTGCGGATTGGTAGGCATTATATGCTAAACCCTAATAGACTTATTATTTTTAGGGCATTATTTATTATGCTTCCACCGCACCGGGGCGTCGCCGCCGCGCTATTAAAGCAAGAAGTTGAGAGAAAGCGGCCGGAATTAATCAACAGAAGGGGTGTGGTTTTTCATCATGATAACACTAGACCTCCCACATCTTTAGCCACTCAGGAAAAATTAAGAGAGTTTGACTGGGAAGTGTTAATGCATCCGCCGTATAGTCCTGACCGTCCTGACCAGAGGGGTGAATCTTCCATACATTAAATAATTACAAAAAATATATATACGGCAGCGCCATCTTCCGTAAGAGGAACCTCAAGTTACTAACTGGTTATCCATATAATGACACTAGATGGCGGTAATATAGATAGCATTTTAAATTAATAAGTTATGTTTAGTTATTTTCTAGTAACTTTCTTATAACCACAACTTTCGTCATCTTCACAAAGACCTCATTAGCCGATCAGCTTCTATTAGTAGTGATAGAGAAATCCTAGGTTCGATCCTACGGAAATAAACAAATATCTTTTTAATTTTTATGTTCATTTATAAGTTTTTAATATGTTTATCAATCTCACAATTAATATTATACACAAAAATAAAAGTTTACTGGTTTTTTGTAAATATTATATATATTTTTAGCGCCATCTACCGCTCTCCTCCTCTGACTGATGACATAAACAATACAAAAAATAAAAACTAAGCGTCAACCATTTGTCGCACTCCAACCTCCTTTTCTAGCCATAAGATAGAACGGAACTAAACATAGTTGCAAGTTTTTGGACGAGAAATATTTTATTGTTCTGAGAGAAATATCTACAAAAAAAACGTGCATAACTACAACCAATGTGTTACATAAAATGGCGTCTTTTAGAAAGGATGCCAAAAAAACGTCGATATATCGATATCGAGACGCCCGCTATCTAGCGTAAACAACTTAACTTAAAATATTGTTAATTTCATAAAAGTATGTCCTCAAAAACTAAAAATATTCACCTAGACGTTTCTTAACTAAGGCGGTTCTCACATTGTCTCGAATCTGTTATATTAACAATTTGTTGGTTGACTTGGTTTGGCTTTGTTATTGTATTATTGTTTTGTTAACCTTTTTACCGCCAACAACTTCTATAGAAGTTCGAGATTTTCGTGCCGTCCACGCCAGCACTTCTATAGCAGTTCTTCTTTGTACCTACTTTATTAAAATATATTTATACGTTGGCGTACAGCGGGACATCGCGTGCAGGATAAGTTGGGCGGTGAAAAGGTTAAATAAAATATGGTCACATTGCGAAGAGCGGAGCTGTAACGTGCTTTGTAAGTACTTCGGTTTTTATGGTAATCGCGTCGGGTCCAATTCACTGAAAACGCTTCTCGGGGCGTAGAAGCTGGATCTGCTAGCCCGCGCGTGATAGCGTGTTTTCTATACAAACACAAAAATCTCTTTACAGCTACGCGCATACAAGCAGATTTGCTCTCCGTAGCGCAGTGCGTGACAGTGTGAGTACCGCCATAATTAAGAAACGTAATTTTAGAATACATCTGTCACTTTCTTAAATAAGAAAAAGAAAAGAGAAAGAAAATGAACAGCTTATTTTAAAGCTGTCAGTCTGTTCGACACGCATCTGAGGTTCCATGGGTAAAATTTGCCCGCCCGGAAAAGAGCAAGTAAAGTAAAAGTAAATCGAAACTAGTATTCAGTAAGCCTCTACTGAATACTAGTTTCGATTCACTAAGTTGTAGGCTTGATACCAGAGCAGGCTTAGTAGTAAATCGATACTTGCATTCAATGAGCCTAACTTGCTCATTTCAGTGCGGGCAAATTTTACTCATGGAACCTCAGTTGCGTGTCGAACATATTGTTCCTAAAAATTGTCTAAATAAAAAAGGAGTTTATTTTCTTACACATTTATTTTAAATAAATATAATCCAACACAGAATTTTAAAAAAGAACAGATAAATCTGTACTGTCAGTGTCGGCGCGCGAGTGGCGTTTGGCCGCTCTCAGCGACACGACGGCGTAGCGGCGGGCGGTGGCAACAGGTTCGGACCTCTGGCCCGCCGCACACCGCCGCACTTAGCTTCGCGACAGCTTAGGCAACGGCCGATTTTACCTTTCTACGAATTGATTGTTGCGAGCTATATTATAAACCTTAAAATACAGTCCGCTTTTTACTCCAAGATCCCCTTGAGATCAACAGTCAGCCACAGGTCAAGGTAAACCCATACCAAGGTAGAGCCATAGCATAATGTAATAAGGTGCATATAAATGTCAAAGTATAGTAACCTGATGTGTGGCTGACTGTACAAATACACAGAAATTATATCATTCATTCCTAAATAAAATCAATTTATTAAAATAATTTCTTATCTGTTGTTTTGACACTGTGGTATCTAAATCTCAAATCAATAAAAGTTTTAATTATGCTTTTAATTTAAGCAACCTATGTTAGGAATCGTGTTTGGAGTCACTAGATATAAAAATCTTTCCTGTGTCGTAATAATCGCTTAAAAATTTAAAAATTTATAAATAATATTTTTATGTGTATTCTGGTTAGTAAGGTGTTGTTTTATTAAACTTTCAGATTTTTTTACGATATCTATTACTCCATCAGATCCTTAGATTTTTGATATATAAGGCTATCAGGGTTCTCTTCTCCAACCAAAACCGCAACACACAGGTCACATTTGATGGACTTTGACAACTTTCTCGCCACAAAGCCTGCAATATATTCGAGAACACGTTGTGTGTGCTCGGTGCCATTGTTTTCCAAGTACTCCATGTAAGAATCATAAAGGTTACTTTCATCCTCTGGAATCGTTAAGAAACTATTTTTCTCTGTCAATTCACTAATGCTTATTAAAGGGTTTTTACTAGAACATGTTAGCATATTTAGCTGCTCTAGCGGAATGCAATTTCCTACACCGCAATCTCGTATTTCTGCCCTTATTAAAAGCTTTTTATAAGCAGCGCGGAATTGAACCGCATGCAAGTTCTTGTTAAAACCGCCTCTTGCTCGAAATGATGATAAAAAAAGTTCGAGGTGATCTTGGCTCACCTTGTATAGTGGGATATACTTTAATATTTGTTTTTCTTGAACCGAGTACTCGTATAGACTTAAGGAACTATACATATCAATTATCAACCCGATGAAGCCAGTTCTTCGACGAGAATATACTACCAACTGTCCTGAAGGAAGTATCAGTGACATTATATAGTCAATCGCGGATTGAAAAAGACATGTGATAAGCCCAATATTTTGGGTACACATTGCCTGCTATTAGCATTGCCTTTTTTCCATTAGTATTTGTTCCACAGTATTCAAGTGCATCTGCAACTGAGTTATTGAAAAGTTGGGTTGCAGGCCTAACTTTCATTTTTTGTTTATCAAAAGAAATATGAGCCTTCGATAATTTGGTAACCAGGTGAATACCCTCGTTTTCTTGTAAGTTTAATAGCATCTCCAAATATTTAAAATCTATTTTGCGACCGCTTGCATCGAACAAGATTTTTAATTCCCCAAAAGTATTCCTTATTAATTTAACAGCATGGCAAGGATTAATGAACGCATGCATAACGCTATTGTTGCACTCGAATTTTGTTACGGATTGATCTTTGATTAAGTCGCATCCCAAAAATGTGAACATACTAAAATTGCAGGCTGGTCCATCGCATGTTAATGTTACTACACGAACCCCCACGTCTTTACACAGTTTTACGGCCGTCTGGCCCGTCTGCACGAGCCCAACTTTTCTTTTCCCCATTTAATGCAGTAATTAGAAAATAGCCAATGGGTAACTTCCAGGTACCGTTTATGGCGGTTAATAATAAACTAAGCATTGGTTTGCTTCTTCTACACTGCCGCTGCAGTCGCCGTTGCTTGCCGCAATTAACCCGCCCAGGAAATTTCTGTAAATCCCGTTGCTTCTTCATTATTTAGTTTTACTTTTTTTAGCTCTAGAATAATATCAGTCAAAACAGTTATTTTTTTATCTCGCCTGCGGACTTTTTCGTTTAGACGTTTAATCTTTTTTCTTTGCTCTGTACATTTTTTTTTCAATGCGTCCATTGTTGCCTGAATTTTTACACTTTCATTTTGAATCTGAAAAGAAAAGTATCATTAGTTTAAAGTTTTTTAGGCTTCTATGTACCTAAAAAACATATAGACTCTTGGTAAATATTTAAAACAAAAAGTACTTGAAAAAATTGACTTCGCTCACAAGGATAAGGCGGGACTCGAACCCGCAACCTTTGGGCATCCGGCCCACTGCTCTAACCAATTGAGCTACCGAGACTTGTGAACAACTTTCAAATTTTTTTAGTACTTTTTATTTTACTTCTATGCTGTAGGCCAGCATTATTCCATCAATGCGAGGAATATCTTTGCATTCGGAAGAAACACTTAAAAATTTTTTTTAAGTAAAAAAATATAGGTTCCTGTCATTCATTCTATATAGGTAATCTATATATTAATACGTGAAGCAAAAACTTTGTACACTTTTTTACGAAAATTTTGCGGACGGAGGAGTAAAAAATTTCGCACACTTATAGTTTATATAGAGAAGGAGTACAGAACGTCAATATTTTTTAAGTTTGCATAAGAAATACATTAAGGGCTGATTTTTCAATCGTCAGTGAAAATTTATTCATTGAATAATTTTGACATGATGACAGATTCTCCTTAGAAAATATGTCAAAATGACAATATTATTCGTTGGATAAAACTTATCTGAGCATTGAAAAATCGGGCCTAAATCAATAAAAACATTTCAAATTCAAATTCAAATTCAAAAATCATTTATTCAGTTTAGGCTACAGCTCTTGTGAATGTCGCTATGCCATCGGTTCGTAAGTCTACTCTGGGCTCTATCTTGTACTGAGAAGAACCGGCAAGAAACTCAGCAAGTGTCCAGCTCTTTTCTCCCTTACAGCGTCAAAAATATTGGAAAATGCCCTATCATAGCAGAACACTTTCCATTACAAATAAACACAAAAAATATAGAAGGCAACCACAAAATGTAAAAAAACAAAATAAAAAAATCTAAGTTATCAAATTTACAGAAGGTAAAAGTTTCAATTTCCACAATGTCATATAGTACCACTACAGTACTCTAATAAAATTTATTACACACACTACCATGTATTTGACACACACGCATATGTATTCGACACACACATATATTACTCTTTTGAAAATAGATTAATATTGTTTGTCTTTAGTGCCGACATCTGTTAATATTAATCCAAACTCACATTCTATCTTTCAAAATTTTTCATTGCTTAGGATACAATGCAGTTAAAATGCAATTAAAATTACGGTCGAAATTCGACCACTGGGCGACCACTAGTATTTTACTAATAAGCAACTTACCACAGAAGTACTTGGCAGTGGCAGCAGCGGTTTTACACTGGTATTTTGATTGAGAGTTGTATCTTTGGCCTGAAAGTAAAATATATGGCATAAATAAATTATTCCCACACCAATAAAACTTATAGGTAAAAAATAATACTAAAAACAACTTACAAAAGAAGTACTTGGAAGTGGCAGAGTTTTTATAATGTCTTTTTGGTTGGGAGCTGTACGTTTGGCCTGAAAGTAAAATATTATGCATTATAAATTATACCAATAGAAATTTATTTAAATTGATAGGTAACAAAAATTTTAAAATAACTTACCAAAGAAGGCAGCGATATTAAGATTGTCTCTTGAACTGGAACTCTAATCTGAAAAAGTATAAAATTAAATGTTTATATAATTTTTAACGCAAATTTTGTTGCGAACAAATTACAAAAACACAAATGTTGAAAAAATTTCCACGAGCAGGGTTTGAACCTACACCAGTTAAGAAGTAGGCAAGCTATTTATAAATGTATGACCCGGTATGTCAGAAGGGTGCAGGTTCAAACCCTGCTCGTGGAAATTTTTTCAACATTTGTGTTTTTGTAATTTGTTCGCAACAAAATTTGCGTTAAAAATTATATAAACATTTATAAATAGCTTGCCTACTTCTTAACTGATCTTTAGTATTTGTAAAAATATTATGATCGGATGTTAATGACGGTAGTTGTTAACATTGAATGGGCGCCTTTGGCTTTCAAAGTAAAATGTAAATAGTGTTGAATAATTTCGGCGGGCTGGTTAGAACCACGATAGCTCAATTGGAAGAGCACCTGACCCGGTATGTCAGAAGGGTGCAGGTTCAAACCCTGCTCGTGGAAATTTTTTCAACATTTGTGTTTTTGTTTAAGTATAAAATTGTTTATATTTAAATAACCTTTACTAAATTCAAAATTGAGTTTAAAATATTTAAAATCCAATCTTACTGGGGTATCAGGGGACCGAATTGCAGCGACATGGGCAGGAGAAGAACCTTTTGACTGGAAAAATAATAGGTAAGTATTTAATTTAATTGATTACAATTATTATGTTACAAAATAATACTGTATTTAATAAATATTGTAAACTGAAATAACAAAATGGAAGAATCGCTTAGGTATATAATTAAGCTTTCTTAGTTTCATCAATAGAAAGACTGCATTAAACCCTGGCAAATATGGATGGATGTGTAGAAATGTATTCTATATGATGATGATATATTTTATACTATAGTATATACCTATATTCAAACAAGGCATTTTTAGCCAAGAAAATATAAATTAAAAATTACCTACCACAAGAGATGATGAAGGCATTGCTCCATCACGTAATCTTACTACGTCCAAGGTTGTATTGAAGCAAGTTTCTTCAAAATGTAGAGAACAGACGAATAGTTTTTTAATACTTGGGTTAATATTTTCCGTCCCAATTATATCAAGCCACTTCTTTTTCATTGCTTCATTACTAGGTAACCTATAATAACATTTTAAAAAAATTTACCTTGTATGAACTAAAGCAGTTATATATCGTGAATTCTTATTTATTTTAAACTTATTGGACGCTCCGAAGTTATTAGTTTGCACAATGTAAATTACATTATGTAATACATAGCTGTTTATGTATTGTTTATCGTTAACAGCCGTGCTTGACTACTCATAACTACTCTTATGCAGTTTACATGTAAATCTTTCACAAGAAAATAATCGAGAAATCAACTTGGAAATATAAGATAAACCACAAAATATGTATTCTAAAATATTAAACACAGCTACTAGTAACTTATCATTAAACAGATTGACGGTATAATCACCGTAAACCACAAAAACAGGCAACTTACCAACTTACCTATGCAATGTGAGTTGAGGGCGATTTCTATTTTTTCTCGCACTGCACCACTTTATACAACACTTTGTCATAATGTTAACAGAGCAACAAATATTCAAAAATAGCTTGTTTTTCTAAACAAACACAATCAATCGCGAAATTTCACGATAAATAAACAAACAAAAACCGTTTGACAGAATACCAAAAACCAGACGTTTTTTATTTTTATTTGTACATGACCATGGATACTACTCTTTCAGTCAAAAACTTAATTTATACGTTTCTCAAAATTAAACTTTAAATAGGATGATGATGACTGATAATAGAAATGAGAAGTGAGAAATGATATACCCCCAACCCCTCGAATATCTCAGTGAAGGTGTGGGGATTTACTAAGTCCTCATGCGACTTCTTAAGAGAATTTGAAAAGTGCCGTTGCACTGTTTTGTTTCATTTGCCAACACTCATGCACACTCACGAACACTTAACGGTTTGTTAATCCACCATTATTTCACATTAATATTCGACTTACCTATCACAAATTTTAGAAAATAAACTAAAACCGCAGACATGTACCCTGTGTGGTGCCGGGGATAAAGAATTGCACCACTCCATCTCAACTCGTGGGTGTCGTAAAAGTAGACTAAGGGACCATTCCAGAGGATGGGCAGCAGCATCTCTCTGAGGTTACCTTCAACCTACTGCGATCGCCAACCCGCCTGCCAAGCGTGGCGATTATGGCAAATATGCATGCATGATATGCACACCAGCAAAAACCGGCCCCTAGTTCCCGGCGGCCTGGCTCGCCCTAGCTACGGTAGCGGCCGAGGCAGCGACGGGGCAGGGGGTGCTAAGCACTCTGGCCCGGCAACATTTAACACGCGCACATTGCGGACTGACGAGAACATTTACGAACTGGAGGAAGAATTGAGCAAAATACGGTGGGACATAGTTGGATTCCGAAGAGAGGGTGAGGACTCGATAATCCTCAAGTCCGGTAACTTGCTCTATTTCCGGGAGGGCGAACAACTGTCCCAAAGTGGTGTCGGATTCATCGTCCACAAGTCCCTCGTGAACAACGTTGTCGAGACCGAAAGTGTGTCGCCTAGGGTAGCGTACCTTATACTCAGAATAAAGAAACGGTATTCGTTGAAGGTCATACAGGTTTATACTCCTACTACGACACACCCTGACGATGAGGTGGAAGCTACGTATGAGCACATCTCTAGAGCCATACAAGCCTCCAAAACTCATTACACCGTTGTCATGGGAGATTTTAACGCAAAACAGGTCAAACGAAGCGGCGATGAGATGAGAGTGGGACGATTTGGGGTTGGTAATCGGAACTCCCGGAGCCAACTGCTGACGGACTTTCTTGAGAGGGAGGGCCTCTTTATGATTAACTCCTTTTTCAGGAACGCTGTGAACACCGCAAGTGGACCTGGATGAGTCCCGATGGTGCAACAAAAAACGAGATTGACTTTATCATGTCGACGAAGAAGCAAATATTCAATGATGTCACTGTGATCAATGCGTTTAAAACTGGCAGCGATCACCGGTTGGTAAGAGGCACATTGAATATCAACGTAAAGCTGGAAAGACGTCGATTGGTAAGGTTTACGCTCCGTCCCTGCACCCATCCAAATCCAAAACCCCGACCGCTTTCAGCTCGAATTGCAGAATCGCTTCGAGTGCCTAAATGATTGCGAAAATGTGGACGAATACAGCAACAGGTTTGTGGAAACTGTCCAAACAGTTGGGTCCAAGTTACATTGCACAGAACAAATGTGCAGATGTATTTTGGCATAAGGTGTCAGAAATCAAAACTAAAGACTCGCGACCATTCTATAATTTAGCACATTTTATGCTAGGAATGCTTTTATTGCCCCACTCAAACGCCGATTGTAAGTGCATTTTCAGGCACATTACTGACTTGAAAACGAAAAAGGAACGCCTGGAACTTAATGTTTATTTGTGAAATAAAGTTACCGTTTTACAGTATTTTTAATCTTTGATCCCCCGTAATTTTCCGCCATATACCGTGTTTTACGTAATGGTTGGTTTAATGCTCTAGGGGTTTCTGGTGGACTTCTTGTAAAGTGAAGAGTAATGTCTCATCATCCCAGCCAAAAGACCTGGCCTACCTACACTGCGCTTTCCGGTACTATCCCGCCCCAGCGGATCTCCTCATTTCTGATTCGATCACGCAGAGAAACCCCGAGCATAGCCCTCTCCATTGCTCTTTGAGTGACCTTGAGCCTTTCTATGAGGCCCATAGTGAGTGACCACGTCTCAATCCCGTATGTCATCACTGGCAACACACACTGATCAAAGACTTTCGTCTTGAGACACTGCGGTATATCGGATGAGAAGATATTTCGTAGCTTACCGAACGCTGCCCAGCCTAATTGTATTCGACGATTGACCTCTTTGCTGAAGTTAGACCTACCTAGCTGGACCGTTTGTCCCAGGTATACATAATCGTCCACAACTTCAAGGGCAGAGTCCCCAACCTTCAGAGGAGTGGGTACGACACGTGAGTTCGACATAACTTTCGTCTTCTCCATGTTCATTTTAAGACCCACTTATTGAGCGACTGTTGAGCTCACCGAGCGTTACTTTTTATATGACGGCTCCACATTAGTGCCGTGAAGCTCCGTAAACGGGCGTGAACGTGAATCTGGACGGTTTACGCGCGTTCACGCTTGTTCCCCGATCAGAGTCGGTATATTGTCCCGCGACAAAAGGCCCACGTGCCCCCTTCGCACGGCGTTCACGCGTACACATCCACATTCACGGCCCTGTGCGTTTATGGCCGGTTTACTCCGGACTACAAAAGCGTACGGACGTATGCAGTCGCTGTGCGCCATGTTCTCCTAAAGCCAGAAACCGTAGTGTTTATGGCTAAAGGAATTCTTGCTGGTATTGCTGGTCTAAATTGGGTATCTGTTTTGGAAATAGAAAGAGGGCGTGTGTGTCTAAGAAGATGTGTGTGTGTGTGTCTGAGAGCGAGAACGTGTGCATGAGAGAATTATTGTTGTGAGGGAGAATGATGCATAGACTTTTCTCATCAATGATAGATATTAATCAATTATCGGAATAGGTAAGACTATAAAATGATGATTATTATTTGATAAAAATATTTTAAAGCTTTTTCGTTATTATGCGCCACTCATACGTAAAGATTAGGCTTTATGGTCTAGTTTTCTTTGCTTCGAATGTTTGTAATACTCTAAGTAAACACGGCGGTAGATCAAACCTACCCAAAAGGGGTGAATAATCATAAAACAAAAAAATTATATACGGCAGCGCCATCTTCCGTAAGAGGAACTTCAAGTTACTAACTGGTTACCCATATAATGTCACTAGATGGTAGTACGGATAGCATTTTAAATTAATAAATTATGTTTAGTTATTTTCTAGTAACTTTCTTATAACCACAACTTTCGTTAACTTCTCAAAGAGCTCATTAGCCGAGCAGCTGCGACGACGCATCGTGCAATAGTAGTGATAGCGAAATCCTAGGTTCGATCCTTCGGAAATGAATTAATAGCTTTTTTATGTTCATTTAAAAGTTTTTCATATGTTTATCAATGTTACAATTAAAATTATACCCAAAATAAAAGTAAACTAGTTTTTTGTTAATGCTATGTACATATATATTTTTAGCGCCATCTTTCGGGAAGAAGCGTATACGCGCACGCAAATGTCTACTACCGCCATCTATTGTATGTACAGGGAACCATTTTTTCTATGAGAGGCACATCTATACCCAATATTATACACTAGCTGTGCTCGCGACTTCGTCCGCGTGGAATAGTGACTTTCGGCAGCATTTTTAATTTTTGTGGCTCTTGTTCCCGTTTTTGCAACATTTTTCACTGATGCTTCGCTCCTAATGGTTGCAGCGTGATGTTATATAACCTAAAGCCTTCCTCGATAAATGGACTATCCAACACAAAAAGAATTTTCCAATTCAAACCAGTAGTTCCTAAGATTAGCGCGTTCAAACAAACAAACTCTTCAGCTTTATAATATTAAAATATAGATTAATAGTCTATGTTTCATACGTTCATGCAGCCAAGTCCTCAGTTTCTTTTGTTGATGAAATGTGCTGATGATAAATAATAATATGTCTTTGGTATTCCGCGAAAATGTTTATTTTTTCTACAACCATTTACGCAGTGCCACATTTACAACTATTTTTACTCATGCCATTATTTACATTGTTATTTTAATATTCAAATTCCAATCTTAGGACGTATCTTACTTACTTACTGTTATTTATGTAAGTATCTACGCTGCTACGATATCGCACAAATGGTTTTATTTAAAATCATTAAAGATTTTATTTCTATTTCACTAACAATTTCAGAACGCAAAGTACCATTCGCTCACAATTATAAGTAAAATCATAAACCAATAACTATAGGAGTAAAAGAGAAACATAAAAACGGAACTAACACAATATAAAACAAATAACACCTTTTTAAAGAATATGAATAAAAGTTGTTAATAGTTGGATCAATATAATGTATTTTATATATTATGCAATGTGATATGCTTGAAAAAGAAAGCTGTATAATAAAATAATATTGTGGTTTAGGAAATCAGGATTTTGAACGCACCACTTCGATAAACTTCGCTTTTGACATTGACGTTAGTTTCCGGCCTTTTACGTTTTTCTCAGCTCCCATTGCAATCATGGCGGTGAACAACATTTCTAAAAAGCGAAAAGTACGTTATTAATAAGATAATAATATTCAAAAATAATACTTCTAAGCATATGTGCCAATACGTGTTGACGTGTTCTAATTAAAAGTGTTTCAATTCAGTCAGTGAATGTTCCGATGTTCATGGATGTTTCAGTGCCGACCTTAGTTATTTTTGATAATATTTCTTGCCTGCGGTCTAAAAAGCAAACTGTTACTCTGTATACTCATTTTGAGTTGGTGAATCGTGTATATTATTAGTGCCCTACGAAACGAAAGCAAGTACAAAAACATAACCTTCAAATTAACATTTCAGTTCGTCGGAGACGGAGTGTTTAAAGCTGAACTGAACGAGTTCCTTACTCGGGAGCTGGCCGAGGATGGCTACTCTGGAGTGGAAGTACGTGTCACACCAACGCGTTCGGACATCATCATTATGGCTACGAGGACACAGAGCGTTTTGGGAGAGAAAGGCCGCAGAATCCGTGAATTGACCTCAGTGGTCCGCAAGAGGTTCAACATCCCAGAACAGTCCGTGGAGCTGTACGCAGAGAAAGTCGCTACTCGTGGTCTTTGCGCGATCGCTCAGGCTGAATCTCTGAGATACAAACTGATAGGAGGTTAGTACTATCAAACATTTAACAGTTATACATTTATTATAGAAACTTGACAGTGTTAGCTAAGTTGATGTGCAGGCGTCAGAACCTATTGTTTGTATATTATTATGATATATTGAAGTTTTGCATTGCATATCTGTATATCAATATATTTGCCGCTTTATTAATTGTCTATTGCAAACTTATGTAGGTGATGTTGAAAAGTAATTTGTCTTCTTTAGAACTGTTGTGTACCCCCAAACCTGACAAACAGTCTAATAGTGACTGCCATGTTTTTCATTGGGGAGATAGTAATTCCCTTTTGTTAGTGTACACTTTTTGTATGAAGTTTGCAAATGACAAAAGGGGCACAGTATGATTGCTATAATAATGCTGTTATGACTCGTCTTGAATGTAAACAATTGCCTAATGTAATGTCTACCAGAGTGCTCAAGATAGATTGCATATAACCCTGGGTTATAGACGTTAAATCCACAGTCTACTAATTCAAGAATAGATTTAATACTGATTTTATTAATGCGGTTTTTAGTCATCTTAGCAATTAAAACAATATTCTTTTATTTTTTAGGCCTAGCTGTCCGACGTGCGTGTTATGGTGTGCTACGTTTCATCATGGAGTCTGGTGCTCGAGGGTGTGAAGTGGTGGTGTCTGGCAAGCTCCGTGGCCAGCGTGCCAAGTCGATGAAGTTTGTCGACGGACTCATGATCCACTCCGGTGATCCTTGCAATGACTATGTCAACACAGCCACAAGACACGTATTGCTTAGGCAAGGTGTCCTTGGTATTAAGGTATGTACTATTGCTTTAATCAACATTATTGTATTGTAAAGATACTTAACTGTTAGGTTACAATCACAAGCCTGCATTTGGCAAGAGTGGTGGGAACTACTTGACTTGATGGAGACCTTTGTCCACCTGTAGGACAGTATATAGGCTATTTACTACTACTACTAAGCTATTATTTTATGTTATTATAGTGTCACTTTTTCATTATTATCTTATAAATACTAACTTGTATCCACAATTCAGGGATTGCTAGCTCATCAATGGCTTGTGATCTAATTAATTGTGGTATATAAACTTAGCTAGTTTATTGGAGGGTTTGTTCCATACAGGCTCTTGTACGGTGCTGGCTATACATACACATCTTTTTATATAAATTATTGTTTAAATCTGTAAATACTACATAAACCTTATATTAGCATAACTGTCTTTATTGGTGTATTGGTCCAAAGTTAGATATATTTTAATAATTTTAAATCTTTAAAAGCATAGTAATTGAGATAGCTAGGGAAATAGTGGGTCTGCAGCAGTTCTATCAGCAGTGGCTAGGCATTAATTTTAATTAAGCAAACATATTTTCGAAATTTGCAACTTTTTATCATGAAATTATTTTGGTGTAGGTTGGATTGGTAAATAAAGTTAGGGAATCTAGTCAATCTAGTAGTAGACTAATACAGGCTGATGATGATGATGATCCATGTTATTTAAATTATGCTTGTACTATTTTAAGAAAAACAAAACAAGAGTAAACAAAAGAATTCAAGAGAAAAATTTCTCATCTATTTCTTGCTAGTTCTTCCGAGTATGTGCCTAGTGAAATTCGTAGTAGTCATTCCTCAAGATGGTTCCAAATTGTTTCACAAAGTTAAGTTATCATGTTTTAGTAGAGAGAGAATGTTGTGGATTTTATTATTGCAACAAAAAGCTAATAATTAGTTGTATTTTATTGACATATCAAAAGTTTCCGGTTTTGTAATTTTTACCTTGGAAGTGTTTATGTTTGTGGTAGAATGCTTAGGTGTTTGGACAGATAGTATGTCTAGGTTCCAGGGTTAGTTAAACTAATTATATCTCTTCTATACTATATAAAATTCTTGTGTCACATGAGAGTTGCCATACTCCTCTGAAACGGCTCGATTGATTTTTATGAAATTTTTGTATGTGTATTCAGTAGGTCTGACAATCGGCCGTAATCTATTTTTCATTCCCCTAAGTGGTATGTGTGGTCCACCCCAAACATTTATTTTCAAATACAAGATGTTCCACGATTTGTTTGTTTTGTTGTCATAGAAACGATTTGATTGTATTGTTGACATAGAAACTGTCAAAGCAATATGAAATCCGCCGGGTCAGCTAGTGTTATTATAAAAAATATCATAGTGAACTTTAAACTTCATATTATTATAATAATATATAATCAAACAAACGTTTTTTTAAATGTTTTCTATATTAACTGTCAATATCTTTGTGTATTTTCCTTATGCTTAGAAAGTTTCATTAACCCATGGTTGGTCAAGCACTAGCATGTAAGCACCAAACAATTAAAATTCTATTGTGTCTGGTATTTACGACAGCCAAGGAGTTAAAATCGACTTATTGGTTTAAAAGTGTTAGAGCTTTGAAGTGTATCAGCATCATCATCATCATCATCTAGTGCCATCTTCATACTGAACTTTGGAGATCAGTACACAAAACTTCAAATCAAATCAAATCATTTATTTGTATTAATTGCGGTACATTATTGTGTGCGTTTCTCAACCTCACACATACCATATGTGTGAGGTTAAGAATCGCACATTTAGCTAATATGTTAGCATACAAATAAGGAATTAAATTACACATAATTAAAATGAAATGGAATTAGAACTAATTAAGTATACATGTCACAAGATTGTATATATCAAGCATTAGATTGGTTACTTATAAATTCATCAATAGTATATAAAGTATTTAGTATTAACCATTTTCGAAATGACAACTTAAATCTAGTACCTGTCTGTTATATTTTTATTGGCATTTTATTATAAATTTTTTGCGTAACAATTCCTATGTACAGACGCCAGCACATCAACAAAATTCAAAATCATTTATTCAGTTTAGGCTACTAGTAGCTCTTGTGAACTCTTGTACTCTGGGCGGGATATTTTGTACTGAGAAGAACTAGCAAGAAACTCAGCAAGTGTCCAGCTCATTTCACCCTTAAAGCGTTATGGAAAATGCCCTATCATAGCAGGACACTTTCCATTACAAATAAACACAATAAATATAGAAAACAACCCCACATGTTGTGGGGTAAAAAAAAAACAAAATAAAAAATCTAACTTTACATCAGGTAAAAGATTCAATTTCCACAATGTCATACAGTACTCTAGTAAAAGTCAAAAATTGTTTAAGAAAAACAAAGTCATACTATAGTGAATAATACTAAAAATAAGATCAAGAGCAAACCAGCCTCCACAGGCGGCACCCGTTCACGAGTATGACATAAGAATCAGCCATCGCTTCGCTCAACCATATTTTAGGGAACGTAACGACCCGACGCACATGCCACCACGCAGAGATAATAAAGAGAGCATGACACACTCAAAATAAAAACTTAATGATATATTTAACGCAACACTGTTTGTTATCTGTAATACACTGCTGATAAAGGCTGATAATATCAGTATAAAAATTTTATAAATTTATTTTATTATATTGATTCAAATAGAGTATAATGTGTTTTTTATTATAACCATGCTGTTTATAATTATCTTATAGAGATAATGAAGACTTTACATGGTTTTTTTTAAACTTATCTAAAGGTAAATCTATTCTAGTCAACCTGTCCAAAACTGTCAAATGTCTTCAAAAAATGTTTAACCATATGCCTAACACTTAAATGTTCAAAGTGTATTGAGGTTTGACAGTTTGTAGTAGTCTGATGTACAGGCGTGTGTACCATACTTCAACTGACATGACAACTAAATCCTGTCCACTGTTTGATGTCGTCTAGCCATTTGCGTCTCGGACGTTTTTACCGTTTGAACGCCAGACTCGCCTATAATCGACAAGTGATAGGGGTTCTTTTACGCCTGTCGGACAATACCTATAGTTTACAAAAACATAAAATAAAGATATTTGGAACTGTTGCAATTTTTTACTCTGAATTGAATGCTTGGCGTACAGGACACGGCGTCGCATTTATGCTGTAGCGGACAAAAGTTTAAAGTATTTGAATGGCTCTCTGTAAACAATAATAACGTTTGCCAACAGGTGAAGATCATGCTTCCGTGGGACCAGCAAGGCAAGAACGGCCCCAAGAAACTCCAACCCGACTACATCATGGTAACGGAGCCCAAGGACGAGCCCGCGCCGCTCGAGCCCACCAACGAGGTGCGCTCGCTCGCGCCCGCGCCGCTGCCCGCGCCGCCCGTCGTCGTCGCCTAGGCTTAACACTGCATTAAAAAACATATAAAGTATTTTATGGTTTTATTTATTTTCGCCCTTTGGTTTTTCTGTCATCACCAGGGAGCTTTTTGTCTAACCCTATACCTACCTTTCAATTTGACATTTGAAGAATTCAAGAACTTCAAACTAATTCACAAGTCTGATTGCGATCGCGACGTTTTTGAATAATGTTGTGTGCTTCAAGCTGTAATCCTCATATTTGAAATCTCAATGAAAACGAATTTTGACAACGCTAAAAAATAGTCTTGAAATAGTCATACATGCACAAAAAAAATAGTCACATTGTCAGCGTTATAGCTTTAGGTTAGTGAGGATTATGGCTTGAACGTCAAGCTGTAATCCTCACGAGCAATCCTACAACTTTTGTGTATATTAACTATTACTCCAAATGGCTAGTTCTAACAATATGTACTATTTTTTTTATTGTTGGCCGGCACTTTCAGAAAAGGCCCAAAAAATGTATGGAGGCCGAATGATCTCCTTTACAACTCTAAACTTCCAAGAGCCCGGAATTATGTCCGTGACTCCAGCGGGATAACCCCTTCAGATCGGCTTCAAATTTCGCCATGATTTAGTTGATATTATGTTTAAATTTGTTAGCAAATATCAAAATTTGTTGACCAATAGTTATCGAGATATCCCATGTTAAAGGGTATCCCGCTGGGGTCACGCTCGTCAAAACTATTTGACCTAAAACGAGCAGGAACGAGACACGCTACTGATGTAGTTTTTGTGCTAAGATTTTGTTGATTCAATTATGAATCCATCTGTGAAAATTCCAGGATTCTACCTTCTGTAGGTACCGAGTAATCAAATACCTACTTTTCGTCAAAATTCCTCCGAAAAGTAAGTTCTAGTTGAGGTGTAAGACAAAAGGCTACATTCATGAAATCCAGGGAAGATTTTGTTGACTCTGAGAGAAAATTTGTTAGACAAAACCGAGAACTCTAGCTACAGTATATCCTGAGATATAACGCTAATATGGTTATCCCTATAAACATGGTTTTTCCAACGGAATGGAGCAAGTAGCGAGTTTATGACTATAGCCAAGATTTTGTGGGTGTAAAAATCTAACCAGTTCCTACTTTTCAGTTTCCTAGGTACAGTATTTTAGGAGAAATTAAAATTTATAACTTTTTCATACTAAAAGTACGCGTATAAGCCGACCAAATTAAGTTGGTTCCTTAAAAGGCCAAGATGGCGGCCAATTTTTTTGTTTAAGGGCCGATTCCGATGAAACTAAAATTGGCTACCATTTTGGTCTTTTTAAAGAACCAACTTAATATTGTCGGCTAATACGCGTACTTTTAGTATGAAAAAGTTATAAACTTCAATTTCTCCTAAAATACTGTACCTAGGAAACTGATTAGATATTTACACCCACAAAATCTTGGCTATAGTCATAAACTCGCTACTTGCTCCATTCCTGTGGAAAAACCATGTTTAGGTATCAACACCGTGACCCCAGCGGGATAACCATATTAGCGTTATATCTCAGGATGTACTGTAGCTAGGGTTCTCGGTTTTGTCTAACAAATTTTCTCTCAGAGTCAACAAAATCTTCCCTGGATTTCATGAATGTAGCCTTTTGTCTTACACCTCAACTAGAACTTACTTTTCGGAGGAATTTTGACGAAAAGTAGGTATTTGATTACTCGGTAACTACAGAAGGTAGAATCCTGGAATTTTCACTGATGGATTCATAATTGAATCAACAAAATCTTAGCACAAAAACTATATCAGTAGCGTGTCTCGTTCCTGCTCGTTTTAGGTCAAATAGTTTTGACGAGCGTGACCCCAGCGGGATACCCTTTAACATGGGATATCTCGATAACTATTGGTTAACAAATTTTGATATTTGCTAACAAATTTAAACATAATATCAACTAAATCATGGCGAAATTTGAAGCCGATCTGAAGGGGTTATCCCGCTGGAGTCACGGACATCCCGGAATTGCAAATAGTGATTGTAAAATGAATAGGGTTGTGGTTTAGTCTATTATTCTTGATACTTATCAATTGTAATTGCCATTATTTAATTATCATCTAAGTCAGGGTTTCCCTATGGTGGGTCGCGAGCGAATATCGAGTGGGCCCTGCCTGAAGAACGACACACCAACCGACCGAGCCAACGGCCGGGCGGTTGGTGTTTTTATTCGAAAAGTCCTTTATTTATATTGGTAACGGTTAAATTTCCTAGAGGTGGGTCCCAAGTTTTTAAACTTGTATTTTATGGGTCGTAGCCTAGACAACTTTGAGAACCCCCTGATCTAAGTACCTACATAAGCAAAATTAACTTAACCGGGATCAAATCAAATAATATGTTTCTAACTACCTTAATGATACCTGATTTTAAATAATGTAACATGTGTTTAGTACTTAGTAACGCGGTACGCGGTCACCACTCAAGAACTGTTCCGCCCCAGCGGCCATCAGAGTCCTGCGAGCGATGTGTTCTGCGTCCTGCCCACTGCCACTTGATCTTAGCAACTCTGGGCTATATCGGTAACCTTTGTTCTTCTGCGGATCTTCTTATTTCTGATTCGATCACGTAGAGAAACCCCGAGCATAGCCCTCTCCATTGGTCTTGAGGCTCTTTTTTATAAGGCCCATAGTGAGCGACTACGTCTCAGTCCCATGTATGTCATCACTGGTCAAAGACTTTCGTTTCGAGACACTGCGGTATATCGGACGAGACGATATTTCGTAGCTTACCGAACGCTGCCCAGCCCAATTGGATTCGACGATTGACCTCTTTGCTAAAGTTGGACCTACCTAACTGGACCGTTTGTCCCAGGTAAACATAATCGTCCACTAAGTTTAAGTTTCAATTAACTGAGTTTAGATTAAGTTTTTTTAATACTAATCAGCAGAGCTTTTACAACATGTAATGCAATAGCACATGATTTTATCTACTCTGTGGCAATAGGACGCGGTTGCTTCGATCCTATTTACAGCTAACTTTTGAATAGAGAAAAAAACACGGATCTGGATTGATCCAGTTTGCACCGCGTTATACCCTGTTGGCTACAGAAAACCTCTTTTGATATGTATTATATACCTTTTTATACTTTTTTGAATATATGTTCTTTTTTACTTTTTTTTTAGAGTGACTTAGTCAGTTTAACCTTTTTACCGCCAACAACTTCTATAGAAGTTCGAGATTTTCGTGTCGTCCACGCCAGCACTTCTATAGAAGTTCTTCTTTGTACCTACTTTATTAAAATACATTTATACGTTGGCGTACAGTGGGACATCGCGTGCAGGATAGTTGGGCGGTGAAAAGGTTAAGATAATGATTGAAGTAAATGCAAATAAAATAATAATTTATTGTTTTAATAAAGAAAATTAGCGACACTTCGGTGCTTAACAGTCAGTTATCGACTTTCATTGGCATGGCAGATTTTGAAATGCGGCAACCATTTGGACTGTTGATTTCGTCGGTGCCGATAAGTAAAGGTAAGGCGTCAAACGATAGCCAAGATATAGCGATACATACTCTAAATAAAATAATAGTCAAGATATAGCGATACATACTCTAAATAAAATAATAGTCAAGATATAGCGATACATACTCCAAATAATATAAAACATTTTTTACCAACATTTATTTATAAAACATTACTACATACAATCACCCCAAACCAAGTGCATAAGTTTCAATTGAGACATAACGTCATCAGCATTCCATCGGATTATATCGTTATAAAACAACGCAAAATTCATAATACAATAAAATTATCGTGATTCAACGAAACGAGCCAATTTCTATACAAAATGGAATGATAGTTCCAGAACAGAAAATAGTGACATTATTCAGTCGTCATATTTACCGATGCTTTGCTGTAAAAAACATTTCTCTCTTACCTAATATTGAATTCCTTAAAAACATCTTACGATATCTAACGTAAACAACCTTAACTTAAATTGGACCGAAATTCTTCCTTAGATTAAACTTAATACCGTAGTTTATCCCGTATAAAGATAAAACGTCAAGAAATGCAAAAGATACATTGTGTATTTATAAAGTTAAAGTAAAACATCTATAATATTGCAAGCATTGGTTTTGCAAAAGTGCATTTTGTACTAAAAGTTATAAAAGATAGTTTATGCATTGAAAAGTTATCTATTACCTATTAACATTAAAGTTCCATACGAGGTTGTGACAGAACATTGGGTTGTTCCATTAAATTAATACTGCACATTGGATTTAAACAATCGCAATCGTAATTATTAGGGTCTAAATAAATATTAGAAACATAATTTGTAGTAAAACAAGTTTGTAAAGTACCAAGTATGTGTTGTTACGTCTCAGCAGTTGTTATAGCGCGGTGCGGCAAACCGTCAGCGGCGGCACTTGGCCCACGCCCACAGCTGGGCCTCGGCCGCTTCCACGGAGTGATACAGATGGCCGATTCACTAAGTTATGCTGGTGTTGATTGTTATCTGGAAATTCAATATGTTTTTTTGGTTATTTTTTCATAATTATTTTATTTTATTTATTTTTGGTACGGTCACAAAATTGAATCAAAACACACAATTTTTTACATAGGTACAATGATATTTCTAAATTTGCATTTCAGTAACAACCGAGCACAACATTCAATTTAAATATATTAAAATAAAGAAAGAAAAAACGATATTTGTGCTTAGACATGCAACGATAAGATTTAATGCAGGTATGCGAAGTTTTTCCCTTTGTGCTGGGAAAAACTTCGCATGCCGGTCGTTGTGGATCTTTAGGGGAGGCATTTGTCCAGCAGTGGACGTCTATTGGCAGAGACGATGATGATGCGAAGTTCTACTTCCAGTCTTACGATCTCTTCATTGAACTGATCGCGCCGGGCTGGACCAACGCCTCCTCGCTACCAAATTTTCCAAAATTCAAAGCTGTTCTACCCAAAATAGGCGGCACTATCCGGCACACGAACCACACACCGGACAACATGCTTAGCTAAAGCTGTGAGAAGTCCAGTTCGTCAATTCGTCGCAGATTATAGGTACCTATTTTGATTTATTAGTTTTATTGTTAGAACCTAAGCCCAACTGTGCTACGGCGAATAAATATTTTGGAATATAAATGCCTTATTATGTGCCGTGACTTAGTTTCGGAATTTTTTGTAGCATCGAACAGTTGACTGAGTCAAATCTTTAGGCACGCTTCTACAAAAAAAACCACCTAAAACTCGAGAACAAGCACAATAATCTCTTCCATACAAAAAGGGGATCAAGAGACTTGAAGACAAACAACTTCGAATAGGTTGACAAAAAAAGGCAGAGAGATTTAGCTCATACAGCCTTGTTAAAGCTCATAAAAGCGCTCACTCACTGCTGAACATGTTCCATGGGCGGCGCCATCCGGCTGATCAGCTGTACGCTGGAGTGCAGCGCCGACTTGAGTGGTCCCGGCAGCGCGGGTTTGTTGGCGGCGCGGTCGGCCAGCACGCGCAGCTCGCGGAACGTGTTGCGCGTGTACGGGTTGCGGCGGGACGCGTACCGCCACGTCACGAAGTAGTAGTACACGAACGGGGTGAGCAGGCTGCAGTAGCCGCTGCGGGGACACAATTCAATATACATTTTAAATCTTTCTTCTATCTATATTTATAAAATTCTCGTGTCACATGTTAGTTGCCATACTCCGCCGAAAAGGCTCGATCGATTCTTATGAACTTTTTTATATGTATATTCGGTAGGTCTGACAATCGGTCGTAATCTATTTTTTATACCCCGAAGTGATAAGGATGATCCACCCCAATTTTTTGTTTAATTTTCCAATACAAAATGTTCCTAGCTGTGAAAGATACGATTTGTTTGTATTGTTGTCATAGAAACGATTTGATTGTATTGTTGACATAGAAACTGTCAAAGCGATACGAAGTCCGCCGGCGCCGGGTCAGCTAGTGTAAGTATACAAATATACAGCCCTATATTTTAATTATTTACATTTTGAGGATATTCTCCGCTTATCAAAGTCAAAGTCAAAGTCAAATATTCTTTATTCAAATAAACTTTAGAAAAGTGCTTTTGAATCGTCCATAATTTTTTTACCTACGTCTATTTTTTAGCTGTGGAGAAGAATGGGCGCAAGAAACTCCACAGCTTTAATTCATTATGTAACGACATTTACAAAATCGTCGTTTTACGAAACTTTTATTATGGTACCAACTCAGACAACGTGAAAAAATGTCAGCCGTTCCTTACATTTTAATCATATTAAGTGTTACTTTAGAAACATTATACGATTTCAGAGTTATTCCCATTGTAAGGTTTCGCAAAATTATGGGCAGAGACTTATCCTCAAAACCGATTTTGTAGTAACATGAAATAATGACCCCACTCCAACCGATGTTAATCAAAAGCGAAGACATTGTCATTAGGTGTAATTAGGGTCTGAAATTGTATCAACTCAAAGTTGTTTAAAAAAAATCTACGGTATGATCCCAGAGGTAGCCACAGGACGCCTAGAGCATCAGCGACTAATTTTTTAACTTTTATGTTTAAAATTATATTTTGCTACAAAGTAACAAAATAACATTTAAACAATAAGCTATTTAGATAACTTATTATTAACGGGATTCTTACCAAATTTTTGTGATTGAGTATCCGATGTTTCGGCACAGTTGTATGCGCCACTTTTATAATATATTTGTATTTTTTCAAGTTTTTGTGTTAAACCTTTTTACAAACGGTTTCAAGCCTTTTTATGTACTCACAAGAAAGCCATGATCACGACGAGCGGGAATAGCGCGATCTCGGCGAGCGCGGCCGCGCGCAGGATGTTGCGCGACTGGAACTCCACCAGCGAGATCAGCAGCCGCGCCACCCACAGCGAGTTCTGGCCCAGCGTCTGCAACACACAACCTAATGTAACAATGCACGTTCAACACACAACCGGCTGTAACAACGTAAGTTCAACACACCCGGCTGTAACAATGTCTGTTCAACACACAACTGATTGTAACAACGTCCGTTCAACACACCACCAATTGTAACAGTCTGTTCAATACACAACCGAATGTAACAACGTCCGTTTAACCCACATTGGGCCAGCGTGTTCCAAGAGCGAGAGCTAAGTTAAGAATAGAACTCAACTTAGAACTATAACCTATTATGACTTACTAGTGGTCGCCCAGTGGTCGAAATTCGACCGTAATTTTATTAAGGCTGCACGGATTGTATCCTAAGCAATGAAAAATTAAAAAAGATAGAATGTGAGTTTGGGTTTCGATTGGCATTGACAGATTTCGACCGCTCCTCTTCCATTTTTGTTTTTTTTTAAAGAGTTTTTATACGTGTGTGTCAAATACATGGTAGTGTGTGTAATGTTTGTTTTATTGATTTAATTTATGTATTTTTGTGCATAATTTAAAAAAAATTAACATTCGGATAACCTTCTCTATTTATACTATAAGTGTGCGAAATTTCATACTCCTGCGTCCGCGCAATTTTCGTAAAAAAGGGGTACAAAGTTTTTGCTTCACGTATTAATATATAGATACGGATAAATATACTTAAGAATCAGTAGAAAATGTTTATACTTTAAATGGCCGCCACATATTGATTATATTATCATCATCATCATATAATACGCAAATTAAACTTTTTTGTACCCGTTTTTAAGCACTGCGCGCACGAAGAGTGTGAAGTTTGGCATAGTTAAAGTTAATAAAACTTATGAACAATATGTGTTACAATTACTTATTATGAAACGTTTATTATTAAAAACTACTAATTTAAAATATCAATACACGAAATGGACGTTCCGCGAATCACAAACAGTTCACTGTGCCCACATAAACTACTTTCTCTGTGCAAGTCGTGTGGACACGGTTAGATGAATGCATAACGCTTTTAAAAATGCTAATGCCAATAATTGCTAACGAAACCTCCTAATAAAGTGATAGTTAAAAAAACTTACGCAACGCAAAAGTTTATACTAATATTTAGAATAAATATTTATAAACGTTGTTAAACGACTCAGAATAATAACTTAGTTATTATTATGAGTTAAACGATGAGTAGCTAACATTGAATCTATAATAAATTATGTCATAATCTTACGACAGAGGTCGGCGTCGAAATTAGAGAATACCTGTCATATTACCATTTATGAATTTATAATGAATGATACCTAATATACTAATGATATTTTGTTCGTCTTGACACCGGCATCATCATTGGTTGACCGTCGACGAGGCCCACTCTAAACACAGCCGAAACTATATTCACCCATACTAGAATAGAATAGGTATTTATTTGACTAACACTGTACACTCGACATTCATAAACAAAAGATTACCATAAGAAAATAAAACGTTTAAAAAAAATCGAAATAAAACAGTAGGTAGGTACATACTCTAGTTATTATGCATAATATGCATACGTTGCTGCATGCACAGTGTCGCCAAACAGGGTCTGCACTCAGCATGAGCTACGGATTATCCGTCGCGCTGATTTTCAGTACAACCCTTGCATGACGTGGGAATAGGTAACTACTAGTAGTCAGCACTACATGCTCAGCCCAACTTTTCTTTAGAGTTTGCCTATTGCCTCAGACGGCATTTACAACTTCCCCGGGATTTTTTTGCAGCCGGCGAGATACTTAACCTTTTCACCGCCCAACTATCCTGCACGCGATGTCCCGCTGTACGCCAACGTATAAATGTATTTTAATAAAGTAGGTACAAAGAAGAACTTCTATAGAAGTGCTGGCGTGGACGGCACGAAAATCTCGAACTTCTATAGAAGTTGTTGGCGGTAAAAAGGTTAAAGACAGCAAAAAATGCCTTTAGGTGTTATAAGAGAAAAGGTCAATGCTTTGTTATCTAGTCATATTATGTACTTGAAAATGATTAATAAGTCTTAAAACTAATAGTTTATTATTACAACCTGGGAGCCGCTCTGACAAGAGTTTAAATCAACGTTATTTTGACTTGTGTTACAAGAGCATTATTATAGTCCCAGGATCATAAAAATGTCGTAGACTTTTGAGTGAGTTCTGGAAAGGCTTAATGTAATGCGAAAGTGAGATCTAAAGGTTTAGTTTTTAAGTTTGATACAACCATATTATGGTCATAGATTGTTGAAATCGCCAATAAGTATTTCTAAAACCTATCTGAAACCTTTAGGGCCTTACACATAAACAGAATAAGAACCGAATAGTTATTCCGTGTTTTGTCTCTTTTACTCTAATTTGAAATGAAGTTTACATGACAGGAACAAAACACGGAATAAACATTCGGAGCTTATTCTTTGTTTATTTGTAAGGGGTTAGATTGTATTCGAGTTAGCTAGGCAAACAAATTAGGACTGAGTAGCAAAAACCCAAACCATAACTAATTGTTAAGGGTGCGCCGTCCATAAGTGACAAGTGTCATATGTTTTATTTGAAATGTCGTCGTCCATATTTATTTGATGCCGCGCGGCCATACTAATTTTGTATGGGGAATTTTAGGTGCTTAATAAAAAATAATTATTTAAATAACCACTTGATGAATCGAAAATGTAGTCTAGCAATTTGTAGTTTATCCATTGATGATTGTTTAGACAAAATCAGAGGTACAATAATTTAGATAAACTATAAGAAATCTACTAAACGCCGCCACTCGTTTTCATGATTTTTGCCCAACTTTAAATGATATTGTAGAAAAAACTATAGCGTGTTATGAATTTATGGTTCTGACAAATTGTAAACATGTTCCCTATGATACTAAATATATATTTTGTTCATTAAATACGATAGTATTTTCAATTATATCTACTTAACCGTAACTGCATTTTTGGCATTTTTGTCGGCGCACCCTTAAGGAGCTGAAGGCATGATAAAAGTGCTAAAAGAGTATTTTTGTTAATAGAGCATTATGGCTGAAGATGAAGATATATTAATACTTACATCAAGGATGGTCAGCGAATACGAGGCTGCGTGCAGGAGCGCGAATAAGAATATCGGCGTCAGTATTACTGTAGTGGAGTTAAGGAGAGACTTGTCAAAAATAACTCTTATTACAATGTCACAAGGTCGCGTATTCTAATTTAATATTAATACATTTATTTATTTTGGCAACATTGTTAATAAACAGAGAGAGACCATAGATCTTACAAACTAACATTTGAGTTGGGTTTAAGCATAACGAATACACAACTTAAACATGATTTCTAATAAGCTTTCTGTAACTTATAGATGGCGACATACTTAGATAAGATGCTGGTAGGTGCCTAGACAGGAGGGCTTAAATCCTACTAATATTATAAACGCGAAAGTTTGTAAGTATGGATGGATGTTTGTTACTCTTTCACGTAAAAACTACTGAATGGATTTTATTTTTATTTTATTTTTATTTATTAGACACACCAACAGTGTACATATTATTTACTATTGACATGGTTACATACACAGAGGATACTGATATGTACACCTATAATAGGTACGTACAACATTTGCCAATAACTTCTTCTAACAAGATTTTCAAATTAAGTTTAAAACTACTTATTTGGACTTACTTTATATTTGGATTTGGATGAAATTCGGCATACAGATAGTTTATAACCGGGAATGACACATATGATACTTTTTATCCCGATATTCCCACGGGAACGGGAACCACGCGGGTGAAACCGCGAGCGGCCGCTAGTATATAATAATTTTATTTCAGACCTAAGCATCTATTAAGTTACAACAAGCCCAAAGACCAACCAAACCGAGTACAACCATTTACCCAGAACCTGGTACCTCGGGTTCGGAGACCGGTGGCCTAACCACTACACCACAGCGGCGGTTATAAACACAATCATCATTATCATCATCAGCTCATTTTATGTCCCCACTGCTGGGGCACGAGCCTTCCCTATGGATGGATAGGGAGAACGGGCCATTAACCACCACGCGGGCCCAGTACGGATTGGTGGTTGTTAACGACTGCTAATGCAGCCGGGACCAACGGATTTACGTGCCTTCCGAAGCACATAAACACAATACTATTAAGAGCTTTTACGTCGCACACTAGCGCCGCCAATGAAAAAAAACATATCTAGTAATTAGAGATAGAAAATCAAATTATGCTCAATGGTGGCGTGGTATAAAAATAAGGTGTTCATTAGGTGACGTAAAAATGCTAAATTACTTCATTCAAATAGTTTGTTGAGCATAATTTGATTTTCTATCCCTAATTACTAGATATGTTTTTTTTTATTAGTGGCGCTAGTGTGCGGCGTAAACGCTCTTAGGCAAAACAAATACAGAATGATTGGTGTTACATAATTAGCATACTACATCATGTTGGTTACTGTGCATAAACTAACAAACTAATACAGGTTCACCTTGAGGTTATGCTTAAATAAATGTAGGTAAACACTTTGTTACAGCAATAAAATGTCTTAGCAAGGACAATGCCTACCAAATTTTTCACTAACAAGTTCATTAATACTTGTTTCACTTTTAATACATAGTTGCGAATATTACTTCGTATTTTGTTATTGTTAAACATTCAGGCAGATGAGGCCACTGAACTGGGGTCGAAGCCTCGCACTTCACACTGCACGGAGCTATTATGTTTACGTTGTCGATCCGTTTTGTTGTCGTCCAATTACAACCCAATTTATGACTTGGTACCGGTACTGAAGGTAAAAGGTCTGTATCGAAACTTGCCGGTTCTTGCTATTTCGGCACCTGGGCACCGGTACTCGAGTACCCAATTCAATGTACCCGCCGAGAGGGAAATTGCAATTCACATCGTAATAATACGAGTAATAAATATTTAAATAAAGTCTTACTAACACTACTAATATATTATTTTTTAATATATTTTTGTTATTTTTATGTAACTACTTGACGTTCTTATGTGCAATTTATATGCCTAAATTGAATAAAGGATTTTCATTTCATTTCACAACACTAACAGTTGAAATGTATATCGATGATATACATTCCGATATTTTTTTGAAAAGGATACATAAATTGGGCGCGACGTTCATGAATATGAGCGAGTAGAATAGGTAGTGCGCGCTGTCTTCCAGGAAGAAGCGCGCCATGAACTCGCGCGACAGCGAGATCTCGCGCGCGGGGATGCGCTGGTGCAGCCGCAGCGCCGACGTCGCCGCGTTGGCTAGCAGCGCCTTGTAGAACGCCGACACTGGGCTAGGGGGGGGGGGGGCAAAAACTTTAGATAACATTCATATCAGCTACGCCAATCCGGCGACACCACTGATTACTTAAGTTGGATCCACTTCTGTGCGCGCCGCGTATAGCACGCGGACGAACTTCACACTTTGTTTTGAGAGACTGATTGCTAATGAGCATTTTCAGCTTCACCGGGCTTTATCCGCACATATTACGCGCCGCGCACGTCTTTTGGACGGGCCAGACAGAATCTAAAGCGCTTGCGCGTACTATGAACGGCAAGTGCACACTTGCGCGCGCGCACGAACTGCGCATCTTGGTCATCATCATAATACGGTTTGATTCGCATCGTTTAGCCGCTCTCAAACACGTCTATAACTGGGTGCCTAGTCCTAGTGCGAGTTTTGTTGTACTATCCGTATTCATTCAATTAGGTTTACAACAAAAACTAAAATTAGTATGCCATTAAAGCAGCGCCTCCTGGCGACATACGCGAGGAGTTGAAATTTTGCCGTTGTCGTTTTCGTTAACGTGATCGAATGGCGAATAAAACTCGCACTTGGCGCCCTGTTCCTAAGATGCGAGCAGGTCATGTTCGCGAGAAGAGAATATAACTTGCACGCGAAGTGTTCGCGAACACGTCCATAGGTGTTCTTTACAATGTTTCCAAGACGTATGCAAACCATGCGTGTGCACAGATGTGGTTCCTCCTTTATGGTGTACAAGTTTATAATATTATTATACTTTTTAATTAATAGTCATCACCGTCATCATCTCAGCTAACAGACATCCACTGCTGTACAAAGGCCTCTTCCAATAATCTCCACAAAACCGGTTTTGTGCTGCTCGCATCCAGAGGCTTCACGCAATTATATCAAATAAAATAAAAAAATACTATCTGCTGGGATAGTTGATTACTTTTACGATTGTGGGGTTCAGGTTTCTATTCCAGTTACGTAATGTGTATTAATTTCCAAAACTATGTTGAGTGCGCAGCGACACATCGCGGTTGCTGTGCTTGTCGCAAATAAACGGGTTAAACCAAAGTGTATTTTATTGTACTTTCTCACACTCACCTCGTCATCATCCTACATGATCACAGCCCAAACACTTCATTGCTCAAACGGAAAACAATAAAGTAGAATAAATAAAATAGCCTTTATTCTGACCTAAGTAAGATTAAAAATAAAACTATGTTCACTTTAAATTATGTCATGTAACTCAGCATGCCTTTGGACTCCTCCATTGCTGCATGTGTGATGCCAATCTTAGTCAGGACAGAGTAATCTTTAGCTCAGAAAATAAAAAAGTTGAATACTCACTTGTTAAATAACGGTAGGACATATCCTATTGTGCAGAGGACTGTTAGCAGCCGGATGCCCCAGAGGGCTACGTCAATTTTGTTAGCCACAACATGCGCCTTAAGCGCGGGAATGCCTTTTGGTGGGCCAGTGTCTCCAGCTTGTGGGTTTTGCTCTGCCATTTTCTGTGTACAATTAAAATATTATTAATTTATTTCCAGAAACATTAACAGACAAATAACATATATAGCTAGCTAAAACAAAGGGTTCATGGGTTAGGCCCCCACCGGGGGCATCACACACTGGGGCCCCGGTGTGTGATACCCAGTGGTGGAGGCACTCGATATTCAATTAAGTTATAACAGCCCATTTTGTCGTAACAAAAATCATTTGTACACTTAACTAATTGTTTTTACAGAAAACGGAATCCCAATATTGAAAAATTTCCTAATATAGGTATGTAGGAGCCCAGCAGCCCCATTCCCATAGCAAAATTTGTTGTTACAATAATGTTACTGGTTTTGATATGGGAATCTGTCCGCATCAATTTAAGAACTGTAAAAAAAACCCTTTTGTTATATTTAAAAATATAACTTATACTTTAACATAATACACTATTTTGAAAAAAGACAAAATGTTGAAAAACTTCCACGAGCGGGATTCGAACCCGCACCCCATGACATGTCAGGTCAAGTCAGTCAGTAGCTGATAGTGTTGATTAATTTCGGAGTTAGATTCAGCCACGATAAAAAGTTGGTAGTGCACCTGACCCGGCATGTCATGGGATGTGGGTTTGAATCCCGCTCGTGGAGTTTTTTCAACACTTTGTCTTTTTTCATACTCATTAACCCAGATGTTGCTAACGTTTGATATACGGATCACTGAAGACAATAAAATATTGCAAAATAAATTGGGTAGTTTGACTTAACTAACTGTGGGGTCACTCTGTCGATTGGAATGAGTTAGAAACTGATCTGAGTTAATTTAATTAATAATAAACCTTCTATGTTTTGTTGTTTTAGGCCAAGGAAGAAAACTTTGAGTATGAATTTAATTATCGATTCCTTGGAATGCAATGACAATGAAACAATACCCGACACAATCACAATTTTTCCCCCAGAAAATTGAACCGGTGACGTCACGGATGAGGACTCAGGAGGTGAAATTTTAGTAAATCTAAAAAATTTGGTTGGTTTGCAAGTGAAGAGCAGAGGCCGGTACCGGTAACCAGGACCGGTAACGACTCGTCTAACGAAAGTGAAGAAGATGACTGCATCTCTTTTGGCTCAGCTGGCAAAGTGCTCTAGAATGGATAACCTAATCCCAACCACTAGCCCTCAAACTATGGATATGGAATAACTCAAAAGCCAGGCCCGGCATTTAAAGTTTTTCGAGAATCTTCCCGCTATGATTATATAGCTCGCACATCAGCTCACATAATAAAGTACAGGACCGAACAGTCGCAATGCGCTGAACTTACCAAACACTTGCTAAGTAAATGCTATTTTATGATAAAATCTAAATTGAGGCTCATAACATAAATATAAATTAGGTATAATAAATTGTTTTTTTCTACATAGAAGTACCTAACTTGTTTTTATTGTCATATGTTTGTATTATCATATCTAAATTTTATACAATTCAATTAATAACTGCTTCCTAGCAGTACATATTACTAGCGTTCCGTATATCAAAACACTAGTTTTCCCGTTTTCCACATATCATGCGTTTCTTAATTTTTTTTTATTTGAAGCCATAGACAATTAGACAATATACGAAAAATTACAGAGATCCCTTGAAAAAAGTGATATGCGTAATAATTAACACCTAAGTGTTGTGATCGACAAAGAATTGAATTTCTATCATGTCTGGGTTTTGTGACAATCAGTGTTAACCATATAATAAAACAACCATACCTAATAAGAGTTACCACATTATTAGGTACTTATCTTTAGATAATAGAACTGATAGATAACACATTCTCATTATAGATGATACATGTGGAGGTCTTAAATGAATGATAATAATTGTACAACCTTATAAAACGAGAGTTCTCACAACGATCAAACAAAATTAAGTAGAAAGTTATCATTCAATTACATACATTTCGTCAAAGTGGATCATTGGGTCAGAAGAAAACTTACTATCGTGTATTCAATTAAATTACAAAAAATGAGGAATAGCCAAGACAACATAACGAATAAAAAATTAACATAACATGACAATCAAGGACTTTAAAAGGAAAACTCGTTTCAATAACCAATTAATAGATTAATAAGCTGCGTTTAAGATTATCCTCCAACACTTAGAAATGTCGATAAAAATACATGATCGTCGAAAACAAACATTTGAACGTATTTGAATACTTACAGAATCTTGGTGTGAAGGCGTATCAAAACGATGATTTTACTTTCTAAAAACTAAATTAGTCCGACGAAATTAAACTCAGCTCACAACGCAGTCAAATCGAACGTGCATGATTTGCTAAATGTCAATGTGACAGTTCATGAGTTCAGTCCAGTCAGTCAGTCAGTCATTTTTTTTTAATTTGTTCATGACCATGGGTAGTAGTCCTTCAGTTAAATTTATCAGTCAGTACTTTTTTATTTTTTATTATTTTATTTTTTTTCTATTTATTTGGGAAACAAACAATTATATTTAAAAAAAAAATCAAAATCATTTATTCAGTTTAGGCTACAAATAGCTCTTATGAACGTCATTATGCCATCGGTTCGTAATTCTACTCTGGGCGGGAGATCTTGTACTGAGAAGAACCGGCAAGAAACTCAGCAAATGTCCAGCTCTTTTCTCCCTTACAGCGTCAAAAAATATTGGAAAATGCCCTATCATAAAAGGACACTTTCCATCACAAATAAAAACACAAAAAATAAAGGACAATAACACATGTTAAAAAAAAAATACAAAAGAGAAAATATAATAATAGGTATTAAGTTTGCAAATATACATCAGTTACCAGTTAAAAAATTTCACAATGTCATACAATACTAATAAAGGTCATAAATTGTCTAAGAAAGAAAAAAAAACAAAATTAAACTATAGTCAATAATAATAAAAATAATAGTATGCAAGAGCAGACCAGCCTCCACAGGCGGCACCCGTTCACGAGTATCACATATATATACAAAATCATATAAAATTATACACACAAAATAACACATAAATCAGTACATTTTTAAAATCTTTGAAAACAGTTTTTGTCTTATCTTATCTTAATCTCTATAAAATAATCTATTACGTGAAATTGAAAAACACAGCCGGCATCAATATGACATTTAAATATTTAATAGCGGCCAGTATTGTCTACATGACTAGGGTCCCTAGAAGTCGGTATATAATGTAGATTACATACAGTCTTCATCATACAGTTCACACAACAATGTTATAAAAATACGTTTTAAAAATTTAAAAAGTTCTTTAAATTTCCGTCAGCTTCAACCTGCTTCAACTAACAGGCCTCTCCAGTTATATCTACAGCTTCATGGGCATGACTCCTCACTTTCCCGCCAAGAAACGTTGTTCTTCTTGTTTTTGTGTGTGTCATGACACCGCGGCAATATTCGGTCAACACCCGGACGGTGTCATGTCACCGCACCCGACCACGCGACTATAATAATTATTTTCGATAGGTTAGAGTATACTTTTGTATGAAGATGTTTGGCTATAGACAAACTAGAGTAAATTTGCTACACTAAAACCCCGCAACAATTGTGTGCTCTGTGCGTTAAACTTTTTAAAATGTCAAAGTCAAATTTTGACAATTGAGCGATCAAATTCTATGGACTCTATGTCGTGTAATTAGAGCCTACTTTTGTATGAAGAAGTTTAGCTATAAAAAAATCTAGAATAAATAGTTTGATCATGTAGAACTAACAAACTATTTCGGTAATCACATTTATTTTGATAACTGCCAGAGGAAATATATCAATTAGTAAAATGTCGTTTACAAAATGATAAAATATGATCTAATTGCAACGTAATCATTATTTTTGTGAACATCGACGATAGGTATTCGCCATTTTGCGAATTACGTCATCGGCGCCCATGCTGTCATTGGTTTGGCACTGGACGTGACAGGTTAAAGCTAAAATTGACAGGAAAATTCATATTAAGTATATCATTATTCCTCTTTTATTCAACTTTTAATTTTCAAAATACTTATATATTTTTATATATTATATACTAGTTGTCGCCCGCGACTTAGTTCGCGAAGACTACACTATCCCACAGGAACCTGTTACCGGGATAAAAAGTCCTATATCCTAGTCCGGGTCATGGTCTGTCTATGTTTAAAGTTTCATCCAAATCCGCTCAGCCATTTTCACGTGATGCGCGGTCAAATAAACAGACAAACAGACAAAAATTCTAAAAACTGTTGGAACCTGTTCTGTTATCGATGCTAACTATTCCTAGCCAATTTTTTTTCGAATATCTTCCATGTAAAGACTTTCGACCCTCTTTAGCTTTATTATATGTATCATTAGATAACGTCACATACACTGATCCCAAGGTAAGTAGCTAAAGCACACGTTCTAGGGAAATCAGAAACAACGACGGTACCACAACCACCTAGACCCGTCACAATATCGAAAAATTCTTTTGCGACATTTGACCCGACTGGGAATTGCACCCGGGACCTCAGAGTTAGCGCCTAAGTCTGGTGTGGAATCCACTCGCTCTGCTACGGAGGTCATCAGATATTTAACAAACTATAATAATGTTTTTTTATTTTTTTTATTATCGTATTTCTTTGGTGGCTTTTGTCTATTCATAGACAAACAGTCCACCAAACATTTTGCAGATAATAATGTTATCCAGTGACATTGTTTGGGTAACGCCCGTTCCCAATAACCTATCTATCTATTGTTTTGCCTACTATAGATGCAAATTTGACATAAGCTCCAAACAAATAATTTAAAATTCTAACTCCAGTAAGCAAAACAACAGACAGATAAGGAAACGGGCGTAAGTCCATGAAGCTGTAGATAGATGTAGGTAGATAGATATAGATGTAGATATATGTAGTAGATAGATGAAGGGAAAGTCCCTGGGCATGGGCAACTGTCTTTTATAGATTTATAAACTTGTAACTTACAAGTTTACAATAAAATGTAGATTACTTTTAGAGTTTGTTTACAAAGTATAAGTGCTGAATTTCTCATTGTATCATGTTTAAGTTGACGTCCAAAATTTTTTATACAATATTTAAGAGTAGCTTCACCGTCATCATTATTATTACCTAATAAAACAGAAACTTGTAGAATTGTTTTTATTTTGTTTTTAGTTTATTTGGGAAACTAATTTTTTTTTATAAGTACAAATTAGACTTAAACAATGTAAAGTTATATTAAGCAGGGTCCAGATGTCACAAATAATCAAAAAGGATAATTATACGAAAATATTATGTTATTATTGTTTACAGATTTATGAAAACGACGATAAAAAATATATGCGATTTTCAAGAGACTTAATTTGGTAATTTCATACAAAATAGAAATAAAATTAAATAACAAGTTGGTTTAATGCTCTAAGAATTACTACGTCAGCTAATGCTGAAACTGCTAAAATAATATTTTAGCAGTTTTTGAAAATAGTTTAGCAAGAAATTAGCAGTTTTTAGCCGACCGCTAATATTATCATCAATTTTAAGCTGGTCACACTCATTGCATTGTGTTCTCAGAACAATAACTAAAGAGTTATTATTTTGAAATTGTTTTGTTCTTATTCTATGCTCTTTGGCCGTCTACACCTCAGAAAAGCCTCAGAACAATAAAGGTCTACACGTAGGTATTATCTATGGCTCAAAACCAAGTCAAAACCAATCTCAGCAGTTACTGTCAGACTCAGTACAATAAAAAACGGATGAATATACGGAATTGATCGATTTCATCCGGAGCCGTAAAACAATACAAAAAAATAAAATTAGATCAGTCAGACATAGTTTCCTTTCCTCTTTGGGCTCTAACTTCTTGGCGGGAAAGTAAAGAGTCATGTCTGCGGTTTTGTTTTATTTTCTAAAATTTGTGTGAAATAATGGTGGATTATTAACCGTTAAGTGTTCGTAAGTGCGCATGAGTGTTGGCAAATGAAACAAAACAGTGCAACTCCACTTTTCAAATTCTCTCAATAAGTCCGCCTGAGGACTTAGTAAAGCCCCATCTCTTTACTGAGATATTCATATTCATTTATTCCACAGACGTATAATAAGAAGCAGACCAAACATTATTTCACAACTACATACTTGAAAATAAAATAATATTTCTACTTCGTTCTCTCCAACCACAAATTAATAAGACTATCTCGTTTCTTTTTACTGTTGCAACACTTCCACACACATAGACAAAATGCGACGTGAGGCAAAACGCCATCTTGTTAAGCTACAAATAAGCGACAAATGTCATCCAAGACTTGTCATCAAGCGGCGTACAGGAGATTGCTTTTCGCTTATTTTTGCGATCTAATAAAGTTTAAGAACCAAAACTACAAAAATAAAATGGTGAAGTGTAGTACACCTTTGTGCGGCAACTCCTCATGTAGGAAAACACCTGAAATTACTTTCCATCGGTAAGTTTTGTTGTGCCATAAAATCTCCTATTGGGTTTTTCGTCACTAAGTGATTATTATTAATCTTTTGGCATTGTAGAAGCAGTGAATAATTGTTAAAAGTGCAAATCTCGTAAAAACTAAACGTAAAGTAGTTTATGAAAGATTATTGTGGTAACAATTGCCAATTAATTATTAACCCCGATCTCGTTTGACGTTTCATATACTTGTACAATTTTACAGGGCCTTATTAGGAATATTTTTGAAGATTGATTAGATTAAAGTATGCAATTTATCCTTGGGGGAGGCCTTTGTCCAGCAGTGGGCGTCTTTTGGCTGAGATGATGATGATGATGATGATGCAATTTAATATTTCTTTATGGATAAATTTTATAATGAAATCGTTTTCAGGTTTCCAAAGAATGATTATTTAAAAAAAACCGGTTTAGTAATATGAAAAAAGAACATTGGCAGCCCAAATCATTTAGTGAAGCATTTTGAAGCTCATTTACTGGATCACAGTGGCTTCCGTACAGTTCTTGTTCCTAGTGCGATTCCAACAATTGTCGATTCATCGTACCGAGAAGAAGTAAGTGTCCACATATCTTTTTTACGTACCTACCTATCCAAACCATCTTGAGTTAAAGGAAATATTGAAAGCTATTGAACGTTTAATATATTGTATTAAAAGGTATAACATGACGAAGATGGGTCTGAGCAGTCACTCAACTGCATTACTTTGAAATATACAGAAAGTAATAAGTTTATTTATTTTCAGAAACCTTCATCGTCATCTTCATCTTCAACCTTTGGTTTCGCAGTCAGGGTCGCTGACTTCTCGGCCACCCGGCGCGGCGGTCTTATCACTAGTTTTAAACATTGTGACATTATTAGAAACAGAAATAGAAATATATTTATTGTCTTTCTACATTTTATACAAAAGATAAGAAAATCTACAGTACAAACAGTGTAATTAATACTTAAAAACCAATTTATATTAAAATAATTTATGAAAAAAATAAAATAAGAAAAGACAAAAGGAAATGGTTCAACCTAAGTTAGTTGAGGCCTAGACCTTAACCAACGCTGTTTTTCAGCCACTCCCTGTTCTCTGAGATGTCAAAAGAGTTTGCCAATAGTGTTTGCCAAGAGGACATACATGTTTTCACATTAATTTTGCATACAATTTTTTACAGATTATTAATTATTGTAATTAATTTTTTATTAAAAAAAATACCAGCAGAGTATGTTGTTGTTTTTATTTATTTTATTTTAAGGGTTCCGTACCCGAAGGGTAAAACGGGAACCCTATTACTAAGACTCCGCTGTCCTTCCGTCCGTCCGTCTGTCACCAGGCTTTATCTCATGAACCGTGATAGTTAGACAGTTGAAATTTAATTTTCACAATGATGTATTTTTGTTACCGCTATAACAACAAATACTAAAAAAACAGAATAAAATAAATATTTAAGGGGGCTCCCATACAACAGACATGATTTTTATAGAACAATTACACGAGATAATGGTACGGGACCCTTCGTGCGCGAGACCGACTCGCAATTGGACGGTTTTTTTTAGTTTACCAACTGTTGAAATCTACTAATCTACTGGTAAAATCGAATGAGTATCTTCAAATTTCTTTTTAATATTATCCTCTTTATAACATTACTATTATAGATGTAGGTACTTGAGGTCCCTTGCGTGCCTGAGTTCGGCCCCTTTTATTGTAAATGTGTGCGTGACGTTTGTCTGTAGGCGTAATTGGCACGCTTTTTTATTGTAATGTTACGTCTGCTTCTTATTATACGTCTGTGATTTATTCACCATAAATCATAACAATAAGTACAATAAAAAACTAACGAATAGGCTTGATAGATTTCATCCGGAGTCGTAAAACAATACAAAAATTATAAAAAAATCTTTGGGCTCTAATGGCATTTGGCGGGCGGCACTTGGCATGGCAGTAGAGATGCGCAAAATACTTCACTGTACTCAGTAGTCCCTTAGCCTTCAATCGCGTCATTTCATTCGTTTAGTTCAATATGTTTCGTAGTTTTAGTGATTAGATAGGAGTAATAAAATTATGAGCGCCATGAGACAAGTTGCTTTATATATGTTATATTTTCTTGTTTAAAATTTATCACAAAAAATCCTGTACTAATATTTGATATGTACCTACAGTATTTATCTATTAAACTTTATTTTGTGAAAGTGCATTGCACCGATCCTAAATATAATGTAACAAATAAAAATGAAAGCCAATACTTAACACTACATTAGGTGCCAACCTAACTACATAACATCACAGTCAGTTATAAAATCCTTACGATATTATTTGTTTAGGTAATTCGTACAGCTTGCCCAGAAAAATACCTTCAATAAATCGATTATCCTTAAAACACCCCAAGTCTATTTATACCCCAAAAATTACCCTGCCGTGTCATTTTTACTTTAATTCTAGGCTAAATTACCCTACGATGGCATCTCTGTTTCGCATGGTATCAGTTACTCGATACTAAAGTTATATTCTTGCAACAAAAGCCACCATATCGCTATCCGGGGGATCCCGTTTAGTTAAAGTTGTTCTTAAAGCGTTAGTCTCTGAATAATAAACAACAAAATCAAATTTCAAAACGTTAAACAAAAATAATCAAGTAAAAATAAGCCTAATGATTCATATCGTAAGACGTCAAATTGAGTGCATGCCATAGATTTATCTATCGTGCGGCCAGACTCCGACTCTGACCGGTACAACTGTCTCGTTTCCGCACGCGCTGTTCGTAATCTATCTGTTCGCTGTACTCTCCTTCAGTGAAGTGTGAACTAAATGAAGTACCTGATGTAATTGGGAGCTGAATGAGTGAAGGAGATATATTTGCTAAGTGGACTAGTCCAATTGAAGGATTCATTCATGAACGACTCATCTCTACATGGCAGTTTTTGTTGGCTTGGCTTGGCATTAGTATTGGCACCAGTGTTTCCAATTTAGCAACTTTGTCACTAGATCTAGCGACATTTCGTTTTCTACAGCAACTAAAATTATGTGTCTAGCGACAAAAAAATTCTAGCGACTATTCTAACGACTTCTAGGGCCTTACAAATAAACAAAGAATAAGGTCGGAATAGTTATTCCGTGTTTTGCTCCTGTCACGTAAATGTCATTTCAAATTAGAGTAAGAGAGACAAAACATGGAATAACTAGGTATTCGGAGCTTATTCTTTGTTTATTTGTAAGGGGGCTAGAGTTTAAATAAATAAATAAATAAGTAACTTAACTATCTTCATAAAAAATGGCAAGATCTCAGCCGAGAAATCTATCTTCTCTATATTCGGAACTGCGCTCCGAAATCGGATATCGTTCTGACAAGTCTGTCTTTTTCTCTTCGTTTTTTTTTGACTTTTCGTTTGTTAAATAATTCTTTTTAATAAATTTCAATTGTTTTATACCGGTTACAAATACTATTCTGTGTAAGTAATTCAAATTATTTTCTTTTATTCCAACAGACCAAAAAACGGTGTCTCATTCTACCGTGCGTAAAACAATATAGAATTAGAAGTACGTGAAAGAATTGCGCTCAGTCTATTGGGATCATTTAGCGCTGAGATTTAGCGACTTCTAGCGACTTTTGATTTTTGTCCATAGCTAGCGACATCTAGCGACTTTTCAAGCGTACGTTAACGACTTTTTGACATGTAGAGCTGGCAACACTGATTGGCACTTGGTTGGTAGTATCTCAGAACAATAACTAAAGCTATAGAAGGATGGCTAAAATAAAAATCGTGCAACTATGTTTAGTTCCGTTCTATCTTATGGCTAGAAAAGGAGGTTCGAGTGCGACAAATGGTTGACACTTAGTTTTTATTTTTTGTATTGTTATGTCAAACGGTCATCAGTTAATCGGTGATCAAAAAAAATCTTTGAGTCCTTTAAAAAGTCACTCACTACATTACCTCAAGTATGACGTCACAAATCTGGTGACACCTTCGAAATAACGAAAGAAAAGGGACAATCGATCTCTTTCCAATACATCACTTAGGTTCTTTAGTTAAAATAGTACGAACTGATGAATGAGTGTTGCTATTTTAGTCCGGTTTCTATAGCTTTAGTTATTATTCTGAGGGTAGTATATATTTGGCTTGGCCAGTCAGTCAGTCAGTCAGTATTATATAGTAGTCTTTGAGTCAGTCACTCAGTCACTCACGTCAGTCAGTCTCAGTCAGTCATATGCCGCGATGCCGGACAGACAGAACAAAATTAAAATAGCCAATGAATGGCCATTGTGATTGTGAGTTTGTGAATGTCAAGATTCAAGAAGTAGGTCAAATACAAGATACACTATCTCACAAAATTTGCTAGTGTTCAAATAGTTACTCTGATATACCTTTTTATCAAATTAAAATAAATAGGTAAATATCCCCCCGGTGTGTATTGGGTTGTGGCTGAATAAAGTTAATTGTCTTTGCTTTGTAAAGCAATAAAGATTAAAAAAAAAAACAACTGTCACACATCATTCTAGAGCAAGATGGCGACCAGCCTCTAAAGGTTCACCCAAATGTACGATAGATGTCCGTCTGATACGTTAGTTAGTATCTCTCTCTACCTAGTTTGTGAAGTAGGTACCTTGTGGTATTACACTCAGTGTTGCAAAAGTTCCCGATTTATCGGGAGATCTACTGATTTCGGCTCTTCTTTCCCGATATCCAGATTTCACGACCTAATCTTCCGAATTTCTATTTTGTTTTTTTTTACTACTAAGGTGGAAAACAATTCTTAAGACGACAACACTAAAATTAACCTGGTAACACTAAAACAATGCAATGGGATATCGAAATCACTTTAAAATAAGGTTCATTATTGTTTGGTGAGTGTATGGCGGAAATTCCCTAAAAAATAGATGTTCAAGTACAAGTTGTTTGGCAAATGTACTGAGATGTTTTATATTTTATTATCGTTTTGTTCGCACTAGTTTGGTTGTGAATTGTTGTGCTGTACCTAGGTACTTTATATTTACTAACAATGTCCGATTCCGATGATTCGGATCAATAATACCTGTGCCTGTGTTGCACAGGCATTATTCGGAACACCCCAAGTACTAGTACTGGAGCTAAACGAAAAAAATACTCCCAAAATTATAAAGAGGAATGGGAATCACGACCAGAATGCTCTAATTGGCTTAAAAAAAGTCTGAAAGGAAAAAACTACGCAAATTGCAAAAGTTGTAATAAAGATATTAATATTTCTTCTGGTTTCAACGCTGTTAAAAGGCAGTAATTAGCGTAAAATATATTTTTTTTAATCTCCCGATTTCTCCCGACTTTTGCCTGGAAAATTTACCGATTTTTTATTTTTGACTTTTGCAACACTGATTACACTCACCTCACATTCTATTCTATTGGTCTGTTGGTGTTTTTAATGTGAAATAATATTATTTAAGAAAAATGATTGGCTCTCGTTTAATAAGAAACAAATTTATGTCCGGTAAGAAATCCGTTGAACATACTAAGTATCATAGTACAATCACATCTGTGTTAGAAAAGCCAATTATCGGCGATTTGTCTGAGGTTAAGGTTAGTAACTTATCTTATAATATAACTGTTAAAGGTTTTTTTACCTATTTGGCACGGTGAAAAATCTATACATATTACAGGGTTGGGTGAAGAATTTGAGAATACAGAAGGAACTTATCTTTGCAGATGTTACTGATGGCACGTGCGCTAAAAATTTGCAGGTTGTTATACCCAAAAGTCTTAGAACCGATGCCTTGACTTACGGCAGTTCCGTTCACATCACCGGTAAGCTGTCTAAAAGCCCAAAAGGGCAAGTTGAACTAGTAGCCGACAGCTTGAGAGTATTAGGAGGTTGCGTGGTATTAGATGGATATCCTTTTAATCCCCGAACGACGCATCCACCAGAATATATTCGTCAATACATGCATTTACGGAGTAGGACGAATTATATGTCGGCCATTCTGAGAGTAAGAAGTGCAGTCACAAAACACATCAATGATTTTTTTCATTCAAGAAATTACCTAAACATTCACACACCAATTTTGACATCAAATGATTGCGAAGGTGCTGGTGAAGTTTTTAAGGTACAGCCTGATAATGAAGAAACAATTAAAGCTATGGTGCAAGAAGGTATTGATACAGATTCAGTGTATTTTGGTTCTAAAACTTTCCTGACGGTGTCTGGCCAGTTGCATCAGGAAGCAATGTGCAGAGGTATGGGAAATGTATACACTCTGGGTCCAACATTTCGAGCTGAGAATTCTAGATCTCGCCTGCACTTATCCGAGTTTTATATGTTAGAAGCAGAGATAGCGTTTTGTGACAGTATGGAGAAATTACAGTTTGCGATTGAAGATTTTATAAAATATATTATTGTTAAGACAAGGGACACACATGAGCATGACTTATGTATAATAGATAAAGAGAATGGTAAAGTACCTACCTGGATTGATAGTAAGTTTATAACCCTTACCTATGATGAAGCTAGAGATGTTTTGAAAAAGAAAGGTTCAAATGTGACAGGTGAAGGGATTAATAAAGAACAAGAACTGGCACTTGTAGATTACTGCAATGGTATTCCCGTGTTTGTGGTCAGATGGCCTAAGGATATAAAGTCATTCTACATGAAGGAATGTTATGATGATAATACAAAGGTAAAGTAACCTACCTTTTTGTTTATTTATATGGGAAAACAACAAAACTACAAATATGTCATTATCTTTTATTTGTTTTTAACAGGTAGATGCTTTGGATCTCTTGACACCAATCACTGGGGAAGTGGTGGGTGGCAGTCTCCGAGAAGACGATTACGAAAAGTTAAAATCAAAATTACCGTCAGAAAGACTTAATTGGTACTTAGAACTAAGAAAGTTTGGTAACATACCTACGGGAGGCTTTGGGCTGGGCTTAGAGAGGCTCCTTCAAGTTGTGTGTAGAGTCAGCAATATAAAAGACACACTGCCATTCCCTCGATGGCCACATAATTGTGACATGTGATGGTCATCTTAATAAATAAATAAGTAAGTCATCATCACTAAAAAAATAAAATAAAGTAATTACCACCATTGAATAAAGTATTGTATGTTAAAACATATTTACATTACATTTTGTATTAAAATGAAACCGCTTATACAGCCTTACTCTCATTTTTAATTTTATAAATAGCAAATGTCAGGATAAAAACAAAATTGTAAAATTAATCTTGAGTAAATCCAGAAGTGGTAGTGTAGTGTTTGTGTAAACTTAAGTAAACGGGTCGGGTTATCACTCCTAAGTTTCCCTAATTAGCCATTTTCATGAACTCGTCAGTATCGCGAAATTCGTCAATAAGTCAGTTTCTATAACTCGTCACTTTACTTAACTGGTCAATTTATGAAATTCATCAGTCTAATATGGTCATGTTAATATTGTCATAGTTCAAACACACAAGATATAGGTACATTCATTATTTAAAGTAGGTTAAAACTTAGAAAACCAATATCTACCTGGTTTAAACTAAAAAAACAATTAGAAATAAAGATAATTAAAAATATTAAATAATTAAATAAGTCTATAAATATATATAAGGTCACATTTTATCAACTGCAAATATTTTGAGAATAAATTAAATTAAATTAGGCTGAAAAAACTTGATAAATAAACATTTTTTTTATAAATGTTAAGTATTTAATTTAATTATAATTTAACACTTAAGTAGAGCTAAATAAATGTTGACAAGGATTGCAAGTTGAGTTCGTGTCTGCGTGTAAACACCCGTTTTTCTAATTGTTTACTTTCTTTTAATCACACTAATATTATAAATGCGAAAGTTTGTGTGTATGTCTGTATATTAGTTCCTTCTTCACGCTGCAACGGATGGATGGATTTGGATAAAATTCGGCATACAGATAGTTTGTAACCTAGATTAACACATAGTATAGTTTTTATCCTGATATTCCCACGGGAATCACACTATAAATATACTAAAAACGACAATTGAATTTTCCAATACAAAATGATTTGTTTGTTTTGTTGTCATGGAAACCAAAGAGAATATAATCACTTGGTGGAAACTGTCAAAGCGGTAGGTACGAAGTCCGCCGGGTCCACTAGTTATTACATAAGTACATAATTTAATTGACATACGCCTCTTTGTCACCACCTAGAGGATTTCAGTTGCACGCTATAAGGGCGCAACTGCAGAAAAATACGTGATGTCATGTTTTTTTTTAAATATAAATATATGGGTAAGGCCAAAATAATACGAACCGTAACATTCGTGAAACAGTAACAATTTTGTGATTGGTAAAGGTAACAATCGTGAATTTTGTAAAGGCACGCACATACAATACATTGTTGAGCTGATAACTTCACAAAAAATGTCTTTTTGAGAATCTGTTTTTTTTAGAATCTAATATCTGAATATCCGTAAATATATTATATAAAAAGAACAACGAATGAAATTTTATATTATAAAAAATAATTTTATTTTTATTATTCAAAACAATTATAGTACCTACTATAAAAGACACAATGAATTTATTTTATTTTATTATTTTATTTTTAATAAGAAAACCAACAGTGTTACAAAATGTAAACAATTTTTCAGGTAAAAGTAAGTAAGGGTAATAGGTTTCCCTGTTTAAATTAATACAAAATTACTATTTAAAGAACAGAAGCCCATATGATTAATGATGATGATTGATGGTCCGCAGGACCCAGATTATATTGTGTGATATATCCAAAACTGCTGAATGTTAATGAATATATTTTATTAAAATACTCTTAAATAAAACAAGTAATGGTATAGACAATTGTTTATTATTTAAACTTTTAAAAAAATTGACACAAAAAATGTTAAAACTACATAGTTTTTGGACTCATGTTACTTTACACATTCTAATGACACATATTTTTCCCTTACTACTACAAAATATCTATTAAAAAAACACAAAAAGAGATCAATCACAACTTCTGCGTTTTTTATAAACTAACTCTGATAATCAACATCTAATAATAAGCTTTTTGTAACATGCATAACTACTAATCAACAATATTGAATATTTTTTCTATATATTACTGTAACAATTTACACAAATTTGTTTTGTATGTTCTCCACAAATAGCAACATTGCATTTGACACAAGAAATTTTGGTTTTTGTGTCCTTTTTCCAAGTACAAAGACCGCAACGAATTTTTCGTCTACTTACTGGTTGACTTGGCTCAGGCGGTGGTTCGACTTGAGGTATTATGGCCATGATTCGATTTTTTATGTTCTGTGGAATGCTTATAATAACCACTCTTTCATATAAGTATGGTTGAATCATCGTAACAGCCAATAATTTCAGGAAGTCTTTACGTACTAAGTCATTGGAATCTGATCTGACTTTATGAATAACAAATGCGTTCACTCCTGCTATGTTCAATAAACCAAAAAATACACATAGAGGCCATCGGTTTGTTCGTCTGCTCACAGAATATGTACCAGTCATTTGGTCAACAATGTCAACCCCACATTTAGTGGAGTTATAATCGGGCATTTTCATTTTAAATGGCGCACATATTGTTTTGAATGGATTTAAAAAAAGTTTGTAATATTGTACCAAAACCGGCTTAAATAGATTATGAATATCATAAATTTTTGAATATATAGAATAATTTATTGTAGAAATGAATATTTTTCCTTAAATTGATTATTATTGCGAGTTAGGTGATAAAAAATTGTCTGGTTTGTAACGAAAATTAAATTACTTGAATAAATAAAAGAAACCAATCAGTAAATAAACAAAAATTACTTTAATTAAGTCTGTACCCGTTAACTTAAAATCATCAACAAAATCTCGAAAATTAGTAAATATGAATTAAAAATCTTATAAATTTATTCGGTTTTGTAACATTTTGTGCAAAACAAAGTTTTGTTTTTAAAGTTACTGTTAAAGTTTTATAAATTCTCATAGGATGTCAGTGTTATATAAAAGGGTTTTTAGTTTTGTTTATATTAAAGATCTACGGTATAATTAGTAATCGAAAACTTTTTAAATCTAGATAAATACTTTGTAAAAAAAATCAGGGACAGTTACAAATGGACATGACATGTTACAAAACCGAATTTATAAGGACTCGTCCACATTGTGACAAAATTTGTAAAAAAAGTGAGATTCAACAGCGAAATTATATCTCTAATAAGAATAACAAATATTATACAATATTTAATAAAGTCTTAAAAACAATCAACATTACTAAACTTTGGATAACTTCAGTCTCTATTATGAAACTATCTAACTACTAAATTAGTATATTTAACCTTTTTGGCATTAATTACAAATGGGAACAATTATTTAGGCAGATCAACACTTACGATAAGGGGCAGTTACTATTTAATAGAGAACTTCTGATTAACTATTAATTGAATAGCTCAAAAGATAAAAGGTCTTTAGAAAAATATATTTAGTACAAAACTTTTTAACTAAATCTTAGGTAGTCTGAGGCAGTCATTAATAAATTGCATTAGTCCATCTGAACCTCTCACTCAACTGATAAACAAATATCACAAATAAACTCTACTTGAAGTACATCTCCCACACAAGAAGTGCAATATTTAAATTTGCACACATTACATGTAAAACTTTTATCTTTTATAAAAATAAACCTTTGGCACATATTACAATTGTTGTTAGATTGCCTTGCAATTTTTTTGTTAATTTTCTTTTCTTCTAAATGGCATTTCCGTTTAATTGGGACAGGTTGGATCGTCATTTGCGGGATCTCAAAGTTTAAATTTTCTTTATTTGAAATAACATCATTATTGCAACTGTCGATCATAATTTCTTCAGTTTTCATATTTATTGCACATTCATTTGGTAGTATATTACAGGAAATGGAGGGGTTAAAAGAGGATTGGAAAACATCATGAGTGTTGTGTGATAGTATAATTTCTTCCGTCGATACGGTAAAATCGAACAATTCTGTATTGGAACTCTGGTTTTCAACAATTTCAGAATGCTTCGGAATTAAACCCAAATCAGCTTTATCGTACTCTTCTCGTTGAACTGCTGAATCTTTGTGACAATATGCATCATCATATCTTGAAACAACTGCATCTGGTAAGTATGCTTGTAAAATATTTTGTGACCCCAATTCAGAACCTGGATGTGAATAATTATTGTGTAGGACATGGGTTTGTGGTGAATAACATAAACACATTCCTTTGTTAGAATAACCACAGAAGCAACTAAGGTCCCTAAACTTTATTTTTGTGATGTCATCTTTCAATGTAATAATTTGATGTAGTTTAAGTGTACCAATTAATGTTCGTAGGTTGTCAGGTAGTTTCACCGCATATTCATTAGTTTTAATGTCGTCTATTAAAAATATTTTTACTGTCTTCATACATTCTGTAAGTATATTATAAATCTGCAATGCATTTGTTGCATCAGCACCAAAAGAAACATGCTTATCCAAAGTACGCTTGACAGATCCACCAATTCCATCGGCAATACTTTTTCCGTGGCCACTTTCTGAAAAAGACCAGGTGCAATACTCGAATCCCATTTCTTTCGGTATGATACTAAGTAAACAAAAGTTGCCTTTTTGCCTATATTGTGAAGTTGGACCATCGGAGTGAAAGTGAAGAATTTTAACATCAGGTGTTTTTGACATTATTTCGTCTAAAATGGGAGTTAAATGAGTCCATATATGTTCTGGCCTATGGCCGTTGTTTTCAGATATAGTGCAAAATGATTGCATACTGGTTTTCCAAAAAATTGCTCCTGTATGCAAGGTAATCTGTTTTTTAGATGCTCCAAAATGAAGGGCTTGAACTTCTTCCCTCATCTTACAGTCATAATTTTCGCTGAAGTCACAAATTATCACAGCTTCGTTTTGATTTAAATTATTAATTATCTGTTGATACTGTTTTTGTTGGTGTCTCATTACGTACACATGTTTCTTGAATGCATTAATTTCGTCGTCAAAAGCATGTTTTAGTGTACTAATAGGAGTATTTTTTAGGGACTTGACTGTTTTTTTGGTCTTCACTGTTTTATTATGTTTCGTATATTCATGATCAATTCGTTCCCACTGCCACCAAGTAATAATCTTATCATCGTCATAAGAACTGTAACTAGCATTGTTATTTTTGCATTGACTGCATTCGTTGAATGCGCAAGTATATGATAAACGGTCACAAGTTATTTCAGTCAAAAAATCTTTGTAAGATGTTTGTGTTAGTAGCCCATGTACTTTTAGCGCCTTAAATTTTAATTCAAAATTCGCGTGTTTTATACATAAACATGTGTCTCTAGAATTCAGCTGCGGTGAAAGAACATAGAATGGCTTATACTTCCACAAAGTAGTCATACCCATACGTCCACCCTCTTCTTTATATTTTTTATACAAATTCTCTAACGTATCAACTGTATATCTTATTTGTTTTTTTTCTTTTCCAACTGATCTGCATTCCTTTTTACCCGCTGTTGATCTGCTGACATCATCTCTCAGCCAAAATAGTTCGACATCTTTGTTACAAGTCAGTCTTCCTTTTTTCTGCCGAATCCGATGCAGACTATTGATCCCCATCAATTTAGCGACGTATGTCTTTTTCCCAGGTTGAGAGTTTTCAATTAACCGCTTCAAGACCTGCTTTTCCATACGATTTTCACAATTTCCATATGTCCGCCGCAATGTCAATTCTAATATCTCTTCTCTAGCTTTAAGTTTGTCAATAATTTGTTGTTGATTACTAATTACCTCTAAATTAGACTTTTTTAATCGGTAATATCTTTTCTTTTGTTTTTCTTTAGCTTTCACAAGTCTTCCATTTATTTTTAATGCTAATTTGTACTTTTGTGTTAATATTCTGTATTTATTTCGCATACTTTTTAGATGTTTATTTATATCCAGTTCAGATTTATTGGAAGGTGGACATTTGGCACGTGATTGACTTTCAGCGTTTGATGTTCCAGCTGTCACGAGGGTCGTCTTGGGGTTTTGAGCTCTTTGTTTCCTCTTCTCTTCCCGCCAAATTTTACGATGCTCATTTTTTTCTTGTTCAGTCATCTGTGAAACTGGTTTTTTCTTCGATTTAATTCGCTCCAAATTTTTCTTTCTGATTTCTTCCGCTTTTTCCGGGTTGCTTTTTAACTTCTCTCTGTATCTTCTTACTCTTTCTGCTGAAGTTAGAGCCATTGTGATCTAAAATTAAAAATAAATTAAATTCTAATAAGTTACAGAAACCCAAATAAAATTTTCATGATTTTATTAAACCTCTTTCCGTAAACAATTCTACGAAACACTATTTTCTATATCAGTTTTATCAGTGATCTTAAGAGTAATCGTAAAATTAAAATTAAAAAATCGCGCAACAAAATAGCAGCCGCGCCGATTTTTTAAAGTTGGCATGTCATACGTTAAATTTTAATCCAAAACTTAATATAGATGTGGGTCTGATTCTGAAAAAACCAAAACTGCGTAATGATTATTTTTATAATTTATGAACAAAAATCACTGTGAATAATTCAAATGTAACTAAAAATTTAAAAATAAATCAGCAAAACTTGATTTATTAAATTGGTAAAGCATAATTTTAACATGAAAGCTAAAAGTTTTGTCATTTAGGTAGGTATTGTACCAATTTTCAAGTTAGCGCCTCCCTTCAAATCAAAGATTAAATGGTGAAAAATAATAAGTGTTAGTATATCTAGCCTTTACAAGTCCGTTTTGTAACGTTTTCTGTCTGCCTTATAGTAACGTTACAAAAAAGACGTTACAAAAGTGTCGCGTGTTTCGAAATAAAATTGATTTGTCCAATAAAACGCGACAAATCCTTTAATGACGTGATGTATTTGCAAAGAATACATTCCAAGTCGTGTATAAAACTTAAGATTAACGTACGTTTAGGCCATGAAACGATTTAAATTAAGGTTACTTACCAGACAATATCAACACAAAATTTTAACTGGAGAAACGTCAGTCCACCTCGGCCGCTTTTTGTCACTGTTTTCAATATGGCCGACGCGTCTTAAATGTCAGGTGCTCAGAGTTGCAAGAATTAAAAAATATTTATCCATCTAGGCCAAAAAATTGGACGAGTATTTGCGTTACAAAACCAGACATGTCCGGAAAGCGGAAAAGAAGGGGACGAGCTTTATAAATTAATAATGATTTAATAACTATGATAATTTAACAATATTTGTATTTAAATAAAAAATCTAAAGTATTGTTATCAAATGAAATTATAATGTAAGTAGCCACAAAATAAAAACACATCAAAAACCGAATACGAAGTTTGCTACCCAGAAAAGGGACAGTATGAAACGGATAATTCACATAATTTAAAATATCTTTTTTATCTAAAATAATACTAATTTATGTCCATGTATTATAAAATTTAGGAAAACTATTCTGTCTATTTTCAATATATGTAGAAGTCGGTTGTAAAATAAATTTCTGAATGGTTATTAAAATTTTGTATGTAAAGGGACACCTCAAAAAAGGTAACTTGCCATTTAAAATGAAAATGCCCAATCAGTTATCATCTCAGGCTTCTTTCTTTCACTAGTTTCTGTGTCAAATTTGGCATCATGGTGCATAGTGGACGCTACAAGTACCACTTTACCACGCTTGGGATTATAAGATAATATTGTGCAATCTTTTTGAAATCCAAAATAGGTTTCATGCTCGTCTCTTTTTTTGGTCTGAGTAAACTCTAGAGGTAACTCTTTTTTGTTTTTTTTAACGTTCCTAGACACGTTAGATTGAAATTATTCAATAGGTCACTCATCAATGGAACACTCATAAACCAATTATCCATTACAAAATTGCGGTTGGTTCCTTTTATTGGCTCTACTAACCTTTTCACTACATCGCTTGGGGAGTTGCTAAGATTATATGGTCCATCATTCTGTTTTTCAGGGTATATTTCCAAATTCGACGTGTAGTATGTCTTTGCGTCGCAAACTGCAAATATTTTGAGTCCGTACTTAGCAGGCTTGCTGGGGAGATATTGTCGGAATGGAGACCTACCGCGAAACGCTAGTAGCATTTCATCGATAGTCACATGCTCTCCGTGCTCCGTTGAATGTTGCACACAAAATTTGTTGAAAGAAATGAAATGAAAATGAAATGAAAAAATGAAATGAAAATACACTTTATTGTACACCATACAAAATACAAAAAGAGGACAATACAAGAAAAAGTACAAATGGCGGCCTTATCGCTAAAAAGCAATTTCTTCCAGGCAACCATGTGTTGAACTGGACAAAAAAAAAACTAAGAAGTGGGTGGTTTATGGTGCTTTCCAAATTATAAGTTTATTTACAGACAATATAAATATACTTAATTATCATACATACAATGAATATATCTACATACATAATACTACTATATAAATTGAATACATACATATAAACTAAATATATATGACATGGACAAAGTAATTAATTATAATAACATTATAGCGACAAAGATAGATAGTGCTCTTTAACTCGTTGCTTAAAAGTATCCGAGGATTTTGCACACTTAACTTTTTCAGGCAATACATTCCACAGACGGACAGCGTGAACCGAAAAGGATTTGTCAAGGAATTTTGTGGAATGCACTGGTATCGCCAAGTTCAGGCTCTCCGATGACCTCAAAACTCGAGAGTGCGTCTCATGAAGGAATTGGAAACGTTCCTTAAGATAAGGCGGTGAGAGAGGATGAAACAAAATATTGTAAAGAAGGGAAACAATGTGTGCATTCCGGCGAAGGCGAATAGGCAACCACTTGATCTTAGCACGGAATTCAGATACGCGATCATATTTACGTAATCCAAATATAAATCTTATACTAAAATTTTGAAGACGCTCAAGTTTATTCAGTTGCTCCTCAGTAAGATCTAGATAGCTGACATCGGCATAGTCCAGGATGGGCAGCAGAAGGGATTGAGCCAGCGCAGTCTTAGTGGCAATAGGAAGGAAATTGCGTAACCTTTTCATGGATCCGGCTGCAGCAAACATTTTCCGACTCACTTGTTGTAGTTGAGGCCCCCAATTGAGATTTTTATCAAAAAGCACGCCCAAATTTTTCACCGTTTCACTGGGAGTCAAGGCAACACCATCAAACGAAATAGCAGGTAAATGGGACCAGTCAATTCTATTTGTAAACGTAGAGCTGCCGATGACGATGAGTTGAGTCTTGGAAGGATTAACTATTAGACCATATGACCCGCTCCAATGGCTAATCATTGCTAAGTCAGTGTTTATGATATTGACAGCTTGAGAAAGTTGGTCAACAGGCGCTTGAGTATATATTTGCAAGTCATCTGCATAAAGGTGGTAGGATGAAATTAAATGAGAGGAAATGGAATTTATAAAAATAGCGAAAAGCAAAGGAGATAAGACGCCACCCTGCGGCACCCCAGCAGTTATTTCGCCCCAAGTGGAAAAAGTATCATCAACGCGAATCCGCTGCCGGCGCCCAGACAGGTAACTACGAAACCAGTCAATCACTGCTGGAGATATATTAATAGAGCGGAGTATGCCAAGTAGGATATCAAAGTCGACGGTGTTAAATGCATTGCTAAAATCTAGCAAGGTGAGAAGCGTTACTTTACCGTGTTCCATTCCTGACCTGGAGGGTAACCACGAGCTCTTATAGCAGTATTATTGCAGTTGTGAAAACGAGACGCGTGTAGCGGCGAATATACTCGCGTCTCTTTTCCACAACTGCAATAATACTGCTATAAGAGCTCATAGTCAGGGGGCTGATGTCATCTGTAACATTCACTAATGCTGTGGTGGTACTGTGCCCCGTACGAAACCCGGATTGGAAAGAATTTAGGAGCCGGTTCTTTAGAAGGAAGGTGGACAATTGAGTATGGACAAGACGTTCCAGAACTTTAGAAAGGAAAGGTAAAATTGATATAGGCCTAAAGTCTGAGAAGGATGACGGTTTGGAGTTTTTGGGCAAAGGAGTAACTTGAGCATCCTTCCAGGTTGATGGAAAAACACCAGTATGAATGGAGTGATTCAAAATGTGTGAGATGATGGGAAGGATTTCGTCAAGTATCAGAACGATCATCTTACGGCTAATACAGTCGTCACCAACAGCATTGGAAGGAATCGACATAATGCTCTTCTTAACATCACAGTCGGTGAATTGACGAAGAGAAAAAGACGAGTAATCAGGGCATGGAAGCGATGCCCTCAATGACGGGCACTGTGTGCCGAAGAGACGTGAATACCTTTATATTTTATCCTTAACACACCAATGGACGTGAAATACAGTTCAAAAGATGAAGAATGACTATCTTAAAAAGGCATAAAGTCCTATTTTGAAACAGCTTTATATGAAAACTAGCTGTGCTCGCGACTTCGTCCGCGTGGAATAGTGACTTTCGGCAGCATTTTTAGTTTTTTAGGCTCTTGTTCCCGTTATTGCAACATTTTTCACTGATGCTTCGCTCCTATTAGTCGCAGCGTGATGTCGTGATGCCTTAAGCCTTCCTCGAAAAATGGACTATCCAACACAAAAATAATTTTTCAGTTCGAACCAGTAGTTGAGATTAGCGCGTTCAAACAAACAAACTCTTCAGCTTTATAATATTAAATATAGATATTGCTATGAATATGGAAGTTAACCTTTTTATCGCGAACAACTTCTATAGAAGTTCGAGATTTTCGTGTCGTCCATATTCAATGTATCAAGCTTACTCGTTGAATCGAAGCTGCGCGAAGTGGTGAAGTGCTTATTCAGTAGATTTATATCTATATCTTTCAAAGAAAAAGTTTGTCGTTGCTTTCCAATGCCCAAAGATCTAAGAAATTTCCAAACTTTAGTTGGATCTTCATTTTCAACTGACTTATGAATATATTGGCGCTGCGCATTCCTACACACCTTATTGCATTGATTGCGGGCTTTAACGTACTTCTCCCAATTAAACGGAGTAGGACGACACTTATACCTACATTTAGCGATGTTTTTGCACTCAGATACCCGCTTGATTTCTTCAGTGAGCCATGGTGATGGACGATGCTTCATCTTGACAGAGCGGACAGGAGCATGGATGTCATACAACTTGATGAGGGTTGACGCGAAATGTTGCAGTTTTCCATCTATCAAGTCGCAATTTAAAAGCTGGGACCAATCGGTGTTAATGGCATCCTCCCGGAGACTTTCAAGATTAATACCACTAAAATTGCGCTGCAACAAAACCTTAGGCTTAGCCTTCGGTGGACGTGATTTATATGAGACATAGACTAAGTCATGGTAGGAGAAAGCATCAGCCGAGAATTGACCATGCTTAGCAATATGTTGGGGCGAAGAGACAATAATAAGGTCAAGAAGGGAGGGTGAACAATTTCTCGAATTGGCGCTAACTTATCATTTGCTCTTCGATATGGTCGTGTTGATATATCATCAAACCGCAAGCATCTGAGAAGTAGATGGAATCTACGCCGTGACATTGCGGAAATGCAGATATCGCAACCAGTGCCATCGGTAGCCCATAAGTCCTTAGTGTTCAAGTGAGCTCCTCTCAGTTTTCCAATATAGAAGAGAATCCAAACAAAGCTTTTATTTCGGTTGCATTAGTAGGCCTACAGTCTCTTTCTCTATCAAAGTTATTGCGCACCTTTTGATTCATATAGATTTTCGTGTATTCTACTATTTTAGATACCATTTCAGCGGAGAAAAACAGATTGAAAGTTTCTTATGGGGTGCTTGTGTTATTTGCTTCATGACAGGGCCCTGGCACTTCACGTATTGTATTGTGGCTCCGTGTTCTAACATTATGCGCAGGTTCTTTTAGATCCCATTTTGTTATCTCATCTTTACCGATATAGTAGCCTCTTTGTATAATCGACAAAGGTACACATTCTAAGTCTGGGCGATAGTAGTCAAGTGCAGGTCGATGAAAGCCCTCACCTGGTTGTGCCATTGGCTGATATGTATGTTCACTTTCAGAGACTTGCATTGATAACGGCTGCACAACTGGCTAGAGGTGTAAGTCGATCGTAGCCTACCAACTGGTTTGGTGGCTACCAAACCAGTTGGTAGGCTACGATCGGTACCGGTAGGCTTACCGGTAGACTACGGTAGGCTACCGTAGCCTACCATTTAATACGGTAGTATTCGTAGGCTTCAAATTAATAAATGGTTTTACAATACAATAATTATTTATTGCACCAAAACAAAAGATTAATACTTAATAATAAACATAACAGAAAATAAAGGTTAATTATGAACATTTTTCTATCAATTTTCTAACTTTTGTAATACAAATTGTCATAATCAAATAAATTAAATCAAAATTTTACTTAATTCAGCGAAAGAGGATCTTCTACTTCTGTATCTATATCGTGTTCTGCAGTTGGTTCTGTTACATTATTATAAAAACATGGCGATGGCCTTGCATCTGATTCTTCGTCATCATCGCATGATTCGACTGTATTTGCAGAAAGGCGCAAATTCGACTGAATAGTACTACATATTATATAGGTAGTAAATTTCATACAATAAAGGTAAATATTTATTTTCTTTGTATTGTTAAAGAAGCTCTCAACATAGTTTATCTAATACGAAGATTAATAGTTAACACGGTCCTTGTCTCGTAACAAATATATGGCTAAATATTCTGAATTTCTAAAATTTATCTTAAGGCGACGCATTGTTAAACAATAATTCTAAAACCGGGCACGCGCGCCCCGCACCCCGCATACACCCCGAAAAGTAACGAAGTATTGCGAAACGCGGTAGCGCGGCGCGCCTCCCGCCGCGCAGAACATAGAAGTCTTGGAGTTATCTTTACATTATTTTTTTTTTAAATTTGTTTTTTTTATGATTTACCTATTTACATTTATTACTAAGTTAAATATATACAAATGTTCATGGGGTTTTTTTTCATAATGATTAACACGATGATTCTGGGTTTTTTTATTATATATTATGTAGGTACAATAAAACACATAATTATTATCGAATAAATACTTTTAATATTATACAATTATCTACCTACTTACAATTCATAAATATGACACAATTAAAAAAAGGGAAGTTTTTTAAATATATATCTTTATGATACAATTATCTATTTACATATATATCTATTATACAATTTTGATTTAATTTATTTACAACTACTAATAAAAAGTATGAAAAAGTTAAGCTCGTTGTCGCTTAGTCTTACTTAAGTAATTTCAAATTTCAAAATAATTTATTCTTGAGCACTTATGAATGTCGCCATGCCATTCGGTTCGTAAGTCCTATCTATGGGGCGGGAGCCTTGTACTGAGAAGAACCGGCAAGAAACTCAGCAAGCATGACACACTCGAGCAACTCACAACTAAAGCAAGAAAAAATTTAGACAACTTTATACGCAACCGCAACATTAATTCTTGTACCTAGGTACCTTTGTCTTTAAGACACTGCTGATAAAGGCTATCATACACTAAGAAAACATAATGTGAATATTTTATTATAACCAGGCTTGTTTGTTTTCTAAATATATTCCTTGACTGTATAATAACCTTTCTTAAGTAAACAAGTTTTTACATGAATTTATCTAGAGGTAATCTAGTACAGTGCTAGGTATTTTACTCTAATGGTGTATATCTTGCCCCAAGAAAGAGCCCAGAACCTTTTGTAACTTAAACAGTGGCATTACTAGTTTTGACTTACTTCTAATTTTGAAATTGTGTACATCACTGTGTTTAGAAAAAGAGTTAATATTGCAACGCATAAAACTATACAATTATAAATATATTGCGATGCAACAGTAAGAACACCAACTTCCTTAAAAATATTTCTCAAAGAAGTTCTAGTCTTTATATGGTTCTTATTGCTCGTTTCTGTAAAATAAATATAGTTTTAACATCAGCCGCTGGTCCCAACAAAAGGACGCCAGGACGCCAATTAAAATTCTGAAAATGATACAACGTGGCTGAAATTTTCAATATTATTATCAACCACATATTCAATGTTAGCATCTGATTGTTCGTAGCAAGTTTGAATCTGGCACAGTATTTTCCTTGTTTTGGATTTTTTGCGACATAGTTAAATTGTCTAATTGTTCGTTGCAAGTATCTGGCACAGTCTTTTTATTGTTATGAACAATCACGTAATCCGGATCACGAATTGGCTTATTCCTGGTGTGCCTTAGGTCGACAAGTTCGGGAAGAAGACAGTCGTAATAGAATTTCAACAACTTTGGTTCCATCTCTTTTTCCCAGAACGCATCATCCTTTTCAATAAGCTCAGTTTTTATTTTATTATTGCCATACCATTTACCCAACAAACAGCATTTTTTTTGCAGATATGAAGTTGGCCTTGTATCTGGAAATACCAATCGGACTTTTGGTTAATAACCACCTCACCATTTTTATTTCTATAAAAATGCATTTTATTACTTTGTATCACGTCTTCTATGCCATTTTTAAATGGTGCAATAGGACTGATTTCCACAATCATATCACTTGTGGTGAATTGGTGATCCCATCAGGTGTAGCACCCAAAAAAGGATATTTTACGTCAATAAACAAGCCGCAATTTTTGATTTTGATTTTATGCATTGAAGACAGTTGCTCGCGTGCTATTTTTTTATATTTTTGTCCATGACTAATAGATTGGACATGGTCGATGCTGGGTTTATAGAGCAAATTTTTTACTATATTTTGGCAAGAATTTGTCTGCTTTCTCTTTATAACCTTGCCAAAATTTGATGCGGTTAACATGTTGCGACGTAGCTCAAGCCATTCCCCAGATTCACTCTGTAGGATGGTTCTTGTTTCGATTTCTTTCCGTTCTTCATCCGTTTTTGATAAATTTTGTACAAAAGTCTTTTTTGCTTTTTCGAAAGTATCTTTGTCCAAGTCCGGTTTATCTACTACTTCGCCATAATCCAAATTTAGCTTTCTTAGTACCAAAGTACGATTTTTTTTTCTAGTGTTGAGTTAGGCCTTGAGTCGTTTTTTATTTATTGCATTTTCATGATTTCTTATGGACAGTCTGGGACTTGTCCCATAAACATTTCGCTGTACAGTTGTTAATAATTTGCTGGTATTGAATGAAATCAAAGCTCCTGCGCATCTTGCTTGATAGGAACGTCTTTGAGGATAATTAACTCGTTTACCCCCAACCAGTTTTGCTATTACTCCATTAAATCTTTCCACAACGTTGCTGTCTACGTCTTCAATTAAACTGTGTGCTTTATCAGCTAATTGTGCAACAACTGTTTTAATTTTTTGCCAAAGAAGACTGCCATAAATTGGGTTTGGGGCATATGGACCCTTATGTTTGCATAATTGCCGGTTACAGTATGCATGAATATTAAAAGCATGAAAAACAGACGCATTGATGTCTTTGTATAAACCATCTTCGTTTTTTCTTTCTTTGTGAAGCTTTATAGCATTACAAATATATTTTCTTGATCGCAATATCTTTTCTTGTGTTAAATTTTTCCTGTCTGCTGCAATATAATGCGTATTAGAGGCCAGTTGTTGCAATTTATTACAGTATTTTCTCAGCAAATGATTGCGACAGTAAATTTTTGCAACTGTAATGCCTGGATATGGGCGAGCATTTATTATTTTTGAATATGTCTCTATATGTCTCTATTGTCATCATCGGCGATAAATCTTGAATAAATCAATCCATGCATGTCAATTGATTGTAGGAATCCTTCGGTTATTATTGTGGACTCCATGGTAGTAGATGCACCATTGAAATTTTTGTAACAAGTGAGCTCTTTTGGCAAACGCCAAAAATAAATATTGTTGCATTTGCGCTCGAGCTTTGAAAAAAAAGAAACCTTTTTTTTCAAAGCTCGAGCGCAAATGCAACAATATTTATTTTTTTAACGCACATATATAGCACTTGGCCAAAACGTCTACCAATTATGGCTGCAGCCCCTGACAATGCCGCATAATTAGTCCGGTAAGATCGCTTACACCAGCAGCCATCTACAATGACATCTACTAGCGGTATACCGTCTTTATTGACTCTCCCTTCCTTTATTGCAGCTTCTTTTTCTCTTTCGCCAGCCTTTTTCATCTCATCCCATGCAGTCTCTTCCCAGTCATCACAAATATCGTTTTGCATTTTATTGTATGTGAAATCAGACATATTGGGTAAACCTACTCCAGCCAAAAATTGATTGAGCTGTGCTTGACCACAACCAGCAGCCATAACTCCCGCAACGGCGTCTTTGTTTACATCAGCCAATGACGATTTTATTTTATTTTTGTAACCACACATTGAACAAACATATGTATATTCAGATTGCAAGCCTACGTGATGTTCAGACTCTAATTTCAATGTAGCTAATCCACAACTAAACAAAGATTTTTGTTCAGAGAATTTTACAAGTTCTGTTACAAAATGGCTCACATCTATTATTCTATGCCCTACATCTTGTACCTCCGGATCAATCTGAAACAAATTTAAAAAAAAAAAAGTAATATAGTAGCCGTGGAGTCTATTGGTCATGAAGGGAAATGTGAAGAAAAGGCAGGCAGAAACCTATTTAAAAATTATAGTAATACTCACTTTTTTCTCAACTTTGAGAGTTTTTCCTGGAGAAGTGCTATCAAACAAAGATTTGGGCGGACTTTGTGAGATATTTTTGTTATCCGTATCAGCAGTCCTAAAATACAAATTGTTCTTTTAAGTTTCATTTGCAAAGTCAAAATATGGTTTGTGATTAAACTCTCTGTAAAAATTGAAGAGAAAAATAAAAAGTCAAAATAATATATTGATTGTACCACATAATCAACATTGATAAATACACAGTAACATAAACTTACGCGGGCAATACAATTTCTAACTCTGCATAATTCGGTAAGGTGTTGTCTTGATTTTTAGAAGATACAAAATAAAGTGTTTCATCATAACTTTTACAAAACGTCATATTATTGAAATAGGTTTAGTAATTTTTCATACATACCCTTTAAAAAAGCTAGCCGACATTGCTTGATAGTTGTGCCGTCAGCACAATATTCATAGCACGTAATGTTCGTGAAATTTAATAGAGATAATTAATAACGTGATTTAATATAGAGACATTTTATGTAAATTAAGCAAAACTCATTAGTTCCTGTTTCGTGACTTTCTACAGTTAACTAATCTCCCCCGCCAATTTCTTTGTTTATAGATTAATATATATACTTGTATTTTTAGTTATTAAAACTAGTCAGAAATTATACTCCGATACATTAACCAGTGTGTTATTATTTAACCATCGGAGCCAGCAACAATTGGTGACCCCGACAAAGGTCACGCCTGGAAGAATCGCCCGACGAAAGTCACGCCCGGAAGAATCGCCCGACGACAGTCAAGCCCGGAAGAATCTCCCGACATAAGCCACGCCCGGAAGAAGAACAACTACATCACACTGGTACGAATTAAATAACATTTCTGGCTCATTTTCCACAATGGCTCCCACACTACCAACGGGCATCAGGAACAGTCTTCTCACAGAAACACCGGAGATAGCAACAATTTCCATTGGCGACCGCGAGATGGCTGACAAAATTCTAGAGAACTCTAGGCTTAACTCAAGTCCAAGGTGGTCACAAGTAGACATCGTTACACAATTAACATTACTAATAGCTCAAATGCAGTTGGAAATTGCAAGTTTGCGTAGCGAGCACAGCCGACGTAGCTCATTTCAGCGTAGGCGCTACGACCGACCTAGATCTAGGTCAAGAGGCCAGTCATTGTCAAGGTCCGCATCGAATGAAGTATGTTTTTATCATCGGCATTTTAAAAACAGCGCGCATAAGTGCATACAACCGTGCGCTTGGGAAGCTGGCAAGCAGTCGGAAAACTAATTACAGGACGGACACCGGCGGAAATCTGTACTGTTAATCCTTCAAACCGCCTTACCGTCAGAGATACTGATAATGACATAAGGTTTTTGGTTGATACAGGAGCAAATATTTCGGTTATCAAGAGACCACATAATATTACGGAGCAAGTTGACAGTTATAATTTATACGCAGCTAATGGCACCCCTATCAAGACATACGGTGAAAAGACGCTTTCGCTCAACATAGGGTTACGACGCCCCTACCGCTGGACTTTTATTATGGCAGACGTAAATATGTCAATATTGGGCGCAGATTCTTTGGAACATCACAAACTTTTGGTAGATATTCATGGCATGAAATTGATTGATAAACTAACACAATTATCAACTCCAGCCACTGTTCTCGAGCGGAAGGATATAGCAGCGTCACTACTATTAACTCCCGCCTTCCGGATAGCGTTAGGCGGATCATTGAGAAGTACGCAGACGTGACCCGCCCGACAGCATTTAAGTGCAAACCAAAGCATGGAGTGCAACATCATATTGTAACGGAAGGCCCTCCAGTGTATGCTCGTGCGCGACCTCTACCCCCGGATAAATACCGGGTGGCCAAGAAAGAATTTCAAACAATGATGGAGATGGGAATACAAGGTGGCCGGAAGATTGACGTCCAAAAGAAAAAAATTAGGTTCTCGTGTCGTGGGGTATCCGAATCGCCACCATGTATGTTCCGCGATTTTTCACGGTTTTCGAGTTATGAATTTTTTTCTAAATTTTTGAGAATTTTCGAGCGATCAACTTAAAAAATTTCTAGAAAAAAAAGTAGAAGACTTTTTTGTATTTTTTTTTTTTGCAACGAAATCTTTATAAGTTGTACTTTTATGCATAAAACAATTAGCTTCGTAACTTTGATGAAAATTTGGAAATGCAGGTCTCAAGAATAAAAAATACGATTATTGAATTATGACTAGAACATTAAGATTAAAATTAAAAATCTAAACAGATGACTGCATGGTTTTTTAGTGATCCTAAAACATGCGACATACTCTCAGCTTTCATAATCATTAAAAAAAAGTAGTACTTAATGAGCTAGTTTTTCTAGAATCGGCCTTTAAAGACAGCCACGTGGTATTTTTTTTAAATAATCCATGTGATTAAAACAAAAAGTCTTGCTATTTTATGGTTCCTAATGTTAAATTGGTTTGTTAACTAACCAAAAAATGCCTAAAAAATTGACATTTTGTTTAATTTTAGTTTTAAATTTTATCAATTCTGCGCGTTTCATTCTTGCGAATCATGGGTTGTAAAAGTGAACGCGATTATTTTACCTGCAATAACAATAGGTCGACCGCGAGGATAGAGACGGAATAATTGCCATCTCTCTCACTCTCAGTAGCGCGGGCGACAACCCAAGCCAACGCCAAAATGTTATCTCAGTCGTACTCACTTTGTGTTTACTGCTACTCGTGTCGCCATCGCTCACCCCAAATTTGCTTGGCCTACTTTTTTGACTACTTTGCTCGTTTACTGGACTGTTTTGCCTTTTGATTTGGACTTTGTTTACTTGGAAGTGAAAGAGATGAGTTACACATTAAGTGAATATGCAGAAATGCATTATTTTTATGGAGTTGCACAAGGCAACGGCCGTGAAGCAACGCGATTGTATCGCGAACAACTTCAACGACGTGGTGGGCCGCAACTAGGGTTGCCAACTGTATGGATCAGAAATCCGGGAGAAAAAAAAACCAACAAATACAATCAAATATTTATTAGAAAAAAGTAACAAATTGCACATTCTTAGATTGAAATAATTCTTACAACACGACAGGTGGGTTGTTTTCCTTAAAGGTGTATTTTTTTACGCTGCGGGCTGCATTCAATGCTTTTTCATTAGTTAGAATAAAGTCATAAAACTCTTTACATGTTTTTTTTAAATTTGTGCACACTTGAATTTCAGACTTCACATGCCTTTCATTAAGGCGATTTCGACTTTTCGACCATAGTTCGTTAACTACGCTGAAAACACGTTCGGCAGCGGCGTTTGAGACCGGAATTGATAATGCGAATGAAATAAGTTTTTTTATTTCCTTGCCTGATTCATCCACAACACAGTTTTCAAAGAAATTAACCCAACGCATATCTACTCTTTTTGTTTTGCTTGCAATAACTTCACGAACTTCTCGCAGTATACAGTAATCATCATACAATTTATCCTCATTTATTGGCAAGTTTAGGGACGAACACAGATCTTTTAATTCAACCCAGTCAATTTCTTTATTCATAGTTAAAATATCAAATTTCTTGTAAATAGAGGTGTCATAATCGTACCATTTATCTAAATAAGTCAAACAACGCTCTAAATATTTTTCTGCATTATCTTTAAAAGAATTTTGATCAGCAATCGTTAATTTTCCTAGACATTGCGTTGCTGACTGTCCGTAAAACTTATCATTCTTTCTATTATTAATTTTGTTGCGTAATTCTGTCATTATCGTGTGTAGTTCAGTGGAGGTAATATAGTCACTTTCCAGTTGTTTAATATAAATATCAAAAATTTGCATTATATTGTGAATAAAATAACAATAACATAATGGAAGACTACAATCATCTTTAAAGGCCCTCCAAATTATTTCTGGACATTCATTTTCACCTTCGTGAAGAAAGTAGTCCCTTAAAGCCGGCCAATTCAAAAGAAGTCTCTCTAAAGCCGGAAGCAAAGAAAGCCATCGTGTGGGCACATGGCGAAGAATGGATTTGTACTCTAAATTAGTGAAATCGAAAAACTCCTTCAGCTTCGCAGTTCGCTTGGCAAATGCTGAAAATTCACTGTAAACTTTCAACACCAACGATTCTACGTCAAATTGCAACGTTTTTAACGCAAACTTATTACAATTATGTAAAATATGACACTTGCAATTCGCCATCAAAATGTTTGGATTTTCGAATTTAAGTTTCTGATAAACTGAGTTATGAATTCCAAAGTTCACTGAAGCGTTGTCTGCAGATAGTGACGCAATTGAATTTAAAGATAACTTATTTTCTTGTAAAACATTACATATTTGTGTTTTAACAGCCTCACTGGTTTCAGCTGGGTCTTGATAAAAGTCCAATAAGCCTTGTTTTAAACCCTCTTTCGCTGAAAACCACTGCACCGTAACTGGAAACATTTTTAAATTCCCGCTGTTGGAAGAGTCTGTGCCAACAGAAAAGTAAACTGAATCATTCAATTCTGATAACAGTATTTCTTGCGACAATGGTGCTACGACATTTTCACAAATAGCTGTAGCTTTAGTGCGGCCGCACGATATTTTCTTTGCAACTTCTGAATCGGGAAATAAAGTAGAAGATAATTTGTTTGTACAGTCTTGGCTTGAATAGCTGTGGTGATGTTTTACTCCATGATACACAGATGTAACTTCTGCGGCAGTTATTAGATCTTCTCGTGAATGCTTTTTTACAAAGAAACTTGAAATTGATGCCACCGAAGACTTGTTTTTGAGAAATAATTTATGTTTTTTACCTTCCGAATGCACAATCAGAGCTCTTTTACCTTCGTATTTTATTGAAATGTCAGTCCTGCATAACTTACATTCAGCTGTGAAACTATCTTGTTTTTTTAGCCACTCACTAAAAAGGGGATCGTTTATCCAATTTTCATCAAACCTCGTATTGTATTTAACTTTCCTCTTTTTCGGTGTAGTTTCTAGCGATAAATCTTCCGTGTCCGACATTGTGCTCTGCGTAAGATAATTGATAAACAAAAAGTTATACGTAATTACGTAAAATCAATATTAAGTTGAGGAAGCGCGGGCGGGCGACACAACAAGCAGTGACAAACTGACATCGGCTCGGTCGGCAGGTCATGCGATGCGCCGGCCGATGCGCGGCGCGCGGTAGGTACCTACGTGCGCAGAGCTAGCGGCGCGCGGGACGGGCGGTCGCTCAGAACAATATTATATACCTAGTTATTGTTCTGAGGGCGGTCGAATTGGGCAATGATTGCCGAACGTTACCGAGAAAAATGGAGCTAGCGTCACGGGGCGCGGTGGGTGACTTCCGGGAGATTTTAGGTACGTTCCTGGAGCCGGGAGATTTCAAAATCAAAATGCCTTATTCCGGGAGATTCCCGGAATTCCGGGAGAGTTGGCATCCCTAGCCGCAACCTGCACATTATCCCGACCATCGTGTTTTTATTAACACGCACAACACGTTGATGGCAGGCCACATTCCTGGTCAACGCGGTGGTCGTGAAGGAATCGCTCGAGTCGATCCAGATCGCAGAGAAAGAGTGCTCGAAGAAGTTCAGCGAAATCCGTCCACGAGTACGAGACAGAATAAGTATGGCTCGAGTAAGAATGGCTCGTGCTCTGGGCATCCCAAGAACGTCTATTCAAGCCATACTTCACGATGAAGGATATCACCCTTTCCATATCCGACGAGTTCAAGCTTTGCTACCTGCAGACTACCCATTGCGCGTTGAATTTTGCCAAACCATGTTACGAAAACAGCAAGAAGATCCTGGATATTTCGATAAAGTTTTGTGGACCGATGAGTCACGATTTGAGCGATTTGGAATATTCAATATTCATAATTACCACTCGTGGGCAATCGAGAATCCACACGAAACGAGAGATTCATCTTTTCAACACCGGTTTAGTGTTAACATGTGGTCGGGTATCCTCAACGGCGAACTTATTGGCCCGTTTGAATTGCCATCCAGACTTAATGGAGAAATTTACAAAAACTTTTTAGAAAATGAACTACCATTGCTGCTGCTAGATGTGAATCTTCAGTTTCGACGCACCATGGTTTTTCAAAATGATGGCGCCCCGTGTCACTACGCAACGCAAGTCCGAAACCACTTAAATGAAACTTACCCCAACAGATGGATCGGACGCAGCGGACCAATCAGATGGCCTCCACGCTCACCTGATTTTGTACATGACAAATTCAGAGTAAAAGGTAGCACAATAGTGTGAAGCAGGCAAATGTATGTTATGGCAATGTTTGCAGTCCATAATTCTTTCCATTTTAAGCCACGGTGACTAAAGGTGAGCCAACGGCGCTTGGCCTTAAAATTCGAGTCAAATCCGCTAGCGTGCGAATGCGATGGCGAAGAACATCCTGTCCAGGGAGTTTTCGCGCGAAAATCTTGCCATCCCTCGTCCAGACGAAGCGGCATTATGGAATTAGTTTATTTATTCTTCGAAGGTAATTAACACGTTATCTAAAAATGATGCCGGCGCATCACTGTTGTCTTGGTGACGTGCCCAACCAAGATACCATACAATTGTCATCACATGACAACAACGCCCAACAGTTCGATTAGCTACATTGTAGCAACTGCAGCAATATCCTAATATACCATTAATTGCTTGGCTACCACTTGGCTCCATATCAAACAAAATGTATGTAAAATAATGTCTTTGCCCAATGTGTCTTGACTTTATTCTGTCCCTTATTAAAAACGGGTAGTTTCCACGAATATGAAGATTCATTTCTTGAGAGTGCTCAATTTCTGGGCACACCTCTATTAAATAGAGGCCATTTTTTCGCATGTGTTCACCGTAGTACGAACGTGCCTGTTTAACTTGGTATGGACCTAAAGATATTAAAAGTAATTCATTTAATGTCAATACAGGAAATTGCTGCAGTTGTGGGAGATTCCCATCGATCCTGGTGAACATTGTTTTCCGTTATTAATATTATAGTTAAATACAAACTAAGATAAGTTATTTGGCTCATTTAAAAAGTGCAATGCTCTCCTTAATATTTCTTGAGCATCGGATCGGTCCTGAATCAGTGTATGAAAACGATTTAGCAAAGCCGCTGCAATTTTAAAATCATCCATTAATCATTAAATGTATAGAAGCACTATTAAAATATTCTTGCCTAAATAATTTAAAATCTCGCTTAAATCGGCCATTCACAACTTCTACTACCCATCACATAATGCAACACATACCTACATAGCACAGCGGCTTTTGTTAGCTTGTAATGTTGTTAATTGTGTTTCACCTTCATCCAATGATTCAGGTTTAAATACAGGTCCAGTTTCATTTCTACATAAATGTGTTATAATTTCGGCATCGGTTTGTGTGGCTGCATAAGGGCCCGAAACATCAATGATGTACCCATCACAGGCTACAATCATAAAAGGCTTTATTAAATTATCATATTTATGTAAGCTGTATGTTTTTTTCTGGTAAAAGTAATTACTACTTTTCTGAATAAAAATATATGTAACACAACTATTGCAGGTGTTTCTTCAATAGATGCATTTGGATTGCCAAAAAGGTTACTTGGTATTAACAAATTCCTCTGAGCTACCTCTTCTCTATTTACATGTTGTAGTCCAACATAGCGAGAAACATAGTGTTCTTTGAAATAATTCCTCATTTTTTTAGATATAACTCTAATGTAGATCGTGGCATGTTGAACAGTGTTGTCAATCTATTGTCACTATCACCAGGTTCTAAGCTTTGTTAAATACATTCCAAGATATGTTTTTCCAATCCTGTTACTTTCTAATAAAAGGAAAAATCATATAATTATTAAGATTATTTTCAACCTACCCAAAACATTATACATCTTCACTAGAAACCCTATGAATCCTCTCCAAATAAATATTTAAAAGATGTTTGGCCCATATAACACTATCATGAGTAGACCCGGGGTAACTAGAATCTACATATAATATATTTAGATTCGAGACACATCTGAAAAAATAAACTGTTTAAAAAGGAAGTTTCATAATGAAATTAAACTATTTTAAAGCTATTTATACAAAATTCAAAAAAAAATTCAAAATTCAATATCATTTATTCAGTTTAGGCTACAAATAGCTCTTATGAACGTCATTTTAAGCCATCGGTTCGTAAGTCTATCTACTCTGGGCGGGAGATCTTGTACTGAGAAGAACCGGCAAGAAACTCAGCAAGTGTCCAGCTCTTTTCTCCCTTACAGCGTCATAAATATTGGAAAATGCCCTATCATAAAGGACACTTTCCATCACAAATAAAAACACAAAATGTAAAGGACAATCACAACATGTAAAAAAACACAAAAAATAAAAAATAACTAAATAAAATATTTAAGTCTGCAAAAACATAATTTACCAGTTTAATTTTTTACAATATCATACAGTACTAGTAAAAGTAAAAAAAAACTATAGTTAATAATAATAAAAATAAAACTAATTGTAATGTTCAATGCAACGCTATTTTGTTATCTGCAGGACACTATTTATAAGTAGTATTATGTATATGTTTTTTATTATAGTTAGGCTGTTTTATCTAAAGGTAAATCTAGTACAGTATTTGGTATTTTATTGTAATAGTGTATACCTTGCCCCAAGAAAGAACCAAGCACCTTCTGTAACCTGAACAGTGGCATTACAAGTTTTGACTTATTTCTAGTATTAAAATTGTGTACATCACTGTGTTTAGCAAATGAATTGATATTACAACGTACAAGAACTATACAATTATAAATAAATTGAGACGCCACTGTCAAGACATCGATTTCTTTAAAAAGATTTCTTAAAGAAGTTCGTGAACCTAGTCTATAGATTGTTCTTACTGCTCGTTTCTGTAAAATGAATATAGTTTCAATATCAGCCGCTGTTCCCCACAGTAAGAGGCCATACGACATGACACTATGAAAATAACTAAAGTAAACTGTTCTAGCAGTTTCAACGTCTGTTAACTGCCTTATTTTTCTAATGGCATAAGCAGCAGAACTGAGTTTGCCGGCCAATTTCGAAATGTGAGGATTCCATTGAAGTTTTGAGTCAAGGGTTACCTTTGTGGAACTCCCATTTTTACATGAGAACCAGATGATTTAGTTCCATTAATATCGACAGTTTGTGTTCGAGAGCTAAGATACGACTGAATTAAATTTAGTGCGAAATCTTTGAGACCGTAGTAATTTAGCTTCATCACCAGAGTTTTGTGCTCAACGCAATCGAAAGCCTTGGACAAGTCGCAAAACACTCCAAGGGCGTTTTGAGACTTCTCCCAGGCATCAAATATATGTTTTAATAGAGCAACACCTGCATCAGTAGTAGAACGACCCTTTGTAAATCCATATTGTTTATTATGTAAAAGGTTGTTTATGTTAAAATACGACATCAACTGTTCCAATATAACTTTTTCATAAATTTTGCTTAGAGTTGGTAGTATTGAAATGGGTCGATAGTTACTGGGGTCTTCTTTGTTTCCCGATTTGAACAAAGGTATGACCTTACTAAACTTCATAAGATCGGGAAAGATACCTTTATTCACACAGTTATTAAAAATTTCAGCAAGATATGGTGCAATAGAATGTATAATATTCTTGATTACTTTTATAGAGATGCCCCACAAATCACTTGTGTTTTTCATTTTCAGTGATTTAAATGTTTTTATAATATCCATTGAATCAATATATTTAAATTGAAAAGAAACATTACATTTCGGTACATATTTTTGGAGTAATGCTTGTGCAGCTTCTGGTGATGAATCCAAATTTGAGGTTGTCAGCACAGGTATATTTACAAAAAAATCATCAAAAATATTAGCAATATGTGAATCTGAATTGACTAAGTTGTCGTTTACTTTTAAAGTGAAAGTATTATCCCGTGGTTTAAATTTACCTGTTTCACGGTTTATAATGTCCCAAGTGGCTTTAATTTTATTGTTGGACTTTTTAATTTTTTCTTTAATATAATTAGATTTTGCTACTATACATACTTTCTTAAATATTTTCGAATAATTTTTTACATATTCCGTAAAATTAATATTTTGGTTATATTGTTTTAGACTATATAAATCATACAATTTATTTCTACTTTTATATATACCAGTCGTGGCCCAGTCACAGAACTTAAGTTTATGAGTAATTTTGATTGTTCTTTGTGTAAACACTTGGTCATATTCAGTCTTTATGAAGTTAAAAAGATTAGTATATAATACATCTGGATCATCTTGTCCAAATGGCAATGCAAAATATTATCAAGACAAGTGGCTGAATGTGAAGTTATTCTAGTGGGTTCGAGAAATAGATTAATGAGATTAAAACATTTAAACAAGGCAACAAGACGAACACTCATTGAAGTGCTTTCTAGAATATTTATATTGAAATCGCCACATACAAAAACAAATTTATTTTTTAATTTTAATTTTCTTAGTACGTCTTCCATTACAGATTCGAAAATACCGAAATTGCCCGATGGGGGTCGGTATACACACACTATTACAAAGCTATTAAACTCCACACATGATAGCTCAATATTACGCTCCACTGATAAGCCTACAATATCGTTGCGATCTTTATATTTTATATTACTTCTTACTAGTATTAAAGAACCACCGTGAATAGCTGAGCTTCGCACGTACGCGCTTGCTAATTGGAAATTATTTACATAGAATGATGTGTCATGACTTCTTAGCCAATGCTCAGTTAAACAAAATATATGAATTGCCTGACTTTTTGCAAATAATTCTAACTCTAAGTCTTTGCCAGCCAAACCTTGAATATTTTGATGTATAATAGTAATTAATGAGGACTTGGCTTTTGTCTTAGACCTCAGTTTAAACATGAGGTTGTTGTTACCTTATTACTAGTTGTAGATGTTGCATTAGTAGAACTACTAATGGTTACGTTGTTATGACGTAAAGACTTAGTTATACCATTTATAACTGTATCCTGTATATTATAAGCTAACAATTTAGCTATTTGGGTCCTACATTTCGTAGAAAGATACATAGTATCTGACGTCAAACTAAAGCTATTAATAAATTTATTTATATCAAAATATAAAATAGTGTCATTATGACGACAAATCAAATTAAACAATAATAAATTTAATTCATAAATGCGCTTATTTTGTTCCCAGGTCAAATTGGTACAATAGGGATAAGCGCTAATTATTATCCTGCAATTTGTTTCTGATTGCAGTTTTATCAAAATATTAAAACTATTTATGATGTCACGTTTCTTCGTTTGTGAGCTGTCACCACATAACACAATAATATTAGTGGAACTATTCAATGAATCCTGTGATATTTTGTTTACTATAGTATTCAACGACTGACCTGGAGTACAAATATTGGTCATTGAATGGATAATATTTCTATTTATAGGCAACCCTAAGCCTTGACCCAGTTTATCAGAGTACATAACTGTTTTTCTTACTAATTTTGTAACATTAGGTTTAAGTATTTTTTGAGGAGAGGCCGATGAAGGACCGGGAACCAAAACAGACAAGTTTTGTGTGTTTGAGTTAAGTGATAAAGACTCTTTGTGTAGGTTAATTTCATTATTAATTAATGAGTTGTACCGATCAGCATTGTACTTGCACAGATCAACTAACTCTGTGGCTGATTGGATATGTTCTTCAATCTGTTTCTGTGATATTGAGTATTTTTTAGTCATTATATCAAGAGACTCATGTAACCTTTGGATGTCAGTTTGTAATTGCTTAGTGTCCCGGTCATACATTTGCCTACTTTCCATTAACTTACTATTATATATATCTAAGGAATCCATAAGGCTAATACGATCCTTTCTGAGAGCAATATTTTTATAAAAACAGTTATTTTTTTTAATCAACTTCTCAGTTTTCTTTATAAACTTATTAATTTTTACATATTTTTTAATTTTAGTTTTGCTGATTTTATTTATTTTGTTGTTGTTTTGAGATTGCTGTAATGAAATTCCACCAGGTGATGCTATAAGTTCTTCAAATAAGGACTGAGTATGATCCACTTCATGCTGCTTCTGCAACTCAACTAATTGGGATATCTGGTGGTTTGCCGCACTGAGGTCCCTTTCCAACTCGGTGATGCGGTTGAGTGCCCTTTCATAGGTGTTATGCTGTTGCTCAAAATTGGAGATGACATGTTGCAGTTGGTCACGCTGGTGGAGCACATCCTGGTGTTGCATGTGCAGTTGGGCTAACTCATTCTTAAACTGTGAATTTCTGTCTATTATGGATTTTATTTCCATTTCACTGTCGTCCCTTTCTTTTAGCAGCTGATTGCAAGATTCCTTGGATACTCGTAGCTCATCAAGTGCCTTTCTGAGCTTTAGTTCAATACTTTGAGTAGCAGCCTTACGGGTCAGCATTGTGAAGTTGGTTTTATAAACACCTGAAAATTAAAGATGTATATATTAAGACTTAGGTGTTGCAAGTTAGGTTTATCTAACTTCTATTTAATTTCTATGAGCAGCAATTAAGATTATTTAAAAATGAGATTTTAATTATAATAAGTAAGTGGGGGCGCGGGGGGGGTTGATGTGTCACACAAAAGTTTGTTGTTTAAAATTAGTTTTTTATTGTAATTGCAAGTTATTACTAGATAATCTAGAAATGAAATTAATTAAGTTATAAGCTTCAAATAAGCAGTCACGTTCTGGTTGTAATGTGTCGAAGTGTATGAATGTCTGTGGCAAAACAAAGTCACCATCAACTTCACTTCCACATATAGTCAAGTCAAGAGAGGTTAACCAAGCCAAATCGTATTTGAGGTGTGACGATACTCACAATATGTGAGATTTGTAAAGTAATGAATATGAGTAGTATTGTTGTTAAATAGAACAAAAACATGTACCTAGTAACAGTATTTAGAAATAAGTTTTTCTCAATGTCAATGGTAATAATTTAAATTCAAAGTGTCTAATAACAATTATTGTTCTATTCTTACCCTATTCTTGGTATAGTGGAATATTAAATTTTAATACTATAATACTGAAATGCTAAAATTACTTTTGCAGTTTAGATGCAAATCCTTTGATTTGATTACAAAGTAGAAAAATAACAATTCATTGGCCTAGTACATTGACACCTTAGAATAATCTAAGATTGACACATACAAATACATGATAAATAATTAGTTAATAAATGTATTTAATTACAAATTAAATAGATACATAAAAATTGATAATTTGTAATTATTGACTTTATAAATTAGAAAATTTGAGTAGAACATCATTAATTAATTATGTGAATGTATCATTACTCACTATTAAAACATTAAGAGAATGGTATCCTTTTCTATTAATAAATCGCTCTTCATGGTCATGGGGGCGCACTATTGCCACATGGGTACCGTCCACGCAAGCCAAGCAAGCAAGCAATAGTCCGGGCGTCCTATATTGCCTGTAAAACCGAAATATAACATTGTAGGTAACAAACAAACAACAAAAAAAAACAACTAAACAAAACAAACAAACAAAGGGTTTCCGCCAAATCCCATAGAAAAAAACCCCAGTCCCGGCGCAAAAGAATTGTATCTCAGATTTTGGATAATTATTAGTAGAAACAATATCAGGTGTCGCTATTTCCTGATTCGGTGGCTAACATGTTTTTTTTGCCCAGAGAAGTTTCATAGGCGCTACATGCAAACATGACACTTTCTAGGAAAAACTTCATGTTACTGTACTAATTGACATTGAATTGGCAAAAAATGAATAAAACACACACATATACCCTAGTACATAATGTTGTTATTGAGTTAATTGTTGTTATGGTGTGTTTCTGTGTTGTTTAAATGTATATAAAAATACAAAAAATAATAAATCCTGCTAGTTTATCTTCTGATTTATTCTTATGTAATTGTGTGAGGTATAGATAGGTCCTAATGTTATTATTTGGTGTACCAAGAGAGATAAAATAAAACCACTATCATTTTTTCAAGTGTTTATTCTATAAGGGTATTTTAAACAAATCTCATTAAGAACAAGGAAGACAACATAAGTTTATTTATACATGTTTCAAGTATCTAAATCTATCAATATCGAATCTAGGCCTATAGCTGGATGGTCTATTTCATGATCATTGTGTCTAGCCCATCCCAGATAATAGATCACACTTATAACATGAGCGCAACTTCCCAGTGTTCGTTGACCATGAATACATGAACAATAATGTTCTTTTATTGCGTCAATTCCAGAACTTGCGGTGTTATATAATATATATGTGTAGTATATTTTTGATCTCACGTGGCGTGAATTTATACGGCATCGAATTAAGACGTTTGGTTGGGCTTGCAATTGAGACCTAACGATTTGGCCGTTTTGAATATCCATTTGTTCAGAGTGTCTGTATACTTCCATTTCGTATACACCTAATCTCTTGGTGTGCTCACTGCAATAAGACCTTGCGATTTTTACATGGTATGTGCCTATCGCAAACTTGATGAGTTCCTCGTACGTCAGCTGGGGAAAATCCGCAACTTGTGGATTGTTTGCATCCAGCCTGGTAAATGTTACTCGTACTCTGTTCAAATTATTTTGTCGAACATATTCCGCCAGAAGATTTGGTTTGTGTAAATTGCGGTTTATTGATTCCACAAAATCGTTTGTATATGGACTGTCTCCATATGGCTCCTGAAAACAGTTTATTAGGGCCGCTGCGATTTTAAAATCAGTAAAAGTGTTTGTCAGAGCGTTATTAAACATTTTGTGGCGGAACATTTTAAATGTTTTTTTAAACTTCCCATTTACGGTTTCCACAACCCAACGACATATTGTTACTAGCCGGGATTTGTTGGACTCATCTGTTGTTAGTTGAGTCTCACCTCGTTGTTTTGAGGGTGGAAAATGTGCCACATATCCGTGCTCTTCCAATAAATGGATTGCATCGCGAAACCCACTGTCCAAGATAAAAACGTCTCCTTCTTCTAAAAAATAATGATAAGCATTGTCTTCAGGGGGCTGGTCATGATTTTGTAGAATTTGAGTCATGATTTCGGCATCTGAAGTTGTAGCCGCATATGGCCCTAATACATCTAAGATGTGGCCATCAGCACAAACAATCAAAAATGGCTTTATTAGGTTTCGGAATTTGTGTAAGCTGTAGCTTACTCTTTGAAACAAAAAGTTAGAACTTTTCTCTACGAACAAATAGGTCCCATCGCATATAATTATAGCTCTTGGCGATGCATCGCAACCAAATATGTGGTTGGGTAAAACTCTATTGCGGTCAATAACGTCATTCCTTGTTGTGTGGTTTAATCCAATATGTAGAGGAACGAAATCACTCGATAAACACGCTCTCGTCAGACGCAGTTTTCTTCTTACACTGGTCTCTGATAAACCGATTGTGGCACCTATTCTTGAATTAGGTTCCCCTGTTCTGATTTTGCACAAGTATATTCCCAAGTCGGTTCGTGAAGTGCTGGACCGGCGACGGAGGGATGGAACTTGATCTAATAGTTGTTGAAATTGTGAGTGATCTAGACTAGTCCAGAATTTCAGGTCGTCTTCCGATACCTCGTTTATATTTTCAAAATCTAGTCGACTTCTGGATTCGAGGGCCTGTGTATACATATTGATTATGTCCACAAAGCTATTAGCATTAAAATCAGATTGTTGTTGATTTGCATTATTTGAGAATTCATCCAAAGCAGTATTCTGCAGGTGCAGTTGACAAATCCGAGCCCGGTCAGGAATATACAGTCGATAATAACTAAGAAGATGGACTTTAATAGAGTTTGGCACGGCCCGTAGCTGCACGTTGTTGCAATGGTTCATCATGCATCGCCTGGAAGTGTTAGCTACTCGAGCCATTTGAGGGACAATCACCGATGCTCCGATAGCAGGTACAACATCAGGTGGAGGTAATTGGTTTTGATTTCTGATTTCGGAGTCAATCCTATGCCAACAAGCATGGCATATTGATCGGGTACCGTCGAATTGAACCTGTTAACAATGAAACGCATTTTTAAACTATTATTTACTCCGTGCGCACTTGGTTATAAATGATCGGAATTAAGTGTAATAGGTGCGTTCCTAAACTAAACAATTTTTTTGCTCAACCTCCTACTTTTTAAATACCTACATAAAATACATTATTAGACGTATAACATTTTTTATGAAGCTAATAATGAAAATAAGGACGGTTTAAGAGCACATGCAGAATGATGGAGAAATAAGCTCAGCTATAATAAACAAAACTGACTTTTTGACAAATCAACATTTATTTAAAGCGCATTCAATGCGTTCCTTTACTAAAACAGTGATTCTTAGCGTATATCTATCTTAAAGTCTTCATTGTGGTAAAATAGATACTTTGTTTAAATGGAATAGTTTTTTAAACATACCTCTTGGGGCGGTTCAATAGCACGAACAATATGTACCACGAATTCTCGACGTGATTGAAGAAAACGTTCAGATAGAACATGTCTTCGAAGTCGCCGAAGTGACCGTGTACACAAAACACAATTGTCTGCCATATCACAAGAAAAACCAAAAATCCAGGGATTAATGCCAAGTCGCCGTAAAACAAAGTAAATCAGGAGAAAAGATTTCAAACACACAGTACACAACACAACAAACGTTAGCAAAGGACTGCGCATGGGCAGCGGTGTAAACCAACCACGGGCCGGGGCGTTGTTCAATAGCGTCACTAGGTTTCTCCCTTTAACAAATTGAGTGTGAGCGAGAGCGCGCTCACTCACGTCACAAGCCCTTGTTGAATACTGAGAAACGATAATGAAGACCTATTGTAATAGTATAATAGAGAAAGGTTAAACACCGGTTACTAAAGGCGGCAGGTATGCGCATATTCTTTTCCTTATAAAATAAAGATAACTACACAATGTATATAATTATGATGTAGGCTATACATATCAGTGTGTACGCATATGTACCTATTATATTCATTACCCACACGTTTGTGTTGTTAATGAGTGAATTAATACAGTAAAATGAAGTTTTAAAAAAAAAATGGCATATGTATAGGTACATTATATTACATATAGGATAATGTGTTAATATCATGTGTTTTATTCATTTTTTGCCAATTCAATGTCAATTAGTACAGTAACATGAAGTTTTTCCTAGAAAGTGTCATGTTTGCATGTAGCGCCTATGAAACTTCTCTGGGCAAAAAAAACATGTTAGCCACCGAATCAGGAAATAGCGACACCTGATATTGTTTCTACTAATAATTATCCAAAATCTGAGATACAATTCTTTTGCGCCGGGACTGGGGCAATTTTGGCGGATACCCTTAACAAATTTAAATTAAATAGAATGAATTCAATGAATAATATTTGATTTTACAATTTTAACTCACTCTCTTTTAACTTGTTCCCTGCCATGTTGTTAGAATGGAAAGGAAACATATTTGTTGAGAATTGATGGCCGGTTTAAGGCCATTGTGACTCGCCAGATTACTTTAGAGACACTAGATTGTGCCACACAGTGTCTTAGACCTACGCTGGTCTGATAGCATCCAGAAGCATAAAACGACAATGCAATCAACACCTAAAATAAAAAGACCCTTACTATAGTTATCATGTTATTGTTAGTTGTCACGTTTTATTTAAATATAAGTCATAAATAAAACGGCAAATTCAAGTTATTATGTTTACTACATAAGCAACATAAGTAGCAAGTATAATAAGTAGGTAGTAATTATTATAAGTAGGTAGTGGGTAAAAATTTAAGATCTAAGGCCGTGGGTAGGTTTGTGATATGGGGGTGAAGGGCGTGCGCGGAAGGGAAGCATCGGCGACCCCCACCAGCGAACGATCTGCGACTGCGGGCCCGCAGTCGCAGATCGCAGTCGCTCGGCCGAGCGAGCTCCTGCGTCAGGCACGACTCAACTTTGGTACGAGCACCCGTGTGTCACTCGATCCGAAAATCTTCGAGATACGTCTATCGCTAACGACGTGAATTCAAAATATTGGTGTACTTAGTGTATTTAATATCCTTGTTTGTGCAAACGTTGAACCTGTTGCAAGTGCGTTATAGCGTAATCCCAAACTAGGTAAGTTGTGCAAACGTTTTCTTAATTATTGTAAAAGCTATAGTGGCTATAGTTTGTGTTATGTAGCTGCCTATGTGATGTTTTGCTAATAAGACTAGTTAGGTAAGCAGATTGATATGATCGATCAAGTATCATTGTTGTTGAGTTTTATGCTTGATAATAGTTACGTGCGTTAGGTAGGCACTAGACAGTAAAAAAATGTACAATGAAAAGGAGGCTGTGAATTATGTATGCTGATATGTAGACTAGGATTAATTTACCGTATTTATTATCGTGATCTATAATCACGATTTATTGTTATTTATATTACTAGTAATAATGCCATCAGTAACTGCTTGCTTGTAACCGTTTCTGCATCTTCTATGTACTGCCACTTCATCCCAGTATAATTTTATTCGTTTACATTTATTGCAAGTGCGTTTCGTTACATTTATTGCAAGTGTTTTTTTAGAGTTTTGCATCTCAAATTAAAAAACTACTACTGACCACAGATTAACACAAACCAGCACCTTCGATATCATCATCACTCATATTATATAAAGGAATATTTACTTTCTCTTTTTCTTGTTCTTGAATTTGCATATTTTCTCCTTCCGTTTCTTTGGACTCAATGTTCTTGAAATTCAATGCTTTTCTCTTCAGTTTCTTTTCTATCATCATTTGGTTGTCTTTTATTTCCACTCTTTTGCTGTTCATCTAAATTATCCTTACTCTTGCGACATCTCTTAGACGACATCCTAAGGTTTTTCATGGATTGCCGTTGCTTCGAATTTTTCGTAATAACTTTGAAAAATGTTTCATTGTCTTGTACAGTATATGTCTTTAAGGGCAATTTTCGACCTTTATGTTTAAAGACATTTATTCTCATTAAGAATTACAAATAAATTCACTTACATGAGAAAAACACAATTATTAAATTTTTAGAGAAATACGTACATAAAGACGGTAGTTCTGTTACAAATCACCGCCACAAAATTTGATGTCAAACACGTTCTCTGGTACAGTGATTAGCGATACCACAGATGTACAATCTAACTACGTAGTCTATCTAGTAAACGCAGTGAGCGTTTACTAGATGCGGCCTATTATTTGAAGTTAATATTTTGGAATTATTGGGTCCTTACCTATGAAATTGACGTTTTTTTCTCACTTATTAATAGGTGTATTACTTCTAAAAGTCAATACCGGTTGTTAATATTATTATACACCTTTAATTAGGACTATGTTACTTAGGCTTCAGTAATAACAATGATTATTAATTTTGTGTCTTTATCGTCCAATTTTTTTTTAAATTGACTAACTTTTTTGTTCGCGGAATTTATTTTTTATTTATTTATTTATTTATTTATTTATTTATTTATTTATTTATTAGGCACACAAAACAGATAGAAATGAAAAAATAACAAAAATGCATGATAAATTGTATAAGAGCTAAATGCGTCCATGTTAAAGTTTACCTAATCTACAACTATATCCAATTAAAAACTAATTATATACATAGTATGGTGAAAAAAATAATATATATTGATATATATTATTTTTTTATTTATATATTATATATCACATTGATTGTGGGAATGTTTCGACCAAAAGATTCTACCTAATGACTAAAGAAAATAAACTTAACTGGAAATGTGACAAATGTATAGATAAAAATAAAAATGACAACTTCAGAATAAATATATCTACGAAAAACTCTTTTGAATCATTAACAGACAAAGATATTATGTCAACGTCACAAAGTAGCCGACTAAACAGTAGCTGCCCAGATTTAAGAAGAATAAATATCGAAGAGAGACTAGAATACCTAATAAAACAAAATAAAGACCTTAAGGAGAAACTCCAAATTGCAGAAAATGAAATTGAAAATATGTTGTTAGAAAATACTAAATTAAAAAAAAATATACAAAATAAAGAAAAAAACAAATTTTTGACAGAAATTTGTAACTCAAGCCAAAAGAAAAATGTAACCCTCAGAAGAAGCAGAAAGAACCTAAACAAGACTATTCTGGATTTTGAACACGACGAACAAGAAGCGAAATTTTGCGCAACGCCATCAATAAAACATGACAAGAACTCTGAAATTGAACCTGACAGTATCATCTTACCAAATCAGGTCGCGGATTTTAGTCCATCTAATCGCTCAATAGAGGGCACCTGTGGTAATAAAAATAAACATAATATTTACATAGTAGGCGATCAACAAATCTGCGGTCTAGCTGATGAGATAAGAGATGCGAGGTGCGGAAAATGGAATGACAACTACAGTCGCCATCAGATATATCGGAGCGGCCGAGGTACTCAAATATTTCTGAGCAGCAATAAATTTCAATAAATTCTTTACGGTAAATGAGGTCAATAATATCTGAACATCCAATTCGCCATAAATATATGAGCACTAGTTTTTCAATAACATCTGAACACACAACGAGACAATAATATCTGAAAGCACAACTCGTCAAAGTTATCTGCACAGACAGGGTGATCATAAATATCTGAACATTTAGGGAAAATATAACTTAAATCACTTAGCATACAGTTTAAAATTCTTTAACGTACTACGCTGGAATACATTTTCAACACAACCACCATTCGGTTTTGTCAATGTCAAAAATAAAAAGAGTTTTCTGTTGGATGTAGGGTGTATACGCTGCCTGAGGTAGAGCGTGACGTCATCGTGATACTAATCCTTTCCGTCCTTATCTTACTCGTATTGTGCGAAACATGCGGTATGCATGTGTCGCCCGGACTCTGTGACTCTTTCAGATACAACAATTGGCAGAATTTAGAAATATGGCCTTTTTGAACATTTATGTTCTTGTTGGGATCTAGTTTAGACAACAATGATAATTTTAATTTATTTTAATACCGCTGGACACATGCGTCTTGCGTGCGGATTTGTGCAGGGCCGCAAGCTTGGTCGTGGAGCGAGTGTACGCCCACCGCATCGAACACCCTCTTATAGGGCACCGAAAATACTATCGGAACTACACATTCGCTTCACGCTGCTCGCTTCACGCTAACCGTCTGTGGCGGGACAAGTGCCTTCTCATTTACAGTTCGTAAATTACAAAATATGTTTAAGGGCTAAATGCACGGCAAATAAGTCCATGATCCTATTTCTTTTCATAGAATGATATCATTTCATTAGGAATATTAATAGTAGGGCAAATAAAAGTAAGCAATAAAACGAAAATATACCTTAGTTTGAAATAATAAAAACAAACACTACTACATGGGTAACAAAAGTTAGTATTTGGTGTAACCTCCTTCTGCATTAAGTACCGCTTGCAGCCTTCTTCTCATCGAATCGACTAGATTCTCGCAGGTGGTACGGCCTCTAAACGACTCCCACACGTTGAAAGCATGAAGTCTTAAGTTTTCCTTTGTGCGACACCGGCTTTCGTCCCATTCTTGGACCATTTTCCCCCACAAGTTCTCAATGGGATTGAGGTCGGGGCTCTTAGCCGGCATTTTGATTCTAGTCAACACATCTCTGTTTTCGTGAATCCATGCTTGTACTAACCTAGCATTATGCACGGAGCTATTATCTTGCATGAATGTAATGTGTTCATTCGGATAAACAACGTTGGCAGTTGGTAGAAATGAGTTTTCCAGTATCTCTTTGTAATCGTTTGCATTCATTCGTCCTGTTATCTCTACCAACTCCCCCGGACCATTCTCACTCATCCAGCCCCAGAAAACAAATCGTGATACGCCCACTGTGACGATTAGGCACCACATTTGGCTCGAGATACCGTGTATTATCTGGTCTCCATAGACTCATTCTGCCGTTATCAGATGAGCAGAAAACCTTTTCGTCCATAAATATGACATTTTCAAAATTGTAGTTTAAATAAGCCGCTGCGAATTGTAACCGCTCAGCTTTGTGTCGGTTAGTGAGAGCCGGCTTCCTTGCCGGCACTCTATTTTGTAAGCCAGCTTCTTTTAAACGTCTTCGTATTGTGCTGCTGGACACTTGGTGTATATTTGCAAATTGTGTTGTGTTAATAAATCTGTCATCGCGAGCTTTATTCACAATTGCGACGTCTTGGCCTCTTGTAGTACAACGCGGACGTCCATACGAAACATGGTTATTTATGTTTCCTTCTTGCTGCCATCTTTCCAGCCATAAATATACAGTGTTTCTCTGAAATAAAAACTTATTTTTACTTTTCATTGCGTTAAATTCAAAAATACTAACTTCAACAACATTGTCATTTTCCCGCTTTGAATGTCATAAAATATACTCACCGCAACTCCAACTTCATTGGCGATCTCTGTTACGGGCACACCATCGTTCTTTAGTTGTATGATTTTTCTTTTTATCTCACTATCAATGCGATAGGTAATCATCTTAAAAGATTTTTTAACACTTAATAGGTATAGCAATTTACATCCAATGCGATCCAATTGATACATGAACACGATAACAATTACTAGATAGTTGTCAACGTTGACGGAATCAAAAAAGTACGAGTATTATCTAGTATTAGTTGAAGTGTGAAACTCTTCAAAAGAGTTTGCACGTGTGTTATGAAGTGTTTATTGCTTGGTATAATCATTACATTTTTACCCCTATCACCTCTTTTTGTATTTTTTTTCTATTCAGAATCATCAAGAAAATTGAGCGGTACGGAGGCTTGAACTCACTATGTTTTGTTTTTTTTTGTAGTTTTGAAAACTAACGAGTTTCTATAAATGTTGATGTTAAGTTTGTTTACAGTTTTAGTTTCCCTCTATAACTTTTCGTTTCCTGACCTAAATAAGCACATTTGAGGATTTGAACCCTGACGCAACGGTATAAAAATTTGCTTTCTAATTACTAAACCGCTAGGCCATGGTGACTGACATAATACTGAGTGAAATATTGCAAAGCATTCGTACCTATTTTAATTTGGCAGCTTCAATATTACATTTGATACATGCACGCAGTGAATTACGTAGTGACAGATCAAAACGTGAGACACACATATGCAATGACAGTATGTTACCGTTTTCGTGAATTGCCAAAATATTTTATTCAAATTTGGCTCTTGTAACAAGACAGTGAAGTTGCTTTTCGCAGATTTATATTTTGTAAACCTACTTATTTTGTAAAAGGAAAATTCGCTACATCTGTACGATTACATTTAAACTGTATGTGTAGTGATTTAAGGTATATTTTCCTTAAATGTTCAGATATTTATGATCACCCTGTCTGTGCAGATAACTTTGACGAGTTGTGCTTTCAGATATTATTGTCTCGTTGTGTGTTCAGATGTTATTGAAAAACTAGTGCTCATATATTTATGGCGAATTGGATGTTCAGATATTATTGACCTCATTTACCGTAAAGAATTTATTGAAATTTATTGCTGCTCAGAAATATTTGAGTACCTCGGCCGCTCCGATATATCTGATGGCGACTGTACAACGTTACTAGTATAGTTAAGCCGTATGCGTTAAGCTCTCAAGTCTTATCAAGCTGTGAATCTATATCTGAAACTATGTCAGATGATGATATACTGGTGCTTTCGGTAGGTTCTAATGATAAAAATCCATATACCATTATGTCGAGTTTGTGTAATACATTATGTAAATTGAAGAAGGGCAGGATACTAATACTAAGTGTTAGATATAACTATTGTTTAAATATTAACATACTAAACACACATATTAATCGTCTAATAAAAAATTATTATAATTGTAACTATATTGACATACAACAAATACTGCATTACTACCAAAATATAACATCAATAAAAAAGAAAATTAGCCTGAAGATAAATGTAGAAATCGACTATTCAAAGTATGTTAATGACTATGTAAAAAACGGATTAAAATTAAGAAAATCATTGCAAAACTCTATACTCGATAAAAAAGGTATTATATCCACCTCAACTGCTTTGGAAAATAAAAAGGGTACAATACCATATTATTTTTCTAAGATTAATATTACAAAAAATAGTATAACACCAACAATGACAAGCACAAAATGTTTTCGTGGCTAATAAGCATAATGATTTTGTAATTCTACACCAAAACATACAAGGTTTGCTTTCTAAAAAAGATATCATTGAGATAACCCTAGCGGAGCTTGATTCTCATTTATGTCCTGAGGTGCTGTGCTTTACAGAAACTTTTATTATGAATGGAGAGGAAAAGAATATATTTTTGCATAATTATGTACTAGCTATACACTATGGAAGAAATAAAAAAAGAGGGGGCACATGTATATTGGTAAAAAAAGGGACTATATACAATAAAGTTAACATTTTCGATGAGCTTCCTGTGAATTTTCATTTTGAATGCTGCTCTATCTCTATTCCATCATACAATATTATAGTTGTTTGCCTATACCGTAGCTCAACCGCTTCAAATAAACGACATTTTGATTTATTCTTAGAAAAAATTGAACAACTATTGTACATATACCAACATAAACATCACAAACAAAGAATAATTATTGTTGGGGACATTAATATAAACACTTTACAAAACAACAACATTACCACCAAACTAAAAGGCATATTAAATAATTATAATCTAGAGCAACATATAACCCAACCAACAAGAGGCTTATCATGCATTGACCACATTTTTAGTAATATAAAAGGTGCAAAGAGCACAATCCTTCCGTTGTGGTTATCTGACCATGACACTGCACAGATACTTAGTTTCCACATCAAAAGAAAACCACAAATAGCTAAACAAATACATACATTTAAGAGAGGTTATTCTGACAAAAATATCATTAAGTTCAGAACACATCTCTCATGCCTCACTTTTACAGATGTATATAATGAAAGTAATCCTAATGAAGCATTTAATAAATTCCATGACTGGTTCTGTTTACTTTATAAATTATGTTTCCCAGTTTGCAAAGTCACAATAAACACTAACTCTAACCAGCACTGGATCTCTAAGGGTATTAAAAAAAGCTGTGCAACAAGTAGAGCGCACCGTCTTAATCACTATAAAAGGAAAACATACAACACAAAAAAGAAATATCAAACATACTCAAAAATACTAAAACGATGCATACTACAGGCAAAAAAACAGTCAAATAATAAATATATCTTTAATAATAGTAAAAAAAACACATGCAAAGCTACATGGAAAATTATACACGAGGAGACAAATACCAAACCGACATGTAACAATTATATTGAAACTATAGACTATAATCAACACAATATAAATAATCCAATAGAAATTGCCAATAAGTTCAATGACCATTTTATCAATATCACAGGTGTCACGCATGCGAAAACAAATAATGACTTGCATGGGAAAACTAGTAATCTGATAAATTCCATTTATCTGACTCCTGTTGATGAGTACTGTGTTAGAAAAACTATTAAGTCCCTCAAAAACACAAACTCTGAAGGGTATGACAACATATGTACAAAGGTTCTGAAGGCATGCAATGAAGAAATAGCCCCTGTTCTAACATTTCTTATAAACCTATCAATATCCTCTGGGACCTTCCCAGACAGGCTTAAGTATTCACTAGTCAAACCCTTGCATAAAAAAAATGAAAAAACAGTAGTTGACAACTACAGACCCATTACACTAATCTCAATCATATCAAAGGTTTATGAAAAAATTGTACTTGAGAAACTGATGGTGTTTTTTGAAAAGTTTGGTATATTAAATCAAGATCAATTCGGATTTCAAAAAAAGAAATCCACAACCCATGCCATATTCAACCTAGTGAATGAAATACTAATGAACATAAATGAAAATAGGTACACAATAGCTCTTTTCCTTGACATGTCTAGAGCGTTCGATTATTGCTTACATGACACCCTACTAAAAAAGTTGGAAAACAACGGCATTAGGGGGCCGGCACTAAATTGGCTAAAAACTTATTTGAGCAATAGGATGCAAGCCGTTGAAGTAGCTAAACTCGATAAAAATAATATAACCCAAAAATATCTATCTGAGTTTAAAGAAATCAAGTTTGGGGTGCCCCAGGGGAGTGTCTTGGGCCCATTTTTGTTCCTCACTTATATAAATAACTTACCAAAACTGACAAAGCACCGCTGCATCTTATTTGCGGATGATGTCTCAATCATAGTGACTACAAGTAAGAAATTGACATTAAATGACCATAGTAATGAAATTAACAATACAATCAACTTAATAATAAATTGGCTTAAAGAGACCTTTTCATTAATATTGACAAAACTTATTTCATGAATTTTAATAATACACCTTATCAAACGTTAAATGTACACTATCAAGGACTAGGACTACATGGCACAAATATAACTAAGTTTCTGGGTATACAAATTGATCATAAGTTGGACTGGAAGCAACAGATCACAAACATATGTTGTAAAATAAATAGATTTACTTTTGCACTATATAAACTCACTAAAGTAGCCTCTCAAAGTGCAGCACTCACAGCATACTTTGCATATATTGAGTCCATCCTCCGTTATGGTTTAATCATATGGGGAAACAGCACAGACACAAATAAAGCATTTATCGCTCAAAAAAAATGTATTATGGCAATCTGTGGCACTGCACCAGATGAGCCATGTGCACCCTTATTCAAAAGGTTAAAAGTCTTACCCCTGCCATGTCTATACATTTTTGAAATAGCCAAATTTGTCAAACTTAACCATCATTATTTTGAAACAGCACAAGATATGTATCCCCGAAACACTAGAAATGGAAAAAGGTTGATGTCGGCCTTTGTTCCAAAAAGCACTCGTATGCAAAAGAATTGTTTCTGGATGTGCATAAGTATTTTTAATAAATTGCCTGAAACAATTAGAAAACTTATTGTAAAACAATTTCTAGCAGAGTTACATAAATGGCTTATGGCACACCTATTTTATTCAGTGAAAGATTTTCTTACACATACACTTAATAAATGTAAGATGTGTACCTAGATGTGTGCAAGCAAATATTTTAGTTTTATTTTTCTTATAAGTTAACGACATATTATTTTCTTTTGATGTCTGTAAAATACTATTCACCTTGACCAAACTTGATAAATCATTTGACTTTTATTATTATTTTATTTCTGTATATTATTTTATTTGAATTGCAAATATTTTAGTAACTTTTTACAACTGCGTAACTTTTCACAAACTTTTCTTTTTTCCTCTATGGCATGGACTACCATAGAGATGTGAAGTTTACAAGCTCCACAGATTATAAGTTTGGCCGCTGCGCTGTGGTTATAATACATAGATTTAATGTTATAATATTGATTTGACATATTTTTGAATAGGGACAATTTCTAGTAATTAATTTTGTATTTTTATTATAATGTTATTTAATTGGTTTTTGACAATTTGGAGTGTTGATTTTGTATTTTTATATGTATGTAATTGGTTAGAATATTTAGTAATTGTTGTTTAAAGTTGTTTGCATGCTACATTGTCAGCTGAGAAAGAGAGGAAAGCTAGAATAAGACCAAAAATGTACCTTTCTCAAGCGCAAATTAAATATATTTCATTTCATTTCATTTCATTTCATTTCATATAAAAAATAAAAATATAACAAATTGAAAACTTATTCTAGGTTAATGTTGACAACTTTATGAAGTTTTCTTAATAAGTGGGAGATGCCGAGCCGAGAATTTCCCGGACATTTTTTTTAAATTTATGTATTTTCATGGAAAATATATCGATGTTGTTATTAAGTGCAACCAGTTCATTGTATAGACGGCACACGGTTTTGTTTCATTGTAGCTTTGAAGGTACTCAATTTTTTTTCTTTTTAATGTCTGCTATATTTAGCTAGTGACACGAACACACTACTCTACAATTTTTATAGTGTTAAAATAAATAGATGATAAGAAAATTTAAAAAACGTTAGTATGATGTTCTGTCCATCATAAGATGTGATAATAATTACAATTTACCTATATTACTAGCTACATAAACTAATTCTAGTAATGACTTATATTATTTCACAATAACATAACTTACTATATTAAAGAAAAAATTAAATAAGATAACTAAAGACAAAATAAAACCTATAAATAAAAAATGTCCTCCAGCTGTAGGCTCATGGGAACGGTTCCAAGAATGCTGGCAACATTACCTCTTTGGATTGCCAAGCTAATACGTTGGCAGAGGTAGCTGCCAGCCTTCTTGTCACCGGAGGCTTCAATAAGGCGAGCACTCAACTCTTTAACAAGCTGCTTGGCCTCCGGCCCCCATGGACCCAATGTCTCCACCGCAAACGGAACAAATAAATAATTTGGACCCAGATTTGCGTATTTGTACCGTTTGCGATTTTCAGCACTTACCGCAGCAGCCCCTACATGAAGAGAGGTGGCGCGTACATGTGAGGGAGCCACGGTGTCAGCACAGGTTGCATCCCACACCAACGGCCTGCCAAGCTTCCAGGGCCCAAAGGTCATCCCGTCAGGTCTCTTGCCATCGCTGCGAGATATATACCAGCTGGCTCTAAGACAGCCGGTATACCAACGGTGGCAAAAGCACTGCGGATGATGCTGTTTATAGTGGAGTGACGCAGCATACGCCCAGCACTGCGAGCACATGATAGGCCGTGGTGGCCAAGCTCGTCAACAGCTTCTCCACATACGCAGCGGTGAGGGTGGACTACCCTGGCGCCTAGACGAAGACAGACCGCTAGAGTGAGAGACGGCCCGTCCAACAAGGTACCGACATTGGCAGATGGTAATGCCTGGAGCCAGTGGCCTGACTCTCTCTGGGAGACGGCAGTAAGACGAGCGAGTTCTGACATATCACTCGAAGTGGATAAAAGCCCCTCCAGAACTTGCTTGCACAGTGGCTCGTCCCATTGCCTCTGAGATTGTGGTAATAATGGTAAGTTAGAATTTGGACAGGCGGATAACCAGGCGTTACTCGCATCAGCTTTACACGACAACTCTACGGAACCCAAAGATGGGTTGATAATTTTCCTGTAGAGATTGTACGTGCTATGAGCAGAAGACAAAAACGCTGGCAGGGCCACACTGGATAAATTTCTTATTCCTAGGCCTCCGAAGCGTACAGGAAGCGAAGCCTGTAACCAAACGCGGTCGTTTAATGTTCAATTTAAAATTTTAATAAGAGTTTCTCTTAACAAATTATCTAAACTGGATAACATTGCTGGAAAAAGCCAAAGTTGAGAGCAACGTAGAACATATGTAAATTTTGTCACAAAAAGACAAAAACGAATGATAAATAAGGCCATGTGAGGATTAATTTGGAATAACCGGTCTGCAGTTGAATTGAATTTAGAGATCGCATCGTTTACAAAAGCGGGAATGGCAGCGTCGAGAAGCGGTGCGCCTAATAAAAATAAAGAGTCATCGTTGAGAATTTTGATACTGGGGGCCAGGCGACTGAAGTCAGTAACTATTTGAGCTCTACGGTCCGAGGCCATGGAATTCGAAATGTATAATTCACATTTGGAAAAATTTAGCTCCAAACAGGCCAAACTGGTTTATCAAAGTTTGTAGGTCCTCAAGAACTAAACCAGAGTTTCCCCCTAAAGTGCCGTCATCGAGATACCAGACATTGAATTTAGAATTTAGATTCGAAATTGTTTGGTGAATTGCCAAAGAGAAAATAGCAGGACCCAGAGGGTCACCCTGCTGGCAACCAACGGCAGAATGGAGAAGATTGTTTCGATGAACCAATTTTGTTGGTTCACTGTAACATTGCCACAAAAATTTATAAAATTGAGGTATATTCTCTTTTACTTTTGCCAGCAGAGCACCCCTGTCTACGGAGTTAAATGCGTTCTTTACATCCACCTTTAGCAACACTTCGCCACCATCATTCAGTAAGAAGGTGCGAGCTGAATGAACTGCGGCCTCACAGCCACCCTTCGAACCAAACCCGAGCTGCACTGGCTGAAATTTTGAAGAAAGGTCAGAAAGGATGTACTTTACACAAATTTTGGAAACAATGCGCCGGATTGTACACCCTACGGCGATTGGCCTTATGCCACCATATTTCTTTTTTAAAGCACAAAGATTAGCGCCGTAGAGTATACCGGTGATATTCTGAGGTACATTTCCGGCAAGCATAAGATTACAAAGGTTGGTAATTTTGGTGAGAAGAACTCTGCCGGCGTCTCCAGAGGTACCAGATACCAAATCTTTTAAATGTTGTGGCGACAAACCATCAAGGCCACCGGCAGAGCCATTTTTGAAAGAAAGAATAGAATTGTACACTTCGTCTTCGTTGGTCGAAGGCGAAGCATCTGTAGACTCAGGTGGATCGGGGAGGCGAAATGTTGCTGCAGGAGGTGGGTGTTTAAAGACTAGAGAGGCCACTGTCTCTTGACAGTCAGGAGCAATGATATCACTAGAAAAAATCAACTGGGTGGCACTTTTTAAATCACCTTCGTTGATTTTTTCTTCAACCTTGCCTACATTAAATGAAGTGATTGGTGTTTTTTTGGATCTAATGACTGAACTTTGTAAATGAGGTAATGGGTTGGTGCAATTATTTTTAATTTTTTGTGTTAGAGTTATACTAGAATTTTCATCTCTGCGAACATGCAGGACGCGATAAGCAAAAGTAAATAGTAGTTCCCAATTGTATGATGAGTTTTCATGAATGACCCTATCGATGGTTTGAGCTAGAGAATGTGCTACTGAGGTGCGAGCTCCTCTCGGAATGCGTTTGATAATTGGTGTACCACTCTTTTAGTTTTCCAAGTAAATTCCAAAATTCGATGTTTTGAGGAGATTAAGAGTCGATAGAACGTGAGGGTGACTGAGGTATGGGCTGTGTGGCTTGGGAGGTTTGTGTTGGTCTGTGAATTTTACCAATATGAATATTTAAACCTCTTGTTCCTCTAAAAAATTTTGGTTGAGTACAGAGTTCGCACCTCACAAATTGCCCATTGCCGGTAACTAAGGCTGAATGCGTGGAAAGCTGGGACATTTCACTAAGAAATTCATTAAAAATTATTCAAAATATAACAATAACAATTAATTACAAATGAAAATAGAAAAATAAACAATTATGATGACGTTGACAGCTACAATCGGCGCAGGCGTGATTATGGCAGCAGCACGGAAAGTCACGTCGCTAATTGGTCAGAACTAGCGAGCAAAACGCTTATTGGGCGTTGTCAAGGCGACCAACAAAGAGCAGCGTGATGTTTGTATCCGATGACACTGTCTTTTTTCGTCTTGAATTTTAAAAGGTGCTCCACTGGCCTCAGCGGAGGCGCACAAAGCCGCCAACAATAGCGCAGGCGTGGGCACAAGCGGGACCGGAAAACTCACGTCATTTAAAAAAAATATGCACCATATCTTTTATTACAAAAAATTTAAACGACAGTAAATGTCACCAATGTAAATGTTAGTATGAAAAATAAAAAATTTAAAGTTATTAAAGTTATTATTTTACAATATTTAAACTAAATTCATATGTTTTCGTTTTAATCAGAAATGAATTAGTACTATTATTATTATTATTATTATTATTATTATTATTATTATTTTAAAGGTTTTTATGTAAATTTAAACTAAAACTAGATTTGAGGCAAAAATTAAGTTAGGAATTTGAAATGGTGAAGTGCTTTACAAGTCTTTTAAATGTGATTATTGATTGAGTTTCTTTAATATCTTTGGGAAGCCTATTATAAATTTGTGCGCCTTCAAACAAAATATTCCTTTTGCCAAGGTTGGTTCTTGGTGGCCGCAATACTAAATCATTTGCATTTCTTAGTTGATTTTTTTTGTATTTGTTTCTTTTTTGTAAAGCTTATTTGTGTATTGATATTTTTAGTTAAAATTTTAGCTTTATTTTTTTCAATATGAGGTTTCCACGTCAGTTTAAAGGCCGGCAACGCATCTGTGAGACCTTTGGTTTTGCGGGTGTCCATGGGCGGCGGTGATTGCTTGCGTGAGGTGACCCGCCTACTGCTCGTTTGCCTCCTTCTAATATAAAAAATAAAAAAATAAAGTTCACTGTCCACAATGAGCCCTAAGTATTTTTCACTATAGATTCGGCTTATTTTTGAGTTATTTAAAATTAGGGACTCGTGATCAGATAGTTTTTTATTTTTAGTTTTGAAAATTATGTAATTAGTTTTATAAACGTTAATTGTTAATAAATTATACTAAAACCACCCATTTAATAAGTTAAGATCACTTTGCGCTTCAGTAATTATAGTTTCTATCGTACGTCCAAAATAAAACAGACATGTATCATCAACATAAAGAGTAATTTCACCTACCTCTCAACCCCAAAACAAAACCAATGACAGCACCCGCGCTGATCACGTAATTCGCAAAATGAAAATACCTAACGTCGCTGTTTACAAAAATAATGATTATGTTGCAACCAGATCATATTTTATCATTTTGTAAACGGCAATTTACTAATTGATAAGTTTCCTATCCGGCAGGTATCAAGATATATGTGATTACCGAAATAGTTTATTAGTTCAAATTATACGAACGATGTTGTGGCCTTAATTACAAGAAATAAACTGGCAGTAGTACAGTCAACAGCAAAAGTTGATGATCAAAATCAGAAATTCAATACTAATGAACGAAGTTCGCGTCAGAACTGTGTGATGTTAAGGTGATTTTAAAGTAAGAGATTGTAAATTATACCAAATAGTAACTACTGGTACAGCTGCCAAATATGCCTGATCAATATTGACTCCAAAAGTTATAAACGGAATTCACATCAGAACTAAAAAGTGAAAAAAATATTCAATATTTACAAGGAAAAAGCACAATACACATGACTCATATACAAATATTTCACAAAATCAACGTTTTCAGTATAGTAGAAAAATGGTGCCTACCCTAAGATCAGCCTCAATTAGGCTTTGTATTACATGATATTTTGAAATTATTTCACACTGTAGATAATACAGTATTACATTTTTAATAAATAAAGGTTATTATCTGGGTTTTATAAGAGTATTAACAGTGTAGGTTCAGTAGATTTTATGTAGGAGTTACACAAAAAAGATGATTATTTTGTCATAAAAAATACTACCTTGATACTTATGTGATTAACAAAACAAATTATTAACTTTGTCACAGAGAAATTATATTTTCTTATAATTATAGGTAACAAACTATACATTAAAACAACAAAAATAACATCAATTTAAAGAAAATTCAGCAGAAACATGTAAACAAAACAAGCAAACAAGTAAGCAAAAAGGACCACTTTACAAAACAAAGTGCTGGATTAATATGGATAAGGCTTTTTTTATTATTTTAACTTGGATGAAAATGCCAGTATTCGACTATCGCCTAGACTATGTTCATATTGTTAACAAGTTTGTTTCTAAACTTCTGTTTTGTGGTCCGAGCGTTCGGTTCACGATCCGGAGGTTCCGGGTTCGATTCCCGGTGGGGACACTATCTCACAAAAATTCCTTTCTGAGAATGTCCTCATTTTGTTTAGGGCCTTGCAGATTGAATTACCCGATTGCCCGAAACATAAGATGATTCCGTGCTTCGGAGGGCACGTTAATCCGTCGGTACCAGTTACTTTCTACGGAAAGTAGTCGTTACATGAGCCCTGCCAGAGGCTAAGAGGCGGCAGATTGAATCAACTGATTGCCCGAAACATAAGTTGGTTCCGTGCTTCGGAGGGCACGTTAATGCGTACCGGTTACTTTTGTAACGTTGTTGTTACAACCTCCTTTACGTTACAGCCTTTTTTATTATTTACGAAACTCAAATTACTACGTCTGTTCTGAAAAACAATAATTTTAATTTCACGTTCTTTGTCATGGAATGTTTTGGCATAGTCATTCTGTACCAATTTTCACAACGAAAAACATCATTTTTGTAAAATCAAGATAAATTTTATAAAAAACTAATAGACCTGTACTTGTAAACACAGGTCTTTTCTTTTCTTCTATTCATATTATTATTGGAAAATTAACTATACTGAAACAGTAAGCCGGCCGTCTTTCATTTGGACTACCGGTTACACTTTCTACGGAAAGTAGTCGTTACACGAGCCCTGTCAGAGGCTGAGAGGCAGCTCAATAACTCTGACACCAGGGATGGTCAGGTTGACCACCTAGGTATACAATAAGAAAACCACTTGTTTGCATAATTACACAGAAATTCAGCACCAATTTCAAGGGTTAAATGTAATAAAGGAGATAATAATAGTAATAATAATAAATTTTAAACTTGTCTTGAATGTTAACTCCTATTAATTCTTATATATTGTGTGTGGGTGTGTCAATAAATAAATAAATAAAAATATTCCTACTCTGAAGTGTGATACCGTGAAAAGCATGACGGAACGCACAAAGGCTTACCGTCACACATTCCACAGTATGACGTTGTGCGTTTCGAGCAAATAGCACACTTGCGCCTGAGACGGCGGGATCCTGTCTCGGTGGATTCAAAAAAATGTGGAATGTGCAGCCTAGACTGCTCGGTTTGTATCATGCGCTTTTTATATGTGTTGTGGCGCCCTAACAACTCAACCACCAAAGATTTGCGAAAGCTTCGGTGGTTGATGTGTAGGTTTGCCTTAAGCATTACATACGAATTTAATACGCTAACGTTCAAGAGTCGCCTAAAAAGTTTCTTATACCATACAGTGGTCCGCTTTCTCTCAATGGGGTACATTGCAAGCATTTGGTCTTTTTTGTCGACTCCTCCCATACAGATGTTATAGTCGTGTATGAGAGCAGGTTTGACAATGTCGTCGCACGTCGTGGTTGTCAACCCATGGTATGTCGAGATAAGAGCAATTCGCTTCTTATCACGCCATACGATGAGATCAACATCACTCGACGTGCAACCACATACCTGACCAACGGCCATGTCTTTGGCTTGCAGGTTCGTCAGCTCAGCGGGAACGAGCTGTCGATCGGTTCTAAGGGTCCCGACACAGTCAAACCCACGGATTTTTAACTCTCGCGCAAGGGCGGGAGAGTTGTAATAATTGTCCATCCAGACAGTGCGCCCTCTGTTCTCTAGACCATCTAAAAGTCTGAGCACTAACTTTGGAATTTTTCCAGACAGAGGATTAATTTCCTCTGTATCGTCTGGACTGGACTGACGTGCCTCTACCTCAAAACGCCACAGATAGCCCGTATCGGACTCACAAACTTCGTAGGTTTTAATTCCTACTGCGGCCGCCTTGTTCGGAATATGCTGTTTTATATTTAAGCGTCCAGTCCACTGGGTTAAGCTTTCATCGAGAGCAATATTGCGACCTAACATATACAGTGAAGCGAATTTGTGATTCAGATGCTGCACAATAGGCAGCACTTTGAACAATTTCGCTTCACTTAATGACATTGTTTGTGGGGTACATATAGCATTGTCATTAAAATGCAAACATTTGCTCAACAGAATGAAGCGATCAAAGGGCATGGTAGCGGAGAACTCAGGCGTACTGAAAATGTCTTTCGGCGAATTCCAGTACTCCTCTAAACGTGATTTTACCACAATCCCAGTAGCCAGGATTATAGCAAAATACGTGTAGAGTTCATCCGCTGTCGTGTCCTTCCATTTGGTGATTCTGCTGCGGGGAGCAATTCCCTGCACCAGCATCACCTCTACAATCTGTTGAGCATATTTGTTGGTCTCCTCAGCAATGTACTCCATGATTGGGCGATCCCATATAGCAATGAATGCCTCATACGGGTTGCCGTATAGAGCAGTAGGACCATTCCTCTCGGAGAACACTTCCCTCCTCAACTCAGGCAGAATTTGAGGTTGCGGGAATTGCCTCCACCGAAAATCAAACCTATTAGGAACCGAATATGCTGCAGGCTCGATGGAAGCTGCAGGCTCGATGGAAGATGCAGGCTCAATGGCTGTTGTAGGCTCGATGGGTGCTGCATGCTCGATGGGTGCTGAAGGCTCGATGGGTGCTGCAGGCTCGATGAGTGCTGAAGGCTCGATGGGTGCTGCAGGCTCGATGGGCGCTGCAGGCTCGATGGGTGCTGCAGGATTGAGAGTGACTGGGCGAGTGGGTGGCCACGATTGGTCGACTACAAGTGGCGGTGAGCCTTCCTCGTCACTATCTCCGTCCATATTATAATATGGCCGCAACACCCTCGGCACTATCAACGGCTGCAGCTCATCAGCATCATCATCACTATCCTCTGATTCTTCATCGCTACCTGTGAACACAAAAAAATTAGCTATGCGCATATTTTGGTTTTAAATTTATAAGCATTGTATCTAACTTACCAAAGCAAATGACGTTTTCTATTTCATTGTCCCGCAATGGACGGCGTGGAGCAGGGGCAGCGGCAGTTCTAATAGGGCGAGTAGTTATTCTGCAATATAATTTGAATATCAATAATAATGAAAATGAAACAAATCAAACTGATATTGTTAATTTATAAGATATTTACGGATTCGCAACACGTCGCACTGCTCGAAGGCTCGATCGCGTGGATGGTTCACTGCCACCAATTTCATCGTTTCTGTATGTAAAACAATATATAATATTATTATAACGCTCATTTTCAACATAACGTTAAGAATAGGTTTCAATGTAAACAACACTCACGCAGCTGGAGATGGTGAATTTGAGTGACTGAATGCTATCAGTGCTTCAGCTGCAGATAATCTGTATAAAAAACGGAAGAATTGCAGAAATATAATGTAGAATGTGGAATAATTTATAAGGTATTGTAGACAGTACAATACTTACGCAGGCGGAGACACTACTGCCATAATGACATCTTCATTGGTGCCATTAGTACATGGTGCCATTATAACATCTTCGCTTGATAATCTGTGAAGGAAAAAAGGTCAAGTTACCAAAAGTATAGAAATTTATTGAAATAACACAGGCTGACCCTAAAATACCTACGGTAACAGGTGCACCGGAGAACTTTGGACGATGGATGTCACCGGCATATCTAAGCTTAATGATCTGTGGAGGAAAGAAGGTCAAGTTACCAAAAGTATAGAATTTATTTAAATAACACAGACTGACCCTAAAATACATACGGTGACGCGGGAGGACCCATTGAGGGCCGACTTAATAACGACTTCGCTTTTAAGCGAAGAGGCACCTCCAGCGTCTTCCCCTTCGGCCAGGCGGACATTGGACCGCAAAAAATTCTAGGCATAAGAAAAAGTAGTAGGTAAATATAAAAGTAAAACTTTAGGCAAAGTTACAAATAAAAGTTATATATGGATCTATTATATACACAACAAAAAGAAACATACTCAACTAAACTTAACACAGAACAGAAAAAAATAGCAAATTAAAAACTAAATACCTATAAATAAAAGATGTTATAAACTTACATTTCCGCCGAATTTGGGTGCGACTCAGTGGCGACGTCGATTTTTGGCAGGGCAAACGTTACGTTTATACCACCACCTCGTGTGAGTACGCCACCTCGACGTGTGCGTAATCCACCTCGTGTGCGAACACCACCACGTGTACGAACATCACCATTTTCACTGGCATCAACATGCCCGGCACCGCTACCTTGCCCGGCACCACTACCTTGCCCGGCACCACCACCCCCCCTCTCCGTTCCACCACCCCGCCCAGGCGTCCCACCTCGTCTAGGACGACGTGCGCTTGCGCCTGATCGCATGCGTGGCCTTATATAATAAAAAAAACACTGCACGAGATGCACAAAAAAATAAGCAGTATAAAAGTCAAAGTTTTTTTTTTTAGTATAAAAGTCGACAACAAAGAACACAGTGAAATAATTGCGAAAAAACCGGCCAAGTGCGAGTCGGAGGTTCCGAAAGAAACTAAGTATTAAAAATATCTTCTCAAGTGCACCTTTTGTTAATGACCAAACATAGCTTTCAAAATAAACAAACATAAAGATACACATATTTATAGTTGATTTTCATCATAAAACATAATTTGTAAGCAAATCAGCCAAGGCTCGTATCCATACTAGGTGAACCAGCCGCGGCGGCCATTAAAACTCGGAAGAGGCCGTCTGTGAGAGGCGCGATTTGGGTTTCGCCCGGTCTGTGACGCGGCCACTTTTGGGCTTCTAGTGAACCGGTACTTGTGTTCGTTATTGTTTAAGAATTTACTGAATATTTAACCATGTTAGAGTATTATAACAAGAAAACTATGTTAATTTCACATCATATCAAACTAATGTGAAATGTTTAAATGAAATAATAGTGATATAAAAACCAAAAACATCGAGCAAGTAAATGCAAGGCATGGGTTAGGCTTCCGTTTTAGTGGCTGTTATTTTGCATAAAATCGTAATAAATACACTTAATACTAGTATGAAACGAAAGTTTACTTACATTTCAAGCGATTATCTGCTTCTTTCGTTTTTAACTCCAACTAAAAACACTGTTTTTGTATAAAATACCGCGCACGTACACACTCTGACACTGCCGATATTTCACTGCCGGTTGGCGCCAAATTGTTCGCCTACCGAGTACTCAGACGACCGCTTGCTACCTGTCTCGTTTCACGTATAACACGTTTAAATGAGACAGACAAAGACAAAAGCAGTCTATCAATGTGTTTAAGCTCGAAACGTGAGCGCGAAAGCCGCGACCCAAAAAGGAGCAAGACACAGATGCAGCAAATTTGACAGCGGCCCAAATTGGATCGCGCCACATACCAGGGGTTAAGTAATAAATTTTGCTTTTAAATTTTTAAATTTTCAAATTGTCTCCCATGAACCCGAACACACAAATTGCACCTTCTCAAAATGTTATTTCTAACTTTGGTCAGTAGATCGTCGTTGGCGGCCATGTTTTTTAATTTTTCAAAGGATCTTATTATTCGTATTTTTAATTCATCTACAGTATTAACGTCTGTTGAGTACACATCATTCTTGACATAGCCCCACAAGAAAAAATCTAATGGCGTGAGGTCGGGTGACCTTGCTGGCCACCGTGAAGGTCCATAACGGCCAATCCACTGCTGTCCGAACATTTGAGACAAACGCTCTGGCAGGCACCACTGAATGAGCTGGAGTCCCATCTAGCTGGTACCACAACTGGCGATACGCGTCTAGCGAGAGATCTTCCGTGTACTCGGCAACGGGTCCGGCGAGGAGTTCTAAAAACTTTGCAGCATTTAAATTGCCATCGATGAAAATCGGACCAATTATGGCATTCCTATGTATGCCAGCCCACACATTGACAGCAAATCTATATTGATGGGAAGTCTCCCGTGTAAGTTGTGGATTCTCGTGGCTCCAGTATCTTAGGTTTTGTGGGTTCCACAAACCGTTCCTTGTGAACGTACTTTCTTCTGTCCACATTACATTTTATAGGAAGTTGGGTTCGTCAACAGTTTTATTAAGTATCCAGCAAAGTCAAAGTCAAATATTCTTTATTCAAATAAACTTTAGAAAAGTGCTTTTGAATCGTCCATAATTTTTTTACCTACTACCCATTCAGGACGTCTATTTTTAGCTGTGGAGAAGAATGGGCGCAAGAAACTCCACAGCTTTAATTCATTATGTAACGACATTTACAAAATTATATGCGTTACGTTACCAAGTTATACAAGTTTAAAAAACCTTAACAATATATTGGATTAGAAATAGATTGGAGCATTTTAAACCCATGCTGTTTTGTCTTCAATGTAATCAGACACTTTATAATAAGCTTTTTTATAAAGCTTTTCTTTAATAGCGATTTTAAATTTATTAATATCTAGTTTTTGGATATTACTTGGAACTTTATTGTAAAAATGTACACACAGGCCTCTAAATGAATTATTTACTTTGTGGAGCCTAGTATTAGGTACTGCTAGTTTGTTTTTATTTCTAGTGTTTACATTGTGAATATCACTGTTTTTAGAAAAAGTTTCAATATTTTTATATACATACATTAGGTTCTCGTAAATATATTGTGATGCAACTGTCATTATATTAATATCTTTAAACCTCTCCCTAAGAGAATTACCAGCTTTTAGATTATAAATTGCTCGAATAGCCCGCTTCTGCAGCACAAAGATAGTTTGAATATCGGCAGCATTGCCCCACAGTAAAATGCCGTACGACATTACGCTATGGAAATAACTAAAGTAAACAAGTCTAGCTGTTTCAATGTCAGTGATCTGACGAATTTTCATTACTGCATAAGCCGCAGAGCTCAGTCTACTCGACAATTTATCTATATGTGGGCCCCACTGTAGCTTTGCATCCAACGTAATGCCTAGAAACACTGTGGTGTCCACAAGGTCCACATTCTTATCTTTAATTTTTACACTGGTTTTTACCTCCTTAACGTTGGGTAATACAAATCTTATACATTTGGTTTTTTGTTTATTTAATAGCAAATTGTTAACACTAAACCAATGAACTATCTTTGTGACAGCATTGTTCACATCGTCATCAATCGGCTGTCGTCGTTTCACTTTGAATAAAAGTGAGGTATCATCTGCAAACAATACTATCTCATGTTTGTCTTTTACAAAGTAAGGCAAGTCGTTAATATAAATTAAAAATAAGAAAGGACCAAGAATTGAACCCTGTGGAACACCCATTGTAACCACCGATCCCGGAGATCTTTTACCGTTAACATCAACTCTCTGAACCCTATCACTCAAATATGAGATAAGAAGATTCAGTGATGCATCTCTAATTCCATAGTGGTAGAGCTTCCTGACCAGGGTTTCATGTAAAACACAATCAAAGGCCTTGGATAAATCACAAAAAACCCCTACGGCATCGTGAGAATCCTCCCAGGCATTAAATATTTGAAGAATAAGCTCAACACCAGCGTCAGTAGTCGAGCGCCCCTTAGTGAAACCATATTGTCTAGAATGTAAAAGTTTATTTCTATAAAAATGAACTTGAATTTGGTCTAGAATTATCTTTTCAAATATTTTACTAAATGTGGGTAACACAGAAATTGGTCTAAAGTTAGAGGGGTCACATGTGCTACCTGATTTGAATAATGGGATTACTTTACTGTGCTTCATTAGGTCAGGAAAAACACCACAGTCAATGCATTCATTAAATATGCAAGCTAAAACTGGAGCTATTGTCTCAATAACGGATTTAGTGACGTCGACGGAATTACCCCACAGATCAGCAGTCTTCTTTTTATTAAGAGTATTAAAAGTTTTAATTATATCTCTAAAATCAATTTTTTGAAAACTAAAATAGTTTTTACTAGGTTTGACATTTTCCTTTAGAACCGCTTCAGCTACAGTGGGGGAGGAGTCTAAAGCCTTTGTAGTTGAAATTGGAATATCAGTAAAAAACTTCTCAAATGCCGCAGCAACATCAGCATCGGAAGTTAAGGTTTGATTTTCGTAGCTCAATTTGTACTCATTGTTACGACTTTTGACATTTCCAGTTTCACTATTTATAATATTCCATGTCATTTTTATTTTGTTATCACTTAGCTTAATCTTTGAACTCAGGAACTTTGCCTTTGCTAATCGACATACTATTTTAAATAACTTAGAATAATTTTTGACATACAATTTAAAATCTTCACTGGTGTTATAGTTGCGTTCATCATATAGCTCATAAAGTTGCTTTCTACTTTTGTGGATACCAATTGTAGCCCATTCACTAAAAGTAACAGTACCACTAACCGAGATCCTTTTTGGAATAAAAGTTTTATTAAATTCTGTACAATATTTATGAAAGAAATTATTATAAAATTCATTTGGGTTATCATTATACTTTAAAAAACATATATTATCATAAAGATTGTTTTTAAACCGTTCCAGACGGCCTGCAGTTTTTGGTACAACAGTGATATTCTGTTTCTTCACTTGCTTACACTGATGTGGAAGGCTGACCATTTGGCCACAATGATCAGAGTCCAGTTTATTAATAATGAGTTTAGACAGTGGTACTAGATCGGTATATATGTTATCAATACAAGTGGCCGAAGTGGCAGTTATTCTAGTTGGCTCCATAAATAAATTATTTAAATTATACGATTGAAATAAATTTTTAATTTTGATAGAACCTGTAGACTTTTCTAACAAATTAATATTAAAATCACCGCAAATAACTATCTTTTTACCTACATTGCGGATTTTATTTAATGCTTCATCCATTACTTTTTCAAAATAATCATACAATGCTGACGGAGGCCTGTATACACTTAATACAACAAGTCGCTCCAGCTCCACACAAGCTATTTCTATTGTTCGCTCAACCGAGAGGCTCACTATGTCTTTTCGTTCCTTTAATTTTAATTTCTTATTAGCTATAATTAAGGAGCCACCATGAATTGAACTTACTCGACTGAACGAACTACCTACCAAATGATTATTAAAATTGAACATGAACTGATGATCTTTAAGCCAGTGTTCAGTAATACATAAAATATCAACTTTATTATCGTTCATGAACAATTCAATCTCCAGATCTTTGCCTGTCATCCCTTGAATGTTCTGGTGAACTATATTAATCGAGTGAACATTTTTAATAATTGTAGGTTGGGACGGGCTTTTCTTAGAATTAATTTTACATTTATTTAAAATATTACCAAACATGTTGCAAGAGAATTCCTCTTTTGTCTTATGATTCAATTTAAATTATTGATTGGAATGTCAGTAGAAACACTACTGACATTTATGTCTATTAAACATTGCTCAATAGGAGCAACTTGTTTAGCCAAGTTTTTGGCTGAGATGTGTAAAAAATATGATAGCGATGAAGCTATTTGTCGCTTGAAATAAATTGGCAGATAATAACTATCTTTTGTCAAATAAAAATTACTAACATAATTGTTAGTGTCAATTAAATGCAAATTTTCATTGTTGCAAAATGTATGTAATGTCAAATTAAGCTTATATCTAGTAGTATTTTCCTCCTGTGTCAAGCTATTACAATAGGGTAAAGTAAACAGTATAATTTTCCCTACATTTGAATTATTTAACTTATTTAAACTCTTAATCAAACTTGATTTGTTCAATTTACCCCTATTTCCAACAAAAATTAATACAGTACTATTAGGTTTATATTTATAATCAATTGCTTTTGTTAAAATATCTTGATAAGAAGCACCAGGCATACAGTAATTGGTAATTGAATGTCCTAAGTCAAATAACAAGCGGCCCATGTTTTTACCAAATTCATCGCTAAATATAACAGTGTCACTCTTATTATCTAAATTTAAATCCTCTTGATTGATATTTTTTACTAAGTGTGGTGTATTTATAATTTTACACTGGCTAAGGGAACCTTTAGGTAAATCAGTATTAATTAATTTTAATGGAGAGGAAGAATCACATGTTACCGATAAACGACCTGGTAATTGCTTACATTTACAAGTGTGGTTACAAGTAAATGAATTAAATCTATCATTGTTTTCATTACACAAGTCGCGACAGAAGGATTCTCTGACAGGCTTGTCTTTAAGTAACAACGCCTGTACTTTCTTGTACTTATAAGGTCTCTGTTTATCGCGTTTTAAAACTTTGTGGATTGTTCTATGATTCACATTAAAATATCGAGCAAATATCTACGTAGACTAGACCTTGGGTTGCGTGCAAAATTATTTAAAACTTGCTCATCTAGTGTCACTGGTACGGGAGGAGCCCTATCCACATGCGAGACCAAAGCTTGATTTTCCCGTATCCTCTGGACAGCTTGGACAATAACGCGGCCGTTAGTAGGATACACACGAGTGTTTCCATATCTCTCTCGGTATGTCCGTATAGCTGATGCAGCGTTTCCATTGCATTCTCCATAAATTAAAATCATGTCGGTGTATTCCGAAGCAGTATAAGAATACCGAGACATCGTAATAAAAAAAGACTAACTATAAGCGTCAATTTCGCACAATCCAGATCACTTAACTAGATACCTAACTCTACTTTGCGTGTCCTATCACCACTAACAAAGCGTTAAATTTCGCACAATTCGCACTGCGTCTTTATCAGTCACTAGTCACTACACTAACATAACAATTGTCAACAATTACAAACAAAAGGCATGATATGCTTTGATTTGCATCGGGATTTAACATCTAAGAACAGATGAAGTTTTGCGACGTGTTCAAAACACCGATGAGAGGTCTTTGACCTGGCCTTACTAATTTAATAACAGATACATCATGTGGAAATGTTACTAATTAAAAATTATGTCCTGTGGCTAAATTATTAAAAGTTTTTAAATGTTTTTTTTATATATAGATTGAGAGCGTCATTAGGTATACTATGGGTAATTTATTGTCGTGGTGTCATCTCCAGGTTGTATATGTAACTGACCTCAGTCCAGTCACCCAACTGCTCCATCTCAGCCGTACCCTCCTCTTGACGTCGTGGAGATGTCAGAGGATAGTAGTAAAGAGCTGATGGCGAAAGTTCGTTCTAAAACATACAATAAAGTGAAACAGTTATTACTACATACCAGTAGAAACCAAACACAATAAACGTAATATGATGATGACGACGATGATGACGGCACCATACGATTGCATAATCCTAGCACAATAAACACATCACCAGTAGAAACCTAACACAATAAACAGATTATTTGATGATGATGATGATGGTAATGATGAAATAAATAACCGGCGCCATACGATCGCTTAATTTGAATTTAAAATTGTACTGATTTCTGAAGTAATTATAAGATCTATATTTGTAAGATACAAAAGCATGTGAAATAAGTAATATAACTTCTTTGAACTCCCCATCGGCACACAAACCACTCTGGTTTTGCCAATGATGGGTCTTGCATGAATCAATATTATATTTTTTTGTTTATTCAATAAATTAAAAAAAAATCCTAGCACAATAAACACATCACCAGTAAAAATGTGTGTATTATTTTTATATTTACTATTTTGTATTGTTTGTTTCCCAAATAAAAAAAAATAAAAAAAAAACAAAAAAAAACCAAACACAATAAACAGATTATTTGATAATGATGATGATGATGAAATAAATTCTACTAACCTCTTCGTCACTGTTCAGGTTCTGGCGGTCGTCCTCGTCGTATAAGAGCCTTAGGAAGTTGATCGGAGCCTCCTCAACTCTCCAATTAGACATTCTATAATCAAAATCAAACAAACAAATATAAAATAATATGCTATACAACATACTTTTATAACAATAATATAGCATACTTATATAAATAACTGTCTCAATACAAAAGTAAAGGACAATGCCAAAATTATTATTGTATATAATATATATATATAATATATTATTAACCTTTAAGTACCGACATGCATTTTTTGTAACGTTGTACCGATGTGAGGCCTTACGAGACCGCGTATATTATATACAGTTTTTTGAAGAAAGTGATGAGTTAAATATTTGTCCTTGCATTATGTTTAAAAATGAAAGGTTTTAAGAAAAAATAAGCATAGACAGAAAATAAACTTTAAATTTTTGAATATAACACTGCAATAATATTTGGCTTGAATTTTGGTGAAAAACCAGACTAATCGATATAAAAAATCAAAAAACAAAAAATACTTTCTCACTTACGACTAATATAACTCAAAAAAACATAGTAGGAACACAAACGGTGTTTCAATGCATCAATTAATTGTATTGACGTGAACCAATTGTCACACATTATATTTTTGTTACATGTAATGGTTTACTCAAACGGATCACCGCCTGCGTAGGAACTAAAAGCTTCCTTTCTTCATCTGTTAGTGTTTCTCCATCTGAACCTTTTCCACAATACACATAACAATTATAAAAATACCCATTTTCGGCATCACACAGGCACATTAGTTTTAGCCCATACTTAGCGAGCTTCTTTGGCATGTATATCATCAAAAACGTCCGCCCTCTAAACTGAACTAGCATTTCATCAACTGTAGCATATTGACGTATATTATATGGTAACCTATCTTCCTTTTGAAACTCTTGTTCGAATTTCAAAACTTCGAAAACGGTTTAACGAAGTTTTAAATTCCAGATATATTTTTTTACATAATATTGTAAGTAATAAATTTATGTTACATATGTTTTATTTTCTAGAAAAACTGATAGCCGATTATCAAAACCACTTTTTTTCTTTTTACAGTGGTTTCGCTTACAATAATTTAATTTTCTAGATGTATTAAATATCAAAGTAACCTTTCCCCTATTTTTACAAACACACTTATTTATTTGTCAACATTATTCATTGATATAAAAACTAGTATTTATGTATCGTCTGATTTATTTTTATTGAAAAAATAAAAAAAATCATTAAGTTTTAAAACATTTATTTATTTAGTGTGACAATAATATTATGACATAAAAAGTTTTGCGATATAGGGTAGACCCTTATTATTGTGCTACAAAAGGTATTGACAGAAGTGAATCGCTGCAAAACCGACTCCTGACTCTTGTCTGCCCTACGCTAGAGTGTAATTTAAGCCCGCGTAGGCGCGGAGGGGCGAGGCGGCCCGCGAGCTGAGGAGCAGGTGGTTTCAAAGCTCGCCGCCCCGTGGCTGAGGCTGGCGCAGCCAGCCAGCAAGCCGAAGCTGCGGTGGTGAGCGTTAACCATCTGCGACGATACGCTCGCGTGGGACCGCTGGAGCCCCGCAGCGCCGGAGCCGTGACAGAAACCATGCATGCTGCATGCCTGCTTGCATGCTGCATGTTTGCTTGCTTGCTGCATGCGTGCTTGCATGCTGCATGTCTTCTTGCATGCTTCAACACAAAGACGTTCTGATACTTGTTATTAACAATTATTGCTACTTATTAATGTTGAGTTTATTGGACATACCTACAAAAGCTGACGTTTGAAATTGTTAAATTAAATTATAGTTGGAGTAATGCGACAAAATATGAAATTGCTACTATATTTCTGTTAGGCGTCAGCGTGTTTATAAACTTGATGGATTGTTAGCAGCGCCGGCTTTAGGGGGGGGCGACCCGGGCGGGCGCCGGGGTCCAGAGGGCGCCGCGCGCGCTAGCGTGTGGCCCCAACTTCACCACTTAATTTGATATCTATCTATCTAAATAAAAGCTAAATTCATAAATAAACATTGTTCTGTATTGCAAGAAAAGTTAACGGTCAACTTAAATCAGATATTGATGGAGATTTGTTGTGCGATTAAATTTAAGGTCTGCAACACTATCTCGAAGACAGTCAGTAACACCTATCGAAACATTAAACATTATCAAAAAGCACAATCTTCAAGTGTTATATCCCAACACCTGGATATCGCTACGTATTCTATTAACAATACCTGTGACTGTTGCAAGTGGCGAACGCAGTTTTTCCAAATTAAAATTGATAAAAACGTACTTGCGGCTTACAATGTCTCAAACAAGACTAACTAGTTTGGCCTCGCTCTCCATTGAAAATCAAATTTCGGAAACTTAGATTTTGCCAGTCTTATCAAAGAGTTTGCTGACAGAAAAGCTAGAAAAATAGGGTTTTAGATAAGTAAGTATTTGTTTAATTTTTTGTTTTCTTAAATATTTCAATACTTATACAACACAACTTAATGACAATATGATAATATGTATTTGTTTAGAGAATGAATCGGTAAAATAATAATTAATACGTTTCTTGTTTTCTATTATATTTGAATTAATAAAAATATGATTTTATTAAATTATAAATAATTAATCATCAACATCATCATCATCAGCTCATTTTTGTCTCCACTGCTGGAGCACGAGCCTTCCCTATGGATGGATAGGGAGAACGGGCCATAAACCACCACGCAGGCCCAGTGCGGATTGGTGGTTAATAACGACTGTTAATGCAGACGGGACCAACAGATTTACGTGCCTTCCGAAGCACGGAGGAACTCGAGATGATAAATTTTTGGTCATCCATCCGATGACCGGCCTTTGCGAAAGTTGCTTAACCTCAACACTCGCAAACCGGGCGCGTTAACCACTGCGCCATTGAGCTCCTCAAATAAATAATAATTTAAATTAATTATTTTATTAATATTTATTATATAGGTGAATAAAATAATTAATTTAAATTTTATAATAATAATAATCATTATTTTTTTAATTAGGGGAGGCCTATGTCCAGCAGTGGACTTAAATAGGCCGATGATGATGATGATGATTTTACTTTTTTATTTTTTAAGTGCTAATTGCTATTGCTGCACTGAAGCTAAATTAAACATTTATAAAATACAGTGAATTAATAAAACGCCCACCCGACCCAGCCATGAATCGAACCTGGGTCTTCCGCAATCCGGGCGCCTTCCGGTAGGATAATGGTCAGTACTGTTATGACCAGCTTGGCCGTTATTTATATTTTGGGGGCGTAAGGCGTAATAACGACAACTGGATAAGTTAATATTATATTGATATTTTAAATAACTCATGAATATAACAATTTAATAGAATGATGTCGCTTCGGCGGATCAAGATGAAGTCCCCTTCTCCATTGTTTTTCTCTCGTGACGTCTTATTTGAAAGGTATTCAGAACGCGACGGCTGCCAGTAGGTTCGCGCCTCCAAGCAGTCCCGATCACTACAGGAGCTACGCCCCTTCGGCAGACGTCGTGTTCTGTAACAAAGGTAAAACAGCTGAGAGTATGCCTGCCTTTCAGGGGAGGACGAATATGGATGCAGCTCATGTCTGCTAGCTAACATCACATTCTGCCAGAGGAGTACCTGGAAGAGGTATTTGAAGTTGACACGTGATGTGAGCTAGAGTCGACAAAACCTCCCCACCGAAAGGTCGACTCATCCAACTAAACATAAGTTACAAATATAAGAGACAAAGCAAATAAATCATTTTATTTATCACCCCCTTTTTACCTGCCTAACATCTAGATATACATTAGATTATAAATATAGTTTTTACACCATATAACAATCAAATGAAACCTACATCTAACGTTCCCTGGATACTTCAATCGTAAACATAACCGTAAACAACTATAAACATTTAGCTGCCTCCTGAGTGTGTTCGACTCGAACACCTCACCGGATTATATAAGTCCGTTGGTGAGTTTCAGTAAACGAACCAAAGTTCATAATTTCGACGGATATTTTAGCGACAAGTAGCTATACTACGGGCTTCGTTTTCTGGAACTCAAATCATTAGTGCACACATCTAAACTACGTAAATATGATAATAATAACTTATTACTAATAGAGTGTCAACCATTACTTAGACACTTGTCATGACAACTTTTTCAAAACTTCATTAAGTTTACTTATTATTATAAAAACTCTTTCATAACGACATCGACTTAAACGACATCGTTCACCTTACACGCGTCATCGAGCAAAAATCATCAAAACTCTTTGCTCTCATCCCCCTCTATAGAAGGCATTTGACATCTGCTCAAATGACATCTCGATGTCAATCCTACAATGACAACAACAAATTAAATGAACAAATTAATAAAATTACGACACAATTAAAGCTACTAAAAAAAAGATAATAGAAAATGCTAAGAAATACGAAAAGCTTTATCAAAAGACCTAACTAAGTTATATGTTCGGCCAGTGAACCGCCCTGGGGTAAAAACCTTCTCCAAACGACCTGGATTGAACACCTGACCTGCAGCTTTTCCTGCATTGCGGATCCTCCGCCTGTGCTGCGTCCTCCTAGATTCCTTAACCCTATATAAATAAACCTTCGAAACCTTAAACCTACTACTAGCTCGTGGCAAAATTTTATACCTCACCCGACTCCTACTACGAACTCTAACATAATTCGTGACCTTCCTTTCAGCTTTCCTTTCTGCTTCCGGCAAACTGCACTTCTCCCGAACCTTGGATAAGGCTCTGATATCCTGCAACACCCGTTCTCGGGCGATTGCCGGTGCGGGTAAGGTCTCGTATAGACCATGAGTGTGGGCGTTTGCCCGTCCGAAGTGACCCATGTCATTGGGTTCAGTGGCGGTGAGCAAGTGCTTCACGCCTGTGGCGTCGGTGTAGTCACCGAGCCCCTCCAGATACTCCCCGGCTCCGGCTGCTATTGCTGCTGATCCGTATCCTTTAACAAAGGATACCAATCTGTCTTGTTGCACACTTGCTGTGCCGTTCTTCTGTGCGATGAGCGCGATTTCATACCAGTAAAGAACTACGTGGTAGTAGGAATGCTCGGATGCTGGAACAGCTTTAGCGTAGTGTTTATCGACATCGGCGATAGCGTTATATTCTTGTTCAATAAGGGATATGTACCTGGCTGCGTCTGCATGTGTTATGACCAGCTTGGCCGTTATTTATATTTTGGGGGCGTAAGGCGTAATAACGACAACTGGATAAGTAAATATTATATTGATATTTTAAATAACTCATGAATATAACAATTTAATAGAATGATGTCGCTTCGGCGGATCAAGATGAAGTCCCCTTATCCATTGTTTTTCTCTCTCGTGACGTCTTATTTGAAAGGTATTCAGAACGCGACGGCTGCCAGTAGGTTCGCGCCTCCAAGCAGTCCCGATCACTACAGTACAGCCGCCCGGATTGCAGAAGACCCAGAATTTTTTCACTGTATTTTATAAATATTTTAAAATCATGATATTGTTAGGTTGATTAATAAGTTAGTAATTTATATTTCAATTGATACTTGTATCTGAACGAACTCCATGTTTTTATTTCACTGGCAACACTGAGTGTTGGCGGAAAGAAATAGCGGTAAAACAGCATGGCGAATCGAGGCACTAGATGACGGTCACTTTGGCTGGAGCATTGGTGGTGGACGGTTGATTTTGAGTTGTACTGGTTGTTGGAAGAAATACACCTTTTAAAAGAATGTGAGTTTTATTGTGCTAATTTATTAATATATTATACATTAATAATAATACTATAGGGTAAGTAAGGGGAATCCTTACATTTCAGAAGTGGGATAATGCCAGCCCACTAGCTTTGATTGCTACTTAATTTTAAAAGCAATAAGTAAACTAAACAAATTATAGTAAAAATAACGTGAAAGTGTTAGCTTCAAAGTGATTTAAAGGTTTTCCTTTATTTTCAATTGGAAAATATACATCTACCCCGTTGTATATTTTAAATGTGACTGTTGTGGACGTCTGGTGTTAGTTAAAGTGAGTACCAGTGGTGAAAATAACGATAATTTTAAGCAACGAAGTCCCGTTTTGATATTGTTGTATTTTCTGCTTGGCGTTTTCCTCCACCCTCAGGTTGAAGGTTGTTTAAAGGTTCCTTAAAGGGTGTCAATTGGTAGTGTCGGTGATGGACTGGGGGCGTCCGGGGGGCCAAAATTTCATTATTTTTGCGCTACGTCGCACTGCTTTCGAGATATTTGAATTTAACTGAATATGTAGTTGCTACTATTTTACTCCTAAGATGGCGAAATTTTCGGACAAAGTATACAGCTTGTGTTTTGAGTTTCAGAATCATCCCTCATGAGAACGAATCACTCCGCAACGCCATTTGACGACACCCGATGGACACAAAGCAGGTAGCAGACTGCGGAGTGCAGAGCGACATCAAGGGCGTGGCAGTTCGACAAGCACGTGTGGACCGGGACATCGAGGATAACGCCCCAGCACAACAATCTAAACGGTCAGATAGTCTAACTGTTACCGCTAGGGACGTTCATAATATGATAAATTCATTAAGTGCTAAGGCTAAGGCTCAGTCCCGGGCATATGTGTCGGCCACTCGGTCACATAGTAGTGATAGCATGAATTTAAAAAAAAAAATCTTTGCCAGATTTTGATTCGTCCTCAAAGAGTCAACGTATAGACGTGTGGCTTAAAAAGGTGAACGAGTGTGCCGCTGTGTATGGCTAGGATGAGAAGACAGTATTGACTTTATTACTTGATATGAAAGTTTGAATTCGATATTGTTCACTTTGGCTCGAATGGCAACAAAAACTGTTAAACGTTTTTCCTTTCGAGCAAAATTATGGTCAATCCCTTCCTTGGAGGATATGCTAAAAGGAGGAGCAGGTATAACGAACCTGTAGAAACGTACTACTATGAGAAATTTGCTTTATTTATTTATTTATTTTATTTATTTATTTGGGTTACCAACAAAGCAATTACACAAAAACTTACTATAACATACATTGCATCTTACAAAAAATGAGTAATGCTTTACTTATAGGTACCACTACATGCAAATAACATAATTAATATATGTTGCGGAAACCCACAACACACTATGCTATTGCTTAGAATTAGTTTACACATTAAAATCGAAAAATCCACTCACAGTTCCATGCCGCTCCCGCCGTCCAGAACGGGATCCATATGGTCCGATGGGGCCCGAATCCGAGTCCGGGTTTTCAAAGGTTCCCTAATCACACCCAAACTACCCCAAGTGCACTTTTTCCCCCGAAAATACCTGTTCACTCCAGCAGCGGTGTGGCCGACATCCAAACACGGATGGCGAATTGTACTCCCGATGCGATTCGCTTACGACGCACACACTCACAAAACACAAGTTGCACAATATATGTACTTAATTAAAGTAATACGGCTCCAAATGCCCTTATTACTACATAAAATCTATTTAATTGTCAACACACGATAACCTATCAACCAGCCATATTTGCTTTCCAGAGACAAGTGTACCAACAAAAAAAAAACAAATAGTGATGGGGCCATTATGCCACCAAACAAAATTGAATCTCGATAATCGATTCGTCCATAATACAAATCAAAGTTTAATTTCCAACAAAAATAAATGCCTGTTTATTTGCAACATCCCGCCACCCAAAGCGGACGTACCGCTTTCTAGCCTGAAATCTTAAACTAGTCAACCGGTAATCGAGCTAAGGTCGCGACTGCGCGATTTAGCACCGATCCATCAACCAACACTTGCGCCACACGCGGAGTCCCGTCCGCGCCCCAGATTAACTTTAAAATGCGACCTCGTCTCCAAAATAACGATGGCAAATTAGCCTCTTTTAATAAAACCAGATCCCCCTCCGAAGGGGGCGACGTCCGGTCTGTCCACTTTACACGCTGCTGCAATAAATGCAGATACTCCAGTGACCAACGACGCCACAAGTCCTGACTCATTTGTTGTATCATTTGAAAACGAGACATCCGGTGTCTGCGTTCATCCTTCCAGGGATACTCAGGCAAGGCAGTGAGTGGCTGACCGACCAAAAAATGACCAGGGGTCAGGACTTCCATGTCATTTGCGTCAGAGGAGAGTGGACAAAGCGGACGCAAGTTGAGAACCGCCTCAACCTTACAAAACACAGTTGTAAGTTCCTCATACGTGAGGGTAGTTTCCCCGACTACCCGGCGCAAGTGGGTTTTTGCCGATTTTACCGCGGCTTCAAATATCCCGCCCCAGTGGGGACAGGCTGGCACACTAAATCGCCATGTGATTCTCCGCTGTGCGAGAGCTTGACTTATGCTATTACAATTTTTATCCAAAAAATCGTTCACATCTTTTAAGTAGTTGGCAGTGCCTCTGTAGTTGGTACCGTTGTCGGACCGAATGAGAGAAGGTAAACCCCGTCGCGAAACAAAACGATCCAGCGTGGCGACAAAGGCTTCCGTAGACAGAGCCGAAACCACTTCCAGGTGGACGGCCTTAGTGGCCAGGCAGACAAAAACGCACAGGTATGCTTTCGTGACCCTAGTGTTACGATAGGCTGTGGTTTTTACCAGAAACGGTCCAGCAAAATCCGTACCGACCCCGTCGAACGGCCTAGTAGTCTGACAAACCCGGTCAGAAGGGAGATTCCCCATCTGTGGCTGCATAGTGGAGGCCTTCACCCGATAACAAGCCACACACTTAAATAACACGCTGCGAACCACTCTCCGAGAGGACAAAATCCAAAACTCCCTCTGTAATATCGCCAGTAACGCATTACACCCCGCGTGAGCGTTTTTCAGGTGTCTATCCGAGACCACCAGTTCTACCAAAGGTCCTCCTTTGGGGAGTAGCAGAGGATGACGGCTACCGAAGGGCAGGTCGGCATTTTTGAGGCGACCTCCAACGCGTAACAGTCCATCCGTCAAAAACAGTCCGTAGTTTTCCAGATGAGACCTTCAACACCGCGTGGTGAGGCAAGAAAAAATGATCTGTCGTTGTCCAGTCGACAGTCACCCGCGACATATGCCCCAAGGCCTCGTATTCTCGCATGAACTCGATATACTTTTCCCGAAGCACCGGATCGCGAGACATACGACGCTCCATGGACAAGAGTCGTTTCTCTGCCAACGCCCTCGATTTTCCCAAGAGAGGGGGACAGTCGATAAAGGGCAGTCGAGTTTCGATCCTACCCGACGCCATCCGGCGTGTGTGATCCCTATAAAAGGTTTCGCACTCCACATGCTCCGGATCCAGACGGGAGACCATGGGAGGCTCTTCCAGTTCCCAGAATTTTTGCATCGTCCTAGCGATGGAGGTAGTAGCGACGACAGGTGAGACATCCCGCGTCTCCTGGTCGAAAACCGGTCCCATTAAAACGTGTCCAAAGATGGTAGGTATAGCTACCAACGACGAGCGGCCCAGACTCCGCTGAGGCCCTAAAAGGATCCAGCCCAGTACATCCGCTCCCAATATGAGGTCCACCGGAGCCGGCTCCTCGAAATGAGGGTCTGCCAGCATGAGACCTGATGTGTCAGGCATTGCGTCCCGCGGAATGTCTGTCGGTGGATGCCAACCCAGCAGATTGTCGAGTACGATCACGGCCGCCGCAATCCGTATCGAAGCGGAATGCACAGGAGAGAAGGAAATGTGGGTCTGACCGGACAGACCCCCCACTTCTGTATCTCCGACTCCCCGAATCGGAGCTGAGGGAGGCGCGCACTCCAGACGTAGGCGCCTCGCTACCCTCGTAGTAATCAAGCAGCCCTGTGCCCCAGTGTCTAGGAGGGCTCGTATCCGGACGAAGTCCCCCCTAGGTCCCCAAACGCGTACCTGCGCGATGGGCAAAAGAACCGTCCTCGGTTCCGACGTAGCCCGACCACAGGCTAGTCACGCGTCAGAGCCAGCAGCCGACCCTGTCGAACCGTGATGACTCGGCCAGTAAGTCGGACGCGTGCAGGCCACCATCCGGGGTGGTGCGTATCCAGCTGCCCTACCACACCGGTGATAGGGTGGGTGGTATTCCAACCTCGGGTACTCGTTTAGTACCGGTGAGAACTGTTGACGGTTCTCACGTCGTTGTTATTCCGGTAACGGCGGCGGAGGATACGCGTACGAGTATCCGGGTGTTGGGTCCGGAGGTGGGGCTCCCTGTACCCAGTGGCCCTTAGAGGCACCAACTCCTGGTGTTGGTCGCGCCGGGTGCCGGGTTGTAGCCAGAACCTGGCTCCGTTCCGGCGGTCCCCAACTCACCTGAGCCGGGGTGTACGAGGGGTTGTAGTGTGGCGGCCGTGGCGGACTCCGTCTTTCCGGAGGCGGAGTTGACCCCGGCCCCAAACCGCCACCCGTGGGAGATCCCCTCTCCCGAACCGGTGCTGAGCCCTCAGCACTACGGGTGCACAGTAAGCGATGGTGCGGTCCGCCGCACACATCGCAAGGCCTCGCCTGGGGACACTCATTATACCTGTGTCCTCCCAGGCAGGCATAACACAATCCTCGTGTCCGAACGAGGTTTCGGCGCTCTTTTGTGGGCAGCCCGAGAATTGCTGGACATAGCTGCTCCAAGTGCTGCTGTCCGCAAATCCGGCATCCAGAACCGGGGTTGATGGCGGCCGCAGCAACCAGCCTGCCGTGACCCTTCCCTGGGTTGCGTGGCGGCTGGGCGCCGTAGACTCCGGAAGTGCGGGCCGGCGCACTTGTCGGAGCCTCCTGGGAGGCTAGCTGGTTTTCCAGCAGGCCAGCCTCCTCTTCCAGGAACTCCAGAAGTTCCCCTATCGAGGGCAGAACGCTGCCGAGATCCTTGTGGACCAGTCGATTCCGCTCGAACTTGTCCCTCATCTCCTGCGACAACTTGGCCAGAACTATGTGCAGAAGAAGGAAGGACCACTGGTCGACGGGCAGTCCGAGCGTCCTTAACCCGTTTAAGGACACGGTGAGCGGGGTGATCAGCTGCGCCCTCAGCTGAGCCCTATGGTTGACCCTCGGCAATCCCAGCAGATGGGTCACGTGCGCGTCCGCCTGAAGACGCGGCTTTTCGTACCGCTTCTCCAGCAGCTGCATGGCGGTGTCGTAGCTCGCATCCTGCAGCTCCAGATGCTGTACGAGCTGTCTGGGTTCTCCGTCTAGGAAGGAACGGAGATATGCCAGCTTTTCGGCCTTGGTGAAATCCTTCCGAGTATCCACCAAGGCCAAAAACATGTTCCGGAATCCAGCCCAGTCCCGCATACATCCGGTGAAATGCGGGACCTCCAGGGCACCCAATCTTCCCATGGCGCTGGGTCCAGGGGTGTGGAGCGAAGCGGGGCGCGCAACAGGCTTCCCCTCCCGCAGTCGCTCGATGTCCTTCACCCGCTGAAGGACCTCGTCGTAGATGTCTTGGATGTGCTCCAGATCCTTGACATATTGGGCGTGGAGGGCCAGCTCCTTCTCCCCGACCGGGTCGGTTGACAATAGAACGGTTACCGACCGCTCGGCCAACAAGAAACGAGCCTGCATTTCCCTCGAACGCGTCTCCAAGGCGTCCTCCCGGTTAGGCCGATCTATTAATGCAAGCAGCCCGGTGAACCACCGGAGCTGCTGAGCCAACTCCTGCCGTGACGCTGTCATTATAAATAATTTAAACTAAATAAACCTAAACACAAAATTAAAACGAGTCAACGAAAACACGGAATCGATTATCCCGAATCGACTCGATGCTTTCAATTGAACGAAATTAAATAACAATTAACGTTCCGAGAAATGTCCCAGCCCAAATGAATGAACGCACGAAAACAACGGTACTACCAACCTTACAATTCAACCGCACCTGTCCCGGAAGTGCGATTTTACACGAAATGAGCTTAACCTATTACGAACTAAAAAAATACACAAAATTACACCGATTAACCTAGAGGTCCGGTATTAACTACGCTCTGCTACCAAAATGTTGCGGAAACCCACAACACACTATGCTATTGCTTAGAATTAGTTTACACATTAAAATCGAAAAATCCACTCACAGTTCCATGCCGCTCCCGCCGTCCAGAACGGGATCCATATGGTCCGATGGGGCCCGAATCCGAGTCCGGGTCTTCAAAGGTTCCCTAATCACACCCAAACTACCCCAAGTGCACTTTTTCCCCCGAAAATACCTGTTCACTCCAGCAGCGGTGTGGCCGACATCCAAACACGGATGGCGAATTGTACTCCCGATGCGATTCGCTTACGACGCACACACTCACAAAACACAAGTTGCACAATATACTTAATTAAAGTAATACGGCTCCAAATGCCCTTATTACTACATAAAATCTATTTAATTGTCAACACACGATAACCTATCAACCAGCCATATTTGCTTTCCAGAGACAAGTGTACCAACAAAAAAAAAACAAATAGTGATGGGGCCATTATGCCACCAAACAAAATTGAATCTCGATAATCGATTCGTCCATAATACAAATCAAAGTTTTATTTCCAACAAAAATAAATGCCTGTTTATTTGCAACAATATAAGTTCAATCTCAAGTAACAGACATCCCTTAGAGACGAAATAATATAAAAATTTACTACAATGAAAAATAAGTTAAATAAATTAAATAATAGGTTGTAACAAAATTTTGTTCTTAAAACTTTTACGTGTTTCCGAGAAAATATCTATATCAGTGGTATTAAATAGTGCGTTGTATTTGTTTACAATTTGTTTACAACTGTTATTGAACCAGTGTGACGTTCATGGCAAGCGTGCGGTGTGTCATGTATTCAGGGGTTGAACGATGAAACTATGCGATCTAGCGCTAACGCTTTACCCTGTACAACCAACCAACCTGAACGGTTGTTACAGTTCCCTAAGACTATTAATGAGGTTCCGGTACCATTTGATAGAAGTAATTTTAAGATTACATCTAAAGATTCTGTAAATAATTCTATTTCTCGCTCGTTCGTGTCAGGTAACAATAATAAAGTATTTAATTCAGTAAGCAAAGAAGGCAGGTCGTAGGACACTCTGACCTAGATTTGGGCACAAAGCTAATAGTTACATGGTTCGATCCGAAACTATAGGCGTTAACAATAGTACTAATCCTACACATAGAACATTGCGTAATTCGACATAAGAGTCCTAACTTTTGAGATTATTAGGGAAGTTAAGGTAAATGATTTTCCCTTGAAATCTTTTATGGATTTTCGTTGTGAGGTGACTTTACTTTCTCGATCTGCCGCAACCTCTTCAGGTTTATTGTGTCATAATCGTCCAATACCCATCAAGGGATTTGGTTATTATGTAATCCAGTCTATGGGTGGTGTTTAAATGAATAAGATTGAAGGTGTGTGTGCGAGGGTTTCATGTCTGGTAGTTAACGATAAGTTTCTAGATTTCTCTTCAGAGTCGAAGTCAAAGTCAAAAAAAAAATATATTCAAATAAACTTACGAAAAGTGCTTTTGAATAGTCCATACATTTTTCACCTACTAACCATTCAGGACGTCTATTTTAGCTGTGGAGAAAGATGGGCGCAAGAAACTCCACAGCTTTAATAGAAGTAATTACAATTGCAAAAAGGAAAAAAAAATTAAAGAAAAGATATTAAGGTTTCCATTACGTTACACGAGTCTTGGTCAATTTAATAAATAAACATTTTCTATTTTATTACTGGTAGGACAATTATATACTGAACAGTTACACATTGTAATGTTTATGTATTGGAAGCACTAAATAAATGATTACTTACTTACTTACTTACATTGTCGTTTATAAAGACTGAAGTATTAAAGTTTGAAAATATGACTGATGGAAGATTTTGACTTTGATTTTGAAATGAAATGAAACAAAGAAGGGAAGGTTGTAGATAAACCAAACCAACAATTTAATATTGTTTGGGGGTATTTATAAGGTTAAGGGTGGGCAGTTGTATGTGTACGTTACTCAAATGTCAAGAAGTTTTATTCTTCACGCAGGAAGTGTTATTGGTAGAGCTTTAAAAGTTCAGGTAGTTAACCGTGTAAGCAGTTTTCGGTGGTTCCAGTCTATAACACTAAGGCATAAAAAGTTATTATAACAAAAGTGTATACTCTTAGATAACCGGTAAAGTCCACCTTTTTACTGATATTCTGTTTAATACGTTTAAATTATCTGTAATTGAGGTTAATAAATAGCTAATAAATTTATTCGTAAGTGTGTCGAGTACAGCCCAAACGCTAGCTATGTTACTCGGTGAGATGTGTAGCTTTAAGGTTTATAGCTTCAATGATACCAGATTCTTAAAGGTAGATGTGATAATAGGATTCAATTAAGGGGGACGAAAATTTGCTTATTTTTGCGCTACGATTAACCGTTTAGGAGATATTTGCAATTTAAGCAAAACAAAATATTTGATTATTTTAAAGTAACTGTTCTATTTTCTGTTTTCATGGGAGACTTGATGGAACTTCGAAGTCGAGACATAGTCCGTCGTAGACTTGAGACACCTGGCTGCAGGAGATCTTGTGCAGCCTCTCGAACTTGAAGTCGCCAAAGGCGGTCTCAGAGTCGGCGTCGAAGCCGGACCCGAGCCATATCCAAGGAGAACACAAGCAGAATCGTGAGAGGATCAACATGTTGGGGAGCGAGCTGCAACGGGAACGCGAGCGGGTTCGGGCAGCGGAACGACGACACTGCACATCGAAGCGGCTACCCAGCGTGCGGAGCGAGGACGACTTTGGTCATCGTGGCTCACCGCTGAACGAGCAGCGGAGCAATGCAGAGCGTCGTGCTGAGCAACTTGACCACGCGAGACAGTCTGAAAGGTTACATAGCCCTTCCTCTTCTAAGAGAGATTTAATGAATATGTTAAAGTGTGATAGAGATAGTTTTGCGTCTCGCCCTTCCACGTCAGGTGCATAGTCGTATCAATAGCTAGATCATGAGAATATACTCCCTAATTTTGATCCCTCTACGAAAAATCAGCGCATTGATGTTTGGTTAGAGAAGGTTAATGAGTGTACCTCGGTGTATGGTTGGGATGACAGGACTACAACTAATTGCGGTATGCAGAAACTCCAAGGCCTTGCTAAGGGTTCTCTATTTTGTCTCATACATTTTTTTATCCATAAAATCTAACTTGTCACGTTTTGTGACATAATCATCATGTGTCCGAATGGTAAGTAGCCCTAACTTAATGTCTCATAATATGACATGCCCTAAAATCGAAATTATGAAGCTAGATTTCTGTTGTCTAATAAATAAAAATAAATAAAAATAAATCAATTTGTAATTTTGTAACAATATAATTATAAACCACCATTCGGACTAACATACATTATACAATAAATATAACACTTAGGACATGTGATATAATAGCAAGTGCCCGGAGTCGAAATTTGGATATCTAATTATGGTAGCACCCGATATTATGACACAAAAGCATTAGATATTTGATGTTTGAGATATTTGACAGATTATTTAGCAAGCGCGTTGGGGATTTTGATTTTCGGACGATCGATATTCGGAGAAAAAAGGGACTACCTACCTAAGACGTGGTACAAAGGGGTAAATTCAATCCTTTTTTTTTACTATGCAAGAATGGCAGAAAAAAATTTTACTAATTTGAGTTTACTAACTCATTTCCTATTCCTTCACAAAATTATGATCAGGCATTAGAGGATATGCTTATAAGGAAAACTAAATTTAACGAGCCTATAAAAAAAAATATTATTACGAAAAATTAGTTCTCCTCAATCAATGTGATATAATTATAGTTGGAAAACGTGCAGTGGATTGCAAAATCCACGGTATTAATGATAGGACCTTGAGGTCTGAGGCTCTGTCACTGCGTTCGTTGTTCGCATCCCGATCAGCTTTTGCAATTCTTAAATAGGTTGTTGCCCTGGGTTAATTTAGTCGAGTTAAGGGAGAATGTTGATAATGATATGGATAATGATTTCAATTTAAGCGACACAGAAAGCAATTATTAGTGGAGTATTTTGCTATTCTTAGTAACTTCCTTTTTATTGTTATTTTTATTTTATTGTTTTGGTTTGCTAGCGGGATATAGGTATGCTAGCGGGATATAGGTATGCTAGCGGGATATAGGCATGCTAGCGGGATGTTGGTATGAGGTATGTTCAATTTGTAATAATAGATGGGTTTACAAATTGAGCTCGCATTAGAATAGGTTCTAGCGTAGCGTATCTGATATCCTATAGCTATCTTGGTTACGAGAATGGATGGGTTTACAAATTGAACTCGCATTAGAATAGGTTCTAGCGTAGCGTATCCGATATCCTATAGCTATCTTGGTTACGAGAATGGATGGGTTCGTAACCTTGCTGGCGGGATTTTAGTTTGCTAGCGGGATATAGGTATGCTAGCGGGATATAGGTATGCTAGCGGGATATAGGTATGCTAGCGAGAGGCTGGTATGAGGTGCGTTCGATTTGTAAGAATGGATGGGTTTACAAATTGAACTCACATAAGAATAGGTTCTAGTGTAGCGGTGTAAGAATGGATGGGTTTACACACGCTAACTAGTTGTGTAAGAATTGATGGGTTTACACACGCTAACTAGTTGTGTAAGAATTGATGGGTTTACACATGCTAACTAGTTGTGTAAGAATTGATGGGTTTACACACGCTAACTAGTTGTGTAAGAATTGATGGGTTTACACACGCTAACTAGTTGTGTAAGAATTGATGGGTTTACACACGCTAACTAGTTGTGTAAGAATTGATGGGTTTACACACGCTAACTAGTTATGTAAGAATTGATGGGTTTACACACGCTAACTAGTTGTGTAAGAATTGATGGGTTTACACACGCTAACTAGTTGTGTAAGAATTGATGGGTTTACACACGCTAACTAGTTGTGTAAGAATTGATGGGCTTACACACGCTAACTAGTTGTGTAAGAATTGATGGGCTTACACACGGATATTTATATTCATTTAAATTATTTTGCGAGAATTTATGAGTTCGCAAATAAATGTTAAAAGATAATTGATACTAATTTGTAACTAATATGATGAAACATTTGTGGTGCATGAGGACATGCACAATGTCAGGAATAGAAATTTGAGACGATCTATGAGAAGGAAGGGTTCATAGATCGTTACCCAATGCGATCACTTTCAAGAAGAAAGGGTCTGCGGGTGGTTGTGTTGGCTATGAAGGAAGTTTTGTGATAATCACTTGCAAGAAGGAGGGTTTGCAAGTGGTTGTTTTGTTTTGTTGTTATAGTACTATTTTAGAACTAGTTCGGTTTATTAGAAAAACATTACTTATTTTAATGGGTAAATTTGAGAACTGTGACAGTTTTCTTTCTAAGATTGTAAGATTTGGATATTATTTCCAGTTGATGCACTCTTTTATTAAAATATTTAATCAAACCACAATGATTGAGTTCTGTTATATTATTATAATAGTGATTTATCAGAAACGTAGTATGTTTTAATTAAGTTTTGTTAACTAATAATTAACTATTTTTAAATACCTACAATGAAAGTGTTGACTAGAGTTATTTGGCGTTTTAAGTAAAAACAAATTTAAGTTTTGTGTAATATTAATAAATAAAACTACAGTTTAACTTAAACTAAGTACGAGATGCGATGTATTGTAATATTTGTCAATATTACGAGTGGAGAGATTATTAATAGTCAAGTTTTAATAATTTGACTGTAATACGGGTATAAGATAATTATGATATTGTAAAGTGACTCGATTGGCCAAGTGTTAGGTTAACTAGTGCATGGGGACATGCACCTTGTCAGGATGGACGAGTGTTAGGTTAATTAATAAGTTAGTAATTTATATTTCAATTGATACTCGTATCCGAACGAACTCCATGTTTTTATTTCACTGGCAACACTGAGTGTTGGCGGAAAGAAATAGCGGTAAAACAGCATGGCGAATCGAGGCACTAGATGACGGTCACTTTGGCTGGAGCATTGGTGGTGGACGGTTGATTTTGAGTTGTACTGGTTGTTGGAAGAAATACACCTTTTAAAAGAATGTGAGTTTTATTGTGCTAATTTATTAATATATTTCTCGTAGCAGACGGTAAACTAACGTGGGGCGCATTTTCGCCATTGTCTCTTGGTAGGTCCTCCATAGTCTCAATTAAACAACACACTACTTAATTTTACACACACAGTTTAATTATTCTAATAATAGTTTACATTAGTCACTTAAATAACAGCTATTAACTCACTAATTTTAATGTCTCTTCCTATAATTAATCACTATTGTACACTGATAGTCTATTCTAAGTGAACTTAGCAGTTTCGATGCGCGCCGCGTGTGTGGACCGCGAGAGGGTCTCAGATTCAATGCCCGGGCGGCCGCGATCGACTCTACTCACGAGTGATGTGCGATGCTAGCACAACCACACGGTGTTCACAGTATTAACAGTTTGACCAATCAGGAACCTTATTTCCATAAACAATGACTGAAGCTTAATATCTACGTATCGCCTATCGCTAAGAATTCGCTTGCGACGACACGGCCAGACTGACAGGTCACACGTCCTCGTGTGTCCCTGAAACAAATGTCATACTTGGAGTAAACGGTAGCGCTCGGCTTAACCTGACTACAAGGGTAAGGGTAAACAGATAACAAAGCAGAGTAAAAACAAGAAAATTAATGCTTCAATCTTCTTCTTCAATTTAAGAGCTTAGCTCTTCCAACCATCATTCAGTAAATGCCTCATAGTAAAGTCAAATTTGATTCAATCAACTGTAGCTTTAACAAATCACAAAGACTCTCACACATAAACATAGCTCAGGTGTCGCACAGACAAATCAGTGAGTGGTCACACAGACCCAGTATGTGGTCACACAGACCCAGTATGTGGTCACACAGACCCAGGTCAAGTCACACAGACAAGACAGTAAGCGGTCACACAGACCCAGGTCAAGTCACACAGACAAGACAGTAAGCGGTCACACAGACCCACATGTACAATACACAGCCTCAGGTCACCCCACATCTACAGCCGCGCATCGCGCCCTGTTCAATTCAAGTCATGAATTGCAGTTACGACTACAACTGTAGCATGTGTGCGACAGAGACAAAGTCGCCGTGCTATGTGTGTAACGTTATCAAACTTAAGCAGAAGTGCCTTCATCAGGTCTTTCTTCATCAGATTCTAATTCAGGTGGTAAATTACTCTGAGGCATTTTTCGAAGACGATCGTGTGCGTACTTGTAAGTTCTGTTGCTTGACAATGATTTCAGAGTATAACGATCGCCATCGAGTACTTCGATTACTTTAAAGGGTCCTTTATATTTAGGATCTAACTTAGTTTGGTTTCTCTCTTCATTTTGAAGGAGGACAAGATCTCCAACATCAAACTTTACTAATTTAACCTTATTTTTATCAAAACGTGACTTTTCATAACTGGCATTTCGTTCGATATTGTGGGCTGCTTGTTCTCTCGTATGAATTAAGTCTACTTCAATTTCAGTATCATTGAAAGTCAAAAGATTAAGTGGCCTTGCTACACGTCCGATCATAAGCTCTAAAGGGCTCGTTTTTGTTACTCGGTTAACAGTGCAGTTTATCGCTAACTGAACCTCTTCAAGAGCATCTTGCCACGATCTGTCCGATGTCTCGACCGCAGTGAGCATCCCCTTAAGCGTGCTCATTACGCGCTCAACCTGGCCGTTTGCGCGACTCGAACCAGTAGAAATAAGATGCAGGTGAATATTATGCAATTCGCAGTATTCTTTGAAATCTTTGCTCGCAAAACAACGACCTTGGTCTGCTATTACTCGTGAGGGCGCACCAAAGAGAGCAACACTCGACTTAAGTGCTCTTATAGCACTAGGCGTATCTATGCGGAGTGTGTGATACAATTGTACGAACTTTGTGAACGCGTCTATAAGTACTATGACGTATTCTTTCTGATCGTTCTTACCGCTTAACTTCCCGGATATATCGAAGTGTACAGTATGCCATGGAACAGTAATTTTTGGTATTGGATGAAGCTCTGCTTGCACTCGACCGGAGTGTAATTTAGAAACTTTGCATGTAATGCAGTTATCTACAAACTTGCGTACATACTTAGCCATACCATCAAACCAGTAGTGTTCGTACATCTTTTCTAAAGTTTTGTCTGCCCCTAGATGCATTACTGATTCATGCACGTGATTAATAACCGCCCAACGAAAAGCGCGCGGTACAACGCGTGCGGTTATTTCTCTGAACACAACGATGCAAAACACCTTTTCGGGTCTCATACGTTTTGGCAATGTCTGCAGGGAGTTCATTTTCTTTTAGCTTTACGACGATAGTTTGAATTTCATTATCACGCAACTGCTCAGCTAAAAGCCAATTCTCAGAAAGTATACTAAGATCAATCCGTCTTTGTTCTACCTTATCGGTGACTACAGTCAACGCGGCGTCGGTTTTAAGTGATTCGGGTATGGGGTTACGAGATAAGAAATCTACGTGAGCCATACGCTTGCCCTCTCTATAAACAATCTCAAATTCGTATGCCTGTAAGAATGCCCAGTAACGATGTACACGTGGAGAAAGATTTGTTTTATTATGACACGCTTTGAGTGAGTTACAATCCGTAACAACAACAAAATGACGGCCTTGCAGGAAATAATGGAAATGTTCTACAGCTCTTACCACAGCTAGAGTTTCCAACTCGTATGAGTGGTATCTAAACTCAACGTCCGTGGTCCTACGGCTATAATATTCGACAACGCGCAATTGATCATTAACTTTTTGGAACAGAATGCCGCCATAACCAACGGCACTGGCGTCAGTGTGCAATTCGACTGGAAGGTCAGGGTTAAAAATTGTAAGTATTGGCTCATTTGTCAAGATTGAAATTATTTGCTGTCTAACTTTTTCATGTTCAGGCTTCCAATCAAATTGGGCACTAGTGTTCAAATGAAATAAAGGAAGCATAATACGTGAAAAATCCTTTATAAATTTCCGGAAATAGGACGCAAGTCCAATGAACTGCCTAAGCTGAGTGTTATTATCTGGTGGAGGAAGCTTCGTAAGTGCCTCGACTTTACGGGGGTTTGGTTGTATTTGCCCTGAAGAAATTTTGTAGCCCAAAAATTCAACTTGCGACATGAGAAAGGAGCATTTTGAAGGGTTAAGTGAAAAACCAGCATTGCTTAAAGAAGTCAATACTTCATGTAGTCTAGTGAGGCCTTCTTCCACATTACATGATGGTATTAAGATGTCATCCATGTACAAGATCACGTAAGAATTGGTCAGAGAACCTAGTGCATTAGACACAGCTCGCTGGAAAACACTAGGCGCATTACGTAATCCGAAGGGCAAAGCTAGGTACTCATATTGTCCATCAGGTGTAACGAAAGCAGTGCGCTCAATGCTTTCCGGGTCCAATATGGGTATCTGGTTAAAACCGTTTGAGCAATCCAAACAAGTGAAATAGTAAGCGCCATTTAATCTAGCAATTTGGTCGTCAATACGCGGCAATGGAAAGCGATCTGGCACCGTATTAGAATTCAGTTCGCGGTAATCTATGACCATGCGCGCAGTACCGTCCCGTTTTTGTACTAGTAGAATCGGGCTCGCGTACGGGGAATTACTCGGCCGGATTATGTTCGCACTTAATAACTCATCTACTTTACTACGCACTACCTCTCTCTCGTGTGGGCTAAGGCGATAAGGGCGCCGATAAACAGTACGAGTTGGATCTTTTAAACGAATTTTTAAATCACCAGTTGTCACACGGGTTTGCGGTAGGCCGTTAATAAAAGTAAACGAAAATTCACCCAATACGCGCATGAGACTATCTCTAAACGCAGCCGGTACATCAGTTTTTATCATACTAAAATCGATTTCAGTAAGGGCACTTAAGCAAGCGATCGGCCTTGAAATAGTTAAACGCTCTTTAGACAGGCTTACAGTCACGTCATGTTGTAAAATATCTGAACCGATCATTATATCATGCGGCATGTTTTCGTCTGGCAAGATAAGGAACAAAATTTTTAAACAATGCCCGTCTATAAGTACGTCACATAAAATTTGTTTAGTGGCATAAACATGCGTGTTTCCTAAACCTATCAAACGAACGTTAGTAATCGAACGCCTTCCCAAAAATTTGTTTGCTATACTCTGTTTAACTAGAGAACATTCAGCGCCACTATCAAAATAAAAGGGGTACGGCTCACCGGATACTTTCAACTCTCCACGTACGCCTTGGACTTGACAAGAGTTTACACGCCGTTCTAACGCCTTGCTGGCCCCGGTGCTGACCGGCGCTGCGTTGCCGCCGCCGCTGCGTGCTGCTCCGCTGCTCTTCGGACATCTTGTTGCGAAGTGGCCTTTTTCCCCGCAGCGGTAACAAGTTACATGAGAGTGGTCTTTCATCGATGATGATGATGTTGATGATGATGCCAACGGTTTGAATGATGTAGTCGACATCTTACTCTTTCGTGCACGACATTCCATCCACTTGTGTCCGATTTTGTGACAATAGTTACATTCGACTTTGTTTACATTAGTTTGAGTACGTTTCACATCCGGAGTGAAGCTTTCAAGATTTCGGTCTTGTTTACGTTTTAAGGAATGCGCTTGTATTTCATGCACTAATTTCGATCTCGTTTTGATTTCAGTCGTGAATGCCAAACGATTGATGCGATTATCAAATTGTGCGACATGAGCCAGTACATAAGAAACAGCAATTTCCTCCGTGGTCATATTCTTCCATTTAGATAAAAGTGACGTCATCAGGCGACTCGCATATGCAGCCAAACTTTCGCCTTCCTTCGGTCTGCTGTTGTGAGTGTTTATTATAGTAGCTGCGCAGGTCTCAACACTATCGTATCGTGTTAAGAAGAGGTCTTTGAACTGACTCCAGGTCATACCAGGATGTGAAACTTGAGAAAGCCACAACGAAGCACTGCCTTTTAGGGACTTACTGAGTGCGATGATCAGAGCTCCACCTTCCAACGGGTTTTCTGTTAAGCAAATGTCCACCGTGGAAGACCAGGAACGAGGGTCAACATCTGGCAGGTCTGGATTAAATTCCGGCAACTTTATTGCAGCTGATCTCGTTGATCCGTGCATAGCCTCAACCATGCGCAACATTGTTTGTGACTGCTGTTCCAATAACTGCTTCCAATAAGCATCAGATTGTGGTGCCTGAGCAGATCCCACTTCTGATCTCGTAGCAGACGGTAAACTAACGTGGGGCGCATTTTCGCCATTGTCTCTTGGTAGGTCCTCCATAGTCTCAATTAAACAACACACTACTTAATTTTACACACACAGTTTAATTATTCTAATAATAGTTTACATTAGTCACTTAAATAACAGCTATTAACTCACTAACTAATTTTAATGTCTCTTCCTATAATTAATCACTATTGTACACTGATAGTCTATTCTAAGTGAACTTAGCAGTTTCGATGCGCGCCGCGTGTGTGGACCGCGAGAGGGTCTCAGATTCAATGCCCGGGCGGCCGCGATCGACTCTACTCACGAGTGATGTGCGATGCTAGCACAACCACACGGTGTTCACAGTATTAACAGTTTGACCAATCAGGAACCTTATTTCCATAAACAATGACTGAAGCTTAATATCTACGTATCGCCTATCGCTAAGAATTCGCTTGCGACGACATATTATTATACATTAGTAATAATACTATAGGGTAAGTAAGGGGAATCCTTACATTATCAAATTCAAAATAAGTTTTTATTTTCTTTTAATATAATTGGGCGCCAAATTAATGATTCGCCCGGGGCGCCTAGATAGTTTTGTTATTTGTAATATTTGTCTTTTTATAATATAGGATATAAAAAAATATATATTTGAAATTCGGATTATCAGCAATATGTCAATCGTGTTTTCGGTAAAATGAAACTATGGAAAACAAAAATGTGGCCAAACGTTTTCGAATAGGTAAAAATCGGTTTTAGAATAGGTAACCATATTATATACCTTCTGACAATTTGATACAAATTTGTTGAAAATATTCGATATCGCTGCTAATTTATTAGTCTCCTTTTCTGTGCTCTGTCAAGTGCATTGTCAAACCGAAGACAAAGAAGTAAGCACAGAAATCTGTTTTTAGACATTACGCATCTAAAAATGTCTCTCCTGGTACCATTAGTAGCAAATATTAAATCTGCGTCCTCGTGGTTAGACTTGAATACAGCTGTGTACATCAATAGGCCAATTATATCGATATCTTTTAGTTCTGGACGATTTTGCTTCATATATTGCGATCTATTCAGTTAGCTTCTCATTGGTCCTATGCAAAATCTCCGATAGCATCTTTTCCATCATTTTGAGTCAAATTAGATGTGGGTACATGGGAAATAATATTGTGTTGTGGTGTTCTAACTGATGATCTGTTTGGAGGTAATTTAGACCACTTGTATTAATTTTTCCTCTAAAATAACCCAGCCTTGAGAGCGGAACATCTTCATCCGATGACTATGACGGCGCGTCCAAGTGTTCAGTTTGAGTTTCTTCAGTATCAGAAATATCAGTACTAGTATTCTTTTAAACCTCTGCAAAGTGCGGCTCGTTTATCCGTCGGGCAAGTTCGTTCAAGCCCGGAACTGTTCGTTTCATAGATTCATTCATCATAGACCTATTGAAGTGTAGAAGTGACTTTATCCGTAATAAAAATGCAACGTTCACCACCAAGCAAGCGTTATGATTCTGATCCTGACTTGTCTAACATCACCGCACGCAAAAGAAAACATGATCATGATGTTACGGAATCCTTCACATCATTCACGGAAATTATTCTATCAAGATTGGACAGCTGGAAACTTGAATTTAATAACAGTTTAGTTCAGATTAACGATACTCTTAATAGTGTAATCAAAGACGATCTGGCTAAATTAAAGGAGGATTCTGCAGACTTAAGAACCGAAATGAAAACTATTCGGAAGGAATATAGAGAATTCAAAACCTGTATTGCAAAGTTGGATAAGCAGCAAGCGGCAATGAATAAAGAAATAACAGAGCTTCAACAGTCAGCACAATTTTCATCCGATTTGCAAGAAGATCAGAAAAGGAAAATAGATGCACTTTCTGAAGAAGTTAAAAATATAGATAATCTACAGATGGAGTTAAAGGACTTGAAAGTACAAAATAAGCAAATCATAACACTGATGAATTCTAACGAACAAAGAGATAGACAATTAAACATTGAAGTGGTTGGTATACCCGAAGGTAAAAATGAAGATCTACGCGTGTATATTTTGAACATCTGCAAGCATATTGGAGTTGATATCATACCAGATGACATCCTCCAAGTAAATCGAGTTTCGCCAAAAGTAAAGTCTCAAGGTCGTCCAAGAGTTATAATCGCCAAAATGAGGACCAGGCTTTTGAAGGACAATATGATATCTCTTGGACGCAAAAATCGTCTCACTACAAAGGATATTGGAATCGCAGGAGATGCTAAACCGATTTACATTAACGAACACCTGACATCCTTTAACAAACAACTGCTAAAAAAATGTAAAGAGGTGGCGAAGAAAAAGGAATATCGATATGTTTGGACAAAAAACTGTCGCATATTTATACGACAAAACGACACCTGTCCAGCTTTTCAAATATTCGACGAAGAAGATTTAATAAAGAAAACTCGTGTTGCGAAATAATTACTGCGTGGACTACACAGAGGTTTATTTTGTTTTATGTTTTTAATAGGGTAAATGTGATTTATTTTCCATATAATTATACATCAGTTTGTAACATCCATCATACTGAATCAAAATTGGCAATTGCGTTATTCGGTTTTGTTTTGCTGTTTTTCACTTCTATAAGGTTTGCTAACTCTGTGGTTAACAACATGTCGCCAAATGCATTATTGGTTAAGCGCTCATTATATGTGCGGCAAGTTGTTGCTGCATATAATTTAAAATATATTTTTAGACCGAGATATATGATCGTAAATAATATTTTTATTTTTTATATCTATTTGTTCTCTTTATTATATGTATACAGTAAATACTTTTGTGTAATGAGACCAAAAAGTATATCATTCGACATTTGCTTGGAAAACTTGAACTGTGATCTGGGAAAAAATATTATATTTAAGTGTATTGCGTGTTACTATCTATTTGTATCTATGTATTATTATAGTAAACAAAACTTCCAACAAACCGTCGAGAATACGTCACATATCGCACCCGTACACGGTGAGCGTATCATGTCTAACTTCATCGTTCTCGGTAAGTCGATCGTGAACGACACCAAATTTACTTAAAGATACCGCCGAAATAATAACAAAAAAAAATTAAAGATATTTATCTTTTTAATCTTTATGGTTTATTTTTATTGCAGTTTACTATGTTATTTACAAAAACAAAACCACCTATTTTTTACTTTACAAACTTTTAGGAATTTACTAGAAATTACGTTCTTATGTTTCAGCTACTATCCTACTAGATTGCGCACAATTGATATAAGTATTGAACAATCGTATATTTTTGTTTTAAGTAACAAGCTTATACTATTAAGAAATATACTAATAATTAACAAAAAGTTACTAAATTCAATCCACACAAAAATCATGATTTAATAACTTTGTATCAAAACGTGCGCGGAATACGAACTAAATGCTTAGAGTTGAAACAAAAAATTTTATGTAATGAATACGACATTATTATTATTACCGAAACGTGGTTGCACTCAGGGATTTTTGATAGGGAGTTTTGTGATTGTCGTTACGATGTGTTTCGATGCGACCGAAACCTTACTGTTAGCGGCAAAAAAATCGGGCGGTGGAGTTATGATACTGATACGTAGCGAGTTGGGTGCATCACTGTGTACTGTTTTCGACCAGCCTCAGCGGCTTGAAATGTTGACGGTTAGTGTGCCTGCGCGTGCGTTGGTGGCTTCGGTTGACTTATATTTGAGCGTGGTTTACATCCCGCCGGACCCTGATTGTATTCCGGGCGATATAGACGGCGTACTGGACGTTATTAAATATTTAATGAATGGTTATCAGAGTAATTTTTTGTTAATCGGAGACTTTAATTTACCTTGCATATCGTGGAATAGTAATGACCCAGTGCATAATAATATCGGTAAAACAGAAGTACAAAATGCAGCATTAAAGCTAACCGATGAACTAAGTTTTTATGGATTAAAGCAGTATAACACCATAAAGAATTACGCCGGAAACACTTTGGACTTGGCTTTCTCAAGTCTTCCTCTTGATATCACTAACTGTATATCACCCCTTGTTAACCTAGATCGTGCTCATCCTGCTCTTTTAGTTAAAGTCCTCGATCTCACAGTTACACCGTTGGTAGAAGCCTCAACGCCAAAACAAAATTTTAGAAAATGCGATTATGATAAATTAAATGAAATATTTTCTAATATAAATTGGCAGTCAATCATGGAATCATGCACTACCGAAGAGGCAATAAATGCTTTATATGGCATAATTAATAAAATGATTGATGTTCGGGCTGCCCCGATGGTAGAGATAAATGATAAGAGAAGATAAGATAAAACTGATGTAATTAGACAATAAAATAAAACAATATAAGTTTCTACGACTAAATGGTAAAATGGTAGGTAATGAGTACGCGCGACGCTCTTGGTAGGTAATTGCGAACTGGTTTGTGCAATACAATTTAATAAAAGGTGCAAATGAGGTCAACTCGAAAAGTGCTGCTAAAGGAAATATGCACTGTACGTAGCTAGCTCGTACATATTCCCGGGGGAGAGAATAGGGATTAGTTTGGTGATGATAATGCTTGAGATGAGTGGTGTATCATATACAAGGTGATAAAACAATTTTTATAATAAGATCTAATGAATGGGAAAGGTTTCACTAGTTAAGGGAGGTGGTTGATGTCTTAAATTAATGCTTAATTTGAGTCCGAAATATGGAACACCGATCTAAGCACGGGCGACGTGCCTTTATTATGTTTTGGTAAACGCGCACTTTGCTTTGGAAGCTCATTTATTTCACTCACACTAACACTGCACTGATTGCCCATAACACTATCACAACACTGAGCACTTGTGCTGCACCGTGGGATCGGCACTGGACGCGGACCAGGCCGCTCTGGTTCCTCCACTCCCGCCGTCGCCGCCATAACCACCGCCGCCGCCGAGCGCCGGCAGCGTCGCCGGCATGCGAACATCGCTACGCCGACTGTTATCACCGCGAACATCACGTATATGGCCGCGTAGTGGTGTATATGATGGTAAGACACCGTTTCGGCAAGTGGCTCGCTGCTCTTCATGATTTCGAGTTGTTGTTTAAGGTTTTGTAGCTGGATATTATTGTTTAAGCTGTCAGAGTCATTGGTAAGAATACATAGGTCGGGTAGGGAGATCAAATTTTATAATATAATCAAAACAATTAATACAAAATACAATAGAGACAAATACTAATCATAGCCAAAATACGCAAATTCCCTCCAGAACAAAAAAACACAAAGCATCAAAGAAAAAAAGTCTAGTTCCTATTTCTTCCCATGAACATCTTGCCATGTCCTGCTATTTGAGTTTTCATCTCATCTCCAGGTTTGTCAACATCCAAATTTTCAATAGACCTCCACACTGCTGTTCTCATTTTTATCCTTCCTCCCTCCTTTTTTACCTGTTGGTGTAATTCTTCTAATGTGGTGGTCAATCCCATTATAATCTGCTGCAAATTTTTACCACCAGACCCCACTACACGACGCTTCTCTATATGATCGAAGAAGTCTTCTCCGAATGTCTGCACTCTGGGTCCACTGAAACAGGGCATGCAACTGACCTGGTTGTAGACACCAGAGAGCATCCCTGTTTGGTTAGCGCATGACATTTTTGCGTACATGATCTGCACAGGAGGTCGTAGGGTTACCATGTTCCCACCTGTCATATTCCTAAATGAATTACCCATCTCCTCTCGTGTGTACCAATTTCCTGTCTTCGTAATCTGTGCCAAAACGCTCAAATCTTCTTTATATGTCCCGAAGATGCTGTGGTATAATATTTGGGAGGCTACTTCTTCAGTCATTGATCCCTGCATGTTCCATGTCTTGGTCATACATCTTTTATACAGAAGCCACCCACCAGACCCTGTTGTATTGAAGAATTTCAGGAAAGATTTTTGCTCCTCCTCTTTCATGGTCTCAAGAGTCACAGACAAGAAGTTTAAGGGGAAGCACATCCTGGTCGCCTGTCGGGAGGTCGTTATGAGTAGTATCTCAGCCACCAGGCTTATCAAAGTGGACAGTTCAAAGGACATCTTCACATTTTTTGTGATTTCTATGATGTCATCTATCGCTGGCACATGAGACATTGCTCGTTTTACTGCAGCAGCAAATTTGTTCCTATAAATGCCCTCTGTCCTCACCATGCATAAGAAGGCGGTCATAGGACCCAAGCTCTGTACGATCGACGACCTCCTCTCAGGTGGGAAACTATTCCCTTCTAACAGGATATGATGAGCTCTCGTGAGACCGTACTTGGACACCTGAAAAGATGTGTGGGTGCCGTCCTTCTTCGTTATCGGCATGGTCCCATGTCCCAATCTCAGTTCGTCCATCCGCAGCTTGAAAGCGGCGAACATATCGAGATATGGGCCCATGGTACCATACCAGTTTTCCTCGCTGTCCATTAAGAAGTTCTTGTACACCAGCTGCTGCCTTTTGGTCTCTGCCAACCAAATGCTGTTAATGTCTGACCTCTTCATTGAATAGTCGTTCCCCATGTAATGTATGTTATAGTCAGTTGCTCCCACCTTATTCTGCATATTTGTACTGACCCCTTTTACCTGCTGCCGGTTGACGTTGTGTGCGGTGAAAATTATGCTGGTAATTTGAGATGCTAAAATTACTTCAGTTTTCAACTCAGCAATCTTGACTTTCTTCACATTGAGTTCCGTTCCCTTGGTAGCTGGGTGAATTAAAGTGACCAGCTCTCCTATTATCTTTGTGTAGCTGTTCGACAGAGCCAATAGGCAGCGCACTTTTTTATCGCTGTCAAGCACCATGCGGGGTCTCTTCGGGTCTTGTATCTCCTGCTTAGTGTCGGGGTCCACAATAGTGTCATTTCGCTTTCTCTTTAAGGTTGATGGTCCAGCAAAAGTATCGATTTCCATAGACATGTTTGATTTTTATTGTTTTGGCAAAATATCAAGAAAACAAAGTAAGGATCTGTTGATACTAGGAGATGTTTATTATTTGATTGATAGGAGAAATCTCCAGCGCTGGTAGTGATTCTGAGTTTATGTTCAACTTATTCATCGGTTGTCTATGTGAGTAGACGACAAAATCAGCTGTTTTGATCATGCACTCTTGATCTATATTAAATAAGCCCGCGCGGGTCATTTGCACGCCGGTAACTTGATCTTCACAAAGAAGTTTCAGTTGACAGCGATCGCAGCAAAAATAAAAATAAGTGTTTAATTTATTTAATTCCAACCAATCGTTTTTGCAAGTACCGGAGAGCGTATTGCAATTATTTGAATTTGGTAGCTTTTGACATTAACTTTGGTCATCTTTAAACCCGTAAATAGGGTTCTTGAGTCGGCACAGGGACGTTTTACTGTCTTTTGTCAAACATGAATTTAAATTCTTTTCTGTTAGTGGTATAAAGGCATCTTTCCGTAGGTTGATTGCTACATACTCTGATATTGGTACTACAGTCGTTTGTTTATTGTAGTCCGTTAAATAGGGAATCGGAATTAGCCTTAGTATCTCAAAAAGGTCTCTGCCGATTAATGGTATTTTAATCTCAAATATTAGGTAATTATCTGACATACGTGCTCTAACTTCTAGTAAATTGTAAATCTCATAAAATTCATAATTATCCACTGGTAACGATAAATCTTTTGGGAGCTGTGTTGCTATTGTATTAAACTCTCCTTTCAGCTGACTGGGCGTTAACAAATGGAAGTTGAATTTGCCATTGTAAACATTAGTAATGGTGTCTAATAATGTTTGTTGTATGTTTTTAAGATTTGTTAGGATATTATTCGCCATCATTGCCGTGCTTATAAATTCACTGATAAGAGACACATTCTGTAATTCGCTTTTGAATTTATCTAAGCCATTTTCTAATAAATTTAATTTCTTGTTAACTAATTTGTGGTGTTTATCTATGATGTCTTCGGTACGTTTCAGAAGGTTAAGCTCAGACTCTACGACAGAGGTTTGATTTCGCCACAATAACGCAAGATGTTTTTGGTTATCTCGTAGTAAATTGATGTCTTGCTTGTACTTCTCAGCAAATCGCGCATCGAGAACTCCAAACAAACTATTAGCGACGTAACCTACACCGTCGATCAATCCGCGCCGGCGTCGCCGGCGCGTGCCAGTAGTTGTCGCATTAATTGATAAAATATTATTATAATATTGCAGTTCTTTTAATTCGTGCTGTAGCTGCAACATGATGCCGTCGCAATGTGATCGCTCTTTGATATTGACACATAAATGATCTAAGTACTGAAAATACTTTTTTAGGGCCGTATTACCTTGTACATAAGGCGTTGTATCTTGGTAGACTACGAGGCGCCACTCATCTCGAATCAAATGCATATTTGTTATGTTATCAAAGTATATACTATTGTTTTGAAGTGGATTAATATTGTAGGCGCCTTGAGTAGTTGAAATTATGGTTATGAAAAATAATAAAAATGTCATTGCCATTGATGTAAACGAATATTGTTTTGGTTTTCTTGTTATGGTAAAGTTGCATGATTTTGTTTGTTTGTCTTTAGTAGCAGGGGAAGGGGGCTCGTTGCTATCGGGCACTTGATTTTCACCCGCCACAGGCAGAACTGAAATTTTGACGACCGGGCGTTTGATAACTCCTGTTTTTGTTTTTAAAGTAACGACCCTTACATATCCGTCGGTTCCTGGGTGTAAAGCTATAACGCGGCCAAGGGCCCACTTCCCGGGAGGCAGATTTTCATCCCTGATAGTGACAATGTCGTTGATCTTGACATTTCTTTGCGGCTTCCTCCATTTGCTTCTTGCCGCTAACTGGGTCAAATACTCGTTTCGCCACACTATGTTCTGTAAAGTTTGATCTTCATCATTAAGCCATATTTGCCTGAACATCTTCTCGATATCTGCTGTAAAGGCAAATTGAAACTTTCTCCATGTGATGATGAGACACTGAAGGTCTTGTTGAAGATTTGGACCTCTACACATTACGTCATTCAAACTGTTACCAGTTGATGTTTTTGCAGAAGCATTAAATACTACTCTCAGTTTTGTTGTAGTCGATTCCTGTCTCGTGACGCAATGGTGAGGTAAATAACATTCAGGTATCGAATTCACGTGACCGGCCGCCGCCGCTGGTATCATATGACCGAGCTCTAAGTACTCGTTAATAAATAATTTATATTCTTTCGCTGTGTTTGATTGTTTTTCAAGTGATTTTTTCTAATTTATAAAACTGAGCGATGGCTTTTTGTTTTGATTGGCCTAACTGAAATTGATAATCGGGTTTTAACTGGAGTCGAACCTCATACCTTCCGTCTTCACGTCTTTTGGTTGTTTTCTGGTAGTGTTCTATGCATGCCTGGTCTTCTACTGATAATGGTGATGATTCTAAAACTTCTTCGATCTCCCAGAATCGCTTTATCTCATCGAGATCATGCAACACAACATTACATTGAATGGTCTTGGTAATGTTGCCACTTAGTATCCAGCCCAATTGTGTTTTTTGAGCGGTTGTCATAGTGGATTCTGATTTGTATAGACCGTCAAGTAAAAGGAGGGAATACACGTCTGCTCCTAAAAGGACGTCTACTGGCCGGCTAAGATGAAACTGCGGGTCGGCCAACTTTATGTCATTTAGATACGGCCACTCTGGTTTTATAAATGTAGTACTTGGTAGGTTTTTAACGAACATTCGTTACGAATAAATTGCCAAACTTTTTCCATCTTTTATGTGCCTTATATTTTTCTTTTATAATTTTTATTAGCGCCTGACTATACCACACTGGATATTTTAACCGCAAATATCTTTATCTTTGAAGTTTCTTATATGGGACATGTTTTTCAATTGTACGAGCTAGCTACGTACAGTGCATATTTCCTTTAGCAGCACTTTTCGAGTTGACCTCATTTGCACCTTTTATTAAATTGTATTGCACAAACCAGTTCGCAATTACCTACCAAGAGCGTCGCGCGTACTCATTACCTACCATTTTACCATTTAGTCGTAGAAACTTATATTGTTTTATTTTATTGTCTAATTACATCAGTTTTATCTTATCTTCTCTTATCATTTATCTCTACCATCGGGGCAGCCCGAACATTGGTCCTTCGAGCTTTCTAAAAGGCGGGATCAGCTGCACGTGTCGGTTTCGTGGACTGTATTCGTGTCGGTTTTCGTGACCTGTAACGTGTCGGTTTTCGTGACCTGTAACGTGTCGTGGTTCAGGTCAGCAACCATTCGGACAAAGTGCATTTGCTATACGCTACTGTCGACATAACAGCAACTGTGACACGGTGCATCCGGTGCTATCAGGAAGGCACGCGTAGTCAAGGAGCAGCAAGGCCCTCAACTAACCAGGTTTACCAGCATTGCGTGCGAGTGTATCTGCACGCAGCTACCAGCATCTATCAAGTAAGATCTAACCAATTTATCTAACTACCAATTATGTCTAACATAGAGGACATATACGCCAACCAGCAACAAATCGCCAATGCTATCGAGCAAATCCTGACCAACTTCAAGAAGGACGGCGCTGAAAGGAAGACACCAGATTATCTTCAACGTCGCGTGGATATTTTAGATAGCTATTGGCACGAGTTTACCAGCAATCACGGTAAGTTGTCAGAGTTTGATATAGAGTCACATAGTTACTTTATGAATAATGAATATGATAGGGTCAGGGAAAGATACAGCACAATCAGATCGCATATTCAAAATTACCAGGCAATGTCAGTAGACAAACCAAGAACTCCAATATTGAAGCCTCCGACTTTAGTTGGAAAATCCAGCGAACAGCAACCAACGCCAGCATCGCGAGGTACCTCCAGCAAGTCCGAAGAAATGCTAAGGAAACAACAGAGTAATCTAAAAGCATTCCAACGTACAATTGCCAACATTGACTTAGATACTGTATCAGAGAAGTGGGAGTTTGATGACATATTACGCACAGTTCAGATGCGCTGGGCGGTCGTTGACGCTTTACACTGGGAGTTAGATAGCGAACTCGATGGCTCCCACAAAGAATATGAAGAGGTTTTCACCCAGTATGAAAAGGAATACCTTAACATCAAGAAGACTATTAATAAGAAAATGTCATCAATGGCTCACATGGTTAAAAGCACTCCACAAATGGAAATACCAGTATTCGGTGGAAATTACATCAACTGGGTTTCTTTTAAAGATCTATTCACTGAGACCATCCATAATAATCATTCAATGTCAAAAGCACAAAAAATGCAATATCTCAAATCCAAAGTCAAAGGGGAGGCGGAGAGACTGATCCAGCATCTAAAGGTAAGCTCGGACAACTATGATGTTTGTTGGGAAATTTTAAATCAGAGGTTTAACAACAAAAAACTTATATTTTCATCGCACATCAACATACTATTAAATATTCCAATGATGCAACAACAATCAATCAATCATATCAAGCGCATACATGATACGACAAAAGAATGTTTAAATGCCATTAAGAATTTAGGGGTAGACATAAGCACATGGGACCCTCTTATTGTGCATATTCTGTCGCAGAAATTAGATACGGAGTCACACATGGACTACGTTGCATCTCTTAAACAACCAAGAGAGTTACCAAATATAAAAGAATTTTTGTCTTTTTTGGAAACAAAGTTTACTACACTAGAATCATCGCGTAGGAAACAAGATGGATTATCTACACCAAAACATCAAAGTCAACACATCAAACATCAACATCAGAACAACCAGCAAACTATTCCAGAAAAATATAACTTTCATCGAAACACATTTTCGTCAAGTACGAAGACGATGACGGGACCATCTTATAACAAAAACATAACTGCCGTAAAATACAAATGTCAGCTGTGTAAAACCAACGATCATGGTATATATTATTGCTTTCACTTTTACGCAAACGGCAACAACGTATTCAAGAGGAATGTTTTGCGAAGTTTACAAAGTTAGCAGAGGAATCTATCGTAAAAAGTCCAAAAACCATATGGACGTACGTCAAGTCACTGCGAGGTGGATCAAGTTATCCTAAAATACTTACGTACCGTGACAAAAAATTTACACAAGGTTCAGAGATATGCAAAGCTTTTAATGATTTCTTTAAAAGTGTTTTCGGAACGCCATCCACTGAGTCGATTGATACGAATTACCACCGAGCAACAAATGATAGCATATCCAAAATATTTATATTAGGTGCTAAAGTCGAAAAACAATTAAAACTTTTAGATCCATATAAAGGAGCTGGTTGTGACGGTTTTACATGTTTTACATGAAACCCTGGTCAGGAAGCTCTACCACTATGGAATTAGAGATGCATCACTGAATCTTCTTATCTCATATTTGAGTGATAGGGTTCAGAGGGTTGATGTTAACGGTAAAAGATCTCCGGGATCGGTGGTTACAATGGGAGTTCCACAGGGTTCAATTCTTGGTCCTTTCTTATTTTTAATTTATATTAACGACTTGCCTTACTTTGTAAAAGACAAACATGAGATAGTATTGTTTGCAGATGACACCTCACTTTTATTCAAAGTGAAACGACGACAGCCGATTGATGACGATGTGAACAATGCTGTCTCAAAGATAGTTCATTGGTTTAGTGTTAACAATTTGCTATTTAAATGAACAAAAAACCAAATGTATAAGATTTGTATTACCCAACGTTAAGGAGGTAAAAATCAGTGTAAAAATTAAAGATAAGAATGTGGACCTTGTGGACACCACAGTGTTTCTAGGCATAACGTTGGATGCAAAGCTACAGTGGGGCCCACATATAGATAAATTGTCGAGTAGACTGAGCTCTGCGGCTTATGCAGTAATGAAAATTCGTCAGATCACTGACATTGAAACAGCTAGACTTGTTTACTTTAGTTATTTCCATAGCGTAATGTCGTACGGCATTTTACTGTGGGGCAATGCTGCCGATATTCAAACTATCTTTGTGCTGCAGAAGCGGGCTATTCGAGCAATTTATAATCTAAAAGCTGGTAATTCTCTTAGGGAGAGATTTAAGGATATTAATATAATGACAGTTGCATCACAATATATTTACGAGAACCTAATGTATGTATATAAAAATATTGAAACTTTCTAAAAACAGTGATATTCACAATGTAAACACTAGAAATAAAAACAAACTAGCAGTACCTAATACTAGGCTCCACAAAGTAAATAATTCATTTAGAGGCCTGTGTGTACGTTTTAACAATAAAGTTCCAAGTAATATCCAAAAACTAGATATTAATAAATTTAAAATCGCTATTAAAGAAAAGCTTTATAAAAAAGCTTATTATAAAGTGTCTGATTACATTGAAGACAAAACAGCATGGGTTTAAAATGCTCCAATCTATTTCTAATCCAAAATATTGTTAAGATTTTTTTTTTTTTTAAACTTGTATAACTTGGTAACGTAACGGCATATAATTTTGTAAATGTCGTTACATATTAAATTAAAGCTGTGGAGTTTCTTGCGCCCATTCTTCTCCACAGCTAAAATATAGACGTCCTGAATGGGTAGTAGGTAAAAAATTATGGACGATTCAAAAGCACTTTTCTAAAGTTTATTTGAATAAAGAATATTTTGACTTTGACTTTGACTTTGACTTACCACCGGTTTTCTGGCTGAACTGTGCTGAAACGTTGAGTCTTCCATTAGCTTTAATATTTAACACCTCTTTGAGTAATGGCATATTCTCTAACATCTGGAAGAAAGCACATATTGTACCGATACATAAAAAGGGGACAAAATCCAAAATTGAAAACTATAGAGGAATTTCGATACTAAATACAATTGGGAAAGTTTTCGAAAAAATTGTTTTTGATGTTTTGTACCCCATTATATGTAAGGAATTACCTACCAGTCAACACGGCTTTCTAAGGCGCCGATCAACAATCACCAATTTAGCATGCTTTTCAAATTATGTTTTATCTAACATGGAAAGAAGTGGGCAGATTGACGTGATCTACACGGATTTCGAAAAAGCCTTCGACCGCGTAGATCACGACATTTTAATCCATAAATTATACGGAATGGGAATACACGGTATGTATCAAACGGTATGTATCAAATAAAAAGCAATGTAAAAATACCAATAGTTCCTCCACTCAGAATAACATTGTAAAATCTGAGACTATCATGTTTAGTGATGAACTTGGGAAATCCATGGGCCAATTATTAAGTACATATTTGGGACAAACTGTTACTAATTATTGTACGCCTAGTTTAACTTATCATGATATTATTAGAAAAATTATGAATTACAAATTCAATGAAAAAACCACACTATTGGTTTTAGTGGGACACAGGGGAAGTATGGACAAGACTGAACTGTTAAAATGTTTTGATTTATTGTATTCATTAAATGTTAAAAATGTTGTTTTGTTCACACTTCCTTATAGCCAAAGCTTGCCACAGACTGAAAACAATATAAGGTATAAAATAAATATGACATTACATACTCTGACTTTTAATAATAAGAATAAATTCCATTTAATTGACCTAAATAAGTATTTAGATAATAAATTATATTTGACAAAAGATAAATTTTATCTTAATAAATATCTTAAGAGACAGATAGCATTATCGCTATCATATTATATTGAATACTCAGCCAAAATTTTGGCTAGCCTATCTGCCCCTATTGGGCAGAATATTGACATTGTAAATTGTACATTGGAATCTGTTCCAAATCAATCCGTTTACAATAATTTAAATTGATCACTCAGACAACAGAGGAAAACTCTTGCGACTTAAATATTAAGACAAATGAAATGTCCACCTTTATAAACATTATACATCAAAACATTCAGGGCTTTTCTGGAAAAGAATTAGAATTAGAATTATATATATAAATGAAAAAAATGTACATGTATTATGCTTAACCGAGCACTGGTTAAAACAATGCGAACTGTTAGTAAGCATTGATAATTATAAAGTCTTTAGTTCGTTCACAAGAGAGTCTGCTATAAGAGGTGGGTCACTGATATTAATTAACGATACATTACAATCAAAGGAGCGTAAAGACATAGTATCTCTCTCAGTTGAACGAAATATTGAACTATCATGTGCGGAGCTCCAGCAGTATGTTATTGTTTGTGTGTATAGGCCTCCCTCTGGTAATTACCACTTATTTGAGTCCATTATGGAAGAAACCTTGCAAAAGGTATGCAATTGTAAAAAGAGGATAGTTGTATGTGGCGACTTTAATATAAATATTTTAGATGACTCACAGAACTCGGTAAGGTTTCTTAATCTTTTCAAATCGTTTAACTTGCAAAATCTTTTTGATGAACCTACAAGAGTTACAGCCACATCAGCTACCTGTTTAGATAATATTTTTTCTAATTGTAATGATATTGAGAAATCAATAATAAATTTTATAAATTCTGATCACAGTGGTCAGATAGTTAGATTTGAGCACCAATATGAATGTCTTTCAATGAATATTTTATACAGGCCAGTGACCACTAATCTGTCTAATCGACAGATTTAAGAAGAATGTTAATGATAAAGTGTTACAAATACCATGTAACAATGACAAACCGAACATCTTATACGACAATCTATTCGAAATAATCAAAAAAGAGTTTAATAACAACTTTACTCAAAAATTAATCAAAGTAGATAAGTCTAAAACTAAATTCAGTGATTGGGCCACAGCTGGCATCTACAGGAGTAGAAATAGATTGTATCAATTATATGATATAAAGGCAAACTCTAAGGATCCAAGTGTAATTGAATATGTTAAAAATTATTCAAAAATGTTCAAAAAAGTTTGTTCCATAGCAAAGGCCAACTACATTCGGGCAAAGATTGTGAATTCAAAAAATAAAATAAAAGCCACTTGGAACGTCATTAATGTAAGGTCTCGTGATCGTATACTTGAACTCAAAGTCGATAATGCTTACATCAATGGTGATACGGAAGTGGCAGGCGCGTTTGAAACATTTTTCTCAAAAATTTCACTCATTACATCAAATAAATTAAATTCTTGTAAACATCTTGCCCAGTCTCTTCTTGTGTCTAGTGTAAAAATATGTAATATTCCATTCAATTTTCACTATATTGATTCTGATATAATAATAAAAGCTTTTAGAGAACTTAATATAAAAAAGACTGAGGATCTTTGGGGTATCTCCACTGATATATTAAAATCTATAATATCTTCTATCGCGTCTAATTTAGCAATAATATTTAATAAATGCGTTGATGAATGTGTATTTCCAGATTTAATGAAGTACAGTAAAATTATACCGTTATTTAAAATAGGCGATAAAAGTGACCCATCTAATTTTCGGCCTATATCCATACTACCGGCTCTTAGTAAAATTTTGGAAAAAGTTATTTTTAATCAATTGCTGTCACATTTTACAGATAACCAGTTACTTCATAACAAACAATTCGGTTTCACTAAAGGTAGAAATACAACCGACGCGGGAGTTGCACTCATTAAGCATATTTTCGATGCATGGGAGCAGAAACAGGATGCGATAGGTATCTTCTGTGATTTATCGAAAGCTTTCGACTGTGTCGATCACGATACTTTATTATTAAAAATGGAACATTATGGTGTCTCAGACAACTCACTTACCTTATTGAAATCATACCTCACTGGCAGAGTTCAAAAAGTTAATATTAACGGTACTGATTCTTCTGGCGCCCCGTTACTTATGGGGGTGCCCCAGGGTTCAATATTAGGACCTCTTTTATTTCTCATTTATGTAAATGATCTACCTTACTACATCGAAGATCTTTGTGAGATAGTATTATTTGCTGATGACACCTCATTGATTTTTAAAGTTGATAGACATAGAGCAATATTTGACGACGTAAGTAATACTCTCTCTCAAATATTACATTGGTTTACCACTAATAACTTGCTGCTTAATGCAAAAAAAAACTAAATGTGTGAAATTCACGATGCCCAATGTGAAGCAGGTTAATACCAGTATCACTATGAACGATGAAATAGTTGAAATAGTTAACTCGACAGTTTTCCTGGGTATTACCTTAGATCATAAATTACAATGGGGTTCTCATATTGCTGCCCTGGCAGGAAGACTTAGCTCAGCTGCCTATGCGGTTAGAAAAATGAGGTCACTTACTGATGTAGAAACGGCAAGATTGGTTTACTTTAGTTACTTTCACAGCGTCATGTCGTATGGTATTTTATTGTGGGGCTCAGCGGCTGACATTAAAACCATTTTTGTTTTACAGAAAAGAGCCATTCGAGCTATTTATAGCCTTAAGCCCCGTGATACGCTGAGAGAGTTATTTAAGCAGATTAATATTTTAACTGTAGCTTCACAGTATATTTATGAAAATATCATTTATGTTTATAAAAACTTAGATAAATTCGAAAAAAAAAGTAATACCCATAATTTTAACACAAGAAACAAAAACAAACTTGCTGTTCCAAAACTTAGACTCAATAAAGTTGGTAATTCATTTGTTGGGAAATGTATAAAAATATACAATAAAGTGCCTTTCACTCTAACAGAATTGCCATTACACAAGTTTAAGACAGAAATAAAACAAGGTCTAATGAAAAAAGGTTACTATAAAATTGATGATTATTTTAATGATAAGAATGTGTGGTCATCTTAGTCTGCTCGCCTGCACATGTTATTTCACATTGTAAGTAGTTACACTTTTTTATAAAAGGTTATTATTAAAGTCAAAGAATAGTTGGATGATAAAACAGCCTGGTTGTAATAAAAAACACATTATACTCTATTTGTATCAATATACATAATAAAATTAATTAATATAATTTTTATACTGATATGATAGTTTTGAACAGTGTCCTACAGATAACAAACAGCGTTAAATAGATCATTAAGTTTTTATTTAAAATATCTTGAGTGTGTCATGCTCTCTTTATTGTCTATGCGGTGGTGGCGTGTGCGTCGGGTCGTTACGTTCCCTAAAATATGGTTGAGCGAAGCGATGGCTGATTCATATGTCATACTCGTGAACGGGTGCCGCCTGTGGAGGCTGGTCTGCTCTTGCATACTTATCTCATTGTTAGTATTAATTACTATAGTTTGACTTTGTTTTTCTTAAACAATTTTTGACTTTTATTAGAGTACTGTAGTGGTACTGTATGACATTGTGGAAATTTAACTTATACCAGATGTAAATTTGATATATTAGATTTGTTTATTTGTTTTGTTTTTTTACATGTTGTAGTTGTCTTCTATATTTTTTGTGTTTATTTGTAATGGAAAGTGTCCTGCTATGATAGGGCATTTTCCAATTTTTATTTTTTTTGACGCTGTAAGGGAGAAAAGAGCTGGACACTTGCTGAGTTTCTTGCCGGTTCTTCTCAGTGCAAGATCTCCCGCCCAGAGTAGACTTACGAACCGATGGCATAGCGACATTCATAAGAGCTACTTGTAGCCTAAACTGAATAAATGATTTTTGAATTTGAATTTGAATTTGAACGGCGATCTGCTGAGATGGATTAAATCCTACCTCAACAATCGTTCTCAGGCTGTTGTTGTGGGGGGTTACAAATCGGATTTTATTAACATTCCTACGGGCATTCCTCAAGGTTCCCATTTGGGGCCGTTATTTTACAATGTTTATGTGTCGGACATAATGTACTGTTTTACATCGGCGCGACATTAAATGTATGCAGATGACAAAAAAATTTATATGAAAATAGACAACGACCAAGACTGTTTAAAGATACAATCAGATTTAGATAGGTTATCAGATTACTACACAAAATAATATAACAGTAAATATAAATAAGTGTGAGTGTATCACATTTACCCGTAAACTCAAACCTATCGAATTCCCCTATAACTTTGATGGCACTCTTATCCGCAGAACGTCTTTGGTTAGAGATCTGGGTGTGTATTTTGACAACAAAATGCTTCTAAGAGATCATATAGATACAATAGCGAATAAAGGTTATAAGAATCTTGGATTTGTAATAAGAACATGTAAGCCTTTCATTAATGTCAATACAATAAAAACGGTATATTTCGCCTACGTCCGTAGTGTTATTGAATATGCTAGTTCTATATGGAATCCTCAATATACTATCTACATGGATCGTCTGGAACGATTGCAAAAAATCTCTACAAAACATTTAAATTACCGTTTTTCGAAGCCAACAACGTCGTACAGGGAAAGCTGTAAACAATACGGTTTACTAACACTTGAAGATAGGCGTAAATTAATGGATATGTGTTTTTTGTACGACATAGTGAAGGGTAATGTGGATTGTGCTGAATTGGTAGAAGGTATAGCTTACAACGCACGAACCCAGCGCGCCCGTCGACGGCCCCTGTCATTGTTTCTTACTCCCAAGACGAGCACGAACTACGCGCGTAATGCACCCATCTCCCGTTTGCCACAGATTTATAATGATATATTTAAAGATATTGATATATTTATTCACAGCAAAAATACAGTTAAGAGAAAAGCGATAGAGATTCTGAATAATATTGAGGAATAGTGTACTATAACATGTTATTTCTTAATTTATTATTATTACCTATATTATTATATTAAATAAGGATACATAATGATAAACTAGATATAAATGAAAATAAAAATAAAAATAAACTATAAGTAGATACCTAATATTTACTGTAGTAAGGAAATTATAATATACGTGGAAGTACATAAATACATATATACATTGTGTGTGTGTGTGTATATATGTATGGATTTAGTGTATATATTATATATGTATAGTGTATATATTGTATATTTTATATATATTTTTTTTTAATATTATATATTAGAATGTATTTATCAACATTTTTTTTTTACGCCTTATGCTATTAATTATGTTAAGGGAAACCTGTAATTAGCTTTACCTATTATTGTTTAAGTACTATGTAAGAAAACATTGTATTGTTACGCAGTTGGTTTTCTTAATAAAGAAAAAAAAAAAAAAAGGTGAATGAATGATTATTAATTATTTTTTTTTATTTGACATTCTAAAGCCAATGGAAATAAAATAATTACATAGGTAATATTTATTTAATTTGCTGAGCATACAATTTACATTCAAAACTATAGTCTGTGCCAGATAACGGTGCATTAAAAGTCATTGACGCCTCTCTACCAATGCACTCCATTATTACGAAACGATACGAACAAAACGTATGGATACTATCGCTAAACGGGACTAATCGAGCGTATCGTGGTACAAGGCGTCCTTGACGCCCGACCTTGACATATATTACAAACCCTTTTTTCACTGCACCCGTACAATGCAAAAAAAAAATTTTTTTTTGTCTCATGATTGGAAATAAGGTCATTATTATGATAACTTTCTTTGAGATAAATCGAAATTGTAGTATTAAATTAATTACAAATTTATATTTTATGGGAAGGACAAGAGTTGAGCTCTCAATTCTTGTTTTGACTTAATAGTCGCAATAAAAAAATACTACTCTTTTAACTGTACACATTTATTAATACATAGGTACATATACAACAATAGTTGTTTTTCTCTATCGCAAAAATGATCTGAACACTTGTAACAAATGTAGTGAAGGCTGAAAGGACAATAAGTGTTTTTGGTGCCTGTTTATACAGGATTTTATACAGGTGTTTTATATGATCTGAAACTATGAGAAATACCGAAAAATACTCAATGGAGCATCGGAGCCAATTTTGATAAAAAATAAAAATATGTTATTAGATTTTAGAATAAATATTTATCACATACGTGAATCGAACCTGTTTTTCAGTAAGTAACCAGTAAAATCTGTTATTTACTTAGAATGCATCCAATATTATATTTGCTCATATCTCTGAAAGGTTGCGGTTTCGAGCTAACATGTCACAACAATTATTGTTCGTCTAACAGATGTCTATTCATGAAAAAAAGTTCTGTTCGTGCGCTAGAATTTTGAAAAAGGCACCAACCCTCCATACAAATTACTCATTGCCCTTTAATTCTTACAACATAGGTATTAGCTGCAAAACTAAATGCATCTCACTCAGAAAAACCTAGCGACGTATCTGTGTCTGATGTTTCACTGATGGAACTTTCGCTTGATGAACTTTCTGTGACAATTATAATAAAACGGTCCACAGTTCTATCAATCTGATGGTCAAGTCCCCTCATCTTCGTCTCCATTTTTTTTACGTGCTCGACACAATTCTTCCATTTTTCGGGCGTAATTTGATTCAAACCACTTTTAAAATGTTCTTTTACATCCGACAATTTAAATGTCGTATTGTGTCGAGCTACGTATCCTTTCAAATCTGCCCAAACGAGCTCTATTGGATTAAGCTCGCAATGATATGGAGGCAACCGTAAAACTGTTACCCCCATCTCTCTCGCCATCTCATCGGTAACATATTTTAAATAATTATTTTTCACCGATTGCACCTTAACTAGCAAATGAGCTTTAGTGTCATCTTGGTTGAAAGGTATATTTTTTTCAAGCATCCAGTCAATAATTTGTTGCTTTCGCCAAGATGTGGTGGGTGTTTTTTCTACTCGTCTGAAATCAAATTATAAATATAGTAAGTTATTTTTAATACATCCGTACCTACGTAATATTTTTTTAAGTAGGTAAGTAATTTCTTAAGAGCGTTAACGCATTTCGGTTTCCCATACAAACTTTCAAGTTGAAAATTTCACAAACCAATAAGCCAATTTTTATGAAAGACATATGACCTCCGTACAATATTCCCCGCTCCATCAAAAAAAAATTTTTTTGAAACCCAAATTGATTACAAATCTATCAAAATCCTCAGCATCTTCCTCGAATATTTCAGTCACTGACCTAAAGTCCACTGTTTCCAAATCAAAATCTTCTGTGTAGTGGAGTGCGCCACTTAACATCATATGGAAATGACTCACACTTAATATTGTAACTCAATATTATGTTCCATATAAATTAATTACACAAATCATGTTACCTTGAAATAGCACGTATTGTCATATGATTGAACAAAGTCCATTTGTACTATTAATTACTTTAATATTTTCCTTTGTTTAGAGACAGTATAAAAGCAATGTTTTTCATAAATAAACACAGTTAAGAACCAACACTCGTCGTATCTATTTCAACCCCCGCGTCACAACATCACATGGCGACCCTGCCAGTCCACTGCTTCTAGGCAGTGCTGATCCGTCGTTTGGGAACCGAGTCAAGAGAAGACCAGTCACGACCACACCCATGGGGTCCACGCTTCGCACCCGCAAGTTCACGCTTCGCATCCGCAAGTCCACGCTTCGCATCCGCAAGCCCAGCCACGCCGCAAGTTTTTAATGTTGCCGCTACTACGAATCACATCAGCCCAACGTGACGTCACAACTGCTCCGTGTGAGTTCCGCGCCGAATACGTGAGTCATAATCACGCGTTTGAAAACAGCTGTACATCAATACAACAACCATTTGGCCGTTTAATGGAAATATGGGCGTGCAGCAATCAAAGAATGAAGATATCAAGGAAGAAATAATAATAGCACAGAACGGTGCAGAAAATTCTGCGGTTCAGGAAAAACCACAACACCACCTGCCGACATTGGTATACTTAGTTGCTGTTAATAAATGTTTACCTATCGGTTGGTTACTGATGGTATTTATAGTTCCTGTCAGTTTAGGTAGGTCAAATAAAACTGATTTTCAGGTTAAGAAATTTGTATTGTAAAGTTCACACGGTACACACAGCAAATATCAGTAAAAGTAACCGGTGTTACGTTTTGACAATTGACAACTGACAATGGGCAACCATACTAGACGCGCGAACGGGAACGACTGGCGAGCCGTCGTTTGTTCTGGATACATTATAATAAGGTGCTACGTTAGCACAAATATACAATGTTGCGACACGATAGTGCCGCTACAAATGCCTAACAAGAAAAATCGAGCGCCAAACAGTTGCAGTACTGATGCAGAAACAAAATCTGACAGTTTAAACAACGTCGAGCACAGATGTTGAGCGAAGAAAAAAGAAAACAAATTAGTGCCGAAGAAAGAAAAAAATAAATGAGAGGTAACAAATAGGCTAAACATAGGGTTATAATCGCGGTAAAATAAGTAATTAATTAATAATAATAACGTATCATTAAAAAGAAGAAATAATGGCTTCAAAAAACGGGTTTGACTTAAAGACCGCGGTCTCATTATTGCCAGCCATGAACGGCTCCGAGGCCGTCACAAATCAATTAATTGACGCAATAGAATTATATTCTACCATGATTAAGGACGGGGATGTACCGTTATTGATAAACTTCATACTAAAAACAAGGTTGACTCAAAGTGCTAAACTAAGATTAACAAGTACTTATAACAGTGTAAAACAATTAATCGATGACATGAAAACGCATCTACTAACTAAAAAATCAGATGTCGCGTTACAAAAACAATTATTGATGGCTAAACAAGGTCATAAGTCGATAGAACAATACGGGCAAGAAATCGAAGAACTTTTCGTGAACCTAACCATTTCTCAGTCTAATGGAAACACAGATACCTATAGTGTTTTAAAACCTTTAAACGAGAAAGTAGCTGTGATAGTCATATATTTTAGAGTTAGATTTGGAATAAAAATACTATTAGTTTTTTGATACCTTATATTGGTAATAAATGATAGCGCGTGTTTACAGTGCCTGCCAGCGCATTACTGGCGAGGAGCGTTCACACCAAGCAGGACCGAGTGTCCTGTTACATTGCATGTATTATGTAGTTACACCGTTCCCCCCCCCAAAAAAAATTTTATAATACGTGAAAAAAAAAAAAAAAATTCAAACTTTTAAACAAAGATTAAAGACAATGACTGTACTAACATAAATATAAACTACATGTAAATAGGTACTGATAACATAAGCATCTCAAGTTCGCGTTCGAGCGAATGACAAAATTGCTGAATCAAACAATGTGTTCCTCGAAACAATGACCTACATGCAAGTTACAACAAAATGATTCTGTTGCATTTGGAATGCACTAATAATATAAGTAGTTAATTAACAAAAGACAAATTTACATTAACATTACATACATCAGAACAAAGAACCTACTGTTTCGTGAGGAATTCGTTTTACTCTTTTTAACAACAATAGATTTATTTACTTAATATTTTTAAATATAAAAATATTCAAAGTAAATAAGTATATAAAGTTCGTAAAGTATAGGTTATTTCGTAATTTAGTACATTAGTTATTATTTATCAATTCTTCACAAACCCACTAATATTGTAGTTAGATTGAACCTAGATAAGATTACAGTGTCTTTACTATTTTGTATATATTTATCTTAGTACAATTTTACTTTCTTGGTTTATAATAATAACAAACGCATAAGTAATTAACTTAACAGATTAGGCACTTGCACAATAAAATATTACTAAAATGCACACTGATGTTAGCAAACCTGATAGCGTGATTGAGTAAATGATTTTTACTCACAAACCAATACAAGATATAAAAGGATATATAACTACAAATTGTATCAATCAAACAGCGTAGCCCTACGGCTACAAACCTTGGGATGAGGTAACTTCCACGTAACGTGAAAGAATTTCCTACGCGCTGAAAGAATCACTTGCCTAATACAACTTAAAAATATATATTATACTTAACTTATTTCTATTTTAGTTGGAGACTGGGGCGGGTTCACTCGCGGTTTATTACGGAAGCTTGCTCTGGCCGTGTGCGCCACTTGTACAGCATGCTCCTGGATAGTTTGTACTTGGCCTACCAGCCACTTTTTAACTCTGGTTGCTCCATAGCGGCAAGTAAAATATGTGATGATACACGCTAACATCACAACTGCAACGGCCCATCCAATGTAGGAACGAACCATAGTCTCCTTAATCTCTGCTTCAGATTGAGCAATTATTACTTCGTCTTTATTTACTGTATTTCCCATTATAAAATATTTTATTTAAGTATTTAAATGTACTTGTATACTTGTCAGGTTTCAGAAACGAAAAGAATGATTTCACTAATGTTAAGCTTACGTTGATACTTATGGCCTAATTAACTTATAAATCGAAACGTACGGTTTTTCTTGATATTCGGCCGCTACGCGTAGTGTAGCTGAGCGGGCGACTATTAATATTCGCTCCGCTTATGCCGATATGTTTATTACTAACCACCGTAGGTGTAACATTATTGTTGTTGCTACTAGTACTTGTTGTTTGGTTAATGCTAGTATAAGCTGGTTTTAACCTATCTATGGATATCATTACGTTTCTACCAGGCATTTCTATTAAATAAGTTTTTTCTTTCCTATTCAAAATTTTAAATGGACCATCGTACGGGGGTTGTAATGATTTCCGTACTAGGTCACATCTGACAAAAACGTGTGTACAGTTACTTAAATCCTTATGCACAAAAACTGTGCGGGCATCTTTATGTAAAATTGGTTTAGGTTTAAGCTCGTTTATTAATTTACGTAAATGTTGAACATATTCAGTAGTGTTTAATATTTTAAAATTAGTCTGAGAACCTATAAAATCTCCTCCTCTTTTATTAATTGACAAATATTAACATTACAATCAGAAAGAAATCCTTTACGTTACTATTTGGCTACAATTCAGTTTATTTTTTTCTGTAAAACAGCTACGATGATTGTATATAAACTCATTATAAATTCACATATATGTATACAACCTTATTTTTAGTTGATACGAAAACCGAAACACGGGTCAAATATTTTCATTTAAAGAATCGGTACAAAAAAAATTAAAATAATATCTTGAAAACTCACGAAGTTACAAGCTTATTGTGCTGCCCCGTTGTGTGCTTTTAGTAGGGAATAATTTATTTGAGATTTTGTAAATATTATTTGGTCAAAATGTAACATGGTATAAAAAATATTGAAATCGATTCTGTTACTGATTCTGAACAAACAGTTTCAGGTTTCGTATAAACTAAAAATAACATTGTATATAGATATTCACAGAAAGAGGACACATATATTTTATTCTTTAAAAATATTACAATTAAATAACTTCTTGGGAATATAAAATAAATAAAACTTGTCCGCTTTAATGGGACAGTAACAAAAATGGAGCCCTGGTAACTAACTGGGAACTTTTAAGAGTAGTGTACACTGTACTAAGTTGAAATTATTGATAATATAATTATTTGACTTAAGTTAACATAAGAACATTAATCATACTAACTTATAAATAAATTTAACATCAAAATTCAAAATAATTTATTCAGTTTAGGCTACAAGTAGCCCTTGTGAATGTCACTATGCCATCGGTTCGTAAGTCTACTCTGGGCGGAAGAACCGGCAAGAAACTCAGCAAGTGTTCAGCTCTTTTCTCCCTTAGAGATCTTGCACACAAAGAGCGGTCACGCGGTCAAGCGTTCTCCGTTCGCGTTCTGTGTTCGAGCGTTCAATTGCTCATGAACCCCACTGTTGAACGGTCGACGCGGTACCACTAGTGTCACCATGTTTTTTGACGATAGTTCTTCATCGGAAGACGAATTATTGATTTTGTGGTCATTATCAGCGTCAAGACGGAAAAGAAAATACTGGGTGCGCCCAGTAAACAAGGATAGAGAACAAGATGGAGAGTTTCATAGTCTTTTCTCTAAATGGGTTAATGATGAAGAAATTTTTTATAATTCTTGTCGGATGACAATTGATTCCTTCAATGAACTATATGAGAAAATTAAACATGACTTAGTTAAACGAGATACTAACTGGAGGAAAGCCATTTCAGCAAAAGAAAGATTGGTGGTATGTTTGAGGTAAACTACTTTATTTCTTAAACAAATAAATGTATATTCTTCAGCATTATTCATTATCATTATTAATTACTTCAGCGGCTTCTTCATAACAACGTCTAAGGTCAGACAATTCAGATATAATTTGATCTTGATTTGCTTCATTTGACTGAACATGTTGTGTATCATGTAATAATTCATCCATTTCGCGTGATGACAATTCAGGCAGACCTTGTAACATACTGGCTTCTTCAACATCTTCTTCAACATCTTGTAACATACTGGCTTCGGATGAATACTTATATGATATGGAATCTGCAGTTGACAAGTTAGTTGATGGTGAATTGACTGGAGTTATATTTATATTATCTTCGATTTGCATTTCGTATTTTGCAAATAATGATGCTATATCTAATTTGAGCATACTTTGCATGCGAGTCGGCATTTTTTTCAAAGAAGTCGCATAACTTTGAAATAAATAATCAATATCATCAAGTTTTCTCTTGTTAAGATTCTTCTCGTGTAAATATTTTAACAGTTGTTGTTGTGTATCTGAATCACCTTTTTGTGTTATGTTTTTATTTTTGGCAGAATTTCTAGAGTATGTACTATTACTGGAACCGGGACGGGAGAGGCTCTCAGAGTCAGAGACAGAATCTCGCAAATCAACACTGTTACTTGGACTTGGTTGGTTGTCAGTCAGAAACTTGTGAAGTGCTGTTTCTATTTTCACAGTTAATATTAGTATCAGTTTCATTCAGTGCAATGGTGTCATCTAGAAAGCGCAGCTGATCTGCCCAAGCAAGGCCAATTTTTGTATTTTTTATATGCAGATCCAGAAGCCGTTTCTGTTGACTTTTTGAACTTCTTATAATTATCTCTCAAGCTTTTCCATTCAGTAGCCCATTGTTTACCTGTAAACAAATATATTATGCACGATCAATTTTGATTTGCACATTTATAAGAAACTTGTTAATAATATATTTATATTTTTGTATTTGTTCCAGGTATCTTGCCACTGGAGATTCATATTGTTTGGGAAAATCTACTGTTTTAAAAATAATCAAGGAAACATGTAGTGCAATTTGGAAAAATCTACAACCAACATACATGCCATTCCCGTCTGAAGAAATGTGGAAGCAGTCTGTCATCGGATTTCATGAAAGATGGAGATTTCCAATTTGTTTAGGCAGTATAGATGGCAAACATGTAACATGTAAACAATAAAATGCCCATCCAACACGGGGTCTTTGCATTATTGTCATAAACAAAAGCAAATTACAATCGCAGACTTTGTGGTGCACGGCGTATAGTAGAGAGTGCATTCGGAATTTTGGCTCAGAAATGGAGGGTTTTTATGAATGAAATTGAACTAAACACAGAAACAACAAACAAAGTAATAAAGGCTGCGTGTTGCTTACACAACTGCCTCAGAATTAAGGGGGACAACAAAGTGGTAGATGAGGATATGGTTCGTCGTTACTATGTTAATGCCCGATCTTTTAATGATTTCGCACCAAATGCCCAGAGGAGTAATATGACAGCATATGAAGTTCGTGAACACTTTATTTCATATTTTAGTGAACATTATTTCATATTATTAATTATCATATTAATATAATAAGTGTCAAACTGCTTCATTATGTACCTACCAACAAATTACTTCTGCATACTATTTTATATAGGTATATGAGTGTGACTGACGTTTTATTATTATTGTACAAAACCCAGCTAATAAAAATATATTTCTATTTTCCTTAAAAAATGTAGTTTTTTAACGAGTGGCAAAAAATACATGTTCCCCAAAACACTATTTTATGGCTTACCATTTTCGTTTCCCATTTCTCTGGCAATTTCCGGTTGAAAAGCATGGTTATGCTTCCGCTACTTTTCCTCGGTTTTTGTAATCGTTGCCCTTCGCATCGTATAAAAAACGCCTTTCACGTACTAACATAATAAGCTTTTCGGTCTCCATCTTCCTTCCAATTTGGTCGCTGAAACAGCAGTGAACGCGCGAACGCGTGCGTTCTACTTGACCGACGCGGTCAGTATGCCTCCTGTGTGAGTATATCTATGTAACGTAATATAACACAAGGAACGAAAAACTGACCACTTGAACGCTTGACAGCGTGACCGCTCTTTGTGTGCAAGATCCCACAGCGTCAAAAATATTGAAAAAAGCCCTATCATAGTAGGACACTTTCCATTACAAATAAACACAAAAAATATATAGAAGACAACCACAACATGTAAAAAAAAATCTAAGTTATCAAATTTACATCAGATAATTATGTAAAAGTTTCAATTTCCACAATGTCATACAGTGCCACTACAGTACTCTAGTAAAAGTCAAAAATTGTTTAAGTACAACAAAGTCAAACTATAGTTAAATATACTAAAAATAATATAAGTATGCAAGAGCAGACCAGCCTCCACAGGCGGCACCCGTTCACGAGCATGACATATGAATCAGCCATCGCTTCGCTCAACCATATTTTAGGGAACGTAACGACCCGACGCACATAAAATTATAACATTCAAAATGGGTCACCTTTATTGAAGGTACCTACATTGAAGTAGCTTATACAATTTTTGAAAATGCTCGAAATTAATAGATTAATTATAATCGGATGCCGCTATGTCGCCGTAGGAAGTCACTAATTTTAGATACATATAATGACAGTACAAAAACATTGTCAAATAACAGAATAGTGCGCCAAATTAGACTATCACTTTGATACACTATTGTACAGTAAACAGCAAAGGTAGTAGTAGATATAGTTTACTAGATATCAAAATTAAATTTCGACAGTGTAAGTCGGTATTTTCTATATAACTACAGTCAAAGTCTGCTGGTACTAGTAGACACTCAAAGTTTTTTCGATATGCGTTTAAAAAGTTTTGATTTTCATACTGATTTCATATTTTAAAACTTGACCAATCATCAGTTACCTTTGCTGTTGACTGTACAAAACGACGATGTTTTTGCGATAATGACGATTTTACTTAGTTTAGAATTAGTGATTTTCGACGAAATAGCCGCCTCTGATTTTGGATTTAATAAAGTAATAAAAATAAATAAATTGATGATGCAGCACTCCGCTGCACGTCATTAATTTAATTGCAATAATCACATTCATCTACTGGATAATGGTCATACTATGCGAAGTTACATTGTTGGCACCAAAAAATGGACTACGCAATCATATTTTTATTGGTTCAGTAGTCATAGTCAAAATGAAGCTGATTAATAGATGAGTTTAGAATAAGTCCGCATCCATAACATTTCGATGCCGCTATAAAATGTGTTGACTACCATGGCCATGATAACCCAAGGTATAAACACAGAATAAAATCATTTTTACACAGAAAATTTGTTATAGGTATCAAACTGTATCATCATTAAATTATTTTTTTCTACTTTTTTCCTTAAATTTTCGGAAATATATCTGAAACAAAATCATCACAAGAATCACTCAATAAGATTAAATGAATCTTTCCCTGAACGTCGCTTCCCATAATGTCGCTTTGCGTTTTACTTCGATTCCCAGTACGTCGCTCCTCGCTTCACAGTGGTTCCCGGCACGTCGCGCCGCATTTATGCTTAGAATTGGTACAGTTCAGAGCAGAATTTTCTGTTTATTTTCTGGTCTTACAGAAAAAAACTGCAACAAATTATATACATACATTAAAATCATATACAAATAAATAACGCAATTGATTTCATACTTTATATTTTAATTTTAATTAATGAATATCTAATCAAAATATCACAGTAAATCGCATAATTTTCAAAATATTTTTTGCATAATTTTACACTTAATACTAACTAATTATTGTAAATTATAATCAAAATATCACAGCAAATCACTTAATTATCAAAATCATTTCTTCTTTTCTTTATAAACAGGACAATATCAGAGTTATTATCCTAGCCGCCTAACGAGAGCTCATGAGATGTTGATCGAGGCTCTTGGCCATCAGGCCGTTGGCCGTAACAACAATCGGCACGATGACAGCCGAGTCCTCATTCCACATGTCGACAACCTCATGTGCTAAGTCGAGATATTTGATTTGTTTCTCTTTCTCAGCTTTCACGAGGTTCTCGTCATGGGGAATGGTGATATCGACAATCATCGTGCGGCGCGCTAATCGATCTATCACCACAATGTCTGGCTTATTAGCTACAATAGTCCTGTCGGTGATGATAGATCGATCCCAGTACAACGTGACATGATCATTTTCGAGAACTGGGTCGGGCACATACTTGTAGTACGGTACCTCAGAATCCACAAGTTTGTATTTCAAAGCAAGTTGCTGGTGTATAATCCTGGCCACTTGATTATGCCTGTGCAAGTACTCGCCGTTAGCCAGACGAGAACAGCCAGAAATAATATGTCTGATAGACTCACCCGGACGGTGACATGCCCGACATATGTCAACCGTCCCGTCCTTCATAATAAATTTCCGGTAGTTATTCGTTAGCATAACTTCGTCCATAATTGCACAGACAAAACCTTCAGTTTCCCCGAAGAAGTCACCGAAACGCAGCCAGGATACGGACGCTAAAAAGTCTACATCGGGTCCGTGGAGGGCCCGATAAAAGCGCCCGTGGAGCTCCTTGCCTTGCCATACTTCCCTGCGGTCATTGGCACTAAGTACTACGGGTTTGTGCCAGTTCTCTTTAGCCAAGGACAGCGGGGTGAGTCCCTTGTCCACTGATACCACATCTCGGTGCATACCCACATCGGCTTTTAGGAAATATTCCCTGAGACTACACACCTCACGGTTGTGGAGGGTCTTAGCATTTAAAAAACCTCGACCCCCGCACTTCCGCGGGATGTACAGCCTCATTACCGACGATCGTGGGTGATGCATCCGATTTGCGGTCAGCAATGTACGGACTCGCCTATCCAGGGCATCCAGTTCTGTCTGAGTCCACTTGAGTATACCGAAGGAGTACATCAGGACTGGCATGACCCAACCGTTGAAGGCGCGCACCTTATTGCCGCCTGATAAGGAGCTTATGAGTGCCTTTTTCAGGCGACCAAAGAAACGCTCCAGCAACGATTGCTTCATGTCAGCCACACTTATTCCTAACCCCTCTGACATACCCAGGTATTTATATGTATCATTTGTGGAGAGCGATTTCAGGTTTATAGAAACTGAGAGTTGTAATCCCTTAGATTCTACAATCCCGCCTCGCTTTACATGCATGACTGCACATTTGTCTACACCAAATTCCATCCTGATGGAATTACTGAAAGTTTCAGTTACCTTCAGTAACTCCATCAGTCGCAATCTGTTGGGGGCAAACAGTTTCAGGTCATCCATATAAAGCAGGTGGGATATTACCTGACCTCCTCTTCGCAATGAATAGCCAAGTCCCGAATCCTTCAGCAATGTGCTGAGAGGGTTCAGGGCTAAACAAAACCATAGTGGACTCAAACTATCGCCCTGAAATATTCCCCGCTTAATCCTTATAGGATCGTCGTTTCCTTGAATTTGTCGACATCCGGGATAGCGAAGGACTGTCTTCCATTGCCCCATACACGACATCAGGAAGGTACGCAGAGTTGCATTTATTTTGTACAACTCCAGCACCCTCATGAGCCATGTATGTGGTACCGAATCATAGGCCTTCTTATAATCTATCCAACATGTCGGCAGATCCTTTCGGGAACGGCGAACCTGTTGGCTTATGGCCATGTCAATAAGGAGCAGCTCCTTCGTACCGTGGGATCCATTCTTACATCCATTCTGAGAGGTAGACATAATGGAGTTGTTGTCTATGTGGGTAGTAATTTTCGCTCTCAGAATGGATGTAAGAAGTTTATAGACCGTCGACAGACATGTGATCGGCCTATAATTCTTGGGTTCCGCGGGACTGCCTGCCTTATGGAGCAGGTGGGTAACACCTGTTGTTAGAAACTGTGGTAGCGACCCAGACTAAAGATGACTGGAACTGGGATGCTAAGCGAGTATGTGAACTACGCAGCCATTTTAACCAAAAGTTGTGCAGTCCGTCCGGTCCCGGTGATTTCCAATTCGGTACCGTGCGGATTGCACTGGCTACGTCTGCGGAAGAGATTATTATTTCCTCCATTTCTGGTATGTTTTCACACACTCGCTCGACATTACGCATCCAGTCAGCCTCAGTATGATATTTATTTTATTTATTTTAAACTTTTGCAACAAAACATTACATGGCGGACTTAATGCCTAAGGCATTCTCTACCAGTCAACCATAGGGTGCAAACAATGACATGGGAGGTGCAAATTGTGAAAGACAACAAAAGTAGAAAACAGTGTAACAAAAGATTCAAACCACATAAATAAATATTCTATAAATTTCAATTACATAAAATACTAAAATAAAAAAAATAAAAAAATATACATATATATATATAAATATACCTACATAAATACATAATTTATAAATAATTTAAAATCGGTCGTTATTGAGATGGTTCTGCCAAGGTTTCATTAAGAAAAAGCATGCGGACTTTCTTTTTAAAGACATCGCGACTTGTAGCCATCCTGATTTCGAGAGGCAACGCGTTCCACATGAGAATGGACTGGATATAAAAGGAAGAATGTACAAATCCGGAAGTATGGGAAGGACAGAGAAGAAGAAGATTATTAGAAGATCGGAGATTCTTACTGTGGGAAGAGCAAAGGAATTGAAAATGGGGGGTAAGATAGGAAGGAGAATTTGGAGAATTAAGAATCAAAAACAGTGTACTTAGGGCTCGTGAACTTCTTCGCTAACGAATGGGTAACCATTTCAGCTCGGACCTATACTGTGAGATGTGGTCATATTTTTTCAAATTATAAATGAATCTGATACTATTATTAAGCAATCTGTCAAGCTTATCAAGCAGGACGGCGTTGAGGTCATAATAGCACACGTCACCATAATCGATCATGGGAAATATCAAAGTTTGCGCAAGCATTACCTTCGTCTTGAACGGCAAAAAATTCCTCAGGCGATTCAATGAGCGCAAAGTCCAGGTAACCTTTTTACTGACATGAGCAACCTGTGAATGCCAGCTGAGTGTAGAATCCAGGTGCAGACCAAGATTTTTTACACTCTGACTAAACGGTATGATTGTTCCATCAAACATTATTGGCTCAAGAGAGTTAATCGCTACTTTACCCATCAATCGCAAGCTACCAATGAGAACTGATTGACATTTTGTGGGATTTACGGCCACACCAAACCTACGAGACCAGTCATTTATCGCCTTCAAGTCCCTATTCAATCTTCGAATGGCGTCAGATAAATCATCCACACGTGATTGTGTATAAAGCTGAAGGTCATCGGCGTACAGATGATACGAACACTGAAGGTGATTTGTAATGAAGTTAATAAATATTGAAAATAACAATGGAGAAAGAATACCGCCTTGAGGAACGCCAGCAACCAGGTTGCACCAACTTGATGTTGTCTCATCAATGCGGACTGACTGCTGACGGTCACGAAGATAAGAAGAGAACCACTCCAGCACTTCAGATGAAACCATAAGATGAGAAAGGATAGAAAGGAGAATATCGTGACTAACAGCATTAAAGGCGTTGGAGAAATCTATGAGTACCAAGACTGTTACTTTGGTGTCCTCCATGCCCTGTTTAATATCGCCAGTCACTTTAAGGAGAGCGGAAACTGTGCTATGCCCAGGCCTAAAACCGGATTGTAGCGGATTAACGAGGCCATTTTGGTAAATGAACCTCGAAAACTGCTTATAGACACAAGCTTCGGTTACCTTGGATAGAAACGGAAGAATGGATATGGGACGAAAATGAGTTGGAAGGGAAGGATTGGAAATTTTGGGTAAGGGTCGCACATAGGCCTTACGCCACTGATAGGGGAATTGGCCTGAGTGGAGGGAAAAATTTATTATGTGGGTAATCGGAGGAATGACATGGTTTAATATAGAAATAATCATGCGGCGACTAACGCCATCATGTCCCACGGCCCCAGATTTAATGGAGAGAATAGTTTTTTTGATTTCATCCTCAGTAACAGGAGAAAAGTGAAAAGGGTCAGCATTGGGACGAGACAGACCAGCAATATAATCTACCGTCTGACAAATGGTTGAACGATCCATAAAAGTAGTAGTAGTGAAATGTTGATTTAAGTCATCCAACACAATCGTGTTAGGCAGATCAATGTTACGCGTCTTGCCAATACCTAGAGTTCCTAGAAACTTCCAGATATCAGCAGGGGAATAGGATGAGATGTTTTCAAGGATGTGTCGGCGTTTAGCGTTACGTATCATCTGGTTGCATAAGTTTCTTGCTGATTTGTACAGACACCAATTCTCCTCAGATCGTTCTCTCTTAAACCTACGAAAAGCCCGATTTCTGCGTCTCATGCCTATTTGTATTCCTCTGGTCAACCATGGGGCAGGTGGTCGTTTTAGTTTTACTTTTTTAAAAGGTGCATGCACGTCATACAGAGAAAGAATTGCTTGGTTAAGGATGCTGACCTTTTCATGAACCGTGGAAACTGCCATTAAGTGGTCCCAATTGAACTCAGAAGCGTCTCTGAGCAACTTTTCTTCATCAATACGACCAAAGCAACGCATGCGCAGCACTTTAGGGATAAGTTTCGGGGGCTTGAGGATGTATGAAAGGAAAATCAAATCATGATGGGAAAAACCAGGAGCAGGACATTGACCGTGTGAGGAAACTAGAGATGGGGAGGATGTGATGATAACGTCAAACAAGGTGTCTTCCCCAGAAAGGTTACAGTGGGTGGCTTGGAGAGGAAGAACATGAAGACCTGCAGCCTCCACGATATGCAGGAGTTTACGGGAACGTGAGGAATGACGGATGAGGTCTGTGTTAAAATCACCCATGATGACGTAATGCTCATAATCCGACCCAAAAGACTCAAGAACTAGTTCCAGATCCATGAAATAATCCACAGTAGGAGGGCTATATACCACACCAAGAACAGTCTTAACCCCTCTTACACAAATTTCGAGAAAAAGATATTCAGCGGAAGCACAGGAAGTTGGGACAGAAGAAGCAAGAATTTTGAAGGGAAATTCACTACGAATGTAGATAGCCACACCACCCCCTCCTCGTCCAATCCTGTCATTTTGGACAAGAATGAAACCGGAAAGAGGATAGGAGAGGAGGAGAGGGTAGAAAGAAGGTGGGGTTTGAGCCAGCTCTCAGAAATCAGGACAGACGGGCACCGACCAGATGCTTCGCCAGAATGTACACGTGACGTCATCATCCGGTCGCCGCGCGTCAGCCACACTTTGTTCAGGTCGCTCCCAAGCTCTATATACCCACCTCTGATCGCTTCGGAACATACGATTCTGAGCATATCGCTCGACCCGACGCTTATACCGGCGAATACGGTTCGCCCATGCACAAACCTTCTGCTTCAGGAAGTCGATGTGCTCTGTGATACAGGACATATATTCTCGAGGACTAACTCCGGTCCCCGAGAACGCCCGCCTCACAAAACGCATCACTCTCGGTCGAGTATTGCCCTCCCTGAAACAGGAGAGTTTGCCGATGAGTACCCTGATCTCCTCGATACGCCGCTCAATCCTGTACTGCCAGGCTGGTACGGCTAGTTTTGGTCGTATAGCTGAGTTGCACTCTGGGAATTTGACAGCAGCTATACGACATGCCGCAACAGCCGCACAATACAAAATTGAGTGCGTATCGGAGAGCTCTTCGCTGCTTTCAAAATAACTCTCAAGCAGCAAATCCAAGGCATACACCAGCGCCCTATTTTTTTTGCATGGGTGCATGGGTAAGCGTGGTAGTCGCGGTCTAGCTTCGGGTGGAGCGACTCTATACTCCCGAATCGCATCCTCCAATGCGCTCCTAAGTCGATCGTTGCACTGGCTACTTACTGTTGCAACCCTATCATCTCCCTCTTCTTCGACATGGGACCGCGTTGGCCATATGGCGGTACTTGGTGCTTGTACCGCGGTCTGTGACGGGATGGAGGCGATACGGTTGTTTAGCACCTCTGAGCGCAGCCTATCAAGTGCGGCGTCGTCCAATCTGCGATTACGTTGGATGACCCGCACCTGATCCGACAGTCGTTGGGCCGAAACGTTGACGGTTGGTTCCAGTTCCTGAAACTAGAGACAGCATCCTACTTCGGTACGCAGTGAGGTTAGTTCCCCCCTCTGTAGACCCGTAATATGCGCGCATGACATTCTCATTTATTTTTGAGTCCATTTCATGCGCTGCACACAACCACCGGCAGCGGGGACCCGGCTCGGGGCCGGTGGGCCCCTAGGTCCTAAGCCGTTCGGTGGCCGGCCTCTCGCCTGCCGACGCACAGGTGGTGGCGACGTCGGTGGCGAAAAATGTTCGTCGCTCAAGCTCGACACGACTGCCGCGGCCGGTGTCACAGCACTCACGATGGGGCTGGATTCCGGCGGCAGCGAGGCGGAGCTGAGCGACGAGTTCGGGGATGGTGGGCGTGCACGTCGTGATGCTGCTCTGGTCAACATTTATCTCTCCTATTCATAGTCATTTTTATTTTCGATTTGTTGACAGACGTCAAATTGGTCTCTAGTTTTATTATTATTATTATACTCTTTATTCATTTTTTTCCTTAAAACTAGATTTTTACAATATTTTAATATAAAAGCAATAAAACATTATAAAAACCTAATCCTAGAGTACCGCCAGCAGCGAGGCAGGGCCCAAACTACCGGTGGTCAGGGCTGCAGAGTGAGGAACCTCCTGACAATACGTGCCGTGTCAAGGATTACTGCCTTTTGCATCTGACCCTTGACCCAACCTTTCAGCGGGAGCCTCTCAAGGTGTTGATCGAGGCTCTTGGCTAAAAGACCGTTTGCCGAAACGACTATCGGTACAATAATGGTTGAATCCACATCCCACATGGCGGTAACCTCGTGAGCCAAGTCAAGGTACTTACTGAGCTTGTCCTTCTCGGCTTTCACGAGGTTCTCATCATGAGGTATGGTGATATCAACCAGTATTGCCCGGCGCTGGGATCGGTCGACCACCACGATATCAGGCTTATTGGCGTCAATAGTCCTGTCCGTAATGATAGAGCGATCCCAGTAAAGCGTTGCATGACCATTTTCGAGTACTGGCGCAGGTGCGTACTTATAGTACGGCACCTCCGATTCAACAAGGCTATATCCAAGAGCAAGTTGCTGGTGAATTATTCTGGCTACTTGGTAGAATGTGTATCTGCGGTGTCTGCTGTCTTTCCGAATTTGTGGGTATTCTGTAATTAATGGAAAAACATTTTATCTCCTATTAATACTATAAATATGCAAAATGTTATTGTAAATAATAATTAGGCAACTGTTGTAATAATGCAACAGTAGGTACTTACCTTATAGTAGTAATAATAAAATGTCGCGAGTTTCGATGTGCACCCTCTTGACCTTGAAACACGACTTATTCGCACGGCCCGAGCCCGAGAAACTAATTTGTTTACGAGCAAAATGCATAGCGATGACTGATGATTCCTATAGATGTAGTTGCATGCATTTGTGGGAGTTTGAATAACTTGTTTGTTTATCTCACCCAGGAAGTAATGCGCTATTTGATATCCATATATGAAATTTTATTATTTAATTGTGGTAAGTTATGGTATAGTCGGCAACACATCAATGTATAACTAATTATGTGCATTTTTTTTTTATTTTAAATAAAAAAAATCTATTTTATTTCTTTAGAAAACTCCGAAGTGATTTTCTTAAACTTGACCTGATTCAAACTTAACATGTTCTTAACTTGAAAGTACTAGGGTAACAGAAGTTAGTAGGAGGTTGTATAATACTGCGCAGTATTAAGCAATTCAATGCAATAAGCCGCATGTTCTTCATGAGTTTTATTTTAGCAACAATCTCTTACATACTTCTGCTACCCTAGTACTTTTGAAATAAAATTACAGAAAAGGCCAATAATTATCACCATCATCGATCCTTACCCGAGAGAAATACAAATTATTCCAACCTTTTTATTTTTCTTCTTAAAATTAAAAAAAAATGAATTTGAACAATTTAAGCAATTTTAAAATAAAGTTTGAAAATAGACTAACCATGACTGTACCATAAGTAGGCGCGACGTTGTGGGACTAACAGTAAGGTGAAGAGCGATGTAATGGGAATGCAGGTAAGACGTCTGTTGAGGAGCGACATTATGAGAAGCGACGTTCAGGGAAAGATTCGATTAAATCAGTCTATAAAAATTTCGATGCTGCTCAAAGTTAGAGCTGAAAACATAATGAACAAATAATTATATCCTTAAAATTTGTACCACCATCACCACCACAAGCTCGACAATAGTAAAAATCTCGTATCATACATTTGGTAACTTCATGCATCTACATAGACTGCTTATATTGGTTACATGTGATTCGACGGTTTACAATAGTTCGTAGAGCAGATATTTTTTTTTGGTTAACAACAGCTTTCGGTGGTTTCAGAACTATATGAGAAACAATTTTTGTTCCCGTCAAACTTTTTGCAGGGGTTATTTGTGGGATTCGATGCTCTAATTTTAATGCGTAACATGCACCCATATTTTTTTTACCTGGATGACTATCAACGGTTATAATATCTTCTACTGACTTCGAATCATTAGCTTTAAGATTTAGTGAACGTGCAGAATCATCAATTGGGGGTATTCTTTCGCGCATCAAAAAATCATCAAAAGAAGACGATTCCGGAATAGCAGATGTAGTCAAAATCTCGGAACAGGCAGGAGTTGTAAACGTATCTTCAGCCCCAGTGAATGATTTCACTGGGGCTATATTGTTCTCTACAATGCTTTCATCAGACAGTGGCACTGAACATAGTTCATGTGTGAGTATCGTATTTTCATATAAAGTGGCGGAACGTGTAGGACCAGTCTCAATTTCAAGGGAAGTTTCATCAAATTCATTATTTGAAGTTGAATTGTACAAGGCGTTTGCATAAACCATGTGTGATCTTGATGATTCAAATGTGTGTAGTTTTGAAAAAAAACAAGGACAATCTATACTGCAAAAATAACTGAGAACGCGATGTTTAATTTTATTGTGTTCTAAAGTAACATTTTTATGAATCAATCTTGTACCCTGAATAGTTTTATGTGTCGGTGAAAGTAAATTTGTGATGTTGTCAATATTGTCTTCTGTAATATAGAAACATTGAACAGATTTCACGGATTCTTGGATTACATTAAATGCATCATCTGCATTAGTTACGTCTTCACCGTAAGATTTTTTTCTGTCCAACGGCCTTTTGAATACTTCCGATCGCATCAGTGACGCCTTTCCCGTGACCACTCAAAAAACGATTAAGTATTTTTTTTTTTATTGCTGCGAAGTGACTTATTAAAAAGAAGTAATTTTTTGACGATATTGGGAACTTGGACCGTCTGAAAAAACGTGAATAGTGGTCAAATTTGGTTGCCGAGATTTAGCCAACTCCAATATTGGCATAAGATTAGCCCAGATAGCACCAGGTTGGTGATTATTTGAAAGCGAAACCTTACAAAAAGACTGTTTTCTGCCATTCAAATATAACATACCTGTGTGCAGGGTTACTAGGTTTTTAGAAGCACCAAAGTGTATACCCTGTACTTCTCAGCCTATCTTACATTCAAAGTTAATAATATTGTATTGTAATTATGTATTTTGAAACTTTTAAGCTCATTCTCAAATATATTAATATTTCTGCACTATGGTTGATTCGTCTCTCAGTGTCTCCTGTCTCTCCGAATGGGAGTGAGAGTCAACTGATGGAGCAACAGGACTGTATGAAGTAGACACAGGATGTTGTTTTATTATTTTATGATCGATGTTCTCCATGTAAGAAGACATGCTGCTAGACACAGCGTTCCATGAGGTTGCAATATAGCTCTGTAATAGCTCTAATATTTATAGTGCTTTGGTAACATACCGTGTTCACAATTATAAGGCCAGCGTCTTGAGCGTGTTTAATAACGTCTTTAATATGTTTTTTTTAACTCAACTTTTTGTAAGGAGTTTGTAAAATAGTACGCAATAGGTTGTTTATTTAATTGGAGTTTTTTGACCATAAATACCAAAGCGTGGTCTGCAAATTTTTTAACATCATTTGTAGTAGTAAACCCTTCCAAACAATCTTTTTGTGCGTTATAAAAAATTTGGGTCGAAAAAGACATCTCGTCAAATATTAAGCTAAATACACGATCACATTTGTCTTTTCCGGTAATAGATTTTTCATTTTATTAGAAATAATTGGGTTAATTCCCGGGCTTAACTTAATTTTACTTAATAAACGTTTCATCGATTTTATTGAAGGAAGAGTAAAATATTTGTTTTAGAAGTTCATACCCTTTAGGACTTGTTTTAAATAATTATAATGAATGAACTTTTTGCTCTAGAGTAAATCGACGTACTTTGCTTTTTTTGCAGATTGCAATTGCATCTGTATAAACAATTGAGCTGGTTTTTTGATATTTTGTATGATTTCATTAAAAACTGCGTCTGTAGACAACTATTCAGCATTGTTGAGTCGCGCCTTGAAGGTTTTATCTTTCCTACGCAAGCGCGATATTTCAGTTCGCAGATACAATACAACAGAATCGCAGATCAATTTCGCAGATACAATTTCAATAATTGCTGCTGCAAACTGGATAATCCCATCTGCTATTCGGGCCAAACCATTTTCCACAGCGGCCGCTAGGCGCTCCCCTGCTGCCGCCTGGCGCTCCCCTGCTGCCGCCTGGCGCTCCCCTGCTGCCGCCTGGTCTTTATGTCGGCTTCTGGACAGCAGCGGAGAGGAGAAGAGAGCGCTCTCCTATAACAAACACGCCAGAGAAGGCCCAGCTTTGGGCCTGGTCTGCTGGGTTTTTGTGAACACTAATACGTTCACGTCACGCACTAAATTGAAGCAAAACACGACACCGATGCAAGGGGCCCTTCTTAGGCCAGCAAAACGCCTGTTCGCGTAATTATTAATAACAAAAACGTAATAAATACGGAGCACAAACACGCACTGTCATCGACCGATCGCAACGACATCTCAAGGCGGACTCAACGTACGTCGAACGCGCCCGCGCGCGTTTTATTTGTAACAAACATAATAATTTTGCTTGTTAGCATGGTTTGTAATGACTATATAAAATTCCATGTAGAAAAAAGTATTTTATACTTCTATGGCGTCTGGTGTTGGGTGTCTTTGGTGGTGGATTTTCTGGTACCTTTTCCACAGAGGGCTGCGAAAGCTCATCTGGTGGATATAGCAGAACCTCCACCAACTCGTCCTCATCCATTGGAGGGGCCTGCTCAGCAATCTATAACAATATTTACATTTGCAATACTAATAACAAACTTTACAAGTTTTATTGCACATTTGCCGCACAATAAGAAATTACTTACTGTCAGTGGATCGAGAATTCCTTCCAATCCCTCCACCATTTCCATCCCATAAAATTGGAGGAGGTCCTCCTCCAAAGGAGAAAGTGGCGCCGGACTTGGCCCACTACCATTGCGGGCCTTTTTTATTTTTGTAAACTTAGTTTTGGTATCAGATTTCCAGTCCTGCCAACACTGTAACAAAATTTATGTAATCATGCTTTAAAAAAACCAACAAACAATGATTATTTTCCCTTTATTAAGAATACTTCGAAGTCTATCTTACCTTCAACAATTTTTCGGGAGTTTTTGTAGCTTCTGAGCCCATAGCATTAATAGTTCGCTGAGCCTCAGGAGCAACAATTTCTTTGTTCTGGCAGCATCCGGGCCAGAAACGCGACCACGAGCGAGGTCTTCGTGGTCCTGCATAAACGTTAAAAGGGCGCGCCGCTGCTCTAAGCTAACCCGATTCTGTAAAGTTTATTTTCTTTAATTATGATCGTTAAAATACAATAAAAGCCCCAAGAAGTCATTGAACTGTATAATAAAGACAAACAATCACGTTTATCCGTTGTGTATGACGGTCAACTTGTAGCGATTAGTAAAATTAATTAAAGAATATACTATGTAAAAGTGTTGGGTTGTAATACAATACATACATACCGTCATGTTTATAGTTCAGAGAACTTAGAATATTTGAAGAATATTTGTCTTGAGTATTTGTCTTTTATCAACTTCAACTTCAACTTATCATACACAACAATCAACAAAAATTCAAAATTCAAAACAAGAAAAGTGACAGATTATTTTCATGTCATGTTTATAAAGCTAGTTTGATATATCCTACATTAAAAAATATATTTAATTTTGATAGCGATAGTCTTACATATGTATGTTTTATAGTTTAATAAATATATATTTTGTAACACAAAGCATTTATATGTGAGTAAAAAGCAATATTTGTGTTAATTTCGTTTTCTACTATACCAATTGGTTTTCTACCATAATTTAGCACTCTTTGTAAACGCTCTTTACATTATGAATGTTGTTCCTAACTAGTCTGTGTTATCAGACCTTTCCGATGTGTTTTCGATTGAGTTTGTGAATAGCGATTTGGCATCCTGATGGAAAGTATAAGTGACATTCGACTTCGGAAGCAATCGGACACGGAAACTTTCGGATGATTTGTGAATAACCTTGCTGGTTCCGTATTCCGTAATTACATTTTAATTTAGGAAATGTTTAAATGATAGGATTCATTACATGAAAATAATTTTAATAAGCAATTTATTCGCTGTTGGTAATTCTTTTTTCCAAGCTTAAAATTCGTGGATCTTTCGTCTAAGAACACCCATATCAAAACTGTCCATTACAATTTGTTCCTTTCTTGTTTTTATATTTTTCCTTAGTATAACTATTTTACTGGATAATGCTTCAGCCAATCTTCCTGCATTTCCAATTCTTGCGTGCTTGTACGTAAAGATATACCTGAAATCGTATTTTCTTTTAATAATTTGAAGGAGAAATTATGTTTTATAAGCCTACAAAGCGTGAATTAGTATTCTTGGTAAGTAATAACGGGGACATTTACAAGGTATACTATGATATCACTTACCTGTTGCAGCTGCGACGCGATCATTTACTCTTTCAAATGGAATAATCGGGGCGCTAATTTGTTTTTCTTTCATAAAAAAATCCTTCACTTTTAGCACCACTTCTATAACACCACTTCTTATCACTTTTGGCATATTTTGAGATATTTTTATTTAAATAAAAGCGCGAAATATCCACAACAAACATCAACTTCAGCTATCTGTCAAAAGTGACGCTTTACAAGATGGTGGCGTTAGTTGTGATTTCGGCCACGTGCCAAATTATTCTTGTAGCACTGTAGTGTGTTTGTAAGTATTTTTTTTTATGGTAAAACGAGGCAAATGAGCAGGCGGGTCACCTGATAGAAAGCAACCACCGCCGCCCAAGGACCCACAAAACCAAAGTTATCGCAGATGCGTTGCCAACCCTGAGAAAGGAGTTGGATCTTGAGGAGGGAGTAGGAATTGGGAGGGAGGAGGGGTGAGAGATGGGCCTCCGGTACTTTCACTCACCGGACGAAACACAACAGCAACGAGTGCCGTTGTTTCACGCCGATATTCTGTGAGAGGGTGGTATTACGCCAGGCGAGCCGGCCCATTTCGTGCTGCAACGCAGCGTGGCTCTACCACTCAGACAGTGTTACTCATTTAGCACCACCCAGGGGTCACGTGTAGGGTCTCAAGGGTAAACCTACGGACGCGAGTAACTTTAACCCCCAAAAACTATAAGTACTCGAAGTTTTGATTGTATGCGAATGAGACCTGTACCTAAAAGTCCTGGGATACAATTTGAGCTAGAGGAAAAACTATATATTACCTTTTTTGTAAAGTGAGTATGGTTTGTAGGCAGGAGAGTCCGCTACCCCAATTGCCGGGTTGCAAATCATAAAGGTGCTCCCTCACCGAGAGCATTCGCGTGTAATGTAACGTTCAGATTCGAGCATTACATCAGTGAGGGAGGAAAACTATAATGTTACATTACAGGCGAATGCTCGTCAGTCAGGGAGGTAGTATGTAATGTAATGCGCAAAGTCGAATCTATAATCAGTGAAGGAGGAGAACCGAGCATTACAGCGTAGTATTGATACTATCGATAATGTCGATTTTATTTGAAAAATACTATCGATAGTAATAATAATAATAAATTTATTTCAAAATATAATTTTACATAGAATCTTAATAATAAACTACACTAGGCTGTTTGATTATATAAATTTAAAAATAGCATCCGCTGCTGAGCTAGGTTTGTAGAGGTAAGGTTCTTTTGAGGGGTAGCAGGGACGTCGGCGTCGTCATCGTCGCCATTTTTAGCTTCTGGTGGAATGTCACTAGCCCATACGTTGGAAGTACCAGCCTCTTCATTCACAACAGATTCCGTCTGGGAAAGAAAAAATACTATAAAAGTAAATCTAGCAAGTTAGAGCTAACTAGCAAGTTTAAAATTAATTTAGTCAATATAAAGTTTTAAATACCTATAATACTTTTGCTTTGTTTTCAGATACCTAAAACTACATATGAATGGCTTTCAAAGGTAACAGGATTTAATTTTCCTCATTGTGTCGGCGCTTTAGATGGGAAACATATCATGATAATAACTAACAATAATAATAATAAGAACTAACAATAAGTTAGAGGTGCGGCGGGACTTTGCGCTCACAATGTATGTGGTAAAGCTGCTTCGCGGGTTGGAGCACCACCCGGAGCTAGGGATCTTTCGATACCCTCAAAGTATCGATACCTACTCATATCAGTAGTACTTTAATCATTTTTCGATACTACTCATATGAGTACTCCAAAAGTATCGATACTTACTCATATCGATACTTTTTTTAAGGAATTTTAATGGGAAAATACAATACATTATGTTTTTTAATTTAGGAACTTTATTATTGGTTAAATGTAAATTGTATTTTGACAATTTGATGTAAGTATAAATTTACGTGGACGTTTTAAGTAAAAAATAAATAAGTAATTGAATAATCTTTTAATAATAATTAAATCAGTGTAAGATGACAATGAAAACTGTATGTTAAACAAAAAACTCTTTTGCATCCAGGCTGCCCAAAAACAATAATTGTTCCAAATATTTTGGGGATAATCTGTTCCTTGCATGCGACATTGTTACTCCGGCTTTCGAAAAAAGGCACTCGCTTGGAACTGATGTTGCGACTACAATTAAATATTGTAATGCATACTTGTATAAACATGGAAATACAAGTTTCATGTCGTCCCATTCTGCGAATGGGTTACTTTTGAGGGACACGACCGGATTTGACAGATAAAGAGAAACTTCGTCTCCATGGTGTGTTTTCTTTTTCTTTTTGTGGCCGTGAGCTAACTCCTTATGGTGCTTCCAAAAGTCATATTCTGGAGGCGCAGTGGAAGCACTGTCTTCCTCGGATTCGCATGGGCTGCTTTGTAGTTCTTGAACCATATTTTTAAGTTTCTGTATGGCTCTTCCACATGCAGCAGGGTCTTGAAAATGTAGGTTTTTGAACCTAGGGTCCAAGAGTGTAGCTATAGCTGCATGGTCATTGAACTCAATCATACCATACCTTTTTTTAAGCTCGCGCATCAAAACATCCTTACATTCCCTTACAACATTTGAGTTGGGTATAATACTGTTTAGTTCGGTTGTCAAGCAATTAAGCATAGGTATTACTTTTGAAATCGTTGCGTATTTTTGACCAGAGGCCTCCGTTGTTACATATTCGAACGGTTTCAATAAAGCTGTAAGCTCATTGATTGTTTCCATTTCTACAGCACTTGGCATATTATCAGGCGCAGATACACTCTCTATTACAATTTCTGATACCACTCGTTTTAACTTCAGGAAACGCTCTAACATAAAAAATGTCGAGTTCCATCTTGTTCTTACATCTGCAATAAGTTTTAATACGGATCCTTCCGAAACATCATTGCGCATTTGAATTTTTCGTAACTTATCAGTCTGCACAACACTATTTTTAATCCAACTTACAATCCCTCGAACTTTTACTATAACTGGTTTAACGCAGGGTAACTTTAATGCTTCTTCGACTACAAGATTTATAGTATGCGCAAAACACGGTAGATGTTTTTTATCACCCAAAGATGTTCTTATGGCGGCCAACATAGAACTGGCATTATCTGTTACTGCTGCACGAATTTTGATTTTTGGTATGTCCCATTTCTCGAGAATATCAAGGAGATTTTCCGCAATATATTCAGCTGTATGTCTTTCATTTAATGCACGAGTTGCGAGATAATACATACACATTTCATCGTTTTCCATAAAATGCGCTGTCACACCCATGAATCCCACTTCATTCATTGTTTCTGTCCATATGTCCAGCGTAAGGCTAAAATTGCCTATTTTGGATAATCTCAGCTTGGAAATAGCTACACAAGCGTCATATTTTTCTGTCGTTCTTTTTTTCATATACTGTGCACCAGGAACTTTAAAAGTAGGTTCCAGTTCCTTCATAAGACGCAGAAAGCCTTCACCTTCAACTACGTTAAAAGGTCTCATATCCTTGCTGATAAAAAATATCAAAGCTTGAACGATTCTGTTATATTTTGCACCTCCAGCTGAAAACAAATAATTTAATTCTAAATTATATATTTTAATTCAATTTGCTTTTTAAAAAGGTAATTTAAAAAAATCAAAGGTATCAAAAAATTCTATTTTTTAATACCTTTTGATTTTTCTTATTCTATTTTAAAATTTCAATAATTATTTTTATTTACCTTTATTTGATGAAATTCTAGCGAAAGCCTCTTTTAGAGAACTGTTCATGATACTAGTAGTCATATTGCTGCAGTCATCGTCATCAAAATCTTGTTTAAAAGTTTTTGATGTTGATGGTTGAGGCTGATCAGTTTCCATTTTATTTGTTGAACTTGCCGACGCAGTTGTGAATGTTGTAATCTCTGTACTGAAATAGTGATAAATCTTAATAAATATTATGCGATTAATAAATTATCGATACTATCGATAGCCTGCATCATCGGCAAATCAACCCAACACTATAAGAATTTACTTTTATTTGGACCTAAATTAATAAGTGCAAAAATTAGGATCCTTACCATTGCTTTGTCTGTTTAACCGTGTTTTTCTGTTGTTTGCTCTTATCCACAATATTTCCATGAGTAGCGGCATGCTTGAACAAATTAGATGTATTGCCACAATACTTCACCGATTTAAAACATTGCTTACATTTTGCAGTTGCTTCATCAGTTTTAGTAAAATATGTCCATATTTTCGATTTTGGGGGCGCCATAGTAACACTAAATACCATCCACTTAAACAATCACAACGCAGTATTAAATTATAATTTGGACACAACCTTGTAGTGCGAACAGTAACAAAACAACACAACACAGCCAACACAGTTAACACAAACAATATGGCTGCCGGCCGGAGAGCGGGAGAGCCGGGCGTGGCGTGCGAGCGAGAGAACATTATTTAAATTTTAGCAGAAGACAAAGCGAGAGAGGACATATTATTCTGATTCGTTCACAAGAGCGTTCGTTCACGCACGGCACGAGTCGTGCAGCCGTGGAGTAATGATAACAGTGTTCTCTGTGGACACGACCGAACGGTGCGCCGCCGCCGCCGCCGCGCTCGCCGCGGTCGAAATTGCATTCGTTCAGTCTGATTCGATTCGATACCGAGTACTTCTTTTTCGATACCGAGTAAGTATCGCAAGATTGATTCGATACCAAAAGTATTTGGTATCGAAACAAAAGTATCGAGTACTTACTCGTATTTACTTGTATCGAAAGATCCCTACCCGGAGCTGCTGGGCCACTTCCAGCTGAGCGTGCCCGACAGGTACGTGTGGAGGCGTCGACGCCCGCTGCTGCTGGCCGTACCCCGCGCCAGGACCAATCTGTTAGCGCAGACGCCGATTGTCCGCACAATACAGACACTAAACAGGGTTCATGACCAAATGGACGTATTCGGGGGTCACTTGAGTGAACTCGCAAAATTTACTTTGTATATAATAAGTTATGTTAGATAATAAGTATTATAATATGCGTTTATTTTATAAGTTTAGATAGATAGATACGTAGTAACTAGTTTTTAAGGATGGCCGCGCTATCGCATTAGGTTAAGAAAACCTGTAATGGTGTGTAAGGTTTTAGTTAATAATAAATAAATAAATAAATAAATGATTCTACCGCCACCACACCGCATCGGAGTACTTTAATTATAAAGGATATTTCAGTATTGTACTCTTAGCACTAGTTGATAGTGACTACTGTTTTATGTTTGCCGATATAAGTTGTCCAGGACGGATTACCGACGGTGGAGTCTATAATCAAAGTGGTTTAAAGCAAATAATTGACACAAATGCTATCAACTTATTTATTTATTTATTTATTAGGTTTACCAGTAATTGTTACACTAATACATTTATATTTAGGTACTAAGTAATACAATTAGAGCTAAGTGTACAATAGTAAGTCGGTAAACACTGCATGCATGAAATATTAAATTGCCACCTCCTAGTAGCTTTCCCAATAGTAACACTAACTTACCATATGTATATTTAGCTGATGCTGCATTTGCGCTGAGTACACATATTATGAAGCCATTTCCTGGGCATCAAGCTATTGGTACTCCGGAGAGACTATTCAATCAAAAACTAGAAAGTTCACGAGTAGCAGTCGAAAATACTTTTGGAATAATATCTAGCGTATTTAAAATTTTCAAGAAACCTATACCACTGAATGTCGCCAAAGCATCTTTAATTACAATGACCTGTGTCTTGTTGCATAATTTCTTAAAAAATAGTAAAACATCTCGATATGTGTACAGTCCCCTAAATTCAGTAGATAAGTATGTCAATGGAGAATTAATCCAACCAGGATCTTGGAGACAAAATTACACGGGAACATTTGATCCACTGCAACCTGTAGCACGCCGAGCTCTTATATGTGCAGTTAAAACAAGATTAAATTTAATAAAATATATTCACGAAAATAACAATTATGTAGTTATAAAAGTACCTAATAATTCTGAAATAAACACGGTTATAAAAGTTTTCTTTTTACTTACTTTAACCTCCGAATGCATGACGCTTGCCGATTCATACACATCCGTCAAAAATTCTGCCATCACGTCGTAAAAAATCCAGACGGGCTGGTAAACTTCTTCAGCTCCAGCCCCCGACTTAATGGAAGAAATTTTTTTTTTTACTTCAGCACGATGACACGTAAAGTACAACGCGTAGATATACTTACCAGGCTGTTTTTACAAAATGGCATCGTCAAGCCGTCGACTATATTTGTTATATCTTTTACATCTACGACGCCGACACCGACGCAGAGACGTCGAATTTTGGATTCATCCACTACTAAAAGTCAGATACCTAGAAGGAACATATTATACCTTATTTGAAAAGTTGAAAATGGACCCCAAAAAATTCTTTAACTATTTTCGCATGAGCGAAGAAACATTTAAATATTTGTTGGAGAATTTGTATCTGAAAATTAAGAAGAAAAATACTTCATTTAGAATGGCAATACCACCGGAAGAAATGCTAGTAGTGACGTAAAGGTAAGTTTTTTTTTATAGCGAGACTAATCTATACCTAATCGCAGTTTATAATAAATGTATGAGATTAACCCCACCAACTGCCTCTCATTTAACCTTTGGCAGTTTATAAGAAATTATCTGTCATCATAAATCAAACACTTAATCATAAAAAAACATTTATTTTTATTTACGTACATATATAGAATATTATTTCCTTTATAAATTATAATTTACTCTTCAGTACCAAAGTGATTCATCAATTTTTGATAGACATTTACGCCTGCATTTTATTCTGAAAATGTATATGTTTCTGCTGGCTGGGGGATAGACACAGGATTAATGTTATCATGAAGTGCATTGTCATTAACTTCAGCTGGAGAATAGTGGTTGTTCATATCAATTAGCACTTCTTGTGAGGTAACTGTTGGCTGAGTAACAGCAGTTGGTACAAAAGACATCTGATATGCGTTATTAGAACTAGATGCACTGCTTGCTGGTGATGGTGATTTCGAGAAGATGCGAAAATTCAGAGTTCGTTTTTGTTTTATCTTACGAATGGACGTTAGAATTTCCAAATGCAAATCCATCATTTCAGTTTTATTCATGTCCTTTATGTAAGGTAAAAATGACAGCAGCATAGTATCTTTTTCATTCATCTTTGAGGGGAGTGGGGCAGGAATGTTATCTTTATCGGCGCGTCTTTTTAATTCGGTCAATATTTCTCTTTCTATCACATCTGATTCTCTTGTTTTTTTCTTCCATGCCGGCAACGTGGGTGGTGGTAATTCAGGCTCTGGTGTAAGCGGAGGAGGTTCTGGTGTATTTGATGATGATGAAACCGGTCTTGGCGTCAAAGAATTTTCTGTGTCAGTTAAATTGGAATCTGAATCTGCTTTTTCTACAACTTTCAAAAGAAAATTTTATTGTTCTGCGTATAAGTATTTTTTCTGGAATCCTTGGCCAGTTTTGGTTCGCAAAGATTTCACGAAAGAATCCCTTATATTCGCCCATTTTTTCATAATGACATTACCTGTAAAAGAAATAATTGTTTCATCAACTTTTTTTTTCAGGTACCTCGCATCAGGAAACACATTGACCGATATGTATTACTGCTATAGAATTGGGATATCAACTTTGAGCAACATTATACAATACGTGTGCCACGAAATATGGGTTACTTTTCGAAATGAACATCTTAAAGTGTTAACAGTAAAAGACTGGGAAGAAATTAGCAATGGATTTGAAAAACGAGCACATTTTCCTATGTGTCTCGGTGCTATCGATGGCAAACATATACGCATTAAAAACTTCCCCCATACAGGATCAATGAATTATAACTATAAACATTTTTACTCTATAGTTCTGCTGGATGTAGTTTATGCGGACTACAAAATCAACGTCGACATTGGCGCGTATGGTAAGGACTGTGACTCGTCCATTTTACAAAAAACTGAATTTTGGAAAAGGATGAAAAGCGGGAATCTGATTATTCCACAACCGAGACGCTTACCAGGATTACATACAAAAGTACCGTATGTTTTCATCGGAGACAATGCATTTCCCTGCGAGGAGCATATTCTTAAAGATTTTTCAAATCATAACTGAAGTGTGATGCAACGGGTATTTAATTATCGATTGCACAGAGCTCGGCGATACGTAGAATGTGCGTTCGGTATATTTGAGTACCCATACCTTAAAATTATTGTAATTATCACAGCTGTAACTTAATAAAAACAATAAATTAATTTACCTGTCTTTTTCTTTTCAACCTTCGACATTTCTTCATATCCTGTTTTGAGAAACGCAAATACTTCCTGCCAGGATTTCTCTTGTAAAATTTTATTTTTACTTGAATCACTAGTTTTGTCCCAGAGACAAGGCCGGGCCTCCACTAACTCGATGAGAGTCGTGATGTCGTATGTAAACGCCATGACGCGTACGCACTGAACGAACCACAAACCAAATAACGAGTCTCTCCGTCCGCTCCTTGTCCCCCTACCCGCCCCGCGCACTCACACACGCACACGGCTACGATTCATATACAACACACATGCAGTTTTGCCAGGCCGGCACCGACTGGGAAGCTTGCTACCCCGGCGACGGCGACGGCGCCGGCGGGACTCAACGTCGGGCCGGCGCCGGTGCCGGTAGGTGTAAAAGCAAGGCATACATTTTTATACGTTTTTGCTTTCCCGGCACCGGCACGGCGCCAGCGCCGGCACGGCGCCGGCGCCAGCGTCGGTGCCGGTGCCGGGCCGGCTAATGGAAAACCGCCTATTAGTCTGAAATGATCATATCATGATTTTATTTTAGGTAGGTTAAATGTCCAATTTGCAGAGATGCGATTTATTTGAAACTAGTTGTCGCCGGCGACTTCATTCGCGAAGACTTCACTTTCCCACAGGAACCTGTTACCGGTATAAAAGTATCCTATAACCTAATCCGCGTCATGGTCTGTCAATGTGCAAAGTTTCATCCAAATCCGTTATCTAGCCCCAAGAAAAGCTTATATAAGAAACTCGATAAAGGGTTAACTAGACAACGGATAAACATATTTAAATACTTAATACATACTTATTAAACATAAGAAACACCCAGACCCGAAACAATTTTTAGAAAAACAGGTATTTCTAAATTGATCCGACCGGCGGCGGGTATCGAACCCGGGACCTCAGAGATGGCGACACCATGAAAACCGGTGTGCAAGCCTTTCGACCAAGGAGGTCGTCAATATCTTCCATGTACAGACTTATTATATGTATAGACACATGTATTTAAAATGCAAATACAAAATACCTACCTATTTTGTATTTTGCGTTTCAATGCTTTTTAATAAAAAACACTTTGTATTTTATTTGAAATACTTTACGAGATAAATTTTACATTTTTTTAAATTTAAAAAAGGAAAGAATACTTTGTGGTTAAGTTATAGACCTACACTACACGTAGCAACATACAAAGCAGACTTTTCATTTTTAGTTTTTTTTGTTTTCATATGGTAGGATGATAATGAGACCTCACAGAAAAAAAATGAGTGATGATGTATTCGTACAACTGGTATTGTTAAAACTACGTTACGTTACCACTATCTTCGTCACTTCTATCGAAATTATCCGGTGGAGTAATATAAATATCAGCCGACAAAACATTCGTGTCATTTTCCAGATTTGAAATAATTTCATTTACTGACAAACTGTAACAAAATAAATACAAATTTCTAAATAAAAGCACGATAAGAATGCATAAGAGCACACGGGCATAATCCTACTGATAATGCATAAGAGCACACGGGCATAATCCTACTGATTGAAAAATCAATCACTACATAAAATATCCTCATTTCTACCCACTTTCAACATATATTCATGATAATAAATTACAATATAAAGATATGCATTATGATTGATATAAAACCACAGAAATAAATCAAATAATATAACAAAAACACTTACATTTTACGACGAGACATATTTTTGCAGAAAAAATTATGTAAATACACACATTCCAAGAAAATACGCGCGAACTAAAATACGTCAAAAATACTATTTGACAGTTAAGGGTCAGACTTACCAACATTAAGAAAATAACAATGGATGCGTTCACAATTTCTCATAAAAAAATAAATAGTCAACCGATTGAATAATCGATCACTAGGAAGATATGGGTAAAATAAATAATTCTGCGGCTCAAAATCATGATATTTGTTTTCTATGCATATTAAGTTACATTAGTTAGAATAGGGTCGAGGGTTTTAGAAATAACATAACGATGTAATGGAGTTTAATATTTTATTTTAAAAATTGTCGTAGACCATGTTTATTCATTACGTAACAGTAACGGATTTGAACGACTGCGGCGGTTAATGGGTTAATGTATAGCTTACATATTAATATCATAATCTTCGACACTTGAATAAGCTGATACATTTGATGGACTTGCTACGTCTGATTGTTGTATAATTGATTTACTGGTAAGTTGATACGTAAGGCAGTGGCTCTGGGCGATGTTCCTGGTATAATTTTTAATATAAAGTGTTGTATGAAGAATTTTGCATTATCTGCCTTGTTTAATGTTTTTCATAATTCCAATTACTTGAAATTGTAAATTTAGTATTTTGTCATCTGTAAATGACTCCACTCTCCATCTGTAATTCTTGTTTTGGACAACTTTCCGCCCTTGCATTCCTCGCCTTTGAATTTAAGTGTTTTGTCAGGGGTTAAATTGTAAAACAAACCTGTTTCATCAGCGTTAAAGATTTCTTCTGGTGTGTATCCTTCGCACAGTGCAGGCCACTTATGAGAGAGCTACTCTTCAGACACTCCTTCAGGAACGCCAGCCGCTTCACCGCAAACTTTTCCTGGCACAATATTATGACGAGCACGAAAACGTTGTACCCAAGACGACGAACACTTAAAGTTTTCCTTACCCATAAGACGAGCAAAGTCATTGGCTTTTTGTTGCAGAATCGGACCACTTATTGGGACGTTGTTTGCCCTCTGATGTTTAAACCATGTTAATAAAGCATCTTCTATAACTGTATGTTCACTTTTCCTCGCTCGTTTAAGTTTTAAAGAGTTGTTTTCGAAAAGAACTTTTATTTTATCTCTATTCTTCCAAATCGTTGATATCGTAGAGTGCGAAACTCCACATTCCTTTGCAATTTCACTATTCGACTCGCCATTTTCTAATCTCCATATGACATGAGATTTTTCTTCAATAGAAAACACTTTTCTCTTTTTTTGCGACATGATAACGTATAAATACACGGTCTAATCAAAACCAACACTTATAAATCAAGCTGTCGCTCACGCAGTCATTTAGCGCACTAAACAATTGGTGTAAAATATGCAAGGGAGAAAGTGCTTAGGTAATAATACGCGCCTAAATATTCCTTCAATGCTTATCAATAAGATTTAAAATCGTCCGTATTGTTTTGTTTTGCTGGGACAAGAAGCGATTGGTCGTTATAGTCGATGAATATCGATAAAGTTTCGTCGTTGTAAGCGATATGTCGCTGTATCCGATGTTGTTATAGGCGGTATGTTTGCTGAACAGTTTACTAGAGATTCCGGCAGGACTTTACAATCTGGCTGTAATAACCGATCGGTCGTTGTAAACGATGTCGTTATAATCGGTTTCGACTGTATATATTATTTTAGTATATTGAGCCAGGAAGACAGGCACATTGAAGCCCTTAACTTAACTTAACTTAACGTAATGATAGGTCGTCTAGATAATCTTTGTATTTCATCTTGTTGTGGAATGTGTTTTTTATATATAGAAGACAACAGTGATTTCTTCGCGGGCTGCGTTGGCTCTGTTGTATTAGTACCTGTGTGTACTAAGTAGTTTTCTTAAAAGTACTTCTTCAATCGCTGAAGTGGTACAGCAAAGTTGGCAAAATTAGATTTAAGAAGAAAGAAAGGAATATATTCCATGAGCTTGGCATGTAATCTTCCTCCGATTCATTTTGTTGTAATAGGTACAATCGCAGGCAGGTTTCCTTGTATTCAGCAAAAATTTTTTCGAAGGCACTAAATCTTGCCTTAATTGTGGCTATGCCGATGGCCGTTTTAACATTTTTGTTTTTTTCGAAGTATTTTTCAAAGCGCGTAAATGCGCCTTTGCATTGCCCAATGGTGGCCTTTACTTGTTTTTCTGTGGCCATCTTCGCTCGGCGTGTCTTTTTGAGCCACTGTTGTTTTTTAGACGAAGAGACCGCGGCGAGAATGAGCGAGGTCCTATGTATATTAAAACGCACAGTTCTTTGTAAATGGCTTCTTGTTGTAAAACGCTTAATCACCATGAAAAAATGTATGACGTCTTGAAGTCTGTCAAAAGACAAATATGGCGGCGTCGCTCTTGGCCAATCAACACAGAGATACCAGCGCGCACCGGATATATGTGTACACGCAGGCAAAGGAAACCCGCCGGAACAAAACGGTCCGTTAACAAAATGGCTGCCGTTTTTCAATTCCAATGGTGTAAATTAAAATGTGTGAAGATGTTCAATCCAACACTAAATGCGTTATGACACAACACTTTGATCCAAATAATTCGAGGATAATGCACCCGTATGGCACTTGAATGTTTTGTAATACTTCCAACTTAACTACTACTACGTATGGCACTTGAATGTTTTGTAATACTTCCAACTTAACTACTACTACGTACTACTTAATATGTCCAATTTATGCACTTAGCACGAGCATGCGTTTGCAGAAAAGTGCAAAGTCCAAACTCGCGTTAAAAAGCGCAGCGGCACTGGTAACTGCAAGGTTGTTTACTCGAAGGACCACTTGTTCAGCCACGGGGAAGATCTTCTTGTCGAATTAAACACTGTTTTCTTATTATTGGATTTAATTTATCACCTTGGATGTACATTTATATCCAGTACGTTTCAATGGCGGAAGCCAAGAGAGCGAATCGAACAATGTTGCTACACACAAAAAATAAATTTGAGTTGGGATACACTTTTGTTTGTTCCAAACTTCCGGAACGTGAATAGTCTGAGTCCGTACTGTTGGTGTATTTTGGGATTCATTAAAACTATAGGTGGCTGTAGAATCATCAAGCTGTACTTGTTCAACTTGAATATTCTGTGTTAGTCCTGCTGTTGATTTTCTTTGTAAGTTCTCATATTCCAAGTTAGATACTTTTAAATAAATTTGATTTTTTGCTTTCAACTGCAAGTCTGGAGGCAAAGTCACGACAGAGTCAGCCATAGCTTTGAAAAGGGAATATATAGGGTTCTCAATATCCTTTGTAATTGGTGTCATTGTGGATGCCCATGAATCCATATATTTTTGTTTTTTCCTTGCTGATATTTTTTTGAACATCGTTGATGTAACTGATGAAGAAGAAGGTGAGTTTCCTGGCTCTGGGCTGATCGAGGCTATTTCTTTAAAATAATATTCATTGGTGACATTATTATCACTCATAATTGATTCAGCGTCCCCAAATTTAACCTTTGGTTTTCTTTCATAAAGGTATTGTTGTAAAAACTCCATCTGATTCTCGTACTTCCATTTCTTAATTTTTGAAGCACCATCTCCACTCTTGCATTTGCGGTTTTTTAAGCATCTGTGATAACTGTCTCTTAATAATTTAAAAAGAATATTATTATTTATTTTTATTGTTTAATTGTTTCAGGTTCCTAGCTACTCGCCAGTAGATTCATTCATTCACTCTTGGGATATACAACCGTACAAGAAATCGTACACACTACATGTCCAGCATTGTGGAAAGTTTTATCTAAAATGGTAATGCCTTTACCAAAAAAAGAGGAATGGCAGAACATTGAAAAATATTTTTCCGAGAAATGGATCTATCCCAACTGCATTGGTGCAGTAGATGGGAAGCATATATGTAACACTCGCCGATTTAACCTTAAGAAACGGCGTGTGTTTTGCTAAAACCCAAGCTACTTACCGTATGTCATTCTATTTGTGTCATTCCTTTAATAATAATTCATTAATAAAACTACATAAATTAAACTATTAACTGTGAAATACAATAAATAAATATGAACATAAACTTAAACTCGTACAATGTAAATAAACGAACTAGGTGACAGATCCGTTTTGACAGCTATTCCGTTCGGGAACCGAACGTCTACGTTCGTTCAGCAATATCTTTACCAAAGTTGCTGTGATAAATTCTGAATATAGCCTATATTACCAAATAAGGGCTCCCTTTATTTTAATTACAAAAAAATATTTTCTATAGTGCTGCTCGCTTTAGTGGATGCGAATTATAATTTTATATATGTAAATGTCGGTGATCTAGGAAAGAACAGCGACGCAGGGATCTATTCGCGATCAAATTTAGCAGCAAGATTGGAAGCAATAACATTAAATATACCAGAGCCAAAACGTTACCAGGGACCAGATGAACCAAAGAAATATTTTTCCATTTTATTTCCTAGAATGCTAATGCCAGAACCACTGTCCAAAAGACCAACAATACTTTTGTTACCAACACTAACAGAGATAAAAGGACGAGAAGAATTAGTTTTTGATTCCCGAATCGAAGATACATAATGACCAGTAATGGTTTTGGTTCTTTGATCCCTTTTATTTAGTATTTTTTTTATTTTCGCCCTTATTACAATTTGGACACTCTGGAGAACGAACACCTTTTTTGCCACACTTAAAACAGACCATAGTACGAGGTTTGGTACACTGCCTCAGCGAATGAGAATCCATCTTACATCTAGGACAATAAATACACTTTTCATGATTCCCCAGAACCATTTCTGCGTGTCGATGACATTGAAGCAACCGGATATATTTTTTTACTAGAATTAGAATAACTGTGATTTGTATTATTAGAATTATAACTTTTACTATAGTTGGAAACTGTATTTTTTAAGGTTGACGATGAAATGCCACGGAAGGCAAACTCCGGTGCAAGTGTATTCGGACCAACCCTAGGTGGCTCGTGAAAATGAGACATGCGAGATTGAATATTTTCGTAGTTACGACAGAGTGTTTTGAGATGCTCTATGTCGTTTATGTTATTTACCGCAGCCAAGGTACTGGCATAACGCGGCCTAATATTATGTAGGATAATCTCAAGTTTATCCTCTGGACTCACAGACTTGTCCAATCTAGCGAACATGCCATACATAATAGAAAGATATACCGTTATATTCTCGCCCTCACCCAGAGTGCGAGCACGGGTCTCCGCCATGAGGCGATAATTATAGTCGTTTAGACCGTATTCGGCACTTGAAACTGTGAAGACGGCAGATGACTCGGCACTCGACGTGGATCCTGGGTATAGCCTTGCATCGGAGAACTAAAAGTTGCAGGACGCCTAAGATCTCGTCCCCCATAATTATACGAAGCGATATTCGTACCGAATGCTGCGGGATTTCTGCTTATATTCATTTCATCTTCTCTATTTTCAGGATAAATTTTCTCCATTTGAATAAGCGTTGCCTTCAAAGCCTTCCTTACTAAAAGGCTGGTTACCAGTTTATTTTTATAAAATGGCCGAAACCCTTTTAAAAATTGCGTTGCGAAAACACTTTCCTCCTTAATACCGGCTTTTTTCGCCAAATCCGCAAAATAATGGAAATGGTCTTACAAATTTCGTTTATCCTGTTTCGCATTAAAAAACTGTTCCTTATAATCAGTATCCTCAAACTCCTCCTTAAATTTTGTAACTACCTCTTCAAAGGTCTTGGTAGTGCTTTTTATTTCTCTAAAATAATACAGGGCACCTCCTTTTTAAAAAAAATGGAAACAATAATCTTAACTCCTCGGACGACATAAAACTCTGCTTTGCCGCTGCATCTCTAAAATCTTCTAAAAAGTCATCGAAAGATTCTTCCGGATGACCCGAAAAACACGTTGAGACGGCCTCCATTTTTCGTTGTGTTAAAAATTCCTAATTAATAATTAAAATAAAATCATAAACTGACGTTATGATGAACCCAATTCTTCCCTTTGTCTAAGGAAATTACAAGTTATTTTGTCTACAACATGGAAGTTAATGGAGGTACCAAATGGCGAATTCAATGAATGCACTTCAAGGGGTATTGAATACTTTGCATGAAAAAATGAATTATTTCCTTTAAAACTAGGAATAAGTTTACTATAATCCATAGGTGCCTGTAAATATAAAGAAGGATGACCACTTCCCTACGTACCTAATACATACGTTGACCTGTCAGTGCATTTTTTTTTAGTTTATGTATACTGATGAAAAAATTATATAAAATATCATCATTTGTTGTAATACTAGTAAATAAGGATGTCCTTCTATAAACAGATTCTTAAAACAGAGAAGTCATTATTTCTGCATCTGATGTAGTTGCTTTATATGGGCTTAAACAATCGATTATGTACCCATTACAACAAACTATTAAAAAAGGTTTTAACAAGTTTCTGTACTTATGTAAAGAGTATGTTTCTTTTTGGAATAAGTAATTGAAACTTTTGTTCAAAAAAATATATGTTCCATCACATATCACTATTAATTGTGAATTATTTTCATTGTATATTCCATTTGGAATTAGTAAATTATTTTCTAATAATTCTTCCTGAGTTTTATGGTTGATTCCAAGGTGTCTTAGAACAAAATCTTGTAGCAAGATCTCTCTCACTTTACCAATAAGCCTCTCTAATGTTGTTCTTGGTATTTCTAATACTGTTGATAATCTCTCGTCTGAGTCTCCTGTACGCATCTCCATTATGATGGAAGCCAAACCCAATATACCCCTATGAAGTCCTAAAACCCGGGGCAAGTCTTGTAACAGACTTATAAAGTTTGGTTTAGTCAAACCTACCCAATATTCATATAAAAGGTTATATGAATATATTACTATATTTACTATATTTCATAAAGTAAAGTATATCATAGCCTATAATTGTCCCAGTGCTGGGCAAAGGTCTCCATAATTAAAATCAAGTCATCACTACAATTGATAGGTATCGGACCGAGCGCTTTGCAGTTCGACCACAGAGGGGTATCATAAAGTATAAATAAATAATATGCATACAGCTATACTAATATTATTAGTTAGATGTATGAGTACCTGTCGAGGTGCTATTCGGTTTTCCATTATTTGGATCAGTGCTTGGTCTGGTGTGTTTCCATTTAGAATAAGGTGACTTTGCCGATTTGCCAATGAGCGGCCACACATTAGGCAAACTCATGTATAATAAAATAAATAAATTTTCCTACACTTACACCAATTATCTAGCCCAAGAGAAGCTTCGTCATGAAACTCGTTATATAGTTACTAGACAACAGATAAACATACTTAATATACTTAAATACATACTTATTATACATAGAAAACACCCAGACCCGAGACAAGTTAGAAAAACAATAATTTCTAAATTGATCCGACCGAGGATCGAACCCGGGACCTCAGAGATGGCGACACCATGAAAACCGGTGTACAAACCACTCGACCAAGGAGGTCGTCAAACGTGGTCGTATGACCACGATGAGGAAAGCCTGCACATTGATCACGTTCATTGTCTGTGACAATTTGAGCATTTACAGACTCCAACAATAACTCAAAGCATTGTTGACAGATGAAATCCTCTTCAGTTATCTTAAAAATAGGAAACAATCTAACCAAATTGACAATTAAGCACCTTACACATACGCTTACCTTAAGTATGAGATAGAGAACATTGAAATAAGCTGGATAAGCTAATGAGGGAAATAATCATAATGATCATCAAAAAATAAATGATCAGCAAATAAAAGGTACATCTAGAATAATGCTTTGAATTTAATCAATTAAATGATTTTATTTGACTTTTCAAGTTAGGTTAGTGGGTATGTATGTAATGGAATGATATGTTAAAATATATTAAGTCACATAAGAAGACAAAAAAAGAGATGCATAAGGCTTCAAAAAATAGAAAGCAAGTTCTATAACTGGCTTGTTTATTTTATTAGTTTCTGACTAAAAACCAATAAGTAATTGGTAGGTGTACTATCCATTTAGAAAGGTGGCTATTAAACCTCTAGGAGAAGTAATATTTTTAACAAAGCTAGATACTTTCTATGTCAGGAGATATTCTATTGCTGATTAGAGTGATGACTCTAGTATCGAGCTGAAGAGCTTGATGAGGGCGACTTGTATTGCAGGCATTAACACATATGCTGCAATAGATGCACTGTATACGCTGCGACACCAATAGTCTTCTATGAGAATCCATGTCGATGTTACTGAACTCCTCAGAAGAGAACACACAAAACCAAACCAAATAATACAAATCGGAGTCCGTGTAGATCAAGTCAAAGTAATCGTAAGAGCAAGGTATCTAAGTTCCAGGTGAATGCAAGGTTGTCGGGGCGTAAAGCAAGAAAAGGAATCGCACAGTACACATCGGCGCAAGCACAAACGAAGGACTGCAACAGTGTTAAAAGCGCCAACGGCTTCTTTGTTTTGACAGCTGTGAATAAAAAGTTTTGTTTCGCGCAGTTCATAATTAAGTTTTTTATATATTTTTAATTAATTAAAACTTTTATCACTTTTATTACAGCCATAAATTGAAATAACATCAATAATAACAATAATTGCTTAAAAAATATACAAAACTGCACTGTTGTGATGAAAGTTACCAATTAAAGTAGTAACAAGGTTCAGACAGTACTTGTAACGGAACGTTGTATAAAAATACCTCTGTAATGGCTGTATTCTAGGTTAAAATATTTTACATTTAATGGTTTTTTTTTATTATGTTAAAAGGAGGAAAACGAGCAGGCGGGTCACCTGATGGAATGTAATCACTGCCGTCCATGGACACCCGCAAAACCAAAGTAACCGCAGATGCGTTGCCGACCTTGAGGAAGGAGTTGGATCTTGAGGAGGGAGTAGGAATTGGAAGGGTTGGGGGGGGGGATGAGAAATGGGCCTCCGGTACTTTCACTCACCGTACGAAACACAACAGCAACGAGTGCCGTTGTTTCACGCCGATATTTTGTGAGAGGGTGGTATTACGCCGGGCGAGCCGGCCTTTTCGTGCTGCAACGCAGCGTGGCTCTACCACTCAGACAGTGTCACTCATTTAGCACCACCCAGGGGTCACGTGTAGGGTCTCAAGGGTAAATCTACGGACGCGAGTAACTTTAACCCCCAAAATTATTTTAAAAATTTTTTTTTTTTTTTTATATTAACAGTCTGCAAACGAGCAGGCGGGTCGCCTGATGGTGAGCGGTCAACGCCGCCCATGGACATCAGCAACATCAGAGATGTTGCTTTTGTGTTGCCGACCTGAAAAAAACCTCTTTACACCCCTTTTAAAAGAGCCCATGACGTAGCTTAATAGGAAAACCTCGGATGGCAGCTCATTCCACAGTTTGATGGTACGTGGAATGAAGCTCCTCTGGAAGCGAACCGTTCGAGCGAACAGCGGCTTCAGGAAGTGTGAGTGTGCTCTGTTCCGATGGCGAGCGGTGCGATAGTAGAAGGAGGAAATGGGCACCAAATCAAAAAGTTCCTCAGAGCATTCTCCATTATACAGGCGGTAGAACACACACAACGAAGGCTAAGGGTTCTAACCGGGCTGTGAGCTTGGGATTGTTGACCAGTGGAATGGCGCGTCGCTGCAAAGATTTTAGAGGGTCAAGCTGGCATTTAGGAGCCCCGGACCAAAGGTGAGAACAGTACTCCATGTGAGTTCTAACTTGGGCTTTGTACAACTGTAAAAGCTGGTTAGACGTGAAGTACCGTCTCGTTTTCCTAAGAACTCCTAATTTCAGTGATGCTATTTTTTTTATTTTTATTTATTTATAAGGTTTGCCAACATTTTTACACCAATTACTTATTCTCTAAAATACATTTTTTTTAAACTACAGTGCAAAAACAATAACAGGCAAACACAGCATTAATAATATATAAACTGTGTACAAACATAACATAACATATAAAATAAGAGTAAAGATTTCAAGAAATTAGTTACATTATTAAATTAAACTAACTATGTTAAATTAAACTAACTATGATAAATTAAACAAATTATGTATGCCATCTAAAATGGGTATGAAGTTAAAAAGGAGTAAAGTGAATTTTTGAAGTGGTTCAACGACGAAACCAACAAATCTGTTTCGTTTTCGGCTTTACAAAACTTATTATGTTCATCACATAGTCTGTTGACAATGCTCTGCGTGCCCAAATTTGTTCTGTAAAGCTTCAAAGAAAAAGGCTTAAAGTTCGCTATTCTAGAGTTTTGCCGAGGTACTTTAAAGTTAATTGCACCAAGAAGTTGAGGACAATCAATGAGACCTCTAAGGATTTTAAATAGGAAAACTTGATCGGCCACCCAACGACGACCCCTCAGGGACGAAAACTCAAAGTAAGCCAGCCTGTCCCTATATGTGAAGAGTTCATACTTTTTACCTTGGTGTATGGATAGGAAAAACAAGAACCTTTTCTGGATCCTTTCCAGCCTTTCGATATGGCATTTATAATTAGGATTCCAGATACTCGAACAATATTCTAATTGACTGCGTACTAAGGCAAAGTATGCGTGTTTCAAAGCTTCCACATTTTTGAATTGTTTGCAATTTCGCCAAATAAAACCTAGCAGTTTAAGACTTTTGGATATTACATGATCGTAATGATACGTGTATGCGAGCTTACTGTCCAATATGATACCTAAGTCACGAATGGATGAGACCTCTTCAAGAGCTAGAGAGTTAATGGTATATGAAGAACCAAGAGGGATTCGTTTTTTTGTAAATTTAATATGCTTACATTTATCAGGATTAAAGGGAAGTTTGTTTACTAGAGACCAAGTAGTTATTTGATCAAGGTCCTTCTGCAACAGTAATGAATCATTTAAGTTGCTAACTGTTTTAAAGATTTTCAAGTCGTCTGCAAATAAAAGACACTTTGAAAATTGAATAACTTGAGTCAAATCGTTAACAAATAATAAAAAGAAAATAGGGCCTAAATGGGAACCCTGAGGGACTCCAGAGGGGACCAAATAAGAATTAGATGAATATCCACAGGCAACTACTTTTTGTGACCTATCAGATAGATAGGAAGAACACCAGTCCAACAGCGCACCATGTAAACCGGCAGAACGTAACTTGTATAGCATTATTGAGTGATCAACTTTATCAAATGCTTTGCTTATGTCGGTGTAGACAGCATCTACCTGCAGACCTTGATCCAGCTCGTTAGCAATATCGGATACGTAACAGGCCAGATTAGTTACCGTTGACATTCTTTTGCGAAAACCATGTTGTTGGGGGGCTAGGATAGTTTTAAAATGATTAGTGAAGTAGGGACAAACAAGTGACTCAAAAAGCTTTGAAAACCCAGACAACAAGGAGATAGGCCGATAGTTGCGCACGTCATTTGAATCTCCTGATTTAGGGATTGGTACCACATTCGCCATTTTCCAAAGCTTTGGAAAAGATCCACTAGACAAAGAATTATTGAATATAATACTAAGTGGATATGATAGGCTATAAGCACAGTTTCGAAGAAATAACGCCGGGATCCTATCAGGACCTGATCCTTTTCTAGTATCCAAGTTTTTCAATGCCCTTTCTATGCAATCAACAGATAAAGAAATGTTACTAAGCACATTGCTCGTAGACAAGTCCATTCGATAATCATTCGGCAATGAAGATCCGGCATCGTTTGTGACATAGACGGATGAGAAATGTTTAGCAAAAGCATTGCAAATTGACAAAGGAGTATCAAACCTGGTATTTTCTAAATGCATTTCACTAGGAATTGACTTGAAACTTTTTCGCTTGTTTTTTATATAGCTCCAAAAAGCTTTCATATTTTTCTTCATGATAGATTCTTCAATTTTACTTAAATAGTTAGAGTAACATTTCTTTATCAATAAATGACACCTAGATCTGGCTTCACTGTAGTCAAACTTATCAACGGGATTGTTATACAATTTCACTTTTTTACGCAATTTATCCTTCTCTTTTATTAGCTTTATAAGATTTTTCGAGTACCAAGAAGGGTATTTATTTGAATGAACTGACAGCCTTGGGACATGCTTTTCTATGATCGAGTAAACTGAACTGTAAAATACATCAATCATGCTATCGACTGAATCATCATTGTTAAGTCTAACATTCCAATCTATCCTACTTAAGTCATTATTAATATCGGAATAATTTGCCAAATGAAAATTGTATAAATCGATATTCACTTTTCTTAAAACTTGTTTAAATAAAAAGCCTACACATATATCTAAAGATGGATGGTGAGGGTCAAGACCTACAAGGGGGTCTTCAATAACTTTAACATTTACAAATGAGTTAGTAGATAGGACTAGGTCGAGCATCCTATGATTTTGGTTTGTAATATTATTAAATTGATCTAGGTTGTGTAAAGACATAAAATCCGACAGTAGATGATCAAGAGAACAGTTCTTTGGTTTTAGAGACATAGCTGAAGAAGCTGGTGATTGATTAGAACTAGGGACCCATTCTATATTACCTAGATTGAAATCACCTAATATCAAAACCTTGTCAGTATTATTCAGCGATGACAACCCATGAGAAACACTAATGAGCAAAGTATTCAGACTATCTATAGATACGGGTGGTGGAAGGTACAAAGCGCATATAATTAGTCGTTCATCAGTTTTATTCTTATCGGAGATAGATATCCATAAATCTTCGCCTGCGCCTTCTAAATGCAAAAGACGACGGGAATGAAGACGTTTCGATACTGCTATTAAGATTCCACCACCCTCCCTCTTTCGTGAAGATGTGCTATCACGGTCTCTGCGGTAAATACGATAATTTTCATTGAGAATTTCATCATCAAAAACACTGCCGTTCAGCCATGTCTCTGTCAAGACAATAATGTCGTGCACACAATTAAGACTAGAGAGATACAACTCATGAAGTTTACCGCGTATGCTTCTTACATTTTGATAATAAATGCAGATTTCGCTTAACTCTTTTACATAGGATAATATACAGATCATACATACTACAATATTATATATATAAAATTAAGCTTTAAGTGCCTTAAGTATATCGATGTTACGTATCCACAGCACAGGAGACTCATCATTTTTCCTCATCAATACACGGCCGTTACGGACCCATAGATATTTGTAATTATTTTCCTTTCTTAGTAGACGAGCTTGAGCGTGTAAGGATCGGTTACCCGGAGATAAGTGTTCGCTCATAAATATCTGCGTTTTGTCTCCTCCCACACCCAAAAGAGCACTGTTTAATTTGTCTTTAGGGTGTGCTTTGTTGTATTTTAGACAAGCGGCTAGTAAATTGTCACGCACACGCGGCGAGGGCAGCTTCACAATTACGGTTTTAGGTCTTGCTGATTGAGGGTTTAATCTGGCAACTCTTGTGCATAACAATATATCCTTTTCTTCCAATGGACAGGATAACACCTTGCTGAGTTGCACAACTGTGTTTGGAAGATTTTCTTTAGGAAACTCAGGTAAACATTGAATCTCCAGGTTGCATTCCCGAGCCTGTTGTTCGATGACACCTATCTTTTGAGTAAGCTCTTTGACGTTCACGGTGAGTTTTACATTCTCTTCGCGGAGTTCGGAAGTTACACTCTTTAACTTTACTAATTCAGAGTTTACTTCATCGTATTTGCTTGATAAAAATTCAATATTTTTAACCAATTCTGGGATAAGTTTGACCTCTCTCTGCAAGGCTTCAAATTCAGACCGAAAGATGGATTCCATTCTAGATAGCATCGAAGACTCAAATTGGTTAAAGCGTTTATCTAGTAAGTCCAAATGCAAGTGATCTTCGAGAATTTCCACGTCCCCTTTAATCGGTGTGTTACTGTTGTCTCCTCTCTTTCGTGACACCTTACACTCAGGACATTTCCATATGCTTTTAGTTCGATTCGAAAGTTTAGTGTAGTTTTCCTTTGTTATACCTACACAAGCAATGTGATAGATATTGGAACAAGCCGTACAAGTGATCTTCTCAGTGGCACTGATGATAAGATGGCAGCCATTGCATGAACTCATGTTGACAGCGCAAAAGTTAAATTCACTGCCTGGCAAGTAAACTTGAACGTTTAAATGAGGCTTAGAGCGGTGAGGTAAAAGCTGTGCCCCGGTGACGTCAGTCGTTCGCAGCTATCGATCGCTTATTTCGGCCGCAACGCGCCAACTGCCCGTGGTCTAGCGGATAACTCGTCGCGTCCGGCAACACTCACCCAGCGGGAACGAGTTCAAATCACCGCAGAACAATCCGAGCGAAACTTTCAAATGTGTCTTTTTGAAGGGGCTCCGGTGTTCAGCGTACGTAGTTACACGGTGTTACGGGGCGAAGCCCTAACGCACTCCACAATTTGTTAAATAAAATTAAGATTTAATTTGAGAATATTTTGAGACGTCTGCTCACAGTAAGTTACTCGGACGAAAAAAAGAAAAAAAGCTATCTTCGCTTTGTCCTTTAGATACTTGCGGAATTGTACATCACTGGATATGTCAACACCAAGGATCCCAATGCTGCTTGAGATGTTAAGTGGAGTGCTCTGGAACTGTGGTGCTACAACGAATGGATCCTTTTTGCCGGTGAACACGCAAACCTGTGTCTTGGAATGGTTGAACTGAACCAGATTCAATCCACCCCATCCTGAGACCCGTTCCAGGGAGTTCTCAACTTTGGACACAAGTTTTTGTCGATTTTCCTGTGTGAAAGTCCGAGGCATATTGGGTTTTCCGATGTACAGGGCGTCTCCGGTACTGTCATCCGCATAGCAATGCATATTCTCAATGTTAACCATATCATTGATATGCAGCAGAAACAGCGTGGGAGACAAAACCCAGCCCCGAGGAACGCCAGCATTTATGGGCATGACATCAGAGCAGCAACCGTCGACAGCGACCTTAATGCTGCGCCCACAAAGGAACCTAGCGACCCATTTACAGAGTCCTTCGGGTATTCCGTATGCTGGTAACTTCGCGAGAAGCGCTCTGTACCAGACCTTATCGAACGCCTTAGCAATGTCTAAGCTAACCGCTAGAGCTTCACCTCGACTCTCTATGGCCTCTGCCCAACGGTGTGCGAGATGTACCAGAAGATCACCCGTCGACCGTCCGTGACGGAAGCCATATTGGCGGTCGGAAATCAATTGGTGATCCTCGAGATCGATTGAACCTAGGAGCTGCTGGTTGATGATGCGCTCCATGACCTTTGAGAAGAGGGATGTGATTGCTAGGGGCCTGCAGTTCGAAGGGTCTGAACGATCTCCTTTTTTAGGAATAGGGTGCACAAGCGCTAACTTCCACGAAGACGGAACACTATGGACTTGGTAGGAAAATCGACATAGGCGTGCTATTACTGGTGCCAACTCGGGAGCGCACATTTTCAGCACCACTGCAGGTACACCGTCAGGCCCACTCGACTTCCGGATGTCAAGGGCAGAGAGTTCACGTTCAATTGCATTTTGTAATTGTAAAATAATTATTGGTTTTCTAGATTGCCGTTTTTTGTTTAAGTTTACTTTTCGTAAGTAATAAAAAAATTGCTTTTTTAAGTGCTATATTACGTTACTATACACTATTATTGCTTGAAATATTTTGACAGGTCAAAAATGGACATCCTTCTTTTAGAGGACATTGTAATCTTTATATATAATGATATATATAATATTATATATAAAATACAAGTATATGCCTCAATGGAATAATATTTCTCTCTCTCTGGCTGTGGGTTAAACAGTGGTTACAGAAAAGTGAAATGTATACTCATTTAAATCTTCTTAAAGAAATACAACTAACTGCTGAAGATGATGATTACAAAAACTACTTTAGGAAAAATGATTTTTTTTTTAAAGAGTTACTACAAATGATAACTCCATACATAAAAAAACAAGATACTTCTATGAGGAAAAGTATAACACCTAAAGAAAAATTAGCAGTAACATTACGTTACCTTGCTACAGGTTGAAGATTTAAAATTCTCTGCAATAATGTCTTGTGCTTCTATTGGTGAAGCTCTTATTTACAAGCTCAAGGATTATATGAAGGCAAGTAAAAATATTATTTTTAATATTGTGTGTGTCGAACTTAAGTGTAGGTCCGTTAGTTACACTACAGAAGGTTACTAATTGCACTATTAATTGTCAAAGATAAATAAGTAAACACTATTTGATTAAACCCCGTTTATTGTTCGCCCATAACACAATATTTAGTTACACAACTCGTTACGAGTACACATGTACAAATTGTACAACCGTCCCGCGCGCCGATGAATCAGTGACTAAAGGAAGGAGAGCCGGGACTCCGAAATGTGATTACAATGCATTACTGTATGTGTCCCTACATCTTTTTCGCAATTACCAGCTGTCCCTAAATAAGATAAATTAGTTAGGATGGCTGTTTGAAGCCCTGCTACAAATTGGCCACATGTAGGATTTGTATTGGATCCACAATTTCCCCGAATACAATCAAATAAATTTTCTAGGGGATTTTGTTGTAATCTTCTAGTTGCCAGGCTTTTGACTTTTGAACTAAATTTTTCCAAAGGTGTTCGACACCATTTATGGTCCATATCCAACCTTCTTGAGATGGTGGCTTTCGGGGGCTGCCAATGTATTTCATTGAAGAAAAAAACTTTTTCATTTCTGAAATTAAATGAAATTAATTATTTATTTGCTAAGAACATAGTATGTCAAAGTTGTTATCAATATTAATGTAGCATACTCTCAGAAGAGTATGCAAATTAATCATATTGTACATAATGAATTAATGATACATTATAATAATTATAACACATATACACACATTCAATAGGGTCAATATTGTCATTATAAACAGAAAATAATAATTATTCATTTCATCACACCATTCAAACATGTAGATTTATAAAATTGTGAAATACCTGAGAAAAGTTTTAGATGTGGGCTGGTTGCAGTCAAATTTGTAGCCTCTGGCTTCCCTCGTCTCAAGTCTGATGACTCACTATTGAGCGCATCAAAAAGTTTGTCAATATTAACTACAACATCGCCAGTTACAGCAGCATCTGGAGTAAGACTTCCTATAAGTAGAAAGGAGTAGAATAGTGTATAAAAATATTAACACTTACAAAATACCTCCTAATTAGTTTAATAAAATGAATAGTTTAAAATTGAGGATTACAATGTTTATAAATCATTAAGATTAAAGTATTTTACACACAACCACTCTTAATATGGTTAATATGGTTTTTGGAGGCATAGCACAGCTACCAGCATTTGATGACTGTGTCAATATTTTACACCTATATTTATAACTTGGCAATCATATGGATGACTTTGAATGTTCACTATAAATAACAGATAACTGTTGTTGGGTTATAGTCTGATCCAATTATTTTAAGTTTCCCCAATATTATTATACTTACTGACGTAATCTGTTATGTGTTGTAATAAATAAATAAATAACTCTACATATAAATATTGATACAGCCACACAATTTGTAATTAAGCTACTTAACTTTACACTTCTCTGTAGTGGTGAAAGGAATAAATTGTAGGCAAATGGAAATTTTTTCAAGTAATAATATTACTAAGAAAATAACATACCATTTGAAGTTTTGTGAAACAGTCCTGTTGCAATAGAATGACTCAAAGCTTGGGCACCTAGTTTAACTTTCATTTTCTGTTTTGCATTTGGGTTTAAATGCTCCTTTTTCAATAGAGGTGCGAAAACAAAATTTGGATTGACACTATCAATTTCATAAAATTGTTTTATGTGGTCCCATTTTGCAATCCCTGCAAATAGTAAATAGTTTCATTTAATGTATCATGCAAAATCAGAGGAGTTCATAAATTGTAATTCAAATAACGAGACACTAAAAAGATATCATTGTTAGTTGTTTTTTAAAATAATAAATAAACAATGTAATATAATAATTAAATCAATTTTACCAATTCCCATTGTATCCCCAGATAAAATATTTGTGGTGCATTCTATATCTCAATATTAAGCCCTATTTCCGAGCACTGATGAAAAACCTAAAATACATAAAACAAATTAGTCTACTGTGTAGCAATAACATGTCAGTTAGAAAACTATAAACTGAAACTAAATGACATTTGTATGTACATACAAATTTCATTCATTCTCATTTCATAGTTTAAATTTGCAAAGCTTAACCATCTCAACCTACTTCATATCCATATAATCTAATGGCAACTGGTCAGATCCTTATCGAGCAAACTCTATCAAGGAGATATGATGAAAGGCAGTCTGAGAATGGTCAAAACTTTCTGTACCAACCTCTTTTATAAGTACTGCAAGCCTATCTGCTGTAGAAAAACCACTAGAAAAATAGTGAGCTATTGGTTGCTTGACTTTTCGTCTAATTCCTGCCACCATGAAAACTAATGCATATCCCGCAACTGTTGGAGATCTCCCTTGAGTGCCATGGTCTTGAAAACCTTCAATTATATCGAGTTTATTGTTATAAAACATATGTTTTTTTAAAGACATTTCGTCAAACATTAATGTGTACACATTTTCAGAAGGTTTTTGACTTAGCACAATTTTTTTTTAAACTTTAAAAACCTGTTGGTTTCCTCCTACATTAAATGGGATTTTATTTAAAAGAGATTTTAAAGTGCTGGGGCATGGTAGAGGAAACAACCTTCGCAATAATCAATAACAGGTTGGTGATCTTTTGTACAGTCTTAAAGATATTATCTTCTGTTCTTTAGACCACCTCCTGCCTCTTATTTTTCTTTTTACATTTCGTAATTGCCCTTGTAGTAGCAATGCAAATGCAGGGGTCAACTTTGCAGACATTTTTTGCACGTATTTATCTTGGACTATGACATTTAACATGTCCTTGGATTTCAGAATTTTTATTCTTTTACGCAAATGACAAATTTCTTTTACATATTTTGTGCACTTAGCACGCAGTATATTTTCTTCCTGATTTTTTTTTCTGCAACAGGCTCAATGGTGACCTTATCTTGTACATTTGTTAGGTCCCTTAGTGCAACTCGATGCGAAGGGCCAGGTTGAGGTTCATTAATAAAGTTGATGTTCACTTCAGGTTCAACCTAAAACAAATTGAGGATTTAATTAAAATGCTCATTAATGTAGGTTCATAATTTGTTTCTTGCAATATACTTTTTGACTTACATCTGATGGAATAGCTGTTCTAAGCAGTTTTGTCCTAGAGCCATCAGTGAAAGCCTCATCCTTGAAGTGTTTCTGGCACAACATTCTGTGTTCATCATATAATTTCTTTTGGAAAACTATAGAGCTGTACTCTCTCTCAGGGAATATATATTGCGCTTATAGTTCACACCTGAAATACATTATACATAAACATTATTATCTACAAAAACAATAACAATAACAAAATTGGCCGACCGGCTTGTAATACATACCGAAGAAGGTTTCTTACGGCTGGTTTCGGAAACCGGAACAATTTTACATTGTCCTGGGCAAACGAGCGACCGCACTTAAAACACTTCCTCCTGTTTTCAGCCATAGTAGAACTGAGGAACAGGTGCACTACAAAGAAGAAGAGTCAATATCTCACAATGCGAATCACAACACAACTCACTGTACTTTGTAAAACTTGAACGGAGGAACCGAAGCTCGACTCAACGCTAAGTGAAATTACAATTATTACAATGAAATTACGAAATCGCAACAAAACAACATGAACGAAGTGGAAACCAAAACGCCATATTATTTTTAAAATTCAGAGTCGCGGATCACGTGATTTCACGGTGTTGCAATATCTAATAAATAAATAATTTATTTATAGTAGCAACATCGACAGAAATTCTGCCCATGTAGGTATAAAAAAATCTGTTTAGTTCGGCGGCGGCGTCTGCGTTTTGATGGTGGTTTGTTGCCATGGTTTGCTGCTGCCATCAGCGAGCCTGGCGCGTTCGGCTCCGTTGTTATCGTTGCCGGGCGTGCAGTTGGTATTTGGGGCGGGTTGGGCGTCTGGTGGGAGAGGGCTACGGTGCCGGCCTTCTTGTTGTGCGCCTCTTTTTGGAACACAGGACAGTTGATGTTGTTGGCCGTGTGTTCCCCTTTGCAGTTTGCGCAGGTGGGCGGGGCTTCGAGCGGGCGTGGGCAGTCGCGGGCGGCGTGTTCTTCGCCGCATCTGACGCAGGCCTGCGTGCGGTGGCAATTGTGCGATGAGTGGCGGAAGGATTGGCACCGATGGCACTGTGCCGGGGGATACAAATCAAATGGTCTCAGACCCTTATATATGAACGGTAAGACGAAACGATAGCGCGATGCAGATCAGAGTACTGTGTGCGCCATCTAGCAAGCGGCGGCGGAAGTTATGGTGCTTGCAGATGTAGTTGCTTGTTACATTAGTCGATTTTCACATCGAATGATATTTTAACCAGTCCATTATATTGCCAGTCACTTTTCTCGTCATTGGTTCAAAAAAACATTTTAATAAAGAAAGGATATTTATTATTTCCTATATGTATTTAAACATATTTTCTACCGTGCATATGACATAACTTAAAATAACTTCCAAATATTTATTTCCACTTACACTAAGTAATCGTAACATGTTGTTTATTCAGTATATTCAAGAAATATGTTTGTTTTATAATTATATTTCAGAACAGATAGTAGGTAAATACATTTTTCCAGTGTGGTGATTCCTTGTAAATAATTGTTAACGAACTGTTGTACTTTACTATACATTGCGGTATTATTGCTGTTTCTTTTGCGGCAAATATCTGGTCGCAACTCAATATATAAATAATTAAAGTTGTTGCTAAGGCTTCTTCCTTTAGATGTGAGTAAAAAAAAAAGTATGTTTATATTTTTGTTAACTCTTTTGTTAATCGATTTATGCCAGCTTTCCACTACGTTTTTCGTGCGGTGGCGGTGCCCATAACACGACATTATGTGAACCATCTCAAATCTAATCCACTGCTTTGACATATATATATTAAATGCTTCTATGTTTTCACCTTCAGGTGCCGCTGCCTTCACAACGAGCCATCCCTCGTGGATTTGTAATGGTGGTAGGTGTGCTAATGCTGCACATTTTGCGACATGTCTAAATCCATCCCGAGTCGTAGTAATTTCAAGTTCATTTGCTCTTTTATAGAGAGCCTGGGCATAGTGAAAGTAACATCCGCTGACCGTCACCGTGGGGTATACAGTTTTCAATGAATTCATTGCTGCGGTTTCAAAATCTATTTTCATAAGTACTGGTTAAAAGTTAGAAATGTTTTGTTTAATTAAAAAAAATCAAATTATTCAAAATGGTTTTATCACTCACACCGAAGCCTGCAGCTAACTCTGACGTGGTTTGAGATGGATCCGCTTCCACGATCACTTTCAATCCCTCATTGACAACTCTGGCCGCCGGTCCTCCGGTCTCCGGCCGACCACGAGGTTTGTTCTGGAGGTCAAAATTTCCAGAACGAAAGCGTTGGAACCAAAAACGTACTGTGTTTTTTTTTACAGTTGTTGGTAACACCAACCATAGATTTAATGTTATTTATTATTTAGAGTTGTCTGTGGTCATGTAGCCATATTTTTCACTTTGCCATGTGCTCTTCGAGTAAAGACATCTTATCGTTTCAGTTTGTATTATTTCCTTCTAAATTCCTACAACCAGCACAGTCGCACACATTTTATGGTCCTTCGAAAAGAAAAAAAGTCAAAAAGAAGAAAGAAATTTACTACGAGTAGACTAAAACGGTGAGCTGATGTGCAACATCGTGGGGACGGACGCACTAACAAACGCTCCCGCAGAACTGTTATGAGAATAGCAGCGTTGCACAGAACTACTATAAAGAAGATTGCAGCTTTCCATTCAGGACAAAGTCAGAGATCAAGGTATTAATAATACCTACATAAAGAAGCAAAAAGCATAAATATAGTAATTGTATGCATCAAAAACGGCGGATATCATTTCAAATCGCTGTTAATCAATTGATATTCCACACTACCAAAAACAAGTTGTCTACGTGCGCGCGCAGCTCGCTAAAAGAAACTTCCGGCAATGCGGAAGGAGTGAAGCTGAGTGAACGAGTGAACAATATACACCGAGAAACATCATTCAACAAACGAGCAAGCGTCTCTGCTTGCTTCGTGAGAGTGACGCCGCCGCCATCTTATTTCAAGGGGTTATGTAAAGGGTTCGTTAACAAGACTCATTAACAATATTTCCGATGAGAAAATATTAAAAGATTACGTTTTGACACATAATGACCAATAATATAATGTATAGCATATCTATGTTAAAAATAAAAAGAGCAAGATTGTGTGAATGGAGTACGAAAACTATTGTAAGCAAATATTAATCTACGACGAAAATGACAAAGAGGACTCTGATTATGAAGAAAAATATTTCGATCTTTTATCAAAAATTGATGAAGCTAACAATGGTAAGGGCTATTCGCACCCTGAGATCGTTCCTATGTCTAAGCCTAAATTACCTACTATACAAATACAAACATTCACAGGTAAGTACAGTGACTATACACCAATTATTAACTTATTTCGTGCAATCATACATAAAGACAAAACAATTGATAATGTTCAAAAGCTATACTATATTAGATCCTTCTTGCAACATGAACCATTTGATATCATTAAAAACCTCCCCCTTGCATCAGAAAGCTATGAAGGAGCTCTCAAGCTTCTTGATGAGAGATATAATCATACATTTAAAATCATAAATGAGCATATCAACTCACTGCTTGATATAAATGCCATGTTCAAATCCACTCCAGCTAATTTAAGAGATTTTGTGTCTAAAACAATACAGTGTTTATCATCATTAGTCAATTTAAATGTAAAAATAGATACATGGGACCCCATAATCTAAGCAATTTTATGTCGTAAACTAGATACATACACAACAAGAGCTTATCAACTGGATAGAAACGAAGCTGCAGGGCCTACAGTAACTGAGTTTCTAAGCTACCTCGAGAAAAAAGCTTTGGCATTTATAAAATAAAACTACCTAATTAGAACCAACATTTAATTTTATTTAGTTTTACCTTCCTAGGGAAAAGTAAGGAAGTAACATTGTGTTATTGATGTTCCACGAAAAAAGCCTGCTTTAAAACGGGTAAAATACTGATCAAAATTATTTCAAATATTTAAGTACAATAAATTTTTATAATTTATTATCTTAAAGTTGCTAAAAATACCTTAAATCTATTTGTGGTCGTGCCAGAAAGGTACTACTACCCAGCACGACCACGGCCTATACGTTTAACAGCAAAAGTATGAGAGTACATTTTTTAAAGTCTTTAGTACAAAAAAGTACACTTTTTTTCATTAATATGTACCACATTGAAATTAAGGTAATCATTCGTGGTCGTGTTGGGTAGCATCACACCCATGTTGTGGACGTGGTAACTCCTAATAAAAAAGTGTTTAGACGTTCATTAGCAAGCATTAGTATTCTACCTTTAGAATAAATATTTGTGTTAATGCTACCATAGTATTGTTAATCTACCTATTAAGTTATAATTACATATATAAGTAAAAAGGTTGATAAAAAAGTTAAAGAAGTAATGTTTTTTATATTGTTTTCTAAAGTTTACGCGAACACTACACATTGAAACGAAACAACTTAAAAAGTAATTAAATAAGTAATGTGTAAAATAAACGCGAGTAGATCCGTAAAAGTTGTTTCATTTTATTGTTTTTTAGTTATTTGGGCTAATTTAATTATGTAGTTCAAACTAATTAAATATAAAGATTAATTTTTATGCTCTTGAATTGTAATTATATAAGTAAAAGGTTTGTTAATAAATAGATTAAAGCAAAGGGGTACCTAATGTTGTTATTTAATTTTGTTAAAACTATTCAAAATAAAACAAATGTTTTTTGTTAAATTCATTTATTAGGTATTCAATTATTTGGAAGTTGTTTTTTGTGAAACCAAAACGCTGGTAAGAAATAAAATACCTACCTATGTATTCGTCAGTTTCATTGTAAGCCAAGTACTTTCCCGTGGCCCCAGCATGTTGGTAACACCAACCATAGATTTAATGTTTTTTTATTATTTAGAGTTGTCTGTGGTCATGTGGCCATATTTTTCACTTTGCCTTCTGCTCTTCGAGTAAAGACATCTTATCAAATCAGTTTGTATTGTTTCCTTCTAAATTCCTACAACGTGCACAATCGCACACACAGTGGTTTCTCCGTACATCGTAATCTACGTAATCCTTAGAACTGTTTCTGCAGCGCTGGTGCTACGATGGAACTCGTATTCGAAAACAATGCGAAATTTTAAGTTTTCTATATTGTGCTCAGAACGATGTCAAAGCGAAATGAAATGGCGCGAAAACAAATGAATTATCACATTCAAAACACAAATAGACAAGCTTAAAATTTAAATAAGTTTGTATTTGGAATTCCTAACCAAACGCCAATTTCATATGTAAAGACCTAATAGATGATGGGGTTTCTGAAAAGCAAACGTAAATTATTATACATATACTTCTACATAATATCACGACTATTATCCCCAAAAGGACTTAGTCAGAGACTAGGCAATAACCACCGCAAAAGCAGTGCACTACCATAGTCCGCGTTTTACCAACCAGTAACTGCACAATATGTGCTTAGCGTGATAGGTGGTGAGCCCGTGTCGCCGCTATAAACCGTTGGATGTATGTGCAGTTTTATTTATTTATTTATTTATTTATTTATTTATAGGAAGACCAACAGCTATGACACAACTTAAAATCTTAAAAATAGTAACAGGAAGCCAATTATAGGTCTCTAATAAAAACAGAATTAATAACAATGTGATGCACGTTGTTATTAAAACAGCCTGGTTATAATAAAAATCACATATTATATTTGAATCAATTTAATAAAATTAATTTATATTATTTTTATACTGATATGATAGCCTTTATCAGCAGTGTCTTACAGATAACAAACAGCGTTGCGTTAAATATAAGAACTTAATGATAATATAATATAGTCAAAACCTGTCTAAGAAAAACAAAGTTAAACTATAGTTAATAAAAATAAGACAAGTGCGCAAGAGCAGACCAGCCTCCACTAATGTGTGTGGCACGATTAATTGGTGATGCGTCAACAAAAAATTGTGTAGCACATCCATAACATTATCGAAAGAGAATGCAATTGTCAAAGAAGCGAAACGTTCATGTTTTCCGGATTTTGGACGCAACAAAAATGACATCATAATGTCAGTATGTAATACAAAGTATGTATGTAATACAAAGTTGATATTAATACGCAGGATGAGTGTTCTGATTATGCACTTTCCACAACTGAATTGCTTAGATTAAATTCCAATAAAGATACACTGTATCGGGCTCGTTATGAATTTCGTACTGTAAAGAAAAGTAAATTTGAACATCCACAGTAGGCTTGTTCTTACTCGGTCATTAAAAGGAACGCTCCGAACTAGTACAATCCGTTAAATGAACTAGTTCAGTATTCTAGTTCTATTAGTACGTTTTAGTACACTGATTTTATTACGACACATCGGACGAAATATTATATCGGACGGAATAAATATTTGACTTCCCTTCATACTTAGCAGGCTTAGGACTGTCATTTTGATAAATCAAACATTTTTCATTAATTTACATTATGTAAAAAAATTACTGATTAAAATGGCGTATTTAAAAATCAAATATTTACACTGATTTGTTATATACAATTTTTTTCTTCTTATTTTTTTTAGATTTTTACATTTTTGTATTTTTTTTTTGCTTTTTTTATATTTAATTTTAAAAACTAAAATAGGTAGGTATTTGTTAACACCTTAAAGGTTGCTGTGTAAAAATAGTAACTGCGACACCTTGTTTGATTTAAGAAGTGTTCTTCTTTGGTTCAAAATCTGCCCGGCATCATTTGAAAATATCCGTTCACAAGGAACGGATGTTGCCTGTATACATTGTCTTTTTAAAATGTATTTGTAGAGAAGTGGGTACACATCTCTACGAACAGCCCACCATTGCAGAGGATCATCCTGTCTCCTGACATACTCTTCATTTAGGTACTTGTCAACTTCACGTATACCAGCTGCAATAGGGTTTTCCGGCCTTACTATTAAGTTTAAATCTCGGTCAAACTCATCCCAAATGCTTCGTATTCGTATTCGTATCCGTCTCAGAAGCATTGGAGGTGCTTGGCCTAGGTCCTGCTGATGTGGAAGTATCAGCAATTGCTGGTTCTGTAGGACTTGAACGAGGTATGGTTTGTTGACATATGCGGCGTTTCAAACTCTCACTGGCTGTTTTGAAAGCCTCCGGAAAGGCTCCGAAAGCAGCCGTCTGGAAACCTCTTCCTTTAAATCTTGGATCTAATATAGTGCTCTCCGCGTAAAGACATTTTTTTTCGATGTCACGAAACCGACCATTTAGCTGAGTGTGTAGTGTCGTAATTAACTTATTGACTTCTACATGCTTACATGATACTGCCAACATGCGAGTCACGTGTTTGAATAGAAGCTGAACAAACACTAAAACTTTTGATAATGTCATACTCTTTTCTGCGCTAATTTCTATGGTAATCATAGAAAGGCTTCAGTACGGGTACTACTTTTTCAATTATTTCCCATTCCCGAGACGTAGGGCGAGATCGCTTCTTAAAAGTGCCAACGAGCTAATTATGGCATCTTTAACTTTTAAAAATCGGTCTAACATATCGTAGCATGAGTTCCAACGTGTTGGACATTCCTGTTTCAATTTCAGCATCGGAAGACCCATTTGATTCTGTATTTCTTGAAGTTTCAGTAAACCCGCGGCGTTTTTTTTAAATATTCCACTGTTGCTTTTACTTTTGTGATTGTTACACTAATATCATTCATTGCGCGTTGAATAATTAAGTTTATGGAATGAGCGAAGCAAGGGATGGACATCCAGTCACCTATTCTAATGGCTGCTAATATATTAGCAGCATTATCACTTACAATGCATACAATTTTATCATTGATACGCCAGTCTTGTATAATTTGTTATAAAAAAGCGACTAAGTTAGCGCTTGTGTGTCGTTCATTATAATTTATGCATCCAAGCAAAACGGAACACAATGTAGTTGTCGGGTTAATAAAATGAGCAGTAACTGCTATGCAGCTCTCATTTGTGCTGGATGTTTAACCGTCTGTAGTTAAGCATACAGCATGTGCTTCTAATAATTGAAGTTGTATTTTTTCAAAAACTTCAACATAAGTTTTTGGTATCACAGTAGTTGTCAAAGTTTTACGTGACGGGAGTTGGTAACCTGGGCAGTTTGCGACCATGTCTATTAGTTTATTAAATTCTGGTTCTTCCACCATACGCAGCGCGTGATGACCTTTAGCCACCATCTTAACTAACTGCTCATCTATTTGATCTACTTTTCGTGTCGAAGGTGGTTTCCGAATGTAGCTCGTTATCGATGCAGTAGTGTTTTGAGTGCTCGATGTCTGTGAAACGTTGGATTGCTGTTTAGGGGCTTTGGTTCGATTTGGGAACGTTTCTGTATTAGGGGTAGCAGCTGCAAGTTGCCTTTGAACGCACAAAGAAATTGTTGGATGCTTACTCTTCATGTGACGATTTAAATTTCCCAATGAACCACTTTTTATACTAAGATAAGAAGAGCAGTATTTACATTTAGCACGATCTTTCTCAGCGTTTTCTATAAAATGTAACCAGATATCACTTATTTTAGATCTAATTGGCGCCATTTTAAATGTTCATGCGAAAATAGTTCAAATAAACCAACACCGTTAAAGAAAGCTTAGTAAAAATATTGCACCTGAAACCAGAAAGTTAGTAATTATTTATAAAAGTCCAAGCAAATTATTTATTTATTTATTTATTTTACATCCACTTACATCTGTTATAATTTATAATATACACTTTTCACTGTCCAGTCCATAAAATACAATCCACACAAAACAAAACCAAGCATTCAAAACTTCTTCAAAACTAACAGTAATAACTAATTAGGGATAAGTTTATTAACGAACTTACATAAACTTATACATTGCCGTTTTAATCAAAATACATACGAGAGACTTATTATTCAAGCCATAAAGACGATAATATATACTTGACATAGTGGTCAAAGGATGCTACTATCATTTTTAAATGCTGTTTGGAAGAGGTCAAAATCAATTGGATTCAGTTCTACAGAACAAGGCCGTAAATGTACCTGGCTATTTTCCCAGTTACCACTGTTGCCTCCGGTACTTATCCCCGAGGCATACCTATCGTTATGTGAATTGGTTCCTTGCACTGAGGTAAGCACATCTTTCAAAATTGTTTTGTCAAGCAGTGCAGTAAACTCATCACAACAGAAGTCTTCAGTTGTTACGGTGAAAAATTCTGTACCACAAAAGCAATCGAAGGTTGGCATAAACGAATCAATGCGAAAATTCCGAAAAAAACACCATTAGTTTTATTCATCAAGCTTTCAAGAAAGGAAGGAAAACTAACTGACATTAAAGTACAGCGTAGTTTATATTATTGTACTGATAAAAGAAGGAGAAAATCGGATATTGCCGTTGACTTTGCAAATTAATAAAATTTTATCTGATTGTACAGTCACCAGCAAAGGAAACATGATTGGTCAAGTTTCAAAATATGAAATCAGTATGAAAATCAAAACTTTTTAAACTTTTTTAAGAGTGTCTACTAGTACCTGCGGACTTTGACTGTAGTTGTATAGAAAGTACCTACTTACACTATTGAAACTTAATTTTGAAATCTAGTAAACATCAACTACTTTTGCTGTTGACTGTACATCCGATAAAATATCGATGATAGAATGCTTACAACGTCTTGCGGTACTGAGGCGAGAGATAAAACCCAACAACAAAGAAAAATTAATGAATTCTGTCACATATTTTTTTCTTATTTAAGTATTCTTGTTTTTTTATCTCAATAAAAAAGAACAATTGTTATTGTTTATTTGTCATTATAAGTGCTAGAAGTGAAAAATATATGAGTAAGTCGTACGATTAGAAGATAAATTTGTTTTTTGTAATTATATGTACTTTGTCTTTTTGCGAATCTGTGTTTTCAACAATGTGTTTAATTAACCTAAACATCCTTATTTTAATCAACAACTAAATAATAATTATAATCAGCGACCTAATTATAAACCCCAACCAAGCTACAATCAACCACCGATTAATTATAATACAAATAAATACGTAGATCGTAAGAAACAACCGTTAGACGTATCTATGAGAACTGCGCCACAGTTAAGGCCTGGCCAAATCAATTTAGGTAGAGGTATGGTAGCTGAAGAAGTTTTCCACGTTGAAGAAGATCAAAATAACGACGATTTCTCTCAATATCTACAGGATTATCAGGAATATGAATGTAATAAAAACTTACCTCAAAATAACGAATGTACTAACGATTAAAATAATGAACAACAACATCACGATCAAAATTTTCAAATTGGTTAAAAAAAAAACGACCTATCGTAGAATTTAATTATGTAAAATCTTATCTTCCTTATTTTGAAACAGAGAATCCTAAATTAAAAGTTTTAATTGACACAGGCAGTCAACGTTCTTTTATTACAAGTAACGTACAACAAAAATATTTCACTGAATATTGGAAGATATTACAAAAATGGATTTGTTGAAAAATGGATTGGATTGGAAAAGTTTGTAGTGCGAACATCGCATGGGATAACATCTCATAATGGTACAATAGAAACTCCATTCTGGTGCAATTATTTTGGTAAAGATAAAGGACCATTAAAATTTTATATATACAATTTTAGTGAAAAGTATGACGTCTTAATGGGTACTGATATGATTGAACAAATTAACGCGAAAATAGATTTAAAGGAACGAAAATTAAGTATAAAGTAAAAATTAAATATGCCTAAATGTGAAATACTTATTTTTCATATGACCGACGATAATAACCTAAACATTGAAGAATTATGTTCTACTTATAGAAACTTATTTTCGGAAGATGTTACAAACAGTGCTACAAATAAAATAAAGCAGCATATTAGTTTAAGGGCGTTTACGCCGTTTTGCTCAAAACTGTACTTTTCAAACCTCTTAATATCTATGAATATTTACTTTACAAATATGTTAATTACTTATATCATTAGGCGATCTTGTCATCAAAATAGTTTGTTGAAAACATTTTTAGATTTGTGGATATTTTGGAATTTATAACCAGATAATTGAACAGAGGTTTTCATAATTTGACTTTCCGCGTCAACTTCGAAGCTTAAAAATGTGTTTAAATTACTGACAAACCTAAGAACAAAAATTTTATTTCAATTTGAAAGATCTTCAGCAAAATAGTTTGTTGAAAACATTTTTAGATTTTGGTTACTAACAAAAACTATAAAAATCCGAACATTTTGAATTTTTAAAGAAATTATAGGTGATAAAATAATTGTTTTCTCTATTAAACTTACTATATAAATATAAGATAAAAGCTTTTTACTATGGAAAAAAGTGTTCTTTAAATTATGCGAAAAATTCTTTTTACTAAATTAGCTCTATAATTTTTCTATAAATATTTTAAAACTGCTCTAAAACTACTACAAAACTCTGCGTTCTATTAGTATCAAATCAGTCCGCAGCGAGGCCTCTGAGAGAGTGGTCACGTCGCTCGACGCTCTACCCGACGATTTTCGAACAATTGCCGTAATTTCGAAGATAGTTCAAATTTATAGCGCGATAAGCAAATCTTAGTACTTTAGTGAATAAATTATTTTATGTTACTTTTGATGAATTGCAACATTTTTAAATTGGACGACCTCCGTGGTCGAGTGGTTAGCGCGCCGGGTCGGGCGTCGCGCCGTCTCCGAAGCCCCGGGTTCAATTCCCGGTCGGGTTAATTTAGAGAAGGACTGTTTTTCTAAATTTATTTCGGGTCTAGGTGTTTTTTCTATGTTGCATGCATGTCCATGTCTATGCATTTATCCATATTATCTTACTATACTAACGAGTTTCTTAAGAATACTTATCTTGAGCTAGATAATTGGTGAGAGCATAAACAAATTAAATTTTTAAACTGACAACGTATATTATGTTGCAGAGATAATGGGTAATAAATTCAACGAAATTTTTTTTTAAATTTTTTTAAGTATTCTTGCCTAATATTATGTTTTTTAGAATCCTACTTATTTAAGTTTTTCTTTCAATGTATTACAAAGAAATGATTAATTGTATGGGCAGTCAAATAACTTGACCGAGTTTTGACAGCACCTATTTTATTGCTGCATGATGCGCTTTGTGCTTATGTGGCTCATATTTTCCAAGTAGTTTTTATACAAAATTTATTTTAAAAGGAGATTAGCGAAATTGGGCTTGGTAATAGACAACATATTATTATTGATATATTCTAAAGAATCGGTCAATTTATTTGACTGCCCATACAATTAATCATTTCTTTGTAAAATATTGGAAGAAAAACTTAAATAAGAAGGATTTTTAAATGTTTCGTATCTCAAACCATCAACAAACTGTCAACTGTCAACGTCATGCAGGGAACAACAGGGACTCTATTTCCACTTAACATCAAGTGGAGTGGAGACATTTGCCGAGCTATGAATAAAATAAAATAAAATGTGTCGTCGTCAAATCAATTCGTCCAAAATAAATCGTTGAGGAACAGATAGGTGTTGATTATAATTTTGTGATATAAGATTAATTACAACATTAATAAAAATACATACAATATAATATTATAGGTACTTATTTCATGTATCTGTAGTTTAGCCATCTGCTTACGCCCATAGTTAAAAATAAAAAAACGACGGGTTGCACCCCGGGAGTGCCGGCAGAAGTGAAAACTTGAATATTAACGTTGTGCATTTTTGATATTTTGGAATTGTTAGGGAATAATTTTGCACGAATTGCTTCAATTATCAGTATAAAAGTACTATCATTTATGTGGTAGAATACAATATTTATTTATTGTGCTATCGTACACAAACATGACAATTTATTCGCGCAAGCGCCCTGCGCCGCCTAAACGAAACAACAGGCATACATTTTCGCCGCGCCGTAGAAAGAGAGGGGGATACTTCCTCTCCTACGCCGCACCGGCTGTCTACTCTCCATCCGTCTTACGATTTTACGTCTTACATTTTCGATCAGGTCACGTGTCCTGACGCGAATTTAACATTTTTTACCCATTACAAAAAAAATGTACAACGCCGCTAAAGAAGTTTTCACTTCAATAATTTCTAAGTATACCGAAAAACTAAATTCGAACGGATCAAAGTAGTGAGTTTGACTATAGTGAGCAGAACTAGCCTACTCTACGCACACACTCGCGCGCGCTCACAGCCCGCTTCTGTGTGCGTGATATTTGGACTTAAAAACCTAAACTTAAGGTCTCGCGCTCGGCGTAAACGCTCTTAATAGATGACGAACCAATTTATCAAAGACCATTTCGCTTGCCGCAAATTCAACAACAAGAAATTAGAAAACAAATAAATAAATTATGAGATGAAAAAAATTATAAGACAATCTGAGTCACCGTGGGCATCAGCTGTTCATAAGTTCCAAAAAAATTAGACCAATCTTGTATACAAAAATGGAGAATGGTAGTCGATTACAGGCGTCTTAATGAAAAACGAAGTCAGATAAATTCCTGTTACCTAATATAGAAGACTTGTTTTCCAAATTGCAAGGCAACACATATTTTACGACTTTAGACTTGACATCAGGTTACCATCAGATTTTAAGGGACGATAATTCATAAGTTAGATATAAAATCTATATTTGATAGTAAGGTATTGCTTGATAATTCATTTAGTAAGGCAATAACCTTAGCCACATCAAACGATGTTAAGCACATTTATTTTAGAATTAATATTATATTGGATCTCTTAAAGGAAATCTGTAATCATTTATCTTTACAAAGTAGAGTTAAGAGAGGTTTAATTAATGGTTTAGGATCTATAATTAAGGCTATAACTGGAAATTTAGATGAATATGATTTTAGAACAATACAAAAAGACTAAAGAAACCATAAAAGTAGCTTATAATAAACAAATATCCGTAACCGATGATTCTTTGGAAGAATTTAATACTCAAATTAAGAAATTAACTGATGTTCAAAATAATTTAAATAAAAAATTTGAAACTCTATCTCATAATAAAGAACAACAGAGATTGTCTTTAAGTTTGTTATTTCAAGCACAAACTTTACAAGATTTAGCTAAAAGGTTAACAACAGCAATAACTTTTTCTGAACACAATATGTATCATTATAGTATATTGCAATCTCATATATTACAAAACACATTAAATGTGATAGATAAAAAGGTTATGATTTCTGACAATATACATGAAATTGAACCATTCATTAATGTAAAAGGTAAGATTATAGCTAATTTTGTATACTTTATTTTAACCCGCTGGGCCCCGCCGTGACCCCAGAGGTACGGGCGCGCGCCGTGTCGTCAAGCACCGCCGTGACTCAGGAGGGACGGGAGCTGTAAAGCGAAACTTTGCCTTATAGTAAAAAAAAACTACAGCTTGGATTTGGATGATTCTGTGACTTTGGACGTTATGAAATTCCCTTTCTAATGACGTATAAACGGTCCGAATAGAGTGAGTGAACGCGTTACTGTTGCCGTGGCTTTTTTCACTTTTTTAATGTCATTTACTTTGTTTGAATGTGGTTTTTTCAGTTTTTTTTGTATGAAAAAAGATTCAAATAATATCAAAAACTGAAATTAGAACTAATCAACTTATTATTCATCATAACATCAATGTTTAAGTTGCTTAATGCTTCAAGTTTTTACATTACATTACACTTTTTACATACTTATTTCGGACCCTTGTAGAACTTTTTCAAATTATTACTGACTAATATACAATATTTATGAATTTCTTTTGCAGTATTTTAGAACCAATAAAGCTTTTGCATCATATTATCACATTTCTAGCTAAAAACATTCACCTGAAATAAAGAAATTGGATTTCAAAGACCGTATATTCGCGCCGAAAGTTTACTTGCGGCCAAATGCACTTTCAATTGAGCTAAATTATTACATTTCCTATGGAAAGTGCACTAAAAAGTATACACTATCGTTTGTTGATCATAGCTTTATAGAAACAAATTCAAGAGTTAGAAACAAAGACTCAACATAATTTTATTCAATATGGTTGGATGAGTATTTTGTCCATACTGATATTAATTTGTGCTTGTTGGAATTGTCTTCGTGCCAGGGTTTGGTCGAAACCAAGGACTTCGAAATTGGAGGGGGATAGTCAACCTACTCAAAGTATAGAAGAAAGTATAAAAAATACAAACTTAATACATAAAACCATTAAAGACATTCCGACATCCAATACATCGAACCTGATCGCTGTATTGAATTCGCCAGACATAATGGGTGATATTAACGGAACAAAGGGTAATAAAGGATCGGTTAGCAATCCACGACACATTATCATAACACCTTGGACCACCAAGTTGGAGAAGCACCCCACCACTGTATTCAGTTAGTATATAAGCTCATTGTACTGTCAAACGGTAGACATTCACTAACCTGCCTTACTTGTATCAAGTGCATTATGCCCCAACGCATTATAAAGAAGGGTGTTTTGGAAAAACGACCAATGTCACATTGATAAAGTTTTTCAGGAAGTAAATAAAAGTTTATAAAATGGAAATATTGGAATAATAACTACTTTTTATATATTAATTGATAAAAGCTCATAAAAATTAACAATCTTAATAACAATAGGGTTTTTTAGTTTTATTATTTATAACTTATTTTTAAGTCTAAAGTTTTCTTGTAAATAATATTTCCAGCAAAAATAGCCAAGGTCTTGGACATTGGTGGTTTTTCCTAAGAAAATTTGTAAAGTTTAGAAAATAAAATTTTCTAGCATATGAATAGGATAGCTTTTTGTGTAATAAAATACATATTTTTGACTTACAAACTTTATTTTACCACATTTATCACTCACAGGCATCACTGTTGTCATCTGCTTCAATGTCAATGTCATTTTGGCTAGTACTTGGGAGGACATTTTGACATAGCTCTTGATAATAGGCTCTACTGTCAGGCCTATGAACAAATGCACTTAGGCGAAGTAAATCGTGTGCTTTTGCTGCAGGTAAAGGTAAACTTTCAAAATAAAGCTGCTTTAATTCAATCATGTCACCTAGTTTCTTTTTGTTGCGAACTGTGCACCCTGTGTACAGACCATGAAAGTCCTCTTTCTTATGAACCAATGGACTTGATGCCTTTATTTCAAGTATTCTTAACTTTCTAAGGGCTAGCGTAGGCCTTGGGGATTTCAAAAAATACTGAATTAAGCAACTCTTCATGTCTATGAAATCATCTTGTTTCATATTTACAACTTTGAAGGGGCTTGGGCTAACACGTGCTTCTGATATAAGCTCATCCCAGTCTGATGGCACTTCAGGGCAATAAGCACGTTTTTTTTTCTCTATTAAAGCAAAATCCTGATCATTTGGCATATACGAATGACCACGGACTGGGAAAATATGTTTAATCTTATTAAAAAGTTTTAGACAATGAACTAAAATGTACTGAAAGTATACCATTACATGATTCTTATTTTGCCCTGCACAGCCATCACTTAGAAAGATCAGTGTGTCACTAGTGATATTTTTATTCTTTAAATAATGAAGTAACATAGATGTTACTTCATTAGCACCTTTTTTGCCTGTTGTTTCTGTATATACATACATATCAGCACTGTCATCAGCTAAATCATGTACACCGAATACATAGTACCATAACTGTCTAGCATAAAAAACATCACCAGTCTTTATATGAGGAAGGGGCAGATTTTGCATGTAATCAAAAGAAATGACCATGCATTTACCTTCTCGAGCAAGTAACTGGTATTTTTTCTTTAATTCCCTGAACTTAGCAGCTTTCCGTAAATGCAGCTCTTTTTTTATTAAATTTTCCTTTTTCACTGTATCAGTTTCAGCACTTGCTATTTTTAAATCAAGACTGTCACACACGGCACATGTGTCACTGCGAGGAAGCCCAAATTTAATGTTAAACTTTGAATGAAAAATATTATAGTATATCTTGTATGTAATTTGAATCCAATATTCTTGTAAAAATATTTTATGCATTTTCTTTACATTTAAGGTTTCAGGCAGAAACATTCTGTTTGGATTTTGTCTTAGAGAGTAGTGAGACTGCCTAGCTTTAAAAGATTGTATATGTAACCTTACCAGCTCAGCTAATTCATCAGGAAACTTATTTGGTCTATTGAAATGGGTACCTCTAGCATCTTGAGGCAAGGTTCCTTTATTTACAGCAATATCTTGTATACGCCGAAGTCTTGACCTTGTTATACATAGAATGCTTAAAAATGCTGAGTGACAGACCTTCTTTTCTTTATTGTTTGTATGCAGTTTATATTCAAAAGACACACTATGATCAGTAATCTTGCTAGATTCATCTGTTAACTGTCGCCTCGGTCGTTTTCTTGCACATGGGGCAAAAGAAATGCAGGAAAATATATATGCATCTTGCTTATTTTTAGAATCTAATGAGTAGAATGTTTTGAAAATGTGTCTTCTTTCGACTTCACTAACATTTTCGAAACATTTGAGTCGTTTGCACCTGGAAAATCCAAACAAAACAGATATAAAAAACTGACACTAAAATGATTAACGGTCGTACATTATACCATTTAAAATAAATTACTACTAGGTAGCTACAAACCTGCAGTCTTGACCTACAGTAGCTTCTGATATTGGCTTGCCGGCATGATTTACATGAGGTTTTCCATGAACTTTTAGCTGTTTGATAGCAGTTCTTTTACTTATTTTCGGTGGTTTCCGTTCTGGCCACGTAACTATTTCCTCACTTCTTTCAATATCGTTCATAGTCTTAAGCTTATTTAAATAATAAAGACAGCAAAAACAGACCGACAGAGATTTTTACTTATTTTTCACCTTCTGACTTTGACAGCTAACGTATGAAACCCGCGAAACGTCGATCTCATTTTTTTTTTTAAAAACCGCCAATGTCCATGGACCTTGGCTCTTTTTGCCTGAAACGCTATGGACATTGGTTGTTTTTCCAGAAACCCCTAAACTTTGGAGCTATATTTCTACCGGACGTTGGCTGTTTTTGCTCTTTATGTCATACACATATTAAAGTATGAAACGCGAAAAATCCATAGAGCAAAAAAACTCGATTTAAAAAAAATGTGACATTGGTCGTTTTTCCAAAACACCCTTCTGTAAAACATAATTAAGATTTTTATATTACGAACCAACATAGTTATAAGTTTATTGCTAAAAATGGTCCCCGTTTTCGTAATCTATATGTTTACTCAAAATCCTTGTACCAACCAAAATATTTATTTCTAGAAGAAACTTTGAAAATGGTACCGGGCATATCGTATAATAAATATAGTAGCGAAGTTTTAAGTTCTCACGAAGCTTTACCAAACTGGATTATTGTTTTTGATGATTGTTACGGGTCCGAAGACTTAATTAAAAGGCGGACTGTATATCATAGGGTTGGTTTAATGCCAACAAATTACAAAAGGGTAGTTCCCGGACAAACAGATTGTATTGTAATAAGAGGGTCGCGAATGTAGTCAGTGCCGTCCGAAAGCCAAGTGTCGTCCGGTCGGTAGTCGGTGCCGGTCGGGGGTTGGCAGCGGGGGGCGCCCGCGGCAACCGGTTCGATGCTCGCCTCGATGATGTCGCGCCCTCCTCCCTCGCGTCTCCTCCCGTGCGTATGTAGGCATCAACATGCTCCCCGGGTTGAAGTCTGTCGAAGGCTTCAAAAATCTGGAAGAGGACACATATATTATTAAAGGCTCTCCGAATAGTGCCTCTCTTTGTCTTCAGCTCAGCCACCCTGATGACGCCGTCGCTGCCAGGGTAAACGTGGTCACGCGTCCTAGCGACCAAAGAAGGGGCGGTAGAGCTCTGTCCTTTATAATCACAAATGATCCCAGTTTAAGGTCCCCGCTCGTGCTCTGCTATTTTAGTTTTTGCTGAAGCTGGTTGATGTACTCCAGTGAAAATCGACTCCAAAAATGCTGCCTTATGTGCTCTATCTTCGTGAAGCGGTCAAGGCGAGTGATGCTCATGTCGGCCACCTGTGGATGTGGAATGGATATCAGCGGTCATCCAATTAAAAAGTGCGCAGGTTTGAGATCGGAAAAATCAAGGTGATCAGAGGATAGCTGGGTAAGGGGGCGAGAGTTCAAGACAGCCTCAATTTGGGTGAGACAAGTGGCCATCTCCTCGTAGGTAAGATGCGTTGTATCTAGGAGCCGTTTAAGATGGTGCTTTGTGGAGCGAACGGCTGCCTCCGCTAAGCCATTGAAGTGAGGAGTGTAAGCAGGGACAAACTTAAATTCTATCCCCTCTTGAGCTACTAAACCCTCAAGATCCGATTGTGCGATAAATTTGGAAAACTCGTTATTAGTGCCAACAAAATTGGTTCCGTTGTCGGACGTGATGCTTTGGGGCTTTCCACGACGTTTCCACGACAAAACGATTTAATGCGGCTATGTATGCTTCAGTAGATAGCGCCGTGACGAGCTCAATATGTACAGTCTTTATCGAATTGCATGCAAAAATTGCCAAAAATGACTTAAGGAGCTTACAGTCTCTACCTTTTCTGTCTGCTATTAACACTGGCCCGGCGTAGTCAACACTAGTATGTAAGAAAGGGAACTCTAGTTCAGTTCGAGATGCCGGCAACTGACCCATGATAGGCTGAGTTGTTTCAGCTTTATGTCTGCAACATCGAACACACTTTTTCACAGTTTTCTTTGACAAGTTTCGGCCACCTAAAGGCCAATAAGATTGTTTAATATTAGATAGTAAGTGCTGCGGACCAGCATGTAAATATTTAAGATGAAAATGTTGAAAAATGATAATTGTAAGATGATGTTTACTGCATAAAAGAACAGGATGTTTCGCATCATAACTATAAGGAGAGTTATTGAGTCTGCCTCCGACTCTAATAATATCATTACGATCTAAAAAAGGGGATAGAAAACGCTGCTTTTAGAAAAACATATTCATCTGGAAACATTTACAACTGCGCCTTTCTAATTATTAAATTTGTTGAATTATGGAGTTCTTGAACCGAAAGATGACCAGATAATTTGTTATTTTTGTCTTTGCAGTTGTGAATGAATCTCAATAAATATGCGATTGAACGTTGGATTAAAGTAAATTTAGATTTTGTGTTAATAAATTCACAAATTAAGTCAGCATTAGTATTTTCATTTGCAAGCGCTACAGAACAAGAAACAATTTCTGGTGCTTTACGCTCTCATTGGGCATTGTTGGCCAAAAAGCCTCATTATTTAAAGAGAAGGTGGGACCTGACCACCACAAAGAAGAACTGCTGATGAGGTCAGCCTTCAGCCCGCGAGAAACAAGATCCGCCGGATTGTCTTTCGACGGTACGTAACTCCACGTGTGACCCTTTGTGCTCTCCTGAATTTCGTGAACACGGTTACGAACTGTTATGGGGATTAATCAAAACCCCTTTTTAAAAAAACACTTTTTACTTTATCTGTAAATACTGTATTTAATAATAAAATGAGTTAATATAATTTTCACGATTTAACGAAAGGGCAAGTGTCACCGGCGGATGATGGAATCGAACTGGCTGGCGCCTAGCAATGAGCCTGCTATTACGATATAATGCTGATGAAGGGAAATACACCGGGAGGTGATGATGGTGGCATTATTATATACTATACATATATATAACAGCCCGCTGGGTTAAGACTAAACTTACACCAAAATGGTGAAGTTTACGTAAAAGATACACTAGTTTTAGGTGCAGATACCGGATGGGATTCTATGTCTGAATTTGAAAGTTCTTCTATTTTTTCAATTTGAATTTTATCTTTAAAGGATTTTATTAATAAGCCGTGACAAGTGCCCAATTTACAATATTTGTAAATAATGAAACATATAAAAATTAAAACTAAAATAGATATAATTATAGTAGCATATGAATAATATTCTCCATACAATACTATATGTGGCTTATCTAGGACGCTATCGAGACTATTGACAATATTATTTATGGCTTTGTTATGTTCATTCATAATAGAGTCAAGGTTATTATTTTTTTATTTAAGAAAAGGAAGATGTTGAATGTTTTGTTTTAATTTATTGTCTGTAATATTTATTAAATCATAATTAAAATTAATAGGTTGTACTTCAATGTTTTTTATGTACTTAGGTATTAACCTTGAGTCTTTATAATAAGCTATACTAATATAATCAATGGGTAAACTAAGTATGCCCGTGCCAATAACGTTTAGTTCGGAATTTCCAATTTTGTTACAATCTACAGATAATTTTGTTTTTTCAGTAATTACGTATATCCACTTATTATTACATAATCTATGCCAAATTTCAAGATGACCTTGAAAATATTTAATTTCACATTGATTTGGAACAGAAGTAAGTGCTTTTGAAACTATTTCTGATTCACAAATAGGAGCTGCAGTACTTGAATATATATCTAACATTTCACAAATAAAATAAAAGTTGTATAAAGTTTTACAGTTATTTAAATCTTCTAACTTACAATAAAATGACTTATCTCTAGTTAAACCTATGTACTTAGCAGAAGGTATAATAGCGGAATATGTACTATTTTCTTGAACAATAACCGGAAATGGAACAGAATGATATAAACTATATTCTTTAGAAGTAACTAATGGCATTTTTATGACAAAAACAATTTTATTGTTATGATAATAACTTGCAATTTCAGATATATTTAGTAACAAATAAATATTTCTTAAAGATAGGCTTACAGGAAATTGGTGAAAATCAGCTAAAAACCGATAGTTTTCTACTAGTTCATTAAACAGTTGTTTTGGTGTAATAACAGTTGGATACAAAATTTTTGATTTACTAAACATAATTCCGTTGACAATGTCTTCTAATTTAAAAGATAATGTTAATAAACTACTTTCTAATATATTTAACATTTCAATCATTTTAGATTTTAGTAATAAGCTATCTGATAACACCGTTAGATTTTTTAAACTTGAGGCCAAATTGTCTATTGCTATATTTAATTGTTGTTCATTTATATTGATTTTATTAATTACATTTTTAAAAGAATTTAATGTTGTGGTTGTTACTAAAATATTATCTTTAAATAATTTAGACAATTGAGTTTGATCAGTTTCAACAGTTTCAATAGCTGCACTGTATCTTATAGCATCGTCTTCATTCATAGTGCCAAATAAATGTTTAAAGACAGTGCCAACTCCGCCAAACCAAGCTGATCTTTTAGAGCGATTTTCTATAAGATGAGAAATAGATTCAAAATTACTAATAATGTCATAATACCTGATTGATAGAGGCTGTATCATATTATGACACTCGGTGTCAATAAAAGCGTTACTTTGTTTACAAAAGTACTTGGCTGTTCCTATAATACTATTAAGATTATCAATATGCGGTTTAATAAATGATGTTTCGAGTGGAATTACGACACTGAGATGTCCGTCTACTATTTTTAAGGATCCAATAGGATCAAAGTAAATACCAGGACTATGTAATGTAGGCTGGATGAAGTTGTCCTGTGCCAAGGACAAGCCACTGTAATAAAATATAAAATAAAAATAAAATATACATTATTAAACTTAATACTTAATAAGCTAAATATTTAATACAAAACTTTACTCTAGTACATTATCTATAACTATTACTTTATTTTTTTAATTAAAGTTATACTTGGACTTAACTATTACGTGATACATTTTTTATAAAAAGTAAATTACATTACTATTGATCGCAACGTCGTGCGAGTTTTACTTCATCGTAATGATGAACTACATGACGCCTGTTAATTAACAAGGTAAGGCTATTTCTACCATTTATTTTAATTACTTTATAGGGACCTTTCCAAATTGGTGATAAGGCTTTACGTAGTCTAAGATGGTTCTTAAGAAAAACAAAGTCACCTACTTAATATTTAACGGGACGACTATGTGAGTAGTAATAAACTTTAGAAGATTCTTTAGATTTTTGTATGTTTTCAAAAGCTTTGCCTCTTGTATACTTTAGGCGATGCTGAAGCATTTTAACATAATCGGGGTAAGTAACATCTAGTGCGGTTTCGAATACAGAATTAGGAATGTAAGGCTTATGACCAAATATCAATTCAAAGGGTGAATAATTTGTAGTTGAATGTGTTGCTGTATTATAGGCTAACATTGCTGTATATACATATCTAGGCCAGTTATCTTGATTTTCGCATATATATGATTTTAAATATTCTTTTAATGTGGAGTGGCTGCGTTCTAATGCGCCTTGAGTCTGAGGATGATATGGAGAAGACCACAACTGCTTAATTTTTAGGAAGGTACATGTCTTTTTGAATAATTCAGCTGTAAAATTGGTGCCTTGATCAGTGAGTATCTTTTTGGGTATGCCAAATAGTGAAATGAAATGTATGAGGCACTCACTAGTTTCTTCAGCTGTAGTATTTCTTATAGGATAAGCTATCGAAAACTTAGTTAAGTCATCCTGTAGTGTGAGGATGTACTTTAATTTAGCTGGGCCGGATTCAGGAAGAGGACCAACAATGTCCAGAGATAGTCTTTCAAAAGGAATAGTAGAAGTACTGGTTATTTGCATTGGTGCTCGGTTTATTTTGCGAAGGGCTTTGTTTGTCTGGCAAGATGAACATTCTTTTACATATTTTTCGATGTCACTTCGCATATTTTTCCAATAATATTGTTCTCTAATTTTATTGAACATTCGGTTAGAACCAAGATGTCCTGCAATAGGGATGTCGTGGTTCTCTTTTAGGATCTTTTGGGTTTCGCTAAGACTAGGATAATAAATTTTGTTAAGATAGATGTGAACTTCTATTCCAGTGTTATTAAATAAGTGGGTCAAAATGTTGTATATCTTTACGTATGAATGGCGGTCAAAAGGGTTTCTAAAATCAGTTATACCTATTTTTTCTAAGGGTTCAGTACTAGATATTAAATGGTTTCTGAGATTTTTGATAGACACGAATATATCGCTATAGCTACAATCATCAAAGTGATGTACTTTAGTGAATAGAAAGTAATATGTTTTGTCATTATAGGTTAAGGATTTAAATGAATGTACAGTTCTATCAGACTGCAGAAATGATTGAGATTCTGAGTAATTTGAAAGGATTTCTTCAACATAAGGAATAGATTCATCGAAGTCAAGGGATACCGGAATTATAAGGATTTTATGTGGGCTTTTCAGTAGGCTATCACTGTGTTCAACAATAGGCGTTGTATAGGATGTTGTTGTAGAAGATTTCAAGAATTTGGTATAAGAGTCATTTGGATCTGGTGCTAGTGGTTGTTCGCTTCTTAGTTCAGCGTTTGAACTAGGCGAAGGTGGAGGGTTTTGACTTGTGGAAGGTTGAGGTTCAATGGGCTCATAAGAATTTTGGTCAGTAGTGACAGTAGGTTGAATAGGGTTTGATGTGTTATTTGATGGACTATAAGAAACAGCTATATCATTTTCTAGAAGATCTATACATGGTAGATCATTACTGTCATAATCAGGAGTAGTAGGCATTGCAATATCTAAATCGTCTAAAGTTAATGGACTAAATTGAGGTGATAAAACGTTGTTCTCATTACCAATAGGAGAAGGTAAAAGGTTTTCTTGTATAGGATTTTGAATAGGTTGATTTTCTGCATTTAAATCACTGTTTGGATTTTCAGGTATAATAGGATGGACAGGATATCGCGAGAGAGCATCAGCTGCTGAATTTAATTTTCCTTTTTGATATACTATGTCATATTCATATTCTTCGAGCTGAAGTCGCCAACGTTGCATTTTACTACTAGGATCGGTATGGTTGAAAAGCCATTTTAAAGGACGGTGGTCTGTAACTATTACGAATTTACGACCAAAAAGATAAGGTCTAAAAGTTTTACAGCCATATATGATAGCTAGCAATTCCTTTTCAGTAACGCTGTAATTGATTTCTGCTTTATTTAGGGTTCTAGACGCGTAGGCTATAGGATGATCTTTACCAACTGGACCTTGGGAAAGAATGGCTGATATGGCGAAATTGGATGCATCACAGGTAAGTGTAAATGGTTTTGTGAAATCTGGGTATATAAGGACAGGAGCGGTAATAAGCTTACTTTTTAAGGTTTCAAATGAGAGTTGCTGTTCGTTAGACCAATTAAAAGTAATGTCTTTTTTGAGTAAAGACGTAAGAGGTTTTGATAATTTAGAAAAATCAGGAATGAATCGTCTATAATACGATATGAGCCCTAAAAAGGATTTTATGTCTTTAGGACATTTAGGTATAGGAAATTCTTTTACAGACTTTATTTTGTTAGGGTCAGGTTTCACCCCGTTTTCGGTTATGACATGACCTAAGTAACCGACTTCCTTCCTTAAAAACTCACACTTGTCGGGTTGAAGTTTAAGGTTAAAAAATCGAAGTTTTTGGAAAACTGAAGTTAAATTTTCAATATGTGATTGGAGATCATAAGAGTAAATGACTACGTCATCAAGATATACGAAACATCTCTCTCCTTGAAGACCGGTAAGGATATTATTCATCAAACGTTGAAAGGTTGAAGGTGCATTCTTCAAACCGAATGGCATCCTTGTAAATTCAAAGTGCCCTTGAGGAACACTGAAGGCAGTTTTGCAGGAATCGCGAGGAGACATTTTAATTTGATGAAAACCAGAAGCAAGGTCTAAAGTAGAGAAATACTTTGAGTTTCCTAATTGGTCAAGTATTTCGGTGATATTAGGAATCGGGTAAGTTTCGCCAATGGTTATATCATTCAATTTTCTATAATCAATGACGATGCGCCATTTCCTTTGGCCTGATGCGTCGATTTTCTTCGGGACTATCCATATAGGAGAAGACCAGGGAGACAGAGAAGGTTGTATGATGTTTTGTTCTAACATCTTTTGTACTTGAGATTGCACTTCTTGCTTATGAACTTCAGGAAAACGATAGGATTTTACATTAACGATCTGATCAGAAGTAGTTCGGATCTCATGTTGGATAGCATCAGTGGAAGATAATTGATCATGAGGTAAGTGGAATATGTCAGAGTATTTAGAACAGGTATCAAATAATGCTTCAGATTCTTCAGGATTTAAGTGTGATACGCGAAGGAGCTTAAGAACTTCTTCAGTTCTATTTAAACATGACTGATTGGAATGAGACACAGGGAAAGGTTCATAATCGAGCGGATATAAGGTAAGGTTGAGGTTAGAATTTAAGGTAACAGGATTTTCAGACGTATTTAACACTGTAATATTTATTCTATTATTATCTTTAACTCTGACTAAACAATTGGCTATTAATAGAGTATCGTTAATATGTTGATCAATAATGAGACCTTCTTTAATTTTAGGATTTTTAACTGAGCATTCAATAGTAATCTCAGAACGAGGAGGTACTTTATAAACTGGTTCAATGAAGTTAAGTTTTATATTATTTTTACTAAGGCCAAGTATGTTGCGATTATAATCAATGTGACATTGGTAATGGGTAAGTAAATTATTTCCGATTATACCATCATAGGTTAAGTTTATTTTATCTACAACATGGAAGTTGAAAGGAATAGATTCTTTTCCAAATATAAGGTTCAAATCAAAATTACCAAGGGTAGGTACAGCATCTTTGTTATTATCTATACCTTTTAATTTTAATGTATTCTTATTAAGTTTCAGATTTGGATACGACTGGATAGCAGATTTTTTTATGAGGCAGATAGAAGAGCCAGTATCGACGAGTAAGGTAAGTGGTTTATGAGATGTGGATGTTGCAACTAGGATATGAGGTAAGGATTTCTTTGTAGGATCACATAATATTTCTAATACAGCGTTATCTTTAGGTATGGAGTCATTACAAGCATCTTTGTGGTAAGTTTTATTTTTATGTTTCTTTTTTTTTAATAAAGAAGAACTGTTATGGTCATTGGATTTTGAATTATCAAGACCTCCGATTTGGGGCTGGCTACCCTGTTGTGTGGTCTGTGAGGATTTAGAAATAGCATGACTTCCTGTTTGGGGCTGGTTACCCTACTGTGTAGCCTGCATGGATTTAGAAATAGCACGACTTCCTGTTTGGGGCTGGTTACCCTGCTGTGTAGCCTGCATGGATTTAGAAATAGCACGACTTCCTGTTTGGGGCTGGTTACCCTGTTGTGTAGCCTGCATGGATTTAGAACTGGTGCCATTAAAATGCAACGGTTGCGCTTTGAGCAGAGACTTGGGTTTCACGAGACACCGTTGTGAACCCATTATTCGTTTAAATGATCATCGTTGTTACTCAGATCACGTGGTTGCTGAATAATATCATCATATTGTTGGGTAGTGTCACCAGGTTGAGTATCAGGATAATAATAGTTGTTGTTATCAACGCAATGGATACGAGACGGTTGCGGTTTTGAAAACCTTTGATTAAAATTGTTATGTTGATTATTGATAGGACGATATGAGTTTTGCGGAGCGGATTGTGTCTCTTTAAATCGGTTGTTATTATATTCACGTCTTTTACAGGTTTCTAGAGTGTGACCTTGAGACTTGCAGTAGCGACAGAATGGAATATTTGATGTATTTTGATTAAATACTTGTGGTCTTGAATTTACATTATGAACAACAGGTCTAAATGAATAATTTGGCTTTTGAATAGGACGTGGTGCCATTGGGGCCTGATTGGATGTTGGCAAGTTATGTTTATACAGCAGCTTTTGAATTTTTTCTTCTGATATTGCTAAATTAACGGCTTCATTTAAGTTTGAAGGATTTTTCCCACGGACTAAATTTGAAATATTTGGTTTAAGACCCAATAAGAATGTGTGGAGAGCAAGGTCCTCCATAGCTGCGGTTCGGCCTACTAACTCGGATTTCTTTCTATTTGACAATGTGATTTCGGTTAATAACTTAGATAGAGAAGTTTCAACCCTTAATGCGAACTGATTTACAGCTTCACTGGGTAACTGGTGACATTCTTGTAATTCAGCTAATAAATGAGCATAATGTTTTCTTTCTCCGAATTGTGTTTTCAAAAAGTCGCAAAGTTGGTCCCATGATTCGAATTCTTTGATTGCACAAGCTGATTCAGCTTTTCCTTCTAATTGAGATAATATAAATTTAAATAAAATATGCTTTTGTGCATCTGAGGCTAGGTTTATAGCGTTATCGCAATTTGTTATAAAAGAATTTAATTTTTCCCGAGAACCATCAAAAGATTTAATAAATTTAAATAAAGTACCAATTTGGATAGACTCTCCTTTTTCACCTTTTATTGTTACATCTTTGGTTGCCATCGTTAAGAAACAATACACAAAATGACACGGAAAATAAAATTATAATATGAATTAAAATTGATACGGTGTAATAGGCGGCCAAACAAGTACGAATAGCTTCAGACTTTCTATATACACCTTATACTGTGTGATATGTGTGGCACTGATAAGCTCGGACAGGACGAGCGGCGCGACGACGGGCTACTTCTTAGAATCGACTTAGTCAAAACATAATAATTATAATTAATTTTGATCACACTGAATATGTTTAGAGTTTTTAAACGATGTTAAAATGTACTTTTTATAACACACTTGTAACACACTTGGTTATTTATTAAATAAAGACTTTACACTTTCACAAAAGTTTGGATAAATGAAATGATATCACTTACAGGATCACGCCGAAGTATAAATACACGAACATAGCGGCAGGCAGGTATACTGTGATATACCAGTCACGCAGCACTTCGCAGAAGATGACGAGAAGATGAGCTCAGCCACACCAGACGTTGAATTTCTCAGTCCAGAGAGAAATTGTTTTATTTCAGGAACGAGACGATATTTCAGGAACAAGACGATATTTCAGGAACGAGACTACTTCTTCAGGAACGAGACTATATTTCAGGAACGAGATTAAATTACTAACGGATGGAGTTCGATTTTGGATTAATAACAAAGTTTATAAAGCACGGCGCACTTGCGGATTTTATGAAATTGTTCTTATTATTTATTTATTTTATTATATTTTTTTTTTTTTTACTTTCACTTTTTCACTGGAGACGAACCGAGGACATTTAAAATATCCCTTTAACGCTGCCACCAAATTGTTATGGGGATTAATCAAAACCCCTTTTTAAAAAAACACTTTTTACTTTATCTGTAAATACTGTATTTAATAATAAAATGAGTTAATATAATTTTCACGATTTAACGAAAGGGCAAGTGTCACCGGCGGATGATGGAATCGAACTGGCTGGCGCCTAGCAATGAGCCTGCTATTACGATATAATGCTGATGAAGGGAAATACACCGGGAGGTGATGATGGTGGCATTATTATATACTATACATATATATAACAGAACGAAGCTTTTAAGCTCACTAGGTGGAGTAGTTAACCACCCTAGTACAATTGTGGAATCGCACCAAAAACTACAAAATGGAAACCGAGAGTGTTAAAAAGGTCAATACGTGCCAATAAAGCTCCGCAAAGCTCCAGTCGGGGAATGGTCATCGGCTTAATAGGCGCGACTCGACTTTTAGATGTAAGAAGATGTACTGTCACTGTGCCTGATTTATCCACAGAACACACAAACTCCGTACGCTTTTTCTGAGGCGTCACTAAATACGTGAACTTCGTGAGTTATTGAGTTGTCGCTAAGAATCCATCGAGGAATGTTAAGTTTGTTCAGAAAAGGTAATGTGTTTGCAAATTCAAACGATAATTGTTTTATGTCCTCTGATACTTCGTCGTCCCATGAGCATTGATTGATCTACAATCTTTGCATGATGATCTTTGCCTCGACTATGCATGGGCCAACTAACCTAACCTAACAACTAACCTAAGGGATCGAATATTTGACTTATCACTGAGAGTATGGGACGCTTGGTTACTTTTTTATTTATAACAATATTTATTGAAAATGATAATGTGTCAGAATCAAAAAGCCAGTTGACACCAAGTGTTTTAGAAGAAACGTTATTATATATGTTTGAAATTTCTAAAATATTATTTGAGTTAGGGGAACCTGGGGAAATTTGATCTAAAATAAATTTTCTAAATGTTTATATAATTTATAACGCAAATTTTGATGCGAACAAATTACAAAAACACAAATGTTGAAAAATATATATTTTTTTTTTTTTTTTGGTATGTCAGAAGGGTGCAGGTTCAAACCCTGCTCGTGGAAATTTTTTCAACATTTGTGTTTTTATAAATTTTCTATTTAATTTAAATTTTCTTAAGTGAAATTGTGCTGAATTTAATGTAAATATCACCCCTTAAATAATTCTGACTGCATCATCAAGAGATGATGCACCTCCTAAATAATCATCGACGAAAAAGTCTCTTTGTATGGACTTTTTTACGTCATTATCTAACGCAATAGATGCCAAGCTTACTAAACATTTTGTAGCTAAATACGGGGCACAGGTAGGGTTGCCAACTGTATGGATCAGAAATCCGGGAGAAAAAAAAACCAACAAATACAATCAAATATTTATTAGAAAAAAGTAACAAATTGCACATTCTTAGATTGAAATAATTCTTACAACACGACAGGTGGGTTGTTTTCCTTAAAGGTGTATTTTTTTACGCTGCGGGCTGCATTCAATGCTTTTTCATTAGTTAGCATAAAGTCATAAAACTCTTTACATGTTTTTTTAAAATTTGTGCACACTTGAATTTCAGACTTCACATGCCTTTCATTAAGGCGATTTCGACTTTTCGACCATAGTTCGTTAACTACGCTGAAAACACGTTCGGCAGCGGCGTTTGAGACCGGAATTGATAATGCGAATGAAATAAGTTTTTTTATTTCCTTGCCTGATTCATCCACAACACAGTTTTCAAAGAAATTAACCCAACGCATATCTACTCTTTTTGTTTTGCTTGCAATAACTTCACGAACTTCTCGCAGTATACAGTAATCATCATACAATTTATCCTCATTTATTGGCAAGTTTAGGGACGAACACAGATCTTTTAATTCAACCCAGTCAATTTCTTTATTCATAGTTAAAATATCAAATTTCTTGTAAATAGAGGTGTCATAATCGTACCATTTATCTAAATAAGTCAAACAACGCTCTAAATATTTTTCTGCATTATCTTTAAAAGAATTTTGATCAGCAATCGTTAATTTTCCTAGACATTGCGTTGCTGACTGTCCGTAAAACTTATCATTCTTTCTATTATTAATTTTGTTGCGTAATTCTGTCATTATCGTGTGTAGTTCAGTGGAGGTAATATAGTCACTTTCCAGTTGTTTAATATAAATATCAAAAATTTGCATTATATTGTGAATAAAATAACAATAACATAATGGAAGACTACAATCATCTTTAAAGGCCCTCCAAATTATTTCTGGACATTCATTTTCACCTTCGTGAAGAAAGTAGTCCCTTAAAGCCGGCCAATTCAAAAGAAGTCTCTCTAAAGCCGGAAGCAAAGAAAGCCATCGTGTGGGCACATGGCGAAGAATGGATTTGTACTCTAAATTAGTGAAATCGAAAAACTCCTTCAGCTTCGCAGTTCGCTTGGCAAATGCTGAAAATTCACTGTAAACTTTCAACACCAACGATTCTACGTCAAATTGCAACGTTTTTAACGCAAACTTATTACAATTATGTAAAATATGACACTTGCAATTCGCCATCAAAATGTTTGGATTTTCGAATTTAAGTTTCTGATAAACTGAGTTATGAATTCCAAAGTTCACTGAAGCGTTGTCTGCAGATAGTGACGCAATTGAATTTAAAGATAACTTATTTTCTTGTAAAACATTACATATTTGTGTTTTAACAGCCTCACTGGTTTCAGCTGGGTCTTGATAAAAGTCCAATAAGCCTTGTTTTAAACCCTCTTTCGCTGAAAACCACTGCACCGTAACTGGAAACATTTTTAAATTCCCGCTGTTGGAAGAGTCTGTGCCAACAGAAAAGTAAACTGAATCATTCAATTCTGATAACAGTATTTCTTGCGACAATGGTGCTACGACATTTTCACAAATAGCTTTAGTGCGGCCGCTATTTTCTTTGCAACTTCTGAATCGGGAAATAAAGTAGAAGATAATTTGTTTGTACAGTCTTGGCTTGAATAGCTGTGGTGATGTTTTACTCCATGATACACAGATGTAACTTCTGCGGCAGTTATTAGATCTTCTTCTCGTGAATGCTTTTTTACAAAGAAACTTGAAATTGATGCCACCGAAGACTTGTTTTTGAGAAATAATTTATGTTTTTTACCTTCCGAATGCACAATCAGAGCTCTTTTACCTTCGTATTTTATTGAAATGTCAGTCCTGCATAACTTACATTCAGCTGTGAAACTATCTTGTTTTTTTAGCCACTCACTAAAAAGGGGATCGTTTATCCAATTTTCATCAAACCTCGTATTGTATTTAACTTTCCTCTTTTTCGGTGTAGTTTCTAGCGATAAATCTTCCGTGTCCGACATTGTGCTCTGCGTAAGATAATTGATAAACAAAAAGTTATACGTAATTACGTAAAATCAATATTGAGTTGAGGAAGCGCGGGCGGGCGACACAACAAGCAGTGACAAACTGACATCGGCTCGGTCGGCAGGTCATGCGATGCGCCGGCCGATGCGCGGCGCGCGGTAGGTACCTACGTGCGCAGAGCTAGCGGCGCGCGGGACGGGCGGTCGCTCAGAACAATATTATATACCTAGTTATTGTTCTGAGGGCGGTCGAATTGGGCAATGATTGCCGAACGTTACCGAGAAAAATGGAGCTAGCGTCACGGGGCGCGGTGGGTGACTTCCGGGAGATTTTAGGTACGTTCCTGGAGCCGGGAGATTTCAAAATCAAAATGCCTTATTCCGGGAGATTCCCGGAATTCCGGGAGAGTTGGCATCCCTAGGCACAGGCGGTGCCATAAGTCACCGTATTAAGGGTGTAAGTTTTGAGGGGTTCTTTGGGACTGTGGCGAAAAATAATTTGCTAAAGAGAGCGTTGAGAAAGATTGAGCTCAATCGCTCGGTACATTTTTTCCACATCCCCGGTTACGACGTATTTAAATTGCCGAAACCTTAATAATATTGAATAAAGATATTCCTGTACAGTGGGGCCAACCATAAGGATGTTATTAAGTGACAACCCTGTGCTGGTCTTAGCGGACGCGTCAAAGACTGTAGCTTCGTGGTAACGCTCGACTCACGCAGTACATCGTGGTGAGGTAAAAAATAATAAGGCTGTTGTTCATTGTTAGCTGAAGGCTCCCTATTTATGGTCATGTGACCTAAGCGCTCAAGCATGAATTCCATATACATATTTTTAAAGGCAGGATCTCTCATGAATCTACGTTCTAAAGATAAAAAGCGGCACTTAGCTTGTTGAAACGAGTCGCCTAAGATAAGGCATCCTCCTTCAGTGGCATTGTTACAACAAACCGACCATCGTCTTTACGTGTAGTATTTAAAAAAAAACTCTGCTCACATGCACGTTCTTCAGTGGACAGGGAATGCTTTGACGCAACAGTGTCTAATTCCCAGAATCGAGTTAAGTCTGGGTTGGGTTCCTCAAAAGAAAAATTACAAATGGGGGAAGAAGAGTGCTTAAGACGGGAAACATACCCAGACACCAACCAACCTAGCTTGGTTTCGTATAATTTGGGTTGATTTTTACGTGCAGCAATGCATCACGTGCAGCAATGCTCAGGATGGCTCGAATCGTACTCATTTTGGATACTGGACTGAAAGTTTCATCACAGTCTATGCCTTTTCTTTGTGAATAGCCCTTGATGACTAATCGGGCCTTAAAACACTCGATACTTCCATCTGGATCTGGACCTTTCTATTCTTTGGCAAAGGAACCATCTCCCATGTTGCATTTTCTTTTAACGACTTCATCTCGTCATGAAATGAAATGAAATGAAATGAAATGAAATGAAATATATTTAATTTGCGCTTGAGAAAGATACATTTTTGGTCTTATTCTAGTTTTCTTCTCTTTCTCAGCTGACAATGTAGCATGCAAATAACTTGAAATGACAATGACTAAATATTCCAATTAATTACATACTGTTGCGGAAACCCACAACACCTATGCTATTGCTTAAAAATACACCTTAAAAATAGAAAAAAATCCACTCACAGTTCATTACCGCTCCCGCCGTCCTGAACGGGATCCATACGGTCCGATGGGGCCCGAATCCGGCTCCGGGTCTTCTAGGGTTCCCTAAACACACCCAAACTACCCAAAAGTGCACTTTCCCACTGAAAATACCTGGTTCACTTCCGCAGCGGTGTGGCCGACATCCCGGCTAATTGTTTTCCCGAAACAATTCGTTTACGACGCACACTCACAAACACAGTTTGCACCATCCACTTAAGTAGAATAATACGGCTCCAAATGCCCTTATTACTACATAAAATCTATTTAATTATCAACACACGATAACTATCAACCAGCCATATTTGCTTTCCAGAGACAAGAGAGTATAAAAAAAGAACAACTAGTGATGGGGCCATTATGCCACCAAACAAAATTGAATCTCGATAATCGATTCGTCCAGAATACAAATCAAAGTTTTATTTCCAATAAAAATAAATGCCTGTTTATTTGCAACATCCCGCCACCCAAAGCGGACGTACCGCTTTCTAGCCTGAAATCTTAAACTAGTCAACCGGTAATCGAGCTAAGGTCGCGACTGCGCGATTTAGCACCGATCCATCAACCAACACTTGCGCCACACGCGGAGTCCCGTCCGCGCCCCAGACTAACTTTAAAATGCGACCTCGTCTCCAAAATAACGATGGCAAATTAGCCTCTTTTAATAAAACCAGATCCCCCTCCGAAGGGGGCGACGTCCGGTCTGTCCACTTTACACGCTGCTGCAATAAATGCAGATACTCCAGTGACCAACGACGCCACAAGTCCTGACTCATTTGTTGTATCATTTGAAAACGAGACATCCGGTGTCTGCGTTCATCCTTCCAGGGATACTCAGGCAGGGCAGTGAGTGGCTGACCGACCAAAAAATGACCAGGGGTCAGGACTTCCATGTCATTTGCGTCAGAGGAGAGTGGACAAAGCGGACGCGAGTTGAGAACCGCCTCAACCTTACAAAACACAGTTGTAAGTTCCTCATACGTGAGGGTAGTTTCCCCGACTACCCGGCGCAAGTGGGTTTTTGCCGATTTTACCGCGGCTTCAAATATCCCGCCCCAGTGGGGACAGGCTGGCACACTAAATCGCCATGTGATTCCCCGCTGTGCGAGAGCTTGACTTATGCTATTACAATTTTTATCCAGAAAATCGTTCACATCTTTTAAGTAGTTGGCAGTGCCTCTGTAGTTGGTACCGTTGTCGGACCGAATGAGAGAAGGTAAACCCCGTCGCGAAACAAAACGATCCAGCGTGGCGACAAAGGCTTCCGTAGACAGAGCCGAAACCACTTCCAGGTGGACGGCCTTAGTGGCCAGGCAGACAAAAACGCACAGGTATGCTTTCGTGACCCTAGTGTTACGATAGGCTGTGGTTTTCACCAGAAACGGTCCAGCAAAATCCGTACCGACCCCGTCGAACGGCCTAGTTGTCTGACAAACCCGGTCAGAAGGGATCCCCCATCTGTGGCTGCATAGTGAAGGCCTTCACCCGATAACAAGCCACACACTTAAATAACACGCTGCGAACCACTCTCCGAGAGGACAAAATCCAGAACTCCCTCTGTAATATATGTATATCGCCAGTAACGCATTACACCCCGCGTGAGCGTTTTTCAGGTGTCTATCCGAGACCACCAGTTCTACCAAAGGTCCTCCTTTGGGGAGTAGCAGAGGATGACGGCTACCGAAGGGCAGGTCGGCATTTTTGAGGCGACCTCCAACGCGTAACAGTCCATCCGCATCCAGAAATGGGTTGAGCCGAGAGATCGCTCCCTTGAGCTTGGCGCGACCGACGCGCAAAATCTTCAGTTCGTCCTCGAACCGGTCAGCTTGAACCAGCCGTATCAGGGCCAACAGTGAACTCCTGCGTTCCTCAGCACCCGCCACGGGTGATAACTGCCTCTTGTCTGGATGGCGGCAGTTATGTAGAAATCTCCGGATCCAGCAAGTTACACCTAGCAATTTGTCCAGTTTGCTGTATCGAGCCGTCAACCAATTCGGATCTGGCCTTGACTCGTTTGTTGTCATCAAAACTTTTATTCCAGGGAGCATCCCTAGAGAGCCATCGATCATGGTGACCGGCCATGATGACTCACCCTCCTTTAACCACTCTGGACCCCACCAGAGGGCATGCTGCACCAATTCCGGCGCGGTGCAGCCCCGAGAGGCACAATCGGCAGGATTCCAGGGGCCGGGAACGTGCCTCCAACAAATTTCGATGCCCGAATTCTGTACCTGAGATACCCGATTGGCCACAAACGTTTCCAATACGTGGGGTGCCCCGCGTAGCCATGCCAGAGCTACCTGACTGTCAGACCAGGCGTAGAAATTCCGGATGTCCACCGTAGACGTCAGTTCCTTGTGCACGTGGCACAACAGTTTGGCCAATAGATGCGCCCCGCAAAGCTCCAGCTTCGGGATTGTCAGCCTAGTTTTGAGGGGAGCCACCTTGCTTTTAGCCAGAAGCAAGGAGACGGCGACTCGACCCTTCGAGTCCACCGTTCGCAGATACACCACTGCGGCATACCCTCGTTCTGACGCATCGCAGAAGCCATGTAGGCTTGCCCTGTATTTGCCCCGCGGCAAGATCCGCCGCGGCAACGCCACCTGATTGATCGCCTCGATCGTAGAGATCAGAGCGAGCCAAGTGTCGAGTGAGAGCCCTACCAGTGGCTCATCCCACGAGACTCCGAGTGTCCACAGTGTTTGCAATAAACACTTCGCCATAAAAATGCACGGGCTGATCCATCCATTTGGATCAAACATCCGAGCGATGGTGGAAAGGACCGTCCTTTTCGACCAAACTCTTGTAGTTTCCAGTTCTACCCGGAATGTGAAAATATCGTGAACCGGCTGATATTTAATTCCCAAAACGGCGATAGAGTTCGGGTCTCCTGCGTCCTCGAATAGCTGAGGATTCTGTTGGTGATCTTCCGGAATCCCAACCAGAAGCTGTGGCTCGTTGGATAACCATTTTCTCAACTCATAACCACCAGCCGCGAGGAGTCCGATCAGCTCATTCCTGATGATGAGCGCCTCCTCCAGAGAGGCTGCCCCTGTGCAGATATCATCTACGAACACGTCACGTGTCAGTACAGCGGCTGCCCGGGGAAAGCGAGCCCGTTCCTGCTCCGCCAGTTCCAGCAGTGACCGGATGGCAATGAAGGGACTCGACTTCAGGCCGTACGTGTTGGTGTTGAGCTCGTAGACGGTTATGGGATCCTCCGAATGCTCCCTCCAGAGTATTAACTGAAACCTCCTGTCCGCAGGATGTATTACTGTTTGGCAGAACATCATCCGGATGTCCGCACCGATCACCACCTGGTGTCTTCGGAAATTTAAAATGATGTCGACAATGTCCCGATGTAACTTCGGACCAGAATGGAGACATTGGTTCAATGAAACTCCAGTCGACGACGGTGCCGATCCGTCAAAAACAGTCCGTAGTTTTCCGGATGAGGCCTTCAACACCGCGTGGTGAGGCAAGAAAAAATGATCTGTCGTTGTCCAGTCGACAGTCGCCCGCGACATATGCCCCAAGGCCTCGTATTCTCGCATGAACTCGATATACTTTTCCCGAAGTACCGGATCGCGAGACATACGACGCTCCATGGACAAGAGTCGTTTCTCTGCCAACGCCCTCGATTTTCCCAAGAGAGGGGGACAGTCGATAAAGGGCAGTCGAGTTTCGATCCTACCCGACGCCATCCGGCGTGTGTGATCCTTATAAAAGGTTTCGCACTCCACATGCTCCGGCTCCAGACGGGAGACCATGGGAGGCTCTTCCAGTTCCCAGAATTTTTGCATCGTCCTAGCGATGGAGGTAGTAGCGACGACAGGTGAGACATCCCGCGTCTCCTGGTCGAAAACCGGTCCCATTAAAACGTGTCCAAAGATGGTAGGTATAGCTACCAACGAAGAGCGGCCCAGACTCCGCTGAGGCCCTAAAAGGATCCAGCCCAGTACATCCGCTCCCAATATGAGGTCCACCGGAGCCGGCTCCTCGAAATGAGGGTCTGCCAGCATGAGACCTGATGTGTCAGGCATTGCGTCCCGCGGAATGTCTGTCGGTGGATGCCAACCCAGCAGATTGTCGAGTACGATCGCGGCCGCCGCAATCCGTATCGAAGCGGAATGCACAGGAGAGAAGGAAATGTGGGTCTGACCGGACAGACCCCCCACTTCTGTATCTCCGACTCCCCGAATCGGAACTGAGGGAGGCGCGCACTCCAGACGTAGGCGCCTCGCTACCCTCGTAGTAATTAAACAGCCCTGTGCCCCAGTGTCTAGGAGGGCTCGTATCCGGACGAAGTCCCCCCTAGGTCCCCAAACGCGTACCTGCGCGATGGGCAAAAGAACCGTCCTCGGTTCCGACGTAGCCCGACCACAGGCTAGTCACGCGTCAGAGCCAGCAGCCGACCCTGTCGAACCGTGATGACTCGGCCAGTAAGTCGGACGCGTGCAGGCCACCATCCGGGGTGGTGCGTATCCAGGTGCCCTACCATACCGGTGATAGGGTGGGTGGTATTCCAACCTCGGGTACTCGTGCAGTACCGGTGAGAACTGTTGACGGTTCTCACGTCGTTGTTGTTCCGGTAACGGCGGCGGAGGATAGGCGTACGAGTATCCGGGTGTTGGGTCCGGAGGTGGGGCTCCCTGTACCCAGTGGCCCTTAGAGGCACCAACTCCTGGTGTTGGTCGCGCCGGGTGCCGGGTTGTAGCCAGAACCTGGCTCCGTTCCGGCGGTCCCCAACTCACCTGAGCCGGGGTGTACGAGGGGTTGTAGTGTGGCGGCCGTGGCGGACTCCGTCTTTCCGGAGGCGGAGTTGACCCCGGCCCAAACCGCCACCCGTGGGAGATCCCCTCTCCCGAACCGGTGCTGAGCCCTCAGCACTACGGGTGCACAGTAAGCGATGGTGCGGTCCGCCGCACACATCGCAAGGCCTCGCCTGGGGACACTCATTGTACCTATGTCCTCCCAGGCAGGCATAACACAATCCTCGTGTCCGAACGAGGTTTCGGCGCTCTTTTGTGGGCAGCCCGAGAATTGCTGGACATAGCTGCTCCAAGTGCTGCTGTCCGCAAATCCGGCATCCAGAGCCGGGGTTGATGGCGGCCGCAGCCACCAGCCTGCCGCGACCCTTCCCTGGGTTGCGTGGCGGCTGGGCGCCGTAGACTCCGGAAGTGCGGGCCGGCGCACTTGTCGGAGCCTCCTGGGAGGCTAGCTGGTTTTCCAGCAGGCCAGCCTCCTCTTCCAGGAACTCCAGAAGTTCCCCTATGGTGGGCAGAACGCTGCCGAGATCCTTGTGGACCAGTCGATTCCGCTCGAACTTGTCCCTCATCTCCTGCGACAACTTGGCCAGAACTATGTGCAGAAGAAGGAAGGACCACTGGTCGACGGGCAGTCCGAGCGTCCTTAACCCGTTTAAGGACACGGTGAGCGGGGTGATCAGCTGCGCCCTCAGCTGAGCCCTATGGTTGACCCTCGGCAATCCCAGCAGATAGGTCACGTGCGCGTCCGCCTGAAGACGCGGCTTTTCGTACCGCTTCTCCAGCAGCTGCATGGCGGTGTCGTAGCTCGCATCCTGCAGCTCCAGATGCTGTACGAGCTGTCTGGGTTCTCCGTCTAGGAAGGAACGGAGATATGCCAGCTTTTCGGCCTTGGTGAAATCCTTCCGAGTATCCACCAAGGCCAAAAACATGTTCCGGAATCCAGCCCAGTCCCGCATACATCCGGTGAAATGCGGGACCTCCAGGGCACCCAATCTTCCCATGGCGCTGGGTCCAGAGGTGTGGAGCGAAGCGGGGCGCGCAACAGGCTTCCCCTCCCGCAGTCGCTCGATGTCCTTCACCCGCTGAAGGACCTTGTCGTAAATGTCTTGGATGTGCTCCAGATCCTTGACATATTGGGCGTGGAGGGCCAGCTCCTTCTCCCCGACCGGGTCGGTTGACAATAGAGCGGTTACCGACCGCTCGGCCAACAAGAAACGAGCCTGCATTTCTTTCGAACGCGTCTCCAAGGCGTCCTCCCGGTTAGGCCGATCTACTAATGCAAGCAGCCCGGTGAACCACCGGAGCTGCTGAGCCAACTCCTGCCGTGACGCTGTCATTAGAAATAATTTAAACTAAATAAACCTAAACACAAAATTAAAACGAGTCAACGAAAACACGGAATCGATTATCCCGAATCGACTCGATGCTTTCAATTGAACGAAATTAAATAACAATTAACGTTCCGAGAAATGTCCCAGCCCAAATGAATGAACGAACGAAAACAACGGTACTACCAACCTTACAATTCAACCGCACCTGTCCCGGAAGTGCGATTTTACACGAAATGAGCTTAACCTATTACGAACTAACAAAAAATACACAAAATTACACCGATTAACCTAGAGGTCCGGTATTAACTACGCTCTGCTACCAAAATGGTTGCGGAAACCCACAACACACACTATGCTATTGCTTAAAAATACACCTTAAAAATAGAAAAAAATCCACTCACAGTTCAATACCGCTCCCGCCGTCCTAAACGGGATCCATACGGTCCGATGGGGCCCGAATCCGGCTCCGGGTCTTCTAGGGTTCCCTAAACACACCCAAACTACCCCAAAGTGCACTTTCCCACTGAAAATACCTGGTTCACTTCCGCAGCGGTGTGGCCGACATCCCGGCTAATTGTTTTCCCGAAACAATTCGTTTACGACGCACACTCACAAACACAGTTTGCACCATCCACTTAAGTAGAATAATACGGCTCCAAATGCCCTTATTACTACATAAAATCTATTTAATTATCAACACACGATAACTATCAACCAGCCATATTTGCTTTCCAGAGACAAGAGAGTATAAAAAAAGAACAACTAGTGATGGGGCCATTATGCCACCAAACAAAATTGAATCTCGATAATCGATTCGTCCAGAATACAAATCAAAGTTTTATTTCCAATAAAAATAAATGCCTGTTTATTTGCAACACATACACATAAAAATACAAAATTAATACTCCAAAATGTCAAATACCAATTAAATTACATTATAATAAAAATACAAAATTAATTACTAAAAATTGTTGTACTAAATATTCAAAAATATGTCAAAACAGTATTATAACCACAGCGCAGCGGCCTAACTTAATCTGTGGAGGAACTTAATGTGTGAACTTCACTTCTCTATGGTAGTCCATGCCATAGAGCAGGGTAGGCGAACCTTTATGCATCAACGTGCCTTTTTTTCTAAAGAATGTTTAATGGGGTCATTGACGTGCCATCAAATAATTTTGACTTTCTGATTATTTGGAAAATAATAATAATAAATACTATCAGAACTCTTTATTAAATAAAGTAAACAAAAAAGGTACATTTTGGAATGTTTTTATTACACGCATAAATTAAATTACTGTAAAATTAGTGTGACTTCTGTTGCTGCAGGTTAGATGACAAATAATTTATGTTAGGATTGTAAGATGTTATTTTTAGCAAAATGCATGCTGAACTGGATTCATCTGTCAAACGGTTTCTAACCGAGTTTTTAATGTTATTCATCTCTGAAAATAATGACTCGCAGGCATAGGTAGATGAAAACATTGTTAAAATAGCATGAGCCAGCTTCTTCAAACAGTTAAATGTGTCTGGTAACGCATTCCATGTTTCCAGAATTTTGTTATTAGCATTTTTACTTAAATTACTCGTCAATCTTTCAGTTTCAATTAATTCCAACTCTTTCCTTGTTTCAATAAATTTTTGAATCCATATTGAACTAGATTGGAAATCAATTAGCTGCATTTCAAATTCTTCAATTTCCAACCAATCGAATTGAGAAAAGTTCAGTTTATGAAATGACGTCACATCTGGGTACATAATAAACTTGAGTATTTCCGACAATTCTTTGAACTGAGAAAATCTCTCTGAAAATTCCTTGATTAAAGAATCAATCGCAGAAATAAATTCTTCAGTAAATTTTTCTCTGTCTGCTGTCTCGTGAATATCAAAATCATTGATATATTTTTTCAAGTTTGGAAAATACTTGTAGTTTCTTGTGATAATATCGTTCTTGAAAACTTGCAGTTTAGCCTCAAAAGCGCGAATGAGATCTATCATGACAATAATTGTTTTGTTTGTCCCTTGAAGCTTTACGTTTAGTGTATTTAAATGTTGGCATATGTCTGTAAAAAACATCAATTTTGAAAGCCACATAACGTCCAACAACTGTGGGTATTGTTCAATTTTTCCCTCATTTCGCAAAAATAGTCTGATTTCTTCCAAGCAATCAACAAATCTTTCAAGTACATTCCCGCGACTCAACCAGCGAACATTATTATACATCAGTAAGCCATTATACACCGAGTTGACTTCATCCAACAAAGCATCGAACTTTCGCTTGTTTAAAGCCTGTGACGAGATGAGGTTGACTATTTTTGTAACTACCGCCATTATATTATCAAGGGATATTAAACCACTCTTAGCACACAAAGCTTGTTGGTGAATGATGCAGTGGAATTCAAGAATTGAATGTCCTACGTCTGTTTGAAATAAACTTATGAAACCATTTTTTTACCCACCATACTTGGAGCACCATCAGTTGTTACAGAAACAATTTTTTTTATATCAATTTCTTTTTCAGCAAGCGAATTTTTAACTGCCGTACTAATATCTGTTCCCTTTGTAGTTGTTAGCAACGATTTTATCGCAATTAATTCTTCCTTAATGACGTTTCCTACGCAATACCGAGCAAAAACAGCTAAACGTGCAGATTTAGTGACGTCAGTGCTTTCGTCAAGACATAGCGATATAAAAGAAGCATCGTTAATGTCAATTTTTTGTTGATCTGTTATATTTTCGGCCAGTTTTAAGATTCTTTCTTTTATTGTGTTTCTCGATAGAGGAGTCTCTTTGATGCGCTGAATTATCTTATCTTTATTATCGAAATCATCAAAAAAAGAGGACGCGCATGCTAACCAGGCTTCCTTCAAAAACTCTCCTTCTTGAAAAGGTTTACTATGCCGAGCAATGACATTTGCAGCTGCGTAACTTGCCGCGCTCGTATGACAATTTTTGCCAACAAATTTAATCATAGATGTTGACTGTTTATTTCTGTCATTCAATGCACTTGCAATTAATTCTTTTTGCTCTGCTTCGCTTTTTTGACTAACAGATTTGTGATTTGTTTCAAAATGTCGTTTAACAGACAATGTTCTACATACCACTGTTCCAGAACATAAAACACACACCGCTTTGTCACCTTTACTAATCATGCCGTATTTCTCAGTCCACCAAGTTTGAAATTTTCTGATACACTTACTATCTTGCACTTTTTGTTTTTTTGCTGAACTGGCCATATTAAATATTAGTTTAAAATCATAAAAATCACTCGTATAAATTTTTAAATACAATTATGTCAACAAAACTCACTATTACTTCATGCGTAAGCAAACAATGCGTCATTCGCAATTGAAACCCACGACCTATAAAAACAAACGAGCGCCGCGCAGCGCTTCCTGCCTGCCACCGCGCCGCCCACACCCCGCGCACCGAACACTCCGTAGCGTAGGATCACTCGCGTTCGATTGTCATAAAATACTAAACACATTTTTTACACATGTTTTATGATCGGCGACGTGCCCAAAATATTGTGTCGCGTGCCATTGGTTCGCCTACCCTGCCATAGAGGAAAAAAGAAAAGTTTGTGAAAAGTTACAGTTGTCAAAAGTTACTAAAATATTTGCAATTCAAATAAAATAATATACAGAAATAAAATAATAATAAAAGTCAAATGATTTATCAAGTTTGGTCAAGGTGAATAGTATTTTACAGACATCAAAAGAAAATAATATGTCGTTAACTTATAAGAAAAATAAAACTAAAATATTTGCTTGCACACATCTAGGTACACATCTTACATTTATTAAGTGTATGTGTAAGAAAATCTTTCACTGAATAAAATAGGTGTGCCATAAGCCATTTATGTAACTCTGCTAGAAATTGTTTTACAATAAGTTTTCTAATTGTTTCAGGCAATTTATTAAAAATACTTATGCACATCCAGAAACAATTCTTTTGCATACGAGTGCTTTTTGGAACAAAGGCCGACATCAACCTTTTTCCATTTCTAGTGTTTCGGGGATACATATCTTGTGCTGTTTCATCCATAGCAAGTTTCCCTTCATCACTATCTTTTGATTGAATTGCTTCTTTGAATGTCTGAGGTTCTATCACTTCATTCATCTGAATTACTGCATTCATCACAAATTCGTCAAATCTAGATAGAAGATTCAGTGTGGAACGCTCTCTTAATGTTATTCTTTGCTCTACTTCGGGTAATTGAAGTTCCTCACTACTATTTGATTCGGGCGCTGTTTCTTCTTCTCTGCAGTCTTCAAATTGGTCATGCTCTGTTTCATTCGGACTATCTAATTGTTCATGCTCAATTTCCGTTGGACTATAAACTTCTTCTTGTTCAATTTCCGTCGGACTATCAAATTGTTCATGTTCAATTTCCGTCTGACTATCAAATTGTTTATGTTCAATTTCTATAGGACATCCAAACTGTTCATGATCAATTCCAGGTGTACTTTTTATAACGGGATCTCTACTGTATTTGGCATAGAAGAGTCTGTAGAAATACACGGAAGAACATCAGAAGGAATTACAATCTCTTCTTCTTTGTTAGTTTTAAATGTCTTCTCTTCAAAAATAACATCTAGAACGAATCATTTTATTCTTCACTAATGACCAAATTCTATAGCCTTCATCGTTATCGTAACCTACTAGTACACCTTTTACAGCTTTCTTGTCTAGTTTCTTTCTGTTCACCTTTGGAACGTGTGCGTAGCAAGTACTGCCAATAATCCGCAAGTGTTTTATTCTTGGCTTCTTATCATACCAAATCTCATACGGTGACTTGTCTAAAGGAGTTGAGCCTGTCCTATTTAGGACATATACTGTTGCACCAACTACACTCGGCGTCAAAAAAATCGCACCTTTTAAAAATCATCTTTAAAAATTCTTAAACCTTATGTAGAGGATAGTGTTGGGTATCATTAGAAAGGTAACAAAAAGGAGTATCAAAAAACAATTAAATTTAACTTTCTGTTTAATTATAATTATACAAACAACATTAAAATTAATAAAATAATAAAAATCCTTAATTAAGTCCTAATTAACAACAGATAATTTACAAAGAAAAATGTACAAAAAGTGTCTTAAAATTAACTTAAAATCTAGTGTTACCCCCCCTTGCCCTGATCACGGCTTCCATACGGTCCCTCATGGACCTCACCAACTTCAGGAGCTCTTCTTGAGGGATAAGCCCCCATTCTTCAATCACCGCGTCTTGGAGCTCCTGTAGAGTCGAAGGAGCTGGATCCCGAGATCGAACCTTACGTTTAAGATGGTCCCAGAGGTGCTCTATTGGATTCAGATCCGGACTTCGCGCTGGCCACTGCATCACAGAGATTTGGGACCTCTGCAAGAAGTCGCTCACGATGCCTGCAGTGTGAGCGCGAGCGTTGTCGTGCATTAATGTGAACCCCTCGCCAAAAGATTCGGCAAAGGGGACCACATGCACTTCCAGGACCTCAGTGACATAGCGGCGAGCAGTCAGCGATCCTTGTCCGCGAGCACCTCCAGTCCGGGAGACGCAGACAAGGTCGGTTTTGCCGGCAGCAGACATACCGCCCCAGAACATGCAGGATCCGCCACCATATTCCACCGTCTCCTGGATGCAGGCTTGGGCGAAACGTTCACCCTGCCTCCGGTATACTCTTCTCCGTCGGTCGTTGCAGAAAAGACACACTCGCGTCTCGTCTGAGAAGAGAACAGCTCTCCACTGCTCAAGGGTCCAATCGACGTGGTCACGAGCAAACTGCAAGCGGGCTCGCCGATGCGCTGCAGTCAATTTTGGACCCGTAGCAGCTCTGTGGGCCGCTATCTTCTTCTCCTTCAATCTTCTTCTAACCGTAGATACGCTTACGGTGCGTCTGCGAACTGCCTGGAGCTGCTGTTGCAACTCAACAGCGTTGGAGAAACGATTTCTCAAAGAGTTCGACACAACGAACCGGTCGTCTCTTTCCGAAGTGCAGCGACGTCTACCCGAACCGTGTCTGCGGATATAGCCACCGGTCTCTATGAAGCGCTGGTACACTCTTCGAACGGAATAACGGCTCAGGTTCAGTTGCCGGGCGACATCACACTGCCGCACCCCTGATTGCAGTAGTGCAACCACTTGAGCGGCTTTATCAGCTGTGGTATCCATCAAAATCTGTGCGTGTGTCCTCTTCAACGGTTGAATAGCGAATGACCCACATTGAACCCGTGTTGACCGTTTTATACCCACAAAGGAAGCGCAACTAGCAACTCTCACGGGTAGCAAAATTTGCATCGAATTTTTGTGACACTTTATTTGTTGCATTAGGTTTTATTTGATAATGAAAAGTAATGTTTTTTATTAAGTTAATTAAGTAACCTTGTAAATAAAATCATAATTAATGCGACTGCATGTGCATATCAAGAGTAAATGACATTTGAAAGTGATTTTCTAAGAGGTGCGATTTTTTTGACGCCGAGTGTAGTTCACCCCAAAGAGCTTATGGTAGATCATTTGCATGCATTATCGTCCTCATGGCTTCGACAACGATCCGGTTGTCTCTCTCAACACATCCGTTTTGCATAGGTGTATGAGGCATTGTTAATCTTTGCCTAATACTATTATTCTGAAGTATTCTTCGCACATTTTCGTTGTCGAATTCTCCACCATTGTCACTTAAAGCTCTTTTACTAAATGACCTGATGCTTTTATTTCAGCAAGCAAGCAAGCTTCCTGTGAACTTTTGATTTCTTCTTCAGAAAATAAACAAAACCAAAATTTGCTAAAATCGTCTTTGAAGAGTAAGAAATACTTATTTCTTCCGAATGTGTCTCTGAATGGTCCACAAATATCAGCATGCACAAATTCTGCCGTTTCAGTCGCTCTCTTTTGCGTATCGAATTTCAATCGATGTTCTTTTCCATAAACAACCTTCACATGTTTCATTATCTAGCTTTAATTTTAAACCAAGTTCTCTATCTATAACTTTCTTCACGTGAGCCTTGCTCTGGTGTGCCAACCGATCATGTTATAGTTGCATAAAATTCTCCTCAGAAATGTAATTTATTTCATGCGTTACAGGACTTACATTAGTTACTCGTAGTTTATAAAGACCTCCATGCTTCTGTGTCTCCAATGAGTATTACATCTCCATCTTTCTGAAGTTTGCATTCTGTAGTGGTTGACATGAAGAGGCTGTTTGATAGTCTATCCTAGGCTGATAAGACTGAAAATAGGTTTTTCTTTATGGTTGGTACATACCACACATCAGCTAACAATGTCGGGATTCTCTCTCCTTTTACAATTGCCTCTATTAAAATGCTTCCTTTCCCTATTGACTTGATAATTTCACCATTTGCTATGGTGTATGGCGCATTAAAATTTTCGAATATTTGATAAAAATCTCCTCTGTTTGTCACGTTACTCGTAGCTCCGTTATTTACAAACCAACTATCACTATCATCTGTATCATTCGTATTTTGTACAGCCAAAACATTTATATTGGTGTAAGGTGCACGATGTCATTTGAAGTCGATGTCATTATGACAGAGTTTTTATTATTAAGTTTTCAAAAAGTTGTTGTCATGACAAGTGTCTATGTGATGGTTGACACTCTGTTATTAATAATTTATTATTGTTATAATTGACGTAGTTTAGATGTGTGCACTAACGAATTGAGTTCCAGAAAACGAAGCCCGTAGTATAGTTACTGGTCGCTAAAATAACCGTCGAGATTATGAGCTTTGGTTTATTTACTGAAACTCACCAACGGACTTATATATTCCGGTGAGGTATTCGAGTCGAACACACTCAGGAGGCAGCTAAATGTTTATAGTTATTTACGGATATGTTTACGATTCATGCGGATAGCGGGTGTAACTTTAGGTTTCATTTGATTGTTATATGGTGTAAAAACTATATTTATAATCTAATGTATGTCTAGATGTTAGGCAGGTAATGGGGAGAAATAAATACCTACTGTTTAAATTGTCGATTTAATGTAATGACACCTTTTAGAAAGTTTGAAGACGTTTTTGGTGAAGTTTTCTGTCTTCGAAGTCCCTACCACGAATCCCAAGATTATTAATTATTATTAATAATTATTAATTGCCTATGTTAAAGAAAGAAACGCACATAAGCGTATGTAAATGAAAACGCGAGGGTGTGGTAGTGGCTAGCAGCCAGGAGTTGCAACTTTATCCTTTCTTCACATAAGGCAGGCATATTCTCAGCTGTTTTACCTTTGTTACAGAACACGACGTCTGCCGAAGGGGCGTAGCTCCTGTAGTGATCGGGACTGCTTGGAGGCGCGGACCTACTGGCAGCCGTCGCGTTCTGAGTTTGAATGGAATTAAAAACGACACGCGGCGGTAAAGAAGGACGATGGACTTGGACATCAACCGCGGGAACGACAACATTCTTTTAACTATTATGTTCATGTTTTTCTATTAATACCAATATAATATTAATCGTTCCAAGTGTTTCACTCTAACCAGCTATATGCCCCCATATAAGTAACGGCCGCCTCCGGTCGTTACAGTACACACTGGTCGAAGCTTTTTCTTTAGACTTTTTAGGCGGTTTTCCATCTGAAATCCACTTCGAACATTGTTTAACTCTATGTCCGATTACTCCACAATAATAGCATCTATCTGCTTTCTTCTTATTTCTACAATTATATGTTGAGCTCCCTCTCTTCTAACTAGCGCTTCTTCCACTTTCTCTAAAGTTTTTGTTGTATTAGACTTTGATTATTGAAGTGACATAAGTACATCAGATGGAATACAATGTATATAAAAGAATAATAAGTTTAAAATTTTGATTAGCCAGTTATACAACACACTCCCTCGTAATCAAAACAAGATTATAAACATAAACCTATTCCTTTTATACAATTCTGATGCTTGATACGAGCCAATGGTTTAGTTAGTACATCAGCCCACATCTCTAAAGTATTAATTTATACGACACTAATAACATTTTTAGATAATAAATCTCGTATAAAATGAAATCTCGTGTCAATATGCTTGGTTCTATTGTGGTGTACCGTATTCAATGCCAACTTTTGGGCAGACTGTGAATCATTATAAATAGCAATGACATTCGACTTACCAGTAAGTTCACACATCAATCGTCTGAGAAATACAGCCTCTCTACCCGCACTGGACAAACTCATATATTCCGCTTGGCTGGACGACAAGGCAATGGTGGTTTGCCATGAAATGGCTCCCCCGGCCATAGAAAAGTAGAATCCAGTGTAGGAACGACGATCCATAGGGCAATTGGCCCAATCTGCATCCGCGTAACCAATTAGACATCCACCGTCTTTCCTGTAAGTAATGTTCAAAACGATAGTGCCTTTCAAATATTGCAATACACGTTTTGCCGCGTTCCAATGACTTTTATCATATTTAGTATTAAATTGACTTAAATATGATGTGGCAAAAGCAATGTCTGGGCGAGTATTAACGGCTAGAAAATTGAGTGAGCCTATCAATTGCTGATATGGATAAGATTCACTTACATTACTTTTCTCACTCGGTAGAAACTTTTAGTTTCCAACGGCGTAGGCACGCTTTTACAGTCCGTCATGTGATATTTTTGCAGCAAATCACGAATGTAACTTTTTGAGATATTTTAATCTCATTAGGTGTGCAATAATAACTAAGTTTCCCAATCACTTTCAGACTAAAATAATTTCGTAAGTCAGAAATGACAGTATTTAGCGTTTTATTCTCTTTGTACAAAATGACAATGTCATCGACATGGAAAGCGAGTATTATTAACTCGTTACCAAACTTTTTAGTATAAATACATGCTTCCGTAGGAGTTTGGTTAAAACCTATGCATTGTAAAATTTCGGTCAACTTTTTGTACCATGCTCGCGAAGCCTGTTTGAGGCCATAAAGCGATCGTTTCAGTAAACATACCATATCTTCTTGACCAGGTTTTAAAAATCCTTCCGGCTGACTCATATACACTTCTTCCTCTAAAAATCCATTTAAAAATGCCGTATCAACGTCTAAATGATGCATTTTCATTCCCTCTTCCGCAGCCAATGCGAACAACATGCGTAAAGAAGAGTTTCGGACGACTGGAGAGAAAGTTTCCAAGTAGTCAATACCATAAACTTGGTTAAATCCTTTTGCGACAAGTCTAGCTTTATATTTAATTACGTCACCATGCGCATTTTTCTTCAGCTTGTAAATCCATTTGCAAGGTATGACTTTCTTATCTGGTTTGTCAACGAGAACCCAAGTTTGTTTTTCAAGTGACTGATATTGATCTTGCATAGCTTGATACCATTTATCTCTATCTTCTGCATTCACAGCCTGTGTATAAGTTGCAGGTTCATCCATCAGCTGAGGGGATGAAGTTTGCATGCATACACAATTGGCAGCAGAATTAGGTTTTCTGGGTTTCAAATTGTACCTTGGTTCTACAAAATCAGTATCAGATTCAATTTCTTCTGATGAAGACGCAATAACAGGTTGAACTGACACATTTGGAGTAACAGCCTTATGCTATTGCTCTACGAAATTAATATCAGGCTGAACATCTTCTGATACATGTACAATATCAGGTTGGATCTGTTCATCTTCAATGACAGCGCTTGTGATAGGTGTCGACTATCTGAACTATTCGACGAGTTTACTTGCGAAGTTAGCATTAGAGGTACAACTGCTGATTTACTTAAATCATTATCAGACTTACAAGTTGTCTTTACTTTCAAATCTTGAAAATCACATTCAAAGAAAGTAACATCTCTGCTTTTCACAAGTGTTCTGGGATATCTAATATCTCTGAAATAATAACTTCTAGGATCTTCTGTATATCCAACGAAAATATGTTCGGATGCTTTCATGTCCAGTTTCTTCCGATTACAATCAGGGACATGGATAAATGCTCTACATCCGAAAACTCGCAGATGAGAAAGATTTGGTATATTAGCATACCATTTTTCGTACGCCGTCTTGCTTTCGAGAGCTCGGTGAAGAGACCTATTTTTGAGATATACAGCCATCTCTGCAGCATCTTGCCAATAAGCCGGACAAAGAGAACTGTCAGAAAGCATTGATCTTACTTTCTCCAAAATTGAACGATTTGTTCTTTCTGCAATAGAATTTTGCTGAGGACTGTAGGGAACTGTAGTTTGGTGTTGAATTCCTTCATTTTGTAAATATCTCGAAAATTCAGCATTAACATATTCTCTACCATTATCGCTCTTCAATATCTTAATCTTTGCTCCTGTTTCCCGCTCTACTGTAGATTGGAAAATACGAAACTTGTTCTTTACTTCCGCTTTTGAAGGAATAAAGAATACAAAAGTCATACGAGAAAAATCATCTATAAAAAATAAAATATACTTATTGCCTTAAAATGAAGTTTCAGTCCACAAATATCTGAATGAATAAGTTCCAGAACAGAAGTTGATCTTTTATGTGAAACTTTCTTAAAAGGTTTCCTATTCTGCTTACCTTCAATGCAGGGGATACATGGTTCCTTATCGACTTCTGAGTAGTCCACGCTCACTGCGTGTCCCTTCCTCAGTTGATCCATTCCGATGCGACATAAATGACCTAGTCGTCTATGCCAGAGCTTGAAGCTAGAAACATCAGAGTGCGTCTCAAAAACGGATAATTGAGTCGTTGGGTTGACCGTACAATCTAGAGAATACAGTCCACCACATATAGAACCATGCAAAATTACATCACCTGTACAAGAAAAAACATCAGAATCATAAAAATTACAACCAGTTCTATCAAAAACTACGCTAAAACCTTTATCTACTGCCTTCTTTATTGAAATAAGATTAGAATTCAAATTCGGTACATGAACCACATCAGTATACTGACATGACACGACATGACATGACATGACAGAATACTGACATAAAGAAGATTCTTTATGTCAGTATTCTGACCGCAAGTGGTGATAGAAATATCTCCAATGCCTTTATGGTTAAAGAAACTTTATTTCTCATAAGAATACATAAGATTTACTTACTGAGAAAGATACATTTTGTTTTATCACTCTTAATTTTTAGCACAATGAACGCACGCACTGAGAAGAAAACAATATTGACAATATTTAAGGTAGGTAGGTAGTTTGCATTTCTGTGCGATTGCGGCTGTACCACCAACTACAGTGTGAGGCAGGTATCTATAGCGCGGGCGCAGAACATGGATGTACAAAGCAACTTAAATGTAGATGTGGCATTGACAGCGTACTAATATAATATAGGTTTACTTTACTGGACAGTACATCTCCATTTGCAATAGTTTCAGTCCCAATAGACGAACTTTTCACATTATTCATCCAATCAGCTCGTGACGTCATGTGTGCTGAAGCTCCAGAATCAATAAACCATTTATCACGCTCTAATCCGTTATTAACATTCAGTGCACATAGAGAATTTTTGTGATTCACGGGTCTCTTCTTCTTGTCCTTTTTATGGGGACAATCTGGACGCTTCATGCAGTCCTGGCTCCATGCAGTCGTAACACACAATAGGTTTCTTCGATTTGGATGTAGAAGGTTTGTTCTGGTTCATTCGTGTACGAAGAGCAGTATCTGGGTTATCTCTAGCTGGTTTATTCAGTTCATTCAATAATTTGGTCTTAATTAGATCCACTGTAATGTCTATATTGGAATTTTCCAAAGCCATTACTAAAGGTGCATACTGAGGACTTAAACCTCCAAGAAGAATCGCAGCTATTGAAGCATCTTCTATAATTTTGTCAATGTCGGCTAAATCTTGCACAGTTGACATGACAGCATTTATGTACGTCTCTATGTTGAATCAAAATCATCAAGACAGTACCTGTAGAGTTTCCGTTCGAGGCTTATACGTCGCCCTAAACCTTATTCCTCGTAAGTGGACGAAAGAGCATCCCAAGCTTCCTTGGCTGTTTTGCATGACCTCACATGAGTTATCGCCATACCATCTAAAGTGAGACATATTTTTGATAACGCCTTTTGATCGTTACGTGATTTTATCTCAGTAGGAATTTTACTACCTTCAGAATATCCGATGATCGTCTCCCATAACTCTTCATACATAAAGTACATACGCATTTTGAATTTCCATACGGAATAACCTTCTCTGTTTATGAGTGATTTTATACCAGTAATCGAATTATTTGTCATATTTACACGCACAGCTGTTCGATGTCACAACAAGAATAGTATGAAAATATCTTCGAGAATTATTGAAAATTTTTAGATTTTCATAATTTATAAATGCACATACAGCAAAAAACTAGTAGATTCACTTTTCAATAAAGAATATATAGTTTTTATAAGAAATACTCAGTTAAAAATAGAGTTTCGTGCTGATAACGAATGTTGTATTAGACTTTGTTTATTGAAGTCATGTCCATCTGATGTACATATAAGTACATCAGATGGAATACAATGTATATAAAAGAATAATAAGTTTAAAATTTTGATTAGCCAGTTATACAACAGTTTTATTAGCTAGCGCTCTTGTGTGTGAACACAAGTGGCAAGTAAGGTTTTCCACAGTTTTTCTTTATAGTCATAAACAACCAGCTAGACTAGAATGAAAAATATTCTTCTGGCAATGTCTCCAAAATCTTACAAATAAGGAACAATTCTGGCAAAACTTCTTGAGAGTGTTCCTTTTGAAGCTCTCGTGTTAACTCCGTCCAAATATTCTTCAACTTGCTAAGATGAGTAGCGATATTGTCATCTGTATCTTGTATGTTATGTCCGAAGAACTTTATGCAAAGGGCTTCATGCATAGGCTTTATCTTCTGATACGCCATCAAACAACCGATGCAGCTCTAACTATACCTCTCTTGAAGAAGAAAATCTCATCACTTTTTCTGAATTTGCTTCAGATAGATTTGTAGTAATAACTAGAAGGGCAGTGCTATCACTTGTCGAGTATCTCTTTAGTGCGGTCTCATACTCTAAAAGCTGCTCAGGTTTTCAAAACCCGCAAACCTTTCAAAGCAATCATAATTTTAAACTTCCATGTAATCCAATTCGAATCCGTCAATATTCCGATTTGCATTTTCGAAGCATTCATGAAACACTTTTCCATCTCAGTAATAATTATACCTAATACCTCTACGTACGTATTTTATGCACTTTTACGAAACTTACCGCCCTGCTACCATGGTAAAACATAAATAATAAACGAGCAGATATTTAATTTATGTATTTTTCTTGACATGACATAATCAACAACTATAATCTCCATAGCAACGCTCTAACAGTTTTTATGAAAACAATAACATAATACAAATGAGTTTGTATATCGTAACAGATAGCAGTGTGAGGGCTCTTTCAAAAATAATTGCTTTAGAAGATGCACCTACAGTTTAGTATGATTTAGATTTGCCTACAGATATTATAGAAATCCCATCCGAGGAAGTCAAACACGTAAGTACATTGTCTTCTATCACTACTACTTGTTGGGTGTAAGGTTACCCACATAGTATATATTTTTTTGCTTTTCTGATAGGTATTTTTCAATCAACACAATGTTGTCAAGCACTCGGCTTGATATCCGAAGGTCCCGGGCTCAATTCCCAGGTTGGGCAAAAAGTGCTTTCGTATTTTTCGATGCATTGTCAGGGTTTGTAATCACCAACCTGCATTTGGCAAGCGTGATGATTAAGCTAACACTCATCAATTGTAGCTTGATTTCAATGATGGAGGAAATGTTTAGCGGTGGGACAGTATATAGGCTGTACTATACTATACTTTGCATATAAAATACCTTTTATTTACTTAATGATCAATGCGATTAAAATAAGATAATTTTACCCACATTATGAAATTTGTCTTTTCCAGATATCCAAATGTACTGCAAATACCAGCGACCAGACAAAAATTATTAAATATGAAATAAATAAAACACCATTATGGTCCAGGCGACGAACACTAATGTCTCAAAAAATTAAAGAACTGAAGCTGTGTCTTCTCTTTGTGCAAATTTCTGAAGAGAACAAAAAGAAAGAAAATATAGAAGATTTAAAAGTACAGCTTCTGCAAAATGAATTAAATTTTAAAAACCAACTCTATAATTTACAATTGGAGGCAGCAAAAAAGGAATTGGAAATAAAAACTGAGATTTTAGCACAAATAAGAGGTAATATTTTATTTACATTGAAATACTTATTACATATTTTCATAGTAATCGGTTATTTGGTTTCTTCGAAAGCCATATGTTGGGTCATTGACTGTAATAGGTATGCGGGGTATTTTTCCAGCTTCAATCAGTGCTTCTAAATTAGGAATAGACCCACCGTTTAAAGGTTCTTGTTCTTTCTGTATGATGCATATATTGCGCAAAATACAACATGATATGATAACATTGATAGCAGTGGGCAGTTTAAGACGTAAGCCAACCGCTAGGACTGAAAACTCCATATTGTCTTTCAACTACATTTTTTGTTTTGATTTGTGCTTCATTATAATTTTGGTGGCCTCGAGTTATTGGATTTAAATATGGCGTAAGAAGATGGCTCTGAAACATAAATTATGTTAATTAATAACCAGTAGTGTAACTTATATTAACATGTTAGTAAATTAATATTTTATTTCACAGGTGGAAGTTTAAGCTTGCAAAGCTTGTTTGGAATTTACAGAAGAAATAATAATACTGTAATATAATGTTATTTACTTTTATTTTAGGGCATTTTTATAAGTTTTTACTTGGCGATTTGACGCTGTCCCATGTTCAAAATAGCTTTTAATTTAAAACTATATTTATTTTTTACAGAAACTATTAGTTTGTTAGGTTAATAAGATTTCAAAGAATCTTAATGTCTCTATTATTATATTCTTATTCCATTAATTTTAAGCATTTCAAGTGTGTTTTACCACTATCCCATCTTATTTTTAAAAGTTTTGATATTCGTTATTTGAATTTAAAAAATATTATTTATTAAGTTTAGGTGTTGTTAAAAAGATCGTAAAATAATTTTTTGACTTGTTACTTTGTTTACTATTTGGTTGTAATACAAAACTATCTGAATAACTTGTTTTAATACTAAACCTAAAAATTGGTCATGGTGGAAAATTCCGCTTAGCTACGCAAATATCTCCTAAGGTGCGATTAAAATCAACAATAGTTTTTTTCAACCCTTTGAAAAAGAAAAAAGAGTGCGCTATGGCGCACTCTTTTTGGCGAATTCGTTCAGTTTTGAATTGAGTCACAGTTGGTTGTTTTGCGTAGGGTTACAAAATATTACTGTTACAAAATTCTAATGATTTACGAAGATTACGTGGTAAGTAAGCTTATTTCACTGTTGTGTAAATTATTTTTAAGATTAATGGTCTATAATTTCAGTACATTACAACAATTTGATTAAGTTAAAACATTGCTTCCACCAAAATGTAATAAAGACTTGACCTACCCTAAAATCCGTTACGTCAGCTGAGAAACATTCTCTCAGTGGATGGGTTTTTGTAACTCAGTGGAACATAAACCCACGTCTATATTCCCCGTCATTAGTAAAACAAATGTAAATAATAGCTATTTATCTGTTTTACTAGTAGGTATTTTGTTTATCTTATTTATTGTTTGTTTGTGTATCATCCAAACAAAAACACAAATTTCCTAGAAATTTAAAAGGAAAAAGAAGAAATTATAGAAGTAGAAACAGATAGTGAAAAGGGTCAGGAAAAGGAAAAACAGGAGAGAGTAGGAGAGATTTATAGAGAAAAGGAAAAAGAACACATTGTCGAACAAGTCAATCGTAACATCCGAAGAAAAAGAGCAACAAGACAAACTATACGGGAGCAGTGATGCGGCATTTGATTCAGTTATAATCCTTTTAGAAACAGATTTGTTATTTGATATAAATAACTTTAAAGAACTGTGTGTATGTGAACTGTGAAAATCGAAGACAGCAAACATGACATAAATAAAAAGAGACATTACATTCAAGAAGAGAAATGAGAAATTGAAGCACAATAAATATCTAAACGAAATAAAGCAAAAAAAATTATACATAATAACAAACCAAATCTATTAAAAATGTCGTCAGCCGTCACTCTGCGTGCTCTAAATGTAAAATTCGAACACAATTGTTATTATCGAAAAAATTTATGGCATGTAATAATTTAGTTTGTATAGTTTACCCAAAGACTGTTATATCGATTTCATTTGCGATACTTGTTTTGGTGGGTAGACCTATAAAATTTCGTAACATTATTTTAGTTTTTTATGGCATAAAGTGTGTGATGTAAACTATGCCTTACATTTTCCATACACATCCACCAAGTGATGGTCCCCCTGTTGAGGAAAATCATTTGAGATATTATTTTTATTGTTAACTAAGAAAGATTTGATGTGTTTAACTAAGATAAACCTACTTGATTCAAGTAGTTAATTTGTTTAAGTTGTATAAGTTTTAATTCAGATCTCGTTGTTTTGCCAAATAAACAAACTTTATTAAGTTAATTTTGTCACAGTGTTTCGCAGAGGATAGAAAAAGTTGATTTATTTATGTTTCTTTATTATTATAAAAAATTTTTGGAGATTTTTATTATTTTGAAAAATGTTTAATTTCTTTTAATAAACAATGGTCGTTTATTGTGTTTTTCTTTTTATTATTGCTATATTATTATTACATGCAATTTTAATTTTGTTCTTCTACCACTGAAACTAATCTTCTTATCGTTTATTTTTGTAAAATAAATCTCTTTTATTAAAAAGTAACGTTTTAATTTGTTTATAATATAAACTACTAACACGTTTCTACTATAAATTGTATTGTATCAAAACGTAATGTTATTTAATTTAATATTTACATACATTTTTATTTACACAATCACCTCTGTAATTATTAGACAACTTTATTATTGATTCGCATCAGGCTGGTAATTTTATTTGATTTGAGTGTATACTGCTTTGAGCTTTTATTGTTAAGTTCAAAGGTATGTTAAAGAATTGGTTATTATGGTTTAAAGTAATTATCTCTTTTTCATAATTTATAACACTTTTATTTTAATTAAAAAGACCTGAATTATTCCATCTACTTTTAACGGTAAGTTGGAAAACACGTGAAATTTATGTTTAAAAGATTGTCTGTTTCTCTCTTGGTTTAAACGAATCGTTCCGTAAGATATAACTTTACCTTCTATACCATTTATGTACTATGTGACCTTTGGACTTATGTTCTCTCGTGTTGATAATGCGACGTCACGTTTAATAACACTGAGTGACGCACCCGTGTCGATCAACCATACGTGCAGTTTACCGTTTATTGTAAATTTAACTGAATTCATGTTATTATAAGTCAGAATGTAGCTTCCATTCTCGAAAAAACTGCATGTTTTCGTCATTAAGATTATTTGTATCTTCAATCGCCGTATTTACTTGGTGGCGTTTAGAATAATTTCTATTGTTATTATGATTACGACCTTGGCTATAGTGTTTGTTATTTCGGAAAGGTTTTTTTGTTAGGAAACTTGGATGTCTATACGTAAACCGTGGGCCTCTTCCTACATTTTTGTGGAATGTTCCCCTAAACGGTTTTTCGCCATTGTAACTATTGTAACCCTTTCCACGTGCGTATAATATTTGTTCGGGTCTTGACGATAAGGTCAATGTTATCTCTTCGTCTTTCGCTCCCTGAATTGCATCTTTTAAGGATGAGTAAGCGCGTGCCGATATAATCGTGTTTAATTTATCGTTCTGTAGACCTTAACTGAATCTATTTATAGCAACTTTCTCATTTAAAGGTTTTAAGACACTATAGATATCTGTATTTCCATTCGACTGCGAAATGGTGAGGTTCACGAAAAGATCTTCAATTTCTTGCCCGGCCTTCAATTTCTTGCCAAAACCTTGTTCAGCCATCAATAATAGTTTTTGTAGAGCGACATCTGATTTTTTAGGGAGTAGATGCGTTTTCATGTATCTATTAATTGTTTTACACTATTATAAGTACTCGATAATCTTAGTTTAGCACTTTGAGACAACCTTGTTTTTAGTATAAAGTTTATCAATAACGGTGCATCCGTGTCTTTAATCATGGTAGAATATAATTCTATTGCGTCAATTAATTGATTTGTGACGGCCTCGGAGCCGTTCATGGCTGGCAATAATGAGACCGCTGTCTTTAAGTCACACCCGTTGTTTAAGCCATTATTTCTTCTTTATCTTCCCTATAATAAACTAATATTCTATTATAAATATCTGTTATATTTATATAGTACGCTTGAATTGTTATACTGTCCTCTATCGATATTTCCGATTTTTCTAATTTACTACTGTATTGAACCACATACAGTACAATATGTTCGTATAACATTTGTACCTCTTTAAGTTTTTTCAACCCTAACGGTTCCTTCCTACGTTTCGGACCGAGTTTTCTTATGTCTTCTTATAACTTTGTTATTTGGTAAAGAAAGTTTTTAATTTCTGACATACTATAATTACCTACATTACATAAAAGTTTTAACGATACATTATTATTATTAATTAATTACTTATGTTACCGCGATTCTATAACCATGTGTTAAATATTTTCTTTTTTCGGCACCATTGTGTTTTCTTTTTCTTCGCTCGACGTTTTATATACCGTCAGATTCTGTTTTTGCATCAGTACTGCAATTGTTTGGCGCTCAATTTTTGTTGTGAGGTACTTGTTGACCCTCTTCCAGGCCAGGTAGACGAAGATGATCGATATTACTGTGACCAATACAGCAACCAAGTGTATACCAATGTCGGCAGGTGGTGTTGTGGTTTTTCCTGAACCGCAGTATTTCCTGCACCATTCTGGGCTATTATTATTTCTTCCTTATGTCTTCATTCTTTGATTGTTGTGCGCCCATATTCCCATTAAACGGCCAAATAGTTGTAGCTGTTTTCAAACGCGTGATTATGACTCACGTACTCGGCGCGGAACTCACACGGAGGTGCTGTGACGTCAGGTCGGGCTGATGTGATGCGTAGCGGCAACATTAAAAACTCGCAGCGTGACTGGACTTGCGGATGCGAAGCGTGGGCCCCACGGATGCGATCTTGACTGTTCCTCTCGTGACTCGGATCCCAAACGAACCAGCACTGCCTAGAAGCAGTAGACTGGCAGGGTCGCCATGTGATGTCGTGATGTCGGGTGTTGAAATGATACGACGAACGTTGATTCTTAACTGATTATTTATTAGAGGAAAACATCGCTTTTATACTATTTCTAGGCAAAGGAAAATATTAATTGTTGGTTCTAGAAAAATAGATCATATGAGAGTTGCTTACGTATTAGGCACGTTCACGTATTTAATTTGTAATAAGACATTAATATTTTATTGAGACTACGTGCACATTAGAAGATTACGTGCCTCCACTACACTGCAAACGAGATTAAACGTCTTTATGATACGACAATTGAGAGTATACACGCTATACAAAATTTAGGTATAGATACCTCCACTTGGGACCCTATATTGGTTTATCTTATTTGTTAAAAATTTGATAACGAGACATACAGTGACTACAAAGAGACTCGAAGTCACCACGAGACCTACCTTCATTAACTTTTTAGAAAGTAAATTTACTGCTCTTGAACCTATAAATAAAAAAGAAAGAGAGTCAGTATCACCGTCAAACTGACAAAACTATTTTCATTAAAAAGGTTATACACCCGTAAAGCCAAATTACCATAAACCTAAGTTTTCCAACACGGGAAAAATAGCTAACCATCATAAACGAGAATATCAAGCCATAGCAACATCATCTTTCACATGGTCTTGCCCTTATTGCAATCTTAGTCACAACTTTATCTGTTAAAATACGGGCAGCGAAGTCCCGGCTTATATTCGGAAGGCCTTAATTGCGAAGGATAGAGTTTTTATATATTGGTCATCGTGCCCTGGAAGTGACTTTGGTAACCAGGTGTTTCAAGTGTCAGCAGTATGGCCATGCGGCCAAGTCATGCCGAGAGGAGGCCATCACCTGCGTTCTTTGCGGCGTAGTAGGTCACACTCGGTGGCGCAGTGGTTAACACGCCCGGTCTGCGTTTGCTGAGGTTAAGCAACTTTCGCAAAGGCCGGTCATCGGATGGGTGACCAAAAATTTATCATCTCGACCTCCTCCGTGCTTCGGAAGGCACGTAAAGCCGTTGGTCCCGGCTACATTAGCAGTCGTTAACAACCACCAGTCCGCACTGGGCCCGCGTGGTGGTTTATGGCCCGTTCTCCCTATCCGTCCATAGGGAAGGCTCGTGCTCCAGCAGTGGGGACAGACCGCCCTCTTTTAAGAATACCAATACATTTATTGACTCACTAAATAACACATTACAAATATTATCACCATTTAAAAATACAATAATAATAGAAGATATTAATATCAAATTCTTCCCGACAACAATGTTTCCGATGCTCAGGATACCTAATCCTATGTTCCTTTCATGGCTTACTCCCCGCGCACACGCTTCCTACACACCAAAGCGGCTCTTGTTTAGATCATATCATGCTTAAATCGAATTTCCCATCAATAGCACTAGTTACTAACTCGACTATTACCGATCACAAAGCTGTTCTACTAACCTTAAACTGCAAGATGCTTAAATTAAATCGCACTCAAACAATATCTAAAATAAACGTAAACAAACTTGAAGTGGATTTATGCAATATTGACTTTAACCCAGTTTTCAATTTTGATGACGCTGATGTCAACAAGCTATATTTAGAAATACAATGCACATACGTTTAAGTAATAAAAACTATAATATTAAACCCTGGATTACACCGGGACTTATTCGCTGTATGAAGCACAGAGACAAACTACATATGAAGGCTAAATCTAACCCAGCTAATTTAATCTTACAATCATCGTATAAAAGATACCGAAACTTTTGTAATTCCCTTCTTAAAAAAGTCAAAAGTAGTTACGAAAGTAAGGAATCGGAAAATGCGGGAACTAACAGTAAAAAGATATGGAAGTGTATAAAAAATGTAACTCATATCTCAAAACAACAAGAATCGCCCTCAGAATTATTACAGTTGCATTCATCACAGTTGGCTTCTGTAAACAGTGCAAATAGTTTTTTCGTTATTGTTGGAAAAAATCTAGCTAAAAAAGTTCCATATAAGGATCTAATTATCACCGTCATCATCAAGCCAGCCTCAATCAACCTGTAGCAATAATCTAAAATCATTTGTGCTCTTAGATACTGATGAAGCTGAGGTATAAATGATCATCCAGAGTCTAAAAGATGGCGGTTGGGTGGGATAACATATCCAATAAAATATTAAAACAATTTTAGCACATACTGGTTTCACCGCTTACTTACATTTTTCGAAAATGCTTGACTGAAGGAAATTTTCCCAAATGTCTGAAGAAAGCTGTCGTTATTCCGGTATTTAAATCTGGCAGTAAAGATCAAATTACGAATTATAGACCTATTTCGTTACTGCCAGCAATATCTAAAATATTAAAAAAATTATAAATAAAAGACTTGGCCTATAATTAGGTGATCATGGTAAACTATATTCCAAAGCTATTCCTTTCTGATCACAAAACCCTCTTAACCGTTGTCTCAAATTCATTCTCGTATCGATAAATATAGTCAATAATATTTTCAACAGCTTCCGATTTCCTTTTCAACAAGAAAACTACACAAAAAAGTGAAAAATCCTCCATAACTAAAACTAAATATAACGGGCCCGCTATATCACTGTGTAGTAGTTTTAGAACTAGTCTTAGGACTTGACGTGACCTTAATGGTAGTCGTGTTGCCTTACCTGTCATGCACGCATTACAAACATTGTTGTTAAGAGGTAGCTGTAGCCTTTGTAAAGTTTTAAAGCTGGTATGTCCTAAACGTCTGTGCCACAACATGCCATCTGCTGAATGTATAGCCGCCGCAACTACATCCTCTGATAACATTTCACCCAGTAAAATATAAAAATTACTATTATTATAAGCCCTGACAGTGGACCCATTATAAAAGGTAATTTTTGCATATTCTTTTCTAAATATGATTTCGTTTGGTTTTTCCAGTAGTTTCCGAAAAGAAAGTAGATTATAGGCTAAATTTGCCACTATAAGTCCTTCGACAGTAAACTTGACATTGCCACATTTTATCGGTGAATGGCCGCTTTCGTAAGCTATTAACTGTTCACCATTTGCTGTCTTAATTTTAATCGGATGATCTAAGTTTTTTATTTGTGTCAAAAATTGTTGATAATGATTAGATATCAAATTTTGTGATGCACCTGAATCTATTACAAAACAAATTTATTGATTTAATAAAGCCTTACAAGATAAATTGAATTCCTCAACCATACAGCCCACTTCTCCTACAGTTTCTTCTTGTTGCATTGTCTCTTAATGTGCTTGCTCTATTTGCACCTCGAAAGCGTCCCTGAATTCTGCCACGACTTCGTCTATATAATTCACCACCTCGGATATGAGCACCACGTTGGGAAGTATAATATTGTCTGCTATGAATATTTTTATTACAACACTAGCTGACCCGGCGGACTTCGTGCCGCTATGACAGTTTCCAAGACAACAAAACAAACAAATAATATAGTATTGGAAATTTAAATGGTCGTTGTTAGTATTTTCCGTTACTTAATTTTTGTGTTTCTCACCGTTTAACCCTGAATCTCCACAAATATTTCAAAATCAAAATAAGCCAAATCGGTCCAGCCAGTCTCGAGTTTTAGCGAGACAAACGAGCAGCAATTGATTTATATATATAGATATTGCTTAGGGACCTCTTTCTTTGCAATTCCAGCATTCTATATTAAATGCATTGTCGTAATTTGATGCGGTCACGTCATCCAGTATGATTTCCGCGTCAAGTAGAGTCCTTTTGTCTTTTCTAAGGTCAGATCTTCATTCATCGCTTCTAAGGCTGTCGTAACATTGTTATATTTCCCTGGTAAGGCAGGTAGTAGATGTACCACTTTATCGGGCTCCTCCATTTTTGACAGTACTTCAATGTCACTTTTACTAGTTTGTCAAATTTCAGTTTTTTTTTTTAGTAATTTATCATTATTATCACATATCAATTCTATTAATCTCTTTTTTAAATGACATTTATTCATCAATAAATAAATAATAAATAAATAAATAAATCACAGTTCTTCTCGTTAGTATATTTTCTAATGACTCCATCATGTTTTTTACGTTTTTGCACCCTTTTATAACTTCCAAAAATTTGTCCGCCATACATTGAACGATAAGTGACCTTGCTTCCGCATCCCGCTTCTTATATTCCACTTTAATGTTGTCACACTCCAAAATATCTTTAAGATCTTTTTCCTCCATTATTAGTTGTAATCTGAATTTCCAGTTTTGAAAGTTGTCTCCATCTTCTAGCTTAGTAATAACACTTTGTACATTTTTCGGATGAGCCATATCCAATGATATTATATAAAACGAGAAGTAGGTATGTCATAAGCGCCCGCGTTGAGAAGACTCATTTATAGTCCAATTGTCTCATGTCGCATACAGTTTGCGTCAAACAAGCCACAGAGCGAGTCGTCAGTGACAGTTGAACAAAAATAAGTAAAATGCCGTCGTGTGTTTCGAAAGTGCACAAATTATGGTGCTAAAGTAAAGGTAGTATACAAAGATACTTAGATTATTTAGTATATTTCAATAAAAATATTTTTCCAAACAATCAAATAACTGACGCAAAGATGTCATGTTCAGGTAAAGAAAGAGAGAGCGATCTAGTAGAAACATTTGAAGTGCAATCATTAAAATTATAGCTATCTCTTTCATTTGCGTGCCATTTCGTATCTTTTGTTTCACTTATCAGTGAAACTTGTCAATGTGTGCAGTTTTGGATTGCTCGGAACAGATTTAAAACGCTAATTACTATGAACGTAACATATCTATAGTTTATAATATCATAAGCCATATCTCAAGTAATAAAGAATATGTTAAACTAATGAAAAAAAAATTCTCGGTCCCCGAGTTATAAATCAAGGAATATGAGGCGGCCCATGACCTGTTAAATTCCTATTATTATTTATATATTTATATATATTTATTATTATTTATTATTATTGATAGCACAAGGATGTCTCCAAATTCCTATATATTATTAGAAAAAGGATCAGGAAGGAATTCAGTACATCCACTTGACAATCAACAACATTTTTCCAGTAACCATAGTTACTTGTGAAAATAACATTATTAAAACTCAACGATAATTAACTAAAACCTCATCACTAACCACATGCTTGACATCGTTTCTGCTTGAAACACATATAGCACTTCTTCAAGTTTTCGCTGTCTTTTCTGTGATGACTGATGGTAGATGGTCAATTCCATACGTAAGTAATGTAATGTAAACATGAAAGAAAATTTTAGAAAATCTTTGATTGCAGTTCTGTATCTTTTTATTTATTTATTTATTAACGACAGTCAGCGAAAACTTGTACTAACACAAAAAAAAATATGTAACAAACAATAACATCTTACATGCTAAGTACAGCCTTCTATTATTGACCGCCACGGCATGCAAATGTGGAGTTTGTGTAAATTTTAAAAGAGGAAAAACTACATAATTTTTTTAAGTAATCAGTAATAAAGTTAACAATATAAATAAGAGCAAAACATATACAACAACTCATTTCAAAAAAAAGAATAAAGAATAACATAGGGTTTACGTAGCTCTCGGACACCAGTTTTCTAAATTTGGGGGCACTTAAATGAAATATGTCAATGTCAGCGTTGGATCGTGACACAAAATTATAATGTCGCTGTAGCCTATTAAGTGTAGAATGGTGACCCAAGTTACTCTTAGAGAGTTGCTCCGAAAACAGATTAAATCTACTGATGCGTGGCAATTTTCTTGGTATGTTAATATTGATTTGCCCTAGGATATTTAAACAATCGAGGTCACCACGCATCAACTTATATAGGAACATGTCATCCAGGAGGAGTCTCCTTTCCCTTAGCGGCTTAAGTTTAAAATGTTCAAGGCGACTCGAGTAGGAAGTGAGACTTTTGACGAGGAAGAATCGAAACGACAGGTGCCACATAAACGTTCTCTGGACACTTTCGAGGCGTTTTATATGAATGTCGTATTGCGGTGACCAAACAGTACTACAGTATTCTAGTCCAGACCTCACGAGACTGTTATAAATAGCCAAAATAGCAGTGGGACTTTTGAAGTCCTTAGTACAGTCGGCAGCAGATCAACCTACCCAAATCTGTCAAATTTCTCCAATGAATATTGATCCTTATAACCAAACTTTAAAGTTCAAAATTGATTGTAGAAATTTGACAGTTTTGGGTAGGTTGATCTGCCGCCGTGTGTACTTCTTAGAACAAAACCCAACATCTTAAAACCATGAGTAACTATTTTGTCTATGTGAATGTGAAATTGTAATTTAACATCCAGATGTACTCCAAGGTCTTTTATAGTTCTCACTTCTTCAAGAACCGTATCATTAATCGTATATGCCATTGGAGGAGAGGTTTTAAAATAAAAGAATGTTTCCGTTGAGTGAAATGATCTAGCTAAAGGATTTTAAGGTAGTTTCCCTGGCATATATACAGAGTGTGGTTTTGAACAGCAACGCCCGACTCAGGGGTGATAGTACACATGAATTGTGATTCCCCTCCTTCATACTTTACCGGGCTTAAGACGGGCAAGGGCATGGAGGCGGGCACGACTGGGCGCACGGGCGCACGCGCGGAACGAAAACGAAAAGTCATAATATCAAGTTCGAGCGTTTTCTGAATACGAGACAAGGTAGGTATTCATAGATTTTGGAACTTTTGGCGTATTTAAAAGGTGGAATTAATTAATTTACGATGATTAATAACACTAGGTACTTACTCTAAAAAGTTTTGATTTAAAGTTTTTTTATTTACACTGATTTATACGACCTACGTTTGTTTAATTTTTATTTACATTGATTGATACGATTTCTACATTATCCTAAGAATGTGTTCAAAGTGTCTGCTATTCTGTTCGATGCACACTGAGGCACGACGTCGCAAATTGTCATTTAATCGCGATAGAACAGTTACATTGTTTTTCACTACCATAAAAGCGTCCTCTATCGCTTGTAACAACTCACCACGGCTTTGGTATTCATCGTGATAGCCATACACTATGCGCTTTATGTCGCCCCACAAATAAAAGTCTAGTGGCGTTAGATCTGGTGACCGTGGTGGCCACGGCACGGGTCCGCCACTTCCGATCCACCGATCTCCAAACTCAGACGTTAGGTACTCACGAACAATCATAGCATAGTGCGGCGGTGCTCCGTCTTGTTGGAAGTAAAGTCCAGATAGTAGATGAAGAGGAACATCATCCAACATTTCACTTACTTGATTTCGGAGTATGTCTAAATAAGATGATCCGGTTAATCTTCCCTCGATGATGTAGGGACCAAGGATCTGCGTACCAAGTATTCCCGCCCACACATTGACCGAGAATCATGTCTGATATTAGTCTGATGTTATCATTATTGAATTCTGTTAGACCATGAGGTTATAATGCTATTTCAAAAACAAATAGCAACATAAAATTTGTCAGTTTTTAAAATTTCTAATTTGAAACCTTTTTAGGTTATATGTCAATTTTGAATCTAAAATTATCCGTTCAATTGGCAGATACTTGAAATCAATATTGGTGTGCGTATTTTGTTGCTATTAAACTATGCTAACTATGTATATTTTTTGTAAAAAGATAAATAAATAAAAAAAAAAAAAGTAATGGCATGCCCTAAAAAAAAAGTAAGTAAGTACCAACTTATCTAATAAGTAGGTAAAATCTTTTAATTTTTTAAACTAACTTTTAGCTTAAAGGTACCCATTTTCGCCACTATCGAGAAAAAGTTCTTCGTAAGGTAGTAAAAAAGCAATGGACTGGTTTTTATCCTCTGGATAAGTTTTGCTCGACAGTGGTAAAAGTGGTTACCTACTTGGTGGGTTTAGCTACTTCTATCAATTATAATGGTAGGTATAAGTCTTTATAGGAATTAAGTAATAAAAAACTGTATTTACATAATATATTTTTTATTCTTCAAAATCATCTCTTATAACAATGTCGTCTAAGAATTCAGCTGGTGGATTTATATTTGCTTCATGCCTAGCCCAACCAAGATACCACACCACAGTCATAATATGCGCACAGCGGCCTACTGTGCGGCGGCCGACTAAACAGTTGCTACAATATTCAAGAATTCCTTGCTTTCCAGACATGGAAACGTGGAAACACTAGTAAGTTGTCCCTATCAGCTGTAATACTTCTAAAGTTAGAAGAGCGTCGATTTAAATTATTTCTTTCTACAATACCAGCTAAATTATTTTGAAGGTATTTTCTTTCATTAATAATTTGTACAATTTCTGTAGATTCTGATCTTTTTCTTATTTTGAGTGCAAACTTATTTAAGATGCTTGCCGCTATTTGGAAGTCTTGCATCATATGAGGTAATGAACGGTTAAAGTATTCTTGTCGGAACAGTTTAAAATCTCTTTTGAAATAACCGTTCACTACCTCGACCACCCAACAACAAATTGTGATGCATCTATTTTTTGCTCATGCAGTGGACAATTGATACTCTCCTTCTAAAAGCGACTCTGGCATATGCACATTATATCCACACTCTTCTAACAATAAAATACTATCTCTGAATCCTCTGTCCAAGATAAAAACATCATATTCTAGAAAATACTGACGAAGGGCCGATGAAGGGTCTCTAAAAAGGGAAGTCATTATATCTTCATCTGATGTGGTAGCCTTATATGGGCCAAAGCAGCCAATTATATAACCATCGCAAGATACAATCATGAATGGCTTCAAGAGATTACGATACTTATGTAAGAAATAGGTGTCTTTCTGGAATTAATAATTAGCACTTTTATTTATATAAATATAAGTACCATCGCAAATTATAATCGCTTTTGTATTATTTTCATTGTCAAAACACCATTTGGAATTATTCTATTTTTTGATAACAATTCTTGTCTGTTTATATGCCCAATACCTAAATTATCAGGAACAAAATACATTAATAAAATCTCCCGTACTTTATTAATTAAACCCTCTAGTGTGCGACGTGGTATTTTCATAAGACTGGAGATTCGATCATCCGAGTCACCCATTCTCAATTTAATTAACAAAGCAGTAAGCCCTAATACACCTCGTACAGTGCTTGTAATTAGGGGTACCTCATTTAACATAGTTCGAAAGTTATCTTTTGATAATCCCAACCAGTAATGAAATAAATTATCATCTATTGTCAAGACATTATTAAAATCGTGATTTGATTCTAGTCTATTTACTAATGAAAATACATGCTCCACATGTTCAACTTCAAAACTTGTATAACTATATTCATATTCAAATAGAGTACCCCAAAGATTACTTCTCAAGTGATAATCACAAACACGCACACAACATGGAAGATAAAACTTATAATCATATAATACTTGAGAACGCAAAGAATCAGATATTCTATGTAGGGTACTATAAGTACATTCTGGAAAAACGCAGTTAGAGGCTGTATTAGCTGCACGTTTATAATTATTTAATTCTATGCTATTTCTACTGGTACCATGTTCAGTGGCTGTAGATGTCTGCATTGATGATCCTACGCCCACAGTTGATATAGACTGTTCGTCTTGTTCTCGAAAAGGCTGATCTTCATTCACAGACTGAGTGGCCTGGTCATGACTCACAGTAAGGGTGAATTGTTCCTCACTAAATGTCGGGGTAGGCTGCACCTCATTCAGTGTGGGTAAAAGGCTCATCATCATTTGTCGGAGCAGGGACAAAAACAGGGACATTGCTTTCCACAGAATATGAGCTATGTCTCTGTTGTTCCTTAGTTGCAGATTTTTCATTTTTAACCAACAAGGATGGCATAAGTGACAGGTTGAAGTCAACTGAAAAAAAATACTTAGGTTAACTTTTAAACATTTCTATTACTGCTTAATCAAATATTTGAAAAACCAAAAATAGCCTATTGAACAGATACCCCAAAAAGAAGTTAAGCATCAATTTATAGGTGTTTTTATATAAGTTACAAAGCTTTGTTAATTTAATTTTCTTTTCATTCAAATAAAATATTTATATAAAAATATTTATTACCTGACGTAGTTGTATTAGGTCAGAAACAATACTTGCAATTGCTTGTTGTATGGGTGATGGATAACTTGTTAAAATAGCATCACTCTGCCGTTTCAACAGTGATTTCCCACATAAAATGAAAACTCTTGTATGACCAACGTGAGATGGTCGAGATGAGCTTACATCGCCATCATCAAACAAATTCTGATTAACTCTCGATAAAGCAAGTTCTCGACAGGCAGTGCAAACATAATCAGTTTCTGTTAACTGAAACAAATAATGTATTATAGGTACCTAATTAATTATCATGTTATTAAAACGTTTATTCACGATTACAAATAAATAAATAATTGCTTTAATTTCAGGCTAAATTACACCCATATTTTTACATTATATTACAATTTTACATTACAATTACATTACTTATCATTAAAATACATTTTAATTTCAATATAAATTATATATTATCACATTAAAATGCTCGTCAAAAATATAGAAGTAGTCATACACTGTCCTTATTATCTTATTCCGAGTTGCACTTGCACGTTTTTAAAAGCTCGCCCTTGCATTCCTCATTACCGCAAAAAAATCCTTTACCCTGTACACGGCAAACATACCTGAGGCGCTACAACGCCATGGCAGGCCCATCAAGCCTCTAAACGCATTGTTGTACTGTACTCTTAAAGTGTGGTAAGAGTGTTGCGTGAACGAGTACCAAAGATGGCATGTGTAAAGCCCCTGGCAGTAGGCCTTGAACAGGGTCAATTTAACATCACTTGAACAGCGCGCGAACCGCATAGCAAGCGCACGCCTTTGTCGGTCTATGTCCTCGTCATCCCGTAGTGACTCCGAGACTATATGGCCCAGATATTTAAATTTTGGTACTACATTGATTACAGAGCCGCGTAGGTATACAGGAAACACATTTTTTGGACCCACCTTATCATGTTTAAAAATAACTATTTCAGTTTTTTTTACATTTATAAAGGCTAACCTTTATTAATTAAGATTTTAAAAGGAGGCTAATCATTTGTTTTTTTATAATAGAAGTGATTTGAATTGATAAATTCCTCCAATGTTTTTGAAGGCTGTTAAAAATCTTTGCAAAAAAGTACAGGGCAGTTTAACTTACGATTCTTGGAGATATCCATTCTGACAAAAGAATTATGAGTCTTGTATCCTGTTGCAAAGCCAGATGACGTTCCAACCGGTTTACACAGATATCTATTATAATTATTATAATTCGATAGGCTTGCATTTGACCACTATCTCACCTGATGGTAAGTGATGATGTAGCCTACGATGTAACATGCTGGCCTAGAAGGTACCGATTCACTCGTGATTTGAAGACCCCAATGTTATATTTGATAGGAAACACAGATTGAGGCAAGGAGTTCCACAGCTTTGCGGTACGTAAGAAACGTGGACGCAAAACGCTTCGTACGCATGGGTGGAATCTCTACTGTGTAACTATGGAGTCGCGCAGTTTGTCTGGTTGTCCTGTGAAAGAAAGGTGATGGAGGAACCAAATTGAACAACTCCATTGCACACTCTCCGAAGTGAATCCGATAAAAAATCGAAAGACTTGCGACCTGGCGCCGATGTTCTAAGCTCTGCAGCTTGGTGTGTAACAGATCGTCATCGTCAATGAGCCTTCTGGCTCTCCTGTCAATCGATTCCAGTGCTTCAAGTTGGTATTTGGCGGAACCATCCCAAAGGTGAGAACAATACTTCATACACGACCAGACTTGTGCTTGATATAAAGTAAGCAGCTGTCCCGGTGTGAAGTACCTTCTCACCTTTGAGAGGATACTCAGCTTTTTAGCGACAAGTTGTGACTTCGATTCCAGGTAGGAGTTAAAATTTAGGGTCGATGACAGTTTCATACCAAGAAGCTCGAGATGGTCGCAAATGGGAATAGAGACACCTCGGAAAGTAGGAGTCAGGGTGAAAGGACTCCCCTTTGCGGAGAATAGACACGCCTGTGTTTTGGTGGCGTTGAACTTGACCAGGTTCGCATCACAGTATATCGCAGTTAACACACAACAACGATGCCATTTTACAACAGATCCGTTAACACAGGCAATAAACTCAAGTTCAAATAACACAGCCAATATGTAGTTCGTTAGAGAAATCAAATAATCGGTGTCCGTGGGAAAGCGGGGGTCGTCAGGTTCTAGAAATCAATTAATAGAAAATGTACACGACTTATCACAACGAAACGAAGGAAAATAGTGAAGTGACAGCGAGTACAGCGACTGTCAGTGACAGACATGACGTTGATTTGACATTGACATTCGTAGTATTCCTTTACAAAGTAAAAACACAAAATCGTAAGTAATTATTTAAGCATATTTAGCATATCCTACAGAATTGTACACTAATAAACGTTTTGGAAAGTATGTTAAACTGTTATCTAACAAAACTAATCTAAGTTAAGCGCATTACTTTTAAGTTAAGTGTAGCTCTTTATATCTTTCGATAAATAAATTATGGTGTAACGGAACGCAATGACGAATAACTAATACGATAATTTACACTTTAAAATTACTAAAAGGTTTTTTTGATATTTTAGCAATATGATAAGTTTAAAAAAATAATGGACTATGTTTTTTGAAACGTCTAAAATAAGACTTTTTTTTAATGTATATTTCTACTTTAGAGTTAGTCAAGGCCAAACTCGCCATTCTTCTTTATAATATACGCTTTGAAATGTTGAAACTTACAAATACAGAGATTCTGTGCACATTATCATCAACCACCGCTTGCTCTCCTATTATAGCCAAGACTTTCTTGTCTACTTCGGAAAAATCATCTTGGCTACTAGGACCACCACCAGTCCCAAAAGCTTCGTGCCTCCGTTTAGACAACCTAGTCTTGCTTTTGTGCTTAAAGTTAGCCCAGTACTATAAAATTAAAAGTGATATGAGAAAAGAGGGATAAGAAATGAACGAATGTATTATGCCATGTTAATGCAGAAAACAAAAAGTAACAAATTCAGGAAGCTTACCTTTTTCCATCGTTCACCAGATTTTGTTGATCCATTGCCATAGGAGTTGAGCTTATTAGCAAGGTCATTTCACTGCCTATCAACTGCTTCTTTAGACCTTGCTCCAAGCCCTACTCCTTTGGCTATTGCAGGATGTAAGGCACGGAAATCCAATAACTCGTCCATTTGATCGTTAGATACTTTGTTTGCCATTGCTAAAACACCGAACATTTAAGTCATAAAATAAACTTTGCTGCATTATTTCACTATTTAACATCACTCACTATACTTACTTTGCGAGACCTGATGGAGATAATTTTGCTCACGAATTCACAATACAAACAAAATCAACACACTGATTCAACGCTAACATAAATGGTCAGAGTGTCGCAAAGGCTGCGCGCACTAAAAATGGTAAATAAAAATATACACACCTTCGGGACCCGGGGGGAAGTGGGAGTTGAAGGGTGGGGGAACCTAAGGGCGGGGTAATACTCCAGATGACCTTGACCTTGATAACCGGTGGCATTTGAATGACCTTGACATTTGACCTTGAACCCAGTGACCTTTGACCTTGACCTAGACATACCTTTTGGTACCCGACGTCTTGACCGAGTTGCATCGGCCATGGTTACGGGTTGACTGACTTTATAGTAAGTTTTACTATCATTGTTATTATCCAGGTGTCCGGAGTGCGAGAAGGACAGCATGATACGAAGTTCGAATTACGTATTTCAGTTATTGTTGTAATCTTTTTTCTCATTAAATAACGTATGTATAACAAAGAAGAAAACTAGTATTTTTATTTGACCTGCAAATAGGTTATAAGAAGTATAGCGGTGATTGGCTTTTTTTATTGGCTCAACAATCAATTTCCAGTCCCGTTCAAAGTTATTAAACATTACTATCAAATTGTTCCTTATCCTTTAATTGTCACGTCAAATTGTCACGTGACGTCACGGTTCACGGATCGGTAGTTATACAGAGTCATGACGTCACAAGCCCCCACTCCTAACTGTAGATTTTAATAAAGTAGGTACAAAGAAGAACTTCTATAGAAGTGCTGGCGTGGACGGCACGAAAATCTCGAACTTCTATAGAAGTTGTTGGCGGTAAAAAGGTTAAAATGTTTTTTCTTTACAGGATCAAGCGCTTAAGGAATTTAATTGATTGCAAGAGAAAGTTTATAATCAGAAGAAAAAATTAAAATGCTTGAATGAAACTATACGTCGGCAAAAAAAAATGGCAACGTTTAAAGAAGTTATTATGGAGCTAAAAGAAAAAAAATTGATGACTCACGAAAACTGCATACTTCTAGAACAGTGCGCTGGGCCAAAATTACTTAATATTAAGACAAATTAGTAAAGCCAAAGGCTTACCTGTAGAGAAGCAGTATTCGGAGGAAGTTAGAAAATTCGCCCTGACATTAAATTTTTTGTCTCCCAAAGCATACGATTTTGTGCGCACTTCATATGATGTATTTACCACATCCACGCACGTTATGCAAGTGGTTCGAACATGTGAATGCCGAGCCCGGATTTTGCAAAGAAGCTTTTGACACTCTCAAAGCCAAAGTAGAAGCTAATAAGGGGCCAGTTATTTGCGCATTTGTTCTCGATGAAATGTGTATGAAATGACCATAAGAAAATCTCTTTGTTGGGATCCTCGATCTCAAAAATATAATTGGTCGCGTTAATACAGGAATCGACTTCGAAAGTGATTCTGTCGAAGTGTCTAGCCAAAGTCTGGTATTTTTAATAAATTGTGTTATCGGCAAATGGAAATTACCAGTCGTATATTTTTTAATAACCAGCACTTTTACAAATGTTTGCAAAAATGTAAAAAAATTGGGGTGAAAATTATCAGTGTTACTTGTGACGAACCTGTTGCCAATTTCAGCATGTTTGAACACCACGGATGTGACCTAATGTAAGCCGGTGGTCTTCAATCAATACTTTGAAATCGAAAATGATAAGGTTTATTGTTTCATCGATCCATGTCTTGCAGTTAAACTGATTCGAAACACCTTCGGTGAACTTAAATTATTCTACGATATGTTTGGTCGTAAAACAGATTTCTCTTTATTAGAACGGCTGTTAAAATAACAGGAAAGCGAAAGTTTGCACATGGGTACTAAAATCACAAAGCTCATGTTTACTTTTCTAAGCAAAAAATGAAAGTTCGTTTGGCAACTCAAATACTCAGTAGTTCCGTGGCAGATGCGTTAGTATTTTGTTGCACCGAATGAAACTTGATGGTTTTAAGGACTGTGATGTAACCATACAGTTCTTACGTCTTATAAACGACTTGTTTGATGTTTTGAATAGCTGCTCTATTAGACTACCAGGTTGGAAAAAAGCTATGTGCCTCGAAAATATTGGATTGATTCAGGCTCTTTTTGAAGGGGCCATTAATTACATTAACGAATTAAAATTTCCATCTGGACATCTAGTTGTGGAATCGAAACGAAAAACTGGGTTTATTGGACTTATAGTTTATAGTAGTATAGTAGATTTGAAAAGTGCATTAGATGTTTTTCAGTACTTAGCCTTAGAAACAAAAATGTTAATGTATCTTCCTGTATATAAAGACGTAAGCCAGGATCATGTAGAATTATTCTTTTCTGCAATTAGAGCCCGTGGTGGATTCAATAATAATCCGAACGCAATTCAGTTTAGAGCTGCATTTAAACGTCTCATGATTAGAGCGGCGATTCGCGATAGTGGCTTAGGTAATTGCATTCCTCTTGAACAGGTAAATATTTTAACTTGTTCAAGCTGAATTGATCCTGTTACAAGTATCAATGATTTGACTAATAAAAAGTCTTTTATAGAGGTACAGGATTATGACAGCAGTTTATTCGAGGAATACCTAGACTGTCTTAATAATAATATCACAAATTATGCAGAAAGTGTTGTCGCGTATATCGCAAGCTTTGTAGCCAGAAAATTATCCCGCACTATCAAATGTGAAATTGTGCGTCAATGTTATTTGGTGATATTTAAGCACAATCATTAATAACTTGTAAAACTCAAGGTGGCCTCGTTTATCCATCCAAAGACGTTGAGGATATCTGTAAAAAGACAGAAAAAAAATTAAAGTTAATTTTGAAAAAACAAATTTTGTTAAATATTATTTATATATTTTTTCTTTTCTCATGGAACATTATGGAAAAAATAAATAAGGTTTTGAGACTGATCAAGCGATCATGATGCCAGTCATAAATATTTTTTAATAAAAAGTGTGATTAAAACATAATATATTGATATAAGATTAAAATATTTTGGGAAAAAATCTACGGAAAAATGTAGTATAGAAATTATCTCAACAAAATTGTTCTTTTTAGAAATGAATAATGTGCAAAATTTATAAGACATAGTTTTATTTAATTGAAATGAAAATTAAATGAAATATATTTAATATACTTATGTACTTAAAACAAAACAAACAAATCATAATTAAAAGTGTGTTCTAAAAGGACTCCATTCAGCATTTGTTGCAGTAGTGGACAAAAACTATAACGCTGATCTTCCGTGGAGACCCCAGTTTTGTGTGAATGTGCGCGGCGTCGCACTGTACATAACATTATTTAAAAGTACAGTGACATAAATATCAAAATGAGCACATAGTTACTAGTTACAATACTTGTTACTGTGATTAGAGATATCCCATCAAATTCAGTTGAATACAACTAAGGTAAGATTAAATTAAAACCTAATCCATCTTACACATTATCAGTTGTCTGCAAATTCAAAAAATATTTCTTTGTGTTAACTTTAAAGGAACCTACTGAAACAGAGTTACGGAGTGATGGTGGTAAATTGTTCCAACACTTCCCAACACACAAATTATTTTGTATTTTATAATTAACCAAAATGACATACCCACCTCAATTATCAATTTAATTAATTGTTTTCTATGACATGATTTATTGCTTAACACACAGTTTTTTTTATATTTCACGGCTAAGCAAAGTGCCTTGATCTCACCTGATGTAAAGTGATGATAAGGCCAATGATGGAAGCGCACTTCACCCGGGAACCTCAACTAGTGAGGCACTGGCTATCTTATCTCTAGCTGCTGGAACACAACAATGCTACAAACATTGATGTTATGGCGACATATTTAGATAAGATGGTGGTAGCTAGCCAGGCGGACTAACAAGCCCTACCACCAACAAACCGAGTACACAAACATGTACCCCCCGCTGGGAATCAAACTAGGAACCTCTGGGTCTAAACCGGTGGCCTTAGCCACTAGACCACAGAGGTGGTTAAAATCTCGGTGGTGTAGCGGGATATGCGGGGGTGGTGCTGGCAGTAACAAGCGCCGGCGGCGCCAGTCAGTCAGTAATTAAATTATGAAGGCCGATGTCCGTTTCCCTAAGCAACGGTTCTATAGAAAATAAACATTTTATATGTTCGTTAATAAGAAGACGTTTGTTATTAAACCGCTCACATAGCAATTGCCAAGCGATCACATAATTACTAGAAGATACGGTCACTGAATTAATAATGGAACTAGCCGCGCCCTCTAAGTATGACCTTAAATAATGAAATTTGTTAATTTCCTCAATGCTATCATTATCATGGATCAACGAAATGTACGTATCCCTAAAGGAAAGCCACTTATTAGGATCCCCATTAAAAGAAGGAATCCTTAAAGGAGGTAGTTTAACGTTGCTATTATTTTTCGAATTCGTGTTGGATGAAGATTCATGTTTACACTTGTTTGCAAAATAGTCCAATAAAGATTGAGCGCGCGCGATCAACTGAAAAAAAACACTTTCTGTAGTTTCTCGCTCTTGCATCTGTTTAGTCGTGTCCTCATCCAACATTTCTATTTACAATTGAATCTCCTCAAAACTGCACGAAAGTTCACTAATTTTATTCGACCTAAGTCGTAGTTCGTTAGTATTTAATGTACTGGTCTCCTTAGAGTCCATTAGAGACGCCAAATATTTTTCAAAAAACGTTAATCGAGCTCGAATGTTAGCCCTTTGTTTAATAAGATCGTTTAACTTAGTCATTTTGTCGGCGCAACCACGTATCACAATAACGAATCAGTTGTGATTCTACACTAGTGATTCAGCAAGTAAACAAACAATGAATACGTTACGTTTAGCTGAGTAGACCGTAGTAGCACTCAATGCACCACTCACGCTGATAGCAAACCGGTTTTCGACAGCCGATGCAGGCGCACGGCGAACGACACAGGGCGGCACAGTGTTCTTGTTGGAACGCACCTCGAGTTCACTAGGCCAACTCAAACAGTCGGCCCGCGTATTTTCACAACTTGATTGGCCTGAAATAGTCGGCAAATATCGTTGAGAGGATGATTAAGCGATGTCCTTGTTAGTGGGCGATATGTACGACTAAGATAACTCGAGATCTAGAAGTGAAAACCTTGACACAGTACGATGTGTCCAATAGGCGAAAGTTTTTCGTTGTAAATGAAACAATTGTTTACGATGTTTATGCCTAAACAGTGTAAACTTATTTGTTTTAATGGTATCGTAAAGCTTTATTAAAACGGTATTAAAAGCGGTATTAAAACTTGACAAAATTTGTTTTGTAAATAATATTTTGGGATGTAGGTAGGCCAACTAACGGCTTACTTTGAAATGAATTGACGCCGATACTTGCACAAATTAAAGTAGAAAGGATTGAAGATAGGTAATAAAGGATAAACGCACTTCCCTCGGAATCAGTGGCTGCAGCTGCTGGCTGGCGGTGTCCGTTGGGATGGGTCCGTCTCCGAGCGATCCGAACTGGTGATCGCTTTGTAGTTTAGACTGTTGTTGTATCACGTCGGGGTCACCAAATGATGATGATTATGTTGAGAACCAACGACCAAAGGGGTTTGAGAACCAACGAACGCGTCGTGACGTCAGCAACACGGCATAGGTGGGGTGGTACTATCTATCTATCTATCTATCTATCTAAACTATCAGCTACACCACTTGCAGCTTGGTTAGCTAATGCTTCAGCGGCACTTGCTAAGAAATTCATTTTTATTATTATTAAATTATTTTTTGTAATTATTCACTTGGTTGTATATATATGATTAATTAAATTAGTGAACTTTCGTGCAGTTTTGAGGAGATTCAATTGCAAATAGAAATGTTGGATGAGGACACGACTAAACAGATGCAAGAGCGAGAAACTACAGAAAGTGTCTTTTTTCAGTTGATCGCGCGCGCTCAATCTTTATTGGACTATTTTGCAAACAAGTGTAAACATGAATCTTCATCCAACACGAATTCGAAAAATAATAGCAACGTTAAACTACCTCCTTTAAGGATTCCTTCTTTTAATGGGGATCCTAATAAGTGGCTTTCCTTTAGGGATACGTACATTTCGTTGATCCATGATAATGATAGCATTGAGGAAATTAACAAATTTCATTATTTAAGGTCATACTTAGAGGGCGCGGCTAGTTCCATTATTAATTCAGTGACCGTATCTTCTAGTAATTATGTGATCGCTTGGCAATTGCTATGTGAGCGGTTTAATAACAAACGTCTTCTTATTAACGAACATATAAAATGTTTATTTTCTATAGAACCGTTGCTTAGGGAAACGGACATCGGCCTTCATAATTTAATTGACACTTTGTCTAAAAATCTAAGCGCATTGAAATCTTTGGGTGAACCTACTGACAAGTGGGATACTATAATCGTGTACATGGCCTCGGCGAAGCTGGACAGTGTAACTGCCAGGACCTGGGAGGAATTTAGGAGCAATAAGAATCCCATTTTATTGGACGACTTTTATACATTTCTTCGTCAACGAGCTTCAATTTTAGAAACAATAAATGCTCGACGATCTTCTAAATTTGAAAAACGCCATAGTTTGCCTAAATCCTTTGTTGCATCTTCGGTATTACCGCCCAAGGGACAGTGTGACATTTGTAATCTAAATCATAAGGTGTACGAGTGTTTTAAATTCAAATCAATGCCTGTAACAGAGCGAATCGCTAAGATCTCAGCCTTAAGGTTATGTAGTAACTGTTTCCGTAGTGGCCATCAGCCCTATCAATGCAAGCTGGGTGGCTGTCGAGTGTGTCAAAGAAAGCATAATACCTTACTACACAAACAAACTTCGGTACAACATACGCATGATCAGGCCTCATCTAGTACTAATTTAAGGACAAGTAATAATGTCAATCAAATTGATTCAACCAACATTGATGACGTCTGCAAAGACATTGCAGCAACGTCCAGTCCCTCGAATTCCGTGTCCATATCGGCTATCTCCACCAATCAAGCTTTACTTTCAACAGCGTTGGTCAAGGTGACAAGTAACAATGAAACTTTTGTCTTGCGAGCGTTACTGGACTGTGGCAGTCAATCGTCCTTTATTAGTGCAAGAGCTCAAAGAGAGATTGGTTCTCATAAGAGTAGGGATTTTTATCAGTGTGTTCCGGTTTAGGGAATACTGTAATAAATGTAACTGAATATTGTAACATACAATTAAACTCGTTACATAACTCCTTTAATATAGCAGTAAAGTGTTTCGTATTGCCTTATATCACTGACAAGTTGCAACAGGCGTCCGTTCTTGAACATGAGCTAGGCATTCCAAGGTATATACAACTCGCTGATCCAAAATTTTACCAGCCAGCTGATATCGATTTATTGTTGGGCGCTGACGTATTCTGGGATGTTCTTAAGACGTCTAGGGTGAGTCTGGGACCAGATAGGCCGATTTTGCACGATACTCATTTGGGCTGGATAGTAGCTGGTCCCATTAAGGGCAGCATCTATGACGATTATTGCAATAAAACACAGTGTCATTTCTCGCAAGACATAAGTAAACAAATATCTAAATTTTGGGAACTTGAAGAAGTTCCAGCCAAGGTTAAACAGAATCAAAACGATTATTGTGAAAAACATTTTAATGAAACTACTAGTCGAATAGCCAACGGTAGATTTTGCGTTCAAATCCCATTAAAGGATTCAACAAATATGTTAGGTGATTCATATAACATTGCTGAAAAACGATTCTTGCAATTAGAACGAAATTTACAAAAGAGACCCATAATTAAACAGCAATATTTCGACTTCATTCACGAGTATGAACGTTTAGGCCATATGACTGAAGTTGCCAGACCAGTGTTTGGCTGTTACCTTCCACATCATGCTGTATTAAAGCAAAATAGTGAAACAACTAAATTGCGTGTGGTGTTTGACGCTTCCTCAAAGACGTCTACTGGAATATCGTTCAACGACATACAGCATGTTGGACCGGTCGTGCAAGACGACTTATTTTCCATACTATTAAGATACAGACAGCATGCGTACGCGATGACAGCGGACGTTGAAAAAATGTATCGTCAGACGCTGATCGATCCAAAGCAAAGACACTTACAATTGATATTATGGCGCGACGATCCATCACAGCCAATTAAATCTTATCAATTGAGCACTGTTACATACGGCACGGCATCTGCGCCATTTCTAAGCACTAGATGTCTGTTGCAGCTTTCAAAGGAATGTGCGGACATTGGGGTAGCTACCTTAATTAGAGAAAATTTCTACGTTGACGATTTCCTGGCTAATGCTGAGACTGAAGATGAGTTACGTACCATGATCCAGTCAGTTACTGAAACACTTAGTTCTGCATGTCTTCCTTTGCGTAAATGGCGAACTAATACACCGTCCGTCTTTGAAAATGAGGCAGGGGCCTCATCGCCTAAAAGTTTAGATTTAGCATCTCAATCGAGTGTCTTAGGGTTGAATTGGGATCCATCTAGCGACTCTTTACGATTCCCAGTTGACATACAATTTGATAAAAATGTAACCAAGCGAACAATATTATCTAACTCCGCAAAACTATTCGATCCTTTGGGGTTGCTTAGTCCATGCACTATAATTCCAAAACTAATCATTCAGAAATTGTGGCTTTCAAAATTAGATTGGGATGATTCGGTGGATACCACCCTAGAAAATGAGTGGCGAAATTTTATTACTAATTTAAGTCTATTGTCAACCATTGAAATACCTAGATGTACCATAATTCGTAAGGCAGTAGTAGTCGAGTTACACTCATTTTCGGACGCTTCACAAGTTGCATATGCTGCTGCAGTCTACCTTCGGTCTATTGATGAGTTTGGAACTGTATTAGTTAGACTGCTATGTGCCAAGACCAAGGTAGCTCCATTGAAACCTACAACCATACCTCGTCTTGAGCTTTGCGGTGCGTTGCTTTCAGCACGTCTAAGTGCTAAGGTGGTAGAAGCTCTTCGCTGTAAAGTTGACTCAATTTATCACTGGACCGACTCAACTGCCGTATTGGGTTGGTTATCCTCAAATGCGTACGATTTAAAACCTTTTGTTGCGAATAGAGTTAGCGAAATACAAGAGATTACCAATCCGAATAGTTGGAGACATGTTCCAGGAGATAAAAATCCAGCAGATTTAGCGTCTCGAGGGTTAAATCCAAAACTAATGTTATCGGCTACACAATGGTGGGAGGGCCCTTTGTTCTTAAGAGAGGATTTGTGGCCTCAGGTAGATAACACGAAAGGTATCACCGATTTACCTGAAAGAAAAACAGATTCAAAAAAATTGTCTATACTACAATCCTTAAAGGCATTACAGACAAGTGTCTCAACGTTTCCTTGTGGGGTGGTCAACTTTGAAAGGTATTCAAAGTTCACTGCCTTGCAAAGATCTTTAGCTTACGTACTACGATTTAATTACAATGCTAGAAATAAAAATACTAAAACTACTGGTCATCTAACCTCTAATGAGCTAGATGCATCTTTAACTGTTTTAATAAAACAGTATCAAACCGAATGTTTCAAAGATGAAATCAAAATATTAAAGTCAAATCAATCCTTACCAGCGAGATCTCATGTGTTGTCGTTGAGTCCATTTGTTGATGAAGACGGCATTCTTCGTGTGGGCGGCCGTATTCAAAATTCCGCTGAAACTTATAAAAGAAAACATCCAATTCTATTAGATACAAATCACAACTTCACAAAATTACTATTTAACTATCATCACAAAAAACTGTTACATTGCGGACCTCAGCTTTTATTAAGCGAAATAAGAAACGATTTTTGGCCCATACGAGGCAGAATATTAGCTAGGAGCACTGTCAATAATTGCAAATTATGTAAGATAATGAAGGCTAAGTGTTGCCAACCTATAATGGGCAACTTACCTGCTAGTCGAGTTACTCCTAGTCTCCCATTCCAGGTTAGTGGTGTAGATTTCGCCGGGCCCTTTTATATTACTGACCGTAAGGGTCGCGGATGTAAGATCTCAAAGTGTTACATGTGCTTATTCATTTGTTTTGTCACAAAAGCGTTGCACCTCGAAGTGGCAAGCGATCTCACGTCTGAAGTATTCATTCTTTGTTTAAGACGGTTTATATCCCGCAGAGGAAAGCCCTTAGAGTTATATTGCGATAACGGTACGGATTTTGTCGGCGCAAATAACGTCATCACAACCTTTCTAAGGGAAAACAATGAATACATATCCGGTTTCGCGGCCAATGAAGGCATTCAATTTAAATTTTCCCCTGCTTATTCTCCTCAGTTTGGTGGACTTTGGGAAGCAGGCGTCAAGTCCGCGAAGTATCACACGACTAGGATGTTACGGGATAAACATTTAACATTTGAAGAATTGTCAACGTTATTTGCACAAATTGAGGCAATCCTCAATTCCAGACCCATAACTCCTCTATCTTCAGACCCAACTGACCTTAATCCTTTGACTCCTGCGCACTTCCTGATCGGCCGACCACTAACGTCGCTGCCTTCAGAGAATTTACGGGAAATTAACGTCAACCGGCTCAACCGTTATCGATGTCTGGAGAAAATGCGTCAACACTTTTGGGACCGCTGGCGAAACGAGTACCTATGCGAGCTACAACAAAAATCCAAGTGGCGTCTTGCTCAACGACAACTTCAAGAGGGTGATCTAGTGGTCATTAAGGAGCCTAATGTACCACCGTTGAAATGGCGTATGGCACGGATAAGCAAATTGTATCCTGGATCCGATGGAGTAACAAGAGTCGCCGACGTCTACACATCAAAGGGGATCATTCGCAGAGCTGTTCATACCCTCGCCTGTTTACCCAACCTCCAATCAGCTTCAACTGCACCAACGTCTGTAACAGTTGATCCAGCAGCATCTACTGCAAGATCTTAAACATCTTAAGCAATTGATCCATCTGTACCAAGAATGTCATCATCAGCTGCACCCACGTCAGCATCAGCTGCATCTTCTACAGCAGCGTCACTCGCACTGTCGTCAATGGGAAATGGACCTTCAACTGTAAATCCTCGAAAGTTTGAAGATTTCGAGAAGGGGGGAAGATGTTGAGAACCAACGACCAAAGGGGTTTGAGAACCAACGAACGCGTCGTGACGTCAGCAACACGGCATAGGTGGGGTGGTGGGGCAGTGCGTTCTGAGCTCCCAACGTAGCAACATTTTAATTCTGTACATACATCTTTTATGCCATTTTTGTACTAAGTCTTAAGTAAAATTGTCGAAACCTAATGCAAGGAGCCTTTTATTGAAGAAACCAAACAGCGCAATCAATTGTAATAACCATTTATCCAGATATACTAATTAAGAAGTGCAATCTTAAAAGAAGTTATCCAAAGACATACTTTATTCGAATCATATATATACCACCAAGTGAATAATTACAAAAAATAATTTAATAATAATAAAAATGAATTTCTTAGCAAGTGCCGCTGAAGCATTAGCTAACCAAGCTGCAAGTGGTGTAGCTGATAGTTTAGCCGATAGATTGGCACATCGTTTATCCACTAATCCCAGTCCAAGCCCAATTTCTGAAGAAGACAATAGTCATGATTTTGTTTCCGGTAATAATCCGCCACTTTATGAGTCAAGGAATAATCCCCCGGGATTAACGGTATCAGCTCCTCAAGAAACCACTAATATCAATTCAGATAGACTAAATAACGTGAATGAAGCAATAAATTTAATACCTAAATTTAATGGTAATACAAAACACCTTAACTTATTCATTAAAAAAATGCGAATATGTCCTTTGTAACTTCTATGAGAATTCACCTGAAAGATATGTTTACATTTTAGAAGCAATTACTAGTAAAATGACTGAGCAAGCAGCCACACTAGTAAGTGAAAATGATTACGCAATGCACGACTGGAATCAATTAAAGCCACTTTTAATCCAACATTTTGGCGACCAAAAGTCAGAGGAAAGTATAATTTTAGAACTAGAATCACTAAAGATACAAAACAATGAATCTTATCTTGATTTCTGTATTAGAATACAATCAATCAGATCTAATTTATTTTCAAAGATGACCATTAATAATAATTCACAAATGAGAAACACCAAAATGACCATTTTTAATCACACAGCTTTAAATGTATTTTTGTATAACTTACCTCAATATTTGTTACGAATTGTTAGATTAAAAGATCCTAAAACATTAGAGGAAGCACTCAGAATAGTAACAGAAGAAATAAATTTTGAGAAACAATATAAATTACGCAATGAACTAAACACAAGAAATATACGGCAACCAAATCTACCTCAATATAAATCAAAGTTACCAAAAGCGCAAACCAATTATATAACACCTCATTATGTTCCAAATAATCGTTCTAATTACATGTCAACTCAAAATAGTCGTCCTAATTATGTTCCCTTTCAAAATAATAGAGTTAACACTTACTCAAATAGATTTAATAGTCCAATCCCTTCTACTTCACAAGAGCCACATAAAGTCTTTAACACATTTAATCGTTCAAGAGGACCACCATTACGATTAGATCAAATAGTTTATAGATCAAAACAAAATAGACCACCTCAAATAGTGCGAAATCAATCAAATGAAAATAGTTATGCTCAAAGAAATCATTTTGACCAATCACGTGAAAATGTACCTAATAGATCAAATTATAACTATCACAATGTCGACAGAAATATGACATTTCGAGATAATTCCAACCAACAGGTAAATGAACCAAGTACTTCACAAGCTGAGACAAATTTTCAAATTCAGGCCTCCACATCGAATCAAAAAAAATAAACGATTCCTATTTACCGTACATATTCATACCAGATATTAAAGCCAAACTATTAATAGACACCGGTAGCACGAGATCATTTATAAGCAATAAAAAGGCAGATGAATATTTTAAAGATCATAAACAAATTGAGCCATTTAAGGTCATTACTACGCATGCCGTGAGCACACATAATCAAGTAATTTATATTCCGCTATTTAGTATATTTTCGGAAGAGTTCTCACATAAATTTTATATTTATGACATAGAAGAACCTTACGACGGTCTTTTAGGAATAGATGTGTTGACAAGATTACATGCAAATATTGATTTAGATAATAAATGTTTATCAACTCTGAATGCAAAAATACCAATAAATTACTCTACGACTAAGTCAATTAAAATACCTATAGTCACACTGACTTTACAACCAAGAACGGAACAAAAAGTACAAATTCCCACCGAACTAGTCCAAGGCGTAGGAATATTAGAATACGTAGAATTTTGTAACAATGTTCGAATGCCTTCCGCTATATTTCAATGTAAAGATGGTTTTACTCAAACAATAATTCAAAATTTAACAAATGAAACAATAAAAATTAAAATAATAAATCCTTTTAAGATAAATCCATATACTGAAACAATATTATGTAATACCAATTATTCAGAAATAAATAACGAACAGATATTAACAGAGAATTTAAATAAATTGCGAACCCAACACATGAATGAGGAAGAAAAGAAAGAAATTTATAAACTTTGCTATGAATATAAAGAAATATTTTACAATGAAAATATTCCTTTAACATTTACACATGATATAAAACATGAAATAAGAACTAAAGATCACGATCCTATTTACATACGTCCATATAGGCAATCGCCATTGCAGCAGACAAAAATTAAAAAGCAAGTTGATAATTTATTAGAAAATAATATTATCAAACCTAGTTTCTCTCCATGGAGCGCTCCTGTTCATATAATTCCCAAGAAAATGGACGCTTCACAAGAACAAAAATACAGAATGGTAATAGATTTCAGAAAACTAAATGAAATAACAACTGATGATAAGTATCCATTACCAAATATAGAAGACATATTTGATCAATTAGGTAATAGTATTTACTTTACTAACCTTGACCTTGCTTCTGGCTACCATCAAATAGAAGTAAAAGCAGAAGACCAGCCCAAAACAGCCTTTAGTACGCAGTACGGACATTATGAATTTCTCAGAATGCCGTTTGGATTAAAAACTGCACCTGCAACATTTCAAAGAGCAATGGATAATATTCTAAGAGGCTTACAGGGAACCCATTGTCTAATTTATTTGGATGACATAATAGTCTTCTCGTCATCATTACCAGAACACTTACAACGACTAAAGAAAATTTTTGATACTCTTAAAAAGGCAAATCTTAAAGTTCAGTTAGATAAATCAGAATTTTTACGAAAAGAAGTTCTTTATTTAAGGCGTAGCATAACAGCCGAGGGACTTAAACCAAATGAAGACAAAATCAAAGCAGTTCTTAATTTTCCTATACCTAAAAATCCAAAAGAGATAAAATCATTTCTCGGATTAGTAGGATACTATAGAAAATTCATAAAAGACTTTGCAAAAATTACCAATTACCAATGACACTACAGTTAAAGAAAGGTAAAAAATATGAGATTTCTAAAGAATTTATAAAATCCTTCGAAATATGTAAAAGCCTAAAATTACCAATTACCAATGACACTACAGTTAAAGAAAGGTAAAAAATTTGAGATTTCTAAAGAATTTATAAAATCCTTCGAAATATGTAAAAGCCTATTAACAAGTGCCCCACTTCTTCAATACCCCGATTATAATAAACCATTTATATTGAGTACGGATGCATCATACGTAGCATTAGGCGCAGTTCTATCCCAAGGAACTGTAGGTAAGGATAAGCCTATTGCCTATGCTAGTCGAACTTTAAATACAACTGAACAAAAGTATAGCACTATAGAGAAAGAGTTATTAGCAGTCATATGGGCTGTAAGACATTTTAGACCATACCTCTATGGGAGAAAATTTATTATATATACAGATCATAGGGCTTTGGCATGGCTTTATTCTTTAAAAGAACCAGGTAGCAAACTTACCAGATGGAGACTTAGACTTCAAGAATTTGATTTTCAAATAATATATAAAAAAGGAAAACAAAATATTAATGCTGACGCACTTTCACGTATTGAATTAAATACCTTAACAGTAAATGATTTACCATCTAGTTCAAATTCAACAAGTCTAGCAGACTCAGTAAATGACGATGATAACGATAACATGTCAGAAACAACAATGACTGCATCAGAAGGAGAAATTTCTGATATAGATGAGAATGAAAATATTATTCCTATGTTAAATGAAGCAGTAGACACAAAATCTAATCAAGTAATTGTAAATCAATGGTTCAGAAATGAAATAAAAATATTAAATAAAACAAATGGTAAAAGAAAAATAATTGAAATATTTTTACCTTTAGAAAAAGAATTTGTAAAAAACTTTTTAAAAGATAACATCGAACTTCATAAAAAATACTTTATCTTCTTTGAATCTAATAAATTGAAAGAATTGTTTAATACCGTTATATCTGAATTATTTGATAAAAATAATATTCCATTAATTGAATGTACAAAAAGAGTTACAATATTAGAAAACGAAGATGAACAAAAAGATATAATCCTAAAATATCATAAAGGAAAAACATGTCATCGTGGTATAAATGAAACTTATAAACAATTAAAAAGAAATTATTATTGGAATAACATGAAGGATTTAGTAACAACAGTTATTAATACATGTGATACTTGTAAAAGAATGAAATACGATCGCAAACCTTTAAATCCTTTGATTCAATTAACTCAAACGCAAAATAAACCGTTTGAAGAGATATTTATAGATTTATTTAAAATAGAAGGAATAACCTATTTAACTTTAGTAGACGCCTTCAGTAAATTTGGACAAGCAATAGAAATTCAAAATCGTTCTACTATTGAAGTAGTACGAGCATTAGTTAAATACTTTTCACAATTTGGATTACCATATAAAATTAGTTGTGACCCAGGAACTGAATTCAATAACGCTTTAATTAAATAATTACTTAATTTCCATAAAATCAATTTGCACATTGGAACTCCAAACAATCCCGAATCAATGGGCATTGTTGAAAGATTTCACAGTACACTGATAGAAATATATAGATTAGCAAAATATGAGCATAAGTCTACAGACGCTGCAGACGTAATGACTTATTCAATTTTAGCCTATAATAATAGTATTCATTCTATGATAGGATTTACACCTATGGAAGTAATCTATGGACACACTGATTCTCGCAGTATATTTGACATACAATTTAATCAATATTATATGCAAAAACTTATAAAAGATCATGAGAAAAGAACTAAAATTTTATATAAATATATTTCTAATAAAATAATAGAGTTTAAAGAAAATAATAGAAAAAGATTAGAAGTTACAGCTTCAACAAGTCAAAATTTAGAGCAATCAGATGCCATTTATACTAAGATGGTTAATAAAAGATTAGCTAAAGATAAACCGCGTTATGAAAAAGCAATTATAACAGCAAGTCCACAAAGAAATATAGTACCAATATCGATCAGAGACCGAGAAACAACGGTACCTGTTCGAAATGTAAAGAGACCAAATAAAGTACAAAAAGCATTAAACTTCTTTAAGGTAAAAGACTGTACTTCTTAGTTGAACAATTAAATAATACCCAAACCCCCTTTTTATCAAATGATAGTATCAATAAAAATGTGATAATTAGATACAAAATAAGATGTTTAATTTCTAAGTAATTAAGCATAAATGTAGTATACATATTCGATACCTGATAGATATTAAGATGATTAGATAATTTTTATGTTACGTCTATTTTATATCCTTTCCTATCCTTTTTCCTACACATACAACAATGAAGACTTCAACCCACGATGGGAAAAGTGACATTGAGCAATACAGGTAGTGACCCTACTGAATCAGATTGTATTGTCATGACCTATTGCTGATAGTCAATATCCAAACGGGTCAACATCAACCAAATACATCAAACCTAAAGATTTTCCAAGAAGACAAAAATTTCAGTGAAGTGAATAAAAGTCTCAGACTTCAGTAAAAGTGTTAAAAGTCTCAAAACAAGTGTGTAGTAAGTGAACAAATAGGAAGTGCATATAAAAACTTTAAAATAGAGTTATTAGTACAATAATATTTAGAAGCATATCATTATATAAATATTAATAAATGTTAAGTACAAATTGTTAACATTGTATAATATAAGATTTTTATTGTATTGTATTATATAAAATTATATCTAACATTGTATTTAGAAAAATTATAGTATAATTTTCCACTTAACAGGGGAGGAGTTACGTTAGCTAACCTATTTCGCAACATTGTAATCTAATAAGCAACATTGTAACGCGTTGACAATATGTTAATATTTAATCCGCTTCCAAGAACTTATTTTACGACTTTTTAGACTTATTTATTGACTTTTACAAATCAGTGCGTGATTTTCCACCTTTCACGGTTATTAGTCAAGATGTTAAGTACATAGCAACCAAAACCATATAAAAGGGGAGCTGCGTCTCCTAGCATTCATTCTGTTGTTCGACTCCATAGAGAATCATTGTTCTACTCCACTCCTATTAAGTGCTGATATCTATATTTCAATAAGTGTAATATAAAGTAATAAGTGTAATATAAAGTGTCTACATAAACTACTAACTACAAGCTGGCAGATCTTTTATTGAAGACAAAATCCTCAACCCGCATCTGACAACTTTACTACGTACTGCTTGTTGTTGTTATTTATGGGTACAACAACAATGATGCCGTCATTTGAAATTGTCAACGAATTTGTTTCATAATTAATTATGGCGCTATAACGCTTTAAAAAGTTTTCTCCTAATATTCCACATTGTTCTACTCCACTCCTATTAAATGCTGATATCTATATTTCAATAAGTGTAATATAAAGTAATAAGTGTAATATAAAGTGTCTACATAAACTACTAACTACAAGCTGGCAGATCTTTTATTGAAGACAAAATCCTCAACCCGCATCTGACAACTTTACTACGTACTGCTTGTTGTTGTTATTTATGGGTACAACAACAATGATGCCGTCATTTGAAATTGTCAACGAATTTGTTTCATAATTAATTATGGCGCTATAACGCTTTAAAAAGTTTTCTCCTAATATTCCACATGCATCACACGTAAGGTTCTTAAAAACATAAAACTTTTATTTGAAAGACACGTCATTACAAATTAAATCTAAGTATATATATCCTTCTGAAATTAATTTCCCAGTAACACCTTTAATAATTATTTTATCATAGCACAACTGTTGTCGTCATGCAGGTGCTCTACAAGCCACTCATATTTCAATACGCTAAGGCTTGCGCCGCTATCTACTAAGAGACTAATGTTATTACTACTACTTATATTTGTACGCAGCTGCACTACACTATTTACGTTATAATTAAGTACGAAGTTATAAATAGTTATTGGGACGAAAAAACTCACTGTCTGAAGCAGTTTGGTGGTTTTCGTTGTTCCTGGAGTTCACTGTTTGTATCTGTGCAACACGGGCGGGGTATGAACGGTGCCTATTACTCTGGCCTCGGCGGGTGCCCCGGTAAAACCTACCTCGAGTGGCGATGGCGACCCTTGACGCTCTATTATGAAACTGATAAGCCTGGTACTGCCTAGGCGCGAAGTTGTTACCTTCGTATAGACGCCTATTTGTAATATTCGAATGATATCTACTGGCACTGCCATTGGTTCGCTTCTGACTACGCCTAAAATTCATAACTCCTTCTTCGGAAGTACATGAAGATAACTTCTTATCCAGAGCCGTTTGGATCGCTTCTGGAAGGGAATTAAATTCGCGGGAAGCTATAATTGTGCTTAACCGCGAGTCGGACAAACCTTCGGCGAAACGCTCAATCGCGGTTTTTTCGTTAATCGTACGTAAAGTGTCGTACTTATTCATATCGCCATCGGCTTGCGATATAGTTAAATTAACGAACAGTTCCTCTAATTCGGAATCGAATTTCTCAATACTCCTACGACCTTGTTTGGCGCTAAATAGTTGAGACTGTATTGCTAGGGCGGATGGTTTGTCAGGCATTGGGTTCACATTCACTTGTATACTCGTAGTTCTAGACCACCGGGTTTGCATTATTATCAACCGAATCTAAACTAGAAATTAATTTAAAAAAAGAAAGAAGAAATTTTATTTTAATGTTGTAATTATGTTTGATATTGTACATTTAATTTAATTTTTATTTATGAATCCAAAGTTTTAATTTTATGTATTTTTTTATTAATCTATTAATCTGTTTTAAATTTATTTTGATTTTTAATTTGTATTTTGTTTTTAATTTTGTTATTTTGATTTTGATCTTTATTTTAATTTTGATTGTAATACAATATTAATTATGGATTGTTTATCCGCAATAAACTATTATTATTATTATTAATTTTCGGCACATGCAGCGTTGACGATGGAATTAGCCTTTGCTAAAACTGGCATGGTCGCCATGAAACATGGCTGGTCTTCTAGGGATTTGGTAATTAAATGAAACACTTGTTTTCAGTACAAGATCCAAAGTTATAATGATTCTCAATTCTTAAGTTCACACGCTTTGCGGGGAGCGCGGGGGGGAAGGGTAATGGTGAGTATGTTAAATTCAACTCTTCCGTGGGACCGCGTATGTTTACATTATTCCATGTATGATCACGTTACAAGCCTGGCGGTCAGGAGATTGCCTTCTGTAAAATAAAAAGCTAAAAATCACTTAACTTATAAACATTACATTCTTAAAACGTAAATATAAATATTACAAATATTGGACATCATCATACACATTGCTCTAATCCTATTGTAAGTAGCCAAAGCACTTGGAAATCACATTATGGAAATCAGGAACTACAACCACATCATGTACCACAGATACCAAGATCCTAGACAATATAGAAATCATAAATCATAAAATCATAAAATCTTTATTTACATAAAACATGGTAACAATGATGTAATTATTAAAGGATAGCACATACATGTTTTACCGATCTGTCGATATACAAATATTTTGTCGTCATGCTTTCGAAATTAATTAGTTACTTATTTATAATTCTAAATTTACTAAAATTAAAAATTACAATTATTACTTAGTAGACTATGTCAATAACAATTTGTAAAATTATATAACAAAATTAAGATAAATTAAAATATATTAAAACATTCATTATTGATTTAGGACCAAAGCCATCGTCACAGAGAAATAATAAGATGTCAACAATAAATCATATTTTAATTAATTCCATTCAGATGTAATTTTTTTTTATTTTATTTTAGATTTCCTTTACGACAAAAGTTAATAAATTCATTTATGTCATAAAAACAATTTTTCACAAGGATTCCAAAAACAGTCTTTTTAAAGAGATTAAATTCCATATTTCTGATATCGTTGGAAAGTAAATTGTATAATCTAACACCCGTACTGTAACAATTCCTTGAGAAACATGAAGTAGCTGATGGAGGCACAACTAATTGATTGGGATATCTTGTATGAAAATTACACTGCTCACGTTTTTCTGTAAAAAGATTTAAGTTTTTCTTTATAAATGTCAGTATCTCGAGTATGTACAACGATGGTAGAGAAAGAATGTTTAACTGTTTAAAGAGAGGACGGCATGATTCCAACTGTCCAACATTGCAAATAGATCTTACACATTTTTTTTGTAAAATGAAGGCACGTTTTATATTTGTTGAGTTTCCCCACATCACAAGCCCATACCTTAGTATAGATTCTACATATCCATGGTATGCCATCAGAGCTGTTTTTAGGTTTGCTACTTTCGAAAGATGGTACAGAGCGTACACAAACCTATTTATCCTCTGGCATACCATGTCAATGTGCTGTTGCCATGTTAGTCTTGAGTCTATCACTATACCAAGAAAGGTAGCGGACTTTATCTCTGCGATAGGATCATTGTTATCCACTCAGTTGCTCGCACCCAGCGGGCCCCATACCCTCACGTGCTTGAGTGGCGCCAAATTTTTGAAGCGGGCCGGCGCCTTCTGACTATTGTTACAAAAACATCGACTGTGAGCTACTGGAGCCAATCTAAGCCAAACCAATTACTGTTTTGAATAGTTAGATGAATAGAGCATCTGTTTTTATAGAATGCGTGGTAACAAAGTGTTGTTTTAATTTAAAAAACATGGTTTATACTTTAATGACGAAAAAATTCACGGATTACTTCCTATTTTATTTTATATTTTAAAATCAAATGGCCTATGATGTCTTTTTTATATTTTACACGTATACTACATTAAGTTATCTTTCTATTAAAAATAAAGTACATGTATGTTTAATCTGAAAAAATATTCAGAAAAAAATCGAGAAAATCGCGCAAAATTTCTCGTGCAGCGTAATCTGCTTGTTAATCTGGTTGGATGTTATAACCTATTTTATCTACACTAATGTTGTAACATTCTACTTATGTTTCCAATACTTGACTTATAATTACTACTGTTATAGCGCAGACAACAAAACACTCAATTTAAGCAATTTCACATGATGGTATAATATCCACATCGATATCGTAAAATCTCATTATAACATCAATAAAACGCGACCAATTAACCTGGCGAGCCTTATGTCAAAATCCTTATACAAGTTGTATAAAATTTTGATATTAGGCTGGCTTTTGAAAACAGTTGGGTTATACGTGAAAACTTCGTCGAAACTACTAAACTTACATACACAAAACTCTTTGGTAAGATCTTGTGCCAATTAAATAAAAAAAGAACAGCGCGCGCTCGCTCCTGATTGGCCCTGCGCGCGCAGCTGCGCTCTCATTGGTTATATTTTAATGGCGGCAAGTTCACTGTGACAATACACGTACGCGTGAATTGAATGTTTCGCAATGTGTTTTGTTTTTAAAATACAAATTAAAAGTTAAAAATGGACAGCGACGATGATATTTGTATGCCTCCGGATATTCTAGAATTGGCAACAAAAGTAACTCACAATCTTTTGCCGGAAAAATCTAGAAAATTATATGAAAAATAAACTATTGTCAGCTTTTACTCTTGTTGTTTGACTAATTGCATTAGTGAAGATAAAGTAGTGTATGCAACTGCATATAACACGGGTATTAAAACACTCGTTACTATTATGAAACTCGCTGCGCTCGTTTCATAAACTCACACTCGTGTTTTAATACCCTTCATTATATGACAGTTGCATAAACTACTATTACTTCAAATCTAGAAGGCCTAGAACAAAAATATGGCCAGTTTTAGAAAGATACAGCATTTGGCCATTATAATTCGTAAAAATCACTTTAACTTTCCAGTAAACTGTAGTCATACAAGTTAACAACAACATTTTCGAAATGTTCGATTAGAAAAATCGAACGTTTTTGGTTGTCATATTGCCGAAACCAACACGGTGCTATTAAAATATAACTTAAATATACCAAAAGAACAAAGCCTGTAGTTTACAACCGTATACAACACGTTTCAAGAATACTCATAGTTTGTATGCAATAAAGTCATCAAAATGCGCTCGCCGTGCTGCAAGAGCGCACGGACGACCGCGTTATCGACAATATGGCGTCGAAATAAGGTTCGGGGCACACAAATTTGTGAATTGTGAAATTTGTGAATAAATGAATTGATTTGCGAACAAAGATTGTTTTTGGTATAGTTATTATTTATGCTAATTCATTAAATGAATGAAATAAAAAATTATTCATCGTAATATGTTTTTTTAATTACAAATTATTTCAGTTCACAGTATATTAAAATCAACATATTAAATTCTAAAATGTATTAGGACTTTGATTGAAATAAAAAATAATGTGATGTAATAAAACATATAATGTTATATACGATGTTTAGATTACTTTATTTACAATCACTGTAATAAAAGAAAATAATTAAAACAAATGAATAAAAATGAACATTTTTAATTATTTTAAAACGTGTAACAGTTTATTGTACACACAGAATACTCATGTTTAAAAGAAAATATACAAAGGTTTCGGTTTATTCTAAACGCAACTTATTTACATAACTACACAAGGTAATTTTTGTGTAAGTGCACGCACAATTTTAAGAACCACACTTCTCAAACCAACCTACCCACCTTGTTTGTCTATGTGTCCGGTAATAATAAGTCAAAATAAAAAAAGTCAAAATCACTTCATTGTGTGGTACTCCTCGAAACATATCTGTAAACAGAGCGTGAGATTGCACTGCTTACAGATATATCTTGAGCGGCTTTTACGGCACCAAATGCATAGCGCATGCTTGAATTTTCCCATGCCGACGAAATGGTTTCCAGACAGAATAGGTCGCTGAGTAGGCCCGTGTGAAACAGAAGTGACTTGTATCGGGTATTCCATTTCGCTCGATCTAAACGTCTGGACCAATTCGTCGGCAAGGAGCTTCCTGAATAAGCGATGCGATATGCTACCGTTTCCCGAGCTCGTTTTAAATATGATGTACGAGTTTAGTACAGTCACATTTAAAAGTCGACGGAACACCTTCTTGTACCACACTTTATTTCGAGTCCTTTCCATGGGATGCGAGGCCAAAATCTGATCTTTTTTGTCCACGCCTCCCATGGAAAGGTTATAATCTAATACAGCTTGAGGTTTATATTTGTAGCGACCATACTTCTCCTTTCCCCCAACTTGGCCTTTGTGGAAAGTAGAAATCATCGATACCACATTGGCATCACGCCACACCATGACTGATAAGTCTTGGCAATAGCTCTGCATGATCTCACCAGGCCGCACATCGATTTTGGACAAACTTTTCATTGCCTCGGGAACAAACTCCCTATTCAGGCGAAGGGTCCCGAAGCAATCGGTACCATGGGCTTTTAAATATCTCGCCAATAATGGCGAGTTGTAAAAATTGTCCATGACGATCGTATGTCCCTTACCAAGTAACGGCTTGGCAAGATCATACACAATGCGTGCAGTAACATTGGTGGGCGGTGGTGGCTGGAAAGAAGAAGGCTGGTCACTGGTCTCTGTCAGGTCGATCGTCTGGTCACCTGACTCAGTCAGGTCAACTGTCTCAGTCAGGTCAACTGTCTCAGTCAGGTCACCTGTCTCAGTTAAGTCACCTGTCTCAGTCAAGTCACCTGTCTCAGTCAAGTCACCTGTCTCAGTCAAGTCACCTGTCTCAATCCGGTCGTGTTGCTGCTTCCCGGTGTAGACAAAGAAGTTCCACAAGTAACCGGTTGAGGATTCACAAAGCTCGTACGTTTTTACCCCGACCTTGGCAGCCTTGGTGGAAATCTTCTGAGCAAAGTTCAACCGTCCGTGCCACTTGAGGAGTGACTCGTCTACCGCGACGTCACGTGACGGAAGATACAGCGTGCTAAACTTCTTTTGCAAGTGGTTTAGCACAGGCTGTATCTTCCGTAACTTCGTCTCGTCTTCATTTAAGTCAGCTGTACCTCTATGGTATGTCATGTGCAGCAGTCGTTTCAGAAGTACAAACCTATTGTATGACATCAACTTCTTGAAGTACTTTAAGGTGAGATAACCATTTTCTCTCCAATAATCTTTTTCCTCAGCTAGCGGGGCCAGACCTTGGAAAATGATAATTGCAAGGAAAATTGCCATCTCATCCCGATCAGTGTTCTTCCAGTAGTTGAGTCTGGAATGTTCGGTCAAGTTTCGGTCGATAATGTACGTCGAGTACTTATTCGTTTCATAGACCAGTAAATTAAGAAGTTCATCATCAAAAAATTTTAAAAAAACATCCAAGGGCCTTACATTTTCGTCCATCGAAAATGTAGGACCCGATTTGCCGGTGAACTTCTCTCGTTGTCCACAAAACGAATTGGGATCCTTAGTCCAATTAAAAGATAAACTGTCGGCTGGCAATAACTCCCGCAGAGTATTGTCGGACTGGTAGTCTTCGGCAGTTATCCAGTCAATTTCAGTTTGGTTCAAGTCAGGTAAGTGGGCAGGCGCAAATTGCGTGAAATCAATCGCTTCATGGTCAGCAGCCACCACCAGGTCCTCCTGTACATTCTCATCGCTGTTCTCATCCAGTTCGTGGTACATTTGGGCAAATAGTGCAGCTGCCTTATCCGTGTGCAAATCTGAATCAAAGAAAAAATATATTGTTTTATTTTATAAAAATGTCGTTATTATTCCATTTAAATATTTATAGTATACTCGTACCTTTGCCATAAATTACTTGTTGCGTCTTGCTGACCGAGAACTTGGTTGTAGAGTTGTCCGTGGTGCAGCTGCTGGTATTGCTAGTAGATGGTTGAGGGGCTAAAACTAAAATATGACATTGTATAATTTGGACGACAATTCAAGATATTGATTGAATAATATTCCTGATTTCTTACATCGTGCGCGCTCCGCCTCATGTGTGGATTTATCGGTGGCGGCGATGGAGCCCATCCCGCTGCTTGTGTATGGTTGAGGTGCTAAAACAAAAATATGACATTGTATAATTTGGACGACAATTCAAGATATTGATTGAATAATATTCCTGATTTCTTACATCGTGCGCGCTCCGCCTCATGTGTGGATTTATCGGTGGCGGCGATGGAGCCCATCCCGCTGCTTGTGTATGGTTGAGGTGCTAAAACAAAAATATGACATTGTATAATTTGGACGACAATTCAAGATATTGATTGAATAATATTCCTGATTTCTTACATCGTGCGCGCTCCGCCTCATGTGTGGATTTATCGGTGGCGGCGATGGAGCCCATCCCGCTGCTTGTGTATGGTTGAGGTGCTAAAACAAAAATATGACATTGTAAAATTTGGACGACAATTCAAGATATTGACTAAATAATATTTCTGATTTCTTACATCGTTCCCGCTCTCGTTTGCGCTCCACCTCCCACGGCTGTAGTTTTGGAGGTGGAGGCGTAGCGGGTGTTCCCTCCACCAGCCGACAATCCACACGCTCTGGAGACTGCTTTCTGTAACATAAGTTTAATTAAAGTAATTCGTTCTAAATAAAATAATTGCTATGAATATATAAAAAACAAATATGAATGCTACTTACCGAGACCGCTTTCGTGGTGGCGCATCAGGAAGGAGTACCCGCTCTAGCTGTTTCATTCTTTTACGGTCCATGTACTCCTTCTTCACCGACGGCGCCAGTTTGGCCAGGGCGATTTTAGTATCGGCTGCAGCTTTTTTAGCCCAGGCCAATTCTATATTGTAATTATCACTATAACAAATAATTTATATATTTAAAATATCACACACTATTAAGACAAATAAACGTTTACGATACACAAGAAGATAGGCACCTTGCATTGCTGCCACTGTTTGGAGCCGCTAGCGCTTTGCCGCGCCCGCGCCCCCTTCCGCGCCCTCTTCCGCATCCTCTTTCGCTTTTGCTTTTTACATACAAAACATTGTTATAAATAAATAGCACAAACGGTTAATTTAAAATATCACACACCATTAAAACAAATAAACGTTTAAGATACACAAGAAGATAGGCACCTTGCATTGCTGCCACTGTTTGGAGCCGCTAGCGCTTTGCCGCGCCCGCGCCCCCTTCCCCGCCCTCTTCCGCATCCTCTTTCGCTTTTGCTTTTTACATACAAACATTGTTATAAATATAAAGCACAAACGGTTAATAGCGTACATTTTCATACAAAGCATTGTTGTAAATAAATAGCACAAACGGTTAATAGCGTACAATGATCACAAAACCATATTAAGTTATGCATTAGTCAAAAAATAAAAGAAACACCACCTATCCAGAACATTGATAGTATTGTCAAAATAGATTTTTGTCTTATATAAAACCCTAAACTTCTGTACGAAACCCAATGAAGAATTACTATTATTTATTTATACACATACCTATAAAAATTATATGTATAATTTAATGTTTAAATACTTTATTTAAATAAACTTAAAATATTTAAAATAAAATCATTTTTATATTGTATATGCATTTAATGTAAATATCTCGATAATACGTTAATGTTATGAACAAAATATATGTACCTATTTAATTTTTTTTCATGAGTTACTTATGTTTTTTTATCATTATTGTTTTTTTTTTCTTATTTTTCATTTTGTTACTATTGTTGTTAATCAAATTTTATTTTTATATTTTTTATACAATTCTTTTAAAATATTACTATTTTTATAATTTAAATGTACTAATATAAATATCAAACCCAAAAGACACCACAACAAAGCTAACTGCCACAAAAAAAGCAACAGCGCAAAAACAAATATGTGCCACCAACCTAATCCAAAAAAAGTTCTATTGCTTCCTGTAATTAAAGGAACATGCCATAAGTTAGACTTACGTTGCGCCTTTGGAGAGTCAATCTGCATGTACACAACAACAATACAGTGATATTAATAATTTAAATCACTACTTAGTAATTATTCTCCATAAATACATACAATTCACGAAGTAAACAATAATAATCACAAAAGGAAATCACTAGAAAACCGCCGCTACTGCAATAATTTACATTAAGACCTAATTTCGTCAGGTTTTAACAGAATTATCATCCAGTTTAAAAACAAATAAGTAGATAATCACTTAGAACCTGAAATTACGCGTATTTTGGTATATAACACATCTAGAAAGAAACAATAACTAAATAAATTACGGCGTTTTAAAAAATACTTACGGGGCCATGATGAGCACGTGAACACAACCTAAACACGTCCACTTTAAAATAGTCACATTGACTTTATTTGTTTTTATTTTTGACAGATCAGCTCCTATTGCTGATGCTTCGTTCATGTTCGTTCATGTTCGTTCAGTAAGGCACCCATACACGTCCCGCAACACACGGATTAGCGATTTTTCGAGCGTCTTGCTTTACTTTTGTATTATGTAACAATTGTCACAGGAAGCACGTCGAGGCATTTTTAACATGTAACGATTATTACATGAAGCGACGGAGTGGTTATGACGTATGGATAACTGTAGAGGATTAGCATTCTTATTATAAAATTGGATGAATTTAGTTTTATTCACATTTACATTTAAATTATTATCTTCTAGCCATTTAGTTATTTTTCCAATTACATTATTAATTTCATCATTATAATTAATATTAGGCTTTCTATAAATCATTACGGATATGTCGTCAGCATAGAGGGTTATTGGATATTGAGTACATTTAGGAAGATCATTTATATATAAGATAAAGAGCAACGGGCCTAATATACTGCCTTGAGGAACACCTGAATAATTAATTTTACTCTCCGACCTGTACGTCATGTTTTGTGACTCATTATTCAGCTGTGAAATCTCCACAAATTGACTTCTTTCACTTAGGTAACTTTTTAGCCAATTATGGGCAAGGCCACGTATACCGTACATTTCAAGCTTTGTTAGAAGCGTTTTATGATTAACAAAATCAAAAGCCTTACTCATATCAAACAAAATGGTGGATACGGGAACCTTCTTGTCCATTTGTACCGATATGTTCCTAATGAGGGAGTAACAAGCGAGTGCCGTAGATCTACCCTTGCGAAACCCATATTGTTCTTCTCTGATTATGTTGTGTTTATCTAGAAATGATATCAGTCTCATTTGCATAACTTTTTCAAAAATCTTTGACAGTACTGGGATGAGGGCGATTGGTCTATAGTTGCTTAAGTCGTGCTTCTCTCCACGCTTAAACAGTGGCCTGACAATCGAGACCTTAAGAATACTTGGAAATTTCCCTTCTGCAAAACACTGATTTACAAAATATTCCAGTAACGGTGCCAGCTCATTAATACTAGCTTTAATTACTTTAGTACATATGTCATCAAAGCCAGTAGAATTTGTATTGTTTAAAGATTTTATAGTGTCCCTTATTTCTTTTGCGTCAGTAGGATATAAAAATAAAGACATTGGATTACTATCTATCAATTTTTGTTTATTTACATTTGAGTCAAATTGACGATTAGTGGGATCAATAAAATGGTTATTAAATACCCTTGCTATTTCAGTGGGATTATTAATTTGTTTATCATTAATTTTTAAGTCTTCAATATTATGTTTATTATGTAAGTTATTTTTATTGTTTATGATCTGCCAAGTTGCCAAGCACTTATTTTTTGCATTATTGATATATCTTTCGTTTCTTAATCTTTGGGACAATTCTATGCATTTTTTTAATATCTTAGAGTAACTTCTGTATTTCAATTTATTTATATTATTAGATTTTTTATAATACGATAAACGGAGTTTCCTTTTAGTTCTACATGACGTTTTTAAGCCTTTAGACAGCCATTTTGTTTTTATGCTAGCTTTATTTAAAATTTTAATCTTGTATGTTGGGAAACATAAATTATATAAAAGGACTAATTCTTTATGAAATTGTGTAAAATTGAGTGCGCGCGAGACGGCTACCGCGTTGACATCGATTTATTTTCGTCCGAGTATTATTTGTGTCCCAATTGCAAATTAATTATTGCTTACGGTTAAATTATATATTATTTTGAAGATAATATTGTGTAGTGTATTACTACTGCAACAGTTTTGTTATTTAGTGCGTTATTCTTAGCGTAATCTTGTAACTAATTTTTGAGTGAAGTGCGTTAAACATATTCATAAATCACTGCAGCAAGGTCATTGCATTAGATGGTTGAACGACCCGAGGTGTGTGCGCTGTCCCGTTCCGGCCTCAAAGATCTTTATATAGCTATCTCGCTCGTTGCGCGTGTGCATTTCGAGACATACCGGCGGCGCTTGCAATAATAACAACATTGATTTCACCTCTGAGCAGCTGATTTACATTGAACGTCGCCATCCTCATAATGAGCAAAAACAAAAATACAATGCAATGTTCTGGGTGCCTAAAACCTATTAATGATGGGCGAGTTTTGTGCTGCAGTGTTTGTAAGCAGCATTATGATTTGCAATGTGCGAATGTAACAGAGAAGGGTTTTTACAACACACTAACTAAGGAGAAAAGGGTTGGCTGGGTCTGTCCGCTTTGTATGAGTAAGCGCCCTAGATCTGATAACACCGATACACCGGTGAGGTCTGCTAGTGACAAGATCACAATACGTCGTGGTGCATCGGTTGCGACTAGTCCCTCGTGTCAGATGGACGTTTCAATGACTGACACGAATATAGAATCTGTTACTGATGCTGCTCACAATGTTACCCTGCAGGGATCAGGTCTTGATACCCTGGTCACAGAAATGCGTTTATTTCGGGAAGAATTGGCAGCTACTAGACTGCAGATGGGAGAATTAGGTGTAACCTTTTCGAAACTAGTTGCTAGAATGGACGCCTGTGAAGGTCGGGTAGACAAGTTAGACGAACGAATTGAAAAGTTGGAACATCGTATAAACACAGCCAACCCGTCAACTGGAGCTGGTGAGGGTCATTTACTGGCTTCCATGGAACAGTTGAAGACTGAACTCAATGAGCGTGACCAGGAGTTGCTTCTAAATGATATAGAAATATCGTGTATCCCGGAACAAAAGGGTGAAAGCTTGTCACATCTAGCAATCACTCTTGCGAGCAAGCTGGGTGTGAGTCTCGGAGAACATGAGATCGTGTGCGCTACGCGAGTGGGGCGTCCGCCCGAGTTCTCTGATGCGGCGACGTCGTCGGTGCGTCCTCGGACGGTGGTGGTGCGGCTGGCGCGGCGCGCGGTGCGTGACGAGTTGCTGCGCGCCGCGCGAGTGCGCCGCGGAGCCACCACAGAGGGTGTGGGGCTGCCGGGTGCACCGCGTCGATTCTACGTTAATGAGCGGCTAACAAGGATCAACAGGTTGGTGTATCGCCGTGCTCGTGAGATCGCAGGTCGTCTGGGCTGGCGCTTCGTCTGGTCGAGAGACGGCCGGGTGTACGCCCGTCAGCGTCAGGGATCTGATGCGCCTCGCCACCGCTTGCGTACACAGGCTGACCTGGTGCGTGTTTTTGGGCCGGGTTCCGTTATTGCCTCTAATGATTAAAATACTCATTATTCAATGCGGTAAAAAAAATTATTTATTTAAATTTATTTTTAAAAGCTGCACATGTTTTGGTTTTGTGTTGGCTAGTGTGGTATTTTTGAACTTATTAGTAGCATATATGTTAGTTTTTGTTTTTTTTATTGTTTTATGCTATGCCCTTAATGTTTTTAGTTTCACAAAGCTGATTATGTTTGTTAGCTTCAATAATGTTTTGTTTAAGTGTGATGCCCTCTGGATGTTTTTAGCGCTTGTATATGATGTTGCTTATGTAATTGTCTTACTCAGTGCCTGCAAAGTAGTTAAAGCAAAGTTTGTTGTGTCGGTTTGTTGTAGTGTTTCATATGAATGTAATGTATTTTTTAAGATGTTACTAAATTTGTTATTTATTAATTTCTGCGTTAAATATGCTTACCGTCTTTTGAACCTACTTGTGTTGATCTGTGGCAATAATTCCTTTTTTTGGTGTGTTGTGTGCCGCAGTAGCGGTTGTAGTTCGCCATGGCTTGATGTAATGTATGACTATTTAGTTGTTTACTTTGTCTTATTAAAATTTTCTGCGAATGATAGGTGCTGTAGCAGTAGCAGTAGTAAATTGAATTCAATTTATCTTTATGTTTATTTATTATATGGTTTATGTATTTGTTACAATAATGGTGCTATAAATACAATATGTTTTGTTTGTCCACTACTCATTACTTATAATGTCTATCAACAATATATTACACAATTATTTAACAATTTTAACCTATATTTCTGTAATTTTACCCTGATCCATCGATTGAAATTTAATTTTTATCAACATTTCAAAAGGGAAAAAAAATAAGTTTTTAAATTTAGGGTTGTACAATGCTGGATCACTAAACACTGGGCACGATGATTTTCTATTAGCGATGGATCGCTTTAAGAGTGACATAATCGCTATCAACGAAACATGGCTAGCTGCGGGCCAAGAGGCGCGTGCACCAGCACCACCTGGTTACCGGCTGCGTTGCACTCCTCGCCCGCAGCACATGCGCGGGGGACGGGGCGGAGGCGTGGGATTCTACATAAAGGATGATATTCGAGTTCGATACATAAAAGATATGGGCGCTTCTATTGAACAAATGTGGCTTTCTACACGAACTAATGGGTTTAGCTTAGCAATAGGTACGGCTTATAGGCCGCAATGGATGAATGTCAACACGTTTTTGGACGCTCTAACGGATTCGGTCACTAGACTCTCATACTTCGATTACTTGGTTGTTATGGGAGATTTCAATATTAATATGCTTGAAGTGTCTGGTAGCAAAACCAATAAGCTACGTAACTTTCTGCGGTGCATGGACCTTTCGCAGGTAGTGTCTGAAGCTACCCATTCTACAACCGACTCGGAGTCACTGATTGATGTTGTATGCACTAACTGCCAGGTTCGTGAGGTACTAGTTACAAACATAACGGGGTCAATAGGACACTCTATGGTCAATGTAACTGTTGCCTTAAAGAGAGCTAGACCATCACCGAAGCTTATTACTTACAGACCTTTAAAAGACATTGACATGGAAAGGTTCGAAAGGGATCTGAATTCGCTAGACTGGGAGTCTGTTATCGGCTTTCCAACAGTTGATGAAATGGTAAGCGGCTTTAATTCATTGCTATTAAGGCTCTTTGATATTCACGCGCCAGTTAAATCATTGCGTATTAAGACTGATAAAGCCTTGCCGTGGATAACAGACAATCTCAGGTTTATGACAGATTTGCGTAATAAAGCTCATGCGAAATATCAGCGAACTAAATCAGATGTACATAAGCAATACTACAAAGACATGAAAAAATTAGTATCATCAAGTATTCAAAACGAGAAAAAAGCGTACTTTAACCATTATGTGAACTGTAACATAAAAAATAGTAAAAAGTTTTGGCATAATCTGAAACAAAAAATTTTGATTGATCCAGGCAAAAGTTTTTGTTTGCCGGACTGCTTCTCAGACCCCAATAGTATTAATGACTTTTTTTTGGATATACCCGGAGGTAACACGATCCCTGCATCAGAGATCGCTGCGTTTCAACTTGATAGGTTTGGTGGTTCTACATTTACATTACAGCCTGTTGATGAACTCAGCGTTATGAAACATATTATGACTGTTAAGTCTGACGCTATAGGAATTGATGGTATCAGTAGAGACATGATCCTTCTTATACTACCCAGAACTCTGACAGTAATTACCAGTATTGTTAACGAGTCGGTGCGCTTGGGAGTTGTCCCTAGTCAATGGAAGAAGGCGCTTGTAAAACCTTTACCTAAGGTGGAACACCCATGCGAGTATAAGGATTTAAGACCCATCAGTGTGCTGCCGTTCTTGTCCAAGATACTGGAGAAGGTGATATACCGTCAGTTGAACACGTACGTTGAAAACAACGGTATTTTGCCTTCTCGTCAATCCGGTTTCCGTAAAGGGCGTGGAACGATTACGGCGTTACTTGATGTCACCGACAATATACTTGCGGAACAGGATGCTGGAAGGGGTACCATCCTGTCTCTTCTTGACTTCTCTCGCGCGTTCGACTGTATTGATATTCCTCTTCTACTTTCGAAGCTGACCTACTATGGGTTGGATAACCAGTCTTTGAAGTGGTTCAGTAGCTATCTAAGTAACCGATACCAAATGGTTCAGCTCACGGGACGAAATGGAGCCACTCTTGTCTCTGTACCACGGCTGGTTGAACGTGGCGTGCCTCAGGGTTCAATCCTCGGACCTCTCCTTTTTATTATTTTCAGTGCTGATCTTGCTAGGATTCCAAAACATAGCCAATATCATCTGTACGCAGATGACCTCCAGTTATATATATCTGAACACCCTAATAAAATTCCGCAAGCGGTGGAACTGCTTAATGAAGATTTGAAAGGTGTAACTGATTGGTGTGGGAGGAGTGGTCTGGTTCTTAATCCTAATAAATCTAAGTTTATGGTACTTGGGACAAAGACCCAAATACGGAAAATTGCTGCCAAGTCTCCGGTTGTCTCTATTCTTGGGATAAATATTGATCGCGTGGATATGGCTAAGAATCTGGGAGTTAATCTCGACAGTGAGTTGCGTTTTGTGGACCACATTGAGAAGCTGGTAAGACAATGTTTTTTTAGGCTAAAAGTGCTCTACAAAATACGTAATCTGTTGAGTCAACCTGCACGCATTAATGTTGTTGAGGCATTGGTATTATCAAGGCTTAATTATGCAGATCTTGTTTATGGGCCTCGTCTACTGTATAAATCACAACGTTTGATTCAACGTGTACAAAATGCTTGTTTTAGGTTTTGCTTTAATATTCCCCCACGTAGTCACGTTTCTCCCTTTCTTAATAACGAGTCAATACTGAACATGGAAGCGCGCAGGAACCTACATTTAGCATCTCTATTGTTTGATATTACTCGCTTTAAAAGTCCAGAATATTTATTTTCAAAATTGAATTTTAACAGCTCTGTAAAATATTTTGATCATGCACCTAGGTCTACACGTCCGCCACTTAGGGTTCAACAACATCGGACTGTTGCCTTCACTGGAAGTTTTCGGTATCATGCAACTAAGTGTTGGAACAACATCCCTCCCCCAATAAGGCGGTTGCATTCTAAGTTCTCTTTTAAAAAACAACTTAAGTCTCATCTGCTCGCCGAACAGAAGTTAGGTATTCCTAAACGATTTTTGTAGGTGGCGTGGTAACAAATGCGAACTAGGTAGCACACTTATTTTATATATATATATATATATATATTTTAGTTATTTATTTATTTTTTATTTTACTTTGCATTTTACTTATATATTATTATACCCTTATCCAATTTAATGTCATTTATAAACATAATATACACTGCACAGCTTATACATTAAAAATCTTTATTTACAAATTTTAATATTTTTTTACAACACGGTCAAGGCTACGCTCATGGGCACTTTACTGATAATCGTTACGGGCACCGTCCTCGTGGTCACTCCTGGTTGTTGCTGAAAATCAGCGATTCACTAGCTATGCGAGTGAATACCACGCTGAGCAACGACCCTTTTGAGATGCTGCGGCACACACACATTTTTGTATTTTTAATACTTGTGTTATAATAATAATAATAATAAGTATTTATGTCAGAATAATTCCATAGATTGTTAGTAATTACAATAGACCTTACCTTATGAAATTATGTTTAGTGTAATTGTTGTTTTTTTTATTTACGATTGTATATTGTGTGTGTCTATAGTGTCCAAATAAAGACGTTATCTATCTATCTATCTATCTATCTAAAATCAGGATCTACATCTTTGAATTGAAAAAGGCTTCTCCATGGATAATTTTCTACGAAGTATTTGAACTTTATGATATTATCATCATTGTAATCTCGCCGTATTTCAAACCAATGAACAAGCGGTGTTTTGCGAGTTTTAACAGGCACGCTCAAAAATTGTGCAGTATTATGATCTGATAAGCACAAGGCCTTAGTATTTCCGATCGCTCCCTCGATGTTGCTGGCAAAATGATCTATACACGATTTTAGTCGTGTAGGTGTGTTAATATGTAAAGTTAAATTGTAAGAATGTAGTATTTCTGTTAATTCTTCTGATAATTTGTCCTTATTTAGAGTATTAATATTCCAATCCCCTGTAATGATAATATGTTTCTTAAAAGATTTTAATTTATCAAGAAGAAGTTGCAATTTATCAAAAAATAATCTAATATTTGATTTTGGGGTTCGGTAAATACATATTAGTATTATTTTATATTCTGTTAATTCTAAACCACAGCATTCAAAAGTAAGTTCCGTTGCAAAGTCATTGAGAAAGGATAGTTTTTTGTTTTAACAGTGTTATTATGTAAGATGCAAACACCCCCACGTTTTTGCTTTGATCTACAGAACGAAGCACCCAATTTATAACCATTGAGTTGTATATTTGATTCACTATGTTCTTGAACAAAAGTTTCACTAAGACAAATAAGATCCGGGCTTATTTTATTTTCTGATATTTCATTCAAAGTTATTCCTAATATTTCTTTTTTACTCAGGAAGCCACCTATATTTTGATGCATGAAAAACAACGAATCATTCCTTATAAAAAAGCGGCTTGTGTCTGACTACATTCTAGAGAGACACTTACAGGCGACTTTGAACAGATGGGTGAACAGTGCAAATCTTCATTGTTTATATTTGTATGACCCTGAGATTCATACGATAATTGTCTATGATGTAATACATGTGAAATATCTCGAATGATATTGAAACTCAGGTTTGGCAAAAAATATTTGGACCCTAGACGAGATCTATTATAATTATGTTTTACAAATACGCAGTGAGCAAAGCCCCTGCATATCCATTCTAGTTCCTTATTTAGAGAAATATTTAAGTAAGCATTATTAGGTAGACCACATATAATAATATTAGTATGACATAAACAGCTTAACCATTTTAGAAGTTTCGTTTTTAAATTTAGGGGATCGCTATCATTCATCCCCGCAACCACAATAATAAAGTCCTGTAAAGTGAGGCCTGTTAATTCTGTATTGCAAGTGTTTAGTACGTCCTGAAGGCAAGCTCCATCCTTCCAGAAGCACGTCACCTCATAGTTCTCGTCGATTAGTTGCTGCAACGCCCGTTGTAAGCCTCTGCCCTGCTGATCAGCAATCACGAAGACCCTGTTCTTCTTTACAGTTGTTGGTATAGTAGTGTGTTTAGGTTCATTATCCAGTACAGTTTGTTCTTCATTAATTATTTGTTACGATAAGTCGGTGTTGGCAGTACTTCCCTTATTATAATCTTGAATCTGTAAGCTTTGGTATAGCTTGTGTTTCCGGTGTTTTACTTTATCCTTTTGTTTAAAACTTTGATTTTTATTGCTTGTAGTATTCGAACATATAGTTAACAAATCTTTGATTTTTCGGTCTTGTTCCTTTAATTTTAACGCCATTGTGTTGTTTTCCAACATTAAATTATCCATTTCATTTTCAGTAGATTGAAGTTTTACTTTTAACGCTGAAATTTCATTTTTCATCATTTCTATTTCTTGGTTTTGGAGTGTAGACAAATCTGGTAAACTCCTTGCTAAGCTGCTAGACTCCGATTCAGACAGGGAAGAATTAGTATTTTCCAAGTTAGGCAAAGAAGTGTCGAAAAAATTCCTGCCTCTTTCTTTTGTTACGTACTCGGAGGATTCAAACACTGTGTTTGTAGTACTTGGGGGTAATGTAGTGGTCTGGCTCAGGTTATTTGGAGATGTTTCTTCTTGAACCGGTAGTGAAGGTGACGTTAGCATGGTACTGGTAGCAGTCCCCTTTGATGAGGATGGAGATAATATCGGCTGGTGATTATCTATTTGAGCATTCTCATTTTTATCTTTTCCTATCACGGCGGTCTCGGATTTTTGATAATTGTTCTTATTTTTTGTCACCACTGGCAACTTCTGTGTATGTGATTTCAGAACCGGAGTACTGGTTTTGGGTCTATTTTGTCGTTTGCTACATTTCCCGCATGTCCATAATGACTTCCTAGCCGGTTCCATAATATAAAAAAGCTTTTCCGACATATTTGCGCATTCGATATCGTAGCTGCAGTTTCACGAGACACATTTTAGATATCGTCTGTCTTGGATTTTCCTTTTGCATTTTGCGCATATATTAGACATAGATGACATATCGTCAACAAAAGGAAGGATTAATATTCTCGACAATAAATTTCAAACAAACAAAAAAAAAAAAAAGTAAAGTACAGACTTACTATGTAACTCGCACAAAACAACGTTCAAACGGAGCACGGCTGCTGTCAAGTACGTTCAAACGCCGCACGGGCCGGCCGACCTAGTAGGTGACTCAGCGACAGCGTACTTGTTGTGTTGGCAATAATGGTCCGGTCAGTATTTAAAATCTTCAAACTTTGATTCGCTATATCTTCGTCATTAAGTTGAATAACGAGTAACGGTTTTCACCAATCAATTAGTGATTTCACTGGGTTTCGGATAAATATAAATTATGTGTTCACTAATCACTTTTACTAGTACTTATTAAATTAAAATTTACGGAGCAATGAAAACAGGTTTACTTTTTAAGACTACCGCACGACGACTCTTGAAAAATTTGTTCATTACATTGACCAGATGAGCGATCAAACTCGAGATCTCAGAGATGGCGACACCTTGAAAGCCACTTAACCTAGAGATCGTCAAATAGGAGTGTTCTAATAATTACTAAATGTGACAGTTGAACTAAAAAAAATTACCTTGCTTGTCGTTTGCGCGGTGGAGCGTCCGGCAAAAAAGCATGCGCTCCAAGTGAGCCTCTCGCTTACGGGCGACAAGTTCCCGCCGGGCTTCCATCGGCAGCGTGTGTATTCTCCGCTGTGTAACCTGCCTTCCTGCCCTAATATTGAAAAGTGCGTCTTCCAGAACATTACTGAAAAAAATATACATGTGTCAGTATACCGTAAATATACAAAAGACTGGTTTAACTATGTATGGACCTAGTTATAATTCGTTATGATAAAAAAAGAACGTACGCTTGTACACCTCGCCCTCTTTCTCTCCCACTGCCTCTCCCGCGGTCTCTCCCACGTCTTTGTCCTTGCCCTTCTCCACTAGTAGTTTTTATATAAAAGTAAAATAAATTGTTAAATTACAATACACATTTAAATAATATTTCAAGGATAAACGATGTAAATGCTGCTGGTATCATAGCAAGTTTGGAGGGAATGCCAGCAAATGCGTTAAACCCTGTGACTACAAAACGGGAAACGCCAGGGGTGGTCGATAATGGCGACTGCTGACTGCCCGACAACTTCAACTGATTGCCTGTTTGTCACGGACCGAGCTTTGAAGGTGCAGTTCCTGATTGATACTGGATCGATCTCGATCTCTGCGTCTTCCCCCGGTCCCTTCTTCGTGATCGTCGTACAGTGTTCACCGTAGTCCACTTTGCACTCAAAACGCTTAGAACGTGTCTCAGCGAGTGACGTCACACGTCCCGCCCCTTCACAGATAGACATCCAATAAGAGCAAGCTGCACGTGCTATCTGTTTATGTTTACTTACCCACTCAAACGTTCGGGCAGATATCGAACTTTGTTGTCTTTTATCTGTGGTATATTAACGCAAAGCTTCATAGATTTTGTTACTAGATGGCTCTGTGGGTCTCAAGCCGTCTTATTTTGTCGGTAAAACAAATCCGGACATAATGATAAACAAAGAAAAAATATTAAAACCAAAATTACTTCCTGTCACTCCGTTACGAATGTGTGTTTGTGATTTCTGGAGTTAATTATGTAAGTATTACTAATTAATTATTAAAGTATGTTATATGAAAAAAATCCGCAAGATCACTACTTTAAGATTATCTACAAATATCTGATGTCGAATGTCGTAAATTACGATAAAAACGATATGCAAAAAAATTGTCATATCTCCATTGTGTGGGTTCTGTCTCATAATATAGACGTAAGTATTATAATAAAATATATACTGTCTCATGGAAATTCGATTATTATAAGTATTTTAATATCTTTTAACAATAACAATACAAAGAAATTGGTAAGATTTTTAAGCTATTATTAAAATTTCTGCAGGTTAATGTATGGGCTGCTATGGCCGCCCGTAATGTTTAGGTAACATACTTAACCTACCTAAAAAAATAAAAAAAACAAAAATAGCAGAACATAATAAGTGCTACTGTATAACAAAAATAAGAGTTTAACAATAAAAAATGTAATTAAAAACGTTTTTTTTTCGATGCTTAAGTCGGGTCTACCCAGTATCAAGGGGCTGGTTATTCGTTTCTATCCACTGGTATCGGTAACCACCGGCTTACAAGCCGCTGGTTTATAGAGATGATAAATATATTCATTAACCATTATAATCAGCTAATAAAAAAAATATCACGAACATTCAATAATAATATTAAAATTAACAATATCAGTTGAATGGTTGAAAATATTAGTTACCGGCGCCGAGCATACGCTCGGACATTACAAATAATTATACAATTATTACAAAATACAGTGACAAAATTAAACGCCTACCCGACCCAGCCAGGAATCGAACCTGGGTCTTCCGCAATCCGGGCGGCTGCACTGACCGCTATGCGTTTAATTTTGTCACTGCGCTATTGTGCTATTGTGCTATTAAATAAAAAGTAAAATGTACTATAGCGTTGTGTAACCAAATTTGTGGTATTTCATCTGCTAAGATGAATCTGCATAGCCATCGGTTGCAATGGCCGGTGGATAGATGGCGCACTGTGCCGCTAATAGCACTCAAAAATTACAAAAGCAGTGACAAAATTCAGCGCATACGTCAGCCTTCCCGGTAGCTTAGCGGTCAGTGCAGACTCCCGGATTGCGGAAGACCCAGGTTCGATTCCTGGCTGGGTCGGGTAGGCGTTTAATTTTGTCACTGTATTTTATAAATATTTAATTTAGCTTCAGTGCAGCAATATCACCTGAAAATAAAAAGTAAAATTATTAACTGATATTTTCAACCATTAAAATTAACAATTAAAAATATTTATCAATTAACTTTTAACAAATAAATATTTTCAACCATTGACGCCATCTTGGTCAACCATAACAACCATTCGGTCAGGGTTGGACAAAAATAATGTTAAAAGTACAATAAATTTGTGAAAAACACAAATGTTGAAAAAATTTCCACGAGCAGGGTTTGAACCTGCACCCTTCTGACATACCGGGTCAGGTGCTCTTCCAATTGAGCTATCGTGGTTCTAACCAGCCCGCCGAAATTATTCAACACTATTTACTTTTTTACTTTGAAAGCCAAAGGCGCCCATTCAATATTAACAACTACCGTCATTAACATCCGATCATAATATTTTTACAAATACTAAAGATCAGTTAAGAAGTAGGCAAGCTATTTATATAATTTTTAACGCAAATTTTGTTGCGAACAAATTACAAAAACACAAATGTTGAAAAAATTTCTACGAGCAGGGTTTGAACCTGCACCAAAATTTGCGTTAAAAATTATATAAACATTAATAAATTTGTGTTTTTGTATGGAAAAGTAAAATATGATTTTGCATGTTATCAAAGTGTTCTTTATATTTGCATGCTATGTTTGATTGTTTTGATGGCTATGTTTCGGGAATATACACATATTACCACACATCCTGTAGAATACCGGGTTCGGTTCCCGGTCGGTCAATGTCAAAAAAACGAACTTTTCGATATTGTATCGGGTATGGGTGGTTGTGGTACGAGAGAGAGAGAGAGAGAAACATTTATTGCCACACACAGTTATATACATAAAACATATGAATAAAAACAAACAAAAGGTCAATCAGGACCCCGCCTCAGCTTGTGTGTGTGAACGAAGCGTGTCGCAACAACGCTGGTATTCTGGCGGAGCCTGCCGCCGCCACGCCGCCACGGTGCGCGGTGCAGAACAATATTATTTGGACAACATGCAATATATTAACAGACTTTCTTTTTACTTAAAATTTACGAAATTTATGTCTATATATATAGACATCATCATCATGATGATGATGATGATGTCTATATATAGTATCGTCGATGATTCTGATTTCTATGAAACGAGTGCTTTAGCTACTTACCTTGGGATCAGAACAATGTATGTGATGTTGTCTAATATACATATATTAGCTTGTCTCTCAATAAATTCAAATAAAGCCGCATCTTTAATATGCTACGCACGGCACACTGTGGATGTTATTGCAAAGTCAAAATAATCTTTATTTGAATAAACTCATAAATTCAGCGCTTTCGATTCGTCAATATTTTCCTACATCCCAACAGTCATAAAGATAATTAATTGGTAAATATTGGTTCAGTAGTAACTAATTGAGTTAACGAAAACCTAGTGTTTTGTACAATAATAAATATAGGTAATAAAGAAAACAAAAAAGTCGAATAGATACGTATGCATATATCTTATGTATGAGGATATGAAAACATACAATAATTACCATAATAGGGCAAGAAGAATATCTGAAAATGCTTTCGGCATTCATGTACAAAAGTGGAGAGTATTCCATACACCGATCGAATGTGAAATAAACACAGCTTGTTCTTTAGTAAAGAGTGCTTGCTGTGTACATAATTTTCTGAGATGCAAGAATATTGTTACCCTGGCTGAATGCCACACAGTTGATACGAGTACAATATCAATATCGGCTGTTACGCCGCTTGGACCGAATATTCGAAGAAGCAACATGGAGGCTTACAGAGTTCGTGAAAAATTCAAAACTTATTTTAATGTCACATAAATAAAAATTCATCTTAAATGTTTTTAATAAACAAAGATGTACTTACAATCATGTTGTAAATGATTGCATATCTCCTGCCATGCTTAATTTGTTTTATCCAAATCTTTGTAGTTCGTGTCGCTTACATTATATAATACGCACGGCGTCAATCAACGCTTCGGTGAAATTATCCGCCATTTTTCATGCCCGTCCGCACCGCTGATCACGCGTTCACTGCCTCCGGAGACAGATCGCAACTGATCGGCGTGCGATCTGTAGAACGCGTGCGATATACCGCAGGCAGTGGGGAGGCATACACGGGCGACCATCGGTTACAGAGAACGCATGCGTTCAGATTGCATGGTCAGATCGGATCGGACGCAGTGAGTAAAACGAGAACTTTTTGCCGTTACCGTTAAACCGGCAATAGAAAACACCCGTTCGCTGGGTGTGCTTGTGGCAGGTACCGATAAAATAGCCTTTGCTAGTTTGTATAGCAACGGAAATGCTGCTCGTCTATCTTGCCAGTATTTAATAATGTTACGCTGCCACTCTACTAATTTGGCATCCCATGTTGTTTTGAATGATTTAAACACCGATATATCAAGCAGCTGCAACAAATGCGACGTGTGTGGCGGTAGTTTAGAATTGTAACACGGTTAAGGGTGCTTCTTTTCCAGCAGAGATATGCTATGCTGTGTTGCTACGGATGCGTTTGATATCCACCAATCATATTCATTGACTCATATAGCATAGCACTGGTGGAAACGGATTCAACTAAGCTATGTTTTTATATGGAAGGATGGGTGGTATAGATGGTCGCGAGTGGTGTAGCTATGTCAAGAGCAGAGTACCTACAGTAGGCCCACGTTTGTCACTGAAAGTAGACATGCCATCGTGGAAGCAAAAAGTTATTTTATATCTCGCAATGTGCGAACTCATGGCGGAAGATGAATTGTTGTTCATCTGTTTACTCCGACGAAGAAATCGTAGATTCTGGATACGTAATCATATTAAATATCATTCGACACAATCAGAATACTTTACATTGTTCCAAACAGCTGACGATGACACGTTCCAGAGTTCTTACAGAGTGACAAGAATTACATTTGAATCATTACATAATTTGATCGAACCATATAACAAGAAAGAAGATACTCACTTCAAAAAATGTATCAGAACGAAAGAAAGATTAGCGGTTTGTTTAAAGTAATACAGCTTTTTATTCTAATTATTTACTTAAAACTAATAAATACATTAATTTTTTTAAAGAAAGCTGTGTGAAATCAACGTTTTGTTACCAAAATTAGTTAAGATTTTGTCTGTGCTGATTCCGTTAATTAATTTAAATTGTTCGTATTTTCTTGAATGCTTTGCGGTTAATTTAGAATCCCAAAGGCAGGGATACTTTTTGACCGCGTCTATTAGTTTTTCGTCCATTTTGTTTAAATCAGAAGCCGCCTTCTTCACTGAACGTTACGAAATGAACTGGCCGAGTCGCCGGTAGGACGCGTGTGCACCTCTCCCCTCACCGCGCCACCGCTCCTCGCCGCTTCCCTACTCTCGATACATCGCATAGCTCGAGCTGCGCATCTTCCGCGCGCAGCTATTTTGCGGCGGCGCACCTTCATAGCACATCTTACTCGCCCCGCTCCATAGCTTCGCATCAGTGGAAATGGTCACATAGTTTCGTAGCTTAGTTTTCACATCCTCGCAGCATAGCTGCCCAGCACATCTCTGGTGAAAAAGCACCCTTGGATTGCCAGGTTCACAACTCTTACATCGACGTGAGTTGACCATCATAAATAATGAGAACCGGTCGCTCTTCGCCCAGATTCGGGATGAGAACTTTTTCTAGATAATTATAGAAAATGTCAGTCGTCATCCACCCCTTAGGACTGGCTGCATACGACAATTCGAAATCGTATTGACCATGGTCTAGTTCAGCCATCCTTTATATACAACTAAAGGTGGTAACTTCTTGCCGCTGTCACTGGCACCTGCTAACACGGTGATAATTTCCTTTCCACTCCCGTGGGTAGTCCTCGCACAAGGTTTGTTTATTTGTCCAACTACCTTTGTTCTAGATGGGTCCATGCATAACGTATATGTTTCCCTAAGTTCCATATGAATTGGGGGCTTTCAAAAAGATTAAAAATCTTTTAAAGTGTTTTCCAGCAAATCAAAATATTCGGCAATGACAAATGGATCTGTCATATTCCTTCGAACAAATTCTACAGACTGTGCTTTTTTGATAGATAATCGAAATCGTTTCTTGAAACTAATGAACCAGTCTGGGCCTGGGATATTATTTTTTAAATATTTATTACCCGTACGTATAAAACGTAACGCACGTAAAAAAGTGTAAACTCGATTAAGTACCTCGGAGTTATAATTGATAACAACTTTAGTTTTAAACCACATATCAACTCCCTGAGTAATAAAATACGCAAATTAATCTACATTTTCAAGACTTTGAGACACGTGGTTCCACCACACACTCTTAAACAAATTGACCTCGCCTTATGCCAGTCACTTCTTATTTACTGCGTTTCGGTCTGGGGAGGTGCACCAAAAACAACACTCAAACAGGTAGAGGTAGCTCAGAGAACAATTCTGAAAATATGCACGTTTAAACCGTTTCTCTACCCTACGAACCTTTTATTCGAATACTGTGAGATCCTGACAGTGCGCCAGCTATTTCTGCTTAACATTGTAACAAAGCAGCATTCTATCTTACAATTCAATCCTGATTACCTGGCAAAACGTCGATGGCACACGGTGTATAAGCATACTTCGCAACCTAAAACAACATTTATCCGCAGATTCTTTCCATTTTTAGGCCCATTAATCTATAATAAAATAAACAAAATAAATAATATCTATCCCATGAATAAATATATGGTTAAAAAAGTGGTGGCAAATTGGCTTCTAACCCAATCCTATGACGAAACAGAATCCTTACTTGCTATACAAAGGTAATTAAATAGAGATATATTTATATACATTCTTGCACACCACTCACCCTCTCTGTCACATACACACATACCTACAATATGCATATACACATTCACACTTTTTACACACAAAGTGGACAAATGGCTCCATATAATTCTAATTTTTAAGATTCACATTCTTTAAGTTACCTAAGTCCATGTATATTATTGTTCTTTTATTATTTGTTTTTTTCTACTTACCACTATAATACTAATATATATTTTGCATGTGTTTCTTTCCGAGGCTGGGCCTGGTGACCTGTAACACCGGTTGTCACAAACCGATCTCAGGCACCAGCCTCTCTCACGCGGGGATCTATACTACAGCTTATTTCTACCTATGTACTCTAAACTATTACACGACTATCCTATATGTAAAGATGAAATTATTTCTCTTTTTCACGTTGTATTAAGATTAATGTTATTACTACAGCAATTCTCCTGTGAGGGTTGGCGTGGTGACCTGTAACACCGGCTTCTGTAAACCCATCGCAGGCACCGGCTTCTCTCGCATTGGAATTGCTGTGGTAGAATTTGTTGATTGGTGTAACATTAGTATAGTTTTAGATTAAGATCCTTATTGTGAAGAGGAAATAAAGAATTTTTATTATTATTATTATTATCTCTCTATTTATTTTTTTACATATTAATTTACATTTTTAAATATTTTTATTATTATTATTATCTCTTTATTTCTTTTTTTTTCTTAGCCTAGGTTTGTTATAATATTAATATAAAAGTAAATACAACACATACAAAACAAAACAAACATACAATACAAAACATAAAAATATTATAAAAAACCTAACCTAAACCTTTTTATTATTATTATTATTATTATTATTATTATTGTAAAATTGAGGCAATTGAGTTTTGATCTGTAATAAAAAGCAGATGTTTCTCCACTTGGGCATTGCATAACGGCTTGGAGATCAAAAACCGCAACAATGTGGGTTTCATCTGCATTTCTTCGATCGATCAGTTTTTCATTTCTGGACATATTTTTTTCTTTTAGGTGTCTATCGTACTTTTCCTTAAGCTGTAATTTTCTTTCTGGCGGAGCAAGTTCGTATTCAAAGCATAAGTCGCATCTATCTTTCTTTGGTTGAAAAAATCTGATATTAAAATCCTTGTTGAAAATGTCATAGTAGAGCCAATAGCGACATGAAGGTTTTCCTGCTGCACGTTGATCGGTGTCAAAATCCCTCCACAGATCTTTGATTGTCTTTTCTCCACAGATGTACTACCGTGAAGTAGAACTCTTTAAGTAATAGGATTCAATCCTAGGTATAGAATTAATGTAGTTTTTTATGTTTTGAACAATCTTTGGGTCAATCTTCTTCCGTTTTTCCGCGTTTTTACTACGTTGGTCTCTCTCAATGAACCCCTATTCATCTGTTTTGCTCTTAACCGTTCGTATTATTTTGTCACAGATGTCTAGTGTATTAATGAAGAATTTCTTGCAAACTCTGATTTTAATGCCATTGACAGTAACATAATAGGCGCTATTAGGATTTCTTGGTCTCTCTGCGTTCGTATATTTATATTTGGGTTTCACTTCAATCATTGCATTCCGGATAAAAGATCGTTGCAATTCAATTTCGCCCAGTGCCCAATAAGAGTTGAAAATAGTATTTTTGTCAGCGTCATTCATGTTAGCTAAACATTTCAGTCTACATTTGTCTGTACAGGGGGCTTTTACAGAACGAGCTGGAACTACTTTTTTGGCTTTTGTATGGGAAACGTATTCCTTACCAACATTTGACGACCTCCTTGGTCGAGTGGTTTGTACACCGGTTTTCATAGTGTCGCCATCTCTGAGGTCCCGGGTTCGATCCCCGGTCGGGTCAATTTAGAAATTATTGTTTTTCTAAATTGTCTCGGGTCTGGGTGTTTTCAATGTATAATAAGTATGCATTTAAGTATTTTAAGTATGTTTATCCGTTGTCTAGTAACCATATAACGAGTTACATAACGAAGCTTCTCTTGGGCTAGATAATTGGTGTGAGTGTAGGAAAAATTTATTATTTATTATTATTTCGCAGAGTTTTTGCTACATGTTGTTTCCACGCTTTGGGACTTCGTTGACGCTTGCGGGATCTACTTGTAGTATCACCGTCTGCAGCTGCTGCTGGTACGACAGGTGGAATTATATTGTTTTCTAAAGTTTACGCGAACACTAACATTGAAATGAAACAACTTTTACGGATTTACTCGCGTTTATTTTACACATTACTTATTTAATGTTTATCCTGACGTTTCGAACCCTTTGCAGGGTCTTTGCAGGGTAGATTTGATAAACCACAAATACTTGTTAGAGAACAACGATTCATCCCTAGGATGATACGCGAGGCTATTGAAATTAAAAAACATCCTAATTTTAATAGAGAAGATGGTTGGAATCCACTACCAGCCTGGGATCCCATCATACAAAATATTAAATCCCAGCCCCGACACCATACTGCCAGACCAAAAGATACTGTAAGCTCTTTCTGCGTAAAACGGACCGCACTTGATTAAATTTAAATGAGGGTATACAAGCTACCAACTAATTATGAGATGACCAACACCTAAGTCTCCCTGTGACCACGGACCCTGCAAAGGGTTCGAAACGTCAGGATAAACATTAAATAAGTAATGTGTAAAATAAACGCGAGTAGATCCGTAAAAGTTGTTTCATTTCAACAGGTGGAATTGCTTCTGGGGCTGATGATGGAGCTGCTGAGTCAGAGCTTGTGGAGCTAGAGCTGCTGCTGCTGCTACTACTACTGCATGCTGGGCCAAGACGAGAATGAGGTCTTCGTCTGTACGTTGGGTCAGCGTCGCTTAAATCGGCATCGCTTTCATCTGTATGCACAGGATAGTCTTTCGGTAATCTAGTAGCATTGCGATAAAAACCTTTTGGTGTTGAAGGTTCCTCAAGCATTGGGTTCTTCTTAATGTCTTCATAACGAGATTGGGAAGGGCAAATATAAAGCACTTGATGTCGTTGTCGTTGATACGTCGATGATGGCATTTTCTTTGTGATTTTCCTCGGACTCAGTACACTGCGCAACCTGCCTTTCAGTTTCGAATTCTTTGAGTAAACGCTGCTGAAACAGATATAAATTATAAGTACTATCCTTCTACTTCTACTAAAGTGTCTAGTATATTACGAAAAAACAATAAACAGGACATACTTCTTTTTTTCCATTCATAGGGTTTTGGTGTTTAATAGTGTTTTCCGATATTGTTTTTAAAGGCAAGCTATGTCTTTCTTGTAAGTCCTCTTCATTATCTTTTTGTGATTCATCTTCGTCAAATTTTAAGATTTTTCTAGGATTGGAAACAGTTTCTGGCTGAAAACAAAAATTATATAAAAAATATTATATGAATTTGGTGCCAATAAGTATACACATTATTCAGAACTAGACTTTGAAATTATATTAATAGACTTTTAGACATACGGACGATCGGACGAAAAGAGTTACTTTTATAATACACATTATTATCGTTACTGGATGGTACGTCTCTCTAAAAGTTTCAGAATATGGCATTATAAGTAATGTTGAGTGGACAACTAATACCAATAACTTTATACAAAAATAGCTTTAGGAAATTTGATTATCTACCTACCTCAATTTGCTCATTTTGATGCAAACATTCCATTATTATATCAGCTCTTTTCTTTATTTCTGCTGTTAACCTAAAAGAAATTGGGACACAAATACAATTAACAACCTTCATTTTTGGTAGAATAAAGTCATATTTCATTATGAAACCGCTGGTCAGTATTTGAAATTAGAATGAAAGAGACTTAATCAAAAGAAGTAACTTTTTACTTTAAAGTAAACTATAAGTCATAAGACTTATTCGATCAAAAAGAGCATATTTCAATTTAAATTTTTGCGTTATTAGATTTTAAAATCAAACAGACCTAATTATGTTTACTTCTACTTTTTTGGCGTCGTTTTAGGTATGAAAAGGCATAATCATAAATAAGTCCCACTAAAATGAACTACATTAGGTACAGTAAAGATGTATTTCAGAAAAGGCCTTTTCTTAAATAAAAAACACAATTGTACTTACCAATATGATCAGAAATATAAAGGCGCAATCGGTTTTGAGCCTGTTTACAACTGATCCTGCAACGACCTGCCTATATCACTTTTGACACATCACTGATTGCATCACTTTCGCACTGAGCGGGGAGAGCGGACAGTCCCGGTGTAAAAGAGACGGAAGTATCGGTATGCTTACTCTTTCAAAGAAATGCCTTTATTTTACTATTCATCGCATAGTGCGTGCCATTTTTAGTATCTCTACGATCGTAACTCGATTTCGCGAAATTTTGAGTTAAGCCCCTATTGTTCTGAGGGTGCGATATAGCAGTATGCATTTGTATCTTTAGTTAAAGGACCTACCAGGTCTAAAAATATTTTGTCAAAAGCCGTCGTTGCCGTGGTAGTAATACACATTGGCTGCTTAATGTTTCTATGAAACATTTATCACAATTTTTTACAAAATTAATAATATCTACATGCCCACTGGTCGGCAATAAATGGAAATCGTTTAATATGACTCGTTTATCATCCTTACTATTTATTTTTGTGACACCTTTTATTATACACAAACGTGGTCCAGGGGCCTTACTGCCATCTCTTATAGCAGTATTGCTTTATTCTTATATGTCAGTTTCGTACTATCAACTGCTTAAAGTATGCTTATTTTAATTTTGCTTCTGTTGGAAGTTTTGTGACGTCACCTTTAATTCGTTCTTTCAAAGCGTACCATGAAGTGTCTATTTCAAAGTCAAATTTTGACGTCTTTAAAAAGTTGCTTTTTCAAAATGAAAACAAAACATTTTATTTTGGTATTTGAATTATTTGTAATGTTTTAAGGTAACTTTGCTTTAGTCGGGCTGCGGTCAATTACGATTTAGAACGTATTAAAGGATCAACATTGCTATGAAGATATAGATAATATTAAGAAGGATGATTGCACTTAGCAAATACTCCTTGTATTGTGGTTTATCGTTGCTTAGTAACTTACTTGTTATTTTTGAAATAACACTTACTGTCAATCTGATTATCATTTATTTAATAATGTTAACAGAGCTTATGTAGTTTTCTATTTGAAAATACATGGAAATAGCGATAATAAACGTGGCAAAAGATACAAAGTTCATAAAGTGCTCAAGGCAATGCAGAGATGCATGGACATGCTGCACGGCAGAATTACCAGACCATTCGTGGCGCCAACGACAACGAAATTCAAATATGAAGCAAAATATTCAAATTTGAGAGTTTGAATAGTGCCATAGGTATATCTTTAAGCGAGGAAAAACTGAAGTACATGCTAAGCTGTCACTAATATAATGCTGTCTGAAGTAAAAACGTCTAAAATAACAATAAAGGAATAATTAAGCGACAACGGCCAGCGAGTCTGTAATGGTAAAGAACAAAGCTAAACTAATCGGTAAAGAAGGCATTAAGCTGCGTGTAAGCGATTATGCGATGCCCTAATACTCCACAACAGAATCCTACAGAAAGGGATAATCGAACAGTTACTAATATGGCACGAAGTCTGATGCATGCTCATGCCAAAATCCCTACGGGACTGTAGGCTGAAATGGTTTCAGCAGCGGTGTATATTCTAATTAAATCAGGTTTCACTGGTATTGATTGCAAAACACTAAGAGATTTTACGCAACATAAAAAGCAGATATTAAACCAGTCGCTGAATAAGTCAGATAGCAGTTATTGCAAGAGGAAGAGTTAAAAAGGATGAATGCACTCAGAAAATACTCCTTCTTGTATTGTCGTTTTATGTTGCTTATAATAATATAATATATTTTATATAATATACTTTTACACACGAAATCGTTTAGCTTTAGGGTGGTGCAGGAGCAAAGGTTTGAACCTAAACCCTGAAAAAACCAAATTAGTTCTATTTACGAAGAAAAGAAAGATAGGGCGAGCTGAACCAGTGATACTGGACAACCAGGAGCTTGAGACGGTCAAGGAAGTCAAGTATCTAGGAGTGACACTGGATAGTAAGCTTACCTTCAGGACCCATATTAGTAACACATGCTCCAAGGCAAAGATGGCGATGATGCAGTGTAAAAGCGTAATAGGCAGAACCTGGGGCATGAAACCAGCGATGGCACTATGGATATACAGGGCAATAATAATGCCAAGAATCCTACATGGAGCTATCGTATGGTGGCACAGAGCCGCAGTGGGGAGAAACAAGGCAGAGTTAGACAAAGTCCAAAGGCTAGCGGCCCTAGTGACTACGGGCGCGATGAGGACCACACCTACAGCCGCGCTCGAGATCCTGCTGGGACTGAATCCCCTGGACTTAGAAATAAAGAGAAGAGCAGCGGAACAATGGTTCAAGCTAAGAAGCACTGGCATATGGACCGGGAACTTCACGGATAAGGGTCACGCCAGTATAGGTAAACAATATGAAGATAGGTTGTCAATGATCCTTTCCAACAACGACTTAATACGAAAGGAAAGGATTTTTGACAAAAAATATAGAATACATATAGGTTCAAGAGAAACTGATGGCATCATTTGCTATACAGACGGCTCCAGAAAGGAGTCGACAAAGCTCTCTGGATCTGGCGTGCACATTAAATGTGCAGACGGGACGGAGATAGACAAGTCGATACCGTTAGGAAGATTCGCTAGTGTCTTCCAGGCGGAAATATACGCAATAATGGCATGCGCTGAGATAGCTGAACACGTTACTATTACAGGAAAGATGGCTATCTACAGCGACAGCCAAGCGGCGCTGAAGGCACTAGGCAAAGAAGAGACGAAATCAGCAATTGTCAGAGAATGCAAGGAAACATTAAAATGGCTGGCCGAGAGAACGGACCTGACGATAGCGTGGGTTCCCGGACACGAGGGAAACACGGGAAACGAACAGGCTGACGAACTAGCCAGAAAGGGAGCAGAGGAAATCTTGGTGGGGCCGGAACCTCGGCTGCCAATAGCGCACAGCATCACCAAGGGAGTAATCAGTCACAGTATTACATCAGAAACCAACAGAAGATGGAGATCCTCTAATGGTATGAGACAATCGAAGATCTTCATCAAGGGAATGGATAAGAAAAAGACTAGCAAACTAATGGGACTCTCCAGAGAGAACATGAGGCTAGTCATTGAAGTCATAACAGGACACTGTCGACTGAACAGACATATGACAGTGATAGGAGTGAAAACCGACCCCATATGCCCGGAGTGCATGGAAAGCGAGGAGACCAGCCTCCACCTACTAGCCGAGTGCCCTATGTATTCGCTGGCAAGATGGGAGCTCTGGGGGTCGGATAGACTACACATAGAGGACCTAAAGGATCTGAAGGTGGAACAGATAGCAAGATTCACTAAAGAGACCAAAAGATTCGACGGGGCGCCGTGAAAGCTGGATGAACCTTAACTCCCTTAAAAGGGAGAACGGGGAAAAGGATGAAGTGGCCCGCAACAACGCGGGTGGATCGTCCGTTCGGCTGGCAACGTCCCCATAAGAAATAAATAAATAAATGAGAGACCCCTTAAATATTTATTTTATTCTGTTTTTTAGTACCTATTTGTTATTATAGCTGTCTAACTATCACGGTTCATGAGATACAGTTCAGCTGGTGACGGACGGACGGACGGGCAGCGGAGTCTTAGTAATAGGATCCCGTTTTACCCTTTGGGTACGGAACCCTAATAAGTTTACTTTAAGCAGTTGATAGTACGAAAATGACATAATAATAAAGCAATACTGCTACAGGAGATGGCAGTAAGGCCCTTGGGAATCGAACTCGGGGCCTCTGGGTCCGAGACCGGTGGTCTTAAACATTACTACCAGCGGCCAGTATGCCCACATGGCTAAGTTCCTAGAAGTCGGTAATATATTGAAGGTTACATACAGTTTACGGAACAGAAAATTTTTATGAAAATATTTCTTAGAGCAACAAAAAGATAAAATCTATATAACTCTAGCAGCGCTTGTAATTCCTGACATGTAAATACCAAAATATAACGTGTCTAAAGGGTGCCTCAACACACTTACTCATGATGATAATTAGCTCGGCATAAAAATTAACTTATGTTTGATACCATTATCTTAAAACTTTACGTGTACCCTGAAAAAAGAGTATTTATGTTATACAAATATAGGAAGGATACCCATTTATCGGTAAATTTGATTTTATCTACCTACATCTTCATGGGTATTGCCAAGCAGGGAATAGACAACAATATTAAACCATTCATTCGTTATTAGGATTAAAACAATCTTGTTACGCTGTTATGAAGGAACAATTTTAATAAAAGAAGAAAAATAAATGTTATTAAATAATTTAAAAAATATTTACAAAATAACCATACAAAACAAAATATATACAATAATCTGTCAGCGCCAGATGGCGCTACCTCAGTGATACGTAGCGAGCGAAGGACTGGCTCAGCAGCACTGCACAGGATCTCGGGGTCAGACTGGCTCAGCAGCACCGCACAGGATCTTGGGGTCAGACCGTTAGAGGTCAGGCCGGCAGAGGTCAGGCCAGCAGAGGTCAGGCCAGCAGAGGTCAGACCGGCAGAGGTCAGACCGGCAGAGGTCAGACTGGCAGAGGTCAGGCCAGCAGAGGTCAGGCTGGCAGAGGTCAGGCCGGCAGAGGTCAGACCGGTAGAGGTTCCGCAGTCAGACAGAGGTTCCGCAGTCAGCCAGAGGTTCCATAGTCAGCCAGAGGTTCCGTAATTAGATACTCCTTGTTCGGAACTCGTAATTAGAATGGCCTTTGAGCGCAGGACAGGACGCTTATATACCCTTCCCGTAGAACACAATTTAATTTAAATTTATACAAATTAAGAATAACATAAAAAGTTTACATTGCATTTTTTAAAAGAAAATATTGTCTTTGCCATCAAAACATTTGACATGGTTGTCAAGGCTTTGTTTATAAATTTTCATTGAATGGAAGTTATTTTATAATATCTAAAGAAGTATTGTAAGAAAATAAGGACAACCATATATAATTTGTTAGAAAGATAGAACGAAACAACTGGACCTAAAAATAATGTGACTACAAGAGATTCTTATAAAAACATGCTTAGCAACAATAAAAACCGTAAGTATTTTCGTATTTACACAAACCTTTCTCTATCCTCTATCTTATTTACATGTTATAAAAAGTGAATACTACATTTCCCCCACAACCCCAGAAAATTTTTACACTATGTGAAAATTTTGAAGGTTAATAGGTTACTTCCAACTCTATCATACCAATCCTACCATACAAAATCTAACATATTACAATAAACCTTTCATACAAATATCTATCAAACTTAAGGGTAGGGCTCACAATCAATGGCTCCTACTCTAAGGAGAGTACCTAGCTATGCTTCATAACATTGGCTTTTTTTAGGAGTTGTTATCCGCTCACGCTGAAATCCCAGTGATGATGAATGATATGACTGTAGGCTTATTTAATGAGTAGTCGGCCGCTCATTAGAAATAAAATGATGTAACAAATGAAGAAAGAAAATATATACAAATGAAAATGTAAGTATTTAAATGTATGTATGACAAGGGCTTATTTTACGAGTTGTCAACCGCTCAAATAAAGAAAAGATGCTATCCCAAGTAAGTACGCAACGCAGAGGTAGGGCCTGGTGCAAAGTACCTACAGAGAGTAGCGCATCTCAATTTACGCAACGCAGGGGTAGAGCCTGGTGCAAAGTACGTAAAGAAATGCACAAAGTGGAGACGCAACACAAGATTGTGTAAAAGAACAAATGTAGTTCTATAATGGCTTAAGAGCCGATGACAAGCATGAAATGAAAAGGAATGAGAAAGCCAAAAAGTAACTAGAGAATGAAGATGAAAGCAAAATATATATATATATATATATATATACATTAATTACCTAAAATTAAGATAGAAATTAAAATAAATTCTAAGTTTTAATATCTTTAATGTGCCATTTTGCACAAGTACCATTCGCATCCTCAAGAATATAAACTAATGGGGAGAGTTTCTGTATCACTTTACACCGAATGAATTTAGGAGCTAATTTGGCACTGAAGTAAGAACCAGCATTACTGAGCACATAGTTCTTACGCCAAACATAATCATCAACATTAAATTCTTTAATAGTATGGCGTAAATTATATCGAAGACTATTTTTAGAATGAGAGTCAAATAAAACTAATTGTACTTTGTCAAAAATTGTTGCAAGTAATCCTATATTATTAGCGTATATATCACGAGGTAAGAAGGTGAAATCGTCAAGGTTATTCGTAGGAGTATAAACAGAACCACAGCTGATAGTTTCCCTTCCAAAAACTAGAAATGCTGGGGAATAACCCGTTACTGCATTAACGGTACTGTTCATGGCATATTGGATTTTTGGAAGAAAAATATCCCAAGATCTATGATCATCAACTACAAGAGACGCTAAAGCTGTAACAATAGTTCTGTTATACCTTTCAGTGGGATTGACTTGCGGGCAATAATGAGGTGAATAAAAAATAAAAGGTATTTTATAGTTATCTAAAAGTTTTTTAAATTCTCTGGATTGAAATTGAGGACCATTGTCCATAATAATTGTTTGAGGTATTCCATGTACGAGAAATACTAAATTTTCTAAGCACTCATTAATATCTTTGGCGATAGCACGTTTAAGAGGAAAGATTAAAGTATATTTTGAAAAACAACAATTCACAACTAAGATGTGTTGATTGCGTTTTCTTGTCATGGGAAAAGGACCCATTAAATCAAGAGAAATACATTGAAAGGGTCTTGAGCAAACTTTAGGTTTACCCATGGGACCATAAGGTGAATGATTAGGATGTTTATAAGCAAGACAAGATTCACATTTATTAATAAATTGAGCAATGTCTTTGAACATTCCTGACCAATAATATAAAAGAGAAAGTTTTTTATAAGTTTTGAAAATTCCAAGGTGAGGTTCACCAGGTAAACCATGATTACTCTTAATCAAATTTTCCCTATCAACAGGTAGAGGAACTTCTTTCCATACAAAATCATCATTCAAAGTATGAAGGGAACGTGTAAGACGATAAAGTTTATTATCTTTAATAGTATAGTTTGGAAAACTATCAGGATTGTTTTGACAGCCTTGTAAAACTTTATTGTACTGTTCTTCCACCGTTAAAACTGAAACGTTTAAGTTAATTAGATTATCCGATAAATTTTTAGAACGAGATAACAAATCAGGTACTACATTTTCTTTACCTTTTTTATGTTTTAGAATGAAGTTAAAAGAAGATAGACGTACCGTCCATCGAGCAAGTCTGCCAGAAGGATTGGAAAGATTTAGAAACCACTTTAAAGCAGCATGATCCGTGTAAATGATAAATTGTCTACCATTGTCTAAGTAGCAACGCCAATGTTCAAGAGCAGTGATAACAGCGAGAGTTTCTCTTTCTGTAGTAGAATAATTTTGTTCATTTTTATTAAGAGATTTACTCATATAAGCTATGACAACTTCTTTATTTTCCTGTACTTGAGTAAGCAAAGCTCCTATACCAAAATTTGAAGCATCAGTGTGTACTGAAAATGGAAGATTAAAATCGGGACAAGAAAGTACTGGTGTAGATACTAAAGCTTCCTTTAGTTTAACAAAAGCTTGATTAGCTTCCGAATTCCAAACAAATTTAGCAGCATTTTTACCATTACTAGTTAGTTTATTAAGCGGAGCAGCAATAGTGCTAAAACAAGGAATAAATCGACGGAACCAGCTACATGTTCCTAAAAATCTACGAACTTCTTTACGAGAAGATGGAATAGGGTAATCTAAAATAGCATCAATTTTCTTCGGATCTGCACAAAGACCGTTTTCATTGACTACATAACCTAAATATTTTAGTTCGTTTTTAAAGAATACACTTTTTTCAAAATTAATAGTTAGACCAGCAAAAGATAGTTTATCAAATACTTTGATTAGAAGTGATATATGTTCCTCGAATGTTTCACTAATAATCACGATGTCATCCAAATAACAAAAGACCTTATTATCAAATTCAGGAGTAAACAACATATCCATAAGACGTTGCTGAGTAGCTGGGGCATTAGTTAATCCAAAGGGCATAACCACAAATCTATACATGCCTCTACCCGGTACGTAAAATGAAGTTTTGTCTCTATCAGCAGGATTTAAAGGTATTTCCCAAAAAGCTTTAGAAATATCAATACTAGAGAGATATTTAGCATCTTTTAAATGGTCCAGTATTTCATTAATTAAAGGAAGACTATAAGCATCTTTGCGAGTGATTGAGTTTAGTTTTCTGCTATCAACGCAGAATCGCCATTCACCATTTTTTTTAGGGGTTATTAAAACGGGAGATAACCAAGGACTCTCACATTTTTCAATAACTTTCCATTCAAGCATCTTATCAACCTCATTAATTAACGCATGTTGTTTTATAGGAGAAAGTCTATAAGGACGTTGTTTAATAGGAAGATTATCACCGGTATCGATTTTATGACAAATTAGGTTAGTTCGACCTAACTCACCTTTTTCTTCAAAGGAAATATTTTTAAAACGATTAATGATATCATCAGCGATATCCTTCTGAGATTTGGAAAGATTATCATAAGGCAAATTTTTTTTTACATCTGTTAGTATTAAATATTGTAGAAAATAAATTAGGTACCAAGTTAAACTTTTTCCAAAAATCTACCCCAAGAATTAATGAGGGAGTTATTTCTGGGAAAACAAAAGCTCTTATTAAATGAGTTTGACCATTAAAAGTAAAAGGAAGATCAAAGTAACCTAAAGATTTAATTTTATGATTATTAGCAGTAGATACAACAACCGGCTTAGACTTGGATAATAAGAAACCCAATTTCAAAATTTCAAGATATGAATTTTTTCCCAAAATAGTTAAAGAACTGCCACTATCTAAAAGTCCTGATAAAGGAACATTATTAATTAATACATTTATAAAAGGACGGTTAAAATCCTTTTCATTCTCATATAGAACAGAAGAAGTTCTATAACAAAGGAAAAAGTTTTTTAAAGTTAATAACCAATCATTCCAATCTTTTTGATTAAATTTATTATCCAAGTCATAATTTAGTTTTTTGAATTAGTTACAGATTTACCTACATTGCAGTTAGGGCAATCAGGAGATTTAACATCTTTTAAACCACATTTAAAACATTAAAAATCTAGGTTGAGAGCATTCATTTAGAGAATGACCATTAGTACGACAACGTACACAATAAGTATTAGAATTAGAAGATACAGACTTATTAATTGTATTTATAGCTTGTTTTGATTGAAACTGAGTATTATTTTTATTAAAGTTAAAATGTTTCTGAGACTGAAAGTTATTTTTATTAAAGAATTTTTTTGTAGTAGAAGTGGAAGGGGAAGTTGATTTATAATTAAATTCTGAACTGAAAGAATTATTTTCATTATTAGGTTCCTTAAAGTTTTTATCTTTATCAAGAATTTTTTCATAACTTTGACAGGTATCGATTAAAGAAGCAACAGAATCAACATCTTTTAAAGCTACAAACATTGAATAACAAGGTCTAATGTTCCTAAGTAAAATTTCGAGTTTCTCTGACTCAGAAATTTTTTTGTTTAGACGCGAGAACATACCAAACATATTTGAGATATAAATTATAATAGATTCATTATCACCTTGAGTTCGATTCCTAATTGCATTTAATAGTTTATAGTCATAGTTATGTTCACCGAAATCTCTAATTAAAAGATTAGTAATTTCGTCCCAAGTTAAATTACAATTTAATTCTTTTTGAAACCGAAACCAATGTAAAGCATTATCAGTAAAAATTTCGAAAGCTTTATTCAAAAGTTTCTCTTTTGAAATATTTCGCGAAATACGAAATTCTTCTATTTTTTGTAAAAAAGCTTTAGGACAAGATTCACCATCATAATTAATTTTTTTTAAATCATTAGAGGTAGTGGGCAGTACTAAATTTTCAAGAATCCCAGGATTGAAACCTATAGATTGAGAGATTTGAGGAAGAGGTGAAGTTGAGGTTTGAGGAAGAGGAAAAGTTGAAATTTGAGGCAGGGGTGGAGTGGGCGTGGAAACATTTTGCTCTGCATTAAGAAAAGTAAATGGCTCAATCCGTTTATCTAAATCAAGAAATTTATTTTTGAGAATATCAAATACTTCTTTTTTATCAGGATGTAAATCTAAATCGATTCTCTCTAATCGATAGTATAGATGATTTAAGTACGTCTCTATTTTAGTTAAAATTTTATTATTACCCGACTCTAGTGACGTTAACCTTAAATCAGTATAAGATAATGTAGTTTCAATTCCATGAAGATCCTCATCAATTGGCAAAGGAGAATCAATAATCTCATCACTCGATAAGGATTGAATAAGTAAAAGAACCTGCTTCTTTAATTGAGGGAGCTTATCAGCTGGTTCCTCCAGTCTAACCTTGACCTCATATTCTAATTCTGCTTTATTAAGCAGACTGTAACAAATTGAACGAGACATTTTAATAAAATTAGAGTTCAATAATATAGGAGTACTTGTAAAGTACCTAAGCTTAGACTGAAATAAAAAGTTAGGATTAAAGAGAGAAAGTTAAAAAGAAAGTTAAAGAGTATAAAGAGATAATAATCTAATCGTGACAAATAAATAACTATTTACTAGAAATAAATATCATAAATGATTTCAAAGTGAGCAGACTAATATGTAGTAAAATGAAAAGTGTCGAGAATCTAAGCCAAAAGTAAAAGAACGTGCAAGTGTATTTTTAGAATTTAGAGAGCAGAGCTAATAGATACGTTGGGCGCCAAACTGTTATGAAGCAACAATTTTAATAAAAGAAGAAAAATAAATGTTATTTAATAATTTAAAAAATATTTACAAAATAACTATACAAAACAAAATATATACAATAATCTGTCAGCGCCAGATGGCGCTACCTCAGTGATACGTAGCGAGCGAAGGACTGGCTCAGCAGCACTGCACAGGATCTCGGGGTCAGACTGGCTCAGCAGCACCGCACTGGATCTTGGGGTCAGACCGTTAGAGGTCAGGCCGGCAGAGGTCAGGCCAGCAGAGGTCAGGCCAGCAGAGGTCAGACCGGCAGAGGTCAGACCGGCAGAGGTCAGACTGGCAGAGGTCAGGCCAGCAGAGGTCAGGCTGGCAGAGGTCAGGCCGGCAGAGGTCAGACCGGTAGAGGTCAGGCCAGGTAGAGGTTCCGCAGTCAGACAGAGGTTCCGCAGTCAGCCAGAGGTTCCATAGTCAGCCAGAGGTTCCGTAATTAGATACTCCTTGTTCGGAACTCGTAATTAGAATGGCCATTGAGCGCAGGACAGAACGCTTATATACCCTTCCCGTAGAACACAATTTAATTTAAATTTATACAAATTAAGAATAACATAAAAAGTTTACATTGCATTTTTTAAAAGAAAATATTGTCTTTGCCATCAAAACATTTGACATGGTTGTCAAGGCTTTGTTTATAAATTTTCATTGAATGGAAGTTATTTTATAATATCTAAAGAAGTATTGTAAGAAAATAAGGACAACCATATATAATTTGTTAGAAAGATAGAACGAAACAACTGGACCTAAAAATAATGTGACTACAAGAGATTCTTATAAAAACATGCTTAGCAACAATAAAAACCGTAAGTATTTTCGTATTTACACAAACCTTTCTCTATCCTCTATCTTATTTACATGTTATAAAAAGTGAATACTACAACGCGTAGGTCATGGTACGGATTTGAGTAATATTACTTTAAGCTTGAAATAAAACGTTCTTGAAACATGATAGTTTTGTTAAAGGTGATGGTAAGGCCCCAGGCCATGTTCCACATTTAATATCAATATATTAGCTAGCTCTGTTATAACACAAGCGGTGTCATTATTTTGAAGTATGCATACTTCTTTTATTTTTTGTATCTTGCAAAATGCCTCCAGTTCTCTCGCGAGGAAAGCTCGTTTCGTACGCGATCGAGAATCAAGGGCGATACACATGGTTTGTAAGGATGGTGAGTAAACTATTATATCATTTTGACTTGAATACAGTCTGTCTGTTTCAATATTTTGTCATAGTCCTTGTTATTAAAACTTAATTCAGACAAATTATTTAGTTTCTTAGGAACCCTAATTATGTTTGGTTGATCGGTCCGATCATAGCTGGAACCCGTGGAACCCGAATCATTTACCTGTTATTTTGTTGCTCTTCCATTCGTTTCTTTTGTGCTCTAGTCATTACTGACATTACATTATTTGTCATAGATTTAAGTTCGCTACTACTAATTTCAATCCTGGATAATGCGTCTGCAGCTGCATTTTCCTTGCATTTTAAATATTCTACTGTGAAATCGTACTCTTCTAGGCACAAACGAAAATTAGTGAGCCTACTCGATGGGTTACTCATGTTAAATAATAAATCAATGGGTGATGATCTGTTATTATTCTAAAACTACGTCCATACAAATATGGACGAAAATATTTTATTGCCCATACAATCGCCAATAACTCTTTCTCTATAGTTGGATATTTTTTTCCGCTTTATTTAAAGGTCGGCTTGCGTAAGCTACCGGTAAACAGTTTTTATTTGATAATACACAACCTATTGCTACGCCCGCGTCTGTGTGTAACACGAACTCGTTGTCACTCGATAAATCTGGGTATTGTAATAAAGGTGGGTTACTGATTGCTATTTTAATCGTTCAAAAGCTTTAATGCAGTTGTTATCCCAATTAAACTCTATATTCTTTTTTAATAAGTTATTAAAGGCTGTGTGATCTCCGAAAAGTGGGGAATAAACTTCCTATAGTAATTTACAAAGGCTACAAAGCTCCTGACTTCATCAGTGTTTTTTTGAATTGATATGAGACCATAATATTATGACATTACCTAAAAAAAGGAAAAAAAACATAAGCTGTAAAAAGCTGTCAAATTTCATGACGTATTGGACATAAAGTTCAAGATTGATTAATTACAGTTTAGTATGACCTGAAGTATTGCTGTCTGTACCATAACAATCTTCGTCATTACCATAGCAATTCCTAACCTAGTTACTATGTCATTCATAACAATATGTGTGTGATAAGAATATGTAGAAAGTGTACGTACGTGCTAAGTATAGCCAATAGCTCTTTATACGCTTGACTAAGCGCGAGCCCTACTGGCGTAATTCCTGATACATACCCTTCTTATTATTTCTTCTTTAATGATCATTTTTAGGGTTTCGTAGTCAACAAAAAACCCTTATAGTTTCGCCATGCCCGTCTGTCTGTCTGTCCGACCCCAGCCTAGCTCATAGACTCTTAGTACTAGAAAGCTGTAATTTGGCATGGATATACATTTTTTTAGGTTACCTCTCCTACACGTGAAGTGGGGGTGTATTTTTTTTCTTGTCTACCCCTTAGTGGGGGTGTCGTTGGATAGCAATTTTAAAAATATTGTGGGTTTGTGTTGTATTGTTGTATATATGACGAAGTTAAAAGGAAAACTATCACAGCTAAGTAGGCTTCACAAGTTTACGAGTAAAAGTCGACCAACTTATAAAATGTACTCGGCGCAGTACAACTACTTAAATAACGTTGTCAGGTGTGTGAAACCGGTAGTATCCGAATTATTGAGATAGGCTACGGAACTACACTGTGCGTGGCCCGACACGTACTTAGCTGGTTTTTGCCTGTCCCTTTTACGTACATGTTATTAACACAAGTGTTTATTAGCTGCATCCACGTTCTCCTGTAGATAATCGGTTCTTCTCTCAATATTGTGGTACATTTGGCCTTGCCGGGATTTACTTTTTCAATAAGCTCTTTCTTAAAACGTTTTCGCACCATGTTAAGCTCCTCATTGGTCCAGCGAATATGAGCTTTCTTCTTTCTTTGTGTCTTATCTGATAAATTGTCACTTATTTCTAATAATTCTATTTTTAATTCATGTTCCGTTTCTTCGTAGCTTCCATCGTCTGAATCAGTGTCAGATCTGCAGTCTTTATTTTGTTGTGCTTTGTCTAGTTTTCATTTTATTTGTACAAGTTTCGTTGTTTTTAATAGTTACGTCAATATTTATGTTATGTTTTTGTACTACATTCTCTCTCAAATTTTCGGCTTCTACAATGTTTCTGTCATCTGTTGTGATGTTTTTTTGTTCATGAGCTTTGTTGCCACTATTTGCTTTATTTTTTTTAAACGAGTCTTCCACTTCAATCAATCGGCTGCCAATTATGCCTTTCTGTAATGCATCTAATGGTAATCTATAATTCTGAGAATGAATATTGACATCGTGACCCATAAATCCTGTCAGGTGTTCTGTATACTTGTCATTACGCCTAGCATGCACTTGCGACATTGTAACGCTCTATGGTGTCTCATTCCAGTGGCTGTTAACATTTCCGGCTTTTTTAGTGTGCAGTTATCCTTTATGCAGTTAAGGCCATCAAAAGGCTCATTAGTAAGTGGTCGTGCAAATAAAAATGGATTTGTATTTGGAATCTGTAGTTGTTGCCTTGGAGTTACGATAGTGTCTATATTTTCTCGCACGTTTTGTGTAAGTAAAACGGGCACGGCCCGTACCCGTTTTCCCGGTATTTGAAATATATCTTATTTGTCAATAGCTCCTTGTTGCTCCGGAGTTAAAAATTTAAGCATATTTATAAAATTTATAAAATACAGTAAAAAAATTAAACGCCTACCCGACCCAGCCAGGAATCGAACCTGGGTCTTCCGCAATCCGTAATTAAGAATTGGCACTTTTAAAAAAAAGTAAAAATTTAAGTATACTTAAGAGCGTTTACGCCGCGCGCGAGACCTTAAGTTTAGGTTTTTAAGTCCAAATATCACGCACACAGAAGCGGGCTGTGAGCGCGCGCGAGTGTGTGCGTAGAGTAGGCTAGTTCTGCTCACTATAGTCAAACTCACTCACTTTGATCCGTTCGAATTTAGTTTTTCGGTATACTTAGAAATTATTGTTTTTAACTATGGGTGTAAGCAGATGACTAAACTACGGATACATGAAATAAGTGCCTAGGTATAATATTATATTGTATGTATTTTTATTAATGTTGTAATCAATCTTAAATTACAAAATTATAATCAATATGTACCTATCTGTTCCTCAACGATTTATTGTGAATGAACTGATTTGACGACGACACATTTTTTTATATTTTTTTATATTCATATCTCGGCAAATGACTCCACTCCACCTGATGTTAAGTGGAAATGGAGTCCCTGTTGTTCCCTGCATGACGTTGACAGTTGACAGTTTGTTGATGGTTTGAGATACGAAACATTTAAGAATCCTTCTTATTTAAGTTTTTCTTCCAATATTTTACAAAGAAATGATTAATTGTATGGGCAGTCAAATAAACTGACCGATTTTTTAGAATATATCAATAATAATATGTTGTCTATTACCAAGCCCAATTTTGCTAATCTCCTTTTAAAATAAATTTTGTATAAAAACTACTGGCAAAATATGAGCTACATAAGCACAAAGTGCATCATGCAGCAATCATAAGATGCTGTCAAAACTCGGTCAAGTTATTTGACTACCCATACAATTAATCATTTCTTTGTAAAACATTGGAAGAAAAACTTAAATAAGAAGGATCTAAAAAACATAATAAAAGCTAAGAAACCTTAAAAAAATTAAAAAAGAATACACTTATCAACAAAATAAATAATTAGTCTATTAAAGTCGCACTGCTAGGATATGGCGAGGAGATTGGGCCATAGCCCATAGCGCACACTGGCACGGGTGCGAAGCAGTCGTGACAAAAACTGGGACCAACGGTTTTACGTGTCTTGCAAAGGAGGAGAGAGAGAAACACATATAGATGGTATTTCGAACCCATCCCGTGGCCCAGCATTGCGAAAGTTACTTAAAACTCACTTTAGTCTAGGTGGAAGCTTTTTACCTACATACTTACACCACGCCCTTTTCGGAGGGGGGTGGGGGGATGTTTCGTTGAATTTGTTACCCATTATGTTTGCAACATAATACGTGTTCAATTTAAAAATTAGATTCGTTTATGCTCTCACCTAGCCCAAGATAAGTATTCTTATGAAACTCGTTAATATAGTAAGATAACGGATAAATATACATAAACATAGAAAATCACCCAGACCCGAAATAAATTTAGAAAAACAGTCCTTCTCTAAATTAACCCGACCGGGAATTGAACCCGGGACCTCGGAGACGGCGCGTTAACCACTCGACCACGGAGGTCGTCCAATTTAAAAATGTTGCAATTCATTAAAAGTAAAATAAAATAATTTATTCACCAAAGTACTAAGATTTGCTAATCGCGCTATTAATTTGCACTATCTTCGAACTTACGGCAATGATCGACAATCGTCAGGAAGAGTGTCGAGCGACGTGACCACTCTCTCAGAGGCCTCGCGGCGGACTGATTTGAAACGAGTAGAACGCAGAGTTTTGTAGTAGTTTTAGAGCAGTTTTAAAATATTTATAGAAAAATTCTAGAGCTAATTTAGTAAAAAGAATTTTGCGCATAATTTAAAGAACACTTTTAGTTATAGTTTTTACATAGTTTTTGTTAGTAAACAAAATCGAAAAATGTTTTTAACAAACTATGTTGCAAAATATTTAAAATTTAAATAAAATTTTTGTTCTTAGATTTGTCAGTAATTTAAAAACATTTTTAAGCTTCGAAATTGACGCAGAAAGTTAATTTAGAAAACTTTTGTTCAATTATCTTCGGGTCAAATTTCGGGTCGCTTACAAAAAGTATAATAGTTTCTTAACTACACAACACAAACTAGTGAAACTGTAGTATGTTATAGATGACTGACTTATACATAAAAGAAAATACATAACACGTTTGTAAACTGTATGATTTTATTTAAGTACTCAAAAATACAAAAAAAACACTTCTAACTTTTGACAACAAAAATATACAACACAATTAATCTGCAAAATGAAAGCTTTTCTGTAAATTTAATATCTTGTATTTCCTCCACGAGCCCGTATCGCTTCATTAAGACGATGTGGCATTCTGTAAATCAAATTTCTAATACGGTTTTGGTCTATGTTTGACCATTCTTCTACTAGCGCACTTCTTAACTCACGTAAGTTAGCTGCAGCTGGAGAGCGTTGTTTAACGCATCTCCCGAGCTCGTCCCATAAATGCTCTATGGGATTTAAGTCTGGGCTGCGAGCTGGCCACTCCATGCGGGTGATACCGACGTCTTGAATATACGCGTTGACCAAATGTGCTGTATGTGATTGCGCATTATCGTCCATAAAAATGGAATTTGTGCCCATATTCACCAAGAAAGGACCAGCATGCTCATTTAAAATCTCCAAATCTGCCTATAACATATTATTTATACGAGGGATCTATGTAAATAACTTTGGGAGATATCGCGGTTTTTCTAAATGACCCGTTATTTTTGCTGTCCAGTGTAGTTGAATCTTTTTTAAGGTCTTCAGCGTATTTTTTTTCGAGTTCGTGAATTTTTTTAAATCAAAGAACAATGGCCATTATTGACCTGATTTTTTTTAAAAATGTATAAAATTTAATGCTATTGGCAAAAATAGCTCTAAATTCATTAAATCAAACCATGTTATCTAGGTTTCCATTAAAGCTCAAGGAGTAATACAATATTGTGTTTTCTATTTCTAGTTCTAAGTAAAGGTTTTTGGTTGGCTTGTTTCTCACAGGCTCACATGCAATCATTCAACATCTATCATCAATTCATCACTCATTAAAAATAAATAAGAAAAGAAAGAAAGGCAGAAATACTGAAGACCAGGCTGTGTGGGCTAGATCCCTTTGCCTTATCCCTAACGGAAGAACAAAACTAAAAAGTTGTGTTCAGTGCGTTTTTAAATTGTTTCGATTTTGTTTTTTTGTTTTTTTATGCCTTAAAACCTTCACCCTCGAAAGGAGTAAAATTTAGAGACTCCTGGGTCAATAACAATTTTTTGTACATGTTAAGAGTGGGAATATCTTGCCATTCTTTTCGGAAATGCTTGGTTAGAAGGTTTTTTATGTCCTTCAGTTTGTTTTTATTCAATGCAGCTGTTTTCTGAAGTTGTTAAGCATTTAACATTGAAATAGTATTCTGGCGTTTGCAGATGTTAAAGGATGTTCCAATGTCACTTTTATACAAAGTTTCACCTCTCACAAGTACGTTTCCTGGCTTTTTGGAACGGACCAGTATGAATCTCTTGCATTCTTTAAATTTGACATTTAATTTCTTGGCCGTGAATGAGGATCTTATGCATAGTTGTCGTCATGGGGTGCCAGTTGTAAGCGGCTACATATTTCCTGGCTAAATTACTGCAAAAATTGCCGAACTTTTTAGAGTCTACCGGTAGCCCACAGTTTATGGCAACTAAAATTACGTGTATGTCGTCTACAAGCCATCTACTAACTCCAAGTATTTCGGCAAATATTCCGCGACTTTCCTCATTAGCGAAGACTCTCCGGGCAGTATTTCCATCATTAGTCGTCCCTGAGTTAGGACGGACAACGTCTACTAGTAAACCCAGGCGATCCCTTATTTCCGCCTGTATTCTTTTCTTCCGACCTTCAGTTATTTGTCCCGCAGCTGATGATTTAGAGACTCGCCACTGTCTTACTCGCGGATCATTTTTGTACCCCAAATGAAGTAAGAACTCTAAAAACCTTATGAATGCATGAAGGAGGCTCATACCATTTTTTATAGCTTGTTCGTTTATCGGTTTAGAGAATGCCAAATCCAGGTCATTAAATTTAGTAGAAGTTAACCCACAAATGGGACATCTGAGCTGTGAGAAGGTACTGTGAATGATATTGTACACCTTACCAACGATGATACTTAATGTAAGATTACAATTAGTTTTTACTATAAAGCCTTCCGATGTGGCTGCTGCGATTGGGATTAAATTTTTCAATTGTTCCTCTACATACTCTTTTTCTGCGAGAATAAGGTCTTTTGTCGCTTTTCTGTATTGAATATGCAGAGGCCTGCAAGATCGAAACGATTGTGGTGTTGGATTTACCCAGAGAATTTGTTTGCTACACGTTTCCGTAATTTTTAATGGCACAAACGTCGTGGCGAATATTGTGTTTTCGTCATACAAAGGATCTTGGGGTGCCTTTTATTTATACAGCGATTGGCCTGTGCTGCCGTCAAAGCCCCAAGACCCTTCGAAAGTACAAGACAATTCGTCCAAATGTTCTCGTTCGCAATATGCATTAATTATATCATCACAGAGAAGTATAATTCTTTTGAATGTGTGCGCAAGCAGTCCTTGTAAGGAAACAGAAGCTTCGACTTCACTTGACTTGATTCCATCCTCCGGATAACATTCCAGTTTTGCTTTTGCTACTTTTCTATAAGGTGGAAAAGCATTAAAACCTCTTTTAGTTAAATCTTGCTGTAAAAATTTATACGTCTCGACGCTATATTTTCGGTCAATTAGTACTCCAAGCGCGAGTGTATGGGTTAGTGTGCTGATTTATTTTTGCCAACACCTCAGTCGATTTGTTTGGAGACTCCAAACATGTATTTATAACAGCTTCTAAGTCATAGGCACTTTTATTACTTAGTTTTTCGTTATCTTGGGATTTAATAACTTTAGTGAATGATTTTATTAATTGTGCTGGTGGCTCGTCCTGTATTAATAATTCTAGATTTTTTCGTTTTCTAAGTTGCGTTCGTCTATGATTTTTTTCAAATTCTTTATCTTTACTACAACCTGCAAGTTCAATAGGTGCTACACGCGACTCGGAATGATAGGGATCGTGAAATATTCTGGGTTCATCTGCAACCACAGGTGACACGTCCAAAGCCACAGAAGACACGTCCAAAACCGCAGGTGGCATGTTCACAACTTCAGAAGGCTTTGAAATTAAATCTTGAGGAAGATCATTTATGAAAGGCTTCTTTACCAGTCTTTATTCTTTTTCTGAAAATGTGCCATATTTCTTTTGCAGTCGTTATATTTCTTTTCAATTTTGGTAATAAATAGACCTATAGCAGTGTCCAGATTTTTATCTTGTGATGCCGAAAGTGGTGTGTTTAATATGTTTGCAAAAATAGATTTTATAAAAATATGTCTTTCCGATTTAGATAAGTCAAACGGTTTTCCAAAGCAACCATAAATTTTTTTACTTTGTTGATCCAGAAATAAATATGTATCTAATCGAGTCAGCATAAGGCTGTCGGTTCCTACTTCTAGCCAATTTGCGGCCACCTCCGAAGCATAAGAAGTGCCGGCTATGGCGTTATCCATAGCTTCATTTGCCTGTCGCTGACCAGCATGAGAGTTGGCGCACTCATGCCCCCCTTGCATTAAGTCTCCCGATCGGGGTTCGGAAAGACATCCCCCAGCAGGATAGGTCAAGCCCTGCTGAGGCAAAGTGCCACTATGAGTCTGGAACGGCTTCATAGGGCCTCACCCCCGCTCCTCCAGGTAATATATATTAATGCGGGGTTTTAGCATGCCTAACGAGGGTGGACTCCTTCCCGCATTATATATTACCCATCATCGGAAGATTCGATCGGTAGACCGTGCAGTCCACATGACATGAGAAGCGCGCTATGGCGGACGGAGCGCACTACAATATTTAGAAAATCCTTGTTGTAGATATAATAATTTCCTATACTTTGAATTTACACGAAATACTTGCCTGCGAAGGTATTCTTCCGCATCCAATAGGCTGCAAAAAAGAATCGTACTTGATATTGCTAAAAAGTGACTTTGAGAACTTGGTCCAAAAACCGATACCATACCGGTACTTTTTTAGAAATTAATATCTTCGAAAGTCCGGGTCTTTCGCATTCGTTTTTTTTTGTGGAAGTAGTCCATATATGTAGCTATGTTTTAAAGTAAAAATAAATTGCTAATAGTAAAAACTTTAGTCTCAAAAAAATAAATAAGATTTTGTTATATTTGCGATTATCTTGAAACTGCGAAGTCGTAGCTCTTCCCTGTATGGTTTATAATTTGGCTCTATAGCAGGCCTTTACGGTCACAATGCAAAATTATGTGTTTCATTGATACAAAAAAAATAAACAAAAAAAAATAAAGTTACATAAAAAAACCGGTACTTTATTTCGGATTGCATTTTTTCGAAAACTATTATAGCTAGCTTCGTGGGAGTTTTACTCTTGCATTAGTGATATATTTCTCCATTCGATCATTCAATAAAGTTAGGTTGTCACAAAAAGGGGGTGAAAAAAATACTGTGCAAGGGTATCAATAAGAAATTTCTGGCATACCTTTCGCCTTCCTTCGCCTTCATTGATGAAATACGTGTAGATAACTTTGCGTCTTGATGTTTTAGGCTCATAAACAGTACTGGATTTGACAGAACTCTTTTAGTGATCTGAGCTATCCAATCTCTATGCCTTTGTGTGCTTTCAAGTTTCCAAAAATGTCTAAATAAGCTATAACGACGTTCCTCAGATATCTCACTGCAACGATTACTACATTATTACATATTAGAACATTACGATTATTACATATTGGAACAAGGATTTAGTTTTATTGCTTTTTCTTCAACTATAAATAGTGCCCTTGCTGTTTGTATGACGCTTGCCCAGGTTTTATTTTTTTATTTTATTTTTTATTTGATGTTTGGGTTTTTCTGCACTTATATTATTTATACAATAATTTTTTTTTTTCTTAGGTTTTTTATCCGACTTATCTGATGCAGAGTCTTTTATTTATTTATTGATTTGATACACAAAACAGAATACAGTCTTTTACAAACTTAATTAAATAAGGTTACAGTTGCGATCTAGACTACATCCCTAAACATGTGTACACAGCATGATCAAATTAAAAGCAGTACATATATCATTATCAAAAGTAAAGTTTCAGTACCAAATAAGATAAAATTACAGAAACACAAAGGTTGAAAAAATTTCCACGAGCAGGATTTGAACCTTTTCAACATTTGTGTTTTTATAATTTGTCCGCAACAAAATTTGCGTTCAAAATTATTACAAAACAAAAAAAAACATTTTAAGATAAAATAAGATAAAATTTAAATACATAAATACTAACTATCAACTATGATCTACGAATGTGATCCTCTTTACATCTCTTTTGAATTTCGGCAACTTACAGTCAAAAATATCAATGGAATCATGGTATACTCTTTGAAATTTCATTGTATTGGCGACACATCCTAACCACAGGGTTTAAAAAGGAAGTATTGTTCTTATATTGCAGGGAGAAAATTTTAGAAAAACTGTCACGGGCTCCTGGTTTTATGTTAATATTAATACTCGAGAGAAGAGAATAGGAAACAATTTGAAAATGTATAATTTTGAATAGGAAGACTGTGGCGGGCGGCGACGTATTATAACGGCGGCGGCAGTGCTATGACCCGTTCTGCCAAAGCAGAGCAGGAGCCAGGCTAAACGGTGGCCGTCCGTCAGTAGTGGACTGTATATTATGGTTGACTCTTCTAAAGTTCGAGCTGGCTGGGACAAGGATGCCGTGATGCCAGACAGATCCAAAAACTGCTAGAAACTAGCCGCAGAAACTTCCAGAACTTTATTTTAAATAAAACTCTTCAATTAAAGTATTTGGTTTTATTTCTCTCGAGCGATTCCAGTATAATGCTTATCGGCGCGGATTCTACCGATTCCAATATCGCGTCGCGTATAAAACTAGACTATTATTATTTTCTATCGGCTTAAATTCTACCGATAGCTGCGAGTATTAAAATTACACTGACTAATAAAACACTTTACAACCCAGTACTATCGGCATGGATTCTACCGATCGACGCGCGCACTAAATTTATGCATACTGACTGACTGCCGACAGTATTGCCAACTCTACATGTCAAAAAGTCGTTAACGTACGCTTGAAAAGTCGCAAGTCAAATAAAATAAAAAACAATTATTTAACAAACAAAAAGTCAAGAAATTAATACTAAAAATAAAATATAACATAAAAAATTATGTATTGCCACCAAATAAAAAACTATTTATTTCACAAATAAAAAGTCAAAAACTTATGAAAAAGTTTCTTCATTCATCATCAGAATTATCGCTATAAATCTAAAAATCTGAAATGCTTAATGACCGTTCTGAAACTGGACTTAATACCTGAAGTTGATGGCTGAGGCTGCGATGTACGTTTGGCAAATGAATATGATTGGTCTTAATATTTTTTAGCACATCAATTGGTATTTCGTAATCATATAAATATATAGTGGTCCATACTACTTTCAAAAATATGGTAATGAATTTATCGTTTTATATGTTTAAACTAATTGTGTTTATTGTAGATATAGTAGTCGTATTATTTTCAAAAATATGTGTCTTAACTAATTGTCTTTAACACTTTGAGAGGCTCTCGCTGAAAGGTTGGGTCAAGGGTCAGATGCAAAAGGCAGTACTTCTTGACACGGCACGTATTGTCAGGAGGTTCCTCACTTTGCAGCCCTGACCACCGGTAGCTTGGGCCCTGCCTCGCTGCTGGCGGTACTTTAGGATTAGGTTTTTATAATGTTTTATTGTTTTTATATTAAAATATTGTAAAAACCTAGTTTTAAGAAAGAAAATAAATATAGAGTATAATAATAATAGGCGTGAAATAATTGTAATAAAATATTTATTAAGGGGAGATGTAAAAAAATTAAAAGATTTATTGGCAATATAGAAACACTAATTCATTGAAAAAAATAATCCTCTTCTTAAAACCACTCCTCTTCTGGGCGTCCGACTAAAAATAGTAATTCGTTTAAGCGCTTAGGCTTCAAACGATTGCGCGTTTGGGCCATTATAGCCCCTGCTTTTGAAAACAGCCTTTCCGCTAGAACAGAAGTGGCAACAACCACAGCGTGACGCCTAAATTCCTTGTAAAGACCTGGAAAGACTTCCTTTATGTCCTCCCACGTCTCTATGGGGTTGGACTTTAATGGCGTCACACACATGCACATGCCTCTGCGTTTCTAAAATGCAAATTTTTAAACCGTGGGTCGAGCAACATGCTGACGGCGACAAGTGGCATGTGCTCGACCTCACCGAAGCGCTTTTGCACTTGCCCCAGCAGCAATTCTTTTGCCCTGAGGAAGACGGGGGACGTGTATTCCACCATATCATTTACCTGCCTGATAAGGCAGTTTATTAAAGGAATAACCTTTGAAAGTGTCACATTTTGCTCGCCCGATAGCTCGCGAGTTATATATTCCAAAGGTGTACAAACCTTGTCCTGACCATAACAAACCCAAGAAAAAAAGGATTATGCAATTTTGTGCAGTCGATCATACAAACAAACTTTCAAATGGCTAGGTACCTACTAAGTTAACGATTCATCAAAAAATACAAAATTATATTGGTTATTGTGTATGCTAATAATGAATGAGTTATAGCAATAAAAATAACCTTAGAAAATATAAATGAATTAAAAAATTAGCATAGGGACTCTTCTTCGACTTCGATTTAATCGTCATCCTGGGGCTCTAGATAGCTGGGTTGATTTTCAACATTATTTTCAGCGGTTGCCGCGAATGTTATGTCATTGTTTTTTTAGTCTTGTTTGCGTCTTGTTTAATATTTCCTCCGTGCTACTTTTATTCTTTTAAATTTTGGCTCGTTTTCGTGTAGTAGATGACCTTTCTTGTTTAGCTTTTTGTTTTTGTTGGCGTTCTTCAAAATGCTTTTTGACAAAAAGCTTATTGTTTTGTAATGTAAAGGTCTGGTCCCAATTGAAAATCATCTCCCAAAAAAACGAAACAATATTTTTATAGCATTTAAAACTAATTTTAACGCCATCCGAACGACTACTGCCACTCCAAGAACACTGACACAAAAATCACGCGAAAACATAATATCTATAAGTTTGTAGGCATAGATAATTCCTTTTACACCAGAACAAACAACCGAAAAAGTTTGTTTCAGTTGTTTTCTAGTAGTTTTATCAGAAAGTAAATTATTGATTTTGCTTAAGTCTTCGACAGTTGTAGTTGGAGATAACTGAATTGCAAGTTCACAACTTGGTTTTTAGACGTCCCCAAGGGAACAACATCCTCTTCATTTAAATTACCCAGTTGTAATTGCATATTATTAAATGCAAGCCATCATGTGTGCATATTTTTTTTTGATTATCCAATATTGTATCCATCTTTTCATCATGGTTTTCCAATACGAGATTTATGTGTCTGATATTTTCTTTAAATCACTATTTTCTTGTGTTTTATCTATGTGATCTTGGTTTTTAGCAAGCACACAGTAGGTATTTGTAGGTATACCCAGGATTTGGTTATCTGAAGTCAAAATGATTTGAGAAGAATAGAATAGAATAATATCAATTCTGATTAAATGCGATAGACAGATTAGTACACCATACACTACAAAATATTACACTATGGCTGCTGGACCATAACTTAGAAATAAATTATGATAAAACTAAAATCATGCAATACAAATCTTATAAGAAAGCTCCATTTAATTTAAAAATATCCTACCAAAATACACACTTAGAAACTGTCGAAACTTTTAAACTACTAGGAATAGTAATAATAGAATAATAGGAATGCTGGTCCTTTCTTGGTGAATATAGGTGCAAATTCCATTTTTATGGACGATAATGCGCGACCACATACAGCACATTTGGTCAACGCGTATATTCAAGACGTCGGTATCACCCGCATGGAGTGGCCAGCTCGCAGCCCAGACTTAAATCCCATAGAGCATTTATGGGACGAGCTCGGGAGATGCGTTAAACAACGCTCTCCAGCTGCAGCTAACTTACGTGAGTTAAGAAGTGCGCTAGTAGAAGAATGGTCAAACATAGACCAAAACCGTATTAGAAATTTGATTTACAGCATGCCACATCATCTTAATGAAACGATACGGGCTCGTGGAGGAAATACAAAATATTAAATTTACAGAAAAGCTTTCATTTTGCAGATTAACTGTGTTGTATATTTTTGTTGTCAAAAGTTAGAAGTGTTTTTTTTGTATTTTTTAGTACTTAAATAAAATTATACAGTTTACAAACGTGTTATGTATTTTCTTTTATGTATAAGTCAGTCATCTATAATATACTATAGTTTCACTAGTTTGTGTTGTGTAGTTAAGAAACTATCACACTTTTTATAAGCGACCCGGAATTTTTGCGGCCCAGTGTATTTAGTGCTAGGTGCTGTATGCTGTTGTTTCGTGCTGAACTTATGAAAATAGTGCTAAATCTAGCACCAAAAGTGCTATATTGGCAACCCTGGTATCAAATGTTTGGTCAAGTGTTGGTAGTCTTTATATTTAGTGGCAACATAACTGATTCATAGTTTCATTCTTGGTTATTTTTTTTGGTGAGCTTCCGTCTCCAAATTGGCACCAGTGGTGAGCATGACCGCGACCAACGCCGCCTCTTTTACGGTATTCCATTTGATTAAATTATTGTCATCGTTGACCATAAAGTTCGGCAGCATGTTGATATCAATGTCCATAAACAGTTGTCGTAATATCATTAAAAGGGATTTTTTAATAAATTTTAACGTGTTGATACCCGCCGATTTTACCGATACCAACCACTCGGAATGGGCCATGTACACGTCCGGCAGGTTTATTACCGATCTTTTGCGATTTGTCGTTATCGCGAAATTGTACGATTATTGCTGTCAAAACGCAAATTCGTATTACGGAACGTACAACTGCGATCAAACGCTAACTGCGCCTCTAGCGAACAATCAATTAACTAAAACTGCATGTCAAATGAATGAAACAAAGCGACCGATTGTTTATTCGTATTACGGAACGAAATTTGACAGCGACGCGAGAGCGATTAGCGACAACGAACAACTAGTGCTATAGTGATTGTTTGGTGTTTCATAATAGTTGCTTTGTCAAATTAAATTGTTATTTCGTCTCATTATTTGTAAGTGACTATTGATATTACTTTAAAAAATGTTACTAAATGATTGTTCAGTGATTCGTTATTGATATTCAGTCATGTTTTACTTGTAGTAGTGTGTTCACTGCGATGGCGCGAGCTCTCATGTTGTTGGATTATTACAATGAAGAAGCAAGTCGTAGACGAAGGAGCACTACTAGTATTCGGAGGAGAATCAGATATAATAATAATAATAATAAGGTGGTGAAGAAGGTGTGGTGGTCGCGGCTTTTTAAATGCCAAAAGCCTCCACAACCGCGAGGTGTGCAATCTTAGGGACTATTTCCTCAACAACGACTGTGGGATGCATCGGGATGTGGTAGCAATGGACAGGGGCTTAACCCCGCTCTCCTTGGCAAATGAGAACTGGCGCAGGCCAGTGGTATTGACCACAGAGGACCGCAAGGCGGTATGGAGGAGCAAGGAGCTACACGGGCGGTTCTACAAGGTGCTCACGGGCCCTGATGTAGATATGCTCGCGTCGGTGAACTGGCTACGATTCGGGGACCTCTTCGGGGAAACCGAAGGTTTTGTCTGTGCAATTGCGGATGAAGTTATCATGACGAAGAACTACCGGAGATATATCCTGAAGGACGGTACGGTCGACATTTGTCGGGCATGCCGCCGTCCCGGGGAATCACTCAGGCACATTATCTCCGGTTGTTCTCATCTTGCTAACGGCGAGTATTTGCACAGACATAACCTGGTAGCTAGGATTATTCACCAGCAACTTGCTCTTCTATACGGTCTTGTGGACTTTGAAGTGCCGTACTACAGGTACACACCTGCGCCGGTTCACGAAAACGGCCGTGCCACGCTCTATTGGGATCGAGCTGTCATCACGGACAGGACTATTTTAGCTAATAGGCCTGATATCGTGCTGATAGATCGATCGCAACGCCGGGCAGTGCTTGTCGATGTAACCATCCCACATGACGAGAACCTTGTAAAGGCCGAGAAGAACAAGGTCAGCAAGTACCTTGACTTGGCTCACGAGGTAACCGCCATGTGGGATATTGACTCGACAATCATTGTGCCGATAGTCGTGTCTGCGAACGGTCTGGTAGCGAAGAGTCTCGACCAACACCATAAGAAACTCTCGCTCAATGGTTGGATCAAGGGTCAGATACAGAAGGCGGTACTCTTGGACACAGCGCGGATAGTCCGAAGGTTCCTGTCTCTGCAGCCCTAACCACCGGCAGCATGAGCCCTGCCCCGTTGCCGGCGGTACCCTAAGCTAGGTTTTTTATAATATTTTTATGTTTTGTATGTGCTTTTGTATTTTACTTTTATATTAATATTATAACAAACCTAGGCTAAGAAAAAAAAAGAAATAAAGAGATAATAATACTAATAATAATAAATAATAATATAATAATAATAATATAATTTTACTTTTGTATTAATAGTAGAGATAATAATAATACTTTTTCTTCAAAGTCAATAAATATACCAATTAGAACTGAAAAATTACAAATTACAAATTATTATAAATTAAAATTAAAATTTAAAATTAATGCCATTAGCAGCGCATTTGAGATTTCTGACTTTGAATTCAGGTCGCACTATAGGTTATCTAGGCAAATGTTCCAAAGTTTATGTCGTGAACTGACTCCTCTCTTGCCTGAACGACAAAGGAGGAATAGAATTTCCGAGGAATGTAAGGTAATTTCAGAGTCAGAAAGTCATACCAAATATTATTAACTAAGTATAGTTATGTTGCATTTTATTATTTTTTAAGGTATTAACTGCCCTCTCTTTTTACGCCACTGGGTCTTATCAAAAGCCAGTGGGTATGAGCTATTTACATGGGCTCAGTCAACCTAGTGTGTCAAATGTAATGTACTTAAAAAAACTAAATATACTTACCGTTTGCCATACTACTTGTGTCATTCCTTTAATAATAATTCATTAAATACAATAAATAAATACGAACAAAAACCTTAACTCATGCAATGTAAACAAACGAACTAGGTGACAGATGCGTTTGACAGCCATTCCGTTCGGGAACCGAACGTCTACGTTTCGTTCGTTACCATTATAATGGCGGAACCAAGTCCTGAATTCTATCAATTCATGTTGCAGTGTTTATTAGTACTGAATTTTGTTTAAATTAATAATTTAAATTTTTAATCTATGTAGTAAGTACAAATTACCCCAGGTAAATTAAGTAAACGACGGGAATAAATTTAATAAGAATAGAAAAATTTTGAAATAATTTATTAAAAAATAAACCACAAATATTAATAACATATGAAATTACTAAGAATCGTTGGTGTTCATTTTAACATACATAATACAATGAGGAGTCACACAATTTTGACTTTTATTAATTCGTGTTTTCATATCGTCGTAGCACTTCCATTTGTTATATCTTAAACAATTAGCTTTGTAATGTAATACGTCACCTATAATCGGTGGTGTATAATTAATTAAAGATGCGACTTGATATTGGTGTTTGTTTAAAGTTATAGTTTTGGGTACATCATTTATACTTATTTTTTTAGTGTCGGTGAGCTCCAAAAAAAATACTTTTGATAATGAGTGTGATATAGTTTTAACACCATTGCAATTATTTTGGTTACAAATAGCTATGTTATCATCTAACATTGATTGAACAGACTGCTGAGAGACAGAGAGAGAGAGAGTGCTGATATACCTTTCTTGTTTAGTATATTTACATTTAATGGTAAAAATGGACAATGTCTTTCTTTGTTGATTTAGTTTTTTGGTTCATCATTGGCAATACTTTTTATCAACTTAAAATAGTCATCATCACTCTTTAGATCAGCATCACTAACAAGACCATCCGTATATGCTATGGCAATTGACTGTGTTAAGGAATCAAAAGCACATGTGTTATTCGAAATTATGTTTTTCTCAGCATTAACAAGAGATCCATTTAGCAAGGCAGGTACTTTTTTCAAGGGATTTTTTTTTCGTTTCTTTTTTGGGATTCCTGTAGCTTTGTTCTTCCAATTTTCAATCAATGTAGGCCTATCGATAAACACAGAGTCATCGTTTTTGTTAGTCCTTTTCTTGGAAAGGGTTGATTTTTTCTTTTCAAATCTGGTAGTTAAGATTGTCTTTGGTTCTATCATATTACCAAATGCCAACTTCGTTTCTCCCGAAATGTACTGCTGATGTTGCGTTATAAAATCATCTACTCTAGATCTGTGTGATTTTGTTTTTCCGCCACACATCAATGTTTTTATATTTTTTAAATAAGCCTTTACATTTGAAGATGTTGGAGTACTATTATTGCTGTTATAAACGTTATTCATAACGTTTGACCAAAGGGGAAGCCGGCTAATTAATCTAATAATTGTGTCTATGAGTAAAGGGGGAAAATATATATTAGCAGTATAGTCGTAATTGTCAGAGCCCAAATCTTGTATTAATTTCTCTTTGCTTTGATGGTCAGATAGCCATTTCAGATTTATAGATTTCGTCGCTTCTTCTTTTGCCTGTATCACTACTTCACTATATTCTGGAATATCACTCACTACAGTCATACTATGCTCTTGTTTCAATACATCTTTATCATCTGCTCTTTCTTTACTTCTAAATTCAAAAAAATTCAAAATAATTTATTCAATTAATGGAATCAGGCGTTATTTTGCTGAAATCCATAGTACAAAAAAATGTAATTTAAATAATATGTAGTGTAAATAATAAATATAAAATAATAATCCCCATTATTACGTATTGTCGCGGGTAGTACGTCACAAATGTCAAACGATGGCGCTTTATAAAGGGGCCGGGAGCTGCGTAGCCGTAACAGTCGGTGCGCAGCTCTCGACCAGTCAACAGCTCCTGAGGATGCCCCGTGGAGGGGCGAAACACGTGTCGAGTATCGGTGTTGGTGTGCATTTTCGCTTGCACGCATTGTTTCTCCTGCATGTGCATACTTTTTGCGGGCGGGAGGGCAGTGCATGCGTACTGCATCCAAACTGTATAAACGAGTGTTTTGGCGGGCGGCGACGTTTTATAACGGCGGCGGCAGTGCTATGACGCATTCTGTCAAAGCGGAGCAGGAGCCAGACTAACGATGGCCGTCCGTCAGTAGTGGACTGTATATAGAGTTGACTCTTCTAAAGTTCGAGCTGGCTGGGACAAGGATGCCGTGATGCCAGACAGGTCCAAAAACTGCTAGAAACTAGCCGCAGAAACTTCCAGTACCTTCTTTTAAATAAAACTCTTCAAAAAAGTATTTGGCTTTATTTCTATCGAGCGATTCCAGTATAATGCTTATCGGCGTGGATTCTACCTATTCCAGTATCGCGTCGCGTATGAAACTAGACTATTATTATTTTCTATCGGCTTGGATTCTACCGATAGCTGCGAGTATTAAAATTACACTGACTAATAAAACACTTTACAACTCAGTACTCTCGGCGTGGATTCTACCGATCGCTGCGAGCATTCAAATCAGAGTGAGTGACTGACTGACTGAATGACTAAACACTAAAACTAAACAATAAAATAAACAACTAAACAATAAAATAAAATAAAAAAAAAAAAAAAAAAACACTTTATTACTCAGTACTCTCGGCGTGGATTCTACCGATCGCTGCGGACATTTAAATCAGACTGACTCGACCACAGAAAAGTCCCGCGTATTTATAGGTCCGCGAACATATACCTATCTCTCTCTAACCTATTGCCGTCTCTTTCACTCTGAGAGTCTACGCGTTTCTCGAAAGTTCGATGGCGTGTTTGGACTTTTCTATATCGGTTGACCTTACTTAGAATTTTTCTATACAATTCTACAACTTTCTAGAAACTTCCATGGAAAGTTTCGTTATTTTAACAATTTATACTTATTTCTAACTATGCGCCGCGGAGCTCGCAGTGACGTCCTCTTCCTCGCTGCACCGGTTTCAGCTCTCTCGGAGCAAGTCCAGGAATTTCCGGAAACTGGGAAATTTTTTGTTTTTGTCCAGATCTTCTTCAATCTTCAGCCGAAAAATCCCAAATTTTTAGGGAAGTTGGAGCTAGCCGTGTAGCTCCCTTCTGCAGTTGTGGTCCGCAAAATTCCCGCTCAAAAAATGAAGTTTCACGCGCCGACAGTTTGTATGGAGCCTTTAAAAGTTTTTGTCGCTTTACACTTTTTATTCTCACTTTTGACACAAAGTGTCGCGCATTAAATTGAAGGGCTCGTCAAGCCGCGTCGTTTAGTGTAACTTATAAGACGATTGGGCACAAAAAACCAAACACTTGTTGCAAAACGGTTCGGAGCGATTAAAAACCGTGGCGTTCGGGCCGGGCGCGCGCGGGGGTCTCATTACAAGTGTAACTAACCAAGTGTAACTAAGAAGAAGACAAGAGAAGCTATAGACGGTTTAGAAATGCGGAACCTCAACTACCAAATAGCTGTTGGAAATTTAAAGGAAAGGTTCGGGAAAGAAATGCTAATAATAGACGCGCATTACTCAGCTCTCTATAAGGTCAAGACTGCTGATGTTAACCCACAAGACTGTAGACGAGCACTCAACAAAATTGAGAAACACTTGAGAATACTACAATCTCTTAAAGAAGACGTTAACCACAATAACCTACGGTTCTTATTAATTGAAAAATTTCCTGAGGACGTAATCTACAAATAGAGATCGAAAAGCACCAACTACACAATAGACGAGATGCGAAAAAACTTAGAACAGATTATATCGGCGAAAGAGGAAGCTAAGAGAGAGAGGGAGAGATGTTGCGAACTGGCCATCAGGCCGGTGCTTTTATCTATGCTTTTTATAATAACTCGCTTGTCAGTAGCTGTCGTCTCGATCTGTTTGGTTTGTATTTACTCAAATGTTAATGAGGGAAGGGAATCAATAAGGCTCAGCGTAAGGAAACAAGATATATAATAAAATTAAGTAAATACAAACCAAACAGATCGAGACGACAGCTACTGACAAGCGAGTTATTATAAAAAGCATAGATAAAAGCACCGGCCTGATGGCCAGTTCGCAACAGCTCTCTTCTTTGAGTGAATGGCGCTGGGTCCCTACAATTTTAAATGATGATGCCACTCGAACCGACCCAGGAGTCATTCTCTCCAACAGTCGCTGGATAGCAGGTCCTGACTTTATTAAATCGTCTCAAAGTGACTGGCCTAACGATGTTCATCATTTATTATCGAACGCTACCGAACTGAAACCGAGCGCCAGGATCCAATCATACCTCATTCATGTAAATAGCTCACCTTCCATTGTTATCTTAGAACCTGTTTCTGCGGACGCGTCCCGCTTTAGCCTATGGCTTCGCTTAATTCGCGCAACCGCCCGGGCACATCAATGTGCTAACATGTTCAGGCGTTTGAGAGGTGCAGCTAGTGTAAGCGCTGCTACCTCGCACGCTCCTGCGCGTATTCTTCCCACTGTCGCCCAGCTTCCTCATTTGACTGCCGAGGATTTACGCACTGCCCACACACATGTCCTACGTCGATCTCAAGAGGAGTCCTTCCCGGAGGAGATGGCAGCGCTGAGACTTGGTGTACTGTTATCCCGACATAGCAAACTCGCCAAAATTGATGTTCGCCTCAACAGTCAAGGACTGATTACGTTGTCAGGACGCATCGGTGTGATAGCAAATACAGTGGACATCTCCAACCATCCCATCCTGTTGGACGCAAACCATCAAGTTACTAAGCTTCTCATAGATAACTACCGCCGTCGCCTTGCCCACGGCAACAACGAGACCGTCGTGAACGAAATTAGACAACAATTCTGGATCTTGAGTCTCAGGATGCCTCGACGAGGTCCCAGCGAAGTTAGTCCCGCTCTCGCGGTTGGTGACGTTGGTGTGTTCGCGTTGCCGAGGTCTCCACCGCGGCGGGCCTACTTCGCCGGCCCTGCAAGAAGCTGCGGTGCGGCTCCCGGTCTGACGGACTCCTCATGGTCTCTCTCTCTCTCTCTCTCTCTTGACCTATTGTTTCCTTACTGATGAAAGAGGGAAGAGATGTTGCGAACTGGCTATCAGGCCGGTGCTTTTATCTATGCTTTTTATAATAACTCGCTTGTCAGTAGCTGTCGTCTCGATCTGTTTGGTTTGTATTTACTTAATTTTATTATATATCTTGTTTCCTTACGCTGAGCCTTATTGATTCCCTTCCCTCATTAACAAGGAGAACATTCCAATCGACAAGCAAGAGATAATAGATACCTTAATAAAAGACAAAGAGAAACTAACAGTTACCAAAGAGAAAACAAAAGAACTTGAAGAAAGGAGAAAGATATTGAAGGATCGTTGTTTTTGCTGTCTCAGATTAGGACACAGAGCTTTATCATGTGAAATGATTAGGAGATGCCCATATTGTCTTGAACGAGCCAGATACAACAGAGCGCTGTGCCCAAAGAGAAACAGCACAAGACAAACTTCTAAGAAAGAAAGTAAATCTACAAATAACATGCATATGAACCTCCCAGGAACTAAAACCATCCTACAAACTGCCATAGTAAACCAAATGATACGAGTAAACCAAATGCCACAAGATGGAGAGCATTACTAGACTCCGTGAGGGAGAGAACTTATATATCCCAGAGGGTAATGAAAGAATTAAACCTACCTGCAGAAGAGAATAACTTGCTCTCAGTATGCACTTACGGAACAAATAAACCTCAAGAGTATGATAGTGCACTCGTTAAGTTGAATATCCTACTTAAGAGAGGTGATGTAAAAACTATATTCGCAAATGTATGACAAGAACTAAATAAGAACTTACACATTTAAATTGGTATACTTATAAAATAACGTAATTATCTTCAACACTTAATCAAAGATAAACCTAATAGCTTACTTTTACTTTGTCATAAAACCAAATAAATTAGATCGCTAGTACTCACATAAACACATGCACAAACGCACATACACACACCCTCACACACGCACGCACGCACGCACGCACCCACACGCACGCACGCACGCACGCACGCACGCACGCACGCACGCACGCACGCACGCACGCACGCACGCACGCACGCACGCACGCACGCACGCACGCGTTTGCTGTTGGAACCGCAGGCAGAAGAGGCAACAGCAGAGAGACCTACTGACCCACCTATCCCTGACCAAAGTAGAACAGTATCAGTTCGACGTTGTATGTATAATATATATTTTCACAATTTTCAACTTTTTAAATTTATAAAACTGAATGGTCTATTTTTTTTTTATTTGATGTTTAATGTGAAAATCTTTTTACATTTTAAATATTTTTTACAAGTAAACACTTTTTATGAACTTTGTTTACAACATAAATAAAAACATGACTTTAATATAAACTTGTTGTTCTTTTACAGCCACACATCCTAGGAGAACAACAGCAGCAACTCGGCAACAGCTTCTCCCTCGAGGTGATGGCTCAGTGCGGGACTGGCTGTTTCGGGTTGAAGAACACCGCGCTGAGCGAGAGGAACGGACGATCAGGGAACTGGCGGGCATCAGGGTGGCTCTGTTGGAGCTATGTAGTCTTGTAAGACAACATTTGACACATACTTAGTTAAAAATCTAGTACCTATCTGTGTATTTTTGCCGGGTTATTATAAACTCGCCATCAAAGTAAACTCGCCACGTTTTTAAAAGCTCCATACATTGAAAGTAAATTCGCCACTCCTATAAAATATATATGTCAATTAAATTATTATTTAAAAAAAAATCAATATTAGAATAACTTACAATATTTCTGTGATTATGAGATACAAAGATATTTCTTAGGATGTAAGTCAATCAGCGCATTGTTATACCTCTATCAAATTTATTATGAGGAGGAGATATCTCGCGCATTCCGTTGAGAACAGACGTGCTGAACAACAAAAATAAACTTATAATCATTTGCTGACTTGTGACCTCGTTCGACCAATTACCGGTAGCAAAGAAAACTGTGACATACTTTTGTATGCTAAGTGAACTTGCGAAATATGTGTTGTGATTAAAACTTATAAACTATAATAATGGATAGTCCCTTTACCCGGAGTGCCAGAATCGCTCGCACCCCGCCCCCTACGTCCCCATGCGCAGCCGCACCTCACCCAATGGCAGATGATGTACTAAAAGTAATATCAACCCCAGAAATTCAGAACTGGAGGTTTACAATCGAGCAGTGCCTTAATGAAGTGACCCATATTGCAACGGAGGGAAAACTGAACTCGGACTAAAATTACGGATTAGTAATCTATGCCGGAAAGTGAGTCACGGTACATCGCAGATGGCAGTGCAGTATCAGTCCCTTAAACTTAAAACTGTCCGAGCCCACTCATCTATTCAAACTCTACAAGACCAAGTCGACTTGTGACAGAAGCTTCAGGATCTGAAGCTGAGTATCGAGGAGACGTCAAAACCTGCCACGGGAACGTCCTTTGCTGACATGGTCAAAAAAGGTACTAACAATTTTATTAAGCCGATAAATTTAAATTCAGTGGCCATTTACCCTAATGATAAATTAAAGTCAAGTGAAGACACCAAGTCCCTTGTACAAAAAATTATTTGCCCTGAACAGATGAAACTGCACGTGAGAGGCCTACGCAAGACTAGGAATGGCGGTGTTATAATCAGTACAGACTCCAAGGACGATATTGAAAAGCTGAAACAATCTCTACAACTTACAAACTCTGGCCTTACAGTTGACGAACCTCACAAACGAAAGCCCAGAGTAGTTGTTATCGGAGTGCCGTGTTCCATGCAAGATAAGGAAGTTTTTACTTGTTTATACCATCAAAACCTTGCCGATAAACTACCAAACTCCAACCTAGAATCGTTTTTGACCTCACTAAAGTTAAGCCATAAGTCGGGCAAGAAAGACTCTGAGACCTGCAATTATATCATAGAAGTGTCAGCAGTCATACGCAAAGCCCTGATCACAAATGAAAGAGTATTTATGAATTGGTCATCTTGCCCTGTTAGAGATTTCACTTTGATCACGCGTTGCTTTAAGTGCCAGAAGTATGGTCATGCGGCCAAGTCATGCCGGGACACAGCCTACACCTGCAGCCACTGTGGCGATCAAGGTCATTCTATTAAGGACTGCACGAAGAAGGCAGAAGAGGTCAAATGCGCTACCTGCTTGCACTTCAAGAAGCCAGGTAATCATCTGACAAGTGCTGCTGACTGCCCGGCTAAACTAATAGCTGAAAAGAGGTACATTAACTCTATTGATTATGAAGGCGCCTAAGAGAGCCGTTCATAAGGGTTTTTCTCTGCCTTCGGATCCTACTCAGTTGGGTAAGCAGTAATACGCTTGGCACAGCATTACAAACATAAGTACCTACTGACTCATTGTCAGGACCTGCTTGAGGAGAGTGAAGCCTCGGCGAGTCAGGCTGCGAAAGCCAGTAGGAACCAGCAAACCATAATTTGCAATTGGGAAGGTTTTGTGGTTCTAATCCACGTGATGCCACATCAACAGGGTTCTCTGAAGAACTTACATGAAACCAATTGTCTTTATGAGACAAGCTTTGTATTTGAGCAACCATATTTGATACAAAAACATCGCGCTTGGCAGGATCATTTTTAATCCAACAAAGGGTGATCATGGAGTCAGTCCAATAAATTAAGCTCTCAGAACGAATATTTAAAGTTTTGGAAACAGTGTGTTGGGATTTGGAGGATTTATGTAGATACAATAAAAAGGTAAATTTTCGTTAAAAGTGTATAATAACCGTGTATATGAAAGCAAAATGGCTGAGTAAAAAAAAGAGCTTCTAGGGCTGGGACACAATCCGATGCGTGCGATTCGATTGTAGTGATGTGGTAGATGCAATATTGATTGCAACATGCCCCCGGGCGTTGAAAGCTTCGCTTCAACCAGAAGATGAGGTAATGGGTAGTGGGCATATTCTACTGAAGGATCGGCGGATGATTCCAGTAGAAGTCCTGACGTCGGCCACACGAACAATGCCGTCGGGTCCTGGATGTACAGCGACGATTCTTCCAAGCTTCCACTTTAACGGAGGAAGGTTGTCTTCCTTTATTACAACCAAGGAGTCCAGCTTCAAACTATCCTTGCATATGCGCCACTTGATTCGTTGCTGCAGCTCTGCAACGTATTCTTTGCTCCAGCGAGCCCAAAAGTGCTGGCGCAATTGCTCGATGCGTTGGAATCGGGTCAAGTAGTTGGTTGAATGTTGCTGAAGATCACGTTGTGGCAGCGATGTAAGTGGAAGGCCAATTAGGAAGTGGCCCGGCGTCAATGGATTGCAATCGGCAGGGTCGGAAGATAGCGGTGTCAGCGGCCTGGAGTTTAATATGGCTTCGATTTGTGTTAGCGTCGTGTTTAACTCTTCAAACGTCATATTACAATTCCTCAGCACTCGGGTTAAATGGTATTTGGTTGGTTTGATACCGGCCTCCCAGAGTCCACCAAAATGAGGACTGTACGCAGGAATAAATTGAAAATTTATGCCGTCATTTGCAAATTTGTTGCTCAAGGAATTGCAGTTGCCCTGCAAAAACTTGGACAAATCGTTGTACGCTCCAACAAATGAGGTGCCGTTGTCTGAATAAATATTAATAGGCTTACCTCTACGCGATATGAAACGGTGCAACGCTAAAATATAACTATTACTCGTCAGGTCTCCCACCAGCTCCAGATGCATAGCTTTAGTTGTGAAACAAATAAAAACTGCTATATAAGTTTTAACAAGTCTGCACCCTCGTCCCTGACGACTAGCACACATAATAGGGCCAGCATAATCGACACCTACACTTTGAAAAGGATAGTCAGTGGGACCGAGTCGCTGCTGCGATAAGTTTCCCATCAAGGGAGTTACAATTTTACCCTTGATACGAGTACAAAGTTTGCATTGATGATAACAAGCCTTAGACAATTTACGACCACCTATGGGCCAATAGGTCTCTCGTATAGATGCTAACAATAACTGAGGACCAGCGTGCATCAGTTTCTTGTGCTCAAATTCAAATAATAGCTTAGTAAAGGTATGAGTGGACTGTAAAAGTATTGGATGTCTTTTTTCATAAGAAAATTCTGAATTGTCAAGACGACCACTGACACGCATTATGTTGTCTTCATCTAAAAATACATTAAATTTTAATAAAGAACTCCTTTTAGGTAAATTTTGTTTGTTTAATAATAATAATTTATATTCAGAAAATCTTGACTCTTGACTCTTTTTAATGATTATTTTTAAAGCGCTCCGCAACTCATGTTCTTCTAAAAAAGCAGGAATAGTAGTATGAGTTTTATAACGTATAAATCGCAAAATGTAAGCAACGGTGCGAACAAGACGTAAATATTTTGAAAACCGTTTGAAATCTATTAAATTGTCATTATTACATGTTTTGTCTACAACAGTACTCAATGAAATATCAGGTCGGGTTTCGGGTAGTGTCTCGATCTGATTGGATTGAGAACTGCAGAACACTAATATCAACACCACGGGATATTAGGTCTGCAGGGTTTTGATGAGTTGGAACATGTTTCCATGTGCAGTTGTCGGGGGCCTTGTCTAAAATTTCAGCAACGCGGTTGCGTACGAACGGCTGAAGTCTAGAAGGCAACATCCGCAGCCACCCCATCACAATGGTGGAGTCGGTCCAGAAGTAAACACGATCGAGTTTTACTCGAAGAGAGTTAGTGATCTTCTCATGGAGACGGGCTCCCATTAAAGCACCACACAATTCCAACCTCGGAATCGTAGTAGGTTTAATTGGTGCTACTCTACTCTTAGCCATCAATAAACGAACCATGACTTCTCCATTGTCGTTTACGCTACGTATATAACAGCATGCGCCGTAGGCACGTTCAGATGCATCCGTGAATACATGTTATTCCAACATTCTGTACGAATCACAAATGACATGACGTGGAATTCCAACATTTATGAATGTCAGGAGTTAATGGCTCATCCCACGACAATTTTTGTAGCCACAATTGTTGTAGTAGCATTTTCATAACAATCACACACGGTGACAGTAGACCTAATCTATCGTACAGCGTATCTGTAGTAGAATGCCAACCGAGACCTAACAGTTTATTCGGTTCATCAGAACCCATGTTCAAATTAATGGACGGTTCGGCAGAGTCTATTACCAACTGAGGTTCATTTGATATCCATTTTCGTAATGGCATACCTGCTGATGCTAAAGCGTCAGTCACTTTCCTTCGCAGGTCTTTCACTTCATCCAGAAGGTCACCACCGCTCAATAAATCGTCAACCCAGAAGTCACGCTGAATGACTTCTGCGACTCGTTCATCTTGACAATCCAGACCTATCTGTTGAAGATATCTAGTTGCAAGGAATGGTGCACTCGCGGTACCGTAAGTAACGGTGTTTAGTTGAAATACCTTTACGGGTTCCGATGGCTCATCACGCCAGAGTATTTGTTGAAGATACCTATCCTCGGGGTGAACGACTATTTGTCTATACATCTTCTCTACGTCGGCCGACAAGATGTATTTGTGTTGCCTGAAACGAAGAAGTATAGACAAAAGATCGTCTTGCACCGTTGGCCCGATCAACTGCAGGTCATTGAGTGAGGTGCCTGACGTACTGGGACTGCTAGCGTTGAACACCACTCGGAGTTTTGTAGTGGTACTACTTTCGCGCAGAACTCAATGATGAGGCATAAAGTACGACGGGCTTTCTAATTCTGGTGTGTGGTTCTCGGTCATGTGATCTAATGATCGGTATTCCGTTATGAAATCATGATACATTTTACTTATGTCCGGTTTATTCAGTAGCCTGCGCTCTAAAGAAAACAGACACTATTTAGCCCTTTGAAAAGAATTACCTAACAAAGTAGGACTGTCTTTCAAGGGTATCCGAACACAAAAACGACCGTTGCTCAAACGGACAGTATTTTTAACAAAATGTTCCTCGCAGAGCCTTTCGTCTGGTGAATAAGGAGGACATTTTGACTCAATTTCTTCTAACTGCCATTAGTGTTTAAATTAATGTGATTAAAATTAAAAGGACATCACTGGCCAGCAGAGAAACAAACTTACAAGGTAAAGGACCTGATATAATCCAACCTAGCTTGGTATCACAGAGTACAGGCATTTGGATACCTAATCTGATTTGTTGCGATTCCAACAAATCCCAAAATAGGTCTGCACCTGTTAACAAATCCACATCAGATGGTTTGTAAAACAGGATCTGCCAAACAGATATTAGAAGGAATAGGTAACTCGGAAATGTTTATTTCCCGACTTGGGACATCACTAGTAATTGATGGTAAAACATAACAATGGAGGTCAGTGACAAAACTGTCATCCAACGATTTCATGTTAACATGACATGTTTTACCTACGTGCGAGGTCACGTTATTGATGCCCAAAATCGACCTATCTATCTCGTTAGTTGGCAAGTTAAGTGTGCGACAAATATTCGCGGTTATTAAGCATGATGTGCTGCCACTGTCTAACACGGCACGAACGACGTGTTCACGATTATTGCTATCACACAATTTTACTAGCGCAGTAGACAACAACACATCACGTGACTGCATTCCGCTGCGAGTCGAAGCTACGTTAGCCGATATGGTGACACTGCTGTCAGTGGTCAAAGCAGGATTAACCAAATAATTATTTGACATTGAGTCAGACGGAACAGTGCCTTCAAGCTCACCATGCGAATCGTTACGATTATTCGTAGGAAATTTCGATTCACCGACATGCACTAAAGTATTATGGCGACGCTTGCATATCTTGCAACCTGGCTTTTTACATGAGTTAGCATAATGACCCGAGCGAAAACAGTTAAAGCAAACCTTAAGTCCGGGCAGGGCTTTAAGCCGTGCTGCATTACTTAAAGCAAGAAATTGCGGACAATTATTTAACATGTGGTCACCCTTGCACTTGTTACAAGAATTTAAATGAATTTTTTGATACCATTGACTTAAGCTTAGGATGTGACTTGTTGTGTGAACTAGACTGATTGTTACCACTACTACGCGATAATTCTAAAGTTTCAATAAGATCTGCACGACTACGTAAAAACTGAAGACACTCATCAAATGTTATGGACTTATTCTGATCTAAATGACCTTTATACTCTTCCTACTCACGATAGGTTTTTTGATCTAGTTTTTGAGTAACAATGTAAATCAATAGTGTATCCCAATGCTTTACCGGTTCTCCTAAAGATTCTAATGCACGAAGGTTTTTATTAATTTGGTCAATTAGTCGCTTTAAAACAAAGGATGACTCTTTCGTAATCACATCAAGGGCGAATAAGGCAGATATGTGGTTTTGAATAAGCAATCGTTTGTTGTCATACCTGTCACACAAAAGCTTCCAAGCCACAGCGTAGTTGCTGGCTGAGAAGTCGATGGATTGAATGACCACCGCAGCAGACCCCTCCAGACAAGCTCGCTCTGGAGGGGCCAGACAAGCTCGCAGGTAATGAAACTTGTTTATTTCATCTATTTCACCATTTGAGTGAATGAGGCTCATGAAGGTGTCGTGAAACTCGAGCCAATTATGATAGGAACCGCTAAATCTAGGTAACTGAATGGTAGGCAACCTGACGAGTTTGTTATTACTGTGAGATGTATGGGAACACTTATCGTTGGTCTGCAAGTTATTTTGTGACTTGTGATGTTCGTCTAAAAGACCTTGGGCGTAAGACAATGCCTTATAATAAAGTGACTCAAAACTAGTACGCTCAGTTAACTGTGTTTCCATATTATCGGCTAAACATTCCAATTGAAGTTGCACCTCATCATATTGTTCGTACAAGGATTCAAGCTTACCCATACGCACCTGCAATTCCCGAGCACCTGACTCAGATATTGGCATTACCAGAGCCTTAACAAAGTTGTTAAAGACAGTTAGACGTCCCTTAAAGCTGGCTCGCCGTTTAATTAATTCCTTTTCCTCACTCATTTTAGTGAAATTGGGAGTTCGGGTCTATCAACCTGGAATTTTAATTACAAATGTTATGATATTTGTTTAAACTAACTTTAATTACTCCTATTACTGTGCTATCATATGTAACAAACTTTCTAAACACTGACTATTGTAAGTTTAAGCCTTTAAACAATGTGTTTTGCTATTAAATTAATGTTTCTTAGTTATTATGTATTTTGTTACAATTTACAAATAAGAGCTGAACTAATTGTTGCATTATGGAATAGAAACAATAACAACAACTACTAGATAGTTGTGATCAATCACTAAAACCTATATGTAACATTTTACTGTACCTTTAGAAGTTGTGAATGCTTTTACATGGTATGAACCTATTTACCTAATTTATATGACATTATGCAAGCAAGTATACATTTATTAATTTTTAATTTTTTGTATTAACAAGATACCTAGCACTAAATAATATCAAGGTGGACTGTTTTACTATGAATTAACAATGTTTTACATGTAATGACTAAATGACAATGGAACCTGAATTAGCAAACAGTATGTATAGGACAAAAATTAAATAATTTACTAAACTGACATATATGATGATTAAACGAACTTACCTTTAAGTGAAGTTCTATCATAATTATACGAAGCGCCTCGTCCGAAGAGATTAGTAGTTAATTATTTTATATTGTTACTTGTACTATCGCATAGATGTCACCACTCCTGCACTATCGTTGAGATTTAGTTTTTTTTTTTTGTGGGTATCCCTATCTTTCTCTATGGCGCCATTGCCTCACGTTCGTCATTTAGTTTAGAGATTCAGGTTTTTTTTTTTTTTTTTTATGTATTTCCCTAGAGATTAGTAACGGGAATAATGGCAGAGTAAGGGTGGGTGGGAGTTACTAATCTCTTCGGACGAGGCGCTTCGTATAATTATGATAGAACTTCACTTACAGGTAAGTTCGTTTAATCATCAATTATACTTCGCGCCTCGTCCTCGAGATTAGTAGTTAATTATTTTATATTGTTACTTGTAGACTTTGAGAGTAGTAATAATTTGGGAAATATCATCAATGGAAATACTTTTCGAATTAATGTAGGTTTATTTGTATACTTAATTAAACAACATTATGTAGATCAGTAATTTAACTAATATATAATTATTCTTGTAATAATCATAACAGTTCCTAATTTAAATTTTTCAAATCAATCAGTATTGTAATTTGCTACATAAAATACCTAAGCATCAAAATAGAATGAGGTAAAGATGTACAATCGTCGTTCAAAACAGGTCTATTATAGAACCGTGCAAACACAGTGGAGTTGCCGCTCCAACCCGCGGTGTTTCGGATTTAGTAACATAACAAAGTTTTACCAGGACATATAGTGGGTTTATTATTGAAAAAAAAGGTATATAATGTGTTGGCAGTTTGCAGCCTGGTTTTGATGTTTTAATTAAATCGGAGATTGTAATAGTAATACGGCTGGATGATGAATGTATATTCTTAATATTTATTTTTGACAAGGTCTGAACTCTATGGGCAGTTGTAAGTGACAGTAATGTTATTGTCTTTTTGGTCAATGTTAGGTCTTCATTGGGGTACCATTGACTCAATTGATCCAAAACGCAATTTGTATCCCAGGTAATCTTTTGATATGTTTGGACCCAGTAACAGCGACAACGCTGATCGGCATGAGTTCAGGGTGCCATATTGACAGGCTTCATTATATAACTGAGTAAAATATACCACAGTAGGGACTTAAGCAAATTTTTGATAGCGCGTCTCGGATAAGACTGCTGCCACCAGGGTAATGGATTAGTGTATCCACCGAGAGCTGGAATGGGAAATTATCGTGCGTTTATGAGGTGGAAATGTTATAATTCTGGAGACCACAAGGGCTTCAAATACGGGATACCATGGTTGCGTATGATAGCATAGTGACATTCACAAGAGCTACTTGTAGCCTAAACTGAATAAATGATTTTGAATTTTGCGTAGGTCACAAAGGAACAACCATGATACTTTTTGCTTTGTCAGAAATTATTTTCTTTAATACTTTTAATATAATAGAGAAGGGAGGAAACGCATAAAAATTCAAACCACTCTATGTTATGGTGAAAGAATCAATATTTATAGCAGCAGGGTCTGTATGCCATGAGCTATAATTTCACACTTTTTATTTATGCGGCTTGCGAAGAGGTCAATATCAGCAATACCAAATGATTCTATCAAGCATTGAAAAGTCCAGTTTGCTAACTCCCTTAATGTCCCGGTGAGATTTGCGTGATTCCGCATCTGCGATGACGTTATCGCTTGATTTGATATAAGATGCGAAAATGAACAGCTTACGATCTTCACACCACTGCCAAATTTCCCTGGTTATCTGTGTAAGGTGTGGGAATTGGATCCCACCCATTCGATTTGTGTAGGCAATTGCAGTAGAATTGTCTATGAACAGGAGAATTTGGCAGCCTTGAAAGCCTTTTGTAAACGTTTTCAGCGCAATGAAAGCAGCCAAGAGTTCGAGATAATGTAGATGTTTTAACCGCTCATCATTAGAACATTGGCCACTCGCTGTTTCATCTTGACAGGCCGCACCCCACCCCGTCGTTGAGGCGTCAGAATAAATTTCAGTGCTATTTTCGTCATTCCTAATGCGGCGCACTGAGTGACCTATGTTGTTTAACCATCATTGAATATCGGATACAGTGTAACAGGAATATTCATTGTTTTATCATAGTCGTCGTCATTTCTCAGGTTAAGAAATTTACAGCGTTCTAAATCCTTAGTGTCAAGTAGCCCATACAATACAGCTGGGCATGCTGATAATAGCAAGCCAGTGACTTGGGCGAGCTTCCAGACTTTACAATTTCTTATGTTCAAAAAGTTTTCCAATTCTGTTATAATTTGCAATCTTTTATCTAAAGGTAAGCTTAAATTAACTTCGTGCGAATTGAATGATCGTACCAAATTTACAAGTTACAGAAGGTTTAAGAACGCTCTTTTCCTCATTGATAATGAACCCAATTGAAGTTAATAGGGTTTTAGTAATTTTTATGTTTGCTATACTTTGCTGGTAAGTTTGACCGAATAGCAGCCAGTCATCAAGATAAAGTGTGGAAATTAATCCTGCAGTTCTTAGTAGTTTTAATTTTTTAAGGTTAAAGATAAACCGCATTTTACCGTTAGGTTTCGGTGTAAGGAATATACTTGATATAAACTGGTTTTTACAAGGTTCGCATTCAATTAAATATCTACGTAATCACCAATAGCTTCGTAAAAAAAGAATATTATTTTCATTACTTTTAACCGGAGTGTGTGGGATCGAATCTTAAAATGCTGGAGCCGAGAAAGGGATTTTATAACCATCAATCCAAGAAAGAATTGTTCTGTCTTTCGTAATAAGGAACCAATGGGTTTTAAAGTAATGTAAACGGCCGGCATACTCAACTGAATTTAGTAACGACGACGTGCCTGTGTCTGCATCAGTGCCGGCAGCTGTTGTTGACGCAACGGCTGTCTCCATGAGTGCGCGGGCGGCGGTGGCGGAAGTGGTGCGCGGGGGTCTACAGGCTCGTAGCTCCTCGGCGGTGGGCCCGGCTGCCTGTATGCTGGACCAGGAGCTTTGCGGTTTAAATTCTTCTGGTTTAGTGTCTTCGCCCGCTTAAGTATATTTTTATGGTATGATGCATCAGCCTTTAATTTGACTCCTGATTTAATAATCGATTTAGCTGTTTTATTAGTCTCAGCTAACGTTTCGCTAAATAAAAAGGTGTCAATCTTAGTATTGCTAAGGTGTTCTTTAAGATCCTTTTTTAATGAAAAAGGATGAAATGATGAATATCGCATAGCCATCGGCTGAGATCCATAAGCTTTTAAAGCGTTTCTTTGTCAATGTCCTTTGACGTAAGTTGGGCAGTAATGATTTCTCCTAGGCAGGAAATAGCACTTGCTATCTGTTTTTGTTTGGCTTCTATACCTTTATCTCGCTTAACAGTGTTTTCAGGAATAGCCACTTTGATTTTGGTATTTATTTTTGGGGGGTTAATACGCAAGCAATTGGCGGGTATCGAGTATTTCGAAATCAATTCTTTACGACCCTCTTTATTAAGACCCTCTGTGGATGTGTGTTCAAGTCGGCAAGCAAGCTCTTGCCGAATGTCTTTGCCAAGTTTTTCTGTGAGCAACGGATCGTCACCCAGAATTTCAAGGACATCAGTGTCCAATTCACCATCTTTGTTGGTAGTATCAAGGGCTGGAGCCCTCGAAGACGTACAGGGCGCTTCTGGGGGAGTCATTGCATCTACAGGACTATCGTCAGCAGGCGCCTGTACCTCATGGGTAAAACCAACTAGCTCGGCATTATCGAGTTCTTTAGACAATCAATCAGATAATTGCGGCATAGGTGTGGATATAAGACAACGTTAATACGTTATACTTAACTAGGTACGAGCAAAAAATGCGTATTTGGAAAACATTAAATAATGGCATTGCACTTATATTAGATAACGATTGTTATCTTGTCAAGGTTAGGTAAAAATCGCCAATGGATTCAACGCCAACCGTTACTTTTGAATGCGTCGAAGAAGCCCCAACGGCTAAATCTGTTTGCATTCTGTATGTACCAAAATTAGTTCAGTTACATACATATAAGACAACGTTAATACGTTATACTTAACTAGGTACGAGCAAAAAGTGCGTATTTGGAAAACATTAAATAATGGCATTGCACTTATATTAGATAACGATTGTTATCTTGTCAAGGTTAGGTAAAAATCCCCAATGGATTCAACGCCAACCGTTACTTTTGAATGCGTCGAAGAAGCCCCAACGGCTAACTCTGGTTGCATTCTGTATGTACCAAAATTAAGACACTGATAAGTTAATAAAACACTCGTTACCTGAGTTTACGAGTCCGTTGTTGTGTGTTAACGGCGGCGAGTCACTCGCCGGGCTTCCTTTGTCACGTATTTAGCGCTGTAGCTTGCGCATTTTTTCATTATATGTTCAAGTTCTTCTTCACAAGTCTTAGGATTTTTACGTTACGGCATTTTGCGTACGAAAACAGTCGATTGAACACGGAAGAAATTTAAAGTGACTGGAGTGGTCGAGCACTAAAATGCGAATGACAAACGCGAGGCAATGGCGCCATAGAGAAAGATAGAGATGCCCACAAAAAAAAAAAACTAAATCTCAACGATAGTGCAGGAGTGGTGACATCTATGCGATACTACAAGTAACAATATAAAATAATTAACTACTAATCTCGAGGACGAGGCGCGAAGTATAATAGCAATTAATCCTTATACTACCTGACTTAGTGCTGGGCTAAATACTTAAGTTAAACACCGCTTTATCCTGCATTCTTTGCAATGTACACTTCACCGCATTTTTTAACCTCCTGGTCTTGCCTTATGTGTACTTCATGGAAGTTTCTTGCAATATTGTTAAATTCCTTTTAATGACTGGATCATCGACATCCGGCTTCGATCCTGGACCATGTTGGGATTTGGAGGATTTATGTGAAACAATAAAAAGGTAAATTTTCGTTAAAAGTGTATAATAACCGTGTATATGAAAGCAAAATGGCTGAGTAAAAAAAAGAGCTTCTAGGGCTGGGACACAATCCGATGCGTGCGATTCGATTGTAGTGATGTGGTAGATGCAATATTGATTGCAACACAGTGCTCATAAGTTTGGTAAGCAACAGTGCAGCACAAAGCTCTAACCTTGGAAGAGTGACAGGTTTGAGAGGAGCGACTGGTGTCTTCGCACAGACTAAGTGGACTGTAGTTTTTTCAGGACGACTGCAACGAATGAACACGACACAGCTATACGCCTTCCTGGAGCTGTCTGCGAAGCCATGAAGCTCAATTTCCCTTGCATTCGGATCAAGCATGAGGCGAGGCACTGAAATAACATTCAAGCATTCAAGATTGGCACAAAATGATTTCCATTTAAGCAAAATAGCATCAGGCACTTTAGAATTCCAGTCAATATTTGTTTCGTTCGTTCAATGAAAATAACTAAGAGTTTTAACTAATTGTAATACTCTCATTTTCAGATACAATACAATGGTCAGGAGTACATTTGTCGACCATGCTGGCAACGGGCAGAAAGAGCTGCGCAGCCAAGAGAAGACCGTCCACACGAATGTGTATTACATATTGAAGAATATTCAAGACTCCCTAATACAGCAACGCGTTGTATGTATGAAAACTGCAGACGAACGGATCTCCGAAGGATTCCGGATAACATTAAAGTGACATTCTTGATTCATTTTAATTTTTATATTCCAAATAGTGCAAGAGTTTGCGATCATCATTTGGTATCCAATGATTGGGATCAAATAATTGACAGCCCTAACTTGCTCCACGACTTCAATGCCACACATTTTGTGCATATCATGAGCCTCATGAAAATCGCGGTGCTTCGAGGATCTATACTAGATTTTGATAATATAGATGACATGGACCCAAATGAAGTATACATCCGATTAGGCGTTAGTCGAGACCAATTTATGAATATTTTGGAACAAACTCCTTCATTGTCGAACGTATCAACACGCCCGAAAACATCTTTGGCATGCTACTTAATGAAACTGCGAAGCGGTGAAGCAAATGAAAGGCTGGCGACGCTTTTTAATATGAGCCGTAGAACCCTAGAACGACATTTAACGTTCGCCAGAGACTCTCTTTTACTGGACTTCGTTCCCCGGCATCTTGGTTATGATCATCTCAATAGAATTGATGTAGCTAACCGAAACCTACAAGTTCCAAATGCAATTTTTGGAAATGCAAATGCCTTAAACAGAAAGGCAATTGTGATAGCAGACGCCACTTATATATATATACAAAAGTCCGCAAACTATTTATTCCAAAAGCGATCATATAGTCTACACAAATACACGAATTTGTTGAAACCGTTTTTAATAGTGTGCTGCGATGGCCACATTTTAGATGCCTTTGGGCCATATTCAGCCATAGAATCAGATGCACAAATAATGAAAAATATGATTGACGACGAAGGAAATCCTTTCCATTGGTTTTTTGAACATGGAGATGTGTTCATCTTAGACCGTGGGTTTCGCGACGTAATCGACGACTTACATGCCTATGGTTATGAAGCTCACTTACCGAAAACAAAAAATCGAGACGAAGATCAATTGACGACAGAACAAGCGAATAAGTCTAGGTTGGTTACTATGTGCCGCTGGGTTGTTGAAGTTATAAATGGTTGGTTCAAACACGATTTTAAACTATTCCGACAAGACTTTTTCAATCGTGCTTTGCCTCATATGATGACAGATTTTAGAATAGGTGCTGCATTATTGAATGCTTGCAGAGAACCATTGTCAGATAACGTTCACGCTGAAACATTTATAGAAGTTATAAACCAAAGAGTGAACCACCCAAATAACCTAGCAGAGTATGTCCTAGCCAACAACCTTAATCGTAGACGGGCTAGTTTCGATAGCATTACAGGAAACCAACCTAACATAAGTGATTTTCCTTTGCTGACTGAGGACGATTTAACCATTTTTGCACTTGGTACATACCAAGTGAAGCTAGCCCGCAGCTATTATGCGGAGCATGTGCGACAAGGTCTCTATAATATAGAAACGTATAGGGACCCCGATGTTACAGGCCTAGGCAGGTGCGGCATCACAGCAACAAATGTTTGGCTGCTAAGATGTCGAATACAATCTAGACATACTAGGTCAAAAATATATTATTCGTACATTATAGTAGATAGAGAGAAAAGCGGCAGAGAAGCCATAGAAAACTACTATTGCAGTTGTCTAAGCGGTAAGCGCACTCTTGGTTGCTGTGCCCACATTATGTGTGTAGTGTGGTATTTAGGGTGGGCGAGAAACCAAGAGGAAGGTATCCGTTTACCAGCTCATTTTTTAAACGATATTATTGTAGACGACAATTGAATCCCATCATTTTCTTTTTTTAAAGGAATACTAGCATTATATACGAGCATTGTATATGTGTCTGTCAATAAATCGATGTATTTAATAACCAATTAACCTTTAGTTTTATTTAATCCATCATTATCTTATACTTAGACATGTATTACGTTTTATCATTTACGTACTTTCGGTTTAATTAATTCGATTTTTTTATATGATCAACGCTTTATAACTTTTTATCTAAACAAGTTGCCGAAATAATTTTTTGCAGTCTTAATATATACATAATTGTCGACTAAAAAATATATAGGACAGATGTGGCCGCCGATGGGACAAGCGCCATACATTTTTGCCCATTGTCCTTTGCATTTTTCACAAATGTATGTGTCATTAGGCGTCAATTTTATGAACTTAAAACACTTTAAGATTGAATGATTCTTGTTAAAATATAAACAACAAATTGACTTACCATTCATTGCATTGTTGTTGCTGCTAACAGTCATATGAGCAGGGCTTTTCATAACAGGCATAAGCTTTGAAGTGCCCGCTGCTTCTTCACGGCATAGCATATCCAATGGTTGACAGCGCTGCTGTATAAAAGTAAGAAACTGTTGCAAACTAGAAAACTCACTGGAATTTCTTTGCAATTCAAAATCACGTAAAGAACTTTAATCAATTTTTGTGGACAAAATATGTATGAGCATAATATCCTGTAAATTTGAAATATTCAGTAATAATAGTGAATTATAATACTGCATGAAATCATTCAAAAACTTTCTCAATGTATAAGATTTAAAATTCACTTTATTCAAAGACAGAATATGTTGCAAGTAATAATTTGCTATGAGCACTTTATTATCATATCTTGAAGTTATAGCCGTCCATGCCTTTATGTAGTTTTCGTTAGTACATTCCAATGTAGTTACTAACGACGCGGCCTCGCCGACTAAAGACGAACTTCAAGTAGTAAAATTTTTATGATATTTTGGGAAGATCCGGCTCGAAGGACCATGAAAAATATGTGGGAGATGTCCAAGAGCAAAACTCAAGTTTTTCACAATTAAAATAATTTTATTAGCAGAACGCACAACGTAAGCACAGCGCGACATGGAGCAAGAGAGAGAGTCGGTAAAACAGCAAGCGTCTATATTCTAATGGCAAAGTAGCGCCATCTAGTTGATATTGGGTTACATACAATGTAGATAAAACAGTTTAATTAACTTCAATTAAATAGTTCTAAATAAATATGTTACTTATTTACCAGTACTCGTTATAAATAAACAATTTATAGGAAACAGCCATCGTAGATTGGCTGTCTTTTACGTAATTTGAACCCCGATATCCTAACATTTTGAAATTTGTACAAAACAGCCATATAAGGAGGCTGACTTCTGCAATATAGGATAAGCAGTTTGTGTCAATATTGGCTGCGTTTTACACCATGATGACTGTTTTTTACAAAATAATATTTGTTGAATGGCTGCATTTGACGGCTCATATCTCAGCCTTAAGAAGAGATATCGACATGGCTGTCTTAGCAAAATATCCGTAAAGTCGAATTTAGTAAGGCTGTGTTTAAAACCTCATTTTCGAAAAAATACCACGTGGCTGCTTTCTGCATAACTAGGTCCAATTATCATATCTCAAACATCCAGGTTCTGAATTCAATTACTCGCGAAGTCGCGAGCATGAGATTTCTTTGAAATACCTACTTAAATGTGCCGTTGTCCACTGAAATCAGTAGAGTTTAAGTGAATGTGCTGGTATTTTAACGATAATTATTTATATGTATTCGATGAAAGAAATGGTAAAATTCTTGCCTTTCTAGTTAAAAACCTACCCCATAAGTTGCGAGTATTCTTAGTATTTATTTAGCGCGTTATTATTAGAAGTTATTCAGCGCGTGTGTAAGCATTGTTATTTTGCGCAGTCCGGTCTCTATCTTTATTAATTAATTTTACGTTATATTTCCGTCGCGGATCTTATGCGTCTGTACTTAAATAAAGTTGTGTTGCTATTTTACCTTCTGTTACCATCCACACTAACAGACACACCTGTTTTACCATTCGTGTTCGAGTTCGGTGGCAACATTGTCCGGTTAAGTAGTCGAATTATAAAGCTCCTAATAAAAATTTGTTAAAAATTGTCTTTTATGCTTATTTATGATTAAATTTGTAATTAGTGATTAAATTAAGTGACAAATATCATCTACTAGTGTTTTTTCTGACTAATATTGTGTAGTTTTTAAATTATGTGCTAATGTAATTTTCCAACTGTCATCGCCAGCTAACTGTTATAACAAATTTTACAAAAAGTTGTTAAAATAACTACTTTTGCCGTGGACTGCTGCAACATAAACCGGGGGAGTATTGTTTTCATTCCATTTATTATAAATACTAGTAACATAAGTGTAAATCTTAACTGAACACTTCATTCAAATTGTATGTGTCAATGTACTAGGCCAATGAATTGTTATTTTTCTACTTTGTAATCAAATCAAAGGATTTGCATCTAAACTGATCTATCTAACTGCAAAAGTAATTTTGGCATTTCAGTATTATAGTATTAAAAATTAATATTCCACTATACCAAGAATAGGGTAAGAATAAAACAATAATTGTTATTAGACACTTTGAATTTAAATTATTACCATTGACATTGAGAAAAACTTGTTTCTAAATACTGTTACTAGGTACATGTTTTTGTTCTATTTAACAACAATACTACTCATATTCATTACTTTACAAATCTCACATATTGTGAGTATCGTCACACCTCAAATACGATTTGGCTTGGTTAACCTCGCTTGACTTGACTATATGTGGAAGTGAAGTTGATGGTGACTTTGTTTTGCCACAGACATTCATACACTTCGACACATTACAACCAGAACGTGACTGCTTATTTGAAGCTTATAACTTAATTAATTTCATTTCTAGATTATCTAGTAATAACTTGCAATTACAATAAAAAACTCTAATTTTAAACAACAAACTTTTACCCCACTTACTTATTATAATTAAAATCTCATTTTTAAATAATCTTAATTGCTGCACATAGAAATTAAATAGAAGTTAGATAAACCTAACTTGCAACACCTAAGTCTTAATATATCTTAATATATAATTCTTTAATTTTCAGGTGTTTATAAAACCAACTTCACAATGCTGACCCGTAAGGCTGCTACTCAAAGTACTGAACTAAAGCTCAGAAAGGCACTTGAGGAGCTACGAGTATCCAAGGAATCCTGCAATCAGCTGCTAAAAGAAAGGGATGACAGTGAAATGGAAATAAAATCCATAATAGACAGAAATTCACAGTTTAAGAATGAGTTAGCCCAACTGCACATGCAACACCAGGATGTGCTCCACCAGCGTGACCAACTGCAACATGTCATCTCCAATTTTGAGCAGCAGCATAACACCTATGAAAGGGCACTCAACCGCATCACCGAGTTGGAAAGGGACCTCAGTGCGGCAAACCACCAGATATCCCAATTAGTTGAGTTGCAGAAGCAGCATGAAGTGGATCATACTCAGTCCTTATTTGAAGAACTTATAGCATCACCTGGTGGAATTTCATTACAGCAATCTCTAAACAACAACAAAATAAATAAAATCAGCAAAACTAAAATTAAAAAATATGTAAAAATTAATAAGTTTATAAAGAAAACTGAGAAGTTGATTAAAAAAAATAACTGTTTTTATAAAAATATTGCTCTCAGAAAGGAGCGTATTAGCCTTATGGATTCCTTAGATATATATAATAGTAAGTTAATGGAAAGTAGGCAAATGTATGACCGGGACACTAAGCAATTACAAACTGACATCCAAAGGTTACATGAGTCTCTTGATATAATGACTAAAAAATACTCAATATCACAGAAACAGATTGAAGAACATATCCAATCAGCCACAGAGTTAGTTGATCTGTGCAAGTACAATGCTGATCGGTACAACTCATTAATTAATAATGAAATTAACCTACACAAAGAGTCTTTATCACTTGACTCAAATATTTAGATGAACACACAAAACTTGTCTGTTTTGGTTCCCGGTCCTTCATCGGCCTCTCCTCAAAAAATACTTAAACCTAATGTTACAAAATTAGTAAAAAAAACAGTTATGTATTCTGATAAACTGGGTCAAGGCTTAGGGTTGCCTATAAATAGAAATATTATCCACTCAATGACCAATATTTGTACTCCAGGTCAGTCGTTGAATGCTATAGTAAACAAAATATCACAGGATTCATTGAATAGTTCCACTAATATTATTGTGTTATGTGGTGACAGCTCACAAACGAAGAAACGTGACATCATAAATAGTTTTAATATTTTGATAAAACTGCAATCAGAAACAAATTGCAGGATAATAATTAGCGCTTTTCCCTATTGTACCAATTTGACCTGGGAACAAAATAAGCGCATTTATGAATTAAATTTATTATTGTTTAATTTGATTTGTCGTCATAGTGACACTATTTAATATTTTGATATAAATAAATTTATTAATAGCTTTAGTTTGACGTCAGATACTATGTATCTTTCTACGAAATGTAGGACCCAAATAGCTAAATTGTTAGCTTATAATATACAGGATACAGTTATAAATGGTATAACTAAGTCTTTACGTCATAACAACGTAACCATTAGTAGTTCTACTAATGCAACATCTACAACTAGTAATAAGGTAACAACAACCTCATGTTTAAACTGAGGTCTAAGACAAAAGCCAAGTCCTCATTAATTACTATTATACATCAAAATATTCAAGGTTTGGCTGGCAAAGACTTAGAGTTAGAATTATTTGCAAAAAGTCAGGCAATTCATATATTTTGTTTAACTGAGCATTGGCTAAGAAGTCATGACACATCATTCTATGTAAATAATTTCCAATTAGCAAGCGCGTACGTGCGAAGCTCAGCTATTCACGGTGGTTCTTTAATACTAGTAAGAAGTAATATAAAATATAAAGATCGCAACGATATTGTAGGCTTATCAGTGGAGCGTAATATTGAGCTATCATGTGTGGAGTTTAATAGCTTTGTAATAGTGTGTGTATACCGACCCCCATCGGGCAATTTCGGTATTTTCGAATCTGTAATGGAAGACGTACTAAGAAAATTAAAATTAAAAAATAAATTTGTTTTTGTATGTGGCGATTTTAATATAAATATTCTAGAAAGCACTTCAATGAGTGTTCGTCTTGTTGCCTTGTTTAAATGTTTTAATCTCATTAATCTATTTCTCGAACCCACTAGAATAACTTCACATTCAGCCACTTGTCTTGATAATGTTTTTACAGACTATGACCCTGTTTCTAAGTCAGTCATTAGTAAGCTTACGTCTGACCATTGCGGTTTAAAGGTGACCTATGATTTTAATGTTAAGGATGAGCCAAAAATAGTGAACTGTAAACCAGTTACAAAGGAGCGAGTAGAGCGTTTTAAAAATAATATATCGAGTAAAATTAATGCATTGCCATTTGGACAAGATGATCCAGATGTATTATATACTAATCTTTTTAACTTCATAAAGACTGAATATGACCAAGTGTTTACACAAAGAACAATCAAAATAACTCATAAACTTAAAATCTGTGACTGGGCCACGACTGGTATATATAAAAGTAGAAATAAATTGTATGATTTATATAGTCTAAAACAATATAACCAAAATTCTAATTTTACGGAATATGTAAAGAATTATTCGAAAATATTTAAGAAAATATGTATAGTAGCAAAATCTAATTATATTAAAGAAAAGATTAAAAAGTCCAACAATAAAATTAAAGCCACTTGGGACATTATAAACCGTGAAACAGGTAAATTTAAACCACGGAATAATACTTTCACTTTAAAAGTAAACGACAACTTAGTCAATTCAGATTCACATATTGCTAATATTTTTGATGATTTTTTTGTAAATATACCTGTGCTGACAACCTCAAATTTGGATTCATCACCAGAAGCTGCACAAGCATTACTCCAAAAATATGTACCAAAATGTAATGTTTCTTTTCAATTTAAATATATTGATTCAATGGATATTATAAAAACATTTATCTACACTAATGTTGTAACATTCTACTTATGTTTCCAATACTTGACTTATAATTACTACTGTTATAGCGCAGACAACAAAACACTCAATTTAAGCAATTTCACATGATGGTATAATATCCACATCGATATCGTAAAATCTCATTATAACATCAATAAAACGCGACCAATTAACCTGGCGAGCCTTATGTCAAAATCCTCATACAAGTTGTATAAAATTTTGATATTAGGCTGGCTTTTGAAAACAGTTGGGTTATACGTGAAAACTTCGTCGAAACTACTAAACTTACATACACAAAACTCTTTGGTAAGATTTTGTGCCAATTAAATATAAAAAGAACAGCGCGCGATCGCTCCTGATTGGCCCTGCGCGCGCAGCTGCGCTCTCATTGGTTAGATTTTAATGGCGGCAAGTTCACTGTGACAATACACGTACGCGTGAATTTAATGTTTCGCAATTCGTTTTGTTTTTAAAATACAAATTAAAAGTTAAAAATGGACAGCGACGATGATATTTGTACGCCTCCGGATATTCTAGAATTGGCAACAAAAGTAACTCACAATCTTTTGCCAGAAAAATCTGGAAAATTATATGAAAAAGAATATAATAACTTTTTGGCATGGAAGATCGAAAAGAAAACTACATGATTTTCTGAAAATGTCATTCTTGTGTATCTCAAAGACCTCTCCGACAAATTCAAGCCATCTTCTATGTGGGCTAAATATTCTATGCTCAAGTCCACACTGAGTATCTACAACAATATTGATATCACGAAGTATTCAAAAGTCATAGCGTTCCTGAAACGCAGTTCAGAAGGACACAAGGAAAAAAAGTCCTTGACGTTTACATCAGGTCAAATAAAGATGTTCCTGAAAGATTCACCAGATATTTTGTATCTTTTTGAAAAGGTAAGTGTATTTTAGTTCTGTTATTTAATCTACCTAGTACTTACGTACTACACACGCAAGTTATCTAGACACTCCGTTTAAGCGTTTTGTGTATAATTAGGTAGTAGGTACCTACACTTTACTACTTCATAAATCATAGTTTTTGCCTTGGCTATGTACCTCAAGCTTATTATATCGTTTATTGTTACAGGTTGCACTAATCTTCGGCATAATGGGGGCATGCCGAAGGCAAGAGCTATACAACATCCAGTTCGATGAAGTCTCTAACATAGACGACAGTACAATCATGGTGAAAGTTTCGAAAACAAAAACGAAAATAGATCGTTCTTTCGTTGTGACGGGCAACTGCTATGCCGTATGTAAAAAATACATGGAACTTCGACCCACCCCCTGTCGAAACCCTGCCTTTTTCTTGAGCTATAGATCGGGGAAGTGCGTCGATCAAAGAACTGGTATTAATAAATTTGGTGCTCTGGGAAAAACTATCGCAAGTTTTTTGAATCTGCCTAACCCAGCGTTGTACACGGGGCATTGCTTCCGGCGCACCTCGGCGACCCTTCTCATAGATAGCGGTGGTGATTTGACCGCACTGAAACGACACGGGGGGTGGAAGTCTTCTACTGTGGCTGAAAGCTACATGAGTCTTTAATGAATAAAATTCAAGTCTCAAATACGATCTTGAACAGTATAGAAAACAAGACGAATGAAGTAATTATAAATATTCCAACTCCGTCTACGAGCTCTACTGCTTGCCCCGCGACCGCTACAGCTGCTGGATCAATAATTAACATTAACTTTCAAAATTGTACCATCCAAAATTTTAACAATTATTATAAATAAACTATTGTCAGCTTTTACTTTTGTTGTTTGACTAATTGCATTAGTGAAGATAAAGTAGTGTATGCAACTGCATATAACACGGGTATTAAAACACTCGTTACTATTATGAAACTCGCTGCGCTCGTTTCATAAACTCACACTCGTGTTTTAATACCCTTCATTATATGACAGTTGCATAAACTACTATTAAATCACTGAAAATGAAAAACACAAGTGATTTGTGGGGCATCTCTATAAAAGTAATTAAGAATATTATACATTCTATTGCACCATATCTTGCTGAAATTTTTAATAACTGTGTGAATAAAGGTATCTTTCCCGATCTTATGAAGTTTAGTAAGGTCATACCTTTGTTCAAATCGGGAAACAAAGAAGACCCCAGTAACTATCGACCCATTTCAATACTACCAACTCTAAGCAAAATTTATGAAAAAGTTATATTGGAACAGTTGATGTCGTATTTTAACATAAACAACCATTTACATAATAAACAATATGGATTTACAAAGGGTCGTTCTACTACTGATGCAGGTGTTGCTCTATTAAAACATATATTTGATGCCTGGGAGAAGTCTCAAAACGCCCTTGGAGTGTTTTGCGACTTGTCCAAGGCTTTCGATTGCGTTGATCACAAAACTCTGGTGATGAAGCTAAATTACTACGGTCTCAAAGATTTCGCACTAAATTTAATTCAGTCGTATCTTAGCTCTCGAACACAAACTGTCGATATTAATGGAACTAAATCATCTGGTTCTCATGTAAAAATGGGAGTTCCACAAGGGTCCATTCTTGGTCCTTTTCTGTTTTTGATTTATATTAATGACTTGCCATTCTTTGTAGAGAACTTCTGTGAAATCGTATTATTTGCAGATGATACTTCACTCATTTTTAATGTAAGTAGGTGTAAGAAAAATTACGACGATGTAAACAAAGCACTCTCTGATGTACTCAGTTGGTTTACTATTAATAATTTGCAGCTTAATGCTAAAAAAACAAAATGTATTAATTTTAAATTACCAAATGTCAAAAATGAATAAGAATAAACGGTGATCGATTAGATTTGGTAGACTCAACAGTTTTCTTAAGTATAACCCTTGACTCAAAACTTCAATGGAATCCTCACATTTCGAAATTGGCCGGCAAACTCAGTTCTGCTGCTTATGCCATTAGAAAAATAAGGCAGTTAACAGACGTTGAAACTGCTAGAACAGTTTACTTTAGTTATTTTCATAGTGTCATGTCGTATGGCCTCTTACTGTGGGGAACAGCGGCTGATATTGAAACTATATTCATTTTACAGAAACGAGCAGTAAGAGCAATCTATAGACTAGGTTCACGAACATCTTTAAGAAATCTTTTTAAAGAAATTGATGTCTTGACAGTGGCGTCTCAATTTATTTATAATTGTATAGTTCTTGTACGTTGTAATATCAATTCATTTGCTAAACACAGTGATGTACACAATTTTAATACTAGAAATAAGTCAAAACTTGCAATGCCACTGTTCAGGTTACAGAAGGTGCTTGGTTCTTTCTTGGGGCAAGGTATACACTATTACAATAAAATACCAAATACTGTACTAGATTTACCTTTAGATAAGTTTAAAAAACATGTAAAGTCTTCTTTATTAAGAAAAGGTTATTATACAGTCAAAGAATATTTAGAAGATAAAACAGCCTGGCTATAATAAAAAAACATATACATAATACTACTTATAAATAGTGTCCTGCAGATAACAAAATAGCGTTGCATTGAACATTACAATTAGTTTTATTTTTATTATTATTAACTATAGTTTTTTTTGACTTTTACTAGTACTGTATGATATTGTAAAAAATTAAACTGGTAAATTATGTTTTTGCTGACTTAAATATTTTATTTAGTTATTTTTTTATTTTTTGTGTTTTTTTACATGTTGTGATTGTCCTTTACATTTTGTGTTTTAATTTGTGATGGAAAGTGTCCTTTATGATAGGGCTTTTTCCAATATTTATGACGCTGTAAGGGAGAAAAGAGCTGGACACTTGCTGAGTTTCTTGCCGGTTCTTCTCAGTACAAGATCTCCCGCCCAGAGTAGATAGACTTACGAACCGATGGCTTAAAATGACGTTCATAAGAGCTATTTGTAGCCTAAACTGAATAAATGATTTTGAATTTTGAATTGAATTTTGAATTCAGTTTTTTAGTGCTTTTCCAGAACTTGCTAAACTGCCTATTTGAATGTTGAGATGCTATAATATCAATCTGAATCTGATCCTGATTACGTTGGCACCATTTGAGTCTTGACTTGAAAATTTTACGGCTCAAATTCATTTTCTCATAAACAGGACCAGACTCAGGCCTACCATTCAAAACAAACAATTGAAAATCCAGTTTAGCTTGCTTATGCACTTCCGTTACATATTTATTCCATCCTTTAATACACTTGTGCTTATATTTAGTTTTAACATTAGGTTGGTAACTATTTTTGGACGCCTGGCTGAGCACATTAACAATTTTGTGGTATAAGTTATCAATTATCTCTCTATGCAACATATTATTACACATTCCATCTGCACACATCTGAAAGTCAGGTGGGAAATCAATAAGTTTCCACTGTTGATTACAATAATCATGATATTTTGCAATTTGCTCTGGATTTCTAGCTCCCCAAACTGTATCATAACATTGATTCATATTAACAGTGATCTTCTTATTTATTAAACCTAAATTACATTCAATTGAAAGTGGAAAATGGTCTGACCAATAAACATCATATAAAACTTGCACATTAGTTACAGTTAGCCACGCCGATGAGCTCACTAAGCAATGGTCCAGCCACCTCTTACATCCATGGGCCTCGCTTACATAAGTGTGTGCACCTGAGGATATGCCCAGCTTAACAATGTCAGCACATACCCACATCTGCTCCTCACAAAAACTAAGCAATTCATTACAAAAAGGTGCCAGTGGGTGCGCATTATAATCACCTAACATAAATACACATTCAACATTACTTACTTCTAAAATAGCATTTAGTTCCCCCAAACACTGTGTGAACAGAGGAAGGTTATCCGGCTGGTCAGTAGGCATATACAATCTGTCCGGTCACCGGTATCGGAGCTTTAAATATCATAAAATATGGTCAACTTTATTGATAAAGCACCCCTTATATGTAGGTTTTCTCTAACCATAATGAAATGGCAGACTTTTAATTATTTATTTTACCGAAAAGTAGGTGTGCGTACAAGTTTGACCATATCTACTCTTCTAGAGGTCCTACGTTTACAAACGAGGTGTCATTAGAAAGCTAAAAAGCTAGGTAAGGAACTGATGTGAAATCTGAAGAATGTTATCACAACAGTTCATAAAAATACAACATAAATTTTTTTATGAAAAAAAAAGAACAAAAGAACGAGTTTTTTTTAGTTATTATGTTTTAAAAAACAAATTAGGTCATTGAACTACATTTTTTATGTTTTAAATAAGTAGTACAAGGTATGTGCTAAAGGCAGACACTAAAATATTAGACCTAACTTAGATAGTTTAGGATTTACAACAGTTTGAACATGACCATTTAAATAGTTCAATTTTGTAGGAAAGTAGAAATAAAAAGAAAAGCTGGTAACTAATGACAATAACATTTTAATCATTCACATAAAGAATTTTCATTTTAATATTTTTTATAACAGCAACTGCTCAAAGTGATTTCCGTGGTACTGAAGACATGCAGTGGCTCTTAATGATACATGACAGGTCGAGCGTCGTATCATCTCCCTGTCTCTTCTCAAATCATTACCGACATCAATTATTTTCTGTTCCAACTCTTCTCGTGTGTTTGGCACGTCTAATAATAGTCACATCTAATAGTAATATCATACCAGCTCTGTAGGACAACGGTAAATCCAGTAGTGCGTCTTGGAACTGAGTTTGCAGGAATTCCAAAAATCTTGGGCCATTCAATGTCGCCGGTAAAATAAACGGTCCAATTAAAAGATCATCAATCATTCCAGCCCAAACATTCACAGAAAATTTATGCTGAAATGAACTTGGTCTCACGGCATGGGGATTTTCATGAAGCCACAGATGATCATTGCGGTGGTTCGTATATCCCGATCTAGTGAAAGTGGCTTCGTCAGTCCACAAAATTCTTTTTAAAAAATTTGGGTTGTGTCGCACTCTTCTAATAACCCACGAACAAAAAACTGACCTGGTCGCGAAATCCGGTTCTAGTATATCTTGTACCCTTCGGAAGTGACACGGATGTAATCCTTCCCTTTTAAGAACTCTCCACACTGACCATCTGGGTAAATTCAGTTGATTAGCAATTCGTCTGACACTAAGTCTAGGATCTTGAGTAATCAAATTTAATATTTCTTCTTCCTCTTGGTGAGACACAAGACGAGCACGTTCATTGGCAGGTCTTCTGATTCCATTTTCAGCTAGTCTCATGTGTATTCTTATAAAAGTCCGGGCATTCGGTGTAGGTCGATTTGGAAATCTTCTTACGTATTCTCTAACAGCAGCATTGGCATTTCCGTTGCACAATCCGTACACGAAATGGATATCGGCGAGGTGCTGACTTGAGTAGTAACCGTCTTCCATTGTAACTAACAAGAAATGTTCAACAACAAAATAAAAACGTAACAAAAGTTCAACAATAACAACAAAACTATGTGGTAGATTTTAAAACAGCAAGTAGTGTAATCACAACGCGGAGCGAGGGACGACTGACCTGACAAGCCCGTAACAACTGACGTTTCAGCTGGCATTCTTTTGTTTTTTTTTACCTGCTCCTGTCCCCGACCCACCGATAAGGAAGTTGAGTTTGCTATGGCGATGAAGGACGCGCTTTTAAGAGGGTCATATTCAGACTGTTGTAAAACCTAAACTATCTAAGTTAGGTCTAATATTTTAGTGTCTGCCTTTAGCACATACCTTGTACTACTTATTTAAAACATAAAAAATGTAGTTCAATGACCTAATTTGTTTTTTAAAACATAATAACTAAAAAAAACTCGTTCTTTTGTTCTTTTTTTTTCATAAAAAAATTTATGTTGTATTTTTATGAACTGTTGTGATAACATTCTTCAGATTTCACATCAGTTCCTTACCTAGCTTTTTAGCTTTCTAATGACACCTCGTTTGTAAACGTAGGACCTCTAGAAGAGTAGATATGGTCAAACTTGTACGCACACCTACTTTTCGGTAAAATAAATAATTAAAAGTCTGCCATTTCATTATGGTTAGAGAAAACCTACATATAAGGGGTGCTTTATCAATAAAGTTGACCATATTTTATGATATTTAAAGCTCCGACACCGGTGACCGGACAGATTGTATACACTCATAAATAATATTTCCCGTAATTCATGCGTCACTACTTTTATAGCCACGATACGCTCACTGTTGCACTTAACGATTGACACCTCGCGAAACACTCCATTACGCCACAAAATTGCCACACCACCATGGGGACGACCGCGCAGCACACCAGTTGACAAGTCCACAGCTGACTTTGCCGTGTAGTTGAAGTCCTCGTGAATGCTGCCCAGCACCGCCAGGTCATGAGGCAACAACCACGTCTTCTGCAACGCCACCACATCCGCCATCTGACATAGATTACGAACACACGACATACTTCTTTTAATGTTTTTACAATTAAATGTAATTATTTTATTAAAACTGTTACTATTCATTCACGAATTATTTATTATGAGCCGGTTGCAGGACCTCTTGCGGCAAGGCCCTCTTTCTAAGGTGAACATAACGTCTGAATCTAATGCCATCCGGCCACATATTGCTATCCAGAAACAGCTGTTCATTTCGTTTCAAAACTGTTAACTTATACGCATTGTAGGAGCGTTCTTCCTTCATGCTTATTTTTTCCAGTGAAATTGAGTCTGAAGTCTTGCTTTGTATATATTCAGTGATGTCTTGTTCAGTACACTTTACTCTTTACTCACGTTTGTGATGAATAAAGGAATTTTCACATCTGCAGCTTTGAACTTAGAAGACGATTCCGTCATTGCTACGCCCGTTTTTCTAATAAAGCGATTTTTATATCGCTTACGTTGCACTAACATCCATTTCTCACTTGCTTCAGAGCGTTTCGGCGGGGTTCTTACAACGGTTTGTTTAACGATATCTGCCATTGTAGTGTTCTCTAAATTATTCGAGTTACATTGCTGCTCACAGCTATGCACTGCAGCAATGCGTTGGCTATTAGTATGTTTCAATGGAGACACCGCTCGGCCGGAGAGTCGCGAAGTCTTTTCTTGCACTCGGTCAGGCGAGAGCGAGATAGTCCGCACGTCACGATCGGCGTGGAAGCAAGACAGACCGACTCGCGCGCCGCCGCCACTTGTCGGGCGCTCATCCGCTGATATCTGCATACCTTCAGAATTTGAATTTACTTCATGCGACAGACCTACCGGCCTGCTATCCATATAACCGCCCCGCTTTCTTGTATTAACATTATGATGCTGCATTACAGGATTCGTTTTTAGGTCTTGCAGCTCCCTTTCCAAACCATGAACATGTTCTAACGTAGCATAATTTTCTTTAATACTGGTAATGTCATTACGTAAGCTTATAACATCCTTTAGTAACGACACCGCATCGATGTGATCAATTGAAATTGGAGGCAATCTCAACAGATCCCTGGCAACAAAAATCGGAATCGAATTAGGATCTTGTTCTTTAAAGAAATTAATAATATCTTCAATGTTTCTCTTCTTCTTCCCATCAGCTTTGCGACGTCAAATTTTTCGCTGTGTTGAATCTGCCGGCACGGATTCAAAAAGCAACGTTTTTGCACTTTCAACTTCCTCATTCGAAAATGATGAATCACATATCTTGATCAAACTTTCGTTGTCCATTACATCTTGTTTGTATTTTATATGCGATAGTAGCTCACTGATAACAATATTACAACTTTTACACTTCAACGTACTTAGAGGCATTGTTTAGCTTTTCGGCGCGCACCCGAACGTCACCGAGGTGCGAGCGAGACTACGAAGTAGGCACTTTAGCAATTAAAACTAGAAATATTATAAAGTTATGATTATGGAAAAGCAGAGCCTTCTGTTAAAGATATTTTCTTGTCTAATAGGAGGCTCCAAGTGATAATATTGTTACAATGTTTCTAGTGCTGAAATAAAAGTTTTTTGATTTTTGATTTGAGATCCGCTGTTGTGTGGGTTAATCATTCTTATATGAAAAAGACAAAGTGTTAAAAAAAATCCACAAGCGGGATTCGAACTCGCACCCATGACATGCCGGGTCAGGTGCACTACCAACTATGCTATCGTGGCTCAATCCAACTCGCCGAAATTAATCAACACTATCTACTCTTACTCTGAAAGCCAAAGGAGCTCTATTCAATGTCGACAACTACGTCATCAACATCGTCATCAACATCGTCATACAATATTTGCGTAAAATTATCTGTAAATAATCATATTCTTATATGTTTACCATTCACGGCTCCTACACAGTTTGAAAAATTTGCGTATTTATAGAATTCTTCTGCCACTTTTAACCACAATTCTTTACTTGACTCGGGCATTTCAAGTGGTTGCAGTACTTCCCAAAATACACTCGGCGTCAAAAAAATCGCACCTCTTAGAAAATCACTTTCAAATGTCATTTACTCTTGATATGCACATGCAGTCGCATTAATTATGATTTTATTTACAAGGTTACTTAATTAACTTAATAAAAAACATTACTTTTCATTATCAAATAAAACCTAATGCAACAAATAAAGTGTCACAAAAATTCGATGCAAATTTTGCTACCCGTGAGAGTTGCTAGTTGCGCTTCCTTTGTGGGTATAAAACGGTCAACACGGGTTCAATGTGGGTCATTCGCTATTCAACCGTTGAAGAGGACACACGCACAGATTTTGATGGATACCACAGCTGATAAAGCCGCTCAAGTGGTTGCACTACTGCAATCAGGGGTGCGGCAGTGTGATGTCGCCCGGCAACTGAACCTGAGCCGTTATTCCGTTCGAAGAGTGTACCAGCGCTTCATAGAGACCGGTGGCTATATCCGCAGACACGGTTCGGGTAGACGTCGCTGCACTTCGGAAAGAGACGACCGGTTCGTTGTGTCGAACTCTTTGAGAAATCGTTTCTCCAACGCTGTTGAGTTGCAACAGCAGCTCCAGGCAGTTCGCAGACGCACCGTAAGCGTATCTACGGTTAGAAGAAGATTGAAGGAGAAGAAGATAGCGGCCCACAGAGCTGCTACGGGTCCAAAATTGACTGCAGCGCATCGGCGAGCCCGCTTGCAGTTTGCTCGTGACCACGTCGATTGGACCCTTGAGCAGTGGAGAGCTGTTCTCTTCTCAGACGAGACGCGAGTGTGTCTTTTCTGCAACGACCGACGGAGAAGAGTATACCGGAGGCAGGGTGAACGTTTCGCCCAAGCCTGCATCCAGGAGACGGTGGAATATGGTGGCGGATCCTGCATGTTCTGGGGCGGTATGTCTGCTGCCGGCAAAACCGACCTTGTCTGCGTCTCCCGGACTGGAGGTGCTCGCGGACAAGGGTCGCTGACTGCTCGCCGCTATGTCACTGAGGTCCTGGAAGTGCATGTGGTCCCCTTTGCCGAATCTTTTGGCGAGGGGTTCACATTAATGCACGACAACGCTCGCGCTCACACTGCAGGCATCGTGAGCGACTTCTTGCAGAGGTCCCAAATCTCTGTGATGCAGTGGCCAGCGCGAAGTCCGGATCTGAATCCAATAGAGCACCTCTGGGACCATCTTAAACGTAAGGTTCGATCTCGGGATCCAGCTCCTTCGACTCTACAGGAGCTCCAAGACGCGGTGATTGAAGAATGGGGGCTTATCCCTCAAGAAGAGCTCCTGAAGTTGGTGAGGTCCATGAGGGACCGTATGGAAGCCGTGATCAGGGCAAGGGGGGGTAACACTAGATTTTAAGTTAATTTTAAGACACTTTTTGTACATTTTTCTTTGTAAATTATCTGTTGTTAATTAGGACTTAATTAAGGATTTTTATTATTTTATTAATTTTAATGTTGTTTGTATAATTATAATTAAACAGAAAGTTAAATTTAATTGTTTTTTGATACTCCTTTTTGTTACCTTTCTAATGATACCCAACACTATCCTCTACATAAGGTTTAAGAATTTTTAAAGATGATTTTTAAAAGGTGCGATTTTTTTGACGCCGAGTGTACTTTACAAGTTTCATTTATTATTTTTGCAACAGTCGATCGTCCCATTAAGAAATCATGTGATAAAATGTAAAAATTCAATGCAGTTTATTATTAATTTTTACAGTGGATGAACTTCAAAAGAAATGGAAGCACTTAAGAGATTATTACGTGAAAAAAAAGAAACTAGATAAAACAAGAAGCGGAAGTGCTGCACCTTAGAAACGTAAAAACTCGTACGTTGAATTGCTGCAATTTATGGATGTGGTGAAAGAGCCTCGGATCTTATCGGGTAATATAAGCTCTCAGGTCGGTAATAATGACCATACTGAAAATTCTTGTGATAAATTATCAACCAATACAAATTCTCAACAAACTGTAATTGAAAATTCCTCGTCTCCTCCTCCTCAAACTAATGAAGTTTCAGGGACCTCAAATTAAAAATAAATCTAAAATGACAGTCTTTCAACAGAATTTAATCACAGCAATGAACAGAAAGCAACAACACCAAAAGAAGAGGAAGATGCCGATTCGAAGATTTTACTTTCTTTACTTCCTCAAATCAAAAACCTGAATGAAAGACAAAATTGTGAATTCAGAATAGAAGTGATGAATTTGATTTATAAAATCAAGTATCGTAACCCATATAACATGTCCCATACTACGTATTCTTACAATCATCTAGGGCTATAGTACATACGAACCAACATCTACAAGATATACAGCAGAGGTGTCATCGCCGGAGTTCCAAGCATATACTACGAATACAAGCTCCTATTCGATCATGCAGTCACCCGAACCTATTGAAACTCAAGGTCAAACTGCAGAATTAAACCGATTAGAAATTTTAATAATTACCTGTCTTGCGCTTCCCGCATGCTTAAAAATTAAAGATTTGTTTCATTTACAATATTACAATTTATCTTACCTTAATGTAACAGTCAGCCTTTCTTCGGGAGATATAGCCGTTCTAAGTTTTGTATTTTGCTTAGTTATAAAATCCTTCGTTAAATTCAACAACACATTAAATAATTGTATTGACTTTCGATAATATTCGAATGCTTTAACTGGATATAGTCTTAGTTGCATATACAAGGTGTAAAATTGCCCAATTGTTAATCGAACAGTATTTATGGGATGAACCCAATATTTTCGCTTTCTTCTTCCTTCTTGTTTTAAAGCTTCATAAATAGCTATCACTTCTATCGGATCCATTACGACCACAACGTATAAGTGTTGGCAGTCGACTGATCATCTGCCACGGAATAGTCAATGTGGCTGCAATGTTTAATAACAGATTTACCGCAACGGAAGTTCGGCGTCGGAATTTCCGTCAAGTGTGGCGTAGGCCTAAGGCGTCGCAATGAGAAACTGAAACCATTTGAGAGTAGATCTGCGTGTATTATAGCGACTCTTTTAAACCCGCACTTCAAGAAGGTCGGCTTTAAAACCGATAACGATGTAGAAAGAGCAATAATCTACGTTTAAAAAGAGTACTCTCCATATCTATCGTCAAGACAGAATATAAGAGTTACTGGAAGATGATTCCGGTATTTCCAATAAATCTAAACTAGACAGTCTTCTATCGTTTGTCATCTCATTATCATGCTCATCAAAATAAAGAAATTCATTCAGTTACCGCTGATGCAATCGTTGACCTCCGACAATATCTAGAGAAGCCTTTGTTATTGAGAACAGAATATTCAATTGAGAAAAATATTTAAGTATACCAGGAAGCTCAACACCAGCAAAGAGAATCTTCTCAAAAGCTGGACAGATGGTTACTGAGCGCCGTAACCGTCTAAGTGGCAAACACAAAAATGCACTACTTTTTTTATAATCTACTTAAAAAATAAATAACCACATGCTCGTTTACTAATAAAGATAATAGTGAAACATAGCACAAACAAAACACACATCTAATTTAACATATAAATTACGTACCTGACATATGCCAATAAGGAATAATAACAGTATCTAAGTATTAATGAAATAATCATATCATAAATATTTAGATACTGTAATTATTACTCATTGGCATGTCAGGTAAACACAAATCACCATCGTTCAAAATCATTCAAACAATAGAGAAGGGAAACGTATATTTATGGACCGTGCCTGAAACCTGGGAGAGCGATAGAATATTTAAAATGCCTAATAGGAAAATAAATAATCTGCGACGTGATAGTCATTCCGTACCCGACGAAACATAGCAAAGATTACTTTGCGTTGTCAAAAGACATAGCTTCCCGGACTTCGAATCTGTAGAATCAAAAATAAAAGCCATGACCCAGTTTAGTGACACGGACCAAGAAAACAACAAACGATTTCAATGATTTAGCAATGAGCGCAGACTTAACAGAATTTGTAATTTTACAAAATACATCCACAGATAAAATTCAACCGCCTTCAGTTCAACCAAGAACACACAATAATGACATTTTGGCTGAATTAAAAGCATTAAACCAAAAATTAGATAGATATGTAGCAGGATCAAACTTAAAAATCGATGGAATTCAAGAATAATTGAGCATTATATCAATAAATCAACAGGTAATAATGCAAACTCCATCTAAAATCTCAACCCAATTTGATGAGTTAATTAAATGTTCAACTCCTAAATCCAGAGTTCTGAAAAAAGACAATGACACTTTAAATTTCAAGCCAATAACAAATAGGAAAGCATTGGATGATTTAGAAGAATCACGTAAAACGAAAAAATTCGGATAACGTAAAAAACTTTTATCTAAAGTGTGTGGTAAAGGTAAAGGCAGAGCCATAAATAATGCTTACGCATCAATAGATTCGATGTTTGACAGACAGTTCTTGCTATCTTGCTCTATATCTTAAAAGTTACCAAAGAATCATAGACTTTTTATCAAGTAGTAGGGTACATGCATCAGACAAAATGTTTACACAGCTAGAATGTAAACAATTTCTTCAAACATTATGAGAATACAAAAAAAAGGAACTAATGCCTAAAAAGGACTGAGAGCTATTACTGAAAAACGGAGACAAAAACGATCGGTAAAGAAGATCGCTAATGCTTCTAATAAAGAAGAAGATACAAACCCTGAAAATAATATGAATGAAGAAGAAAGTAGATAATATCATAGATGAGGAAGATAAAATTACCTAATATGTAGAAAAAAATTTAAATTGTTTCTAATTTTAGTACACATAAGCAAATGGTTTTTAAAATTTCATTTATTGATTCTGAACTGTAATTTTAGATAACATCTATATAACATCACAACCTCTTGCAAAGCAACAATTACTGCCAAGAACTAAAACTAAGTAGTTATTAATGGCCGCTGGGGCGGAACAGTTCTTGAGTGGCGCTGAGTCGCGTGCATTTGTTATTGTTTATCTATTTCCGAGGATTTAGCAAACGTAATAATAGGGTATTTGACTACAATGAAAATATTGATCAAAATGTTGTTAACTTAAATAGTAAACATGTTTTTAAACTAATTTAGCCAGCACAAAATTTAAAAAAAATATATAAAAAATCATTAATAACATAAGTTTTTTTATGATTGACCACGTGATCAAAAACGCACGGGATGACGCTGAATCTGAAGTGACGTCACCAGCTTGTTTACAGTAAATGTCAATCAAAGTAGTCAAGACGAGGGCGAGGCAATGAGCCTTTTAAAAAATACAATTATTTTATTTAGAGACGTGTATTCGGCTGGAGTATATGTCTAAGACTAACTTAAAATCTATTACAATATTACATCTAAGCTTCCCACTATGCGTCATCTTGCATTCCTCACCTTTACATTTGAGTGTTAAGCGTTGACGTTTGTCAACTCAGCTTTAAGGGTTCTTAGAATATGGACTGTTGATGTACAGGAATGCTAGAGCTGACAGACGTAACTCTTCCTCAAGTTCGAAGTTACCTTCTTGAAGAAAACTTCGAATAAACATTTTACATATTTTTAAACGATACTTATATACTAAGAAACAGAGAAGTACAAAAATTATAAAATAAAGTATAAGTGTCCAAAGGTTTACGCTATCCACTTCAATAATTGTCTTTTCACTTTCACTGTTTTCACCTACACTTTTCTTCAATGCTAATGACAGGAGTTTCAGGTTTTCCAGATCGAGGTCTACTAGGTCTACAGGTCTCGAGGATGCTGTTTCATCAGGTAAGTATAACGAGGGTAAGTTTACGATGGGTAACTTTGTATATGTTATGTTTTCAGTGTTCATCTGGTGTCTTTTCAGAATTATTTCTTGTATCTTTATTTCACAGGAATCGTCAAGGGTGAGTATATAAGTTCCTTGAACCTTTTGACGGAAAATCTCATTTATACATGTTCTAGTAAGAAGTTCTTCGTCTCTACTATATAGAATCCATCGGTTAGGTTCTAAAAGTTGCACCTTTACATTTTCTATAGTAATTGGTATCTGGGTGCATGACGTCACGTTCTCAACATAGGTCATCAGGTCGGTGATACAGGGGTCATGGACGAACTGCAACATTTCTTCATTGATGCACAGGAAACTGGACTCATCTACTTCTTGGCATGGCTGATTGAGCAACCTGATCTTCAACCCTTTCACCAGGAGGTAAGGATGTTTGGGTAATATGACAACAGTGGATTTTCGGGATAAAATAGGTAAAGGGATCAGTTTATAATAGATATAAGTATCTTTATCAATTATAGGTATTTCCAAAAGGTAAGTGATTTTATTTTCCTTAAAATAAGCTTTTATGGTAATTGTCTGCTCTATTTTAACTAAATTATTTAACTCTTTCAGGGTCAGAGGGATGTATATTCCCACCACAGTTTGAACTTTAAGTGATTGGGGATAAGATTGAAAACCAAATGAAATATGTGGTCAAAAAATCAACCACCATGCCCCAAAGAGTTAAGCTAGGTGTATATACTAACTTTTCTATCCTATCAATATCTAATAAAATACTTAAAAGCTTACTTGACTCTATTATAGATTGATGCAAAATTCCTAACTTGCTTAAGGCAAAACTAGTTTCTATTTCACTTAATTTATCATGAATAGTTTGAAAGTTATGAAATAAAATATTGTATGTGCTAATAATTTGAACTTCAAAATGCTCTTTCCTTAATCCTTTAGTAACATTATTGCGTATCTCAGAAATTTCCTTGTTTAATTTAAATATATTATCATTTAATTTTATTGTAGAGTTGGTCAAAGTATGCGCCATTTCAGTGATCAAAGTCAGTTTTCTGTTACTATTATTTTGTTTTAATTTGACTTCATTTATTAATTTGTCATACTTAATAGCGTCATCATTATCGAGGTTTCCTGTAATAATTTTTATAATTGATCCAAGCGGGTTGATAAGGCCTCGTTTAACTCTGATAAATTGAATAATCTGTTCAAACTTACTTAATGTTAAGTTTTTTATATATATTACTTGTTTACTTAAATCTATAAAATTATGTGGAAAATCTTTAATTTAAAACTTAGCTAACTTATCTAACTCTAACAGCCGTTCAATATTGAAGTGTAAATCTTCTTTTATAGGTTCGAAGTCTAATACCTTAGCAATGATCCATTGGTCCTTGCTAATAACTGCTACCCCTTTTCTTACAGGGAGGATTCCAGGGTTTTTATTCAACACCTGCACTTGAAGGGCCTGGAGTAGCGTCATCATAGTCATCGCCAGTAAGACGCGAAGGTGCCTGCGGAGGGCGTTTAATGTTCTTAATTGGTACTTTAGTATTACGGTTTTTAACTTGAACGGGAACTATGTTTCTATCAGCGGCTGATAATACTATGGCTTTGTTATAACGGGCTTTGTCTTTGCTACTTCTTTTATTTGTATCTTTAGTGAAAATAGTGTCACCGGGAGTGATTTTAAATTCTGTTTCTCCACCTCTCTTTTCAACTATTTTTTCTTTCATTTTAATGGTTTTTTCCGCTAAATGCTTATATAGGAATTTAGTTCTTTTAGCGTGCTCTTTAATAAGTTCCTACATGTATTGCTTTTCAAATTCCATATCAAATGTTTGTCTAGAGTCGGTGTGTCCAAATAAAACTTCAAACTGAGTAAAACCAGCGGTTGAGTGTATAGAGTATTATAGAGATTATAAGCTATTATAGCATATGTCATAATAGACGAAGCATCGGTATACTTTTGCTCGTATTTGGCTAAACGGTGGATTTCTATAATTGTAGAGTGAAATCTCTCTATGAGACCCATGGAATTTGGATTATTAGGCGTGCCAATGGGAAGATCTATTTTATATAAAGATAAGAGTTCCTTTAAGAGATTATTGGTAAATTCTGTACCTGGATCTGAACTGATCTTAAGAGGGATACCATAAAAAGAAAAATACTTTATGAGAGCTCTAACTACTTCCGGAGTTCGCGGGTTTGAGATCTCGAATGCTTGTCCCATTTTGCTAAATGCGTCTATAATAGTAAGGTAATATCGTGATTCAATTGAAAACAAATCAATGATAATTTCTTGTAAGGGTTTAGTTTGTGTTTGAGTTATTTGTAGTTTAGGTTTTAAAGGGTGTCTGTCGTACTTCATCTTCTTACAGGTTTCGCATGTGTTTATGTAACTAGAAATAGTTTGTTCCATATTGTGCCAAAAATATGTACGTCTGATGTGAGTTAGGGTTTCCTTATCCTTTTCTTTTGTTTTTTTTTTTTTTCTTAGACAATTTTTGACCTTTATTAGTGCTGTATGACATTGTTTTTTTTTTTTTTTTTTCTTAGACAATTTTTGACCTTTATTAGTGCTGTATGACATTGTGAAAATTTTAACTGGTAACTGATGTTTTGCAAATGTAGATATTATTATATTTTCTCTTTTGTTTTTTTTTAATATGTGTGATTGTCCTTTATTTTTTTGTGTTTTTATTTGTGATGGAAAGTGTCCTTTTATGATAGGGCATTTTCCAATATTTTTGACGCTGTAAGGGAGAAAAGAGCTGGACACTTGCTGAGTTTCTTGCCGGTTCTTCTCAGTACAAGATCTCCTGCCCAGAGTAGACTTACGAACCAATGGCATAATGACGTTCATAAGAGCTATTTGTAGCCTAAACTGAATAAATATTTTGAATTTTGAATTTGAATTTTTTGAATTTTTTTAATACCTCGGTGGCAGGTTTTCCCACTATGATATTTTTCTACTATGTCTTTCTGCTCTAATTCATTATCTACGTATACTACTTTTTTGGTGCATTCGAAAAATTGTACAAGTTTCTTTTTAAATAAAAATATGACCATTTCTGAAAATTGTTTTCTATGTCTTTTATCCTCAAAATAAATATAGTATTTTATGTTATTACGTATGTATTCTTTTAAAAATTGTTTTACTAGTTCCGGTCTATTGACTGGTAAATGAACTTCAAGAATTCTTTGTCTTTCCCTCGATAAGTTTTTAACTGATAGTTTATCTATAAGCCAAGTATGTATTAAAATCTCATTGGGTTTAGTGTCTATGGCTTCTTGTAAGATTGGGATACATGAAGATTCCGTATACTTTCCTGAGTGAACTGTGCCACTACCTGATTTACTTGATGCTGTCAAAGTTGTGCTAGAGGGGCATTGAACTGAATAAGGAGATCTACATCTATCTGTTTTTTCTGAGTCAGAATCTGAAATAGACATGTGATCACTTGATCGACCTAAAAGCTGTTGTTTATGTTTACCTAATTGTTCAATATTTCTAGTGAGTTCTTCTATATATTTATTTCTATCTTCATCTTTGTCTACGTTAACTTTAGTTGATCTATTATCTTCATTGCCTAATGCATTGATTCGAATACGCGACAAAGCGTCCGCATTGCTATTTTGTTTATGTCAGTGATTCAGTTGACAATTGAATGCAGTCTCTGTAGCCCATAGCACCAATCATGACGGAATCTCTCGCAGTGTAGTAGAACCGAGTGACATAGAATCTATAAATGAACACCACTCGGATACGGATGAAGATTTTGACCCGATCTTTTTAATCTCGAATCAGATTCTAGTAGCACTTCTACTGAAAGCGAGGACTGGATTTCGAGTAACGATGATTCAGAAATTACTGAAGAAGTGCAACCCAACGTAATTCCTCCTACAACAAATGTTAATGACGAAGACGAGTGGCAAAATATTGATAATAGTTCCTAATTTTGAAGAATACCCCGAAAATTGAAAAATTAACATTCCAAATGATGCGAAAACCCCTGAAGAATATTTTAATTTATTTGTTACAAATGACATTATTTGCAAAATGGTGGTAGAAACAAATAATTATGCCTAAAAGTTTTTAACAAGCAACCAGCTTAAACTCAAACCACGTCTTCGAGCTTGGGTTCCTACAAATCCAGAAGTAATGAAGAAATTTTTTGGCGTAATTATGGTTATGGGGTTGGTAAAACTGCCACACATAAATGATTACTGGTCCAAAAAGAGTATTTACCGAAATCAGTATGTGGTCTCCGCAATGACGAGGGACCGATTTCTGCTACTTTTGAAATGTTGGCACTTTAGCCAAGAGGATCCTGATAGCACAAATAAACTGGCTAAAATTAGGGATGTGTATTCAATGCTGTTGGAGAGGTTTCAGACTGTGCTAATACCCGGAAAATTTTTAATTATCGACGAGAGCATGGTCTCATGGCGGGGAAGGTTGAAATTTCGCCAGTATTTAAAAGGCAAATCCCATAAATACGGAGTTAAGCTGTATAAATTATGTACGCCAGATGGGTATACTTTCAATATAAATATGTCAGCGCCAAGAAAAATAAAGCGCTCAATTGACTAGTTCGAGGCACAAGCGCGCGACCGCTTGACAGCGTCACTAGATGGCGCTTCTGTTTGGCGCGCTTTCGGAACGTTGGAGCGGGGCATGCGGGCTGCCGCGTGGTCGAAGCGGCACTTTGCTTCCGACACGCACCTCGCGAACATCGCCTTGTCTGACGGACCGTTGTGCCTTAAAATTATTTATCATTTGAATCTTATACTTTGTAATATTTTGTGATTTAATTAAATTGTTTCTTATTGATTGTAGTAAGTTATTTCAATCTCGTAGCCTATCATGTCTGAGTCGAACGACAAGGAGCGTAGCTCTGGCCATCTGCCGACATCAGAAGTGGGATACGAAGGAAATAACGACAGTGATAATGGTTCCGTGATTACACCGGGAAAGAATAATGACATGGACGTTTTTTTTCGGGTGCTTCGAAGTATGTCGAGTGGAGTACAATGTCAAGCAACACCTACATTGATCAAATTCGACCCGGATGACCCGGAGGCTGACATCGAGGGATGGTGTTCGATCAATGAAGTTATAATAAAACAAAAGGATGTCAAAGGTACTGATTTATTACTCTCTCTTACACAGGCCTTAAAGGGCCGCGCTGCCACGTGCTTAACGAAAATTAAGGCTGATTGCATTACCTGGGGAAATGTAAAGGAGGTACTTATAGCAAAATTTTCGAAACCAATGCTTATGCAGGACTATTTTGACCGAATCATTAACTTTCAAATTAGCCCAAAAGAAACAGCAGCAGATGCTGCCATGCGTCTTTGGCAATTAATGGAGGCTATACCTAAAGTTGAACTCTCAGATGAAGTATTGACTGGCTTTGTAATATCTGTTTTGTCTCGTTGTGACTACAGTATCAGACGCGAACTGAGTGCCTTTATTATAACCTCTAAATCCCAGCTATGTCGCATTTTACGAGGTATCACTTTGAAGAGACGTGCAGATGATGTGGATACACATTCAGATTTCAAGCGCTCACGATTGCAGGATGCACCAGGATTACCTTCTTTTCGCGGAAATTGCCACCGTTGTGGCTTGAGTGGTCATAAGTTCTACAACTGCCCTCAAAATCGTATTGAAAGTTTACAGCCCTACAAACCTGCACCCCGCCTAGAAGAGAAGCAACCTGTCATCTGCTACGCGTGCGGAAAGCCGGGTCACATTTCCACCAAGTGTACGGCTGCTAAAGAAACTGCTGGGATCAAGAAAGAAGTAAAGCTGTGTACCAAGCGAGCAGTAACCGGTGAGCTTGAAATTGAAGGTATGAGATGTCATTTTCTTTTAGATACTGGGTCAGAGTGTTCATTAATCAAAAGCGGTTTCGCTCAACGAATTCAGGGAATACAATATCAGAGACCGGTAGTTCTTGTAGGAATAGGAAATGTCGATGTAAAATGTTTTAAACAAATTTTATGCAAAATTAATATTCAGGGGTTGCTGATAGAGATTCTGTTTCATGTAGTTGCTGATGAACTCTTAGTGGAGCCTATTTTGTTGGGACGTGATTTAGTTGAAAAAGGAATCCATATAGAAATTAACTCCACTGGAGTTTCTGTGTTAAAAGCCCGTCAAAGTTTGATTTGTGCAAAGGTTAATATAGCGGAAACTCAAATAAATACAGACTTAAGCGCTAGTGACAAGCAAGCTCTTCTCTGTGTCCTTAACCTCTAAAGTGTCGACGGGAACCCCGGGGTTCCCACGAAAAAAAGTATCGTTGAGTGTCGGCGGGAAGTGACATGGTCTATTGTTTATTTTTTTACTACTTCAACTTATTTTAACCAATAGGAGTGTTTGACATCATTCGATTCTGTTTTCTATGCTCTCGAATACTAAATTATGATTGGCTATCGTGTTCATAGCAAAAGTGTGAGTATTGGTCATTGAAAACAAATCGTGACGCATTTCTCAACAAGATTGTGTGCTGTCAGTGCAACTGCATAAAAACAAGATGTTTAGAGATGATTTATCGTAAGTAAATTACAAGTATTATACCTCAAATTAAACAGAAAGATGTATAGATTATTTTGATGTGATTTTCTTGAACTTTAATCTCTTGTTACATAGTGTAAAAATATTTGAAACTACGTGTTCGCGAAAATGACAAACAGTTTTGGAATAAAAATGGAGCTGTAAAGAATGATCGCGATTTTTCAATATAAATCAACATCAAAATAATAATACAAATATTCATTATTCATTTTTAACATCATTAGGTCTAAAAGTATGCTAATTTTTAAAAATAAATTGTTTTTGTGAAAATTAACCTAAAAGTGACATAAAAGTACTGATAGCAAAAAAAATCATAGAATTTTTTTTTACCGTATATTATAATATGAAGTGTAATTCAATTAATGGGGACTGTAAGCATTATCGTAAGAAATATTTGGATACCATGAGAATAACATGGAATTTGCGAAAAAGAAATTATATGCTCTATTTACTAAATATTATTTACTTTGTGTTTTTTGCTATTTGCTGTAATTATGTAAACTTAACAGTGGAAACTTTGCTGATGTATGGATAACACACACAAATAAGAAAACAACTTTTTTTTTCTTGATTCTTATACACAGGATTGGTGAAATTTTTCGATACTTTTGTGAAATTTGTATTTATATATTTTAGGGACACTTCTAGGCCGGGTACTCCTCTAGTGAACCCGCGCCGCAAGGCAAGGCGGCTGAGTTATAGAACGAGCAGCACCGACATGAGCAGGTCCCAGCCAGGTGCTAGCCAAAGGCAGAACGCACTGCTAGAAATGGCTTTAAATTTAGAGAGGGACGAGATGACGTTATCACCTCCACCAGTTAAAAAAAGGTAACAAGCTACTTTATATTATATTTAAACTTGTTTATTTTGCCTATATGTTTATACTTTGGCAAATATTCTCATTATTTTAGATCTTGTTTTAGTAAGCAGTTTCAAGGATATAAGGTGGAAATGACACCTGGTGGAAGGCTGAGGACCTCAGAAGTTTTAAATTTAGAACAGACACCCCATGGGAGCATAAGAAGGCAAAAACCTCTACCTGTGCCCATGTTGTAAGTGTGTTTTGTTCAATATTTTTAACCGTTATACAATATCATCACCATCATCAGCTTATTTTATATCCCCACTGCTGGGGCACAAGCCTTCCCTATGGATGGATAGGGAGAACGGGCCATAAACCACCACGCGGGCCCAGTGACGGTTGGTGTTTGTTATCGACTGCTAATGCAAACGGGACCAACTACTTTACGTGCCTTCTGAAGCTCGGAGGAGCTCTAGATGATAAATTTTTGGTCACCCATTCGATGACCGGCCTTTGCCAAAGTTGCTCAACCTCAGCATTCGCAGAGCGGGCGCGTTAACCACTGCGCCATCAAGCTCCACTGTATGATATTGTTACAATATATGATACAATATATTATATTGATACATTTGTTATTATTATATATTTGTTATTATCGATACAATATATTATTTTATATTGTTACAATATATTATATTGTTACAATTTATTATATTGTTACAATATATGATATTGTTATATTTTCATAGTAATTATTACTTTTCTATATTTTAGGTTAGGAGCGTTAGAGAAGGTGGCAGCAGCTGACGTGGAAGAGGAGGATGTGGAAGAAACGTTGTCACAGCATGGAGCACATATCCACCGATGGTTGTTGGGACCTGCACCATCAAACTTCCCTCATACTACGCCACCAGCGCCCTCTTCACCACAACCTGGCCCTAGCGGAGTTGCCGCTCGAGTTGAGCACCAAACTCCGGCACGAGAAAGCGACGTGGACAGCGACTACGACGACGTATTTGATACTAACGTCGATTTAAATTCGCGTATAGAGCGGGACATACCTAATGACACTGCAGAGTTTGGCGTTGAACTCCAGCAGGCCATTGAAGAAATGGAAGAGGAGATGGACCGTTGCCAAGATGGCCTGCTGGGCGGCAACAACATATTTAATTGGTCCGAGGATTTTAATACCTTCACTGGTACCCGTGATTCTTTTATAGGTACTCCGGGGCCAATGAAAGATTTTTCCGAAATAGTTAGCGCTTTTACTGCTATATGGGACATAGAAATTATGTCCCATATAGCAGTAGAAACAAATAGGTATGCCGAACAGGTTATACAAACTCAAGAACTCTCCCGACAGTCGCGGCTCAAACATTGGACGCCAACTAATGTCGAAGAGCTGTATAGACTGTTCGCCATATTTATTTTTATGGGCCTGGACCCCAGGACAAAACAAAGTGAGTATTGGATGACATCAACTGTCTTAGCAATGCCAGGCTTTAGAAAGTTGATGTCATTCAATAGATTCATTCTGTTGACAAAGTTCCTTCATTTTGTAGATAATAATGATGAAAGTCAGAGCGCTCTACAAAGTGGAGGAAAATCCCTTTCTCACAAACTGTACAAATTGTCACCAGTCATTTATCACCTCAATAACAGATTTTCAGAGCTGTACAGTTTGGAAGAAAATTTGTCAATAGATGAATCCCTCACTCTTTTCAAGGGAAGACTGTCATGGATCCAGGCAATACGTTCAAAGGCAGCTCGCTTCGGTATGAAGTCATTTGAACTCTGCGAGTCCCGTACCGGATATATGTATAGGTTTCAAATATACACCGGCAAATCGCAACCATCAAACAGTGATGTCGCTTCAATCAGCTCTGATCTTGGTGGTAAGACTACAAAAATTGTATTAGAGCTGATTGAAGGCCTTACGGGGAAAGGGCACTGTCTCACCATGGACAACTTTTATAATAGCCCTGCTCTCGCCCGATACCTTAAATCCAAAGGTATTGACTGCCTCGGCACTTTGCGTGCGAATCGCAAACATGTGCCTGAGGCAATAAATAAGTTAAAAAAGAACGTGGCAAGGGGCACAATTGTGGCCCAGCATTCGGGCGATGTTTCTATTTTGGCATGGAAAGATGTGAAAATTGTTAACATGATTTCCACTTCCCATGACAAAACAACTTACGAAGGGACAAGGGCCGGGAAATCCCTTCAAAAACCTACCTGCGTCCGAGATTATAATCTCTCCATGGGAGGCATTGATCTCAAAGATCAGATGCTTTCCATGTACTTGATGGAAAGAAAAAGGTGCCTAAAATGGTATATTAAGCTTTTTAAGCGTCTGCTTAATGTATCAGTACTGAACTCTTACATAATGTGTAATAAGAGCAGAGAATCGTCACCTGAGCTGAATCTGGAGCGTATCGATCATAGAACTTTCCGATATGAATTGGCTGAGAGACTTTCTCAAATAGGACGAGTAGAAGTATCTCAGCCAGTTACTGCTGACCAAATAAATGTGACCCGATTACGGCGCGACATCCCTCACAACCCCGTCATGTTACGAGGTAAGACAATGAAACGACGGCGTTGTGCGAGATGTAGTGCCAAGGGCGTAGAAAAAAGAGTTCTGTCTGCTTGTACAGTATGCGACGTTGGACTCTGTTTTGGTACAGAGTGTTGGAAGGATTTCCACAGCCTCGTTACATTGTAATTGTTTTTGTTATTTGTTTGTTTATTTTTATTTTCTATTTTGTTCTTTTTCTATTGTAAATTATTAAATAAATAACTAATTACTAAATGGCGTTTTTTTATCATTCCCATACAATTCTTGAATCTATTCGCTTATATATATAGCGCGAATAGTCCTATCGAAAATATAGACTTACTGCAATACTATCGATACTAAACAGTATCAATAGTTAAAATTAGTTGATACTATTGATCTTTGTTGATATAGTGTGGATATTTTCGATAGGACTATTCGCGCTAAAAATTAGGCGATACTATTGAACTTTGTTGATACTATATCGACAAAGTTCAATAGTATCGCCTAATTTTTATTATCGATACTGTCGATAGTATTGATAGTATTGCAGTAAGTTGACTAACCGGGCGACTGCTCTGACCACTGAGCTGCGGAGGTTGTCAGTGGTCAGAGCAGTCGCCCGGTTAGCGAACGGTTCGGCTGGAATCGAACCAGCGACCGTACATTTTGAAATGATTTATAAATAAATTTAACTTTCTTATATATATACTAATAAAATAATAAAATCTTAATTGAAATACGTTTACATCTATTGTTTACAAAGAGCTTTAAACTAATATTCTAAAATAAATTAAATGCTGTTGCCTGAGCTAGGTATACCCAGCTTTTTCAGGCGAATGAGGGCTTAGTCTAAGTTTAATATAAATCAAAACATAAATGAATATACCTAACAGTTTATACGCTGAATTACAATCTAATTTAAAGACAAATAAAATAATAATCAGTTGATACATACATAAATAAATAACAAATAAATTAACAATAATAATAATAATAATTCGTGGACAAACATATAAACATACATATACTTACGAAATTTAGCACACGCGCTTGGAAGCCTAAATAGAACGCTATACACGAATATTATCCAATTCCAAGTAAATTACATACATGTATTTTTTTTTTAAGTCAGTTAAAAATAATGTTCGTTATGATGTGTCCTGTAAATAATATTAATACAAGAAATCAATAAATAAATTATCACAATAGTTTTTTACAATGAACGAAAAAAATAATAATTAGAAAAGGAAATGTTTTACTTTTTTTGCTAATCGTACTTTTTGGTCAGTATTTGATCGCCTTGTTGGCGGCCGAAGTGACATAGCGAGTTGAGCTGTATTTTAATTCTATAGTTTTGTTTACAAATGCGTATGGTGCAAAGTGTGGAATGTTTTATGATGATAAGTGTAAAAATAATGTGATTTAGTGCAAGTTTTATATGATTTCTGAATCGACAAAGTTTGTGTATTGAAGAATTTTTGACCGTTTGTAAAATTAAATGCCATAAAATGCAGTAAAAAGAGTATGTACTTATGATTACTTAATTTTAATAGTTAGACAATGTTTCTAGGTTTCTAAAAATGTATGAATCATAAAATACGGACGAGAATCAAAGGTTATATAAGCAAAATAGTAAAATAGGTACGGTCACTTGAGGTCAACAGGTCAAGGCCACGACACTCAAAGGTATCGATGCGAACGATGCCGGCCGACACCCGAAAGGTTAATAAATTCACTGACTATTTTGTTGAAGGGACTCCAAGTAGACGCGTAACTACGGGTGCTATGAAAATAGATTTAGTGGACCCAAACAAAATAGTTCAGAGGCGCCCGTATAGGCTCTCAGCTTCTGAAAGACAAATTGTAAGTGACAAAGTTGCAGAGTTACTTGCAGCAGGTGTCATAAGAGAAAGTAGCTCTCCTTTTGCAAGCCCTATCCTACTTGTGAAAAAAAGGGATGGTAGTGAGCGTATGGTGGTGGACTATAGAGAATTGAATTCAAATACGAGATCTGATAATTATCCTCTCCCACGTATAAGTGACCAAATCGATAGACTTCATGGAGCTCGATACTTCACGTCCCTAGACATGACATCTGGTTTTCATTGTATACCTATAGAGTCAGACTCTATAGAGCGCACTGCCTTTGTGACGCCTGATGGGCAATTCGAATACTATGCCATGCCCTTTGGTTTAAAAAATGCACCATCTGTTTTTCAACGTTGCATAAATAAGGCTCTGAAAAACTGTGATTTTGCTCTAAAGTATATAGACGACGTACTGATCCCGTCTATTTCTATAAAACAGGGCTTAGATCGTTTAGAACTGGTACTTAAAAACCTCAGTGAGGCAGGATTCTCTCTTAATATGAAAAAATGCAGTTTTTTGAAAATTCAAGTCACTTATTTGGGTTACGTTATTAAGTCCGGTGAGATAAGACCTAACCCTAATAAAATAGAAGCTCTTATAGGTATTCCTGTGCCTCGCACTGCCACTCAGGTACGGCAGTTTATAGGACTTGCTTCTTACTTTAGGCAGTTCATTCCTAAATTCTCTATTCTAATGGCACCGCTTTACCCTTTAGTTCAACACAAAGGTGAAATAAAATGGACTCCAGAGCATGATAAGGTCCACAAGCGTGTTGTAGAAATCCTAGTTTCGGAACCAGTTCTGTCTATATTCGATCCGGATAAAGATATAGAGCTCCATACCGACGCAAGTTCCCTGGGCTACGGAGCCATATTAATCCAACGTTTTGAGAATGCTCCCCACGTGGCCGACACACCAGTGACATAGAATCACGTTATCATTCATACGAGCTGGAAACTCTTGCTGTGGTCCGTGCAGTGGAGCATTTTCGGCACTACTTGTACGGGCGGCATTTCACAGTGCGTACGGACTGTAACGCATTAAAATCTTCCAGTACTAAACGAGACTTGACTCCACGTGTTCATAGGTGGTGGGCTATACTACAAAGCTATGATTTTAAAATAGAGTATAAGGAAGGTCGATTTATGTCTCATGCTGATTTCTTTTCGAGAAATCCTCTACCGAATACAGAAAGTAAGTCCGTAATAACTAAACGTGTCAATATTTTAAATTTACATGATGGTTGGTTAAAGGTAGAGCAACAACGCGATAGTAGTATTGTCGATATTATAACCAAATTAAGAGCAGGCGATCTTGCTACGGATGTAGCTCAGTCTTATGATGTTAGAAAAGGGCTTCTGTTCCGAAAAGTGCAACGCTCTAAGCGCAGTAAATGGTTACCTATTGTCCCGATATCTTTGGCATGGTCCCTCATTAATCACGTCCACGTGGAGTTGAAACATCTCGGTTATGAGAAGACGTTAGATAAGTTATATGACCTTTACTGGTTCCCGGGTATGGCTAAGGCTGTTAAGAAATTTATTGATGCATGTATAGTGTGCAAAGCTTGCAAGGGTCCATCAGGTGCTCAACAAATCAGATTACATCCTATACCTAAGGTGGCTGTACCCTGGCATACTTTACACGTGGATATTAGCGGTAAACTTAGTGGGAAAAACCAAAGAAAAGAGTACGTCTTCGTACTTATCGACGCTTTTACTAAATATGTCTTGTTACGTCATACTCTAAGTCTAGACGCTAATAGTGCTGTTGAAACTTTAAAAGAAGGTGTTCAATTGTTTGGAGCTCCAAAAAGAATTGTTGCTGATCAAGGTCGATGCTTTATAAGTACGGAGTTCAAGAAGTTTTGCTTTGAAAATAATATAGACCTTCATATAATAGCAACCGGTGCATGTAGAGCAAACGGGCAGGTCGAAAGAACAATGCAGACTCTTAAATATTTGCTAACCATAATTGAGAACAGCACTGATAGCGTTTGGAGAGAAAAGTTAGGAGAAGTTCAGTTAGTTCTTAATAACACTAAATGTAGAGTTACAGGATTTTCACCCATTGAATTAATGTTTGGTATTAATACGCAACCTTTAGAAATTTCAAAAATTTCTAATGTAGATGATGAACATCCTAGTAGGTCCAATGTTAATGAAGTCCGACAGTCGGCTCATGAGAACATTCAAAACCTTTGAACCTTGAACGTTTTAACAAAACTAAGGCTAGCGTTAGGTTATTTTCTGAAGGTGATTTTGTATTCCTTAAATGTTGTGAGCGAAACCAAACCAAACTGGATCTCGGACCCGTTCGCCCCTTATTTTACGCCCCTTTGCTTAAAAACACCCGTTCGCCCCCTATCAGAATACCTATTCGCCCCTTGACGCGGGGCGAATTATTTTTCAATATTTTTGAAGCACCCGTAAGCCCCTTGTCATATTTAGATTAAAAACAGTACAGTCAGTACATAAAATCAAAAACTAAACCAAGAACTGTAACCTTTTTTAAATATTACCTTTTTCTTCGTGTAATAATGATAAACTGGACCGCAAGTTTAGAGGACCTTTTATAATCACAAAGGTCTTAGAAAATGACAGATATGAATTGCAAAATATTGACGGTACGAATAGGACGTACAAATATCCTCACGAAAGCTTGCGCTTAGTTCCTCAAGGCAGAGCCGGGCTGACAGAGGTTGCTGGCGCCTTATGTGATGCAGCTTGTGGTGATGATGATGATAACGCTAATGCTAGTAAAGACATAAGCAATAACGTTGAGACCGTGTCGGCGGGTGATTGTGTACAACTAGATGGTCGTAGAGAGATGGTTGAAAGTGGCTATGATGATATTGGTGAAGGTAGTACTGGTTTGGTAGGAGGTACTGTTTCAACATGCGCCACTGTACATCGGTTAAATGATGGTAGTCTTCCGGTTGTCCACGGGACTAGCCGAACGCTAAATGCAGTTGAAAATATTTAGTGAAGGTCGTGCTGACCGAGGATGGCGTTCCGGTGGTCCAAGGGACTAGCCGAACACCAGGTGATGTAGTACTTTGGAGATCCAATGGATCAGTACTTCAAAGCGTAACAAAAGTATGCTATAATCCTGTTCATAGGATTGTAAGCGTCTCAATCGTCTCATTCTATACTTATCTGAGGTTTATGATACATTTGCCGCACTTGATTTACAGACTATGTGGTTTAAAGTTTTAATGAATGTCGACGGTCTTTGCACAAACTCCTAATGACGCTAGTATTCATTTTTGCTATGCGGACTAAGCGTTAATGCTACTAAATTGATTATTTTTGTGTTTTAAAGTTATTTGCTCACAGTTATTTTTTTCACAGATTACTAACGCCCGAGGACGTGCGTATGTCAGAAAGGCCGTGTCGGCGCCAAGAAAAATAAAGCGCTCAATTGACTAGTTCGAGGCACAAGCGCGCGACCGCTTGACAGCGTCACTAGATGGCGCTTCTGTTTGGCGCGCTTTCGGAACGTTGGAGCGGGGCATGCGGGCTGCCGCGTGGTCGGAGCGGCACTTTGCTTCCGACACGCACCTCGCGAACATCGCCTTGTCTGACGGACCGTTGTGCCTTAAAATTATTTATCATTTGAATCTTAAACTTTGTAATATTTTGTGATTTAATTAAATTGTTTCTTATTGATTGTAGTAAGTTATTTCAATCTCGTAGCCTATCATGTCTGAGTCGAACGACAAGGAGCGTAGCTCTGGCCATCTGCCGACAAATATACACTGGGCCGCAAAAATTCCGGGTCGCTTATAAAAAGTGTGATAGTTTCTTAATTACACAACACAAACTAGTGAAACTGTAGTATGTTATAGATGACTGACTTATACATAAAATAAAATACATAACACGTTTGTAAACTGTATAATTTTATTAAAGTACTAAAAATACAAAAAAAATCACTTCTAACTTTTGACAACAAAAATATACAACACAGTTAATCTGCAAAATGAAAGCTTTTCTGTAAATTTAATATCTTGTATTTCCTCCACGAGCCCGTATCGCTTCATTAAGACGACGTGGCATGCTGGAAATCAAATTTCTAGTACGGTTTTGGTCTATGTTTGACCATTCTTCTACTAGCGCACTTCTTAACTCACGTAAGTTAGCTGCAGCTGGAGAGCGTTGTTTAACGCATCTCCCGAGCTCGTCCCATAAATGCTCTATGGGATTTAAGTCTGGGCTGCGAGCTGGCCACTCCATGCGGGTGATACCGACGTCTTGAATATACGCGTTGACCAAATGTGCTGTATGTGGTCACGCATTATCGTCCATAAAAATGGAATTTGCGCCCATATTCACCAAGAAAGGACCAGCATGCTCATTTAAAATCTCCTCTACATATCTGGGAGCTGTCAGAGAACCGTTTTCTATAATTACTAACTCCGTACGATCCTCTGAAGATATCCCAGCCCAAACCATTATTGATCCTCCACCGAATGGCACCTTTTCCTCAAAACACGCTTGAAGATAACGTTCATTTGGTCGCCTATATACTCTTCGTCTCCCATCGTGTGCGAATAAACAAAATCTTGACTCATCGGAAAATCTTCTTTCACCAATTCTCCTTGGACCAATCTTCATCTGTCCATCGGACGTGTTCTCGAGCAAACCGCAACCTGGCAACTCGATGTTCTCTGAGCAATTTAGGGCCATTTGCTGGCTTATAAGGCTTTATATCAGCTTCCCGAAGTCGCCGCCGGATCGTGTCAGAGCTTACATTGTTGTGGTGAACTTCTTGAAGGCTATTTCGATAGTGAGATGTCGATTTCTTAACATAGTGCTCACGATGAATCGGTCTTCTCGTGTAGTTGTACACCTTGGCCGGCCATTCCCTGGTGTCCTGATGTTCATACCGGTCTCTTGAAATCGCTGGAGTACTCTTAGCACTGTGGATAAAGATACACCTACTGTTCTAGCAGTACTTCGCTGACTCCTTCCTTCTTGTACCATAGTGATAATTCGTGTACATTCTTCAGTAGATAACGACATGTTGGTGCATGGTTGATGCACAAAATACTGTGACCAGCCAAAAAAACTGTTTATGATGACAACTCGGTTTGAAACAAAAGCAAGAAAAATTCTATTCCAAAAATTAGAATTTTGATATTTTTCAAAAATCGGAATTTCTTTTTTTGAAGCTGTAACTTGTTCAAATGCAATGCTCTTTTGATATGTATAATAAGCGTCACAAATCTGCCTATAACATATTATTTATACGAAGGATCTGTGTAAATAACTTTGGGAGATATCGCGGTTTTTCTAAATGACCCGTTATTTTTGCTGTCCAGTGTATATACTGGCAAGGGTGATAATGGGAGAGAATTAAATCACGGAAAAGAAACGATTAGAAGATTAATAAGAGGTCTTGAAAATGAGGGAAGAAATGTGGTGACTGACCTTTCCTTTGTGGTACTTTGCGACCAAATCGCAAAGGTCTTAAATCCAATCCAAAACGTATAGTAGCTTCAAAACTGAAAAAAGGCCAAATAATCGGTGCAATGAATAAGAATGGCGTTTTGCAGCATATACCCAAAAGCCAATTACCAAAATGAACAGTGGTAATATTTTTTTATTTTTTTTCGCATTTTATTTATTTATTTATTATTACTTGTTTTGTTATATTTTTTTGTTAGCCTATCGGAGCATCCCATTACTGGGAAAAGGCCTGTTGTGATTGAATTATGTAATATTACTTAATTAAATGAATTTGCAAACTCTGAGCTCGAATTCCCGTCATGTAAACTTCATTTCATATAAAAGAGACAAAACACTGAGTAACTCAGTACCCCAGTTTCTCGTGTCACACATGCAATGTTTTACAAACAACTCTGATGTAATTTCCAATTTAACCATAACGGAGGAAGAAGTACTTAATAATAAACAATTAAGCAGCTATAAGGGCGCGGGACCCGATAACATACCTTCAGCTTTTATAAAAGCATGCTCCAAAGAACTTAGTCTCCCATCAACAATTATTTTTAATAAATCCCTCCATTCTGGTGTATTCCCTGCATTATGGAAGGTTACCCATGTCGTCCCTATTTATAAAAATGGGTGTAGATCTGAATGTGAGAATTATCGACCCATTAGTATTTTATCCTGTCTCGCTAAAGTATTTGAGTCGGTTATATACGGTTATATTTATAATCATGTAAAGCAATCAATTTCTGAAAAACAACATGGTTTTGTGAAGGGTCGCTCCACTATTACTAATCTCCTAGAATATAAGAACTATTTATTAACGTTTTTGCAGTTGGTGGCCAAGTGGACTCTATTTACACAGATTTTTCTAAGGCATTTGATAAGGTTAATCATTCAATTTTATCTTACAAATTATACAAATACGGTATTCAGGGTAATCTCTACGGATGGCTATGCTCTTATCTTGCACATAGAAGTCAACTAGTAGCTCTTAGGGGATACAAGTCTGCTGCTATCGACGTGACCTCAGGTGTTCCTCAAGGTTCCCATTTCTCCCCTTTGCTATTTGCAATTTTTATTAACGATCTAATTGACCGACTAAACTGTGAATGCCTACTTTATGCAGATGACCTTAAAATATTTACTAGTATTAAAAACATTGATGACTGCTGCAATCTTCAAAAAGACATTGACATAGTTAAAGATTGGTGCGTAATCAATAATATGTACCTAAATAATAATAAATGTTTTGTCATATCTTTTACAAGAAAACGAGTACCACAAAATTATAACTACAAATTAAACAATTGCGCTTTGTCTCGATGCACTACTGCAAAGGACCTTGGCATTATTTTTGATGATAAACTTTTATTCCGTCAACATTATGAACATGTGTTAAAAAGATGTAATGGACTTTTGGGTTTTATATTTAGATCCACAAAAGGTTTTAAGAAACCAAAATGTGTATTATGTCTTTATTACAGCACAATACGGAGTATTTTAGAATATGGTTGTACAATTTGGAGCCCATTCTATAAAATACACATAGAAAGTATTGAAGGCATTTAGAAAAAGTGTTAAAGATTTCTTTGTTATCGCTTTCATTTAGGCAGGTCTCTTCATTCTTACGAACTTCGAATGATTAAGTTTGGTGTGATTTCGCTTGCGGTTCGTCGAGATCAGTATGATTTAATTTACTTGTTTAAAATATTGCACTCAATAATCGATTCCCCTGAATTGCTTTCTTTAATTCAAATAAATACTTTGTATCGAATCCGGGCGCCTAAGACTTTTGTACTAAATGTCTATAAAAATAATACATCATATTACAATCCCATTGTCAGAATGTGCCGTCTATACAATGAACTGGTTGCACTTAATAACAACATCGACATATTTTCCATGAAATTACATAATTTAAAAAAAAATCCCGTGTTTCATTAAAATGATAAGTAACTGGTTATTATTGGAATTGTAAAAGATAAGGTACCTAGACGGCGCATTTTTCATTTACGTTTATTTTGAAAGGAAACTCAATTACACGGACGAGTGTTTTATTATTAGATTACTTAGGGCCTTTTTCCTGTCATGCGGATAGCCGCCCGCGTGCGGATTTGGTCCGCATGCGGGCTGCCGGCATCCTATCATTTCATACATGCTTTTCCTATCACGCGGGCAACACGCGCGTGGGACGCAGATTGGCTGCAAGCGCGCGCCCCGCACGCGCGCCACCCGCTTTCGGGGCGCGTTCTTCTACTGCCAGTGTAGTTTTTACTGCAGGGGGGGGCACACTTCAAACAACAGTCATTTTCATAACCGACAGCAACATCTAGTGCCGGTTTTGCATGCAAAAAAAAAATAGGTAGCCATTTTGCCGTTATGTCAAAATATCCAATTGAAAACGTCAACGTCAAGCAAGTTCTTCATTGTCAACTGACTTTTGGATGTTGATGCGCCTCCTGAGATTTTCTCGTTCCTGTTAAGTTTTTGGTTAAAGTTGTTATTTGTTGCTGTTTTCTGTTTTCTCCCAGTGATTTTGGTGAATTTTCGCTTATTTGTTACTGTTTTTTCTCGTTACTGTTAAGTTTTCGGTTCAAGTTGTTGTTACTTCTGGTTAAAGTTGTTATTTGTTGCTGTTTTCCGTTAGTTACTTGTTTTCCTAACATGAGTGGAATTCAGAAAAAATATTGCATATTTGGCTGTGAAAGCTCAGGTAAGCCTTTTATCATATTATTCACGATACCTAATAATATAGTAATATTTAGATTAAAGCCGTATTCACTACAAATGAAGTGTTTCAGAATCAAAATCTATGTGTTTAAAAACTGTTTCTATGTTTCTATGCTTCCTGCTAGAGATGGATTCTGTCTATCATTTGTTTCTTTAAGCATCTACATGGGGCTTAAGAAACAATGTACCTAACCGAAATATTGTTTGAAGTGAAAGTTAAGTTAGATGCGTGTCAAATAACATTATACAGTTCCCACTTAGAGAGTGATGTACCTATTTAAAGTATTTGATTAAAGGATAAGCCTAACATGAAATAAAATGTTATTCCTATTTCAGTTGTACACGGTGTACCTATTCATCGATTTCCAAATCCTGAGAAGCGTGGTGAATTGTTCTCTGCTTAGGTTTCTGCTGTTGGCGAGAATCTCTGTGAAAGTAATCCTAAGAAAAATTATAACAACAAAAGAATATGTGATCACCATTTTGACCCAAAGTTTAAAACTCCCGCTGGTTGTCTTATTTGGACAGCTGTACCAACAATTCTCAACCGTAAGTTTAACATAGTCAATTCATGCAATATTATCTTCAAGCTTTTAATATTAAATTACTTATTTTATAAAGTGAACCTCATTGAATATAAATATATGTTGTAGTGAGTGTATTGATCATATTTACCACTTATATTGTATGTGTGTATGTTGTATGTGAGATGTTCTTAACAATCCTTACCAACATAAAGAAAATGCATTTGATAAATTTAGAACCCATTAAAGATATGACCAGAACCATACAAAACAAATTACTACATAATGTATCTAATAATAGGGAAGGGTTAGAACCACATTGCGAATAAGACCTTAGATCAGATTTGACCAGTTAGTTGCTATATCATTGTTGATTTATTAATTTTGAATGTGTTTACTATCAATCACATAAAAGCTTCTAATCAGTGTTGGTACTGATGAAATATGTTCTCAAATATGTTACAGGTATACGCCAATCAGTGGTTACTATTCTAGAGATAGAACACAACTACTGTCGCCCAAGAAGAGAATCTGTGCAGTCTACACCTCTGTCTGATGTTACAAACCAACCTACATCAAGTGGGACGTGCCATGATCAAATTTCACAGATAAAAATTGGTGCAGGTAATGTTTATTTTATAATGGTCACCTATGGACTTACGTGTTATTATTTTCTGATTTTTTTACTACACCTATCCTGTATTTTAACAGAAGTGTTTGAATATACTGATCCAATGTTACGTTACAGGTGAATGCCAATTAATGGATAGTTTTGTGGAGGTAGAAATCAACTACTGTCGCCCCAGAACAGAATCTGTGCAGACTACACCTCTGTCTGATACAACAATCAAACCTACAAATAAGATATACCATGGTCAAGTTCCAGGGACAAAATTTGATGCAGATAATGTTTCTTTTTTCCATTTCAATATTTTTTTAATTCACAACAATTATTCAGCTCTAATGTAAAATTATTCTGTGAAAAGTACAGCTTGTACTGTAGCAACTAAATAACTAATAAACATCTTTGACTTTGTAATGAATGCTCATTGGTTGTCATGTAAACTTTTGCTCCTGATTCAAACACAGGATCTTTTGGAGCAGTAAGCAGGGTTGTGATGTGTGACAAATAGTAATATTATTTATTTTTATCTATACTATTATGAAACTGTTATGGGTCTGTGTCAAAGTAAAGTAAAAAATAATCAGTTACTCAATAGCGCATACACTATGAATTAGCATTAAATTTTACACATAGATAAGCAATGACCCTGATCAATATGCTTTTTTATCCTGGTAATTAGTTCCTATAAGTAAGCATCATCCATCGGAATTAAAGTGAAAAGTGTGTAGTGGTAGCAAAATACTTACTAAAATGATTGGATTTTAACTCAACTGGGGGCTACTTGCTTTCTCCAATATTACATTGTTATTTGTTTCGATGTTTATTTTTCAATTTTGAAATTAAATTTCATTTTAGACAAAGACATTAGACTCTCTGGTATTTGTGTATTTAGCTAAAATTAAGTAGAAATTAATCCAAAAAAAAAATTGTTACAGACAAAACATCCGAATTTCTCCAGAATCAAAAAATAAAAAGGATCAAAAAAAAGGACTGCAGATGCAGAACGAAATTCGTCGATTGCGCTTAAAAATGTTTAAGTTGAAAACACGTCTCAAGGTAGCTGAGAAACAAGCGATCAAAAAAGATTTTAAACTTTTAACTGAAAACATGTCGGACTCGGCAAAATTATTCACAAGAATGCAATTTGTCGAAGGACAAAAGAAAAAGAAAGGTCGGAGATTTAGCCTCGATGAGAAAATTTTATGTCTCTCATTTTATAAGAAGAGCCCTAAATCTTACAGATTAATGTGTAAGCATTTTACACTACCATCAAACAAATTATTAAAATGCTTACTTTCAGAAATTAAATTATCGCCGGGGATTAATGAAAAATTTTGTATACAATTAAAACTTACTCTTGAAAAAATGTTACAACAAGATCGTTTGTGTACATTAGTATTCGACGAAATGTCCATAGCTCCACACATTGACTACAATGTTTACACAGACGATCTTGTTGGCTTTGAAAATTATGGCAACAAAAAAAACGCAAAAATTTGCTAACCATGTATTAGTGTTCATGGTCAAGGGGGTAAAAAAGAATTTCAAACAGCCAGTAGCTTATTACTTTACGCAATCATTACCAAGTGCTCAATTAAAAGATATTATAAAAGATGTTGTAAGTAAAGTACAAGCTACTGGTCTGCAAATTATAGCAACTGTCTGTGACCAAAGCACGATAAATGTAAGTGCTGTTAACAGTTTGATTTCCGAAGCTAAAGCTGCATATTTTCGAGCGGGAAAAGAATGGCGAAAAGATATTATTTATATTAATAAATCTGAAATAATCCCGCTCTTTGACGTACCTCATTTAATTAAAGGAATAAGAAATAATTTAATAACAAAAAATATGAATATATAAAGTATTTAATAACAAATAATATTAAATCTAATTATGCTAGCCTATTTTTGTACCCGACTAACGAGGATGAAATTATTAAAATTATAAGTTCTCTTAAGTCCACAAATTCGACAGGCTTTGATGAAATACAGACTAACATACTTAACCCGGCGAGCATGACCCAGGGTATCTCACACCCTGTTACATTTTCAAAGTTGTGTATTTTTTAAGTTTCTCGTCTGACAACACTAGCGCGCTCAGTAGCTGGAGGGAGGGGCGCGCGGGGCAGATAGTGGCGTGATCGCAGTGTGGTGCGGGATACCGGCTGCGATATTCGTGCGCAAACCTGTCGTGGGTATGTCACACCCTGCCTCATGCTTGACGTATTTTTTTTTCGTAAAAGTTTAATTATGAATTATAATTGTTTTATTCATTTTAATATTGTTTTTAGTTCTTTGTTATGATTTTTGTTTACGAATTAGTTGTTCGTTCATTTATTTGAGTTTTTTTTTTAGTTTTTGGCCAAAATGGATATCAAAAGGCAAGAGGAACAGATCCGTGCTATGCTAGAGGAGACAACGACTGATTCTTCGGGCGATGAATCCAGTTCAGAGCAGGAAACTGACCATTGCAGTGAACACGAAGTGGGTTCTGGGACGGAGCAAGAAGGTGATGATTTAGATGCTATTTCATCCAACTCCAGACATGAAGGAGCTGTAGAAAATGAATCAGGTAACGACCCTGAAGACGATTTACCATTGTCACTGCTCAGACAGAGAGTCACAGCTACTCGGCAAGTAAGTGGTCCTTCTTATACGTCTAAAGATGGTACCAAGTGGTACAAAAATTGTCAGCGTCCAAACGTAAGGCTTCGATCAGAAAACGTCGTAACAGAGCATGCTCGAGTAAAGAATACTGCAAGGGATGCTGCTACAGAGTATGAATGCTGGAATATTTTTGTGACTTCAGACATGCTTCAAGAAATCTTGATTCACACTAATTCCAAAATTGGCCAAAGACAGCGCGATTATGCTAATGCTACAGATAATCATAATGAGAAAGCTCCTTATTACATGCAAGAAACCACTATTAGTGAGTTGAAAGCATTTGTTGGCTTACTGTACTTAGCTGGCGTCGTCAAATCTAATCGACAAAGTTTGAAAGATCTTTGGCGAACTGATGGAACTGGTGTTGATATCTTTCGTACCACCATGTCACTACAAAGATTTCAGTATCTTCAAAATGCTGTACGTTTTGATGACAATTCGACAAGAGAGGAGCGTAAACAAATTGATAATATGGCAGCTTTTAGAAGCATTTTCGACCAGTTTGTTCAATGTTGTCAGAATGCGTACTCTCCAAGTGAATTTCTGACTATTGACGAGATGTTACTAGCATTTAGAGGTCGATGCCTGTTCCGCGTCTACATCCCAAACAAACCGGCTAAGTATGGGTTAAAAATTTTAGCTCTCGTCGATGCAAAAAGCTTCTATGTTTTGAATTTAGAAGTGTACGCGGGCAAACAACCGGAAGGACCATATAATACCAGTAATAAACCCTTTGACGTAGTGGAGAGACTCATTCAACCAGTTTCACGATCACACCGCAACATAACATTTGATAACTGGTTCACGGGATATGAGCTAATGCTGCATCTTCTAAATGAGCACCGCCTTACGTCGGTTGGTACTGTAAGGAAGAACAAGAGACAGATTCCTGAATCTTTTATTCGAACTGACAGGGAACCAAAAAGTTCACTCTTTGGGTTTCAAAAAGATATTACACTTGTTTCTTATGCGCCAAAGAAGAACAAGGTGGTTGTTGTTATGTCCACTATGCATCATGATAATGCAATAGATGAATCAACAGGCGTGAAACAAAAACCTGAAATGATAACATTTTACAACTCGACTAAAGCTGGCGTTGACGTGGTAGATGAATTGAGTGCCAGTTACAATGTCAGTCGCAACAGTAAATGGTGGCCAATGACTTTATTCTATGGTGTATTGAACATGGCAGCTATCAATGCTTGCATAATATATCGAGCAAACAGGAATGTCACCATCAAGAGAACAGAATTCATTCGTAATTTGGGCTTATCAATGATTTCCGAACACCTACATTCAAGAAAATCAAAAAAGTATATTCCAAGTTACATCCGCCAGCGAATCGAAAAACAGCTCGGTGAGTCCTCACCTAGACCTGCAAATGTACCCGGACGATATGTCAGATGTCAGGTTTGTCCTTACAAGAAGGATAGAAAAACAAAATACTCATGCAATGCTTGTAACAAGCCCATATGTTTGGAGCATGCAAAATTCATTTGTGAAAATTGTGCTGATCTTGACACTAGCGATTAGTCATATTTTTTAGCCAAAAAATTCATTACATATTTTTTTACGAAGAGGATCTCATTAACTTTTAATTTAAAATTAATTAAATTCCAAAGAATAAAGATTTTTTGTTTTATTATACATTTTTGTAAGGCTATAAAGACTTGTTACATGATTACATAGTTTATGAAAAACTAGAATAAATAATATTAATTATATAATTCTGAACTTGTTTTATTTAATTTCATAATAAAAAACATTATTTTACAAAATAAAACCAATAAAGTTTATAAAATAACACTTAGAACTAAATTGTGATACATTAACTTAAGGGTATGTCACACCCTGCCTCATGCTTGATGTAACTTTATTTCACCTCATGCTCGCCGGGTTAAGTCATGCAAGACAGAAATTGCTCCTGCATTATGTCACTTAGTTAACTTATCCTTTACTACTGGTGTCTTCCCTGACGCACTTAAGACCACCGTAATTAAGCCTATTCTACAATTATACAAAAAGGGAATAAGAGATAACATAGATAATTACAGACCAATATCGATATTATCCATTTTTACCAAAATTTTTGAAAAGATTATGCATAAACGATTAAATCAATTTATAAATAAATTTGCATTGATTAAATCTGATCAATATAGGTTTCAAAAGGGAAAGTCGACATCTCTGGCTGCGTTCTCGTTAATAAACACAGTGTTAATCAATATGGATAAACGTAAGCCGATCACGTGTGTATTCTTTGACATGAGCAAGGCTTTCGACCTTGTACCACACGATATTTTAGTTCGTAAATGTGAGTTAGGTGGCATTAGAAGTATAGCAAATAAGTGGCTTCATTCATATTTAACTAACAGAACACAATATGTGGTAATAACAAATATAGACGACAATATGGAAATAAAACAACATCAATCAATGTCAAGATTAAAAACTCTAGGCTTACCACAGGGCAGCATACTGGGTCCACTGTTATTCTTATTATATATAAACGATCTCCCAGATGTCACAAATCACCACTGTACACTCTTTGCTGATGACGTATCTGTTGTCATACCGTGTAGTGACACTGAACGTTATAATTACAAAGTAAATGACACGATTTCTAAAGTTATAATCTGGCTCGAAAAAAATGAACTAAAAGTAAATTTAAGCAAAACGACATTTATTCAATTTATTAATAAAAATGGTAGAAAATATAATTTAAATTTGACATTTAATAATGAATCAATTAATGAATCTACGCAAACAAATTTTTTAGGATTATTAGTCGACGACAAATGTTCTTGGAAAGACCATATAAACCAACTTTGTAATAAAATAAATTCGTTTGTTTATGCGTTGTGGAGGTTGACTAAGATTAGTAGCAAGCTTGTTGCTGTTGCTTATCACGGTTACATAGGCAGCTTATTAAGATACCACATTCTCCTTTGGGGTAATTCATGTCATTCACACCAAGCATTCATCGCACAAAAACAATGCATTCGTGCTATTTCTAACATTGATGTCCTAACATCCTGTAGGCCATTCTTTAAACAGCTTAAGCTGCTGACAGTACCCTGCATGTACATTTACGAAGTGAATGTGTTTGCCAAAACTAATCCTGAGTTATTTATAAAGAAAAAAGAACACTGTAATTTCAACACTAGATATCCTAATAAACTAGCTCTTCCATTAAAAACTACGACTCTTTACCATAGAAACGCGTATTGTATGACAATAAATATTTACAATAGATTGCCGGATGATCTCAAGATTTTGCCCATAAATACGTTTAAAAGAAAATTTAAAACTTGTTTAGTTGAGAACTGTTTTTACTCCGTTAAGGAATTTATGGATTACTGTAAAAAACGACGATAGGGAATTAGGCTTATATAAAATATATTAAATGTCTTTATTGGTACTATGAAGGTGCCTAATTTTCAATAATTATTGTGTGGAGATATTATTAAATTTGCATGCCAGTTTCTGGTGAATAGTGAGCGACTCAACATTAATGCATGTAAGAGCTTTTGTACCACTTTTCATGCAAATAAATATATTTGATTTGATTTGATTTGATTTGATTTATGCAGTATATTAGTGAAAACAAAGAAAAAACTATTAAATGGGAATACTTCCAGCAGGTGTACGAAGCAGACAGGTCACATGGGGAGTTGCGTATTTTACCCAAATTGACCCAGGAACACATAGATCCAAGCAAAATAAAAAAAATGAGGGTAAAAAACGCAGTACAATTATTGAGCTACAGTATGGCAGTAGCTACTGACAATTTAGCCGCTAGAGGAGATATACCCTCTGAATGCCGGGATCTAATTCCTTTTTTTATTATTAGTAGATAAGTTATTTGATAGTTTTAATGCGTCAAGTTTTTCGGCACCAAACGGAAAAATATACAGAGCTGCTGTGAAAATGTATTCTCCTCATCACAAATTATGGCAAGAAGCTTTAATTATGTTAAAATCTGTAACATTTTTGTCAAATAAAAGTGATGGGGACACAAAATCTGTACCAATCGTAAATAATTTCATAAAAACAATAGAAGGTTTTAAAAAAATTTGGAAAGTATTGTCAACAAAATTTTCAGCTTTCAACTTCAATCAAGACCCACTTAAAAACTTCTTCGGAAGTATAAGAAGTTTAGGTGCTCGTAATGTAGCACCTAATTGTGTGGGATTCGAGGGAACATTTAAAACATTGTTACTTCACAATTTTAGCAGCCACTGTGAATGCGAACTGTGTAATGCAAACTGTGAAGAAGATAGTAATAAGTGCCTGCAATCTTTAAAGTTTTTTATTAAAAATAAAGATAAAAATAGTGCTCCCTCGCAATCTCAACACATAGTAATAGATCAGCCACTGAATGTCATGCAAGAAACAAGATGCATTTCTGATTCAGGGGCTGATCAGAGAGCATATGTTTGCGGGTGGGCCTTGACAAAATGTCTTCAAAAAATTGTCAAAGGATGCAAAAATTGTAAAAACAAGCTACTAGGTAATGCCTATAATCAAGGAAACAAATATATACGAGCCAAAGAATATCAAAACAATAAAACATGGCTTTGCTATCCTTCAGACGACCTAGTAGCTTGTTTCAAAGAGATACAAAATACTACAATAGCATTTCTTAGTGATGATTGTCAAGAAAAAAAAATTTAAGAAAGAATTAAAACTTTTATTGAACTATTTGTTGATTATGACTTTTTAGATTGTGAACAACACAAAGATGATTTTAAAAAACATTTTACTGATACGTCGATAAACATAATTATTTACAGTTGGTGTAGATCGGTTAACAGAATATTAGAAGGAAAAATATCCTATGAAGGTGAAGATAAAATAAAAAAAGCAGCTCTGGTATATTATAAGAAACATAAAACAAATGTAATTCGCAAATAATATACTAATACTTATTAACATGCACACCTCGTTCCGAATCTATATGTCGTGGTCAATGATATTATATAAATTGGTCGTGGCTCTATCGTAAAATTTGCCATATTATTATTACCATGTAATGTTAATTAATTATTATGGTTGATTGTACTTATATTGTAGGTAGGTACATGTTTTGTTAAAATTATGATTGTGAGAGTATGTATATGTTATGTATGTAACAGTTAAATTAAATAAAAATATATATACAGGGCGTCCCACGGCCATGCCACATGGAGGGAAAGTACCTTAATTATTGTAGATGGAACATTTTACTGAAAGAAGACTTTATTTTAATTTTTCAAACCATTTTAACTGCATTCATACATTTTTAAATAATTGCCTGGTTCAACCGGGAATCGAACCCGGTACACGAGAAAAAAATCATTCTGTAGTTTTATCATACCGATCGGAAGGCTTCATCATAAGGATTATTTTTTGCTAGTTAACATAGCATCAGAAATAAAAGGAAGACCATGAATTTTGACATTTTTAACTGAAATGTAAAATTTAAATGTAAAAAATTTAGTTTATAAGAACCGGTATGAAAGTCTCCACAAGCTGCCAACAGAACTTAGACGTATTATTCTAAATATTCACCATAACATGATCAAAAAAGCGTCAGGGAGTGAAATAATCAAAAGAGTACGACTTTGTATTCAACAGAATGGGACTCATTTTCAGCATTTAATAAATTAAATTGATTAATTTTGAATAAATAATAAAAATAAATAATAATAATTTAATTTTTTTTTTGTTGTTTCAACTGCCTGCCTGATAACTTATAATAATAATAATAATAATAAAAATAATAATAATAATTAAAAATGTCAAAATTCATGGTTTTCCTTTTATTTCTGATGCTATGTTAATTAGCAAAAAATAATCCTTATGATGAAGCCTTCCGATCGGTATGATAAAACTACAGAATGATTTTTTTCTCGTGTACCGGGTTCGATTCCCGGTCGAACCAGGCAATTATTTAAAAAATTATGAATGCATTTAAAATTGTTTTAAAAATTAAAATAAAGTCTCCTTTCAATAAAGTGTGCCATCTCCAATAATTAAGGTACTTTCCCTCCATGTGGCATGGCCGTGGGACGCCCTGTATATATTTATTTATCTTGTGTTTTATTTCTTCAAAACTTAACCCCCATATATAAACAAGCTCCAGATATAAGCTATACTATAGCTAGGCATATATTATTATACAATTTAGTTCACCCAACAAACGCCTGTCGGCAGCACTTTCCATACATGCAAATTTTACTATAGAGTTGCTACTCTTTTCCCCTATATATAAACTCTACTCTTTGTTTTACTGTCGTGCGGGTTACACGCATGGTCATTGTACGCATACAATCGCAAACAAAAATGAAAATTGATACAGAGAGACTTATTTATGAAGTGCATTTTCGTCCTTTGTTGTGGAATAAGCAGTACGACCTTTACAAAAACCGGGATGCAAGGGTGGCTGCTTGTTGGAAAAAACAATGACCATAATGTATGGGGGTAGCTTGCCTTTCTTTTTATTAAATTCTTCTGCTTCTGACATTGCATTTTAACAATGAAATGAAATGAAATAATGAAATGAAATGAAATGAAATGAAATGAAATGAAATGAAATGAAATATATTTAATTTGCGCTTGAGAAAGGTACATTTTTGGTCTTATTCTAGTTTTCTTCTCTTTCTCAGCTGACAATGTAGCATGCAAATAACTTTAAATGACAATGACTAAATATTCCAATTAATTACATACACATAAAAATACAAAATTAATACTCCAAAATGTCAAATACTAATTAAATTACATTATAATAAAAATACAAAATTAGTTACTAAAAATTGTTGTACTAAATATTCAAAAATATGTCAAAACAGTATTATAACCACAGCGCAGCGGCCTAACTTAATCTGTGGAGCTTGTAAACTTCACTTCTCTATGGTAGTCCATGCCATAGAGGAAAAAAGAAAAGTTTGTGAAAAGTTACAGTTGTCAAAAGTTACTAAAATATTTGCAATTCAAATAAAATAATATACAGAAATAAAATAATAATAAAAGTCAAATGATTTATCAAGTTTGGTCAAGGTGAATAGTATTTTACAGACATCAAAAGAAATTAATATGTCGTTAACTTATAAGAAAAATAAAACTAAAATATTTGCTTGTACACATCTAGGTACACATCTTACATTTATTAAGTGTATGTGTAAGAAAATCTTTCACTGAATAAAATAGGTGTGCCATAAGCCATTTATGTAACTCTGCTAGAAATTGTTTTACAATAAGTTTTCTAATTGTTTCAGGCAATTTATTAAAAATACTTATGCACATCCAGAAACAATTCTTTTGCATACGAGTGCTTTTTGGAACAAAGGCCGACATCAACCTTTTTCCATTTCTAGTGTTTCGGGGATACATATCTTGTGCTGTTTCAAAATAATGATGGTTAAGTTTGACAAATTTGGCTATTTCAAAAATGTATAGACATGGCAGGGGTAAGACTTTTAACCTTTTGAATAAGGGTGCACATGGCTCATCTGGTGCAGTGCCACAGATTGCCCTAATACATTTTTTTTGAGCGATAAATGCTTTATTTGTGTCTGTGCTGTTTCCCCATATGATTAAACCATAACGGAGGATGGACTCAATATATGCAAAGTATGCTGTGAGTGCTGCACTTTGAGAGGCTACTTTAGTGAGTTTATATAGTGCAAAAGTAAATCTATTTATTTTACAACATATGTTTGTGATCTGTTGCTTCCAGTCCAACTTATGATCAATTTGTATACCCAGAAACTTAGTTATATTTGTGCCATGTAGTCCTAGTCCTTGATAGTGTACATTTAACGTTTGATAAGGTGTATTATTAAAATTCATGAAATAAGTTTTGTCAATATTAATGAAAAGGTTATTATCTTTAAGCCAATTTATTATTAAGTTGATTGTATTGTTAATTTCATTACTATGGTCATTTAATGTCAATTTCTTACTTGTAGTCACTATGATTGAGACATCATCCGCAAATAAGATGCAGCGGTGCTTTGTCAGTTTTGGTAAGTTATTTATATAAGTGAGGAACAAAAATGGGCCCAAGACACTCCCCTGGGGCACCCCAAACTTGATTTCTTTAAACTCAGATAGATATTTTTGGGTTATATTATTTTTATCGAGTTTAGCTACTTCAACGGCTTGCATCCTATTGCTCAAATAAGTTTTTAGCCAATTTAGTGCCGGCCCCCTAATGCCGTTGTTTTCCAACTTTTTTAATAGGGTGTCATGTAAGCAATAATCGAACGCTCTAGACATGTCAAGGAAAAGAGCTGTTGTGTACCTATTTTCATTTATGTTCATTAGTATTTCATTCACTAGGTTGAATATGGCATGGGTTGTGGATTTCTTTTTTTGAAATCCGAATTGATCTTGATTTAATATACCATACTTTTCAAAAAACACCATCAGTTTCTCAAGTACAATTTTTTCATAAACCTTTGATATGATTGAGATTAGTATAATGGGTCTGTAGTTGTCAACTACTGTTTTTTCATTTTTTTTATGCAAGGGTTTGACTAGTGAATACTTAAGCCTGTCTGGGAAGGTCCCAGAGGATATTGATAGGTTTATAAGAAATGTTAGAACAGGGGCTATTTCTTCATTGCATGCCTTCAGAACCTTTGTACATATGTTGTCATACCCTTCAGAGTTTGTGTTTTTGAGGGACTTAATAGTTTTTCTAACACAGTACTCATCAACAGGAGTCAAATAAATGGAATTTATCAGATTACTAGATTTCCCATGCAAGTCATTATTTGTTTTCGCATGCGTGACACCTGTGATATTGATAAAATGGTCATTGAACTTATTGGCAATTTCTATTGGATTATTTATATTATGTTGATTATAGTCTATAGTTTCAATATAATTGTTACATGTCGGTTTGGTATTTGTCTCCTCGTGTATAATTTTCCATGTAGCTTTGCATGTGTTTTTTTTACTATTATTAAAGATATATTTATTATTTGACTGTTTTTTTGCCTGTAGTATGCATCGTTTTAGTATTTTTGAGTATATTTGATATTTCTTTTTTGTGTTGTATGTTTTCCTTTTATAGTGATTAAGACGGTGCGCTCTACTTGTTGCACAGCTTTTTTTAATACCCTTAGAGATCCAGTGCTGGTTAGAGTTAGTGTTTATTGTGACTTTGCAAACTGGGAAACATAATTTATAAAGTAAACAGAACCAGTCATGGAATTTATTAAATGCTTCATTAGGATTACTTTCATTATATACATCTGTAAAAGTGAGGCATGAGAGATGTGTTCTGAACTTAATGATATTTTCGTCAGAATAACCTCTCTTAAATGTATGTATTTGTTTAGCTATTTGTGGTTTTCTTTTGATGTGGAAACTAAGTATCTGTGCAGTGTCATGGTCAGATAACCACAACGGAAGGATTGTGCTCTTTGCACCTTTTATATTACTAAAAATGTGGTCAATGCATGATAAGCCTCTTGTTGGTTGGGTTATATGTTGCTCTAGATTATAATTATTTAATATGCCTTTTAGTTTGGTGGTAATGTTGTTGTTTTGTAAAGTGTTTATATTAATGTCCCCAACAATAATTATTCTTTGTTTGTGATGTTTATGTTGGTATATGTACAATAGTTGTTCAAATTTTTCTAAGAATAAATCAAAATGTCGTTTATTTGAAGCGGTTGAGCTACGGTATAGGCAAACAACTATAATATTGTATGATGGAATAGAGATAGAGCAGCATTCAAAATGAAAATTCACAGGAAGATCATCGAAAATGTTAACTTTATTGTATATAGTCCCTTTTTTTACCAATATACATGTGCCCCCTCTTTTTTTATTTCTTCCATAGTGTATAGCTAGTACATAATTATGCAAAAATATATTCTTTTCCTCTCCATTCATAATAAAAGTTTCTGTAAAGCACAGCACCTCAGGACATAAATGAGAATCAAGCTCCGCTAGGGTTATCTCAATGATATCTTTTTTAGAAAGCAAACCTTGTATGTTTTGGTGTAGAATTACAAAATCATTATGCTTATTAGCCACGAAAACATTTTGTGCTTGTCATTGTTGGTGTTATACTATTTTTTGTAATATTAATCTTAGAAAAATAATATGGTATTGTACCCTTTTTATTTTCCAAAGCAGTTAAGGTGGATATAATACCTTTTTTATCGAGTATAGAGTTTTGCAATGATTTTCTTAATTTTAATCCGTTTTTTACATAGTCATTAACATACTTTGAATAGTCGATTTCTACATTTATCTTCAGGCTAATTTTCTTTTTTATTGATGTTATATTTTGGTAGTAATGCAGTATTTGTTGTATGTCAATATAGTTACAATTATAATAATTTTTTATTAGACGATTAATATGTGTGTTTAGTATGTTAATATTTAAACAATAGTTATATCTAACACTTAGTATTAGTATCCTGCCCTTCTTCAATTTACATAATGTATTACACAAACTCGACATAATGGTATAAGGATTTTTATCATTAGAACCTACCGAAAGCACCAGTATATCATCATCTGACATAGTTTCAGATATAGATTCACAGCTTGATAATACTTGAGAGCATAACGCATACGGCTTAACTATACTAGTAACGTTGTAGTTGTCATTCCATTTTCCGCACCTCGCATCTCTTATCTCATCAGCTAGACCGCAGATTTGTTGATCGCCTACTATGTAAATATTATGTTTATTTTTATTACCACAGGTGCCCTCTATTGAGCGATTAGATGGACTAAAATCCGCGACCTGATTTGGTAAGATGATACTGTCAGGTTCAATTTCAGAGTTCTTGTCATGTTTTATTGATGGCGTTGCGCAAAATTTCGCTTCTTGTTCGTCGTGTTCAAAATCCAGAATAGTCTTGTTTAGGTTCTTTCTGCTTCTTCTGAGGGTTACATTTTTCTTTTGGCTTGAGTTACAAATTTCTGTCAAAAATTTGGTTTTTTTTTCTTTATTTTGTATATTTTTTTTAATTTAGTATTTTCTAATAACATATTTTCAATTTCATTTTCTGCAATTTGGAGTTTCTCCTTAAGGTCTTTATTTTGTTTTATTAGGTATTCTAGTCTCTCTTCGATATTTATTCTTCTTAAATCTGGGCAGCTACTGTTTAGTCGGCTACTTTGTGACGTTGACATAATATCTTTGTATTCATCATCTGTTAATGATTCAAAAGAGTTTGTCGTAGATATATTTATTCTGAAGTTGTCATTTTTATTTTTATCTATACATTTGTCACATTTCCAGTTAAGTTTATTTTCTTTAGTCATTAGGTAGAATCTTTTGGTCGAAACATTCCCACAATCAATGTGATAATTATACTTACAAATCGTGCATATTAAGTATTCACGATTTGTAATTTTGCTATTACAGTTATCACATTTTAGCGCCATCTTACGGACTAATTTGGTATTTAATGTAGAATTCAATTTATAATGCTTTATAGCGTGCTTTTTATGTCAATTTGGTTTCGCGGGAGTGTGTGTATTTTCGTGTCTATGATTGTTGCCAGATGTCGCTAGGAGTAATTACTATCCGTAACGTACAATCCGTATATAGTATGATCGGATCGGTTCGAATGTAGGTAGATTTGAATATAAAAAACGATCACTTTAATATCATGCAATTTTCTTTAAGATTACTTACGTTTTAAAATAACGTTTTGTAGTAATGTTGTCCCTTTATTTCCGCAACTTTTGCGCTTAAGGTTTTGATATTTGTGCCTACTGCTTTCAACTTTTTTGTGGATGTTATTTTACACTAATTTCCAATAAACCTTTGGGTTTTCTTCAGTACTAACACATCAGGTTATTATTTAAAGGTAGGCTATTGAACTGTAATCAATTTTATATGTATTTCACCACTTTGACTATTTTTAAACATTAATTAAACACACAGTCGACGTTAAGCGTGCGCAACTGACAACAACACTGCGTTTCATTTCTAAACCTATATTTTACTTTACTTTTTATTTTGATAATTTACATTAAACATTCCAGTAAGTGATCTAGTTTCAAGACAAGGATCTACTCTGAATTGTTTCTAATATTTTTTATTTTTGAAAATGATATAAGCGATAATTACTTTTTTAACATTCATCTCTGTGCACGAGTATAATCACTGGCGACACGCACGACACCGCAGCGGCGAACAAAATCTTTGTTCTGTGTGTGGCCCGGAGCGTATTATAACCCGCATGCGGACGAGATCCGCACGCGGGTGAAAATACGCATGACAGGAAAAAGGCCTTCACGATTAGCGTTTCAACATCGCAAAACGCTCGATATCGCGACTCAATCATTGGCGCATCTCTTGCAGTAGGTGCTTTCCCGACTTTCGGCGAGCGCCCGCGCGCGAAGGATTGTTTTTTTTGCGTGAGTCTCGATCTCGCTTCCGTATGGAAATGTTGTTTTGACGCACCAATCACGATGCCCTACCGGTACACGAACGAAGATTACCTGCACATGGTAATGTATTACCATAATGCACATTACAATTGCACCGAAGCTTCACGCATGTACGCCGAGATTTATGGAGTCATCGTCCACCCGCGAACGATATTGAGAGCCGAGCAGCGGTTTCGCAACTGGGGGCTATTTATGCGTACTGGGGAGTCGGGAAGGCCACGTCTGCCAGCGAAACAAGAGGCCGTGCTGGATTTTTTTGACCGCCACCCAACGGCCAGCACAGCAGATGCAGCTGCCACACTTAATATGACAGCAATGAGTGTGTGGCGGATTCTGCGACGGGACGGGAGGTACCCGTATCATTTCACTTTGGTGCAGGAGTTGAAGCCGCAGGACCTCCAACCTCGCGTCCAATTTTGTGAGTGGTTGAGGAGGCATAGAACTGCCAACATTTTGTGGACGGACGAGAGTACGTTCACAAGAGTTGGCATGTTCAACCTCCACAATGCTCATTACTGGGCCGAGGGAAATCCACGCCAAGTGCGCCCGGATCATTTTCAGAACCGATTCAGTCTTAATGTTTGGGCAGGGCTGCTGGGCGATGTCCTCATCGGCCCAGTATTCCTTCAGCGGCTGAACGGGCGGACGTATTTAGAGTTCCTGCAAACTCGTTGTACAAAGTGATAGAGACACGCTATATAATGTAAAAGTGCATACTATCAAACTGGCACGATTGTGCATAAATGCCCAAGGGGGACACTTTCAACAGTTTTTGTGATTTAGTGTAAATAATGTGTTACAACACATTAACATAACATACACATAACGAAATTTGTAAATACTCTTAATGAACTGACTTTTAAACACGCCAAGTTAGTGTAAAGTTTTGTTTTAGAATAATTGATTGTTTGTTTGTTTGTACGTAAACCTCATTTATCAGATTATTATTACACTAGCTTGCCAGTCCAAAGCCTGGAAAAGTGTGATGGGAAATCATAATAAACTGTTTTTAAGCAAAACCGTATTTCATTTTATTCCTATTCACCATCTTATCATGCTAGTGGCAAAAGGGAGATAAAACTAAAGTTTTAGATAAATTATTAGGTACAGAAAATAAAGTAAGAACATAATAAAGTTTGCCTCCTTCTTATCAAGTCTTTATTGGATATTAAATGTTATTTTAATTAGGTAGGATTACACTTTTAATTTATCCCTACTCATTCTACGAGGAGCAAAAGTGAGAGATTACAACTTGAAAGTAAGTAAACCTATCACTAATAAATAAAGCTGCAGGTTATTCATTTAACTTGCATAACTTGATATAATTTTTTTATTAAAATACTAGATCATTCATAGCCTGGATGATAAGAAACTAATAAGATAAGGTGTGTGTGAGTGATGTGTGTGTCCACGTGTAGTAACATGGGCATCTGCTCTGTAGGATCTAGCTATCTTGCTCTCTCTCACAGTCATGCTAACATGAGCAATAGAGGCAGCTAGAGCCACAGGTGGACACCCCTCTGGGCTCTCGACCAGTTGTAGGTCAGCTACAGCTGTGTGTGTATGAATGTCATACAATGGTTTTTCAATTGTGTGCGTGTATCTGTACCCTATCTTTTTATTAACGCTTGCGTGCGTGTTAGTAAACATACAGCAGTTTCATGATGTGCATTATTTTAATTGATTTAGTTTGTTAGATAACATAACTTTGAAAAATCACTATAAAACTGGAGCCCATTTTTTGTCATTGTATTCAGAATGATGTATAGATACCGCCCTTAAACGTTCGCTTATTGATTTTGTTAGACCATGTATACATATTTATTTATATAAATAAGTAGATATGGGAGTTTTCAAAAAATATGTACTTAGAATCACAGGACTATTAATTTAAAAAATAAAAAAAAGTATCCCTGGTCTTTCATACAAAATTCAGAAGTCAGTTTTGTGACAAAATGTAGGTATGTAAGTTTCGTCACAAAACGAATGGCGAATACTTTTTTCTTTTTTTTAATCTAAATTTTTAACTTTAAATCTAAACTTTCTTTAAAAAAGGTACACTTTTTTATGTAAATGCTCATATACCATCATCTCATTCCCACAATACAAGTCTTATTGAGTTTACTGTGAAGCGAGATTAATTTTTAAAAGATAGTCCCATTAGCCTAGACTTAATTCTAGGACTTGGTAAAATATTGTTAATTGTAGTATGAAAGTTTATAATCACAATATTCTTTCAGACTATCAAAATGATGCCCTGAAGAAAAAACAAACCTTCGAAAAAAAAGGCGACAGAAGAAGAATTTGTGCTGGGTGCTACCAAAAGCTGCGTTGTACAGTCGCCGTCAGATATATTGTAGCAGACAAGGTGACCAAATACTGCTGAACATTTCAAAATGTCAATAAGTTCTATACGCTACAAGTTACCATTAATATCTGAACATTCATTACTTCATTAATATCTGAGCAGATGCTAGTCATTAACTACTAAACACACAACTAACCAATAATATCTGAACACTCATCACGTCAAGTGTATCTACGCAGTTATACACTGGGTTTACGAGTACAATACAACTGATATCGCACTGAAGCATTTCCTACTGCAATTTTTCCTAAACTGTTTAGATATTTAAGACCACACCATCGTGATGTGCTTTTATAAATGCACGTAAAAACAAAAAATAAAATATGGATCAAAAACACAAATGTTGAAAAAAATTCCAAGAGCAGGATTTGAACCCGCACCCTTCTGACATACCGGGTCATGTGCTCTTCCAATTGAACTATCGTGGTTCTAACCAGCCCGCCGAAACTATTCAACACTATTTACTTTCTACCTTGAACGCCAACTTTTTCACACACATATTCACACAATTATTCGACTAGTATTTGTCTGCACAGATTACTTGAGTTTAAGTACCTACTTAAAATGACGTAATGCTTGTTAAACCATTTTACAATGAATTTCTGAAAAAAAAAATTTGTTTAAGTCTGTTTTATTGTGCTATAACTTTTGCCACACAGTGATTTGGTACTTCCCGCCATAACAATAGTTAAAGTACATAAAAAATCCTTTCCAATGATGTATCGCATGTTGTTATTGGTTCCTGGGCAATAATGCCCGTCCTCCTTTAAACTGAAGGAATATTCCAGGCGTTTAAATAAAATAGTAAAACTAACGCAGAAATCACAAAATAATAGACAGAAAAATAGACAGAAAAATAAACTAGAAGAAAATGTTGCTGAAGACAGGCGTAATAATGATACTGATAATAAAGCACGATTAGCAGAAAGGAAAAGGTTTCAAAGACATTTGGCTGTTGTCAAAAACAACTATGAAATAAAAGTCTACAATATGTCAAAAAATATTTTAGCACTTAAAAAGAAATGTTACCGTTTAATAAAAAAACAACAAACATTAAAAACTTCTATCAAAGAATTGAAAGCGAAAAACGCAGAACTGCTTATGAATAATGAACGTACAAGTACAGTACAAGATGAAAACGAAATGACACCACTTTCTAAAACCGAAAGTTTTATAGATAAAAACATACCTAATATATCTACCCCAGAAAAACAAAAAGTGAAAAACAGCTTCTTCATTATAACGTCTTAGCGACTGCTCTACAGGAAACTTATAAAAATTCAAAAAGTAATAAAGACCGCAATGTTCTCAAAAGTGTAGTTGAAAATGACATAATGAAAAAAGCGTAACTACAGCTGTATTAGGATTGAAAGGAAGAGCTCGTCGTAAAAAGGAGATTTTGAGGAGAAATAAGATAATTATAGAGGAAATTAAACAGTTCTATGAAAGAGATGACGTTAGTAGAGCTACAGCCGGAAAGATTGAAGTTAAGACTTTAAAGAAAAACAAGCAACAACGGCGCTATTTGTTAAAAAATCTGAAGGATCTTTACAAAAAGTATAGGTTGGAAGGTGGCAGAGCAAAATATACTTCATTTAAAAAGTACCGGCCTTTCTACGTTCTGCGTCCAAAACTCTCAAACAGAGAAACGTGTGGATGTATAAAGCACGAAAACATAATGATAAAAATTGAAAAATTAAAAAATTTGGGAATGGTCGATACCAAGGATCTCGATGCAATCCTGAGTAAAGTACAGTGCGACTTAAATTCGAAAGAATGTGCGTATGGAGAGTGCCCTGATTGCAAAAATAAGTTTACTTCTTTTAACTGGGGCAGCCATACTCGAATTGATATTGTTACATATGAAGAGTTTAAACTAGATAAACATGAATACATAAATAAAAAGGATGATAAAGTATCAATTACTAAGAAAATGGAAAAGAAACAGACAAGTAAACCATTGGAAACATTAGTAGAGAAGTTTAACAAAGATCTTAATATCATGAAAAAACACGTCTATAACATTAAACATCAATATCACCAATATTTATCATGTACCAAAAATTTGAAAAACAATGAAGTAGCCATACACATAGATTTCAGCGAGAATTATACGTGCAAACTTGCAACAGAAGTTCAATCTATGCACTTCGGTGCATCAAAAGCACAAATAACTATTCATACCGGAGTCTTATATACAAATGAGAACAAGCCACAAACATTTGCTACAATATCACCCATCAACGAACATGGTCCAGAGGCAATATGGGCTCCTCTGGAACCTATTCTTAACCACATTAGAGCAGAATTTCCCGGTGTTACAGCTGTACACTTTTTTTCCGATGGCCCCACCGGCCAGTATAAACAAAAAAAGTTTAATGTTCTTATGGAGGACTGGAAAGAGTTTCTGCCAGTTTACACTCACGCATCCAAACTATCTGAGGAACACAGCCCGTGTTGGGGCAGCAGTTTGGATACCTAAGTTTAATGTTTTATTAAGTTACAAATGCCCACCCAGGACCTCAGTGAGTGACTCACTGGTGAGACTGTGGCCATTCTCGAAGCCGTAGCGTATACAGAAAGTCACAACACGCCTAAGTCAACAATCTTTACCGACTGCAAAAGCTGCCTGCAGGCAATTAATTCCAACCAATTTAAAACTAAAATAAAATGTCCTTTGATTCTTAAAATAAAGGAGTTACTTTTAAAATGCGATAATAAAAACTTAACTGTTGTTCTCACATGGATCCCTGGGCACAGTAGAATTGTGGACAACAAATGTATTCCTTTCGTAAACCAATATGTATACTCAATTGACTATTCTTAATTCTTTAATTACTCGAATCTAGGTTTTTGCCTTTGAGTGTTAACAACGATCCGTACACGCTTGCTTAACACCGTTACTTTTACAATGTCTTTAAAGTCTACTTGCCTAATGCAATAAGCATAAGTAAAGTTAATCTTAAATGTTAAAACTGCATTGATGAGTTTTCCAACACTTATAGAATCTTGTCTTACTGCACTCTTGACAAAATCTCTTTTACAACCAATTCCTGCACCCTAAAGTCAATATGATACCTAAAGATTTATGAGTATTAAAGGAAACCACTTAACAACCATAAGTGTTAACGGGTTTCAGTGAGCACTGTTGTATAGTTTTAGGTGTTAGAAACAGGTTAAACCTATAACATCTTAATTACAATTGCTTTAACTAACACCATTTTAACTCTAAAAGCTGCCTAACCTCATTTATTAAAGTTCTTGGATTACTGTTGACGCTAATGTCTGTGTACATCAATTAATGCATGAATACTTTGTGTGGCTCATCTTGGCGTGGCCACCATCACCAACTGGAAATCTGACTTTATAGATAATTTGTCGATAATTTGTCGGAATTTGTCGTGAAATCTCAGAATTTGTCGGTCCACCGTTCAAAAGTTATAAGGGGTTCAAGGTGGCCCCGCCAGGATGAGGCTCATTCTGGCGTGGCCACCTTGTATCTCTGAAACTACGGGTCGTAACGAAGATCTGATTACACCAATAATTTGTCGATAATTTGTCGGAATTTGTCGGAATTTGTCGTGAAATCTCAGAATATGTCGCTCCACCGTTCAAAAGTTATAAGGGGTTCAAGGTGGCCCCGCCAGGATGAGCCCTCATCCTGGCGTGGCCACCTTGTATCTCTGAAACTACGGGTCGTAGCGAAGATCTAATTACACCAATAATGTGTGGATAATTTGTCGGAATTTGTCGACAAACGCCAGAATTTGTCGGTGCTTCTATGAAAAGTTATATCAACTTCTTTTTCCCATACAAACAACAACATGTACAGTCGCGTTCATAAGCATTTAATGATAACGTGATTTAATGAACGAATTAAATGGTGAATAAAGTTCGGAACTTCGATATGTGTGTTACGTAAGTAGGTATGTCCGACTCTTTATCGGATGCATATAATCAATGCATGACATTAATTTATTGCTAATAGATAATTATATAGCCATTTTAAAAATGTGTTGTCATCTTAAAACTAAAAATAATTATTATGAGCAATAATTCAACAATCACGCGCCTTCATACATAAATCTATATACCCATTAAACCTATCTACTATGCTGTGTCTCTTGAGTAATAAAACTACACACAAACTAAAATAAACAACACACTCTAAAGACTTTAGCTCGTACAAGTAGTTACATATAATATTCACGACTATTGTCCCTAGGGGTTAGTCAGAGACTAGGCAGTTAGCACCGCGAAAGCTACTGCTGCCACAGTTCGTGTTTCACCAAATTACTACTGCACCTGTGCTCGCGTGATAGGTGGTGAGCCTGTCGCCACTATAAGCAGTTGGATGTATGTATGTGCAGTTCTCAGTCTGTTAGTCACCTTTTATGACATCCAAGACAAGGAATGGTGTGACAGTATTCTTAAAAGGAGCCGCCACCACACGGCGCACAAGTAGTTACAAAGAAAATTAATAGATATGTATTTCTAATTAGGTGCAATTAAGCACCGATGTCGACTAATTGCATTTATAAGAAGTTTCTTTAAAACATCTTTAAGAAAAAAGTACTTACTTGTATTTTATCTACCTAAGTAGGTATCGCGCACAATATACCACTAACGAAACTACAAAACAAGTTCAAATACACCACTGCGAACTGAGGCAGTTTTCTAACTCGCTATTTGTACTTAACCCGGTCCGTGCCAAACAATAACAAACATCGCCGTTGATCATTGAACGTTGATCATTTTGTGTTAGATCATAAAGGTTATTTTGCAATTGAAAATAATGAAACTACTATTCAGCGCCATCTGTTATCTCTTTGAAAGACTACAAGTGCAGCGAAGTGCAATGCTGCTGCGCAATTTATGAACGCAGTAAAGAACATGTGACAGTTTCGAGAAAATAGATCGTAATGTAAGCACATCAAATGTCACAATCGTAAACGCAGTAAGTGGTACTTACTGCGTTCATAAATTGTGCGGCGGAATGTTTTGCCTACTTTTTTGTGTAGGTATAAGGTATTGTGAATCTTGTAGCGTACGAAATAAAGTCGTTCACACTAGTGTAAACATGATCTTCTCTCTCGGACATGGATCTCGGAACCCCTGTTAGCTTAAAAGTATTTTTCTAATAGTCCAAGCGGTAGTTGCGACTCAATTTTTTGCAATAGCAATTGCCAATCCCAAGGCTTTTCGGTCGGATTCTGTACTGACCACATGGACCATGCACCTGCAGCGGCACCAGTGGAAGTTCACTTATTGGATATAACGCCACTATCCTTATATTACTTTTTTACCTCGCTATCAAATATAACTCGTAAAACCAAGAACTTGTTTCTTTATTTTTTGTTGTTAAGCGTAGGATTTTGGAACTGATGAGGTGCCTGGATGGGTACTGAGAAGAGAGAGGGCTATAACTCCGCCACCAAAGTCGACCTTAGAGTTGTTGACCCGAGCAGTGGAATCTGCGAGTTGTTCTCTTAGTGCAACGAGAAGTGAGCGAGCTTACAGCTCCAGTATCTGGATATTAGGTAGTGGGCTACACGTGTCCACGGGGCAACTAGCTCGAGACACTAGTCTTAAAAGTACCGGATGAAGGATGCGTACCGGCGCGTTCTGATCTGGCGTTATGATGCTTGCGCAAAGATGGCTGACACCTAACTTTATAACCGTTAATGGGGGGTGTCAGTATAAACTTTAAAGTCGTGTGTAGCGGGGATGTCCAGGTATTAAGTTGTCATAGATGCTCCGAAAATTTTTTTTTCAGTATTTTTTTTCATTTCAACGACGGACAACGACGACTGATATTAACGAACTAAAAATTTGTTGGCGACAGAAGTGGAGAGCAAGAAGAAACCAGGAAGGCCAGTGAGACCTCCAACTGGCGGCGGCAGCTCCAACAACTGCAACTCCCACTCATGCGACACCAGATGCAAGGACCAAGGCTTCTTGAGAGGATACTGCTCCGGCTCTAGATGCAACTGCTCAAACACCAATAGCGGTACATTAGCAAGAGTTAATGCAGCTTCTGCTTTTATAGCCATCCTTTACTTCGTCGTAATAACCACTGGTATCCTATGTCCTATTCTGGTTCCAAACCTATTGTACGAAGTTTCATCTCGATCCGTCCAGTGGTTGAAGCATGATTTAGTAACAAACATCCAAACTTCACATTAATAATATTAGTAAGTACACTCTTTATACCTTTGAAGTCGTTTATTCACAACATCAATAAGCTTCATGTACGCGATTGTACATTTACTATGGAAAAAAAAGAAGTTGATATAACTTTTCATAGAAGCATCGACAAATTCTGGAGTTTGTCGACAAATTCCGACAAATTATCGACAAATTATTGGTGTAATCAGATCTTCGCTACGACCCGTAGTTTCAGAGATACAAGGTGGCCACGCCAGAATGAGCCTCATCCTGGCGGGGCCACCTTGAACCCCTTATAACTTTTGAACGGTGGACCGACAAATTCTGAGATTTCACGACAAATTCCGACAAATTATCGACAAATTATTGGTGTAATCAGATCTTCGCTACGTACGACCCGTAGTTTCAGAGATACAAGGTGGCCACGCCAGAATGAGCCTCATCCTGGCGGGGCCACCTTGAACCCCTTATAACTTTTGAACGGTGGACCGACAAATTCTGAGATTTCACGACAAATTCCGACAAATTATCGACAAATTATCTATAAAGTCAGATTTCCAGTTGGTGATGGTGGCCACGCCAAGATGAGCCACACGAATATTTTTTATATGGCTTGGCTAAATTATTTATTTGCTGTTATTTTATATAAATATTTATTAAAATTTTAACTTGAAATATTACCTAATTATGAATCAATTACTTATTATTTATTATTTTATTATTACATTATGATACAATTCAGATTTTATTACTATAGATCATTCATTTATTTAATAAACAATTCTCGATGCAATAATATTACTTTTAATTTATTTTAATTCTAATCACATTTGCACGACCTCGCAGGTTTGGTTCGGGTGGAAACTGAAAATCAGTGATTTGCTCCATGAGCAAATGTTTCACTGAGTTTTCACTTTTTTACATCGCTACGACACACAATTGATAACTAATGTTTGTGGTAGTTGTATATTTAATTGCTTTTTCATTATTATTTAAATTTGTATTGTATTTTTTTTTTTTAATTATTGTATTATGTTTTAATTGTGTGCATGTTTTGTTGCAAATAAATAAATTATCTATCTATCTATCTAATTTCATTTTTTAACTCCTCTATATCACTTTATGTTAGAACTGGGATAATTATTACACAGGTATATAGGTTAAGGTTATAATAATAGCTGTAACTGACGGTAGAATGTTAGTTGGGTGGTATCAACCATGAAACACGTTTTCTCAAAATACTTATAATCCGCCACAGGCACGAAATTCAAACTTTGGATATAATAGAAACCAAAATTATAAGAAAAATCAAACTAACAATACCAACCAAGATAGAATTTATAACTTAACAAAACCACGGAAAATCACCATTGGGAATAGGACCATCATTAACATTATAACAAGTAACATCATACAAAGATAAAGGACAACAAAATCGATTGAATTTACATAATACAGAACCACAACCTAGTACTTTAAATAACAACCCTCAAGCAAGCACATCTTACGCTGAAAATTCAGATTTTTTTAATTTTACGACCTCAAAGCCAAATGCTTCAAAATAAAATTAGACACCGTAAAATGGGGCGTCTTTGACGATAGCTTCTGTTTTTTACTTTTTAAATTCTAATTTAATAAGTTTTCAACGTATCCTTTTCGTTTTTGTTCTGTTGGTAGCCTTGACAGATCAGCCATTGCTTGCAGAAGTATTGACAGTGTGGTGTAATAATTTCGATTTAAAATAAAATTTTGCGTAAAATTTTCATGAAAAAAGTGGTGTAAGAAACTTCATAAGTGTAGCCGGTATAAAATTCATAGTAATGTTAATAAGGTCATGTTATATTGACATGCTTTGCATAATCGACAGGGTTTTTGTTTTTTACCTAAGTCGGCTATTTTGTGTTGTACAACGTGTGGCGCGGTAGGCTGCGCTCGGGGTTGTAGTGGCTGTTCCACGTTGAAATAATAATGCTGATTGAAATAGTGAGCAAATGAGATTTATTACTTTACACATTAATATTACAGAGAAAACAGGACCGTCTTTGCGTGCGTTGCCGGTAAGAGAGAGGGCAGACAAGCCGGCGCCCAAAGCTTAAATAGACCGTTGTATGTATAGCGCGCGGCTAGTGTTGTCTTTGTTCATTACTAGTGTTGGGTAACATTCCAACATGCTGCGGCCTGACAAAGGGTTTCGTATAAACCACTAAAACAATCTTTAAAATAAACCTTATAACCTTAACAATTTGGGTCGTTAACCATTGCCAACATGCTATGACATTACAAGTTTTATTTCACCTTATACGGTAGCTTAAAGTTATAAGTACATGTAGGTAATAACGAGCTACATTACTATGCTACGAACTGACAATATAATAACAAAAAAAATAATTATCTATAGGTAAAATGCTAAGTTTAGAAATAGAACGAACATGAGTTCTACCATTAGGGGTTTTAACTTCAACGCTCCTTACAAGACCATCGTGGCCAGGGAAAACCTTAGTAATTCTGGCCATAGGCCATGACATGGTGGGTACATTATCCTCTCTTAAAATAACAAGACTACCTATATTAAAATTAGGACAAATATTAAGCCACTTAGGTCTATTCTGTAATACATTAAGGTACTGCTTGTACCACATTTTCCAAAATGACTGTTTGAGCTGTGTACACAATTGCCAAAACTTTAACCTATTTTGTTGTACATTTGTTACATCATCTTCTGGGTACATAGTTAGCGCATTTCCTATCAGAAAGTGACCTGGGGTTAAATAACCAAAGTCATTTACATCAGCTGTTGATATCGGTACAAGTGGTCTAGAGTTTAACACACATTCAATTTCAACTAATATGGTATTTATCTGCTCATAAGTAAACAGCTGATTTTTTAATATCCTTCTAAGGTGATATTTTGTGCTTTTCACTGCAGCCTCCCACAGGCCGCCAAAGGTAGGCGAGTAGGCCGGAATGAAATGAAAATGTATTCCTTGCTTTGACGAAAATTGAAAGACCTTTGCCTGGTAATCCTGTGAGGACTGCAGGCGATAAAGCTCAGTTAATTGGTTCTGTGCGCCTTTAAAGGTGCTGGCATTATCTGAGTAGATTTCTTTGGGCAGCCCTCTTCTAGATATAAATCTTTTAAGACACGCGAGATAACATTCGGTGGTAAGATCTGATGCAAGCTCGAGATGTATTGCCTTAGTAGCAAAACAAACAAATACACAAATAAATCTTTTACCTACAAGCGACCTTCTCACGCGCGAGAGCTTCACCCCGATCGGCCCAGCAAAATCTACTCCGACCGTCTCAATGAACGACTCATAGCAGTCACCCGGTTGGCTGGCAAGGAACCCATCAACTGTTTTGAAGCAGTAGCTTTCTGCCTGAAACAAATTATACATTTTCTTACAATTTTCTTAACGTAGGATAAACCATTGGTTATCCAATACCTTTGGTTTAAATTACATAATAACAATTTTGGCCCTGCATGTAAAAGCCTTTCATGCTCTGCTCTTATAATACAATTAACTATATGAGATTCCTTAGGTAAAATGGCCTGGTGCTTTTGTGAAAAGGGGATATTGGAGTGGTGAAGCCTACCTCCAACCCATAGCACACCAGAACCGTCTATAAAAGGACAAACACTTTTTAAGGAACCCTTTACACCTTTGTTATTTTTTAAACAGGTGATTTCGTCAACAAAAAACACTTGTTGTTCCTTTTTTTAAAGCAACATTAACGCATTATTAAATTCTGAACTAGTCAAATATTTGTGAGGAGGCTTGATGCCTTTAAGACAATTTGCGAACCTTAAAACGTAAACTAAGGTACGTACCATTTTATGTATGCTAGAAAATCTCCTTATGTGCTCGAGAACGTCATTAGTCGACGCTACGTGGCTGCTTGAGAACGCTGACTCCGGCTTCATTTCGGGCATGACTGTGGGTAAGTCTGTTATCATATTGAATGCATACTCACTGTTGTGCAAAAACTGTGGGCCATGCCACCATGCCGTGCAAGCGGAAAGTGCATCTGGTGACATTCCTCGACTGATGTAGTCTGCAGGGTTGTCACCGGTGCTGACATATAGCCAGTGGCCGCCCGCATTATTATTGGAGGTTGCCTTTACTCTGTTCGCAACGTAGGCATTAAGCTTAATGGGCTCTGAATGCAGCCATGCAAGCACAATTTTGGAATCCGTGAATAAGAAAATGTCGTCTATATTGTGCTTAATCTTCAGCGTCTCCCGCACCTTAGCGATTAATATAGAAAGAAGCAAGGCAGCATTTAGTTCCAAACGTGGGATGGTTGTGCGTTTGTTTTGAAGCGGGGTTATGCTTGACTTCAAACAGAGTAAGTGCATTCTTGTCTTACCTTCTTTGTTTGTAGCCCTCAGGTAGACACAGCAACCATACGCCAACTTACTGGCGTCTGAGAATGTCGTCTATATTGTGCTTAATCTTCAGCGTCTCCCGCACCTTAGCTATTAATATAGAAAGAAGCAAGGCAGCATTTAGTTCCAAACGTGGGATGGTTGTGCGTTTGTTTTGAAGCGGGGTTATGCTTGACTTCGAACAGAGTAAGTGCATTCTTGTCTTACCTTCTTTGTTTGTAGCCCTCAGGTAGACACAGCAACCATACGCCAACTTACTGGCGTCTGAGAAACCTATAAGTTCTACCTTGTCGGAGTCTGCTACGGAAATATTCCTATTAATAATAATTGGCTTCATTTTATCCAGGTTATTAGTGAACAAAAACCATTCCTGTCTTATGCTATCATCAGGAGTAGCGTCCCAGTCTGTTTTTTCAGACCATAACCTTTGCATTATCGCCTTTGCTTGCACGATAATGGGACCAACGAACCCCATCGGGTCATAAAACTTTCCTATGTAGGCCAAGATGTCTCTCTTGGTACATTTATTATTATTAAATGGCTCTGGACAAGTCATTCTAAACTGGTCATCTTTTATAACTAATTGTAATCCCAGTGTTTTCAAGCTACACTCATCCTTTTGGAGCTCTAAACAATCAAAATGCTGTTCAGTCAAAGGAACGCCAACCAATATTCTATTATCGTTGGAGGTCCACTTATGAGTTTTGAAACTCCCCAACTCTAAAAGCTGGCGGAGTTGTGCCTTTGCCTCTAACACCGTATCCAAATTGCTGTCACTAAATAACACGTCATCAGTGTTGCCAACTTTATTTTTGAGGAGATCGTACCACAGTAAAAAAGATCGTATTTTACTAGGATTTCTAAAAAAAAATATAGTACGCATTAAAACTCAATAAAACAACCAATTTCCTTTAGGTTTTATTTTATTTAAGTGTTTTTAGTCACTATCTTCAGCAAAAGGCAACGTGTTTATTCTTGTATACATATTTATATTTAGTTTTGATAGCATTTCGTTAGATGGCTTAAAATCAATGCACGATCCATGTTCCTTTACATGCTGGGCCGCCAGCAGAGTCCCGTTAACTGTCTCTGTGGACAGTTTATTACGAACTTTAGTTTTCATAAGGTTAACGTGGCTGAAAACTCTTTCACACTGTGCATTAGAATGCGGGATACATAATGTATCTAACGCAAACTGTGATAGCTCCTTAAAATTTTCGCACAGGTACAACTCACTCCAAAATTTGTCGACCGGTAAAGTCAAATCCAGTTCATTAAACTTGGATGGGAGAGTTCTCCATTGATCATCGATTTTTTGAATTAAATTTACATTTTCTTCCGAGACTACTCTAGGTAGTAACTGGATCAATGGAAATATCGAGGGAGCAACTTCGCGGAATTTTGCTGATGCAGCATTTGTGGCATGCAGTATATGAAGTTTTGATAAAAGCGGGTCATTCATGTAATAACGCTTTTTAATTTCTTTTGCGCTTGTAATCAGGAAGTTCCGACAAACATTATAAAATCTATTTAGTTCGACTCTGTTTCTTATAACTTCTGGATTTTTGAGGTCATTCATGACTCTAACACCCAAGTACAGTTGCTCATTTCTTAACCAATTTTCTTGGTTTTCAAAATTTATAACTTCAAGCTCATGTCGCATAACGTAATCTCTGTTTAAAAAACAAAGCAGGATGTCCATGTATATATCCCGAATCTTATCATTTAGCGAAGTTATCATAACACTTTCGGATTGAAAGAATTTGTTGAACTCTGTGAATTTAGGCAAGATCCATGCGAGAAAACTGTAATACATTTTGATGAATGGATCATTTAATGCATTATGTATGACTTCTGTTGAAACAAGCTTTTCACTGAGCCATGTGTTTGTAAAGAAAATTTTCAATGCATCCCACTGTTCGAGTATTCTGTCCACAACTGCAACAAGTGACAGCCAACGAGTCTGGGAAGGATGAAGCATTTTATGTGGTTTCAATTTAAGGAATTCCTGGAACTCTGCGAATTGACATTGTCTTTTGGAACTACATTTGAAAAATCCGTATATTTCTCGAGCTAAATCCTCGCATCTTCTAGGTAGCTCTTTACAAGCTTGAGATGCACACAGGTGGACAGAGTGACATACACATTTCATTATTATAATACCAGGACAAGATTCCTTGAGGCGACTGGCAACTGAATTATTTTCTCCCATCATTACACTGCACCCGTCAGCAGCAAATCCTATTAAGTTGGTCAGTGGAACACTCTCCTTCTCAAATGACTTAATAAGGGAATTAAATAAGTTTTTGCCTGTAGCTCCTTCGTTAGCTAAGTCCGGATTTGATGAATCAAATATTTTTGACAGCTCCCAAAATCTACTGACAATTTGTTTTGACTTTTCGTCATAAAATCTCACGACAATGCAAGACGACTTTTGGGTACTTATATCAGTGGATTCGTCACTGATTGCACTGAACTTACTTAGCTTTAATTTCGCCGCCAAAACTTCTTTTTCAGTCTCTCCTATGACCGCTGTGGCAATTGCAGTCGCTTTTGTCCTTTTAAGAGAAATTTGTTGCGCTATCTTAGAATCTGGGAATATGTTCTTTAATAAGTCTGTCATGTGGTCTATCGTTCTAAATGACAAGTTATGTTCCACTAAAAAACCGGAAAGTTTAACTTCTGCTGTTTGAACGAGTGGTGGGTCTTTTTTCTGTATAAAGGAAGCCATGGCAGATACTTGCTTGTTTGTTGATGCTAATTTTTTCATTGCCTCAATGTGTTTTTGTCTATTGGCATGAGTTTTAAGAACACCGATCTCTGCAGTTAAAATAGAGTTACAAACACCGCATTTGGCTTTATATTCGTCAGAGCCCGGTTTAAGCCATTTCTTAAACATGTCCAATTCTTCCCAATCGGGACGATATTTCTGAGCCCTATGTTTTGGACGCTCTGATTTTGGTAATTCATTTCTTTGTTGAAGAGTTTTTTTTGGTGTGCTTTGCCTATTTCTAGATGTCTCCGCCATGATTCTAAAGAGAAAAGAAATTATCAAATAGAGACGGATGTAAATAAACGTACCTTATTTTTCTTTGGAACAAACTTATATATAAATACCAACCTTATTTCGTAACGAAAACCAAGCGAAGTAAAAACACCAACCACGTTACTAAAAATATCAATACTCAAGGTATTATATAATACGTATTGTATTATGTTTTACAATAAAAACTCCGAAACAAACATCAAAAACTACTAAACACTGAACTGAACACTGTGATTGTCTACAATTTGTACAAACCTGCAATGTCCTGCAAGGTAAGGTACCGAGAATACGTTAGATTGCGCGGGCTGGGGAAGTACCGTGCTGGTGACAAAGATAAAGAGGACAACACATCGCGTATTACTAAAGAGTGAGTGCGACAGACAGTTCAGTACACTTTTGGATGCGTTCCTAAAAGTGTAAAATAGTTTATGACTCGTTCAAGTTTGAAATACATAGGTAAGTACTGCTTTTTTATTCTTTATTCTTAAAAATCAACTTACTTACGGTAGTATTTTTCTTAATTGGTTACAAAAATGATGACTTTTGATAAGATCGTATGTTTCGCGAAAGGTTTTGAATTTATGATCGTACATCACACCAGACACCAAAAAGTCGTATGAATACGATTTAAATCGTACGGTTGGCAACGCTGCACGTCATCCACATATGTATGGTTTTGCAAGATTGACGAAGCTAATGGTAACGTGTTCTCATTTTGCGTTGCTAACTCTTTGAGACAGCGTGTTGCCAAAAAACTAGAACTTTTTAATCCAAAGGTAAGCGTATCTAACCTGATGCATTTTATAGTGTCATCAGGGTTGTCCCTCCACAAAATATTTTGTAAAGAGGTATGCTCCGGAATAAGCCGTATATTTCTAAACATCTGTTGGATATCTGTTGTAAAGGTAAATTCACCAAACCTAAACAATAACAATATTTCGAATAAATCTCTTTGTGCAGTCGGCCCATTAAGTTGTATATCATTAAGGGATATTTTTTTACTAGTTTTCATAGAACCGTCAAAAACTGTACGCAACTTAGTAGTTTTGCTGCTTGGATTTATTACCGCATGATGAGGCAAAAAATAGATAGCCTCTTTTTGCAAATTAAAATCTTCTATGTCTACATAGTGTCCGTGATTTGAGTTTAAATAATTGAATTGACTCTTTATACTCCGAGAAAAGAATAGGATTTTTATGCAACTTTTTTTCTAAATTTAAAAATCTTTTTAACGCGATGTTAAAAGAATCGTCTAGAGCATCATTTGCAGCATCTAAGGGCAGTTTTAGGGGCAAAGCAACCTCAAACCTATTTTCCTTCAACTGAACAGTGTTTCTAAAAATATGCTCACAAAGCTCTTGCTCTGGAGACTGCTCTTTAAAGATCTCTGGCACGTTTTCTGTTTTCCAAAAGTTGGCAACCGTGTTATTAATATCTGTGTCACATGTTAAACAATTTAAAGCTACCTTATTGACAAGCTTGAACATGGCAGTGAACCCCCGATGATGTAGCCAAATTGAGTGTTGACAAGCTTCGCGTGGGATGGTACCGCGGGCTGTCGGCGATTACGCGGCGCCGGCGTTAGCAGCTCGGCGCTCTGCGACTCCGACGGCAGTAGGACCTGAAACACCACGTCAGCACCTAATAAAATATCAACCTCAGCAGGGACACTAAAGTTTTCATCGGCCAGTTTTAAGTTTTTTGGTATTTTAATGGCTTTACGGTCTATTTTTATCTGTGGCAGATTGCATGTAATTTCTTCAACCACATGACACGTGACTGTGATCCTATAAGGTTTTCTTATAGAATGCACTTCTACAGGTAAGCAATGCTTCAACCTGGTTTGAGAGTTGGTGACGCCTACTACATTGACGTCAACCGGTGTGGGCTTTAAATCTAGCAGCTGCAACGCCTTTTGTGATAAAAAGGACAGCTGTGAGCCACTGTCAAGCAAGGCTCTCATGTGAACTGCAGTGCCGTCTCGAGCTACAAGTTTTACTTTGGCTGTGGGTAAAAGCACATTGTTAGCGTAGTTGCTTGCGGAGAGTGATGTTGGAGCACCGTTGCCGGAATCATAATGCAGCAACGTGTTGTGTGCCTCCTTGCACTCATTACACCGAAAGTGATATTTGCACTTTTTTGCATGTCCACCTAAACAAATGTTACACAGTTGTTTTTCTCGTACAAAATCAGCTCGTTTAATGACAGGCAGCATCTTAAATTTATTGCATAAATAAAGCTTATGATTTAACTTACAGAACAAGCATCCCGGTTTTTGCGCTGCGGCGGTGTACGTCACCAGCCTGCTAGCGGTGCACTCTTGCTCCTTGCGTGGCTGACGACGTTGTCCGGTCTCGACGGAACCCGGATCAGCGCTCTCAAGCGCCAGCGCACGTTTCTCCAAGTAGGCGAGAAAGGCGTCCATCGTTGGCTCTTCAGTGCCGTTTCTCTCTAGATGGAATGCTCTCGATGTGTACGCATCTAGTTTACGAAAAAGAATACATAATAGAATTACATCCCAATACCTTACGTTTGGCTCCAAAGTGCTCAAAGCTGCAAGCACCTGCTTCACCTCGCAAATAAATTGACGTAAATAGCTAGCTGTGGATTTAATTATTGGCCTTAAATCTAACAATGCGTTTATGTGCTCATTTATTATTCTAACCTTATTATTATACCTACTATTTAAAATTTCTATGGCCTTATCGTAACTATCCGATGTTAAATCTAATTTTTTTATTAATTCCAAAGGTTCGTCCTTTAGATAACATCGCAAATAGTAAAGTTTCTGTACTTTAGGTATGGAGTGGTTCTGATCTACGAGCGAATTAAACAGATTAATAAATGGAGTGTACTCTTTAAACTTACCGCAAAACGATGGCAAATCGATTGACGGTAATGATAACTTGGAAACTGGAGCTATGGTGTTCTCGCTTTTCGTGGCTACGCGACTATTAAGCTGTTTGTCTAGTGAATTTAATATTACAAAATATTTATCTTCTATTTCCTCGACGTTCTCGTTATCGTCGGGATCCAATGATAAAACTTTGACATTGATATATTCATATTGCTTAAAACACTCCAACAACCGCGCTTTTTTATTTAGAATCATCTCAGTCTCCAAATTAGTTGTTTCTCTAATGACGTAATTATGTAACCGGGTAATCGTACCTTTTAAATATCCACGTTCGGCGATTAACTCCTTCAGCTCCATTTTCTTACAAATATTTATTACTTTAAACCCAATAACTATTTAAAAAAAACCACTTAAAAATGTAAACTAGCGATCTCATAAAACGAAACTACAATGAAAAATATCGCGAGCTACTAATGCGTGTGCGCAGTGCATGGGATACGAATGAATGCAGATCTTCTCGCCGCGCGGTCTTGCTTGCCTGGCCGTAGGTATGCCGCACTGCAGCTCGTGAAGTACATTCGCTGCGGTCCCCGTGTGACGGCTCCCCGCGCGTCTCGCGTGCCCCTGCACGGTCTCGCCCGGCGCCTCTCGGGCTCGGCGTATTTTCGTAGTTTTAGGTATGCAGATATGATGATGTGGAATGTGGATGTAACTAATTGTTGCGCTGCGCGGTTTTATAATTTGCCGCGGTGCGAAATATGATGCGCCTTGCCGGCAATAGATTTGCGCACTGCGTAGGTAGGTACCTTACGTACGGAGCTGTTCTTCTGTTCTCTGCTGTTGCTACCATGTGGCGCAGTAGGTTTCTTCTCAAGACCTTTTAGCGCGGTAGGTTTCTTCTCAGCCAAAATACCATCTGCTCTTCTTACCTCTCGAAGGACCATGTGGCGCGGTAGGCTGCGCTCGGGGTTGTAGTGGCTGTTCCACGTTGAAATAATAATGCTGATTGAAATAGTGAGCAAATGAGATTTATTACTTTACACATTAATATTACAGAGAAAACAGGACCGTCTTTGCGTGCGTTGCCGGTAAGAGAGAGGGCAGACAAGCCGGCGCCCAAAGCTTAAATAGACCGTTGTAGGTATAGCGCGCGGCTAGTGTTGTCTTTGTACATTACTAGTGTTGGGTAACATTCCAACACAACGAAATCTGTTACAAGGGGCTACTTTGATTAGAACTACGGGGCGACATTGATAGTTATCAATGTCGCCCCAATGGGTATTATTCCAGAGATATAGTTGAAATTGTATTGAATTACAAAGTAACCCCTACTTTATTTTTAGGTTCTACCCAGTGATGGTTCGCACTTACAAAAAAGTTGCGGGAAGTCGCAACTATAAGAATTATACAGACGAGGTACTTGAAGAGGCCCTTGCAAAGATCACCGATGGTGATCTCTCCACTTTTGCTGCTTCTTCGACATATAACATCCCATATGGTACATTATATAATAAGTACAAAGGGTGTCATGGTAGAACAGTCGGCGGGCAATCTGTCTTTACACACAATAAAGAGATCTAAATTTTATGATATCATTTTTTTATGTTATTAATTTTTTATTTTTTTATTTTATAAATACTTAAAAAACCACTAAAGCTTAAAATTTTAAAACTTGTGTGAATGCACATTTATATTGATAAGAAAACGTTATTCCTCTTTGAGCGTTAATATTACGAAGCCTGAATAGTGATTCCAGAATTAAGAAAGTCCTATTATGTTCCTACCTCAAGTAAAAATTATTAATACACGATATTTTTAATCAGAAACGCATAGTTTTACTTCAAATGCTACTATTTGCTATCACAAAATGCCAATATAAACTTCGCCTTTGTGTCAAAGACGCCCTGGCAGATTTTAAAACCCCATCATTCCTAAATTATACTATCAAAAAAAAATCTTTTTTTTTGTGTTTTATTCTAAATTGGACAACAATAATAAAAACATTGGGTATCAAAGCAACCCCATTTTCAGTCTAAAGTTGATACGCCACATTTAATTTTTTTCTCTAATAATCAAGCCAAAATTTTTAATTAAAAAAAAATTAAGTAATGAGTCGTCAATAAAATTTTCTTTTAACATGTCTAGTACGTAAATTGAATGAAATAGAATTTATAAATTGATCAAAGTCGCCCCATTCTACGGTGCACAACTACCATATATCGAGATACTATACAGGGTGTCTCATTGAAATGGGTGTACTGTAGCCCTATGTTGCATTGTATTTAAGCTATGTCTATTTAATCAATAGATCAGTATCCATCAAGATTTTGTGTTTGATTCACCTCTCCACACTCCGCCTTACATGGCGACCGTGACAAATAAGTAATCCGTGTCGGATTTCGGAACACGACGAAATGGTTTGCGGGAACAGTGACCTGTGTACCTACTAACGAACTTGGGCAGGACAACAGTTATGAGTTTTGGTTAACGTTTTAATCCAAGAAGATTTAACTAAATACTAAGCATGGGTAGTTCTCATACAAAGCCTGTGGACAGTTCCACCTCCAACAACGTATACGCGACACAAGTTGGGTATAGCAATCATATGGAGCAACATAACAGCATGGTCATTAACCACTTGTGACAACTGAACGTGTATTTCCTGGTATTGCTGGTTCTCATCATATTAGCAATCATATTCCTGTGCGTCAGGTATTCAAACAACTGTTTGAATAAGCGGATCGAGCGTCGTACTTAAGCGAATGTCTTTAAGCTGAAGAGGATGGAAACAGTGTGAGTACCTACCTACGTCAAGTTTGAAAAGTGTAGTAAAAAAAAATGTAGTGAAACATAACAATAAAAGTTAATATGAAAGTGTTGGTAACAGTTACAGAGTATGACTATTTTCTATTTTACTTATAGTGTTAGTAGTATTATGTGTACCTATATATTTCTAGTTTGTTTACTATTATGCTCGCAGTAATTAATGCAATTTTAATGTTATGATGTAGTATGGCAGAATGTTTGCTATCATTAATTAACCTTCGATCCGTCGCGTGGGGTCTTTAAAAGCCCAGGTCTGAGAAATTCGCAAAATTTTATTATTTAACGCCATCCCAGAAACGCGGCATTTTAGGTACCTTCCTAGATTGAACTATACTCGGTGCGGCTTGACGGCAGTGTGCGCAGTGAGAAACTGACGAGTTTTTTGCGCCCGGGCTCTGAAAGACCCCACGAGACGACTCGCGTAAGTATTTACTTGTAATGAGTAATTCCTTTTTTTGGTTGTAATTTGTGTTTTACTTAATTATCACGTTGTTTTAGATCATATTTTTTTACAAAAATGGATAAGGGGCAGCAGAGTCGTATATTGGGCTGGTTAGTAGACTAATGCAATGATGTTTATGGTGGTTCTAAGGACGAAGAAGATAGTGCCGTATATCAGGACGAAAACAGCGATCACAACAGTAATTCGGAACAGGAATGAGATGACCTGGATTTGGAAACTCCCAGGGAACAACTGGAACAATCCAGCGCTGATCCAGATGTTCCAGAATTAATGGAAACTGAATCCGTAACGAGCACTGAAGGTGATGAACCGCTGGTACATGAAGCAACCTCCTGAAAATGAAGTCGTGCCTATGAAAAAGCGCTGTGTATACTGTCCTAGAGGAACGGATAGAAAATTTAAATCATTGTGCCATTTCTGCAAGGGTAATATATGCCCAATGCATACTAAAAATGCATGTACTAAATGTGTTCAAACTTTAAAATAGTGACATTTAGATTTGTAGCGGCATACAATGTTGCAATATGTCGGATCAGCAATCTGCACCTCGGCCGGCGTAGCATGGGGCCCGGCAGTCGTCTACAGAGCACCGCCTCGCAAGATCATTTTAATTAGCTATTGTGTACTGAAATATTGTATCGTCATTATACATACTGTGTTATATCTATGTGCAAACTAGAATTACACAAGTGAATGAACTGAACGTCTTTGTTATTATTTCCTTCTGATGAACCATAAGGGAACCCCCTAAACTGGTGACCCCGATACGTAGGCGACTCATTTTAAACGCGGACCTAGCGAGGGCGAAACTTACGTTACTTAATAGTGAAATAGTAGCTATCGGGAATAAATATGTATCCGGGCAGCCACAGAACCGCATCAGGCCTCGCGCCGCCGCCGCCGGCGACTAATAAAGAAGCGATAGCGGACTTATCGCACAACAGTGCCAGATTTTCGTCGGAGGGCTTTGCCGACGTGTCAATGGTGACAATTCAAATGCGGACACCTGAGTTTTGGCCAGATATGCCAAGAATGTGGTTCAGCCGATTTGAGGCGATTATGGCGCCACAAAAACAAGGTGACAGTGTGAAGTTTGACCTGGTGTTGGCAAAGCTGAATAAAGAAGCGTTGCGGCAAGTGAGCGATATAGTACAATCCCCGCCTGATACCGCCAAGTATGGGGCGCTGAAAGAGCGTTTTTTGGCCGTATACGAGGAGAGTGCCGAAACGCAGTTCCAGCGGCAGGTTAATGAGATGGACCTGGGCACACAGAAGCCGTCACAGCTATTAAGAAAGATGACGGAGCTGGCAAGGAACTGCGGAGTCACAGACGAGCCCTTAAGGAAGTTGTGGTTAAGTCACCTGCCGCCTAGTGTTAGAGCAGTGCTCACAGTCAGTGGGGACGTGGGTTTAGAGAGCCTGGCACCCATGGCGGATAAGATATTGGAGAACTTGGGAATCGGACGGGTAGCAGCGGTAGCATCGTGTAGCAACGCGCCTGCAGCTGCCGACGTGGATACCGAGTTGATTAAGTACATGCGCAGCATGTCCCTAGAATTGAAGGAGCTCCGCGGGGAAGTGGAAGAAATCAGGTCACGAGGGCAGAGTTATGGACGTCCACGTGAGAGGGAGCCGTCGGAGGTTCCGGCCCAGGAGCAGGTCTGCGCCACGTCAACGCGAATCAACAGGGCAAGCGTGGCTATGTCGTCATCATTTCCGGTTGAGAGAAAATGCAACTGAGCGCGAGCAACCCTGCGGTTGGTCTAAGGCGCAACCAACACGGTCGGATTCGGGAAACTAGTGGCGGTACAGTCAGCGTCGGTGAGCGATTGTGCCGCAGGTAATCACTGGTTATGTGTCAGAGACCAAAAAACGGGTTTAGTGTACCTAGTGGACACTGGGGCTAATGTGTCAGTAATCCCGGTGAGTAAAGTGTTCGACAAGAAAAAGGTAGTTGAGTGTCCTTATAAACTTTTTGCTGCGAACAATACAGAAATAAAGACTTTTGGTGTAATATCGTTAGAACTAGACCTTGGTTTACGCCGTAGTTTTAGGTGGAATTTTATTATATCCGATGTTAAGCAGCCTATAATCGGTGCGGATTTTTTAAAAGAGCATAAATTGATAGTTGATTTATTTAATAGACGGTTGCTTGACGGTCGCACCCAGTTAGACACAGAAGGTATTGTAGTGGTGTATACCGAGCCTGCGATAACTAGTATTCAGGATGATAACCCGTATCGCGAGCTATTACAACAATATTCGGAGATAACAAAACCTATTTGTTTTAAGGAGCCGAGTAAACATGGTATAGTGCATTACATAGAGACGTCGGGTCCTCCGGTTTTTGCTAAGGTTAGACCTTTGCCGCCGCAAAGGTATAAAATCGTTTGGGATGAGTTTAGGTTAATGCAAGAGTTAGGCATTTGCAGGCCTTCAAAGAGTCCTTGAGCCAGTCCACTGCACGTGGTGCCTAAGAAGGATGGTCAGATCCGGCCCTGTGGGGACTATCGTGCACTCAACGCGATCACGAAGCCCGACAGGTACCCGATCCCAAGGCTGCAAGACTTCACCTATGGACTAGCAGGTAAGTGTTTTTTCCCGTTTAGACATTAATAGAGCTTTCCACAATATATGCATTGCACCGGAGGACGTAGAGAAGACAGCGATTATAACGCCATTCGGGCTTTTTGAGTTCCCGAGGATGACCTTTGGCTTACGTAATGCAGCACAAACGTTCCAAAGGTTCATGAATAACAGTGTGTTGCAAGGAATCGAATCCCAGGGTAAAAGGAACGATAACGGAAAGGAAAGTTCTAATCTTTTCTGTTACATTGATGACGTAATTATTGCCAGCACGGATCACGTTACGCATAGGGAGCATCTAAAGCAGATCTTCGCTAGGTTCGAGGAGTTCGGAATAACTATAAACTTGGCGAAGTGTAGTTTTGGTAAGGCCGGTGTTTAATTTTTAGGCTATGAGGTCAGCACGGAAGGTATCAAGCCCATGAAATCCAAGGTAGAGACTATTCAGGAATTTCCCAGGCCCGAGACAATTGAGCAGCTTCGCCGATTCTTGGGAATGGTTAATTTCTATAGGAGCCATTTAGAGCACGCGGCAGAACATCAAGCCGAGTTAAATAAGTTTCTACATGGCGCAAAGAAAAAAGATAAATCCAAGGTAAGTTAGACAGAAAAGGCTATAGCCGCTTTTGAACACTGTAAGTCGTCCCTACAGAATGCAGTAACTTTATCGCACCCGGGTGAGGAAGGTACATTATACCTGATGTGTGACGCGTCAAACGCTTGCGTTGGGGCAGTGCTCCAACACAAGGTAGAAGGGGTTTGGAAGCCGTTGGGGTACTTCTCCAAGAGGCTTTTGGACGCTCAGAAAAAGTATAGCACCTACGATAGGGAGCTATTAGCTGTATACTTAGCCATAGTTCATTTTCGTAATATGATTGAAGGTCGACAGCTTACAATAATGACCGATCATAAACCGTTGGTCCATGCGTTTTCTAAAATAGGTTCAGACAACAAAGAAACTCCTAGACGAACACGACATTTATTGTATATAAGCGAGTTCATGAGCGATATACAGTATGTAAAAGGTAACGATAACGCGGTTGCTGACGCGTTATCCCGGGTAGTGGAGACTGTTGTTTGCCCAGCGGTTATAGATTTCGTTGAAGTCGCCCGAGCACAGGAAACGGACGATAAGCTCGCGGGTATGCTGACAGACTCACAAGGCAAGTTGTCGATTAAAAAAATGTATTCTCCATTGTGCAACAATGCTGTTTATTGCGAGACTTCAGAGAACAATGTAAGACCCTATCTTCCACAGCAGTTTAGGAAGTTGGCATTTGAGTCAGTGCACAACGGCAATCATCCAGGATTCAGAACCACGCGCAAGATGGTAGCGAAACGGTATTTGTGGCCTGGAATGAACAAAGATGTTGGTGTATGGGCTAAAGCGTGTATACACTGTCAAAAGGTAAAAACGCATAGGCATACAGTTACAGAATTAGGCACGTTTCCGCTCTCAGAGCGTTTCGAACACCTGCATGTAGATATCGTGGGTCCCCTGCCGACCACTCAGGAAGGGTTCAGATATCTAGTAACAATGATAGACAGGTATACAAGCTGGCCGGAAGCAGTTCCGGTGGTAGATATAACAGCCGTGACCATCGCTAAAATTATTTACGAAAATTGGGTTTGCCGTTTTGGGTGCCCAATTAGAATAACAAGCGATCAGGGGCGACAGTTCGAGAGTGAATTATTTAGTAGCCTTATGAAGATATTAGGTGTCCATAAGATTCGGACAACAGCGTATCACCCGCAAAGTAACGGCAAAGTAGAAAGATTTCATCGTTCTCTGAAGGCTGCGTTATAAGCTCGTTTGTTGCAAAAGGTAAGTGGATCATGGTTTGAAGAGTTACCTACAGTCATGCTGGGGCTGCGTGCGGCGTGCCGAGGCGACAGCGGCGTCAGCTCAGCAGAATTAGTATTAGGGCAAACGTTACGCTTACCGGGCGATTTTTATACCGATTGCGAAAATGCGAATATATCAGATGAAACATACGTGACTAAATTGCAACAGATAATTCAAAGCCTACGGCCTCAGACACGAGAGAGTAGCGATTGTAGGAAAATTTTCGTTCATAAAGATTTAGAGTCGTGTAGTCATGTTTTCTTACGTAACGATTTAGTGCAGAAGCCGTTAATGCCTGCATACAGTGGACCGTATCCAGTAGTCAAAAGGTCAGCAAAAACCATGGTTATTAAGATGGGTGACCGCCAATCAACCGTCTCTATGGACAGAGTAAAGCCATCATATTGTGTAAGTGAGTCAGATACCGATTATGGCTCCAGTAGTAAGGATTACAGTACTAAGGAAAATGTAAATGGTAATATTAATATAAATGCAAATAATCAGAAACAAGTTAAAATGTCTCCAGCTGTTCAGAAACCGCTACCGCTTAAGCTTGTCACGCGCAGCGGCCGCGCAGTTAAACAGCCTGTAAGATTTTTGCTTCCGTAATTATATTGAACTAGTTTTTTTTTTGTTAACATTAATTATTGCAATGATTTAGAATTCATTTCGTACAGAATATTGGACACAGTAAGATTGTTCTTGAGAAATATTTTTATCTCCATAATGGGTAAAAGTTATAGTAAAGACGAAGAAATAATCATAGCCTAAAACGGCGCAAACAACGCCAGCAAGAGTGATATGGTGGTGCAAATCCAGATCTACGGAATAGTGTTGTTAATAATGTTTATAATGATGGTGGGCATCGTCAGGTACTTTTACGTTGGAAAATGTCGTCAGAATACTCAGAAATGGGTTGATAAAAGAATTAGGGCCATCTGGCAAGTAACCGGAAATACAAACGGCCCAACGCCACAGTCGCAACCACCGCAGCAAGTAGTTTACGCTTAGTGATAACATTTTTTTCTCAATGTCATATGGGTATAGTTTATGGTTAGTGAAGTTAAGGAGTTTTTTTTTTTTTAATCTTTATTATAAAGGACTTTGGTCTCTAATGTGACCATGTCAGTCCTGGTAAATCTTAGAAACTAAGATAACAACAAATATAAAACTAAAATAAAATACTTAAACACAACTTTCTCTTAAATGTAGACAATGACACACATAATTTAATACAGCCCTTGCTACACTTGTTGAAGGTTCGGCAAGAATGCTTTGAAACCTACCAACATCAAGCATATTCCATTCTATTAATGATGCCAATTGCCGTCTTTCAGCTCGGTACCGGACACATTCCGTCAAAAAATGGACTAAATCTTCCACAGTGCCACACACTGTGCATTCTGGAGACTCGATTTTTTTCATTAAAAATGCGAAATTGTTTAGCGGAACGTGTCCCGTCCGCAACCTATGAGCCGTAATTATGAGAGACCTGTTGAGCCTGTTACTCATAAACCAAGGTATCCGAGGAGGTTGACACTGAATGGTTTTATACCAAATCCCTTTGTCCCGTGAAATTTTATCAAAATACTCTTTCCACATTTCCTGACACTTATTCCTATACTTATTGACAAGTTCAGTTTGATCTGGGACAATATGATATCTAACACCATCAGATACAGCCGATTTCGCCAGTCTGTCCACCACCTCATTACCCATGATTCCTATATGCGAAGGGATCCATTGCAACCTTAGGTTCTTATTGCACATGTAAAAGTTGTGCATTTGAAGCAATACTATGTAGGCTATCGAGACACCTCTGTGCCCAGAGGCGCATCGAGCCAGATGTTGTAAAGCGCTTTTGCTGTCAGTAAATATAACAATATTTTCTACATTTAAGCTTTCTATATAAATTAAAGACTCCGAGATTGCAACTAACTCCGCTGACATTATAGAAATACAGTTATTAATTTTATAGGATTTAGATATTTTATACAATGGGTCATAAAAAGCTGCTCCTACACCATCTTGGCACTTTGATCCATCTGTATAAATTCTATGGAAGCCACTATAGGATCTATCAATTTCGGCTGTAACTTCTGTATGCAACACATTTGGATCATATGATGCTTTTGGATCCCTTACATTTTTTAAAACATTAAAAATAACACCATTTATCTTAACACAAGAAATCCAAGTATCGAAGCTGAACATATCTAACGGATTGCAAGAATAGACTTCATCCTCTTTCATCTCTTCCCAAACCACCGATAATAAAGGCTTCTTTTTATTCAGCCAAAATCCACTACCCGGTATTAGAACACAAAGTTTTTGTAGCAATTCAATGGTGGGATTCATTTCCCATGATTTAACTTTTAAACATACTTTATAACTCAAAAATAGTCTTCTTATAAATAAAGGTTGAACACACATTTCACTCTCCATTGTATGTATTGGAGTACTCTTTATAAAACCGCCTATTATTCGTAAAGCTTGATTTTGAAGTTTTTCCATTTTGTATAGATTGGATTTAGCACTATTATCAAATAAAAAACAGCCATAATCTAAACGACTTCTAACAATAGCAATAAATAATCTCCGAAGATGAATAGGATGAACTCCCCAACCAGACCCCGCCAAAACCTTAAATAAATTCAAAAATTTTGACACTTTTTGGCACGTTTCGTTAATATGTTTACCCCATTTTAAAGAAGAATCCAACCACATACCCAAATATTTATAGTTAAATACAAAATCTAAGGTGCTGCCGGCTATCTTAAGATGTACTTGTTGTTTCTTTCGCCCTCGACTAAATATACAATACTTAGATTTATTGCCTGACAACTGTAAGCCAAGTTCATCCAGCAGTCCTATCATAACATCTAATGCATTCTGAATAGCACATACGGAATCATTTAACCTATTGGAGCCTTTATACAACACAAAATCGTCTGCATATTGAGCAATACTTACATCACCAATCTGTTTACAGATTTTATGTGTAACAATGTTGAACAACAAGGGAGATAATGGGTCACCTTGCGCTAGTCCCCTGTTAGCCCACCTTATAAGAGGATGATCTCTTAAGTCTTCTGTATCTGCTCTGATCATAAGATGTCTTTCGTGTAAAAAATTCCATAAATATGTACATATTTTCCTTCCCATATTAAGCTCATCTAAAATTTGTAAAACATAATCAACTAATATATTATTATATGCATTCTCGACATCCAGAAAACAAGCCAAAGTTGGCATATCCCTTGAGAATCCAATCTGTAAATAAGTAACCAGTCGTACAAGACTATCCATACAAGACTGAGATCTTCTGAATCCTGAAGATTTAGGTGATATAAATTTATTTTTCTCTATATACCATTCCAACCTCTCATGGACTATGTCATGAAATATTTTGCACAAACACGAAATTAAAGAAATAGGTCTTACTTTAGGCTCGCAATTCTGGTTAAACCCTGCTTTAGGGATTGCAATAACATGTATATCCCGCCATTGCATAGGTACATGGCCCGTCTTGAGAATAGTATTGTAAATATGTAATAAATAGGCTTTGCCACTAGATGGAAGGCGGTTAATCATTGAATATGTTATTAGGTCGCCTCCCGGTGATGTATCTTTTTTCTTTTTTTTAAGACTAATTTCCAATTCTTGGTTTAATATAACCGTTTCTAATATCGTATTTTTACTATTAATGTTTGGACAACGAGGCGTAACAGAGTCAGGAGTCAAGCTCCGTAACAATTCTTCATTTTTCTCTCGCGAAAAGAAAGTCTTAGACTGAGTGACCCCTTTAAGCCATCTCATTTGTTTCCAGATGTTCGAAGCGGCTGTAGCTTCATCAATACTCGAACAGAAGCTTCTCCAATTTTGAGACTTCGCTTGCCTGATTGCTTTTTGAGCCTCTCCAGATTTTCTATTTAACTGATCTAAATTGAAAGGTGTCGGATTTTTCCTAAATATTTTCAAAGCTATCGACGTTTTGCTACTACTTTGGATAATGCAGGTGACCAATAAACTTTTGGCTTGAATTGTCTCGCAGGACTGGTACAGTATTTTATAATGGGAATACATTTATCCGCCGCTTTATTTATTTGTTCCACAAAAAAGTCATACATAACTTGTGTATTGGTATTTAAAGGACTATTGGCAAAACATGGCATTAAAAATTTGCTATACGACTCCCAGTCTGCTAACCTGTAATTACGTTTCAAATAACTACCATAATTATGTTGATAACTAAAATTAAATTTTATTATTAGGTGATCACTACCTAGATTCTCAGACAAAACATCCCATGTAAAGTTAATAGTAATGTCGGACGAAACAAATGTAATGTCAGGGCTAGTTTCTTGCAAAACGTTATTTACTAGCTTAACTCTAGTAGGTTTTCCATTATTCAACGCTATAAACCCATTATTAAGAGAAGCATCATATAATTGATAGCCTCTGGTGTCATTTTTATATGACCAATTTGTATGGTGGCCATTAAAGTCTCCCACAATAACACTTTCTTTGGAAAACTTCGAAAATAAATTATCCCAATCGAGCTGCGTAGTGCGTACGCTAGACGGGCAATATACTGACAATATGTTTTTAAGGTACTTACAATTTTGTATTTGAACATACACAACTTCGATACCTGGATTGCTACCAATATCTGAAGGACACACAAAACATTGAATAGACTTATGAATCACAATAGCAACTCCACCATAAGAGTCACCTCTGTCTTTTCTATAAATATTGTAACCACTTATGTGAAGTCTAGATTCTGGTTCCAACCATGTTTCACTGATCAGCGCAATGTGAACTTTTTCTCTATTCAGTAACAGTTCTAATTCTGTAAGTTTAGGTCGAAGGCTTTGTGCATTCCACTGTAAAAATAAAATTTTATGCTCCATTAAGAAAACTGTTAAATATATTTTTTATCCACTCTCCATCTTGAACAAACTTTAAGCAATAAGCTATAATATCTTCAAAAATTGACTTTAAGGTTAATGTAATCTTCTCCACGAAACTCTTGTCTGACATAATAATCTTTTTGCTTCTTTCATACATTTGTGTGAAGTTAAACGATTTCGTTTCAAAACTATCTTTCGTTGTTTTATGTTTTTGAGATGGTAACTGTTCTCTATCAGTGTCAATGTCTGATGTGCACATAGTCATTGATTCTTTCGTTTCGTTACATTCTTTTTTGTCTTCTTTTTTTTCCTTGAAACTTTTGACATGCTTAACTCGTGTTCTTCTTTGCCTTCAGCTTTTTCTGAAAGTGCATCTTCTCGTTGTGCCATTACAGGTGTTAAAACAATGTCTCTATAGGTCGTTCTAAGCGAATTAAATGTTCGAGGAATTAGTACGTCTGATAAAGGTGACTGACAACTTTCGACTTCTTTGACTTTTCTTTTGTTCTCCATGAATATTTCTAAGCTTTTTATATATGTGTAGTTGTTTGTACTCATAATGTGACGTATTTCTTTTTCTTTTAAAAATTTTGGACAACTTTTATCAAGCGCCATATGTTGACCCTTGCAATTAATGCAGCTATACACTTTTGTAGTACAATTGGCATGGGACTCACCACATTTAGGACATATAATTTTTTTGGAGGGACAAAATGTAGCTAGGTGTCCAAAACTCCAGCAGCTTGACATTGTCTAACAGGATAAGTATATGGTTCTACTTTCATCTTAACTCCATATCCACGAATATAAGAAGGCAGAGTTGACCCTTTGAAACAAAAGCGCACAGTTTCACTATCCACCCATTCGCCGGCATCAGTTCTTCGCTTCAATCTCTTAAAATACATTATTTCTTGCTCACAAGTAAATGCTTCAGTAATCTCTTTATCATCCATTTCTAAATCAACATTTTTAACTACACCATTGACATAACTGGTATCATCTGTCATTTGACACTGATAATTTAACTCTGTAAACATCTTACATTTTACTAACTTTTCCGCATTGTTTTTGTCTGAAAATTCTATAAACATTTTATAAGGGTTTTTGTATTTTACTTTTAAAACATTTTCAATCTTTTCTGAACGCAGCAGTTTCGCCATGGCCATTTGTTTTGGTAACACAGACTTAGACGTCACACAAACTTTCTGTTTAACATCCTCATTTTTTTCGTTTGAAATTTGCAACTCAACATCAACATTTGAAAAGCTTCTTATGAGACGTTTTGGTTTTCTTCTAGAGACAGTTATAAAGTCATCCCCGTCTTCGTTCCCCTCACTAGAATTCCGACCCCTTTTCTCTGCGTGTAGCTGACTAGTTGTTAGAATGTTGCTAGTCTCAGACCTATTGTCATCTTTGTACGTACACTCGGTGCTCTGCTCAACACTATTTATTCTTAATATTGGAGAACTACACACACTTCTTGTCTGTTGTTCCATTTCGATTGACTATCAACATGTAGGTAGTTTATTTAGCCATTAAATGATTATTTTTTTGTGTCGTACTAATAGTAAAGCGGAAATTCGATTCCCGCGTGAGTTTGTTTTCTCAAGTAAGCTAAGAAGCTAATGTATTCTAAGTGTTGTATGTAAGTAAATGCACGGAGTTAGTATTTTTTGTTTTTTGTTTTGTGAAAACGATCCATAATTAAAATAATAGTTAAGTTGTCATCAATGACATGTGCATGATTGTACCTTTGTGCGGGCAAGTGATGAGTCGTATGTATCGCGCTCCGCTCGGTAGGGTGACGCAATCAGTCGACCATGTCGAGTTAGCAAATTCCTGCGAAACGGTGTCGACTGACGGCGGGCGCACGGTGTTAAGACAAGTTCTATTTTGATATTGTTAAAATTATTCAATTATAATATAACAACATTTATATAAGGTTGTCATAGAATGAAAGATAAACCAAACACTTAGAATAGTTTTATGTTTTTATTGTTTTTTATTATACATTTTTTTATGTTAAAAAATTTTTTTTGTACAAAATTTTTGAAAAAGAGGGGGTGTGATGTAGCGGCATACAATGTTGCAATATGTCGGATCAGCAATCTGCACCTCGGCCGGCGTAGCATGGGGCCCGGCAGTCGTCTACAGAGCACCGCCTCGCTAGGTCATTTTAATTAGCTATTGTGTACTGAAATATTGTATCGTCATTATACATACTGTGTTATATCTATGTGCAAACTAGAATTACACAAGTAAATGAACTGAACGTCTTTGTTATTATTTCCTTCTGATGAACTATAAGGGAACCCCCTAAAGTTTTGTAAAAGTAAATTTTTTTATTTGTTGGAGAGGTCCATAATTTTAATTACAAAGTAGATTATTCTATTGAGATCTCAATTAGATATACAACTTGTTGATTTGCATTCACGCCATATTCATAGCAGCAGTCACATTTTTTATACTTATTACAAATAAATTATAAAAAAAATATGAAATAATAATAATCATATTTTAAACATCTGTAAATACGAATTGCACGTCTGCGAAGCACTAAAAAATAAACGCTCCTTCGCGTACGCCCGCTCACCCGACCACGCGTAGGTAGCAACAAGCTCGAGCTTCGCGGCGCGCCCGCAGCTTTGTCGGCGCGGCGAGCGGCGGCGGCGGGCGCACGTCGCACGCATCAAAGCCAGTGTGCCGCGCAGCCCCGAACGAGTGACACATTTCTTAGCCCTAGCGAATATGGAGCAAAACATGTTCTTAGGTGTGTTGTTTGTGTGTGTAAAAAAAGTAAAATGACGGAAAATTATTCTAACGTAGAACTTGTGGAGATGGTGCGATTATACGCAATTAGTGGGAACAGTCTACGTCGAGCCGTGGTCATGTTCGTGGAAATGTTTCCAAACAGACCAACTCCATCGCGCGAGGTAATGCTTGCTGCCACGCAACGACTGAGGGATCATGGCCAGTTCAACGTTCCTCGACATGCGCAGGGTCGCGGCAGTGTGGGCCTCTCAGTCGATTTGCAAGAGCAAATCCTCGAATACTTCGAGAGGGCCACGTGCCAGTACTCGTGATGCTGGCCGCCACTTCAATGTCCACCACACAACAGTCTGGCGGCTTCTTAAGTCGGAGCAACAGCACCCGTTCCACTTCAGAAGAGTTCAAGAATTGAACGAGCAAGACAATGCCGCCCGAGTCACTTTTTGTCACTGGGTACTAGAACACCGAAAAGCCAGCATTCTATGGACGGACGAGTGTATGTTTACGCGGATCGGTGTTTACAACGTCCACAATGAACATTGGTGGGCTCACTGCGAACAGAACCCGCATAAGACCAAAAAAGATTCGTTCTAGCATAGGTTTAGCATCAATGTGTGGGCTGGCATTGTTGGTGGACATTTACTCGGGCCTTATTCCATCGAGGGTTATCTCAACAGCAACTCATATTTGCAACTTTTGCAGCACGTAGTTGACGTAATGCTTGACGACGACGTGCCACTAGCTCGTCACCGGAATCTCTTTTACCACCAGGACGGGGCGCCTCCGCATTACGGACGCCAAGTGCGCGATTATTTGGACGAAGTGTTCGGAACCCAGTGGATTGGTCGAGGTGGGCCAGTGCCCTGGCCTCCGAGGTCGCCAGACTTGACTCCGTGTGACTTTTATTTGTGGGGAGACATAAAAAGAATGGTTTATAAAGACGAAATCGCGAGTGTTGTGCAGTTAAATATTTTAATGGCTTTTAAGAGTGTAAGGTCAAATCGTAGTGTGCTGCAAAAGTTAGCTAGAAACTTAAGGCGCCGTGCTCATTTATGTATAGAACGTGAAGGTGCCCACTTTGAGCAGTACCTGCGATTATCTTAAACTTGATCGGTAAGTACCTAATAATAGTTTATTGCAACAAAGTATACTTATGCGTGAGCGTAAGAGTAAGCCACTTTACCAGAGAATACATAATAGTACATAAGTTTACGTAAGTTCATCGACTTAACGTCCGCCTGCTCTTATCTACCTACTACGGTCTGCACCCCTATTCTCGTCAGTCGACGGTCGCTATTCTAATTTACACTGAAATCGTTTTATTAATCAATCGGTTCCTTATTACGTGCTCCGTGTTAAAAGTATTTTTTAGTCACTAAGTGTACCAATTACGATCAGCTGTAAAATTATGGCGGGAATGCAAATCTGCAACCTGTATAGGAGATGTTAATATTATAAATAAGTATGTTTTTTTTTTGTTTTGTAAAAGTGATCTCGAAGTGAGCCAAAAATGTTCCTATGTTCAGTTTTTAAGTTTTATAGCCAAATAAATATCTATTTTTTCATTAAAATGTTTTTTTTTTGCTAGCCGATTAACCGATATATATGATAAAGCAATAAAAAATACAATATAATGTAAATTTACCACTTTTTTGCTTAGGTGAATGTTAGGGTTTTCAAACACCCCACGCGACGAATCGCGTTACAAAAATGTACGCGACGGGTCGAGGGTTAACGAATATAAAAAGAAATTCGTACCTACTTAATTAAAATTGGACCTACTAGGAGATGTGGAGATATTGTTAATGTCAAACTGCGACAAGCAAATAATATTAAGTATAATTATGACAGTTTATTAACACGTTGAGTGCGAAACCACGTCTAAACATCTTGTATACGTCTCGCTTACAGTGCGACTAAGAAAAGTATAGACTACCTTGTCACGCGGAAGGCATACCTTTAACTTGGTTCGGTATAGGAAAGAGATGAATTATATCTAAGATGTATTCTTAAAATAGAATCCAATGGTGTACATACCTTAATACCAGGTTTTTAGACCTGGCACCGCATGGATGAAATAAAATTTCATCACAGTGCGTAACCAGGTCGAAGCACCTTGTACCCCGCGCACTCGCAAAGTCATTTAAATAAATAGCTACTCTTTCTAAGTCACAATAAAGTGCAATTCAGGTCGCACACTGCTCCCTTACCTGCAGTTATATTCACCTAGAAGTTGCCTCTCTTTCTATCGCGTAGCTCTTATCTTTTCTAACGACTTCAGGGTTGTCTTCTTTTAAATAATAATTAATCTAAATACTTAAATTATTACAAGTTATTGTGTACTGTACTTAAATGTCAACAAATTACGTTTCAATATGTTAACTTTGAGGCTGTCTTTATGCAGCCTTACCGTTGCGTTGCCGTTAAAAAAGATATTTTCGTAGGTAGTTCTAACTACCAAAAACAGAAATAGGTACACCAACCAACCTGCCTATAAGTACTTATCAAAGCTAAACTTGATCTTGTAAACAGAACTTGTAAGTAAGTAGGTACCTACATATCAAATTAGCTATAAGTACTATAATATTTAATTATCTAACTAGGTACCGTACCTAGGACGTAAATATGCGGGAGGCATAAGGATAACAAAAGTCAAATTTTGGTTTTGGTAGTTACGTAGGAAATAGCAGGAAGGTACCTATCCTAAAGTAAAGATACTAGATAGGTAATTACCTACTTAGATGTTTATCCTTAGGTACCTACTTGTCCTATTTAGTAATTTAGTAAACAGTTTCGTAAGTAGGTAAGTAAGTAGGTACCTACTAAAAATTATTTCAATAAGTAAATAGTTGGGTGAAGATTGTTTAGCAAATAAGACAAGTACCTACCTAAGAATAAACGGACCACTAAATACATACCTACCTATAAGCACAGAATAAATAACTTCGAATTTTTCTGTTTATTTCGACAGCCTTCCACACAACAATTATTACTGTTGCGTTTCACCATTATTACGGAGCTTGTAGATTTACTGATATCAAAGAGGTAGTTATTTTTAAAAAGAAAAGTAACATTTAGTGCGTATTTAATATAAATTAAGAGAAAAGAAGCAGCGTTCGAGCATGTTTTTGATATAACTACCTACAGTCAAGCCGAGCGCTTCTGTCACAATTAACAAAAATAATACAGATGCGCAATAATTTATTAAATATGCAATATTTAAGTTAACAAAAAGGTCAAGTGCGAGTCGGACAAGCGCATCGAGGGTTCCGTACTAACTAACCCTGTAAAGTTTAACGAATCGAGTCTTTGAAAACTTTTTCGATTTTGCCGATTATGTTGTAAATGACAAACTTAACTTTGCAGTTTTCCCCAAACATAATACGGTTTACAAACTGCAAATATACGGTTTTCAAGTTTTCAGATACATACCTATTTACCTATTCTTTTGTTAATTTTAGTATTATTTTTGTTTCCAGCAATCTAAAGAAAAGTATTACAGTTATCGGATTCGTGAGTACTTATTGTATAGTTGGAGTGGTATTTCTAATATTTGGATGCAAAATATGTTCAAATGGCGTTTTTTTTTGCGTGTATAGCTTAAAAGCTAGAATCACTAACACTTCCTGCACTAAGATATATAAAAGAATGATTATAAAAAAAATTAAAACCTGCATCATCGCAAAAGATGCTTTATACTAATGGCACGTCATGATATAGCTGTTATTACATCTTCCAATGCCGTTGGATCGAGAAGAGTAATCGCACTTAGAATCTGTCGGATCCCATGTGGTCGGAAAGATGTGATCATGCTAGCCTCCTAGCTTCCCTCCTTAGCATGCCAGATTTGTGTTATTAATTATAAGCCACTATTTGTATTTTACCATATTTTGATAGATAGATAGATAGATAATACTTTTACTGCAACACTATAAAACATAAACATGAACAAAAATAAATCATTTACAAAGTAACAATTTGGCGGTCTTATCGCTTTCAAGCGATTTCTTCCAGACAACCAGTCGGATGGAGAGAGCTAATAAACTGTAATTTTATCAAGTAACAGACTTATAATAGGGCGAGGCGCGCGTTGGTGACTAATCAACCTCGTCCAAGTTGCTAGTTAACTTTCAAGGCGATTAAAAATACTACTCATCTTTCAGAGTCCACCACGAAGTGATAATAAGTCTATACTAGACTATAGAAGAAACATCTAGCGATGAAGAAATATTTTCGATAAAACGTTTTAAAAAAGCTGCCCCGCGAGCACGGATCTTTTATCGACTGATAAAGTGACATTAGACGATAAAATTTTACAGTTCAAGTCGACAAATTAACATCGACAGCATGGGACTTGCTTTATCGACCCGTAGATATAATCGGTAAATTTTATCTATTTAGTTTAAAAGCATGGGACTCAAAAATGACATTCCTTGTGGATAAATTATATCTATATGTAGATAAATTTATCGGCATCTAAAAGTTGGTAGATAAAGTTATCGATGCTTTCGACGCCATTGGAAAGTTACTAAATATTACACTTTTCTTGGGCGGTCGTGAAAAAAAGGAATTCGTGCACCTTTTGCTGGTTGCAAAAGAGACGTAACAGCGACGTCGCGAAGAAACTAACATTGTCCGGCGCCATCTGAGGCAGAGAAACAACCCCATGGATTTAGCAGATTCTGAATCATAAGGTTGTTTCGCATATCCCGAGAATTAGCCTTTGTGGTTATCGAAAGCATTTGGGGCACCATCCGACGGATTAGATCAAACGGATTGCCCGTCCATGTTGTTGTAAAAAGCAGGAATTTAGTTTTTTCTTTATTTTTTTATTCTAATTTCATCTTTTTATTCTAACCTCAACAATCTACTTTTTGCCGGTCCTCACTAGCAGCATTAGGCAAGAATATAACTTGGCGTTGGGACAATGCACAGTTAGCAAACTTGTAAAGGAAGGAGGTCTCTGAAGCTTTTGTGCGTCGTCTTTTGCCCTCTAATTGCTGACGGCTTTTTACAAAAGCATGGAGCAAATAATCTACTAAAAGTAATCCACTTACAACTAAATAAATATTAGGTACGATGTTTTTTAAACGGCTTAGAAAATGTGATACTTAGGTACTTTGGTGGTTCGACATATTAAAATAATATTAAATAAATAAATGGTTATCCCCATCTCTTGGGTGTCGTAAAAGCCGACTAAGGGACCATTCCAGAGGATGGGCAGCAGCATCTCTCTGAGGTTAAGACTCAACTTACTGCGATCGCCAACCCGCCTGCCAAGCGTGGCGATTACGGCAAATACCCCTCATGTATCCTTGGGGGAGGCCTTTGTCCAGCAGTGGACGTCTTTTGGCTGAGATGATGATGATGATGAAATGGTTAATATTAAAATTCCTTTAAAAACCCTACACGATAAGAAACAGAACACAAAACAAAGAGAAATTTTAAAAATGGCAACATGGCAATTTTATCGTCCCATTCGTTCATCATTCATTCGAATCTTATATTTTATAATCTGTTAGCGTTTCTCTTTTTGTTTTGTGTTAGTTTTTTTATTGTGTAGGGTTTTTAAGTTAGTTATATTTTAATATTCATAATTATTAATATTATTTTACTATGTCCGAACCACCAAAGTAAGTATCACATTTCTTTGTTGTTTAAAAAACATTGTAATATTTACATATTTGTTATTGGATTAAAACTTGCTTTTGTCTATTATTTATTCTGTGCTTGTGTTTTACAGGAAGAAAGTACGATGCACGAACGCTCAAAAACTTCAACTAATAAATTATATGGCTACCCATAAGGAGTTGGCCCTTGGGACATTTACAAGTCCCATGGGTCAACAAGCCAGTAATGCGGAATGGCAAAGGTTGGCTGCAGAATTGGCTGAAGTGGGGCCAGCGAAATCTGTGGAGCAGTGGAAAACGGTAAGAGTGAATTCTATTTTTAGATAGAACAGACTAAAATGGCAAATATGACTCAAAATATCGCATAATGGATTTAGATAGTTGGTATCAATAGGTGGACCAACTTATTTACCTATTAAATTTTCTATGTTACAGACTTGGCGAGATATTAAAATGAGGGCAAAAGCCACTAACGCATTAGTGCAGAGACGGCTCCGCCAAACAGGGAACCAGGAGAATATTCCTAGTTTGTCGACTGCTGATGAATTGGTTCTGGGGGTGATCGGCAGGACCACCTCAGAAGGCCTCAAAGATGTGCCTGAAAGTGTGGTGTCTGGTAAGTTAGTCTTTATGTCCTCTTCAATTCTTCTTTATTTTCAAATATTCCCAGAGGATTTGCTTTTAAGTATTCTTTCGAGAAAGAGTGGCATCGAAGTACTACATAAGTTAATCTGTAATAAATTAATTCCAGAGCCAGATCTCCCAGAACCAAGCACATCACAAGCCCGACAGCCCACACCACCACTGCAGCCACCCGCACCACCCACTGCTGCACTCTCCAGGACACCACCTCCGCGGCCACCCGCAACTGCTACATTGCCTCCGACCATACCTGCGTCCACTCAGCCTCAGCCCCAAAGATCAAGATCAGATTTGGGGCAGATCTACGAGGCTTGCAGTGTGCGTCTTGCGTCGGCAACATCAGTGTTGACAGTAAGATAAAAATATTTTTCACTTCTAACCTAAAACCTGATACCTACATAATATGTACCCACCCTGTCCCATGCACTGACCAGCTTGTCTATTATTTTTTTAGGAGATTGCTAATCAGCTAAGAGAACGCAATGTCATTGAAAGGGAGAGAAATGTCATTCTACGAGAAAAGAATAATATCTTACATATGTGAGCTCTAATAGGTTTAATAGTAAAATTAATTAATTATCATAATTAATGGCTTCGCGTTTAGAATTTATCCAATTTCAAGTATTTTTTTATTATTAGTAATAACAATAAGGGTACGATTGTACGGTAGATAGAAATTAAAATGGAGTCTCACAACAAATGTTATTACAAGAAGAACTCGGGCGAAACTCTGTTTAATAGTAGTTAACAGGTGGTGTTATGACAGTAGTGTAGTTCAGTGACAAGTTATGATTTAAAAATAACATACACATAAAAAGTAAATATTTATTGTAAATGAATAATTATTTGTAATAATTCATTTTGCCTTTGTAAGGCCCTTGAGCTCCCAGTACCCACTGGTTTCACTGGGCCTTGGTCTTCAATTTCTTCACCAACTGGGTCTTGGATTTCAATTTCCGGCAGCGGGTATCTGTTAAAAAAATTGGTAATTTAGTAAATATCCAAATCTTACTGCATGTGTAATGTTAGTAAATGGGAATATCATCTTACCGGAAATGGTGCATCATATTATATATGGTGCAGCAGGAAAGTATTATGAATGCTGCTCTTTTTGGCTGGTAGTGCAGCACCCTGTCCTTTCTAAGGCAGCGGAAAATGGCTTTTATGATACCATTAGTCCTTTCCACGCAATTTCTCATTTGAGAAATCTTGTGGTTGTAGGCAGAATCTGAGGAACCTTCTGGAGGACTTGGGAGAATGGGTGTAATCATATAAGGCTCTTTTGCATATTCAGAGTCCCCTAAAACAAATATAGAAAATGTAGATATTTCAGTTAGCTAGTATAAATTACTTGTAGAATAATAATAATTGACAAATGTTTTTCTTTTACATGTTTCTAATTAGGTATATCATATTTTTCAGGATATTGGGGCAGCGAGATCCGACTCTCGAAATCTTAGAAGATCTAGATTAATGTATATAATAAATAATTTAATTATTCATTTGTGGACTTTGTTATTTTCCTATTATATAAATAGCTTTCAGATATGTATATTATAAATAATATTTTAAAGGGAAATCCATAGTAAAAATCATGCTTACCTATTAGGTAAAATCTTCCAACCCGATTATTGGTAAGGCGGGCCATTTCATCCTTCACAGCACTATAATTAAAAATGTGCTGGTCATGTGTGGACCCAGGGAATCTGGCATTGACATTTATAAGTCGGCAGTTAAAATCACACACCTGTAATAAGTAGTTTTATTGAAAAATCTTAAAGCTAAGGACAGTCGGGTTGATAATGAAGGAACGTATATTAAAGTAGGAAGTAGCAGAAGAACTCGGTTTTTTTTTCTACCGATATGTAATAACAATGTAACATACCATGCCCCTATTTTCCGAATGTGTAGAGCTTACAATAACTTATCAAAGGAATTAGACATTTGTTCAATCCTATTTAAAAATGTGTAAGAATAAGTTATAAAAAGATTGTTTTGTTCACGTTAAATTGTTATTAATTTAATTTATATTCCATTTTACTTCTTTTTTCTTTTAATGTCTAGCGTGAACTTCTTATAGGCAAAAGTCGTGTTAAGCTATAAATAACCGGAGTGCAGATTCAACAAGTTTATTAATATTATTTTAATCTTAAGTTCTAGTTTTAATTTGTACTTTGTTGCTGTACCTTAATTAAATAACTATCATCATCATCATCATCATCATCTCAGCCAAAAGACGTCTACTGCTGGACAAAGGTCTCCCCCAAGGATTTAACTATATAAATAACAATATTAACTGACATTATGTAGGTACTTACAAACTGGGTATTAATGGTATAATTTCCTTTGCGGTTTTTATAACCGACTGGTGGGTCATTAGGGTCATTGTTATAAGGGGTGACGATTGCAACATGGGTGCAATCAATACACCCCAAACAATCTGGCACTCCATGCTTTTGTAAGAAGCCGTCGGCAATTAGGGCCCTATCAGCAGCGGTGCTGGGAAACCGAATGTAGACGGGCAAAAGACGACGCACAATAGCTTCAGAGACCTCCTTCACAACTTTGCTAACTGTACGTTGTCCCAACGCCAAGTTATATTCTTGCCCAATGCACCGCTGATAACTACCGACGCCATAAAACCGCACAGCGGTGAGGACCTGCAAAAAGTAGATTGTTGAGGTTAGAATAAAAATATGAAATAGGAAAAGAAAGAACTAAATTCCTGCTACTTACAACAACATGGACGGGCAATCCGTTTGATCTTATCCGTCGGAGGTCGCCCCAAATGCTCTCGATAACCACAAAGGCTATTTCACGGGATATGCGAAACAACCTCATGAAATCAGAATCTTCTAAATCCATGGGCTTGTTTCTCTCCCTCAGACGGCGCCGGACAATGATAGTTTCTTCGCAACGTCGCCGCCGCCGTTGCGTCTCTTCTGCAACCAGCAAAAGGTGCCCGAAATCCATTTTTTCACGACCGTTTAAGAAAAGTATGTAATAGTTATAAAGTTACTGAATTTATGTAATATTTAGTAACTGTCGAAAGCGTCGATAACTTTATCTACCAACTTTAAGATGCCGATAAATTTATCTACATATCGTTATAATTTATCCACAAGAAATGTCATTTTCGAGTCCCATGCTTGCTTTTAAACAAAATAGACAAAATTTACCGATTATACCGATTATATCTACGGGTCGATAAAGCAAGTCCCATGCTGCCAATGTTAATTTGTCGATTTGAACTGTCAAATTTTATCGTCTAATGTCACTTTATCAATCGTTAAAAGATCCGTGCTCGCGGGGCTAATAAAATTCGATAGATAAACGGTTTTGTCGACTGATAAATTTATTGATCGGTAAGATCCGTGCTCGCACCACTGATGCTGTGGAAATAACGACCGTTTATACCACTGAAAATTTACAAAATGATAATTTTTCAACACAAAATCAAATCCCTATTGAGAAACAAAAACGAGTCATAAATAAAAATGCAAACTCTATTATCATTACAAAAAAGAGAACAGGACTTATATCAAAGAATACCAATACAAAAAAGAGAACAGGACTTATATGAAATAATACCAATAATTTAATGTCCCCTAGTGAACACAAGCAACCAAAAGAAATTATTTATGTCAGCCCAGTACCAGCAAAACATGTTATGTGTTACAGAATGTTAAATTTTCCCCTTCTTGTTCAAGTCAACTTCTTCATAAAAATAGAAGTTTCTCAATTCCATGTTCACCTTCATTGGACTTTCCACATTTAGGTCAGGACAGCAGAGCTGGTTCTCTATCAGACATATCACGCTCTAATTTACTGGACTGTGACATGTCGCTTAATGAAAATAAAATAAATGAACTTCTACAAACACCTCAACAAAAAAGAGAAAATCAAAATTTTACATCAGAAAACGCGCAATCTGAAGATTCAGATACTAAATCTGAAAGAAATATTATTGATTTTGAAGTCTCTGTTTCTATTGAAAACATTCCGGAAAATATCAAAGCAAAAGAACAAAATAGATATAATAAACTGCCAGTTATCTTCAAATCGTCTTATATTATCGACGAAGATAAAATTGAAAAAAATAGTTACGACGAAAAAGGACATAGCTAAAAACAGAACGAATTCCAAAAAATTGCCGAGTGTTAAATCATTAGATTCTATTGACAAAGATGGTATTATTATTAATGATAATGACAAGAAGGCCATAGAGAAAAACAGATCATTTCCTAATAAGCACCGAGTGTTTCAAATTCAACTGATTCAATATGGGATAGCAATAGTGATAAAGATTACGATTCTTCTAATGATGAAACAATTGATTCAGAGAGCGATGATTCATCAAAAGATTTTGCAAGAATAGAACTAGAATTATCTTCTGAAGGTGGGAATCAAGACGTAGAAAATGGAACTTTAGACACGGGAGAAACATTGCGTGGCTGCAAAACTAATAAAAACGATGAAGATGAGTGGGAGGATATTTCTGAAAGTCAAGTGAGTTTTGCCGAATTTGTGGAACAGAATACTTTGCATGTACCCCCGTTTGCAAAATCTCCTGAAGATATATATATAAATTATTTATAACAGACGACATGATTTACGAAATGGTATCTCAGACAAATAATTACGCACAAAATTACTTACAAACATATCAAAGAAATATAAAACGTAAATCACGCATGAAACAGTGGAGTGATACTAGCTTTCAGGAAATGAAAACATTCATGGCAGTTTTAATGGCAATGGGATTGAATAAGGTTCCTCATTACTGAATGATTAGTTTAAGGCATGACGATTTTAAATTTGCTTATCGATAATTCGGTAAAACATGCAAGTGCGATAAATATTATTTTTAAATCCAAAAATGTACCATATTTTCTGCAAATAAATATATTCTTCTTCTTCTAAAGAAGAGAAAAAATGCCATATCCAAAATTAGCTATGGATACAGAGACATATTTTATATCGAACAAATACCTCTAAATACCTTAACGCACGAAATAAAACACAACATTAGGACAAAAAACCAAGATCCAATTTACATAAAACCATATAGACAAGGACCTACACAGAGAGCCAGAATTAATTATTAGGTACCTTCCTAACTATTCAACCCCTCTCCCCTCGCGCAACTCACGCATTGCTCAGTCCCACTGCGACTGCGCAGCGAAGCACTTGTGGTAGCCCCAACCGTCGTCGCACGGCAATTTGCTCATCGCGCGTCCATACGCGTAAGTATTTTTTCTTCGCATCAAAAAAAAACTATTATGTTTTTCTTGTGTATTATTCTGTAATTTTTTTTTAATTGGTTTTATATGAGGTAAGTACTCTAAAGTCATATTTTAATGCTAATGTTTTATGTTTTCAGCTACAACACACATGAAAAATGGGCGATCTGAATAGTGCACTAAATCTTCGAATACCTTCGTGGTTGGAAGAGGATACCGATGATGATTTGCTATCAGACCCTGAGAATCGTTCGTTCGCTGTTCTCTCTACCCTGAGAATGGAGAACAAAGTCGTGCTGTCAATATAGAAAGCGATAGTTCTGTCATTCGCAGCGTGAGTCACTGATACGGAGCAATCTTCGGATGAAGCTGATGCCGACATTTCAACTCCTGCGCTGCAACAACCAAGAGGTAAGCTGATGCCGACATTTCAACTCCTGCGCTGCAACAACCAAGAGGTAGGGCCTCATTTTATATTGGTAAAGATCGCGCAACATAATGGCTTATGCACAAGCCTTCATGTAATGTTCGACCAGGAGCTGTAACATCTTTATCCATTTAAACCAGGAGTCAAAAGTGTAGCCAAGAATGCAAAGGAGCCCTTGCGATGCTTTTCATTGTTTTTTGACGATTCAATGATAGACAAAATACATACATACATCACAAAGTTACACGAAAAGTTTTCTTGTGAACAGGATTGTAAGCTTACAGATGCAATTGATATGCTTTGATTGGAGCATTGTACATGGCTGGTCTGAAAAAGATCTGTCACTTGAATGTAAAAGAAATGTGGCTTTATGTGATTTTTTTAGAGCCACGATGTCAATAAAACGCTTTTTGTTTTTATTACGGGTGCTGCGTTTTGATGACATCAATACATGCGATGAAAGAAAACAAGAAATATTGGAATGCTTCATTGCTCATTAAGTAATAAAAATTATACACCCGGAGAGTAATGTACGCTGACGGGACGCTGTAAGTTTAGAGTATACATACATAGCTAACAAACCCGCAAAATACGGCATCAAAATCTATTCGCTCGTGGATGCCAAAACCTTTTACACAAGCAATTTGGAGATTTATGCTGGAAAACAACCTGCAGGCCCTTAAAATTTGAGCAATTCCGCTGCTGATGTTGTCAAATGAATAGCAAGTCCTATATTGAATACGGGAAGAAATATAACTATGGACAATTATTTTACGTCCATACCAATTTTTGACGAATTGAAAAATACCTACAGAACAACAGCAGTGGGAACACTGCGAAAAAATAAGAAAGAGATTCCGCCATTATTTTTGTCCACGAAGGAAAGGTCAATACCAAGTACCATTTTTGGTTTCGGTGAAGATAATGATGATCTTATACAAACCAAAAAAGAAAACAAATAAAATCGTTCTTATGCTATCATCTTTCCACGGTGACGATAAAATAGATCAAGAAACTGGAAATGAAGATAAACCCGAGATTGTAACATTTTATAACTCTACTAAAGGTGCAGTGCATGTTGTAGACCAAAAGAAATAGGATTATTCCGTTGCCAGGATCACATTCAGGTGGCCAATGCGCTTATTCTTTTCCATTTTGAATATAACTGGGATCAATGCTCAAATAATATACAAAGACAATACAAACATTTTGATTGAAAGACGTACAATCCTAAAGGAAGTTGCATTGGGGCTGGTAAAACCACATATTTCATGGCGAATTTGCATGAAGAACATATCTTCAGATCTCAAGTTTCTTATGAAGCGATTTGTGCCGATTCCTACGGCTACTGCAGAGCCTAGGCCAAGCGGATTATTTGCGATATGTCCTAGACGTAAGAAAAGACGGTCGAAAAAAGCATGCACTTCGTGCAAGCAATTACTCTGCACCGAGCACATAACGTAAATGTGTTCAATATGTTTCGAGAGGCAAACTTAGCCTTATCTCATGGAAAAGTGAAATTTTAAAATTTTATTTACATATCTTTTTATCGTGATTTTTTTGAAGACTACCAAAGATAGTAGACCCAAGATTAGTTAAATGGTTATTTGCGGTAGAAGTTGCATTTATGTTTCATAGTTTTAATTAAAACTCTTGTCTTGTTTTTATAAGCTCGTTAGTACCATTAAGACTCACGAGCAATGTGAATGGCCTAGTGAAGGTTTGGTGGCAGAATCCGGCTCCTTCATCTTCACGTTTCTGCCGTCCTATAAGGATCCAGTTTGTGCATGAAAGCGATGAAGTGACTCAATCCGAAATAACACATATTGAAAATCAGGCAAAAAACATAAATCCTACAGAAGTTGAGGTCGACAATAACGTAATAAAGGTATCGCACACTCTAGTGCTAACAATGGTAGACGGCAAAGTGTGCAATGCTGCCACTAACACCACGTCCACCATGAAGTGCTACATATGTAAGCAGACCAGCAAAGAATTTAACATGAAAACGATTGACGAAAGTAATATAGATTCAAACACACTTAAATTTGGATTATCTATATTGTACGCTCGAATTAGATTCCTCGAAACATGTCTTTATATAGCGTACAAACTACCTCTTAAAAAATAGAACTAAACATAGAGAAAACAAAAATTTAGAAAAAGGAGAATAAAAGAGAAGGAGAGGAGGAGGCCTTGCGGGATGAAATGGGCTTGCTTGTAGACGTGCCAAAAGCTGGATTTGGAAATACCAATGATGGCAATACCTCAAGAAGGTTTTTGCTAATCCAGAAACGACTGTCAGAATCACAGGCATTGATATAGAATTCCTCAAGAAGCTCAAGGTGATTTTGGAAGTTCTGTCAAGTGGGTTCCCCATTTACACGGAAAAATTTTCCATGTTTCTGCGATCCACAGCAGAACTTTATGTGCAATTATATAACTGGCACCCCATGACGCCCACTCTGCACAAAATTTTATGTCATGGGGCTTTGCACGCATGCACGCACGCACGCACGCACGCACGCACGCACGCACGCACGCACGCACGCACGCACACACACACACACACACACACACACACACACACACACACACACACACACACACACATTTAGAGCAGAACGTTTCACTGGATGAATCTCTACTGCTGTTGAAAGGTTGGTTAAGAATTAATCAATTAGTTCCCAATAAAGCTGCTTCGGTTTGGATTAAGACTTATGAGCTTCTAATATATAAATAAATTTACGTTTTTTTGCGTAATAGCAGATTATTGTAAAAATTACATTGATTGATTATTATACATTCTACAAGATCACAGGGATTGGAATTGTGGCATTGTAAATATTCTTTGAATAAATCCCAAAATACCATAGACTTTGAATATAGTAGAAATAGCACCACTGATTGTTTTATACTCTATTGGAATCTTGATTTCTTTACTTTCATCCACCCCATAGTAAGTGTCGTAGGATCCAGTTAAAATTATTATTCTCTGAAGTGTCGCCGCGCGTCATTGAAATGACTATATCTTATGAATTATGTATTGCATAGATGTAAAATTTATGTTGTAGGAATCGTTATTAACCAAGCTAAAAACTTATCTATAAATATGTACAGTTTTACCTACTAGATTAATAATTCAAAGGTGAAAATAGGATGCGCTATTTTTTTCCAGTTTATTGTACAAAAAATGTGATATTTATAAATAAAAGTCTTTATTTAAAAATATGTTTACTTTATTGACTATCTCATACACTACTTTACAATAATCAATTAAAATAACACACCTCCAGTTATGTAGGGATAACCTACACCATGTTAGTGATAAGCTCTTAGAATTAGGTAATTAAGATAAGGTTGATTAACTAAACGTAAGTTTCTTATAACAAATAAAGATTGTTCACGCCAGTTCCTGCCTGGCTCTACGACTGAACGGTTGTATTTTTTAAAAACCTCCTCACCCCTGCTGCTAACATAACTGGCGCAGTCGGTAGGATCGCGTTCGAAAAATAAGACTCGTGCAAATCCGTGTCAACGTCGCGATCTATAAAGAACTTATAGTAGCAGTGATTATAGAAGATTCACCGCGTCTCCGTAGAGCGTTACTTCAAATCGTAACAAGGCAGCGATACTCACCGAAGAAGAAAAACTATGTTCGTGGGGTAAATATTATTATCATTTTATGCCCAAGACCTAGTTTCCCATTCCTAGTAGATAATTGTATTTTAAATTTAATTTGATTGTGTATTACTGTGTGTTTTGTTGTATTAAATTCTAAAATTGTAATTAATCACAATGGCGCAGGAAAATAAAATTAACGATGTAACGAATGTAACCGTAGATTATCAAAATTTATCTGTACTACTTCCAACATACGATGGAAATAGAAAAACATTACAATTTTATATTAAAAGTGTAGAAAATGTTTTGAAAATTATAAATTGTCCTAGTGATCTTAGCTTAGCATGTCTTATAAGAAATAAACTGACAGGAAAGGCTGTTGAAGCTTTATCTGAAAATACAGACTTTGAATCCTGGGCAGACATAAAAATCATATTAGAAAGAAGATTCGGAGATTGTAGAGGCGAAGTACAAATAGTACAAGAGCTCATCCATTTCAAAAAAAATAGTTTCAACATTGATCAATTTGGCGAAAAAATTAGGGAGTTAACATATAGCCTAATTAGTTGTGACAGGAATAAAAAAGACTTCTACGAGGAATTAGCGTGTAACGTTTTCCTAGATCAATTAGATCCATTGGTCTCATTAGGCGTACGAATGCAAAATGAGCAATCCATAGACAAAATTATAACATTGGCAAAACAAGAGGAAGCGCGTTTGAAACATCGTAGGACGTTTAATTCCACGCAACCTATATATAGACCCCTTGCACCTAGACTCGCTTACCAGCAGCCTAGACCTAACTTTCCAATTAGTAATAACTACGTAAATCCTAGAGTGTCTAATAACTTCCATAAACCCGGTACAAGTAACATAAAAATCGAACCCAAGCCGCTACATTACAGTAACACAGAGCTCGAAAATGATAACAGCATATATAACAATGATGTATATAGCACGGACAATCTCGTGCTAGTCAACGAGCAAACTAATTTAGAAAATTTTCAGATAGGTATAGAAACCGAACAAGAACAAAAATAGTATACATAAATACAAATAACTTTAACAACTTACCATATATTTACATAAAAGAATTAGGTGGTAGATTTTTGTTGGATACAGGCGCGTCACAGTCCCTTATCAGCCCAGACGTAATAAATTTAATTCGATCACTTAAAATCAAGAATACGGCAAGAGCCCCACATCATAAAAACAGCTAACGGCACCTCTCGACATACACAAGTGCTAGACTTAATTTTACCCAAGATCTTTAAAACCGACAGAATACATAAATTCTTAATATTCGAATTTGATAACGATTTTAAAGGACTCTTACGAATAGATTTATTGGTACCACTTCAAAGTAACGTTGACATGAAAAACATGACTTTAAAAACAGATCTAGTTGAAATCCCTATTAGGTGCGACATTAAAAAGTCTCTCACGATAGAGGCAAACACAGAAAAAGTGTTCGAGTTTTTATGTAATAATCAAGAGGGCGAGTATTTCTTACAAGAACAAACAATAAATAATGAACTTATCTTACCTTCGGCGTTTGTAACTGTCAGGAACGGAACGTTCTTATCAGCAGTCATTAATAGAAACGAAAATAAACTTTAGAAAACTTTGTAATCTGCATTTATCACCAATCGAAAGCGAAACAAATACATACCTCAATTCTTTTCAAAATATGTGCGAACAAGATTTAGCTGAAATAGATCAATTACTTAAAGAAAATATAAAAAGACTTCGTATAGATCATATGAATACTGAAGAGCAACGTGAGATAAAGCGATTATGTTACAATTATCGTGACATCTTTCATTCCGATATGATTCCATTAACTTTTACTCACGATATTAAACACAAACTTAGATTAACTAATGACACACCTATTTTCGTACGTAACTACAGACAGGCTCCACAACAACGTGAAGAAATACGTAAGCAAGTAGAAACATTGCTTAGCCAAAACATAATTAAAGAAAGTATTTCACCATGGTCATGTCCAGTGCACATAGTGCCAAAAAAAGCAGACGCATCCGGTAAAGTCAAATGGCGTTTAGTAATCGACTACAGGCGTTTGAACGACAAGACAATAGAAGATAAATACCCACTCCCAAACATTTGTGATATTCTAGATAGACTAGGTCGTGCACAATACTTCACAACAATCGATTTAGCATCTGGATATCATCAAGTTGAAATGCACCCCGACGATATAGAGAAAACGGCGTTTAGTACAGAGCGAGGACACTATGAATTTCATAGAATGCCGTTTGGTCTCAAGAATGCACCAAGTACATTCCAAAGATTGATGGATTCTGTGCTCAGAGGGCTAGATAACGTTATGACATATTTAGACGATTTAATTATATATAATACTTCATTACAGGACCACATAAATACTTTAGAAAAGGTATTTAATAGGCTTAGAATACATAACCTGAAAATCCAATTGGACAAATCGGAATTTTTGCAGAAGGAAGTAAAATTCTTAGGCCATGTACTGACCAATGAAGGTGTAAAACCCAATGACGACAAAATAGCCGCAGTAAAGAAATTTCCTATACCCAAAAAAGCCAAAAGGAAATTAAATCTTTTTTAGGCTTGGTCGGTTATTACAGGAAGTTCATACAAGATTTTGCGAAACTCACAAAACCTTTAACTTCATGCTTAAAAAAGAATGCTAAAATAACGCATTCACCGGAATTCATAGAATCATTTGATAAATGTAAACAGGTTTTAATTAATGCCCCAATATTACAGTATCCAGATTTTAGTAACAAGTTTATTTTAACGACAGACGCTTCAGACGTAGCCATAGGCGCGGTATTGTCACAAGGGAAGGTAGGCGAAGACAAACCCGTAGCCTACGCGTCTAGAACTCTATCAGACACAGAGCGCAAATACTCAACCATAGAAAAAGAATTATTAAGTATAGTATCCCAAGTAACAAAATGTGGTCTTGTAGTGGTTCCGGAGCCAGGTCTATAACAGGCTAGTAAAAGTTTATAACCACGAAAAAGGGCCCATTTTATACGCGTACTTTTGCTACTAAAACACTCATAGTAGACTTGGCGAGCACCACTTAGACCAATAATACACTTATAGTTGGACTACGCAGAACTATCTGCTCCCGCGAAGCCAACTATGAGCATCAAATAGAACCAGACGCCACGACTTAAGCCCATAATACACTTATAGTTAGACTCCGGAGAACCATTTGCTCCCGCGAAGCTCACTATGAGCATTCAATAGAACCAGGCAGGCATGTAACGTACTCCGCGCTTCTATTACTAGCTACTTCAAACATTTGTGAATTGTTGTTGTGTTGTGTTGTGCGGTTGTGGAGAAAAATAAAAGAAATAAAAGGTAAGTTTATCTATTTTATATAAAATGTATTAATTAACAAGTATTTCGCACGTAATATTATACGTGCATACGTGTTTGCACGGCAAACGCGTAAGTATTTTCGGTGAAGTATATTGTGTTTTACATCTCAATTTTTGTTCGCCTTTTGAACACGGCGTATTTAGTAAGTTGTGTTTAAAAATAATATTAGTCCTAACAGCATTGTCGCGCCATATTGTGACGAATAAGGGTTCCACATACAAATGACTTATGCTTAATTTTAATAACTAAGAGTTTTTTATTTTTATGTTTCAGTTGTGATTTTGATCGAACTATCATGGTCATATTTCTGGACGTAGACCGTTTTTTGACTAAAAATTATATTCGAGCCTTAAAAACTGCGAGATGGCCTTGGATTGAAACTCATTTTTTGTTATCTCGCATTTGCCATGGTTGTGGCCATAGAGTTTCAACATATTCTGGAGAAAGGCCAGTTCACATTGTATTGAAGGAAGAACACATAAAATTATTGTTAACAGAAAATAAATTTTGGTGTGAAAATTGCAACGTCTTCGCTGTTTATGACCATTTCACCAGTGACGAATGTGAACTAGGTAATTAATTTTATTACTTCATTTCATAAATATTTTTTAAAGACTGTAAATGCTGCTTGGTGGAAATCATCTGTAAATATGCTAGATAGGTATTTTTAGGGTATAACCTGTGGTATAACTGCGGGGAATCCCTGTGTTATGTAGGTAATGTTTGAACTGAAGTTAGCCGCGCGCGCGGGGAAGCTGGCGCGGCGCTCGCTCGCACGCCGCGTGCGTGTCTGTTCTTGTTCAGTAAGATCTTAGCTGTGCTAATGTGACGACGGCGGACGTGCGTGAATAATATTAAGCAATAATTTTTCGTTTACTCAGAAAGGTTGATGTTATGCACTACTTACTTAATCTGATCATCTGACGCCCACTAGCACCAAAGGTAAGCCGCCGGCGCCGGTTAACCGAGCTTTGACAACGTCATAAATAGGAACATATAATGGTTCTTGTATCTTGACTCAAGTAACTTGAGTGCGTTTCACAACTGAGCTCTCTTTTCGTTATGTTAGCAGCATTGGGAAAATGTTCAAATAGAATCCGTATGCCCATGCAATAAGGACGTGCATTAAAGAAAGGGCATAAGGACGTCCTTATTGAATGGAGATACGGATTCTTTTCGAACAATTCGCAATGCTGCCAGTATAACGGGAGCTCTATGTAAACTATTGCATCTGTCTCCGTAAGTTCGGTTTGTTTCTGTGGTTGGATGTATAATGTATTTATAGTTACGTGTATTTTTTTTACAGATTCCTGCCATGCCTTTCTCAGTAGTGCAAACAATTGAAAAAGGCGAATTAAGATTAACGGCCGTACCAGATCTGTGGGTGCACAATAAATTACTTTTATGGCCAACGAAGTCAGCAGATAAATTAAGGAGGCAGGAAAATAGTTCACCTGATGCTTCTTGGGAAATCATGTCGTGTGATGTAAAAAGAAAAAACCTTAAAACGTTTCAAGAGGCACAAGATGAAATTGATACAATGAGTGACAAATCAGACACTGAAACTGACGAAGGAGATACGAACCGTCGATCATTGCGCAAGGAAAAATATCCCTTGCCAGAGAAATCTTTCAACGAATTGGCGAAGATTTTAACAGATGTAAGTTACCTATACCTACACCAGTTCTAGAACCACTAGATGCCACGTTTGACACATATGGCAAGCGTTATTAGGTATTATAAAATAGAACAAGTTATACATATAATGGTGAGAGGTGGTCAGCCTTTCGCCCATTATACAGCAGTACCCTCGTATCCCACTTACAGACATAATCATAAAAACTTATAATCATATTTTTTTTTCAGAATCATGATCAAGAGCAAAGTACCACGACACCAGTCACTCAAGTAGCCCAAAAATCCCAAGAAGACACAAATTGCTGTTTTGTGCCCCAAGACCAGATTGTTGGTACAGTCGAGGACAATTTCCCTGTCACCATTCCGGAACAGAGTTTCCTCCTTTATACACATACAGAACCGGAAATTTCAACACCAACTAACGAAATTAAAGCTATTAAGGAGAGCATAGCAACCATTATAGCCAACCAAAATTCCTTATATGAAATCCAAAATAATATGTGTGTAAAGATCTCAGAAATACAAACAGAGCTAAGATCATTCATAAAAATGAGCGCATCACAAAAAACGGTTGACGGAGAGCCAACTCTAATAAAAAATATCAAAGACCTTGAGGAATTTGAAAAAAAGCTGTCAAATAGAACATTCAAAGAAAATATGTTGATGAAATTTGTCGGCGTGTGCTCTAAAGGTTTGGGCAAAGGCGGCGTAAATGCCTACCACTTGGTCGATTCTTTGTTTGAAAGAAATTTTCTAAAGCAATGTACGTGGACTGGCTTTTCCAAAAAAGAAGCAGTAAAAATATGTTTTAAAGCATTCACGAGAACGATTTCTCTTTTTTTTGATATTATTCACGCAACAGATGAAAGTTTTACAAAAGTGGACTGCGATAAATTTTTCAAAACTATTTTGAAAAATGCTCATAAACGCAGCGAAAGCAATCAGAGGATGTCGGCTCCAAAAGTTAGAGTAGTAAAGAAAAAAGCGACATTAAAAACTCTTCCAATAGATGTGCCGATTGAAAATGTTAACGGAGAGGGCTCCGGTCAAAACAGCTTCGAGACTCCCGATCTAAATAATGAAGAAAGATCTGATCAAAACAATCTTGAGATTCTATATCAAAATAATAAGGAGAGGCCTGATTAAAACGACGAAGGGATGCCCGAGTAATTGAGTTCGTAGTTAATGTTTTCATATACGCTGAACCTGTAGAACATACCTACATTTGGTACCTCGATTCATTTTTTGTTACTGATTTTTGAATAATCCTTGAGAAGGATATAAGATTAAGATTAAGGATAAGGGAGGAATAAGATTAGGTGGGAATAATTATTGATGGTGATATTACTTAATAAGTGGTTAAGTTTTTTCCAAGTTTTTATTTTATTTTCTATGTTTATTTTAAAGTTGCCTTGGTAGCTAAGACTTGTTGGTTGAATAAAAAAGGACCTATTTAACTAGACGTGAAAAAAGTGATTTTTGATGACCTATACAACAAAATTTTGTATTGTAGTATACCTAAAATTAAAAAGCAAACAAGCAATGTACATAATAGTATTACCAATAGTAAAAACTGTTTGTATTGATGAATGCTATCATCTGCTTCTGGGAACAAAACCTTCGAAAAGGGTTGGAAGATTCTTGTGTGGAACCCGAGGGGTTGCGTCCCACCTACAACTTTTTTGTGAAAAGTCGCAGCCATTGATGCAACTTCCATAAATCGCTTCAATACAAATCGAAACAGAAGAGTGATAAAATCACTTAAAGTGTCACATTTCCGGGATACAGACCATCAAACTGTCTAATATTGGAGTTTTAAAACTTTTGACAGCCTTTATCATGTATCTTGGAAATGTGTCACTTAGAAGATTTTGGCACTCTTCGGTTTCGATTTGTATTGAAGCGAACTATCGATTTCTGAAAGTTCTATCAATGGCTGCGACTTTTCACAAAAAGTTGTAGGTAGGACGGGCCCCAAAGCCAAAAGCTGTTTGTAACATAGTTTTGTAGAACACATTTTTTTAATTTATTTGAATTGTGAATTCTGTTGATTCATTTTTTAAGCACAGAATTTTTTAGTGTTGAACTTTTCTACTTTTTTTTGTTTAACCTACAACTATAGATTATTTCGTTAGCTTAACTTTGTAATCTGACGAATTTTGTCTATTGATTTAAAAGTCGCGTTTGATTAGTTAAAAATATATATTTTTATCTATATGTAAGCATAAATAAAGAAATTAGGGTATGTTTAGCAAAACATATTTGATACACAAGATACTGAAGGATTTGTAATTGTGATAAATTATTGATACTGTTTCTCGTCAATATGCTAAAGGAAAGGAACGTGATTACCTCATTGATTAAAACTTTTAAGACTGATTTTGGTATCGCTTTAAGATTATTGTAAGAAAAAAAATTGTTATTGAAATAATAAAACTTTAATTTTCTTTATTCCAGACTTTAATTATGTTCACTTACTTACAGAGTATGTAACAAAGGTATGAAAAACATTTTCCTACCATACAAAATACTCACCATTTTACACTTAATAATTGAAATTTTAAAGATATTAGCCTCTCTATTGCGGTGGAATTCATCATAATCACACTGATAAAGGTTTAAAAAAGAAGATTTTAGTGGTTTTTCAAATACATCTTGAGTTTGTTGCACAACATAACCACGTATTTCTATATCTTGCTCCTGGGTTTGACTATTTTTTTTTACACAAACTGATATGAATTCAACCACGTGATTATCATTAGTTAGAAACCATTTGTCTTGTTTCTTTTTTGATAATATAAATGCACTTAAACATAAAACATTGTTACCGCGTTTACTTTTCTTTATTATTGGGCATTTGTTGTTTTCTGTTGTTAGACTTTTTAACTCAACTAAATCCCTTTCAATGATTCTCCTTGCAACTTGACGTAATGGCTTTTTTCCATGTCTTACCATATGCTTCAAATGTTGAAGTTTATTTTCAAATTCGTAGGCATTAAAATTTTGTAGAGTCCCGAATTTTTTAACCTCGTCAACTAAATGTGAGAGATTGTGAATGTTACTTGTGACATAGTCTTTACCGTATATTCTTTTGAACTGTTCTGTAAAATGTGCCAACATTTCTTCAGCAATCCGAAGGAATTTAAAATGTTTTTCATTCGAACAGATTGTGATAGCGCAAAAGAAATGCATAAAATGTGTATAAGCTTCTTCTTTTAAGACCTCCTTAAGAATCACCAAGCTAAGGTAGTAAAGAAAACTACGAAACTCTGAACCTTTCCAGTGTTTTAAAACGTCCAGTGATCTAACTGACCGATGTATTTCTGTAGGTAATTCACAATTATTTAAGAAATTGTCAACCGTATCTATATCGCTAGCACTCCATTTAGTTAGATAAATACCAAAATTACCATCACGCCATCCTATTAGTAATCTTTTCATAAGCCCCAGGTCAATGAGATGCAGCGAATCTGACACTGGAAAATCTTCAATCATATCAATGTTGAGTTTGAGTAACGGCGAGTCTAACTTGTGGTGTTGCCCGTATTTCTTTTCACGAAAGTCTTGGTCATTTCTTTTGGGGCAATTAAATTGGGGAAATGTCACAGTATTTGATTTGTGAGAGTATTCCCCTACCACCGTGCATTTAAGGCATCCGTGTTTACCATTAAAGTTCGATACACCTGAAACAATTATTTTGTTTTTAATTAGCTGAATTAGTTAATTAGCTGACTGTACTATATGTTTCTATACTTATTAGTGAAATAAAAACATTTTATCATAGCTCTTGCAGGTGAATCGCAAATGAATGCTCGTAATTTGGCATGTATTATTTTTTCTCTTTGTGATTTGTCTGTTATTTTAAGTCCCTCTTGAAGTTGCTGCATTTCTGTTACAAAAGGTCCCAAAAAAGTGTTAAGATCTTTAGGCTTTCCATCACCAGCGTAGATACCTATGAAAAAAGCAAACATTGTCATCTAAGATTTTCATCATTTTGTCTTCGAAGCTGACGCAACATGTACTTACCTACGACAAAAGGCGGCAGTGGAATTTCAGATACTGAACATAAAATGGGCCAAAACTGGTACTTAGAACTTTTAAACACTGGAAGGCCGTCAATGTTTATTTTTAATGAAATTTCATCAGGTGGGACGGAAAGCTCTTCAAAAATATTTTTTAAACATTTTTTCAGACCATTATGCCAATATTCCCCTGGAGCTGAACAAATAATATCCACATTTGCTTTATTTGTTTGCAGAAGAGTTCGTGCGTCATTAGGGAGGATATTTTTCAACTTTTTGTTTAAAATTTTTAATAATGAATTTAACGCCACATGTGGAATATTGTGTTCTACTGCCCATTTACTAAGGGTACTACGTAGTTTATTATTTTCCTCGTATGTTGAATAGCAGTCACTTTCATCTTCCTGCACAGAATCAGAGTTGTTACAAATATGTTCCTCGTCATCGTCCGAGTCTAAATCACGTGTTGTAGGTAAAACCGTGTTTTGTACAGAAACGCCACTGTTAACTCCTGGACTAATATCTTGAAAATTATTATTTCGTCCGGAACCCTCGCAATCTTTTTCAGAACGTTCTTGGCTCGTTGTTAATCTAGTACTCAGCACACTTATCATTTGTTGGTATGTTTTCTGCACTTTCCTCTTATATGAACCGCTTTTTTTTAACCGCTTCCATTTGTTTATATCCATTTTTGTAATAATTTAATAAAAACCCAATGACTCAAAAGAAAACAAAATGACCGTGAAGATGCGATAAATATTAAAAGCAATTGTCTTCTTAAATGGACTTCACGAAGATACCTTTGGACACTAATAGTTTTACAAGTAACCTTTATATAGAAATTAAGACTATAACAGCATTCGAGAGTCCACAATAATACCAAGTACACTTACTCCTAGAAGAAACCACTGTAGAACTAATTCACTTATAATTGACACATAAAATTGACTTATACACCCCTATAAGGTCAAGTAACAAGTGCAAATGGTTCTAAGTCTATAAATTACTATTACTGGCGTATGACACTTATAGCGGATTTATAATTACTTCTTGTAGCCGATTATAAGTGTAACTTACTGGAGCAAGTTTTCTCAAGTGTATTTACACCCATGCAACACAAAAGTGTTCTGTCTATAAAAATAGACCATCTTAGCCTTTACTGCGCCTATAATTTCGTTCTATACACGACTATAAGTCAACTTATAAGAACAGGTGTACTATAAACCTAAACGAACTCCGTCTAACCTGTTATAAGCTTGGTAGTAAAACCTGGAATCACTAAGAGAGAGGTACTAGTGCTGTAAGCTTGTAAACTGTGCACTACAAGAGAACTTTGTTACTTGGGATGGGCAACTAAATACTTTAGACCCTACCTCTATGGAAGAAAATTTACGATATACACCGATCACAGACCGTTAACCTGGATTATGTCTCTAAAGGACCCTAACTCAAAGTTAACCCGCTGGCGCTTGAGATTAGAGGAATACGATTATGATATAGTATACAAAAAGGGTAAATTAAACACAAATGCTGACGCTCTATCCCGTGTAGAGATAGTATATGCAAATGACGTGGAAATACCTAACTTAGATTCAGACTCAGACGATCAAACTATAAATAGAATATTCGAAAGAATCCGCAAGGAAAGTATACACAATAAACCCACTCAATTACCAAGTACAAGTCAGGAAATTATAGAACCTTTTTTAGACCCATTAACGCAGTTGGACACAGAAAATCCTGAAATAACAGAAAAATTAATAAAATCAGCTATGACAAGTATTCCGCAAAGTTTAGAAGCTATAGACAGACAATTAAAGCAATTCCACATACGTAAGACACCTGGAAACGAATACAAGATAGAAGATCGATCCAAGGGTCGAATAATAATTAAAGACATTTACATACCAATTAACGATACAGATGATCAAATAAGGAAATTCCTATTGGAACATACAATACCAGACAGAACATTTTATTGCTATTTCCATTACGAAAGTTTCTATCAAAACTTCTCTAAAATATATAAAACAATATTTAATGATAGAGGCCCTAAACTAGTTCGTTGTATGTCACGCGTCACACTTGTAGATAGTTTATTAGAACAAACAGAGTTGATAAAAAAGTATCATGAAGGTAAAACTATACATCGCGGTATTCAGGAAACATATAAACAATTACATAGAAATTATCACTGGTCAAATATGTTACTTACCATACATAAATACATAAATAAGTGCGAAAAATGTCTCAAAAGTAAATATGAAAGAAATCCATTAAAGTTACCCCTATCATTAACTGATACACCATATAAGCCAATGGAGCACATGTTCATGGATTTATATAGTACAGGCGGAGTGACGTTCCTAACCATCATCGATAACTTTTCTAAATACGCACAAGCAATGCCGCTCACCGCAGTGACAAGTATACATATAGCAGAAACTTTATAGCAACTATTCTCAACAATAGGCGTTCCCCACAAAATAACTACAGATTCGGACGCAAAATTCGATAATGAAGTGATCGGAGAAATCTGTGCAATGCATAACATTTTAATACATTTCACCACGCCATATAACCCAAACTCTAACTCACCTATAGAACGTTTTCATTCAACTATAGCTGAGATAATACGCATTCAGCGAATAACAGACAAAGACGAGCCTGCGAACCTAATGAAATATGCAATCATAGCATATAATAGCAGCATTCATACTGCTACAGGTTTTACTCCATTTGAGTTATTGTTAGGCCATACAAGTAGTAGAAATCCATTAGAACTCCATTTAGAAAAAGAATACTACCAGGAGTATGTAAATAAACATAAACAAATTATGGAGAATGTTCACAAGATGATAACAAACAGGCTTTCCTTGGAAAAACAACATTACATAGAAAAACGCAACATAGGAACAGAGATAGCAAAGTTAAAGATAAAGTGTTCAAACAAGTCGCGAAAACAGCGCGTAGTAATAAATTAGAACAAAGATATATAGGCCCATATACTATTGTTAGAATACACCCCGAACAGATTGCTGAAATAATAGGCAAACATATTAACTCAAAAAGTATTAGAGTACATTTCCGCATGTTAAGACGCCCTGAAAATGTTCCAGGACCGTCATCACCTTCGGAGCCCTCTGGTTCACCGGAGTCAGCGCCCTAATCGAGCCTGTGGAAAATACAAATGGCATACTACTAATAAAAGAAGCCTCTGTAAAATATCAAGTGGATACTTACCACTTAATATGTACCTATAATATAACCATTTTACGACAGATATTTACAGACGCAAGTATTATATATTTTAAGTTAGTATCTTTAGAACGTAACGAAACAGTATTTTATGAAAGATTTGTCTACAGAAAGCAAATAGATTATATGTTAAGGTGTATAGAAAGTAAGCTACAATACTTAGGTTTGAATAAGATAGAATATAAGAAAAACTATATACGTAGAAATAGAAGAGGTCTAATAAATGGATTAGGATCGGTAATAAAAGCAATTACAGGCAATTTAGATCAGGAAGATGCAATTATGTTTGAAAATCAAATTGAACAATTAAAACAATTCACGCAGAATAACCTAAAAGGACGAAAAGAAAACATTAAATTGATGAAAGATTTCATGCAAGATTATGAAAGTAAAGTAAAGCAATTACAAGCGAATCAAGCGTACTTAGCATTTTTAACAGAAAACATTAGTAATAATTCTGCTTTAATTGAACAGCGATTAGACTCGATTAATATTTACACTCAGATAGAAAACTGCCTTCAGCAACTCTATAACCGTATAAGCGCTATTGAAAACGCGATTACATTTCACATTTAGGTGTTTTTCACCCTAGTATAGTAGATCCAATGTATTTGTTAGATGAGTTAATTAAGATAAAGAAAGAATTAGAAATAAATAAATTACCTTACGAACCATTATTAAGTTTCATACATGTCATACAAAAAACTATTGTAGTTAAGGCATATAGTACTAATGATACTATTAACTTTGTATTAGAAATACCAATTGTATCCCCACATCCTTATGACCTACTCCATTTATACTCCATACCTAATAAGGATAATTTAGTATTAATGTCCTCAAATCCTTACCTTGTCTTGGGCAAAGATGATTATGCGTACCCCCACGAACTGTGCAGCATCATCACTGAAGACACGCGGATTTGTAAACACCTACAATGGCAATCGACTCACCAGACACAAGATTGTATTGTTGAACTAATTCAACACAGACAACCACAAAACTGTACTTACCTTCACGTATCTTACGAAAATACGATTCAACAAATAAAAGAAAACAGTTGGATTGTTATAACCAAAGATGGGCAAATTGCTAAAACAATATGCAGTGACAATATCCAGTATCGACGAATTATAGATGTTAACATCATATCAGTAGATAACAACTGTAAAGTTAACGTAATGAACACATCTTTACAGACTCACATGAAAAACATCAAAATAAAGGAAACAATCCCTTTACCACAGATCTACAAGACAAACAACATTAAACCTCTCGCGCACATTAACTTAAAAAACATAAAATTAGACGAAATCCACAAACTCATGGAAAAAGCGGGAAAACTGGAAACAACTGAGGAAACTCAATATATTTCGCAAAAGCCAAGTTGGATGTCTATCATCATCTATATCGCAATGGCTGTCGGAGTCATCATAATTATTATCCGTTGGAAGTTCAGAACACAACCTCAAGCCTCAGCAGCATCAGGAGCTTGCGAGTCACCGGAGCAGTTGCAGTTGCATCCATTGGTCACAACTTTACCACAACCAGAGACTTCGGCGAAGCTCATTCTTAAGGGTGGAGGAGTTATGTAGGGATAACCTACACCATGTTAGTGATAAGCTCTTAGAATTAGGTAATTAAGATAAGGTTGATTAACTAAACGTAAGTTTCTTATAACAAATAAAGATTGTTCACGCCAGTTCCTGCCTGGCTCTACGACTGAACGGTTGTATTTTTTAAAAACCTCCTCACCCCTGCTGCTAACATAACTCTCCACATACATTTTTTTTACACCACAAGCTCAACAATAATGTGCCTCGTTTAGGCGACCCGACAACCGACAACTGTTTTTCGATGAGTCAATGATCTTGTGGCGTGGTCGTCTACTTTTTCGCCAATATATAAAAAATAAGCGGCATAAGTATGGCATCAAGTTGTATGTTCTTGCAGAGCCGGAAGCCCTAGTTTTAAAATTTCAATTATATGCAGGTGATGAGACTGCAGGAACAGGACACACTCAAAAAATAGTTTTAAAATTACCTGAAGAAAAACTGGACTCTGGCCATAACGTGTATGTGGATAATTATTACAATTCATATGATTTGGCAGTTAAATTATTGGATCGCCAGACTTATTGTACTGGCACCTTAGGAAAGCACCGAAAGGGAAATCCAATAGACCTTGGCACTGTGTCACTAATGTAATGTAATGTAATGTAATGAGTGACAAAATTCAGCGCTCACGTCAGCCTTCCCGGTAGCATAGCGGTCAGTGCAGCCGCCCGGATTGCGGAAGACCCAGGTTCGATTTCTGGCTGGGTCGGGTAGGCGTTTAAATTTTTCACTGTATTTTATAAAATTTTATAAATATTTACGGACTGGTGATAGTGACCAACGGATCTCAACAATGTTGAACATTCCTCGGACAACGGTCCTGCGTTTAATGGGGAAGGCTCGTGAAATATTAATACATGACTTTATTTCAAATAACTTGGGAATCAATAATATAAGTAGAAATGAAATATCGGAAAGGAATTTGATTATTCCAAATGGGTTGTATGGTGGTGAGACTAGTCAGCCAATTGTGATTATTGATGGAACATATTTTTATGTGCAAAAAAGCTCAAACTATATGTACCAAAAATATACTTATTCTTTGCACAAATATAGAAACCTAATGAAACCATTCCTTATTGTGTGTTCTGATGGATACATAAGGATGTATTGGGCCCCTATCCAGCAACAACATCTGATGCTAATATTATTATAAATGAATTTAACGATGAAACAAAACCATTGCTGAGATATTTTCAGACAGGAGATGATTTATCCTGGATAGGGGCTTTAGAGATTCTGTTCCATTGTTACAGGAATGTAACTATTCCGTTCATATGCCAACATCTCTACAACAAGGTGAAACCAAATTATCAACGCTTGCAGCTAATAAGTCTAGAGCTGTCACGGTATGCCGGTAGGTTGTTGAAGCAATTAATGGGATTTTCAAACAATCGGACTTTTACGGATTTAAACTTCAGACACGAATTCTTTAATCTGGCGTCGAGACATGCCATGACAGACTTTCGCATAGCTGCAGCGTTGATAAATAGGTTTCATCAAAGACTCAGAGACAGAGAGGATGCAGTCCAAATATTGGAAATCATTCATGAAAATATGCATCGAAATAATGAACTTGCTGATTTTGTAATGAAAAATAATTTTAATAGACGCCGAACAGATTTCCAGAGTATTCATGTAAACATAAATAATGTATCATTTCAAAGACTTGAATAAAGTGAGCTAATACTGGTTGCGTGTGGTACTTACCAATTAAAACAAGCTCGCTCTTACTATGGGGAACACATAAGACAGGATGGTTCATATACAATTGAAGTGTGTAGAAACACTGAAAGCAAACTACTGGAAGGCTTTCCCCTTCCTTTGGCTAACAGTCGATTATTACGAGGTAGAATCCAGAGCAGACATATAAGTAGGAAAATATATTTTGTTTACATCATTTATGAAAATAATACCGAAGGAAGGGAAGCAATAAAACAATATTATTGCAAGTGTATGGTGGTGGGCCGTAGAACAATAGGTTGTTGTGCACACATAATGTCCGCCCGGATTGCGGAAGACCCAGGTTCGATTCCTGGCTGGGTCGGGTAGGCGTTTAATTTTTTCACTGTATTTTCTAAATTTTAGAAATATTTAATTTAGCTTCAGTGCAGCAATTAGCACTTGAAAATAAAAAGTAAAAATTCACATAATGTCTATTTTTTTTTCCATACTTAGCACAGCAAATGACTCCATACCACCTGATGTTAAGTGGAAATGGAGTCCAGACGCGAAGACAACTGGTGCAGCGTGAAAACAATGCAGCATCAGTCAACCTCACTCTGCCGGCCCTTATTATTATTTAGTACCTCCAGCCCAGTTTGTTGATCAAGTGTTATTCTCTTATGTATGATACAAAATAATAAAAAATATATTGTTTAAATTATTGTTTTATTTAATATCTGGCCCCTCTTAGATAATTTGATTATGATCTAAATATGCATTCTGATACAAAATCACTTTTATATTCTTTTTCTTATGAATATTACCTATTAAATATGTCCGATATTATTAGCTGAAGTTTCTGTTCAGGAGTGGCCTGAGCGTCATACAAAGTGGACATTCTCCTTTCATGCTAAAGAAGAATGGGTAAGAGCGTACCCAAAAATTAAATTGACTGTAGCATTATGAACTATGTCGTCTTTTGTAGCCCTCATGGGGCAGTTTAATTAATTCTAAGACAGCATGTCTGAATTCACTTGGAGAAAAAAGATATTCGAACCTTAGATTTATTATTTATAATTATCATTAGTTAGTGTTCCAAATATAAACTGAATATTGCAATTGCTGCAGGAAGTATGCGTGTATTAACTGGAAAGATGACCTTATAGAACCAGAACTAACTAACTTATATCCAATATCACGGACAAATACAATGCATGTGTGCAATGCTTATGATAATTGTCAAATGTAAAAATATTAAAAACTACACTGGTTCCCGTATTCTTTGGTCCGAGGATCCTTTTTACTTGCGCCTGCGCAAAGAAAAGTGACGATAATAAGTGGAAGCGGGAGAGCATAACATGCCGTCCTTATCACAGTTTAGGAAACAAAGGTATTTTTTTGCACCGTGTTACCTCTACCAGACACTAGACGGCGCGTCATTTATGTCATTGTGCTCGAACCTGGGTTGCGAACACATTTGTCATTAAAAAATGTAATTTAAATAATATGTTTTAATAAACATAATAATGACAGTCATGCGCTGTTAAATGAGCAAACAAATTTAGTTCCATCCCCATTATTACGTATTGGCGCGGGTATTACGTCACAAATGTCAAACGATGGCGCTTTATAAAGGGGCCGGGAGCTGCGTAGCCGTAACAGTCGGTGCGCAGCTCTCGACCAGTCAACAGCTCCTGAGGATGCCCCGTGGAGGAGCGAAACACGTGTCGGGTATCGGTGTTGGTGTGCATTTTCGCTTGCACGCATTGTTTCTCCTGCATGTGCATACTTTTTGCGGGCTGGAGGGCGGTGCATGCGTACTGCATCCAAGCTGTATAAACGAGTGAGTTAGCGGAATTAACACTACATATTATTTAAATTACATTTTTTTGTACTATGGATTTCCGCAAAATAACGCCTGATTCCTTTAATTACATTTGTCATTGTAACTTATTATTATCACGACTTTGCTTGTTAACGGTTTTTGTTTATTTTAAATTTAAGTATATTTAATTTGCCATGGTTTGGGCTTTCATTTACAAAATAATCTGAAAAATTATAACGGATTGCTGCAGCACTTGTGATTCCTCTGCAATTATTGTCTATCGGTATATTAACTATTCCCTCTGTCTCATTGTTTGTATATAAAATATCTTTAAAATCAACGCCATATCTTTCCCTTACAAAATTATGAAGTATACAGCATGCTTTAATAATTTTTATAGATAAATTTATGTTTACGTTCAAAGGGCGTTGAAATATACGCCATTTATGTGTAACTAAAAAAAAATACCGAATGCACACTCAATATACCTACGTGCCTTGCTCAAGCGATAATTAAAAACTCTTAAGTGATGTCCTGCATAGGGTCGTAAAACATTGTTTGAGATATTCATCTCCGATAAAAAAATATGGCACGGAATTGGTGATACCAGTAATTGCAGAGGAGTTTGGTATGTTAAGAGTTCCGTCTTGAAATTTTTGATAAAAATATGAAGCACGGAAAACTGTAGAATCACTACATTTCCCATAATCACCTAAGTCAACGTATATAAATTTGTACTCGCTCGTCTCACTGCCGTTTCCGAGAGAGAGTCAGGCCACTGGCTCCAGGCATTGCCATCTGCCAATGTCCTTGTTGGACGGGCCGTCTCTTACTCTAGCGGTCTGCCTCCGTTTAGGCGCCAAAATAGTCCACCCTCACCGCTGTGTGTGTGGGGAGGCTGTTGACGAGCTTGGCCACCACGGCCTCTCTTGCGCTCGTAGTGCTGGCCGTATGATGCGTCACTCGACGCTAAACAGCATCATCCGCAGTGCTTTTGTCACCATTGGTTTACCGGCTGTCTTAGAACCAGCTGGTATTTCTCGCAGTGATGGCAAGAGACCTGACGGAATGACCATTGGGCCCTGGAAGCTTGGCAGGCCGTTGGTGTGGGATGCAACCTGTGCTGACACCGTGGCTCCCTCGCATGTTCGCGCCACTTCACTTCATGTGGGGGCTGCTGCGGTAAGTGCTGAAAATCGCAAACGGCACAAATACGCAAACCTAGGTCCAAATTATTTATTTGTTCCGTTTGCGGTGGAAACAATGGGTCCATGGGGGCCGGAGGCAAAGCATCTATTTAAAGAGTTAAGTGCTCGCCTTATCGAGGCCTCCGGTGACAAGAAGGCTGGCAGCTACCTCTGCCAGCGCATTAGTTTGGCATCCAAAGGGGCAATGTTGCCATTCTTGGGACCGTTCCCATGAGCCCACAGTTGGAGGACATCTTTTATTTATAGGTCTTTAGTATTTAATTTTCTAATTATTTTTCTGTTTCATTTTTTTTTTTTCAAGTTAAGTTATGTATTGTTTCTTTTTGTTGTGTAAATATATCCCAAGATTTAGCTTTATCTTTATGTTATAAGATATAATGTGACTGTTTGCTGCTCCTTAATAAAATTTGAATGAAGTAAAAATAAATTTGTAATTAGAATCACATATAGCCAAAAGTAAGCTGGAAAAATAATGCTTATAATTTGTAGTACAGCAATCCAGTTAGAGATGGTTTGATAACACGCACATGTTTACCATCTAAGGCACCCAAAACATGAGAAAAATTGGCTTTTGACTTAAATCCTTCAGCTGCAGATCGGTAAAGGAACACCCCGTGGCCAGGTATCTGAAACATTTTTTTAATTACAGCGCGCTCGCTACAAATAAAGTGGTGCCTTCATGAAGTAGTGCCGAAGGCAAAAAAATATAAAGAGTGGAACGGGAGCTAAGAAAAATAATCAATATCGATTTTATAATCAACTGTTATTTTTAAAACCTTACGCTGGAAAAATAAAACTCCGAACGGTTTGCCTGTTGGAGACTATGAATCAGTTGGGGAAGGCAATGAATCAGTTGGAGGACCATATGAAGACAGATCCTTAGTTACAAAAAGAAAGAAATCTGATCCTCCAGAAGAAATAACTTAAGAATTAATTGATGCCCTGAAATCTTCAATGAGCAACAAGGAAAACGCGGAAGATCCTGACCGACAGTTTATGCTCTCTTTGGTGGCCTGATTTTAAGAAAGTACCCGATCGATTGAAGTCAAACGTGAAAATTAATATAATTAAATACATATCACAAGCTCAGGATGAAATGTGCAATTATAAAGAACCAGGCGACGCTGAAATGTCCTATGCTAATAATAATCAAAATCAGTGTTTTTATACGAATTCTTCATCGTATGCACATAATTACTGTGTGTGTTTATCATACTGACCGGGACTATGAACGTCGGGGTTTGACCATGGGTGGGGGGCAGATCTCAACAGTTGTGTTACTCAACCACCTGGAAAATTTTACGTGTCGATTTGGGTTTGAAGGCTTACAAAGTTATACTTCTGGAACAATTGAAGCCAAATGACGGCTCAGTATTCTAAAAGCAGCCATGGAGTTTTGAGGTAATTTTTTTTGGCGTAAAGTACTTATAATTTGGAACAAGTACACGAATTTTTATTGCTCGAAATCAATTAGGACTCTCACAAGAAATTATTAAAAAAATTAATTTTAGGTGAACATTAATTCGGATAGTGAAGTAACAGCGCTATTGCCAACTTTACATCGTAAAAACGCTTTGAAAGCAACCGCGTTATGCTGGCAGCACTGCTAAATTGCCCAAAAAAGCTAAGCCCAGTGCCAAGACGTCCCGGAAGTGTCAGTCTTCGAGTTCTGCTGGATCTTCGCCTGAAGAGTCGAGTGTAGTGCGATTTTCGGACTCTAGTGAGCCATTTGTGTCGAACTCCTCTTCAGTGACATTCTTCGTGTGTGCAAGTGATAGACTCTAGTGAGCCACTTGTGCATGCTGTTGGTGATGTGGAGCCCATTGCTGGGTGCTCTTCGTATGTGCCTAGTGTGCAAGTTATTGATGATACTGATGACATAATTGATGTGACTGGACCCCATGGAGCCAAAAAATCTGATGCATCCATTAATTTGGATATATTGAATAATGTATTTTTTAATCAAGGTGATATATTCATTCTTGATCGAGGTTTCAGAGGTGGTATGAATCATCTCGAAGCGTTCGGCTACGAAGCACAAATGCCAGCAAGTGTTGCGGTTGGTGAGACTCAACTAACTACCCCTGAAGCAAATGAATCCAGAATGGTTCGTTGGGTAGTCGAAGTAAAAAATGAACGAATAACAAGAGATTTGAAATTATTTTTTTATTTTTTTTATTGTGAGATGGGCTTGCTTTTGGCCTCATTCTAATCCCTAGGGCTAAGAAGAGGCCGAAGATGGAACAAGCTTGCCCAAAAATAGCCTATTCACTCGGGCAAATATGTCAGACATTACAATGTAATGTCTCACATGTTTGCTGATCTTAGAAAAGCTGCAGCACTAACAAATGCATTCCATGTCCCTATTACGAAAAAATTGCAATACGGAGGGAGATGCAAAATGTTCTGGGTGAATACGTACACCGTCGCCGCCTTACGGACAGCGAGTAGCTTTCCAAAACATGAATTAAATTATTGAAACTACCAGGTTTCGAGACGTTTCCAAAATTAACACAGGACGATCTGATTTTATTTGCACTCGGGTCCTACTAACTGAAACTCGCCAATAGCTATTATGCTGAACATATACGTCAAGATGGCGAATATACTTTCGGATTATATCGAGACTCTGTACAGCTGACTGGCGATTTAAACAACGCAGGAATTCCTGCGTCAAACTTATGGTTATTAAGAGGAATAATAAAATCCAGGCATGTACGTGCGCGCAAGCACTATTCGTATGTTGTAGTCAAAGATGGCGAATCAGGATTGGATGCAATAGAGCACTACCACTGTTCCTGCAAAGCAGGAAAACGCACAGTGGTATGCTGTGCGCATATCATGGTAATAATATGGTACCTAGGCTATGCCCGCTATGAAAATAATATTCATGAACCTGCCCGATTTTTAGATAGCATAATCATTTATGAATAAATGTGACTCCTTCTCTTAGAATCTTGTTTTATTAATCCAACAGTCACATGTTGCTTAGAACCTGAAAACCACTTAAAAACAAGTTTTTATCATGTCAGTTTTTTTTCTCAGCGCAGTCATATTTAAATGCTTGGTCACTGTGGAGATACTTACGCGGGGTGGGCGGCCGGACGCATTTTCCGTAATGCGCGCTCTGATTCTCCGCAGTGAACTGTCATGCGCAGACACGCACGACCTCCACTTTATATGTTAGAGCTGTCTACGCGCCTTGCGCTTTATGATAAAGCGGAAGAAGTATTGAATTCGAAAGTGGGACAACGTTAATGACCATGTTAAAATAATCACCACGTTAAACGTAAAATCATGTCAGGTTAACGTGACTATAAAAAAAATCCCGGGACGTATTTTGATAATATTTTGCAAAAATCATATGACAAGTATGTACTTTCATTTCCCACAAGTCTCATCAGTGGAGGCTCTTGGACCAAGTTCCATACATTTTTGCTCATTGTCCAACAACACAACTGGAACAATGGGTATGGCCCATGAGTGGCCATCAATGAAATTAGTATCATTGGAAAGGTGATAGCTTTTTAGAACAAATATTGTTTAAGGAGTACGATTAAATATCATTTGGGAAAAAAATATATAGGTAAAATAATATTTTAATGAATTATTTTGTTTTGCTCATGCTGCAATTTTTTTAATATAAAAAAACATACGAAAATCATTGCTTTTTGTTTATTTTACTGACACATGCATATATAAATAATGTAAATAAAATATTAGGCTTACATGTAAAATATTTGCCATAATATTTAATACCATCCATAATCCTTATTATCGTAAACTTTGTTATTTTCAATGGACTCTAGGGACCATTGTTAAAACCGGCATCTACCTGCTTCCTGCGACCAATCAGCGACGACCGCGACTCCCATGCAACCAATGTTGTCATAACAACCAACTTATAAGTAGATCTACCTACTTTGTCCTCAGTCTACCTGTCTACCACCCTAAGCCTTAAATCTACCTACTTTCCAAAATGTTCGACACCATTATTCAAAACATTTTTTCTTACCGAGTCTAACTGAGACTGAGAGCAGAAATATGAGGCGGTATGGCTTTATGACTTGGCTTGGCTCCACGGCGTATTAAAAAAAAACTGTTACAGATTGACTGTGAAATTTCACTTGTTGAAGCATGTTTCAATCAAAATAGGAAACCAGTTTCCAATGTTCCCCCTGCTATGTCAGTTCATAAGAAAATTACTCGTACTTCCAACAAGCAGTGCCAATGGACTGTTTTAACATTTCAGCCGCGGAACAAAACCAATGACAGCACAGGCGCCGATGACGTAATTCGCAAAATGGCGAATACCTATCGTCGATGTTCACAAAAATAATGATTAACTTGCAACCAGATCATATTTTATCATTCTGTAAACGGCAATTTACTAATTGATAAATTTCCTTTCCGGCAGGTATCAAGATATATGTGATTATTGAAATAGTTTATTGGTAATACATGATTAAACTCTACGAACCATATTGTGGCCTCAATCACAAGAAATAAACGCGCAGTAGTACATAAAACAAAGAACAAGGACCCATGCTGTCTAATTGTGTAAACAATGTAACAAAAAACCCCGAGATGTTTACAAAAACAACACTTGAAATACGACCCGAGAAAGCAAAAAATCAACTAGGGGTGTTACTTCACTTTTTGTAATGTCATCGATAGTTGTTTTTTATGTTATTTTTGTAAGCTACTAGTTTATATGAATAAATGAAATGAAAAATGTCAGTCTCAATTTTATTTTGTTTCATCATCATCATCAGCCTATACTAGTATACTACTAGTATAGGCTGATGATACTAGTAGTATACTAGTATCATCAGCCTATACTTGAAACCCTGTCACTGGCAAGTTGGTAATAATTGATTCAGTAAGTAGAAATAACCGACTGTTTTATAAAACTACCTAGGGTCATGTAAATCACTAAATAGCAAAGGGCCCTGCTAGAAGGACAAAATCTACGAACGCATATCTCTCAAAAACTATTTATATCTAGGGTGTAGTGAAAAGTTATTTGGAAAGTAGAAAGTAGAGGCTCCTTGAATACTAATTCATTTAGTCTGTAAACTTTCAATTAACAAAGGGCTGGCACAGCACAGAATTATTTCAATTTTTTTTCATTAATTTGCAAAGGTAGAAATTTTTAAGTACATAAATCGATAGGTAGAAACATATACAAACTCGATTATTTAGGACCTAAACCATTTATACATGGGGTCCCGCTGCATATACGGATATGTTGTGGTTGTCTTCTATATTTCTTGTGTTTATTTTTAATGGAAAGTGTCCTGATATGATAGGGCATTTTCCAATATATTTTTTGACGCTGTAAGGGAAAAAGAGCTGGACACTTGCTGAGTTTCTTGTCGGTTCTTCTCAGTACAAGATCTCCCGCCCAGAGTAGACTTACGAACCGATGGCATAGCGACATTCACAAGAACTACTTGTAGCCTAAACTGAATAAATGATTTTTGAATTTGAATTGAATAAAAAAAGAATTATCCAATTTTGTGCAGTCGATCGGGAGTTATGCGCGTACATACATTTCAGTGATTCATTTTTAATTATATAGATAGATAGATTAGAATAAAATATGAAGCAAAATTGCAAAATACTACGAAAGAAAGCTTATGACATTTTTACAATAAATTAATTCTTTTTGGAGGAAGATAAAAATTCAACACGTTCTGTCTGTAGTTTTATTTTAATACCTTAAAACTTAAAGATATTTACTTTATAAGTATATTTACTCCATAAGTAAGATATGTGTCAGCAGACACGAGACACTGCAGACTGTGTCGATAATCGAAGCCGAGTCAGGCACGCGCAACACTATTTGCCTCGCACACATGCGCATCACACGCACACCGAAGTATATCGTTTTTGGTCTCGCCTTATATATTCCATCGCCAATCTATAACTATATACTAAATCTATGGTAAAAATAGTCAATTGTAAAAATAATGAAATAATATTGAAAATCGTCCAATGTTTTTTACCTACTACCCATTCAGGACGTCTATTTTTTAGCTGTGGAGAAGAATGGGCGGAAGTAACTTCACAGTTTTTATTATAGAAGTAACGACATTTACAATACTTATGTCGTTACCAAATGATACAATACAAATAAAAATACAATATAAAAATGTTTAATAAAATCTTCTTCTCCTCCACCACGGCAGCAGCCACGCTGAGTAGTCGAAGTGCTCGGAGAACGGAGCGGCGAGATATATGAAAAAAAAAAAATATGTCAAACAAAAAAAAAAAATAGAAGTCTCGACTTCCTCCATGGCAGCCATGCTGAAACAAAAAGCAGAACATACATATTATCGCACCTTTAGTAAGACAAGGAACAATGCCCTTGTTTTACCGAAGGTGCGATGTCAATAAAATATATAAAAGCAAAAAGCAGAACATACACACGGCGGCAGATCAACCTACCCAAACCTGTCAAATTTCTCCAATGAATATTGATCCTTATAACCAAACAATAAAGTTCAAAATTGATTGTAGAAATTTGACAGTTTTGGGTAGGTTGATCTGCCGCCGTGTGTACATATTATCGCACCCTCGGTAAGACAAGGAACAATGCCCTTGTCTTACCGAAGGTGCGATATCAATAATATATATAAAGATGGGGCAGGAGGAAGCAAAAAAGAGGCAAAAAAAATAAAAAAAATAAGCAAAATCGGCGCGGAACCCTTCTAACACAAATAAATGGATGAGGAATGATGATGGAATGAATGATATGAATGAAATTATTCATGAATATTGGTAAGAAAGAAAACTATTGACACTAAAACGAACGACTCTAAAATGATGATGATGATGTTGATGATGTATGATAGGCTTTGAAACAACTCTTTATGCACAGTGGCACACGACACCACTCACAACAGAAGGTTGTGGTTGTGTTTTTCCTGCCTTCGCGGAGGCAGACTACACAACGTTTTCTAAAATGACATTTCCGAGCTTCGGAAGTCTGCTCTATTGGAGCGGGCCAATGTACAGCAGAAGGGTTGCTTCTGGAAGGCTGCTGGTGCGTAGATCTACTGCTGGATACAGTAAACCTACGGCTTTGCGGACTACGTGAAAGATAATTAGTGAGAATGGAATCTACAAGCTGAAGCCGGAAAGCAAGATGGTCATGCGAGCGATTGGTGGGTGATTGTAAGAGGGTACGCGAATTTAAAATTGAAATGTTAAGAAGAAGTTTAAAAAGTTTAAGATACCACTTAGAACAACGTTTCCTTTCTAACAAATAAGGCTCCAGCATCTGGTCTTTCAAATCAACTCCCCCCATGAACTTATTATAATCTAAGACCACATGCGGTTTGAACGGACTAGGACGCGATGTAGCTCTACAGGCTACTGTAGGCAAACCAAAAGATGAACCATGACATGTAGAAATCATAGTCACTCGCTTTTGGTCCAGCCACGATAATACTGCGACATCACCGGAATGCCGAGCAACTATTTGACCCCTCTTAAGCGGAGCATTATTTATTAAAAAGGGAACATCTTTCCGATTGGCTCGCAAGGTACCCACGCAATCGGTACCATTGCGCTTTAAAAATCTGGCTAGATGGGGTGAATTGTACCAATTATCCATGAACAACCTATAGCCTTTGTTAAGAAAGGGCTCCATGAGCTTCTTCACAACTGCTGTACTCTTAAGTACACCAGGGGACTGCTCCAAATCTGTTGCGGATTGTTTACCAGTGTAAACAATCTGAGACCACACATAACCAGTGATACTCTCGCAAAGCTCAAACGATTTGATCCCAAACTTAGCAGATTTGGTTCGAATAAACTGTCTGATGTCGAGTCTCCCTTTCCAAAGGGTCAAACTCTCATCTATGCAAATATCTTGACTAAGCCCATAATTGGCCTGGAACTTTGAATTTAAATGGGTAATTATAGGTCTCAGACGGTGTAATCGATCCGCGCTTCTTGCAGCATTTGTGTCAGAAGGATTTGAATCATTAAAAGCGGGGTCGGAATTAACAAAATGCAAGGCTCTATTCAGAGATTCGTACCTCTTTCTAGTAAAAATAGACCGAAACACCTCCGTTTGCAACAGAGGGTCGACAGAAAAACAACTTACGATGGTTGGCATCTTATGGATTCCCAACATCATCCAAAATGCAAAGAGGCACAGAATCTCGTCAATGTTTGTAGGGTACCACTCTGACTGAAAACCGGCTGAGGAAATTTTAGTAGCGTACCGGTTCGTTGCAGCTACAATCACACCTAAAATGTCTTCGACCCAATAGAAGCGAAAAGCATCGTAAGCTGAACTGTAGTTACGAACCGAATCAGTACGCTCTACTAAAAACCGTTCACTCTGACCTTGAAATGACTCCATGGGAGACCATTCAAAGTCGGCGTCAAGAAATTCATCTTCATTCTCACTACCATTCATGTTCCTCTGTTCAGCTCTTTCAGCATCCCTTACCAACCCGCAACTCCTCCCAGCATCCATCGCCATATGTGCCATTTCAGAGGGAACATCATCATCATTCATCCAAATTTCAGTCAAAGGGTGGCCCACCTCCCACCGACTGCTGCTGCGTCTGCTGATGCGACTCCGGCTACCTGTGGGAAATCCCCTTCGCCCACGTCCACGTCTTCCTCGCATGCCTCTTCTGCCACTCGTTCTTCTTTCCCTAGGGGGCACAAACACACTGTGGGCATCCGGGGCTAAAAACTCACGATCGACGACCCCGCCTTCCTCGTCGTCCTCGGCAACCACCACCACCACCACCACCCTTGGCGAGCTATATAAGAATATAAGCTTATATTAGCAAGCCAATTTCTTCAAACCTAAATCAATCCTATGATAACATATTATACAAACTTACGATTGAGATGACAAAGGCGACCGAGACCGAAATGCTCTGGGCGGCGGGCTGCGGGCTTCTTCTTCGTACTAAACATACACAAAAATGGCATGTTCAACCACTGCAACTCAAACGCAATAAACCAGGCCTAACAAAATAAATGCAATATCCATAATGTAACTGACCTCCTCCTCTTCGGGTGGCAGATTGAGCCAGATCGGTGACTCAGACCGAGACCGGCCTGGACTGGGACTGGGACGGGGCTGGACTTCGTCCTAAAACACACAAAAAGGGCATGTTAAACAACTGCTACCCAATAAACAATAAATCAGGCCTATCAAAATAAATGCACATATGTAACTGACCTCCTCCTCCTCTTCTGATGGTAGATTAGCCCAGGCCGGCGACCGAGACCGAGACCGAGCCCGAGACGCCGTGGGATAGACTTCGTACTAAAACACACAAAAAGGGCATGTTAAACCACTGCAACCCAAACGCAATAAACCAGGCCTAACAAAATAAATGTATATATGTAACTGACCTCAATCCAGTCACCCTCCTCTTGGCGCCGTGGAGATGTAAGCGGAGAGTAGGCAGGAGCCAATGGCGAAGGTTCGCCCTAAAACATACAAAAAAGTGAAACAGTTATTACTACAATCATACCAGTAGAAACCAAACACAATAAACAGTATATTTGATGATGATGATGTGAAATAAATAACCGGCGTCATACGATCGCATAATCCTAGCACAATAAACACATCACCAGTACAAACCAAACACAATAAACAGATTACTTGATGATGATGATGATGATAGTGGTGGTGATGGCGAAATAAATAACCGGCGCCATACGATCGCATAATCCTAGCACAATAAACACATCACCAGTACAAACCAAACATAATAAACAGATTACTTGATGATGATGATGATGGTGGTGATGGTGAAATAAATAACCGGCGCTATACGATCGCATAATCCTAGCACAATCCTAGTACAAACCAAACACAATAAACAGATTATTTGATGATGATGATTATGAAATAAATTCTACTAACCTCATCGTCACTGTCTACTTCCTCGCGCTCCTTCTCCGCGTCGGCCTCGTCATATAAAATGTTATAAAAACATTAGAAGAATATCACCATTACTATCGAAAATAACAAAATGTTATCGTAAAAGCTATCGACACTATCCTCCTACTACTACCGAAGAAGTTTCGCACTGTCTGCCGGCAAGTATGGCCGTAAGCTCTATACAAATATAGCCCAAAATGGTATGGCAAAAAAATTCCGCCATATCGAATGTCAGTACATGCAACGGTCGTAATTTTATTTCAGAAAAAATGATTATAAATGTCGTTATTTCTTTGTGTAAACTAGTTTCCAGTACTCATACACTGTTTTTATTCATTTTACTGTATTTCTAACAAACTGTACATGCATTTACGCACTAAAATCACTCTGGCGTCACTCCGAAATCGAAGATTTGAAAATCACTATTAGATACGATATTCATTGAAAACTTATAGCTAAAAACGTTCACTATAAACTCAGCAAGATGATTTACAACAGTTTCTAATATAAAACACTACTTACATGAGTATTTTCAATTTTTTCGTCGTTGCACTAAGTGACCTCGATGCATAAATGACAAATATTCAAACTGTCATCCAACATGAAAAACGCGAGTAGAATAACCTTGTCGGGGGCTACGAATATAACAAATTTACTCTAGTTTGTCTATAGCCAAACTTCTTCATACAAGAGTAGACTCTAACCTATCGATTTTTATTGATTAATATTAATATTTGATTTAAGATGTGAATAGTTTATTTATTGAAATAATATGATAAAATGATAGTAATGAGTACACGCGGTGATTGCTAATTATGCACTGAAAATATTGCTTACGCTGAAACTTAAAGTAATTATAAAATAAATGCATATTTAATGTGAAATGCTGAGACGGCGCAATGTGCGGTCATTCACCGTACATGCTCCGGGAGAGGAGATGAAAGGATGCTGGTGAAAAGAATGATGAAGGTTGATAATGATGAATGATAGATAACAATAGGTATTTAAAACCAACAACAAGTTCTTAATTATATACATGTCACTTATAAATTAGACAAAATCACGTTATTTGCTAAAATGATTATGGAAATTCGGTGACGTCGCCTTGTTAGCTATCTTTGCATATCTTAGATCAGTCATTTCGATGTCGTTATCTGACGCTGACGATCCATTCAACGGTTGCTGGCGTGATTGTGGTAGCGCGGTCCGGGCTGCGTGCGGGCGGCGCGTGCGGCGCGCGGCAGGCGGCTGGGGCGGGGACGGCGGGGGCGCGCGCCGCGCTGATGGCTGCGCTCCCTCGGCCGCGGATCCCGTCGAGCTGACGGTGTGTGTCCGGCACCGGCGGCGTACTCTACGCCAGACCAGTGCAACGCCTGTTAAAATGATGACACCTAAAATAAAATTAATTAGTATATATTGCGTGATATCGTGATTTGAGGCGACAAAAGTTTGTTCTACTTCTGTGTTAGCGCTCTTCAACTGCTTTATCTGATCGTCTATTTTCTCTGACTCTTTCTTAAACTGAGTATGGCTGATATCATTCTCTTGATTTGAGGCGGAAGTGAGGTTGCTTGCGTGTATTGACAAGTTTATGATTTCATTGATAGGCGGTATAATTATTTTTGATATATCTGCTTCTGTGTGGAGACTGCTTTCTCGCAGATTATGCGAGTATATAGTAAATTGTTCGCTTTTGATGATACAATTTTCTCCGAGACTTATAATTCCGCTGCCATTCAGTTGTTCGGATGAAACTTGATTCTCACATATTACACGGACAGTGCACGGTCCGCAACATGAAAACAAATAGGTATTTATTTTATGTAATTCTAGCCACTTTGATTTACACGACTCAGTATTAGTGACGCATTGTGTTGATACGTCATTTCTGACGCAGAGACTCTTGTCTGACGTCATTTGAAATATAGGCTTTTGTAGTAAACACAGGTAAGTTAATTCATCGTATTGATTGCATTTCTGAATATCTAATGGAGTCATAAGTAAATAGGAATCTTTTAGAATATTCAAGGCTATGTAGTCTGCCACTGGTTTTATGCTGATCATGTTGCTTTGATTGTTGAGTTGAATTGGTATGAGTTGATAAATCTCATAGTAATCTCTAGTTACTAGCGGTAGTCTTATTTCGAATATAAAAAAATCTTTTGTCATTTTTGCTTTGACTTTTAGTAGATGATATAATTTTGGCAATCCCCCCATCATGTTGTTTATTGGCAAGGATAAATCTTTTGATAGCTGCCCTGAGATCATATTTAGTTCGTTTCTTAGCTGTTCTGGTGTTATAAGATGAATATTAAATGATCCATGATGAAGGTCTGCGATTGTGTCGAGTAAATACTCTTGAATGTTTCTGAGATTTTGCAAAACATTGTTTACTATAATAGATGATAGTGCGAAGTCGTTGCTATTTATGATATCTTGAATTTTTTCATTCAATGAGTTAATTACGTAGGCTGTAGCCGGAGGATCTAAAAAAAACTAATTTTATTTAAACTTATTTAATTATAAAATAAAAATTACAATTTAAAATAGCCTAAGCCTAAGGTGTTGCCTAAGTTCGAAGTGGGAACGAAGTGACCGAAAAACTGTATGCTGGCGGAAACGGCACCGCGCTGGCACGGCGGCACGTGGAGCACGTTGCGCTGACGCTGCTGCATATTGTGTCGGCGCCGGCGTGTTGATTCAGGTCATCGTTGCTGCGCTCGATGACGAAATTATTTTAATATGTACTTGTCACATTTATGGTATATAATTCCTCCTCCCTCAGAACAGCAATTATTTTCCAATCTTGAGTGAAAAAATTGCTGGTTGAGATGGTTTCGTGTAGATATGATTCGCAGGATGTTCGACGTCTTCATCTCGCTGGTTGCATGATTCAACTTCAGATGTTTCTTGTTTCTTGCAGTTGCATTTGCAGAGTCCATATCGGCGAGTAAGTATTAGCGCTACGAGTGCGGCTGCACTGAATAGTACTATATAGAATGGTATCGTCGTGTGATAAAGTGTTTCAGAGATAGGCGTGAGTTGTAGCTGAGACTGAACCATCATTTTATCTTGGATATTATGTAGTTGTTTCAGATCTATGGTGTTCAGGTTAATCTGCGGTGATGCTGCAATCTTGGTATCATTTGGAAATGTTATCTTCATGATTTTAATAGGTTGACCTTGTACTATATCTTCAATGTTCACTATGGTGAATTCTGTAGTGCGTAGAGAACAGTGTACAGGTAGTGTCACAAGAAAACTGCCATTTAGTAAATTGTAATCTTCAGTGCCACAGTGCAGTTGAACTTTGGTAGGTCGCGGGAACGTAACGACGTAGCTTCGATCATCAAGCTGTTCCATTGCTTCTCTTGACAGGTGTACCGTTGATAAGTTACATGTTGAGTCGATGGTCTGATGTAAGATAATTTCTTGTACGCAGTCCAGCTGGGTGCGGAGCTTTTGATGTGGGCTCCCTTTGCAGAGATATTGACCTTCAAACTTCGGGCATTCAGCCTCTATGTACACAAACTCTTTTCTATCAGTTGCTATAAGAGGAAGGGGAGGTATTAGGACTTGGTGGAATTTATTTGGGGCTATAGACAACTTATATAGATCATACGTATTAGCTAAAACTATAGGAAATCTAAAAACTATAACTATCTGTTTCCTAACATAATATGAACCAGATTTTATAATATTATAATAGTCTCTTAATTCTAAATCTATAACCTGATCTTTCCCATAGATTAATCTTAACCGTTCTAACATTTTCTTAAGTACACCCAAGCTTAACATAGAATGATGGGTGGTCGTAATACGAGCAAAAGCTAAAATGTTCTCTATTCTAATCAGTTCATCTAGTAAATCATCTGTGTTTTCTGAGATGATTGCTAGTAACTGTGCAAATTTACCGTATTTAATGAGACTACTTTCACGATACGCGTTATTGTCTAGCAATAACTGTAAGGTTGAGTCGATTTTTCTTTGATTATCCAAAAGCTGGTTTACTACTTTGTTATGTTCCAGCATCCATTCGTTATTTAAACTTACACGATTACTATATTCTGCAGCAATTTTGTTCTGATTAACTTGTAATATTTTTAACGCATCATTATATCTCAAGGCATCCTGATAATCTAAATTTCCCGTAATGCTTTTTACTATAGAACCTAATCCATCTAGTAGACCTCTTTTTGTCCTACTAGGTTCAAGACTTTTTAAATGATCTAAAATCTTATCTGTTTTGTTCTCTAAATAGTTTAACTGGAGTTCATATAAGATAAACGTATCGTTAGGCAGTTTGTCTTCGTAATCTCGTAATTGTTGTTTAAGTGTATCAATATTGTGTTCTATTTGGTCAAGTTCTATGTATTGTATAAATGTATGATAATGAGTGGTTAGTCGAGTCGGTCCAAGCTTGAATGGTAAAAGTCCAGGTCCATCATCCAGGTTGTCAAGTTTTATCTCCTGGGCTCGAGTTAGGTGGACAGTCAGCAACAGAAGTATCCTGCAACAATTTTACATTCTTAGGAGCTCGTTTAAGACGGGATTTCGCTACTGGTCCTCGTTTTTTAGAGGTGTAAATATGGATCGGGAGGTTGGCTAAAACTTTATCTTGCGTATATCTTGGAGCTAATTTTTGTCGACTAGCAAACGGATTCTTTATGAATACCTGTTGCTGGGGCTCATATTCTGCCTCGGGTTCTCTAGACTTATTACGGTTCTCAATAAGGTGGGTTCGGTTGGCTAATGAAGTTTCATTTATAATATCATAGACTACTTTCATCTGTTCGCGGTGAGTCTGTACGTATTGTTGGAGTAAACGTTCAGTTAAGTCAATGTCAATAGGGTCACGTGGGTCAAAATGTCCCTTTAAAATATCGTACGGTCTACAACGAGTGAAGCTGTGGATCGAGCTATTGTATGCTATTATAGCATATGGCATAAGGTTTACTATGGGTTCGTCCTTTTGTTTTAATTTTAGAAGGCGAAGATGCTCTAACAGCGTGGAGTGGAACCGTTCTATATTGCCATTATCATTCGGGGAATTAGGCAATGTCCTATGATGAAGTACTTTATGAAGTCTAAGGAACTCCGCAAAGAGTTGGTTCGTAAATTCAGTTCTATTGTCTGTCACTAAAGTCAGCGGAAGGCCATGGTGAGTACAGAAGGTAAGAAGGGCTCTAAGTATACTTATTGCAGTACCGTCTTGAAGGTAATAAGCCTGCCCGTACTTTGTAAAAACGTCTATAAATGTTATGTATTTTTCACTTTGCACAGTGAATAAGTCAGCGTGCACTATTTCTAATGGTTTGGTAGCTGGTGGTACGATATTGAATTGTTGTTTTATCGGATTCCTATCGTACTTACTTTGGCCGCATATACTACACTCATTTATGTACTTAGTTATATGGTCTTTCATTCTTGGCCAATAGTATCTACGAGATAGGGCGAGGTAACACTCATTTATTCCCCTGTGGTTTGTCTTGCCATCATGGTAATGTCTAATAATATCTTGTTGTTTAAGGTACTGTTTTACGTTTTCCAGCTCTACCTTGCATAAGACAAGGTTCATTGATGAACTTCTAAATTTTTCTTGGATTATAGGGATTATGCGAAACATGGCTAAAGGTGGATTTATTAAAAGTGCAGTTTTTACTTTGGGATTAATGTACTCTTTGATAGCATTCACAACGTCATTTTGTAAGTCTGATTCGGTTATTTGTACTGTCACTCACGTGTGAGTATCGAAAGGTTTAGTCACAACAGGTCTTCGTTTGATGTCGTCTACAAGTGTCATAGATAGTGTCGATGAAATTTGTTAATGGGTTCGTCTGTAATAGGAACCTCTAAGATGGGATTTTCTTTACTTGTGTGTGCTGTACTAGTGTCTGAGTTGTCTATGGTGAATTGCCTTTCAGAAGGATTGGCAACTATGGAGCTAATTTCTTCGTTATGGATTTCTACTCTCGAAAGGGCATCAGCGTTGGTGTTGCTTTTGCCTTTCTTGTATATGACTGTAAAGTCATATTCACTAAGCTTTAATCTCCACCTGGTAAGTCTGGAGTTAGGCTCCTTAAGGCTCATAATCCACTGAAGTGGTTTATGATCGGTTAGAATTTTAAATTTTCTAACAAATAGATATGGCCTAAAATATTTCGTTGCCCACACTATTGCGAGCAGTTCCTTCTCAATAGTACTGTAGTTTATCTCGCTCTCATTGAGAGTGCGAGAGGCATACGAAATCGGTTTATCCGATCCTACAGATCCCTGGGATAGAATGGCTCCTATTGCAAAGTTGGACGCGTCAGTCGTTAGTATGAATTCCTTAGTAAAGTCGGGGTACTGTAATATTGGGTCATTAGTCAATAGCTTTTTGCACTTTTCGAAACAGTCTATGTACGTGTCATCTAGCGTAATTTTCTTATTCTTTTTCAAGCAAGTTGTCATGGGTTTAGTTATTCTAGCGAAGTCTGGGATAAATTTTCTATAGTAACCTAATAGACCAAGGAACTGTTTTATTTCTTTTGGAGTTTTTGGTAGCGGGTACTTTTCAATAGAGGAAATCTTGTCTGGATTAGGTTTTACACCTTCACCACTTATTACATGACCGAGATAAGCCGTTTCCAGCTTGAGAAATTCGGATTTGTCCATCTGGATCTTAAAGTTGGACTCGCGAAGTCGTAGGAAGACTTTTTCCAGGTTAATCATGTGCTCCTGGAGGCTGGTACTGTATACTATAATGTCATCTAGATAAACTAGACTTATCTCTTTTTGCAAGCCTCTGAGGACGTTATCCATCACACGTTGGAACGTGGATGGAGAATTCTTCAAGCCCATGGGCATTCGAAGAAATTCGAAGTGCCCGTGTTCGACACTGAAGGCAGTCTTCTGAATATCTCTAGGGTCCATTTCAACTTGATGGAAGCCACTAGCTAGGTCCAAGGTCGTAAAATATTGACACTTGCCTAACTTGTCTAATACGTCAGTGATGTTGGGAATTGGGTATTTGTCATCTATGGTTTTTTCGTTTAACTTCCGAAAATCAATTACAATACGCCACTTTTGTTTGCCTGAGGCGTCTGCCTTTTTAGGTACAATCCAAATTGGCGAACTCCATGCAGACTCTGAAGGTCGTATAATACCTTGAGAAAGCATCTTCTCAATCTGATCTTTAACCTCTTGTCGATGAACAAAAGGGTATCTATAGCTCTTTGTATAAACCGGGATTTCATCGGAGGTGTTGATTCGATGTTTGACCTTGTTAGTAAATGTCAAGGTTTCATTGTCAATATAAAAAACATCTGCGTATCGCGAGCAAAGTGATTTTAAATTAATTTTTTCCTCCTCGTTTAGATGGTCAGTGCGCAAACGTGATACTACGTCATGCTCGCGCGACTGTTGTTCAGTACGCGTGCACTCAATATTAAAGATTTCTGCTTCAACAAAATAGTCTAAAGATAGTATTGCGTCATTATCGGTTAAATTTTGAACCTCTAAAATAGCGCGGTTATTAATAACAGTCGTAACGCATTCCGAGATTATACAGTTACATGTAATTTGCTCCGGAATGAATGCGTCGCCATCCGGGGCATTAATAGGAAGTCTAACTAGCTTTGAACTCTGTGCCGGGATAATATCTTCGTAAAGATTGATATTTCGAGAGTTAAACATTTTTATTTCGTTAACCATAGAACGAGTAGTCAATGTCCTATCTTTCAAGTCGATCTTAGCTTCTTACTTAGTCAGTAAGTCTAATCCAATCAGTCCGTCGAAATAGTTATGAAATTTATAGACAAAGAACTGTAAATCCTCTATATCGTTGAACTCAGAAAAACAAGGCAAAGTTATGGAATAGTTATTTCTGCTAGTAGCGTGAACATTGGTGACCTCGAAGGGATCGTAATTTAATGGTACATTTGAAAAATATTTTTGAACTGCCTGAGGGCTTATAAAGGACTGGTTAGCACCAGTATCTATCAATAGTTTAAGAGGCGGATTACTGATTTGAATATATGGTAATTGCCTCTGACTCTGTAAATTTATCTCTATTTTGGCTTTTTTAATATTTGATCTTTCCGAAAATTTTGGCTATCGTCTGTGACTTGGTAGTCCTCAGCATCAATAGCGGCCGTATAACCCTGAGAGTTGTCATAGTGAAACGCCGGATCAATTTGATTATCATAGTACGGCTGGTCGGTATAATCATAACTTTCTGAATTATCGCTATACTGTGGCAAAGTGTAATCGGAGTCATTATAGTAGTAGTTATCGCTGTAATGAGAGCTCGCGTCGTAACATTCATTCATATTCATTTCGCGCGTTTTAAAATAGTTATTTGGCGGCGGATTACCGTGTACGCGCCAATCGTGACCTCGAAGTCCTCCACCCGATGGAGGCAAAGGTTTGGGCGTGAAATGCTGGATACCGCTCATCGGCTTTGGTGTAAAATATTGACCGGGCTGGTTCCTAGGCGGAAGGCGGAACAAATTACTTTGCGGATTATAGTTAGGCGGCCTAGCGCTTAGCATCTGCTGTGTTCGTGATGGACCGGCACGTACCTGTTGCTGATGATAGCTCTGCATAGGGGCTTTAAAGCCTTGGTGAGGCTGTGGCGCGAACCTAAATGGCTGAGGAGCTGGTGGTAGTGGCCTCTGCATAGCGGGTGCAGGCCAGAATGGTGGTTGTGAAGGTTTTAGGATGTGTACAGGTGCTGGTTGAATCTTAGGGACCGACTGGGGCCTAGCTACTAAGTCATTACGTTGTTGCAAGTACATTATGTTTAGCTCCTCTTGTACAAATTCTAAAGCCTTTTCTAATGTGTCGGGTCGCATGCATCGTATACGGGAGCCAAGTGGCTCTTGCAGCCCTCTAACAAATGCCTGCTTGGTAAGTTTGCGGTATAATACACGTTTGGCTTCTATCGTGGTCGCTAAAGACTCATGAAGGCTGATGTATGTCATGATAGTGCTAAATAGTGATTGACAGTGATCGTAAAATTCCTGTGGAGATCTTCCCCCCTGAGTGGCCAAAGAGAGGTCGTTATAGAGAGCAGTCTCGTCTCTCTGATCGGCAAAGTTATTAATTAAAGTATTTCTTATAGCTAACCAATTATCAGGAATGCCGTTTGAGTTTATAATACTGGCGGCAGGTCCAGTAATTTTATTTAGAATGCCATTTAATAAGCACAAGTTGGATAATTCACTGCCAGGCTGATTACTAAGATACGTAGAAACAATGTGATCACATATATTAATAAATCTGGTAAGCACGTTCGGGTTGCCATCGAAGTCTGGCACCGGACGCAAGGCCTTAAAAATAGTGTCTGGCTCGTGCGACATTATACTATCACTATCAAATAGACTGTTTAAATCTAAATCTCTAAAATCTCTACTATGATCTATTTGTCTTTGCCGGCGAGACTGCAATAGCGCAGACTCGCTGGATCCCGTAGAACTAGGACGGAAAATGTTTAAGGATAAAAGGAAACTAGTCTAGTAAGGACAAAAGGATAGCAACACAAGAAAGATTCTGTGCAACTCACCAACTCATGTCTCCGATGGTCGTATCGATTTTCAGATACTCTCCTCCACGTGGCTGCAGCGCTCGTAGATTCTGGATACTCGTACCGGGGCTTGATAGCCGCCCGGGCGACCCGCGATTCCGAATTTCGATATTAGAAACCTCCCCGCGAACCGACCGCGAGTATCCTACCGACTGCGCCAATTACGTAGGCTGTAGCCGGAGGATCTAAAAAAAACTAATTTTATTTAAACTTATTTAATTATAAAATAAAAATTACAATTTAAAATAGCCTAAGCCTAAGGTGTTGCCTAAGTTCGAAGTGGGAACGAAGTGACCGAAAAACTGTAAGCTGGCGGAAACGGCACCGCGCTGGCACGGCGGCACGTGGAGCACGTTGCGCTGACGCTGCTGCATATTGTGTCGGCGCCGGCGTGTTGATTCAGGTCATCGTTGCTGCGCTCGATGACGAAATTATTTTAATATGTACTTGTCACATTTATGGTATATAATTAGTATATTTTTCTAGTTTGTTTATGTGTTGATTGATGATTTTGTGTTGCTTGTTCATAGTGGCTTCAATTCTTTGCAACAAATTATGTTCTGCTTCTACTATGGAAGTCTGATTTTTCCACAGCACGGCTAAGTGCTTTTGATTCAATCGCAATAACTCGATATCCTTCTTATACTGATCGGCGAATTGATCATCGAGTACTCCAAAAAGTGAATTTGCTAAGTTTCCGACTCCGTTGAAGAAACCGCGTCGCGTACGTGCTTTCGCGGCAGTGGTGGCGCCTTCAAACTGCTGACCTAGCAACAGATGATTGTAATGATCAAGTTCGCTATAGCCGTGTTGTATTTGTGTCATAATTGCTTCGCATAGTGATTCTTTACTTTTGTTACATAGAACTTCCAAATTTTGTATATATTTTGTTACTATGTCGGAACCATCCCAATATGGTTGCATATCATAGTGCGCGTCCACACTGCATGCGCGGGGACTAGGCCTTTTGCGGGCGCGGGCGCGGGGGCGTGCGGGTGGCCACAGTGACGCGCGAGCTGTTGTCGTGCTTAGACGTATTTCAGATGTTGTGAATCATTAATCATGGACGAAGATTTAGTATGTTTACTAGACAGTCCTATCCTGAGATGGGAGGTGATGAACATAAGAGACAGTGTGCACGAAATAAATAAAAATAGAGCAATAAAGGGTGAATTTTTTACTTTGTATGAAGAATTGCGATTGTACCCTAGAAAATTCTTTGAGTACACTCGAATGTCCGTGTCAACATTTGATTATATCTTAAGTAAAATATCACCTAAAATCACCAAACAGGATTCAAACTTTCGCAAAAGTATTACGCCTGAGGAGAAATTATTTATAAGTCTGAGGTAAGAATAAAACAATATTTTATTTATACGTTGTATTTCTGTAAGTAATCAAACTATGTAAGTAAAAAGTTATTTTAATAAAATTAATTACTGTTAATAGTCGTAGTTGCCAGTAGAATATCCTCCATAGTTATAGTTCTCGTCATTCGAACGATGAGAAAACTGCATCCTCTCTGCCTCTTCTATTATGACGTTAGTAATTTTATTTCTAATGCGTAACTTTTGTAATTCGTTAAATTGTTTCATTTGTGGCAGGAGACTCATAAAGAAATGATAATCTGCACATTTCTCTGATTGGTCACTATTTGACGCCATTTTTTGTTCAATTAGCGAAATTTTTTTTCTTTCACATTCTATTAGCTCATCTCTATAATCCGAGGCTGTTTTGCTGCGTTTTGATGCGTGTGTACGACTGCTGCAGGTTGAAACTCCTGGACTCATTACGTCTTGTTGATCGGCATGACTCGACTCGTTGAGGGATTCTGAGTCACTGTCCTAAAGATTTCCTGACATCACTTCTGGTGTAATATCATCGTTTATAAATTGCATAAGTTGAAAGTGTGGCCACGTACTCTCTATTTCGTCGCCACCGTCACCAGAGCGTGGCGTAGGGATTTTCTTTTTTTCTTTTCGAAACTGATCGCGCAGGTTCTTCCACTTTTTACGCAATTGTTTTTCTGTAACAAAAAAAAAATTATCTGTTTTGTTTCAGGTTTTTGTCAACAGGAACTGCATTTAGAGCACTGGCTTACAGTTTTCGTTTGGGGAAAAGCACTATAGCGTCTGTCGTTCACGAAACATGCCGTGCTTTATGGACTGAGTTAGTTTCTATACACATGCCGATACCAACGGAACAATGTCTGAAAACTATTGCAGAAGATTTTGAAGCTCTCTGGGATTTCCCAAACTGTGTAGGAGCAATTGATGGGAAACATTGCGAAATAAAAAAACCACCTAAATCGGGTTCGGCACATTGGTGCTACAAAAAAAGAAATAGTATAGTGATGCAAGGTGTAGCTGATGCAAAAAGGAAATTTGTGACAATCGAAGTAGGCGGTCGAGGCAAGCAAAGTGATGGTGGTACTTTTATTGCATCAACGCTGTATAAGCGTATAGAAAAAAATAAATACAAAATTCCTATGCCTAAGAGACTTCCAAATTCTGAAGTCCTTGCACCCTTCGTCCTAGTAGGCGATGAAGCATATCCATTAAAACATTATTTAATGCGTCCTTATCCTGAGCGAGTACTCAATAATGAGAGAAAATGCTTTAACATCAGATTATCTTCAGCTAGACAAACAATCGAATGCGCATTTGGTATTTTAACAGCTAAATGGAGAATACTACTGAAACCTATCGAAACAAACAGAAAGAATGCCTTGTTTATAATAAAAGCTGCTTGTATACTGCATAATGTCATAATGGATTTAAACGGCGATCTCGATCTCGATGTCCAACGTGTGCTATCTAACCCGCCAGTATATGAGCATCGCCACAGAAACATCGGAGTAAATAATAATCCAACACGAAGAGCAATAAATGTTCGTATGAAATTCACTAACTATTTCTGGGAACAGTATCAAAGATTGTAATTTGAGTGTATTAATATAATAATAATTAAAACTTACCTTCGCTTCCAGGAAATTGTTCTTTTATTTCATTCCATAATTTTCTTGTTATTGTGCGATTACAGTGATGTGGATGTTTACTTTGCCATATAGCTGGTCTAGATTGAATCGCACTTATAAACAACTCGGTATTTATCGCCATTTTAAAACAAAATAAATTAAGACGCGCATACGCCAAGCGACAAGACCAAACTGGTTTGATATCCCCGCCACCCGCGCATTGAGACGCTTGCCTACTAGGCCCGTAGTGTGTCCATAACGCACGGATAGGAACGTTTGAAAAGTACGCGCGCTATCTCGCTTATGCCCGTCGCGCTAGGCGCCCGCCTTAGCCACTACACTATGGACGCAAACGGCGGTTTCATATGTTTAATATTCAAGATTTCAAGATGAGGCCATGAGGGTTCTGGGAAGGTCTGATTGGGAAGATTATTGATTAGATTGTTCATTACGATTACTTCGGTGTCAAAAGTGAAGTCGCTATGTATAGCTGATGCTTTTATTTGGATAGAGCCCTTGCTGTTGTTTTCCTTAGCTCCTAGACCAAACACCACGCCTCTGCAGCGACGACGAGGTACTCGGAGCCTTTGTGCTGCGTTCTCAGTGATGAGAGATATCTGAGAGCCTTGGTCAATAAGCGCTCTCATGCTATGGTAAGTACCGTCTGCCGCTAACACCTTAATTACGGCCGTGGCAAGAAGAATCTCTGATGATGTTTTTTGTGATACATTTACGCTGTCTGTATGCTTCACATTAACGTTGCTGGCTGATTTGCTGAAAGCTTCATGTAGTAATGTGTTATGTTGCTTTGTACATTTACTCCATGATTTTGTAGAAACACATTTATTTCCCTTATGGTCATACAAACAATTGATACAGAGTCGTAATGAAATAACTGTTTTTAATTTCATCTCATTTGGCATCTCTAAAAATTCTTTGCAGTTAAAAATACCATGTTTTTCGTTGCAATGAGGGCATCGAAAAGGTGTCGATCGACACGTGCAATGCTTTCGCAATCGGTTTGTATGAGTTGCTAGCTTGATGTGCGTTATTCGCAGAATATTTATTATAATTATAATTGTTTTGTTGATATGGTTTCTTCGCAATAAATGAGAATTGTTGTGTGTTCGACTTTTGCGCAATACTGTCTTGTTTTCGCCTGGAAGCTTCTAGAGACGTAAATTTATTTTCTAGAAAATCAAAGAATTCGGTTAGTGATGGTAACTCCCTAGAGTTCTTAACCGATTCGATGTAATCTTTATGTGTTTCCATATCTAATTTTTGCGACAGGATATAAACCAGTAAGGGGTCCCAAGTAGTGATGTCTACTCCGAGAGACTTGATAGCATTCAAACACTCTTTGGCGGTGTCGTGAATCCTCTTAATAAGCGGTGCCGTTTGCTGTGGCATTGATGGTAAACTCATGAGAATGTTGATATGGGAACTGAATATTAACTTTATGTTATTATATCTATGATTTAAGATATCCCAACAAATCTGATAATTTTCAGTACTGATATTAAGATGCTGTATAAGCTTCTCAGCTTCTCCTTTCACTTTGCTTTTTAAAAATTGCATTTTCTGTGCATTTGACATGGAGCGGTTGCTATGAATCGCCTCTAAGAACAAATCTTTGAAAGAAACCCATTTGTGATAATCACCGTTGAATGTAGGTATGTCCATAGTCGGTGTAGAATATGCTCTGAATGATGCTGAGCACTTCTTTTGATTTAACGCTTTTTTGATGTCATTATATTCCCTTTCATATGTGGTAAATGTCCGCTCGTAATCTTTGTTTTCTTCGTAGAGCTCACTATCGATCTCCCAGTGTAAATTGTCGATAGCAGCCCAACGCGATTCGATGTGTTGAGCACCTCGGCCGCTTAGCCCTGCTGATGGTCTTAGCTTCGATGTTTCAAGCACCGGTAACTTGCCGAGCTGGGGCCTTTCAGGCTTCTCATGTCCGGAAGGATCTTCAGTAAATTGCGAGTAGAGTCGTAAATATTGAACTAGTTCTTGATAGTACTCCTTAGTTTTTTGATAATTATTATGCTTGAAATAATCATTCTCAACGCTCTGATAGTCGATAAGCTGCATATGATTGCTGTTAAACTCATTCCAATAGGCTTCCAATGTTGATATCCGCCTACGGATGTTAGAGAAGGTCTTGCGTTCAGGTCCATCTTTCTTAAAGTTGGTGTAAACGCTCTCAATGCTTTGCATAAGCTGATACTGAGTGGCTAAGATGTTTTCCATAGTTGGTTCAAAAATGTTGATTGAACTCAACCAGAAGAAATACTAATAGTCTGTGCTTATAGGATCCTGGTGGGTATTATGCGCCTTCTCAATTAACCGGTGAGACCCGCTGGTGGGAGGCCGGCAACCGATTCGCTACCACACGAGTAAAACCAATAAAAACACTAAACTGATAGCAGCTTGATTAAAGATGTATTCTTTCTTACTGTATGCTGTGTTGCTGATGATGCTGATATGTTGATGATGTGAACGTCACGGTAAGTTCCACGTGTCACTGATAGTTCGTTCACCTCACAAGACGTTGACCACGATTGTATACCGAAATCAAAACGCACTCGCGAGGGCCTTAGCTTCGAAGGACCATAAAGATGTACGATCTGTTGGCCGTACAGCTTTAGATGATAGGAATGATTAATATTAATATTTGATTTAAGATGTGAATAGTTTATTTATTGAAATAATATGATAAAATGATAGTAATGAGTACACGCGGTGATTGCTAATTATGCACTGAAAATATTGCTTACGCTGAAACTTAAAGTAATTATAAAATAAATGCATATTTAATGTGAAATGCTGAGACGGCGCAATGTGCGGTCATTCACCGTACAATTATAGTCGCGTGGTCAGGTGCGGTGTGATCACACCGCTTAGTCGTTAAGAGAAAGAAATAGTCTTTGCACAGACACTCACTCACAGCAAAGAACAACGAGCAGCCTAACTCAGATCATTTAAAACTTTTTAACAAAATCATGTATAAACATAGTAAATAATTTCTGAACAGTTTTTATGTATTTTTAATCTTAAAAAATCTACTTAATTAGGGTGGTAGATTTCTACCGATTTTTGGCACTTATTCTACTAATTTTCTAAAATTAAGGTAGGCAACACTGCATGCAACACTCGGGGATTGCTGTTAGGGTGGGTATCCACTATGTTCGCGAACCTTTTACGCTCCGCGCTCCAGCAAGTGCTCCACCTAATGGATACGCTTGCGAACTTGGAGCGTGCAACGTTGCACGCTCCACGACAGGTGATCCGAGCTCTGTCGGTTTTTAGCGCGATCACAAAGCGGAGCGCAGTGTGTTCGTGGACGCGAGCAAAGCAAGACGGAAGTGTGTACGTTCTCCGCTCCGCGCACCTACGTTGTGAATCGCATAATGGAGTGGTCCGAAGAAAAATGTATCGAATTAATTGAAGCATATCGAAAAAAACAAAGCTTGTTGTGGAATCCTAAACATGAAAAATATAACTATAAAACATGGAAGGAGGACGCCTGGAGGAAAATTGGTAGAAGTATGAACCTACCTGGAGAGTTATGTAAAAACAAAATGGCCGTTTTGCTATCGGGTTCGACGGGAAAAGCTAAACGAAAAAAAAGTATGGGAACAGGAAAAGGTAATATTTTTTAACCTTTTTTTTATTTGTTATCTATACATAGTGTAATTTGGTTATATGTATTTTTGAAATTACCTTAATGGAGGGTGCAGATATAGTGTAGTCCGCTTGAACGGCCAGCGCGCACTCCGGGGAGCCCTTTTGACGGCCACGTCATTCGACACTTAATGGCGGCGTTGGGTATCGTTTACAAAAAACGTTATTTATGACTCTGCGTTGGCGGGAATGGCGTTTAAGTGGTCTTTTTATTGAAGCGGATAAAATTACTTTACATCGGTTAGAGTGATGTTTGGATTTATAGATTCTTATAGTAAATGCTTCCACGTCAAAATATCCCCGACAAAATCTCTCCCACCAACTTCAATATTTGTTTTACAAAGATAACTTTATCTTTAATTCGTTTTCTCGTCAATAATCAATTATTGTCATCAGTGAAGTATATCTACGTTTTTATCGCCTGCAATTTTATAGTCATTTACAATTAGCAATCGAATAATGCAACATTGTTTCAACAAGTGTTTATTTTTTGATAGTATCACACCAAATATCCATAAAACACTGAGCTCTTATAATTATAGGAGGTCATTGCAATGTTACATTTATCACAAGCTTTAGATACTTTTATACACTTATTTTCAAATATAAAATTAGCGATTTATTATAAGTCGACACGAGAGAACGAGCACGATGGAGTGCGTTTTGTATAAATTAATGCCGAAGAAAAAAGATTTTGAAAATGCGATATATCGTGTCGAATTTGATGTTGATAACTGTGTGTTCAAGAACATTAGTCGACGGTGCAAAAAAAAAATTGTGAATATTGGAGGCAAAATTTCGCGTGTGCAACTTAATGATCAACAAGATACTGGAGCACACTTGCTCCAGTATCTTGTTTGCTTGCAGGTAAAAAAAACGTTTTCCAATGTTCGCATTCCTTTCGGCGATTAAAAACCTACAAATATGTAGACTATTTTGTTCTTGTTGCAGTAACCTTACTACCTCCGGAGTGCCACCGGCAAACCATTTTTCCCGGTATAGCTGTCAAATAATGTTTCGCTTGATTAGATGCCAACTGTCTATTGAATACATAATATTTTCGTTTGATTCATTTTTTTTCCTGCTTTTAATTATAAGCAACGACGGAGCAAGATTTCTATCTGTTAATATCAAAGAAAAATGAATTGGAGAATAGAATACGTCGTCTTGAATGCGAGGTGAACCAATGTGAGACTTTACATGGACAGAATTCGAAGAATGAAACGAAGACAGGGCCCTGCCATTGCCGATTTAGATTGGAACTGGTATAAGCGGAATTACGCAGATGCAACGCCATGATCGACCAGGAGCTGCGCCAACAATGCGGGTAAACCAAAAACCTCTTCAATACAATCTATTCCTTTTCGCGTTACTATGTTTTATTTTTTAGACAGAGATTCCATCCGTATATACAACATAAAATATTTTCTTTCGTTACAGAAACAGCCAACAGTCCAGATAAAGAAAACTTTCAATACAGTCAACTATTTGCCGCAATACGACTTTTTATTCTCATAAACTAAGATCTTGACCATGAAAACATTTTCTTTTGTTACAGTAAAACACTATGAGATACAATAAGTAAAATAGCTTCTAGTAAGAAAAAATTTATAACTTTGAATTTAATATATATATGTATAATGTGTGTCCCGTCGTTTTTTTTCTTCAATATCCTACATAGTTCCACAAGTCCTAAACAAAAAACGCTCAGTATCGTCAAAAATGAGTTCTCCGAAGGCGTTTGTTGAACTCAGAACAAAGGATCATTCTATGTTTTATCGATGAATATACTATGAGTCTCTTTATTAAATTCGGCCTGGTTTTAAAATTGTGGTTCTTAGAAATGTTCGACATCAATGCGAAACGTGTTCGATAATTTCGTGGAAAATGATATATTATGCGATAAAAATTCAAAATCAGTCTGTTAAGTATCTGTTTTGACTTTTTGGTTATTATGGTGAAACACTGCCTAAACCTTTCTGCGAAGAAACGGAACGCCTCCGGAAAGGGATGTGTGTTTGCGCCTGCCTGGCCGCAACGCGGCGCTGTACGATTAGAACTTTAACGCGCTCGAAAACGAATGGCTGCCGCTCGGCCGTCCTGAAATTATTAATTCCTATAACCACATATATTGGTGCAAGTGTGTGTTTCTTTGTACCACAATTTATCCCCGGGGTGTTACCTGAACTAATTGTAAAATCAGAACCTGGTCTTCGATCCCTATTGTGCTAATTGGAAACCTGGCTACGCCGGCATCGGCGGTGGTGCGATCTCCGGCAGACGAAGCAACAGGCTGAAGGTAAGTGATTTTGCTTTAATGGCCTTAAAGTCAACCAGATCGTACGAAAGCATCATCAGTTGAAAACTCGAATATCCGATTTAGGTAAATACAGTCCACAAACATTTTTCTATCTGTCGCAAGCACGTTGCCGCCACAATTTCTGGACATTCGAACCGGATTTACATACAATAAGTATATTTAAAAGCGCCTATAGATTACCTATAATTTTGGTCGATATTGATTTGTAAGATTTATTGCACATTTTCGGTTTTACAGTTGGTTTGTTGCACACGCATTCGAATTGGACGAGTCCATTTTGTATTGGTACGAATCAGTAGGTACGTTTTTTTGGTAGGTACATTCTAGACGTTCTAGAACAGCGTACGTTCTCAATTTAAAATGGCGCAGTCAGATAAAAATGATAAGTTGGTTGATGAAACTGAATTTGATAAACAATTATTGATAAAATTAGAGACCTTAACTTTTAAAAAGGAATATTTGTTTAATAAAGTACAAAAAGTTTACAACTTGTCGAAAGAAATTCGTTTTGATAACTTAGATTCAGTACAACGTTTTTTGGTACAGTATTCAGAACTTGACGACGTTCGTCACGATTTCGGAAATATTATTTCGGAAATATTTTCCATTGAATTACAATTAGAAACAACATCTAAGCCATCGACTAGTGCTTTAGATAGTTTTGATGAAATTTACTTTATCTGCAAACGAGTTGCAATGAATTGTAGCAAGTTAGACCAGGAGTCAAACACAAAAATGTCATGTCGTGAAAATAATAATTTTGTACTACCGTCATTACCTAAACTTACTTTATTTGAATTTGACGGACAATTAGAAAATTGGCCCACATTTTATGACACTTTTGTATCCTTGATTCATAATCGCAATTTTGATAACATAGACAAGTTTCAATATCTTTTGTCATGTGTTAAGGGTCCTGCGCTTAATTTAGTGAAGAATCTTCCTATCACTTCTAGTAACTATGAGGTAGTATGGCAAAGCCTACTAAATAAGTACCAAGATAAGCGAGCATTGTTAGGTAGGTATTTGGACAGGATTTTGAGTTTCACACCATTAACGAAAGATAGTACAATCAATTTAAACTCGTTTATAGAAACATTTGATCACTCATTAAAAGCAATTAAAGCTTTAGATATAAAAAATTTAGATGACTATTTGTTTTGTCACATTGCTTTGCGGGGCCTTGATAATCATACTAGAAAACTTTTTGAAGAAAGTCGTGATCATAATTCATTACCGTCATTTACTGAATTAATCAATTTTGTTAATAAACAAATTAAAGTTCTGGAACATACGTTTCCGACCACTAGCTCCTGGCCTACAAATAAGTTGAATAAAATGACCACACAAAATAATTTTATTCCTAATTTAAACAAAGTAAATACTGTACAACAAAAACAATATTCTTATAATAATAACAAATATTCACGTTCTAATCAAACAACTTCGAAAATAAATCTAACTACCTCCCCCCGCAACGAACCACAACATAAAAATAATATTGTTTGTGCTCATTGTTCTAAAGATCACATGATTTATCGTTGTAATTCGTTTAGGCAAATGCCTGTATCTGAAAGGGTTAACCGTGTTAACACTTTAAATTTATGTACTAATTGTTTAAAGAGCGGCCATGATTCGAAAACTTGTAAAAGTAGCTTAACCTGTGGCGTTTGTTTGTCACCTCATCACTATCTGTTACATCAAAATTTGAGTGTCGGACCAATGTCGGCCGTGCCGGCGCCGACGGCTCAAACTAACTGGGGCTCGGGAGGCGAAGCGGCCGTGCCGCCTGCGCCTCGCGCTGACGCGCTTGTAAGCGGTGCCTCTTGTGAACACTCCGTGAGTGTTGAGTCATCCGCTACAAACGAGACCCTTCATTCCGTGAATGAAGTTGATGTTAAATATGGAGTGGTGTTAGGGACAGCACGCATAGATGTCACTGATATTAGCGGCCAGTTTCAGAATTGCCGTGCAGTTCTAGATTCGAGTGCGCAAAGTTCTTTTATTACTTTAGATTGTGCTCAACGTTTGGGCCTACGACGACGTAAGTGTCCGTTCACGGTGTCCGGCCTTAGCGGCGAAGTCGTAAAAAATTTAGGTATGGTTACGGGAGAAATAAAGCCGTGTAAATCGGACGTTCCGACTTTTGCGGTTGATATGGTGATAGTCTCAAAGGTGTCTTCAGATATGCCTAATGTTTCTTTTCCGTGTGACGTTGTCAGTAAATATCAATGTTATAATTTAGCTGATCCCCAATTCTACGAAAAATCTTCGGTAGATATTTTATTGGGAAATGATATTGTTTCTGAATTAATTAAAAATATACCGATCACTATTCAGTCTAATATTCCGAACCTTATTGAAACCGTTTTTGGTTTTGTCGTGAGTGGCAAATTGTACTACGAAAATAAATTACAATCGCAAAATTTTCACTTAACAATTAGCGAAAATAATTTGGATAAAACTTTGCGAGAATTTTGGGAAATTGAGGAAGTGCCGAGTAAACCGGTATCGAACCCGCTCGATCAGCTGGCGGAGGAGATTTTTGTTACTGAACATAGTCGCGCGGTCAGTATGTAGTGCCGTTGTTGTTTGTTCCCGAGAAACCGGACTTGGGCCATTCGCGCGCGATCGCTGAGCGTAGATTACTAAATACCGAACGCAAACTCACTCGCACCCCTGTATTACAGCAAGCTTATAATGATTTTATGGCAGAATATAAAAACCTAAATCATATGGAGTTGTACACCGGTAGTGAACCGAGTAAATATTTTATACCGCACCACAGTATATTGCGACCGAACAGTACGTCAACTCCTTTGCGCGTAGTATTTGACGCGTCTGCTAAATCCAGTAATAATATTTCTCTTAATGATATTCAGCTTGCTGGTCCAAACTTATATAACGACATTGGTTCAATAATAATAAATTTTAGATTATTTGAATATTGTTTCGCAAGTGATATTTGTAAAATGTATCGAGCTATTTTAATTCGTGAAAGTGATCGTAAATATCAGCATATTTTATATAGACCATCAGTGGATGAGCCTATAAAGATTTTTGAATTAAATTTATTTATTAAATATATGGAATCAGTAGTTCACCGTTCCTTGCCATACGTACTTTATTACAGTTAGCTAGCGATGAAGGCGAACGTTTCCCTTCTGCTGCACGCGTTATTCGAGAAGGAATCTACATGGATGACATTTTGTGGTCCTGTAATTCATTTTCTGATGCTTGCACGTTGCAAGACGAACTAATAAAGTTATTAGAATGCGGTAGTTTCACGTTAAAAAAGTGGTCTAGTAATTGTCATAGACTATTAGATCGCATTCCTCTAGAAAATCGCGAACACGCTATCTCCTTTAATAAAGATCATAATGACATTTCAATAACGCTACTTGGTATACAGTGGGTACCATTAGTAGATGCATTTATGTTCACAGTAAATAAAAATGACCCAGTAACTAAAAAGCGCTCTGTCTTGAAAATTTTAGCATCGATTTATGACCCCGTGGGTTTTATATCTCCTTGCACTTTTGTAGCCAAAAAAATTCTACAAGAACTTTGGAAGATAGGATTAGGGTGGGATGAACAGCTACCTACTGATATTTGTAAAATATGGCTGGAATTTATATCTCAGTTGCCACTTTTGGGCGAACTCAAAATTGAACGTCACGCCTTATTGCCTAATCAGACTGAGTGTGAGCTAGTAGGATTTTGTGACGCTTCGTCCAAAGGTTACGCTGCGTGCATTTACGTAATTTCTCGAAGTGACGGGGTAGTGAAATCCAGATTGCTCATTTCAAAAACGAAGGTAGCTCCCGTAAAACCGTTAACCATACCTAGATTGGAACTTATGGCTGCCGTTTTATTAAGCAAACTAATGCAATACGTTTTCAGTATCTTAACTCGTGTTAACGTCACACACGTTACGGCTTTAACAGACTCTTCCATAGTGTTGGCGTGGATTCAGACAGAGCCATATAAACTTAAAACATTTGTGTGTAACCGTGTTACACAAATAATTGATTCTTTGCCGCCTCAATTATGGCGACATGTGAGCAGTGAAAATAATATCGCCGACGTCTGCTCCCGTGGAGTGTTGCCTAGCGAACTGCTTGCCATGACCGCGCGGTGGTTAGAGGGCCCCGCGTGGCTGTGTGACTATAAACAAAACTGGCCTATTGACATATTTTATAATAAAGAAGGCGATTTTATTTCAGAATTGAAAGCTAAGTGTGCTTTAGTAAATTTAATTTCACAAAAACGGGACGTTACCGAGTCTAAATTCGAATTTTTAGAAAGAATATTAAATCAATTTTCCACCTTTTCAAAATTACAAAGAACGATAGCTCATATTATTAGATTATTTCGTAAAAAACATTATAAGGTCAACACTAATGTGAGTACATCTGTTTTAACAACTCATGACTTAAATGACGATTGAACTCATGATTGTTTATTAAAGTTAGTTCAAAGCAGTTATTTTGAAGGTGAAATTAAAGCCTTATCAAAAGGTTCCACTTATATTCCGTCCTTAAGAAAACTATCTCCGTTTCTAGACGAGCGTAACTTCCTCAGGGTGGGGGGTCGTATATCCCACGCTGAATTACCTTATAATGCAAAGCATCCAGTATTGTTACCGAAACGTAGTAGATTTACTTTGCTTTTAATTGAATATCTACATAAAAAATATTTACATCCCGGTCCTCGGAACTTACAAAATATAATTAATCAAAATTATTGGATATTATCCGCTCGCAGTGTCATTCGCACTATATTGTCGAAATGTAAAGCCTGTTTCAAATGTAATCCGACACTTATTCAACCAAAAATGGCAGACTTACCGTCAAATCGGTTGGCACCTAACAAAGTATTTGAGCACGTAGGTGTCCATTTAGGCGGACCTTTTGTTATTAAAGAAAGTTTGCGTCGAAACGCAAAAACCAGTAAGGCATATTTAGCACTTTTCGTGTGTTTTTCTACTAAAGCCGTTCACTTGGAAGTCTTGTCTTCGCTCTCGGCCGATTGTTTTCTAGCTACATTGGATAGATTTGTCTCCCGTCGCGGTTTGTGCGCATGTATGTATTCTGATTGCGGAACAAATTTTGTTGCCGCTAGTCGACATTTAAGCGAAGTCCAACAGTTTCTGGTCAATGAACGTAATCAGAATGACATCACGGACGGTTGTGCTAAGCGTAAAATTAATTGGAAGTTTAATCCACCCAGCGCTCCGCATATGGGCGCGCTTTGGGAAGCCGGTATAAAATCCGCCAAGTATCACCTTGTGCGCACTGTGGGCGATAAAGCTTTGACTTTTGAGGAGCTTGCTACCATTTTTTGCAAAATCGAAGCGATAATGAATTCGCGGCCGTTAGGTGCTTTGCCTGCGAGCGATAATCCTAACGAATTTAATGTTATAACTGCAGGTCATTTTCTTGTAGGCAAGAGTCTGACTGCTGTACCAGAATATAATTTAAAGGACGTTCCTATCAGTCATTTGTCACGTTGGCAATATTTACAAAATTGTTCACAATTATTTTGGAAAAAGTGGAGCAGTGACTACTTAAACTCTCTTCAACAGAGAGCAAAATGGTTCACTTCCCCACCAAACTTAAAAGTAGGAGACTTGGTACTTGTTAAGGATGATCAGGCTCCTCCTTGCAATTGGCCTCTTGCTAGAATTTAAAAATGTGCATCCTGGTTTAGACAGTGTAGTTCGAAAAGTGACCCTACGTTCCAAAAATCACATCTTTCAACGACCAGTTGTTAAACTAAGCCCCTTGCCTTACGTTAATTAATAATCTTATTTAGTGTATTTTGCGATAACTTAGTTACTATTTATCTTGTGTTATTAGAAATTATCATTATGTATCTGTCTTACTGTAACCTAGTTATCATTATATTTAGTAATTTTAGAATTTTATTGGGAAAGCCACATGATGCTTTCGGTGGGGGGTGTTAAGTATCTGTTTTGACTTTTTGGTTATTATGGTGAAACACTGCCTAAACCTTTCTGCGAAGAAACGGAACGCCTCCGGAAAGGGATGTGTGTTTGCGCCTGCCTGGCCGCAACGCGGCGCTGTACGATTAGAACTTTAACGCGCTCGAAAACGAATGGCTGCCGCTCGGCCGTCCTGAAATTATTAATTCCTATAACCACATATATTGGTGCAAGTGTGTGTTTCTTTGTACCACAATTTATCCCCGGGGTGTTACCTGAACTAATTGTAAAATCAGAACCTGGTCTTCGATCCCTATTGTGCTAATTGGAAACCTGGCTACGCCGGCATCGGCGGTGGTGCGATCTCCGGCAGCCGAAGCAACAGGCTGAAGGTAAGTGATTTTGCTTTAATGGCCTTAAAGTCAACCAGATCGTACGAAAGCATCATCAGTTGAAAACTCGAATATCCGATTTAGGTAAATACAGTCCACAAACATTTTTCTATCTGTGGCAAGCACGTTGTCGCCACACAGTCTGATTCCATCATTCAACGTGGTAACTACGAGCAACGACGGAGCAAGATTTCTATCTGTTAATATCAAAGAAAAATGAATTGGAGAATAGAATACGTCGTCTTGAATGCGAGGTGAACCAATGTGAGACTTTACATGGACAGAATTCGAAGAATGAAACGAAGACAGGGCCCTGCCATTGCCGATTTAGATTGGAACTGGTATAAGCGGAATTACGCAGATGCAACGCCATGATCGACCAGGAGCTGCGGCAACAATGCGGGTAAACCAAAAACCTCTTCAATACAATCTATTCCTTTTCGCGTTACTATGTTTTATTTTTTAGACAGAGATTCCATCCGTATATACAACATAAAATATTTTCTTTCGTTACAGAAACAGCCAACAGTCCAGATAAAGAAAACTTTCAATACAGTCAACTATTTGCCGCAATACGACTTTTTATTCTCATAAACTAAGATCTTGACCATGAGAACATTTTCTTTTGTTTCAGTAAAACACGATGAGATACAATAAGTAAAATAGCTTCTAGTAAGAAAAAAATTATATCTTTGAATTTAATATATATATGTATAATGTGTGTCCCGTCGTTTTTTTTCTTCAATTTCCTACATAGTTCCACAAGTCCTAAACAAAGAACGCTCAGTATCGTTAAAAATGTGTTCTCCGAAGGCGTTTGTTGAACTCAGAACAAAGGATCATTCTATGTTTTATCGATGAATATACTATGAGTCTCTTTATTAAATTCGGCCTGGTTTTAAAATTGTGGTTCTTAGAAATGTTCGACATCAATGCGAAACGTGTTCGATAATTTCGTGGAAAATGATATATTATGCGATAAAAATTCAAAATCAGTCTGATTCCATCATTCAACGTGGTAACTACGAGCAACAACGAAGCAAGATTTCTATCTGTTAATATCAAAGAAAAATGAATTGGAGAATAGAATACGTCGTCTTGAATGCGAGGTGAACCAATGTGAGACTTTACATGGACAGAATTCGAAGAATGAAACGAAGACAGGGCCCTGCCATTGCCGATTTAGATTGGAACTGGTATAAGCGGAATTACGCAGATGCAACGCCATGATCGACCAGGAGCTGCGCCAACAATGCGGGTAAACCAAAAACCTCTTCAATACAATCTATTCCTTTTCGCGTTACTATATTTTATTTTTTAGACAGAGATTTTATCCGTATATACAACATAAAATATTTTCTTTCGTTACAGAAACAGCCAACAGTCCAGATAAAGAAAACTTTCAATACAGTCAACTATTTGCCGCAATATGACTTTTTATTCTCATAAACTAAGATCTTGACCATGAAAACATTTTCTTTTGTTACAGTAAAACACGATGAGATACAATAAGTAAAATAGCTTCTAGTAAGAAAAAATTTATAACTTTGAATTCAATATATATATGTATAATGTGTCCCGTCGTTTTTTTTCTTCAATTTCCTACATAGTTCCACAAATCCAAAACAAAGAACGCTTAGTATCGTTAAAAATGTGTTCTCCGAAGGCGTTTGTTGAACTCAGAACAAAGGATCATTCTATGTTTTATCGATGAATATACTATGAGTCTCTTTATTAAATTCGGCCTGGTTTTAAAATTGTGGTTCTTAGAAATGTTCGACATCAATGCGAAACGTGTTCGATAATTTCGTGGAAAATGATATATTATGCGATAAAAATTCAAAATCAGTCTGATTCCATCATTCAACGTGGTAATTACGAGCAATGACGGAGCAAGATTTCTATTTGTTAATATTAAAGAAAAATGAATTGGAGAATAGAATACGTCGTCTTGAATGCGAGGTGAACCAATGTGAGACTTTACATGGACAGAATTCGAAGAATGAAACGAAGACAGGGCCCTGCCATTGCCGATTAGATTGGAACTGGTATAAGCGGAATTACGCAGATGCAACGCCATGATCGACCAGGAGCTGCGCCAACAATGCGGGTAAACCAAAAACCTCTTCAATACAATCTATTCCTTTTCGCGTTACTATGTTTTATTTTTTAGACAGAGATTCCATCCGTATATACAACATAAAATATTTTCTTTCGTTACAGAAACAGCCAACAGTCCAGATAAAGAAAACTTTCAATACAGTCAACTATTTGCCGCAATACGACTTTTTATTCTCATAAACTAAGATCTTGACCATGAAAACATTTTCTTTTGTTACAGTAAAACACGATGAGATACAATAAGTAAAATAGCTTCTAGTAAGAAAAAATTTATAACTTTGAATTTAATATATATATGTATAATGTGTGTCCCGTCGTTTTTTTTCTTCAATTTCCTACATAGTTCCACAAGTCCTAAACAAAGAACGCTCAGTATCGTTAAAAATGAGTCTCCGAAGGCGTTTGTTGAACTCAGAACAAAGGATCATTCTATGTTTTATCGATGAATATACTATGAGTCTCTTTATTAAATTCGGCCTGGTTTTAAAATTGTGGTTCTTAGAAATGTTCGACATCAATGCGAAACGTGTTCGATAATTTCGTGGAAAATTATATATTATGCGATAAAAATTCAAAATCAGTCTGATTCCATCATTCAACGTGGTAACTACGAGCAACGACGGAGCAAGATTTCTATCTGTTAATATCAAAGAAAAATGAATTGGAGAATAGAATACGTCGTCTTGAATGCGAGGTGAACCAATGTGAGACTTTACATGGACAGAATTCGAAGAATGAAACGAAGACAGGGCCCTGCCATTGCCGATTTAGATTGGAACTGGTATAAGCGGAATTACGCAGATGCAACGCCATGATCGACCAGGAGCTGCGCCAACAATGCGGGTAAACCAAAAACCTCTTCAATACAATCTATTCCTTTTCGCGTTACTATGTTTTATTTTTTAGACAGAGATTTTATCCGTATATACAACATAAAATATTTTCTTTCGTTACAGAAACAGCCAACAGTCCAGATAAAGAAAACTTTCAATACAGTCAACTATTTGCCGCAATACGACTTTTTATTCTCATAAACTAAGATCTTGACCATGAGAACATTTTCTTTTGTTACAGTAAAAAACGATGAGATACAATAAGTAAAATAGCTTCTAGTAAGAAAAAATTTATAACTTTGAATTTAATATATATATGTATAATGTGTGTCCCGTCGTTTTTTTTCTTCAATTTCCTACATAGTTCCACAAGTCCTAAACAAAGAACGCTCAGTATCGTTAAAAATGAGTCTCCGAAGGCGTTTGTTGAACTCAGAACAAAGGATCATTCTATGTTTTATCGATGAATATACTATGAGTCTCTTTATTAAATTCGGCCTGGTTTTAAAATTGTGGTTCTTAGAAATGTTCGACATCAATGCGAAACGTGTTCGATAATTTCGTGGAAAATAATATATTATGCGATAAAAATTCAAAATCAGTCAGATTCCATCATTCAACGTGGTAACTACGAGCAACGACGGAGCAAGATTTCTATCTGTTAATATCAAAGAAAAATGAATTGGAGAATAGAATACGTCGTCTTGAATGCGAGGTGAACCAATGTGAGACTTTACATGGACAGAATTCGAAGAATGAAACGAAGACAGGGCCCTGCCATTGCTGATTTAGATTGGAACTAAAGTATAAGCGGAATAACGCAGATGCAACGCCATGATCGACCAGGAGCTGCGCCAACAATGCGGGTAAACCAAAAACCTCTTCAATACAATCTATTCCTTTTCGCGTTACTATGTTTTATTTTTTAGACAGAGATTCCATCCGTATATACAACATAAAATATTTTCTTTCGTTACAGAAACAGCCAACAGTCCAGATAAAGAAAACTTTCAATACAGTCAACTATTTGCCGCAATACGACTTTTTATTCTCATAAACTAAGATCTTGACCATGAAAACATTTTCTTTTGTTACAGTAAAACACGATGAGATACAATAAGTAAAATAGCTTCTAGTAAGAAAAAATTTATAACTTTGAATTTAATATACAGCGTGTCCAAAAAACGAAAGATAATCCTTTACTGCGGGTGGGTCACATCATGTCCTACCACATACTGAAATTTCAGTTTAATGAAAGTCTCACGGTATTCGAGATATCGTTTATTTTAATATTTTTTTAGAAAAATCGTTTAGTTTATTTCATGCCATTTCTACAAATGATAACTTTTTTAAGCCCAATTTTTTTTCAAATACTCATGGTTATTTGTTTCATCTAAAACAATATTCTTTTGCTCCATAAAGTACTGCGAAAACCACAAAAAAAAAATTATGCAAAGTTTTCATACAAACTAAATCAAACTGCTGACTTTGATAGCCCGTGGTGTAAAAAAAATATACGAAGCAGACCGTGCCATTTATTTTAAAACATTGCTTAGTTAATGTTAATTTAAAAATGGTATTACTGTTTTACATTCCTTTTTAAATTTATTTTTATGGTAATTTAAATGCGCGAAGGTAGCAATTTCGGATTTAATTAAAATAAAAAGTCAATTAAAATTAAGTTACCTTACAAGTATTATTTCATGATTTGATACATGTGAACAATGAAATCGTAGAAAGGTTCGGTACCTGGCATGCTTCCATGAAGTTTTGACCTTGACATGTTATTGTAATTGAAATTGGCAAAGAAAATATTCTTTATTTTAACAGGTATTTTGAGGTTTTGGTATAGTATGGCTACAAGTAAAAGACAATTAATACTAATGAAATTTTTATTAAATTATTTACAGTAATTGCTCAAAATGGCCGCCATTTGCCCTTATGCATGCTCTACATCGTTTAATAAAAGACCTTTTAATTCAGCGAGCATAACCCTCTTGCGTAACTTTTTCGGAGGCGAATTGTACCTTTGCCCGCATCTGTGTGAATGATATCATCTCCGTCTCGTACACCAGGTCATTCAGGGAGCCCCAATAAAAAAAATCTAGTGGATTTAGGTCTGGCGACCTTGGGGGCCATAAGATAGGGCCGAGACGCCCGATCCTTGCCTTGTAGAGAGCGGCACACTTTGCAAAAGTAATGGCAGTTGATTTTAAAGAAAATTCAGGTAGGTTGCTCCAGTTAACGACGGTGGCAGTTCATACGGGCCTATCACTTCACCGTTTATGATCCCAGTCCACGAATTACTTTTGAACTGGGTTTGAGACCTATCTTCCCGTATAATGTGGGGATTCTCTAGTTCCCCGTAATGCAGATTATGCTTGTTTAAGTAGCCATCTTTTCGGCACGTAGACTCGTCGCTCCACAAAATTTTGACGAAATAAGCCCAACCTTGGTTAATTTTACGAAGCATTGTGTGACAAAACTCTACTCCTCGCGGGTAGTCAGCAGGTTGTAAAGTTTGCACACGCTTCACATGATATGGGTACAATTCATACCTTTTTAAAGTGTTGTGCACTGTTTTTTTCTTTTTGTCTCGGCCCTATCTTATGGCCCCAAGGTCGCCAGACCTAAATCCACTAGATTTTTTTTATTGGGGCGCCCTGAATGACCTGGTGTACGAGACGGAGGTGATATCATTCACACAGATGCGGGCAAAGGTACAATTCGCCGCCGAAAAAGTTACGCAAGAGGGTTATGCTCGCTGAATTAAAAGGTCTTTTATTAAACGATGTAGAGCATGCATAAGGGCAAATGGCGGCCATTTTGAGCAAATACTGTAAATAATTTAATAAAAATTTCATTTGTATTAATTGTCTTTTACTTGTAGCCATACTATACCAAAACCTCAAATACCTGTTAAAATAAAGAATATTTTCTTTGCCAATTTCAATTACAATAACATGTCAAGGTCAAAACTTCATGGAAGCATGCCAGGTACTGAACCTTTCTACGATTTCATTGTTCACATGTATCAAATCATGAAATAATACTTGTAAGGTAACTTAATTTTAATTGACTTTTTATTTTAATTAAATCCGAAATTGCTACCTTCGCGCATTAAAATTACCATAAAAATAAATTTAAAAAGGAATGTAAAACAGTAATACCATTTTTAAATTAACATTAACTAAGCAATGTTTTAAAGTAATTGGCACGGTCTGCTTCGTACATTTTTTTTACACCACGGGCTATCAAAGTCAGCCGTTTGATTTAGTTTGTATGAAAACTTTGCATAAGATTTTTTAATGTGGTTTTCGCAGTACTTTAGTGAGCAAAATAATATTGTTTTAGATGAAACAAATAACCATAAGTATTTGAAAAAAAATTGGGCTTAAAAAAGTTATCATTTGTAGAAATGGCATGAAATAAACTAAACGAGGGAAGATTTTTCTAAAAAAAATTAAGAAACGATATCTCGAAAACCGTGAGACTTTCATTAAACTGAAATTTCAGTATGTGGGAGGACATGATGTGACCCACCCGCAGCTAAAGGATTATCTTTCGTTTTTTGGACACGCTGTATGTATGTATAATGTGTGTCCCGTCGTTTTTTTTCTTCAATTTCCTACATAGTTCCACAAATCCTAAACAAAGAACGCTCAGTATCGTTAAAAATGTGTTCTCCGAAGGCGTTTGTTGAGCTCAGAACAAAGGATCATTCTATGTTTTATCGATGAATATACTATGAGTCTCTTTATAAAATTCGGCCTGGTTTTAAAATTGTGGTTCTTAGAAATGTTCGACATCAATGCGAAACGTGTTCGATAATTTCGTGGAAAATGATATATTATGCGATAAAAATTCAAAATCAGTCTGATTCCATCATTCAACGTGGTAACTACGAGCAACGACGGAGCAAGATTTCTATCTGTTAATATCAAAGAAAAATGAATTGGAGAATAGAATACGTCGTCTTGAATGCGAGGTGAACCAATGTGAGACTTTACATGGACAGAATTCGAAGAATGAAACGAAGACAGGGCCCTGCCATTGCCGATTTAGATTGGAACTGGTATAAGCGGAATTACGCAGATGCAACGCCATGATCGACCAGGAGCTGCGCCAACAATGCGGGTAAACCAAAAACCTCTTCAATACAATCTATTCCTTTTCGCGTTACTATGTTTTATTTTTTAGACAGAGATTCCATCTGTATATACAACATAAAATATTTTCTTTTGTTACAGTAAAACACAATGAGATACAATAAGTAAAATAGCTTCTAGTAAGAAAATTTTTATAACTTTGAATTTAATATATATATATGTATAATGTGTGTCCCGTCGTTTTTTTTTCTTCAATTTCCTACATAATTCCACAAGTCCTAAACAAAGAACGCTCAGTATCGTTAAAAATGGGTTCCCCGAATGCGTTTGTTGAACTCAGAACAAAGGATCATTCTATGTTTTATCGATGAATATACTATCAAATCTCTGTATTAAATTCGGCCTGGTTTTAAATTGTGGTTCTTAGAAATGTTCGACATCAATGCGAAACGTGTTTGATAATTTCGTGAAAAATGATATATTATGCGATAAAAATTCAGACTCAGTCTGATTCCATCATCCAACGTGGTAACAACGAGCAACGATGGAGCGAGATTTCTATCCGTTAAAATCAAAGAAAAATGAATTGGAGAATAGAATACATCGTCTTGAAAGCGAAGTGAACCAATGTGAGAATTTACATGGACAGAATTCGAAGAATGAAACGAAGACAGGGCCCTGCCATTGCCGATTTATATTAGAACTGGTAGAAGCGGAATTACGCAGATGCAACGCCATGATCGACCAGGAGCTGCGCCGACAATGCGGGTAAACCAAAAACCTCTTCAATACCATCTGTTCCTTTTCGCGTTACTATATTTTATTTTTTAGACAGAGATTCCATCCGTATACACAACATTCATGCAAATGCACTCATTCTCATTACGTCACAGAAGCTTCATTCCAATATCCACCAGAACAACGCACGCTACTTATGTAAGTGCACGGCTTGCTTGTCTCGGCGTCCACCAGCACATGATATTCCTGAATCTGTGGCCGTTACTTCCCAACTTTTGCAGACACCTACATTCGTGGACAAAGCTATTGTAGGTCCTTCCCAATTTTCAATAAACCTTACACTTTCTGGTGCCGGGACGGTTTCACCCCATGCTGCACCAGAATCACTTCCGCATCTGAGAGCTCGCATGCAAACTCCTGAGCTTATAGCTGAACATGAAGAGAGTGCCATTTCCTTAGCTCCCGGGGATGATCAACTACGCTTGCTAACTGAGCCAACTTTGCCCAATTACAAGCGAAGCAAAGAAAGAGGTCTGTAAAAGTACGGAACTTTAAAAAACGTGCTTTTAGTCGTGAGTTGCAACCCACAAAACAATATGAAAACAAAAGTACCCCATTTAATTATTTTACGGATATGTTCCTCGATGAATTATTTCAGATTATTGTCAAAAATACCAACAAATATGCGAGATTGAAAGCCAGTCAGTTTTGGAAAGATGTAGACAGTAATGAAATTAAAGCATTTTTTGCGATAGTAATTCTTATGGGAATTACTCCTCAACCAGATATATAATTATATTGGAATTCAGACCCATTTTACAATAATCAAGAAATATCTGAAACAATGACTTGTAAAAGATATAAATAAAATTTAGAAAATATTCATGTTTGCGATGTAACTACTCATTTGCCACAAAATCATCAAGATTACGATAAACTTCAAAAAATAAAGCCAATGTAAAGCATTATAAAACATTTTAAGAAAATGCTACCAATTCTCAATCACAATCAATTGATGAGAATATGATTAAGTTTAAAGGACTTGATTCCAAGAAACAATATATGCCGGGTAAACCTATTAAACGAGGTTACAAAGGGTGGTGTAGATGCGACGCAAAAACAGGATACCTCTACCAATATGACATCTATGCAGGTAAAGATAAAAATGACAACGATGAACGATTGGGGTACGGAGTGGTGAAATATCTGTGCGTAAACGTACCAAAGAATACATTAATAGTCTTTGACAATTTTTTCTCCTCCGTCGCTTTTGGAATATTTACATTATAAGGGTATATTCGCTATTGGCATTATTAGACTATCACGAAAAGGACTTTGGTTGGGCACATTAAGTACCCATAGGATATAAATATAAATAGTATATAAATTAATAATCATTAAGGCTGCTTGATCTCGATCCTTCTGCCTACGCGCGAAGAAAAGAATCGGTGATCGTGTGTAATTTGGCGCGGTCTTCTTGAATTCTTGGTGCCGGTGCTCGTTTCTCTGAATTACACGAGTTGTCCATATAACTTAATTGAGGGATGCTCTGAGTTAAATGAGTGTTCTAAAAGCCGTTTCACGTAATATTGGTGATTGTGCTGTTATCAAATTATAATCTCAGACATTGTGTCCTGGTGTTGGTTTGTGCAAGTGGTTGCTGATGCGCAGACGTGAGAACATTGGCGGAGCGCGTTCCTGAACTCTTCGAAGAAGGTCAGTGGGGTTAAAGTAGCCTTAATGTGTTCACAAAATTAATTCAGTAAATTAAATTCCAATATTCCAATTAAGATCCCGCAAGTAGGCAACTATTTACACGTTGCTACTTCATAATTTGGTCCTGACGAGCTCGAATATTGTTCTAGCATATCATAATATCATTTGATTACCTACTTAATACAAGTAATAGGTACTTATCAATTTAATACTTGGATGTTCGCAGATTTACGTAATTTTTTGGTAAAACTCTCGAAGCACGCCATTAGTGTTAAATTCCGCCATTTGTAAATTCCACATAAGTTTACGTCATTTAAAATAATTTCATAGAAAATATATTGTTTCACATTTTTAACAATTCTATTGCGAATTCTTAAGTAAAATGTCTACAACTAAAGCAAATACGTCTAAAGATCAATTTGACAAGCAATTCGCTCTATTGAATGCTAAAAAAGAACGACTTTTTTCACGTATGAATGAGTTATATAATCTTTCAACAAATATTTCCAATTTCGCATCTAGAAGTAATGAAACTTTCATGGCCAAGTCTGAACGTATAGATTTAATGCATAGTCAGTATGAAACTTTAATTGATGATATTAATGACCTCCAGTTGTCTTCTGATTCAACTTTTACGCCTGATTATAAGTCATTAGATGCGTTTGAAGATTTATATCTTATAGTAAAGCGCGTTCAAAATAAAATAATTCAGGCGTCACAGTCAGATAAATCGTCACATAATAACTCAACTAGTTCTAATGTTACATGCAACATTAAGTTGCCTCCGATCGAATTGCCTAGCTTTGACGGCAAAACGGATAATTGGCCCATGTTCTATGAGTCTTTCAAGGCCAATGTTCATAATAATAGTCAGTTGACTGACTCGCAGCGTGTGCAGTATTTAGTTGGCAAACTTACTCACAGCGCTTTAAAGGTCACCGCAGGTATTGTGCCCACTAGTGAGACTTACAACATCATCTGGAATAATTTAGTGAAGAAGTTCCAAGATAAACGTGCATTAGGCACTTATTATTTAAATAATATTCTTGATTCCAAAAGTTGTACAAATACACCAAACAGTTTAGATTCGTTTATAGAAAAATACGCGTCCTCCGTGGCTGCATTGCGGCAGTTAGATATTAAGGATTTAACAGATTTTATATTGTTTCATTGTGCGTTTAGGAAAATTGATTTCCAAACAGCCCAAACTTTCGAATTAAGTGTTCGTGACAAAGAAATACCGTCGTATAATGAGTTAGCTTCTTTCTTACAAGATCAAGTAAAAATATTACAACGGTCAAATAATAATATCTCGACGCGGGCATCGAACAGCGGCGTAAGCGTAAATAAACCTCCCGCCGCCACTCAGCCGTCCCGTCATACTTACCAGTCGTTCGTCGCTAGTAATAATAATAACAATAATGTCCCTACAGCTTCATTCGCAAAATCGTGCATCTTTTGTAAACAAACTGGTCATTCAATTATTGTTTGCACTCAATTTAAGAATTTAGATTCTCCACATGCCCGATTTGAGTTTATTAAATCTAAACATGGGTGTGTCAATTGTCTAAGTAGTTTGCATACACTTACGTCTTGCAAGTCTACACATGTTTGTAATGTGTGTAAGAAAAGACATCACACTTTGTTACATTTTAATGATAAAGAAGTTAGTTTGAATAATTACGTACAAGTGTCGCAAATGTCTAACGGTGATGGGTCGTCGACCTCTGTTGTTCCTTCGCCTCCGCTTCATTCTTTTCCTTGCCAACCCGGCTTAAATATGAACTCGCTTGTCGCAAACACGAAGCAATTGGTTCAGACCAACATGGCGCCTAGTGGACCTGCACCTGTTACTTTTAAAGCGTGCACTGATGCGTCTTACGATAATAATAATATATCGCACCACAATCCATCGGTGTCATTTGGTGCTGAAGTGCGACCAACTTCTACTATTTTGTTGTCAACCGCTCAAATTTATGCTAAGACTCAGGATGGTACTAAGAAATTAATTCGATGCCTTATTGATAATGGTTCTCAAAATAATTTAGTTACGGTCGATTGTTGTAAGACGCTTAATTTAGTTGTAACTCCTTTGAGTAATTCTTTTGTTAAAGGGATTGGTTCCGCTTCGCGACCAATTTTAGGATACGTGAATTTAGATATTGAATCCCGCGTATACCCTAATAACAAATACAGTATACATGCGCTCGTCGTTGACTGTATTACAGATCAGTTGCCTACACATTATATAACCAAGGGTGATGTGGGCTACTTAGAGGGACTGCCCTTCGCTGATTTGACATGGAATATTCCCGGGAACGTGGATCTAGTGATAGGTGCTCAATTATTTCCATATATTTATTTAGGTAACAAAGTCTTATCAGGCACTAATGCACCTCCCGCTATATTAACCGCGTTTGGTTACGTATTTATGGGTGATTACGCTAATAATGACAAAAATATTTTTTGTAACAAATCTTATACCTCTATTTCCGCACTTGCACTTAATGACTTAGTGCAAAAGTTTTGGCTTTTAGAAGAAATACCTAATCTGCAATATTTAAGCCCAGAGGAGACGGAATGTGAAAACTTGTTTGCATCATCTGTCACTCGCGTTGAAGATGGGAGGTATTCTGTCGCCTTGCCTTTCTCTAAAAATCCTAATGATTTAGGAAACTCTCGTGCTGTGGCCCAACGACGTTTTATGGCTTTGGAGCGTAAATTTAACCAGGCACCTGAGTTACACGAAAATTATAATAAGGTGATTACTGAGTATATTAGTAAGGGCTACCTGTCAGAAGTCTCAGAGTCTGATATTACAGATGATGGTTATTATATCCCGCATCACGCCGTCACTCGCCCGGATAAGTCTATGCCTCGGATCGTGCTCGATGCTAGTGCTTCAACTCATACGGGCTTGTCATTAAATGACGTTTTGCATGCTGGGCCTAATTTGCAAGCAAATTTATTTTTACTGTTACTTAACTTTCGTCTTTTTCCAGTCGCTATGACTGCAGATCTTAGACAAATGTATTTACAGATTGAAGTTCCTAGTATGCACCGTAAATATTTGAAAATCTTGTATCGGTTTAAAAAAAACGATTTTATACGAACTTTTCAGTTCAATCGAGTTCCTTTTGGACTTAAGTCGAGTCCATTCGTGGCAATGCGGACCGTGCGCCAATTAGCCAATGATATGAGACCACATTTTCCGGACGCTGCCACTGTGGCAGAGTCTAAATTATATACAGACGATTTGGTCCATTCTATTGAAGATGAGACCTGCGCTATTCGTCTCTCACGAGAACTGATCTCTTTGTTTAAGTCCGGTGCTTTTGAATTGGTAAAGTGGACAAGTAATTCGCAAGTTTTACTTGACAACCTTCCGGCCTCTCATCGCAGCGCTGTAGACTTCTGTGTCGGATCTGACAATGCCTCCAAGGTATTAGGTCTTTCATGGGCACCTGCTGAAGACAGCTTTTTCTTCACGACTCATACTGTGGAGGAAAAGTGTACTAAGCGGAGCATACTGTCAGTGGTCGCTCGCTTATTTGATGTCCTCGGTTTGGTAGCGCCTGTTATTTTATACGCTAAACTGCTTATTAAAGAGCTGTGGCTGTGCAATATAGGGTGGGATGATACGCCTCCTGAAAGTATTATTCAACGGTTTTTGGCGTTAACACAAGAATTCCCTTTATTATCATCTTTGAAAATTCCTTGTCATGTGGGTGTTTTCCATGGCTGCACTGTGTTGATAGTAGCCTTTTGTGATGCTAGTATGAATGGCTATGGTAGTGTTATATATTTACACACTACTGACTCTGTTGGCAACATCAAAGTAAGGTTCTTGTGTGCGAAATCGAAGGTTTCTCCTACCAAAGTGACCACACTCGCTCGTTTAGAACTCTGTGCCGCAGTGTTGATGTCCAAACTTATACGTACTGTTCAAGAGACTTACCGGGAGCGTCTCCCTATTGCAAGGACGTACGCCTTCTCAGACTCAACTATTGCTCTGTCGTGGATTCATTCATCACCGCATCGTTGGTCTGTATTTGTAAGTAATCGCGTTGCTCAGTGTCAGGAAAACTTAACTTCTGAAAATTTTTATCACGTCGCCGGAAGTGAAAATCCGAGTGACTGCCTTTCACGTGGATTGTTGCCTTCGCAGCTCGTTTCACATAAGCTATGGTGGAATGGTCCATCATGGATTTGCAACCCACCTTCGGAATGGCCGATAAAACCTTTTTCCCCATCTAATGCAAGTCAACTGCCTGAGCACAAGGCTAATGTGTTCACTGCTAGGGTTCAATGTAAACCTTCAGTCTTAAATGAATTAGCTCAGCGTATATCCTCATGGGATAAACTTCTGAGGACTGTTGTAATTATTTTTCGTTTTATAAAAAAAATGTCCTTTTCCTCTGGCGTGGTCAATAATCTTATGATTGCAGAGACAGTTGTTGTTAAGTCTGTCCAAAGAGTTCACTTCGCAGATGATATTACGGCTCTTAATACGTCTAGATTACCCTCAAAAAGGCTTCAACGTTTATCTGTCTTTCTTGACGAAGACGGGTTGTTACGTATTGGAGGTCGACTTTACCATTCGGACTTGCCGTTTGAGGCCAAACATCCAGTTTTACTTCCTAAACACGATCCTGTGGTGGATCTCATTATTGATCATTTCCATGTTAGGAACTGTCATACAGGCGCAGGACTCCTTATGTCCATATTGCGTCAGCGTTACTGGATATTAGATGCCAGGACAGTTATTAGGGCTAAAGTGCGGAAATGCAATTACTGCTTTCGCGTTAAGCCATCACATCCTACTCCAAGAATGGCAGATTTGCCATCGTATCGTGTGGTAGAAGCTAAGGCTTTTGTTCATACTGGAGTAGACTACGCAGGCCCCCTTCGCATTACACTTACTCGTAGAAGAGGGCAACATTCGCAAAAGGCTTATATATGCCTATTTATTTGCCTCGTCACGAAGGCCGTTCATATAGAGTTGGTTTCAGAGCTGACTTCAAATGCCTTTTTATCTGCATTTAAGCGCTTCATTTCTCGGCGTGGCCCTGTGTCATGCTTATATTCTGACAATGGCACCAATTTTGTTGGTGCCAAGGCTCAATTAGATGACATTTTTAAGTTTCTCATCGATTCCGAATTCGAACCGGTTTTAAGGCGGGAACTTAGTGCTAGGCGTATTGAGTGGAAAATGATTCCTCCACGTACTCCACATTTCGGAGGTATCTGGGAGTCAAATATAAAGAGTTTAAAGACTCACCTCTACCGCGTAATAGGGACTCAGCTTCTCACTTATGAGGAATTACAGACAGTGTTGGTACAAATAGAGTGCATTATGAACTCTCGCCCACTCACAGTATTATCTTCTGATCCGTCTCCGGAAGTAATTACTCCTGCTCATTTTTTGATGTCTACTCCATTGCAGTACTTACCTGCTGTGAATTTGACCGACGCGCGTATTAGTCTTGTCCAACGCAAACAATTACTGGACAATATGGTTCAGTCTTTCTGGAGAAAGTGGCGTCTGGAATATCTGCACACGTTGCAAGTCAGACAAAAGTGGACTGCCACGGACCGTCCTATTGAAATTGGAACTGTTGTACTTGTGGGACAAGATGATTGTCCTCCGTTAAGTTGGCCTTTAGGTGTAATTACGGAAATTCATCCAGGTCCTGATAAGGTAGTTCGCGTTGCAACTGTAAAAACTAAGTGTGGAATTTACAAACGTCCTGTAGTAAAGTTGTATCCTATTCCAACGCAATAAGTTAATAAATAAAGATATTTATCAAAGTTTTCATAATTAAACCTATAAATTAGCTTTAGATTCGTAAAAAAAATACATACAACTATGTTAACCTGCTAACGTAAACTTTATTTATTTTATTTCTTTTGAAAGTTCTGCGAACTTCCAAGGCGGGGAGCATGGTTGGGCACATTAAGTACCCATAGGATATAAATATAAATAGTATATAAATTAATAATCATTAAGGCTGCTTGATCTCGATCCTTCTGCCTACGCGCGAAGAAAAGAATCGGTGATCGTGTGTAATTTGGCGCGGTCTTCTTGAATTCTTGGTGCCGGTGCTCGTTTCTCTGAATTACACGAGTTGTCCATATAACTTAATTGAGGGATGCTCTGAGTTAAATGAGTGTTCTAAAAGCCGTTTCACGTAATATTGGTGATTGTGCTGTTATCAAATTATAATCTCAGACATTGTGTCCTGGTGTTGGTTTGTGCAAGTGGTTGCTGATGCGCAGACGTGAGAACATTGGCGGAGCGCGTTCCTGAACTCTTCGAAGAAGGTCAGTGGGGTTAAAGTAGCCTTAATGTGTTCACAAAATTAATTCAGTAAATTAAATTCCAATATTCCAATTAAGATCCCGCAAGTAGGCAACTATTTACACGTTGCTACTTCAGACTTCCTAAAGCTATTGTTGACAAAAAAGAAAATAATAAAGAAAACTTAAATCCAGAAGAATTCACCTACAGATACTGTCACCCTGTTGGCGTAGTCAAGTGGAAAGATACCAAAGATGTAACCGTCGTTACGGCCGCAAACCCGAGAAAACTAGAGGTAATAAAAAGAAAACAAAAGAATGGCGAAAAGAAGAAAATGTATTGCCCATCTGCCATTGCAGATTACACCCGAATCATGGGTGGGGTCGATCATTTCGATCACTTTCGTAGCTCGTATTACATTGGACGCAGATCCAAAAAGACATGACCAAGATTGTTTTGGTTTTTCTTTGAATGTGCTGTTATGAATTCATATAAGAATAAGTAATAAGAATAAGAATAAGTTTATTGAAAAAAATGGTACAGAAAATAAAATAAAATATTATAAAAACACAGATCAAAATTCTTATCTCCTAGTTACCTTGTATCAATTACAAAATGAATCAAGAAAAAATATACAGCGAGACTTTCGTTTGCGTTTGGCCCGAAAATTAAAATCTGAGTACATAAAAATGCAAAAACCCCAATCCAATAATTTTTAAAAATAAAAAAGGTGGAGTATTTGGCCTAGATGAATTAATACTGAGTTACATAGGGCAGCATTACTTGGAACCGATGGCCACTACAAAGAGGTGTAGATTCTGTAGTACTAGACAAAAGGACACCCGTTCGAAGTACATGTGCAAAATTTGTAAGGTAACCCTTTGTATATACCCTTGCATGGAAAGTTTTCACCAACTCCAAGATATTAATTAAATAATCATAAAAAAATATTCATCTATTGTTACAATAACAATTTATAAATAAAATTAATTTTAAAATAAAAACCACTTTTATTTCAGTACCAAGTCCTTACCCTTCTACTTATCTTAACCAAGATCTCGATTGTATTCCAAATGGCGTAACCTAGGGTTCAAAGACCATATTTCACCAGTAGTACACACGCCAGCACGTCAAGCTATCCATTATACATATTTATAACAACGATGCGGTATAGCGCGTTAGAATGAAAGTCACTCTGTAATTATTGGTGGAATTCCCTAGTTCAGTGTTTTTCAACCTATGTATTTCATGACGCGACCCCCTTAATATGCAAAAAAATTTCGCGACCCCCTACCCTCCCCTGTTTTTAACATGTATTTTATTAAGTTACACATATCAAATCCGTGCATTTTTATTTATTTTCATAATTAGGTATCCCTATTGAAGTACCTATAACGGACATATATTTACATCAATTTCGTCACCAATCGGCTCTACGGAAAGGCGATACACGTTTTTTTTTCATTTTTACGGAGACTTCGTGATCCCCTGCGACCCCCTTATAAACCCCCCAGGGGGTTCCGACCCACACGTTGAAAAACACTGCCCTAGTTTACCGAAATTCCAATGACTGTGCGCCGGCCGCCGGGCTGTGCGGATTGAAAGATACGTTTTTCGTTTGGGGTCTGGCCACGCCCACTCGCCGACGAATCCGCCGACACCCGGCAGTCAGTCTCGGACCTCGGTTGCAGTGAATTGAGACGTCATATGTTTTTGTGCTGAGGTGACTGCGTAGAAAATGGCGCCTCAACTAAGTCGCATTGAAAGAGAGAGAATAATTGCGTTGAGGCAAAGTGGGTGCCGAATCATTGATATTTGTCGACAAACTGGCGTACGGTAAGGTAAGAACGGTAAGTAACTTATTTATTTTTTTGTTTATTATTTTATGTAAACAATAAACTTTGATTCAAAAAAATATTTTATTCAAACTTGAAATTCAAATCCGTAATCAGGTTGTGTAAGTAAGACGCATTTTGTTTTCGAATGTTTGTAAACAAATCCTTATGTTAAAATAACTTTAACTCAAACATTTTATACCTACAACTTTTTTACTTTTCACTTAAATATATTTTCATTATCATATTATTTTTAGCAAAGCTGCCTGCTGCTTATAACTTAATTTAATCCTTACTGAAAAAAAACGTGAACTCACACCATAAGCTTTAATTTAGAAAAGGTCAACTGGTGTCGTAAAATTGTTTTAAATTGTATTCTTATTAAAATCACATCAAATTAAAATCATCGAGTAAAAATTTCTAATATGTTTTTGTTTTGTTTATATAATTTTTAACGCAAATTTTGTTGTGAACAAATTACAAAAACACAAATGTTGAAAAAATTTACTTAGTTTATTTTATTTTTATTATTTAATTTTAATTTTGACCCGGTATGTCAGAAGGGTGCAAGTTCAAATCCTGCTCGTGGAATTTTTTTTTTAACATTTGTGTTTTTGTACTTTGTTTGCAACAAAATTTGCGTTAAAATTATATAAACAAAACAAAAACATTTTATAAATAGCGTGCCTACTTCTTAACTGATTTATTTATTTAAAGGACAACCAACAAGGCAAACACAAATACAAGCAATAACTAAGTAGAACATTATTGTAGACTTAAAGCTAGGTGCCGTCTCAATTAGAGGCTGCCACGGCATGCATAGTGGTTACATTTTATGAATAAATAATAGGTATAATATTATGCTTAAAACTATAAACATTACCTTATTCGATTATTTCATAATTGTTAATAAATTTAAAATTTTAAAAGGTTACTAGAAGTCAACCAGGTTCAAATGCGAATGATTGCAATATTTTGCGCTTAAATCTCTGCGGTTCGTCTGCGAAGATATCTATATCACATGCTTTGCTAATTTTATTATACAATCTGTCCGGTCACCGGTGTCGGAGCTTTAAATATCATAAAATATGGTCAACTTTATTGATAAAGCACCCCTTATATGTAGGTTTTCTCTAACCATAATGAAATGGCAGACTTTTAATTATTTATTTTACCGAAAAGTAGGTGTGCGTACAAGTTTGACCATATCTACTCTTCTAGAGGTCCTACGTTTACAAACGAGGTGTCATTAGAAAGCTAAAAAGCTAGGTAAGGAACTGATGCTAAGAATGTTATCACAACAGTTCATAAAAATACAACATAAATTTGATCTCGGACCCGTTCGCCCCTTATTTTACGCCCCTTTGCTTAAAAACACCCGTTCGCCCCCTATCAGAATACCTATTCGCCCCTTGACGCGGGGCGAATTATTTTTCAATATTTTTGAAGCACCCGTAAGCCCCTTGTCATATTTAGATTAAAAACAGTACAGTCAGTACATAAAATCAAAAACTAAACCAAGAACTGTAACCTTTTTTAAATATTACCTTTTCCTTCGTGTAATAATGATAAACGATTATTTGCCATTTAAAAACAAAAGATTTGTGAGGAGACTGGTTTCTTTTGCTACCTGAGGTAACTTGGCGAAGTATCATAGAAGAGCGCATTTTTAAAATTCTGTCATGGAAAAAAGTATTCTAAGGTGTTACCGTAAGGACCAAATTCAATTACGCCATCTATGGTTAGGCGCAGTGGTATTATGTTGATGGGTGACAATAGATGTGCATTTGACGAATCCTGATTGGAGCAATTTAAACAAAAGATTTGCGAAAACAGTTATCATGAAAGGGTCACTTCGTTGTAATTGTATTAATAGTTCAGTTATCGGCATAACTTTGTGCGTGAAGTGTGTACCTGTTTGTGTCAATATTATTAGCTTGCTAAGCCATTGGGTAAGTTTGTATTTCATAAACCATTATTTATGACAGAATATAGTACTCTTTACTATGTATTTTATCAAAAACTAAGTTTTGATTTAGGTTATGGTCAGTTTATAAACGATTGAGCTGTTTACATTTTAATAAACATATTCAAGTATGTGTAACATTTATAAGTAAGTTACTGTTGTTGTCTCCAAGCTTAGGATGTGGTAGACTAGTCATCTCTAGTTGTTAGTAGCTTTTCTAGCGAGAAAAATATCACCAAATTATCAATGCCAATACAGTTAGTTAATACAAAATCTAGGAATCTAGCAAAGCAGAATACAAAAAAATATAATAGTATTCATTACGCCTTTTTTTCCTACAGTGAAATGTCAGAAGAAGTCAGCAGTACAAGTTCTAATGTGACTTCTAGTATAACGTATATTTCTTCAAAAAGAGGAGGTACAGTTTTGTTGCGAGCTGGTCACAGATACCACAAGAAAAGAAGTTACAAGAACGGTTCTTCTAATTGGCATTGCATCAATAGACCAAATTGCAAAGGAACCCTTACAATCAAAGGACACAACATTTTAAAAGAAACTCGACATCTGTGTATTCCAGATTTCTCTAAAAATGAAATTAAGAGAATATTACATGAATGTAAAAAAGAAGCTACAAAAGATGCAACGAAATCATTACATGAGATATACGAGCAGCAAGTTCTATCTTATAAAGACAGTGGGTTGGATTTAATTGAAAATTTTCCTCAGTATAAAAACATTAAACACGGCCTATATAATTCTAGAAAAAAGGAATATGGTGTAACTAAGTTCCGTTACGAAATAGCAACAGATGTGGAGATACCCAAAAAGTTTGAAAACTTTGTGTTATGTGAATACCGTTGTGACACTGATCGTATAATTGTTTTCGCTACTGAAGAATCTAGAAAGCAATTAGAAAATTGTAAAAAAATATTCTTAGACGGAACATTCAAGTTTGTTGTACGCCCATTTCTTCAACTTTTCTCTATACATGGTGACATGGGGAGTACCGTATCTAGCAACCATATAGTGCCTCTTGCGTATGCCTTGTTAGTAGATAAGAAACAAAGGACATATGAATTACTTTTTGAAATGCTCAAAAGAAGACTTCCTTCTTGGTGCCCTGAACAGTTTAATGTGGACTTTGAAGCAGCTGTAATCAACGCTATTACATCAACATTCACAAATGCAAGAGTAATGGGATGTTTCTTCCACTTTTCCCAAGCTCTGAGGAAAAAAGGCAAAGATTTAAAGCTACTACAAAGACGATACACTAAAAATCACATTAATTTGTGTAAGGCATTGGCTTTACTACCCAAAGAAAATGTGGACGATGGATGGCTCTACATTATGGAAGATAGCTCAAACGAAGCTGATGTTACAAAATTTAATAATTACTTTGTTGAGCAGTGGTTTCAAAATCGAACCATGCAAGGAAAATGGCATTTTTTTAACGAACAACATCGGACTAATAATAAAGTAGAAGGCTGGCATTCTCGCCTCTATAGAAAACTTAAAGGTAAAACTCCTCCAAACATGTTAAATTTTTGTGAAGTTTTATTCAGGGAGAGTCAATTAAATGAAGAAGACGTAAAAAAAATAAAAAATGGCTTAGAACTAAACAATCGACGAAAAGAGTATATAGAAAGAGACGAAAGAATAAATTATGTGATTAATAAATTCAGAGCTAGGGAAATTTCGGTAGGTCACTGTTTAGAAAAACTTTGTACATATATATAATTCAGAAATGTTTGTCATTTTTAATTATAAGTATATAGTTGATTTTTTTAAATTAATCCAAATCAGTATCTGTGATTTTTAATATTTTTAATTATAAGTATATAGTTGATTTGTTTAAATTAATCCAAATCAGTATCTGTGATTTTTAATTATATACATAGTTTTAATTTATTTACTTATGTAACAATATGTACTTACACGTACTGAACAAAGCTACTGTCAAAAATTTTCAAGAACATTATATTGTTATTAGAGTTAAGAGAAATGAATATGTGATTTATTAATCTAGTTATAGTATACATTTATATTTTAATTTTTACCGATTAAAATAATAGTTTTATTACAAAAACATATACATACTTTAAAAAGTAAAACTACTGTTCTGTGATTATTTGTGCCACAAATTTTAATTATAAATACTCTTAACTATTTAAAATAAGGACTAAATGAAAAGTAAATAATTCCTTTTTATTAAAAATAATTTTAACTATAGTTTTGTAGACCACGTTGTGACTTTTATATTGTAATTTACATTTAGATATGTTAATCTATTTTACGCTTGAATGTGATATGCTTGAATTATTCAAATACATCCTTGTTTTACATGCAAATCCTACTAAGTTGAATAGTATTATCATGTTTCTTTGTTGGTGCAATTTGATTTAAAATAAAACATATTTTATTATTAAATTTGTTTTATTGTGCCTGTATTTCAATTAATTTAGCGTGACCAGTTTCTTGACAACTGTACTTTTATTTATTTGCTAATAAGGGGCGAAAACACACACTTAATATTTCAAGGGGCGTACGGGTTCATTTATGGCATGAGGGGCGAAACTTACGGGGCAAACGGGTCCGAGATTTTTATGAAAAAAAAAGAACAAAAGAACGAGTTTTTTTTAGTTATTATGTTTTAAAAAACAAATTAGGTCATTGAACTACATTTTTTATGTTTTAAATAAGTAGTACAAGGTATGTGCTAAAGGCAGACACTAAAATATTATACCTAACTTAGATAGTTTAGGTTTTACAACAGTCTGAATATGACCCTCTTAAAAGCGCGTCCTTCATCGCCATAGCAAACTCAACTTCCTTATCGGTGGGTCGGGGACAGGAGCAGGTAAAAAAAAAACAAAAGAATGCCAGCTGAAACGTCAGTTGTTACGGGCTTGTCAGGTCAGTCGTCCCTCGCTCCGCGTTGTGATTACACTACTTGCTGTTTTAAAATCTACCACATAGTTTTGTTGTTATTGTTGAACTTTTGTTACGTTTTTATTTTGTTGTTGAACATTTCTTGTTAGTTACAATGGAAGACGGTTACTACTCAAGTCAGCACCTCGCCGATATCCATTTCGTGTACGGATTGTGCAACGGAAATGCCAATGCTGCTGTTAGAGAATACGTAAGAAGATTTCCAAATCGACCTACACCGAATGCCCGGACTTTTATAAGAATACACATGAGACTAGCTGAAAATGGAATCAGAAGACCTGCCAATGAACGTGCTCGTCTTGTGTCTCACCAAGAGGAAGAAGAAATATTAAATTTGATTACTCAAGATCCTAGACTTAGTGTCAGACGAATTGCTAATCAACTGAATTTACCCAGATGGTCAGTGTGGAGAGTTCTTAAAAGGGAAGGATTACATCCGTGTCACTTCCGAAGGGTACAAGATATACTAGAACCGGATTTCGCGACCAGGTCAGTTTTTTGTTCGTGGGTTATTAGAAGAGTGCGACACAACCCAAATTTTTTAACCCTTAATTCACTTCCTGAGTCCACTGGACTCACATCAAAATTTCAAACTACCATAATTTAAACGTTTTAGCGACTAGTTTCCCCCCCGTCCCAGTACCTTCCTACAGTGACGCGGGCACCGCGGTGGCGAGAGGACGTGCGCCTGCGACGCGTATTTGGTGAGTTATTACGTCGAGTGAGTCCCACGGACTCATAGTAGTGTATTGTGTAATATTTTTTTTAATTATTACCATTGTCAAATGTTGGTTGGTTGTTGGTTTATTTGTCGTTATTATTGACATAAATTATGTACTTACCTATTTTTTTGTTGTTGTAGGTTTGTAAAATGGATCCAAAAAAATCGGTTAATATGAATGAAGACGAGGCGGATTCCGTTGTAGAATCTTGGCTCCAACAAGTTTTTAATGACGAGAGTGATAATGAACAAGATATTGGCCAGTCAAACAGTGCCATAATTCCTACAAATAACGATGTATACAACTCGGATAGTGAAGATGGTGAATACATTCGTAGTGAACACAACACTGATTCGGAATCTGATTGTGCACAGCAACCTGAAGCAGCTGGGATCGATGATTGTGAGTCTTCATCGAGTGAAAGCAACTTACCGCTATCAGAGCTAACTGGAAGATTACGCAATAATCTACCAGCTCAGGAAAATTTCTCTACTGAACAATCGATGCCTGCACGAAGTCAAAACTACTACTACGGGAAAGATCGATTCAAGTGGTCACGATTACCTCCAGCTAGAAATGTGCGTACTGCAGCACATAATGTGGTTCAAGTTCCTAGAGTCAGGCCTGCAGCTGAAGGACCACTTTCTCCAATTGTTGCATTCCAGCTAATATTTGATCAAAGAATGCTAAATACCGTTTTGATTTGGACAAATAAAAAGCTTGAGGAATTTCAGATGAAATACCCAAAGGATTTAGCTTTTAGACAAACTAATCCTATCGAATTGAAAGGATTTCTGGCGTTGCTTGTTTATTCCGCTATTTTCAAGTCTAACAGAGAGAGTGTTCTGTCATTGTTTGCAACTGACGGCACTGGGCGTGAAATATTCAGAGCATCTATGTCCAAAAACAGATTCATGGCATTTCTCTTGGCGCTTCGTTTTGATGATCCTTCTACCCGTGAAACCCGAAGACAAGTTGATCCTGCTTGTCTTATTTATTACCGACATATTACATGCATTTATAGAAAATAGTCAAAACAATCATTCTATGGGTACTAACGCGACCGTTGATGAAATGCTTATAGAATTCAGAGGGCGATCAAGATTCAAAATGTACATGCCTAATAAGCCGGGGAAATATGGTTTGAAGATGCAGTGCTTAGTAGATTCAGAAAAATTCTATGTTTACAACATCTACTTATATACTGGAAAAGGTTCAGATGGATTTGGTTTGACTGAAGAAGAGAGAAAGAAATCAGTACCAACACAGGCCACGCTTCGCTTGTGTAAGCCTATTTTTAACACAAACATCAATGTTACCACAGACAACTGGTATTCCTCAATGGAGCTACTTCAAGAGTTGAAGGAAAGAGGCTTGACAACAGTAGGTACACTAAAGAAAAACAAGAGAGTCATTCCAAAAGAATTTCTCCCGCATAAAGATCGGCCTGTTGAATCATCTGTGTTTGGATTTACCAAAGAGTGTACTCTAGTCAGCTATGTCCCAAAAAAAAATAAAGGTGTTGTGCTGTACTCCTCCATGCACCATGATAATAAAATTGACGACATTACTGGAAAACCTGAAGTAATAATGTATTACAATTCAACCAAAGGAGGTGTCGATATGGTTGACCAAAAGTGTTCCGTGTACTCGTGCAGTAGAAGGACGACACGTTGGCCTATGGCTGTGTTCTTCAGAGTCGTTGATATGGCATGTTGCAATGCACAAGTCATCTATGAAAGCCAACGTGATGTACCAAAGCTGAAAAGATTGGATTTTCTAAAAAGCATTGCAGAAAACCTAAACCAAAGTAATCTGATGACACGTTTGCACAGTACACGTTTGCCGCGCCAAATTCGCAGCTCGATTTCGTCTATCTTGAAAAAAGACATTCCTGAAGATGCGAGCTACTCTGAAACTGGAGACAAGCTACCCAGGGCAGAAAGAAAATATTGCAATTTATGCCATTACAAAAAGAGAACAAAGACTGCATATCTATGCACGAAATGTCTGAAGCCAATTTGTTTGACTTGCTCAAAAAAGGTATGCCGACGTTGCCTGTAAGCAATGGATAAGACCATTGCACGTTTTTTTTTTTGTATAGGAGCATACATTTTTGTTTTCTTATTTTTGTTTTATATACCTTTGAGAGTTATAAAAAGATAGAAAGATATATTTGTTAAGAATATTTTTTATTTTGTAGGGGTTTGAAAATACCTTTGTTATTTGAGACTGTAAAATAAGCTTATTTAATTTTTAAGACGATCTCAGTAGTTTGTCTACTTTTGTTAATTTTTTATAGTGCCTTAATAAGTACTTAAAAGGAAGAATAAAAAAACAAAGAAAAATAGTTGTTTTATTACAGAAAACCACGCTTAGAAAATATATGAGTCCCAAGGACTCATAGAAGGTGTTTATGTTAGTAAATTTCACCTAGTGGATTGAGGGTTAAAAAGAATTTTGTGGACTGACGAAGCCACTTTCACTAGATCGGGATATACGAACCACCGCAATGATCATCTGTGGCTTCATGAAAATCCCCATGCCGTGAGACCAAGTTCATTTCAGCATAAATTTTCTGTGAATTATTGGGCTGGAATGATTGATGATCTTTTAATTGGACCGTTTATTTTACCGGCGACATTGAATGGCCCAAGATTTTTGGAATTCCTGCAAACTCAGTTCCAAGACGCACTACTGGATTTACCGTTGTCCTACAGAGCTGGTATGATATTACAATTAGACGGCGCCCCGGCACACTTTGCAGTAAATGTCCGAAATTTTTTAAACGAACAATTTACGACGTGGATTGGACGCGGTGGAACGATCGCTTGGCCACCGCGTTCACCCGACTTAACGCCACTCGATTTCTTTTTGAGGGGTACTATGAAGCAGAGAGTGTACGTAGACGTGCCAAACACACGAGAAGAGTTGGAACAGAAAATAATTGATGTCGGTAATGATTTGAGAAGGGACAGGGAGATGATACGACGCTCGACCAGTCATGTATCATTAAGAGCCACTGCATGTCTTCAGTACCACGGAAATCACTATGAGCAGTTGCTGTTATAAAAAATATTAAAATGAAAATTCTTTATGTGAATGATTAAAATGTTATTATCATTAGTTACCAGCTTTTCTTTTTATTTCTACTTTCCTACAAAATTGAACTATTTAAATGGTCATGTTCAAGCTGTTGTAAATCCTAAACTATCTAAGTTAGGTCTAATATTTTAGTGTCTGCCTTTAGCACATACCTTGTACTACTTATTTAAAACATAAAAAATGTAGTTCAAAGACCTAATTTGTTTTTTAAAACATAATAACTAAAAAAAACTCGTTCTTTTGTTCTTTTTTTTTTCATAAAAAAATTTATGTTGTATTTTTATGAACTGTTGTGATAACATTCTTAGCATCAGTTCCTTACCTAGCTTTTTAGCTTTCTAATGACACCTCGTTTGTAAACGTAGGACCTCTAGAAGAGTAGATATGGTCAAACTTGTACGCACACCTACTTTTCGGTAAAATAAATAATTAAAAGTCTGCCATTTCATTATGGTTAGAGAAAACCTACATATAAGGGGTGCTTTATCAATAAAGTTGACCATATTTTATGATATTTAAAGCTCCGACACCGGTGACCGGACAGATTGTATTCTCTTCGCACCCTGTTCATAGTTGCGTAGTGACCCAGATTTGTCTTACTGCTTTTTACTGAAAAGGGGACATACCTTCCGGCACGAGCTGACTTGTGTGGAATATTAAAATTTATTAAACTTAATAGTGATGGGCAATTCACATATCCATTGACTATTTTGTATAATGCCATAAGATCCAACAAAGACCTTCTTTCCTGCAAACTGTTAAGTTTAAAATAAGTCAGTCGTTCCTTATATGAAGGTATCTCCTTAACTTTATTTGTTTGGTACGAAAGATGCCACAAAAATCGCTTCTGTATACGCTCTAGGCCAGCCGTACTCAACCTGCGGCCCGCGGGCCGCTTGCGGCCCGCTAGCCTTTTCTATGCGGCCCGAAGCCTAGTATATATTTTACTGAAAACGGTACAAAAAAAAACATTTATTTATTTATTGTTTCATTCGCTCACTCTCATTCCTCCTTCTTAAAGCGCATCCACAGAACACTTTACCGCGCGAGCGCAGACTTATAGCACGGCGAGATGTCGACGTTCGGTCGGGCCAGAGTGAACGAGAGTGCGGCAACAGTGCCGTGACCTTAAATCGACGTACCGAGCTGACCTAGGGTAGTGCTAGGGTTGAGTCACACATAGTTTATTTATTATTGTGTGAATTTTGGTGTCTTTTATATTGTAAACTTACCATGTTATATCTGTCGGCAAAGTAAAAAAGGAGAAACTGGTATTATGGTTGTGTGTGTTGAGAACTTGAGACATCCTCATACACAACAGGTTTTTTTTCCAGACATTTTCAATAGGCACCCACCTATATGCAACAAAACTCGCAATCGCGACACCCAAACCAAGAAAAATACGTGTATACTGATCGGCAGCGCTCAGTGACATACTTGTTATTCTCCGTTACTACAGCAACATACGCTGCCCGATCCGCGTTTGCGGGGACAGCCCGCGTCATCCCGTACTCCTTTCCCGTGTTTTTTTCTGTGTGCTAATGTTGGTGAACTACGAGTTTGTCTGCGTGTATTTCGGAGCGCTTGTATGAAGTTGCCGCACTCTCGTTCTGAACGAGACTTCATACATACTACTTACATACTTCAACACACACAACCATAATCCCAGTTTGTCCTTTTTACTTTGCCGACAGATATAACAAGGTAAGTTTACAATATAAAAGACACCCAAATTCACACAACAATAAATTAACTATGTGTGACTCAACCCTAGCCAGTAGGTACAGCTCGGTACGTCGATTCAAGGTCACGGCACTGTTGTCGCACTCTCGTTCACTCTGGTCGGGCCGACTCGGGCCTCATCGCCTGCTCGCCGCACTGCGCCGCGCCACGCCCCCGCGCGCTTTCCGATCCATCCATCAGTCATCATTAACCAAGCGCTTGCGACTGTAAACCTATCGACTTTTTAAAATTTTGTCCGTCGAATGCAGTAAGCGTGTTGTTTTACTTTTGCCAAGAATTCAAAACACTTAGAATGGCTGGTGTGTCTTCAAAATCAAAACGTAAATTATCCGACGAAAACAGATTGTTTCAAGACAATTAGGAGGAGGAATATTTTGTTATACCTAACAAACACAGTTCAGCAACTTGTTTGATTTGTCGAGAAAGTGTGATTTTAAAAAAATATAATATTACTCGACACTATACTACAAAACACAAATTATTTAGCAATAGCTTCCCAGTTGGGTCTGCATTGCGAACAGAAAAGTTACGCTTATTTAAAAGATCGTTACAGCAGCAGTAAAATGTTATGGCAGTGTCAATGTCACAAGATGTAGCAGTGACGAGAGCGTCCTACGAAATTTGCTATTTACTAGGAAAACATATGAAACCATTTACTGACGCTGAGATTGTGAAGGTATGTTTTATAAATGCTTCAAATATATTATTTGAAAAGTTTAGCAATAAAACACAGATAATAACACAAATCAGGCAACTACAACTCTCAGATTCCACCTGCGTCAGGCGAATTGAAGATATTTCGAAACATATTTCTGACCGCATCATAGATGACTTGAAGAATTGTAAATATTTCAGCTTAGCATTTGATTCGAGCACTGATGTTTCGTCAACATCACAATGTTCTCTTTTCGTACGATACTGCACTAAACAGAATATGGTTCGTGAAGATTTTCTAAAATTTCTGCCGATGAAGATCAAACCAGAGGAACTGATTATATTGATATTATTTGCACTTTTATGGAGAAAAATAACATTGATATTAAAAAATTGGTATGTGTATGCACGGATGGATGCCCGTCTATGACAGGAACTGATATTGGGTTTATTTCACTTTTGAAAAAGAAATATGATTTAAAAAATGTATTATCATTTCACTGCATCATACACCAAGAAAACCTTGCAGCGCGTACCGCCGTGCCGGAAGTTGACGCCGTTATGAAAACCGTTGTAAACATTATTAATTTTATTAGAGCAAGAGAACTCAATCATAGAAAATTCAAGAGTTTGTTAGAAGATTTAAATAGTGAGTATGGCGATGTACTTTTACATACCGGAGTACGATGGTTGAGTCGAACAAAAGTTGTAGAACGGTTTTACGCTTTAAGGCACGAAATTATTTTATTTCTACAGCAAAATAATAAAGTTTATAGTGAACTTGAGAAAGACAGTTGGTGGTGTCTATTAGCATTTCTTTGCGACATTACAGAATAACTTGGTGACCTTAATCGTCGTTTACAAGGTCAAAATAAAATTATTTCTCAGATGGCAAGTAATGTATTTGCTTTCGAAGATAAGCTTAAGATGTACAACGAAGAAATAAATAATAAAAAATTGCATAACTTTCCAACATGGGCAAAAGCTCAACAAGATGGAATTGATGTGTCTCCGGAAAACTATGCTAGTATTTCTCATCACTTAGTTTCTTTAAGCAACGAATTTCAGAAAAGATTTAAGGATTTACGAAAAATAAAAAAATGTCTTATATTAGTGGAAAATCCCTGGCACTTAGAAGTAACCACTACCACAGAACTTGCGGCTTTGGTATTTGATTATGCAAAGTTATCGGATGAGCTGATTGAATTTAGAAACGACACAAATCTGGAGGCGATTTTTAAAGAAAAAAGGGAGGCAAACCAATATGAAGAATTCTGGAGATTAGTACCGGATAACTTTGAAACGCTCAAAAAATGCGCACACCTGCTCCTGACGTTGTTTGCGTCAACATACCTGTGTGAATCCTCATATTCAAAAATGAAATATGCGAAAAATGTCTACAGATCTCGGCTTACTGATTCGCACCTAGACGACGTTTTGAGAGTAGCATGCAGTAATTACGTGCCAGATTTATCAAACATTGTAAAAAGTTTGCTTCAGTGTCAAAAATCACATTAAATTTTAAATAAATGCTTATTTTAAAATTTTGCGTTTAGTTTAATATTATGCCATGTTATACAGTGGTGTATGCTAGATTATTGCGGCCCTCAAGGTGAAGCAGCAGCGCCTATGTGGCCCAGGGGGAAAAAAGGTTGAGTATGGCTGCTCTAGGCGTTTTATATGTTCGTCATAATGCGGAGACCAGACCTGGCTACAATATTCAAGATTCAAGATTAGAGCGAACCAGTAATGCATACAAAAGAATCTTTGTAGAAGGCTTTTTAAATTCCTTCGCGCTCCGTAACACAAATCCCAGCATTTGGGAACCCTTAGTGACAGTTTTGTCGATGTGTGTATGAAAGCGTAATTTTCTATCTAAGACGGTCTTAGATAGGAAGGTCTTAATAAGACCACGCCAAGGTCTCGATTAGATTCAACCTCTTCCAAAGAGATTTTCAAAGGTAGCAGTATAAAGGTTCATACCAAAGAAAAATGCATTGTTAGTTACTTTACAGTTGGCATTATGCTGGCACTTTCAATAACATGCTTAACTTTTGGACTGGATAACTATTACAAACTCTCCTAACATAAAGCAATCCTAATGTTTTTCATGGTTTACAGATATTCAAAATCCATTAAAACCAGCGTTACCACTAAGGATCATCAATTTGTCACCAGCGCCAGCGGCAGTACAAAATGAACCACTGCAGAAAATGGATTCGCCAGCAGCAGCATTGCAAAATGAAAATAATTCATTTACTACAGAGTTACTACAGCAGGGTAGTGCTAATAGCACCAATAACAATTTCAACGGTTAGTAAATTTACTACCGAAAACGGGTCACCTGTTTATACGAGTATAATATCCGTAGTGTTATTTCATGTGTTACACTTACCAATTTACTGCTATTTACTCTTATTTGCAGGAATCAAAAGCAAATCAAAGAAGAGGCTCCTTGAAACAATGGATATTGCAAACCAATACAAAGATGCGTTAAAGGAAAAAAAATAATATCAGCAAGAAATTTTATGACGAATACATACAAGAAATGCGACGCCAATCCAACGCCTTGGAAAAAATTGTTGAGTACTTTACTCAAAAATAGTCAGCTTATTTAGGTCAATTTTTTTTAATATTTTTAAAACAATCATTCGAACTATTTTTTATAAAAAATTTTTTTAGTTATTTGATAAGTTCACTAATATTTTAGTTAGACAACAGCTACCAAATAAGTTCCTACCAAAAAAGTTAAGGTCTCAATATTTTTTATATTGTTAAAAATGACACTAAAAATAAAACAATCATTCAAACAATTTTTTCGGTTAAAATATTTTTTAAGATATTTGATAAGTTTAAAGACATTTTAGTTAGACAGGTACCAAATAAGTTCCTACCTCAGTTCATATAAAAGAAGTTCACAAGAATATTGTTAGTAGTTACTAATATTATAAGTTTATAAGATTAAAAAACTTTGTGCCAAAAATTTGATTGTTGTTTTTTTAGTTTAATTAATTAATATATAAGCAATTTTCTTTTACAAACTTCTATATAACTTGCTTTGTTGGTATATATGAAGTTGTCCGTCAATCTTGCAAATTGAATTTGACCTACTTCCCGGTGTTCAATTGAGCTCAAATTTGTTACACAATTATGTAAACCCGAAGACTGTAACTGACTGTGACTGACTGTTACTGACTGTAATTATATGGTTTCATTAAGCTAGTCTGAAGATGGAGCTGCATGATGGCCATAGAAACTTGGTAATAAAACAATGCATCCCCATCGAATTTGGGCTTGTTTTTTTTCTTCTTCACGAGTACTCTTATCGTAGATGATATCCAGGGTCTAAAAGTTAATGGTCTAAAAATGAAAATGCTATATTTTTTACTTTTAATTTTATTACAGTATGAAAATAAACTTCAAATTGTTAATTAAAATTAAATGACTAATAAGTTACACTGGTCAGCATTGTCCAGGGATCACATGTCATTAGTATTGCTTTTCAAAAAACCTTGTTTTGTATGGAAAATCTTACTTGATCCCTAGGCAATGTCGTTGTACAAAGTTTTATTAATTTAAATTAGGTAATAAAATAATTTTGTACAATACGTGCTTGCTTAGCACGCCCTAGGAGAAGTTGAGGATGAACCCTACTAGTCGAGGCATGCTCAAGAAAAGGTGTATGAGGCAATAATGCCTCATACAAAAATAGGTATAAACCTAATATGTCATCAGATAAACCGATCATGGAGGGCTCCTCTAGTTTACCTGCAATGCACATATTGTGCAAAACAGTGCATGCATTAACTATTTTTGTTCCCTTATTTGGTGTGTAATGTAGTACTCTGTCTTTCAGAAGACAGCAAAAACGAGCTTTTAATAATCCATTACACCTTTCTATAGTGCACCTACCACTTTTGAAAGCCCTATTATATTTCTCTTCTGGTGTTCCTTCTTCAGTATTTGCCAGTGGAGTCAAACACCATGGCCTTAAGGCATACCCACTATCGCCTGAAAACATAGAACATACATACCAATTACATGATAATTTGTGTATCCTGCATCATGAATTTGTTGTAGAGTGCTTAAAACATTGGAACTATTCCATATGTAACTGTCATGAGTGCTTCCTGGGAATAGAGCGTTGGCATTTAAAATTCTTAAATTTGCATCTCAAATCTGTAAGAAAACAATAGGTATAAATAGGCGCTATAGTAACTCTGTATATTATTATGTAATCAACAATTACTTAACAAAGGTAATAAACCAACCAATTGTGTGTTTATGGAGTGGTAATTTTTCCTGTTCACATAACTTCTTTCATCGAAGGTTGCAGAGGCTGGAGGGACTATGACAATCTTTGGGATGGATCCGCCAAGTACTTGCTCGAAGCTCTTGACAGGTTGCAAAGACGTGCTGTCCGTATTATCGGTAACGATGACGTTAAGACCAGTCTGGAGCCGTTACAGCTACGTAGGGATATTGCTTCCCTTAGTGCTTTCTACCGCCTTTACCACGGTGAATGCTCCGAGGAGCTCTTTGACCTCATTCCTCCCTCTCCATTCCTTTCCAGATCGACGCGTGCTGGTCTGAGAAGCCACCCTCATACCGTGCTGACCATTAAGACTTAAGATTTAACCGTGGCTCGCTCGGAAAGTCGACAATTAAATCTAATGTCGAGAAGAAATTGGACAGCTTTCAACTTAAGTGAAAGGATGTTTGTTAAAAGATACAGGCTTTCAAAGCACTTAGCTCGAGAGTTGATGGTGGAATTTACTCCTCACCTATCAGCTAAATTGCGTTCTGATGCTTTGGATGTGGAAACGAAGGTAAGAAACAACCCAAGATAAGTTGTAAAAATAGAACTCTTCATTTGACTAAATATAATGTTTATTTATGTTGTGTTTTGACTAACTTGAACTTATAAGTAGTTAAAATAATATACTACTAACAATAACTATAGTAAGGGTCTTTTTATTTTAGGTGTTGATTGCATTGTCGTTTTATGCTTCTGGATGCTATCAGACCAGCGTAGGTGACAATCGGAGACACTGTGTGGCACAATCTAGTGTCTCTAAAGTAATGTGGCGAATCTCACCGGCCATCAATTCTCAACAAATACACTCGGCGTCAAAAAAATCGCACCTCTTAGAAAATCACTTTCAAATGTCATTTACTCTTGATATGCACATGCAGTCGCATTAATTATGATTTTATTTACAAGGTTACTTAATTAACTTAATAAAAAACATTACTTTTCATTATCAAATAAAACCTAATGCAACAAATAAAGTGTCACAAAAATTCGATGCAAATTTTGCTACCCGTGAGAGTTGCTAGTTGCGCTTCCTTTGTGGGTATAAAACGGTCAACACGGGTTCAATGTGGGTCATTCGCTATTCAACCGTTGAAGAGGACACACGCACAGATTTTGATGGATACCACAGCTGATAAAGCCGCTCAAGTGGTTGCACTACTGCAATCAGGGGTGCGGCAGTGTGATGTCGCCCGGCAACTGAACCTGAGCCGTTATTCCGTTCGAAGAGTGTACCAGCGCTTCATAGAGACCGGTGGCTATATCCGCAGACACGGTTCGGGTAGACGTCGCTGCACTTCGGAAAGAGACGACCGGTTCGTTGTGTCGAACACTTTGAGAAATCGTTTCTCCAACGCTGTTGAGTTGCAACAGCAGCTCCAGGCAGTTCGCAGACGCACCGTAAGCGTATCTACGGTTAGAAGAAGATTGAAGGAGAAGAAGATAGCGGCCCACAGAGCTGCTACGGGTCCAAAATTGACTGCAGCGCATCGGCGAGCCCGCTTGCAGTTTGCTCGTGACCACGTCGATTGGACCCTTGAGCAGTGGAGAGCTGTTCTCTTCTCAGACGAGACGCGAGTGTGTCTTTTCTGCAACGACCGACGGAGAAGAGTATACCGGAGGCAGGGTGAACGTTTCGCCCAAGCCTGCATCCAGGAGACGGTGGAATATGGTGGCGGATCCTGCATGTTCTGGGGCGGTATGTCTGCTGCCGGCAAAACCGACCTTGTCTGCGTCTCCCGGACTGGAGGTGCTCGCGGACAAGGGTCGCTGACTGCTCGCCGCTATGTCACTGAGGTCCTGGAAGTGCATGTGGTCCCCTTTGCCGAATCTTTTGGCGAGGGGTTCACATTAATGCACGACAACGCTCGCGCTCACACTGCAGGCATCGTGAGCGACTTCTTGCAGAGGTCCCAAATCTCTGTGATGCAGTGGCCAGCGCGAAGTCCGGATCTGAATCCAATAGAGCACCTCTGGGACCATCTTAAACGTAAGGTTCGATCTCGGGATCCAGCTCCTTCGACTCTACAGGAGCTCCAAGACGCGGTGATTGAAGAATGGGGGCTTATCCCTCAAGAAGAGCTCCTGAAGTTGGTGAGGTCCATGAGGGACCGTATGGAAGCCGTGATCAGGGCAAGGGGGGGTAACACTAGATTTTAAGTTAATTTTAAGACACTTTTTGTACATTTTTCTTTGTAAATTATCTGTTGTTAATTAGGACTTAATTAAGGATTTTTATTATTTTATTAATTTTAATGTTGTTTGTATAATTATAATTAAACAGAAAGTTAAATTTAATTGTTTTTTGATACTCCTTTTTGTTACCTTTCTAATGATACCCAACACTATCCTCTACATAAGGTTTAAGAATTTTTAAAGATGATTTTTAAAAGGTGCGATTTTTTTGACGCCGAGTGTATGTTTCCTTTCCATTCTAACAACATGGAAGGGAACAAGTTAAAAGAGAGTGAGTTAAAATTGTAAAATCATATATTATTCATTGAATTCATTCTAACTAATTTAAATTTGTTAATTTGTTTGTTTGTTTGTTTTGTTGTTTTTGTTTGTTTGTTTGTTACCTACAATGTTATATTTCGGTTTTACAGGCAATATAGGATGCCCGGACTGTTGGCTTGCGTGGACGGTACCCATGTGGCAATAGTGCGCCCCTATGACCATGAAGAGCGATTTATTAATAGAAAAGGATACCATTCTCTTAATGTTTTAATAGTGAGTAATGAATGATACATTCACATAATTAATTAATGATGTGCTACTCAAAATTTTCTAATTAATAAAGTCAATAATTACAAATTATCAATTGTTATGTATCTATTTAATTTGTAATTAAATACATTTATTAACTAACTATTTATCATGTATATGTGCATTTGTATAAATAGCTTTTAAATAGTTTAATTTCATTATGAAACTTCCTCTTTAAACAGTTTATTTTTTCAGATGTCTCGAATCTAAATATATTATGTATAGATTCTAGTTACCCCGGGTCTACTTATAATAGTGTTATATGGGCCAAACATCCTTTAACCCGGCGGCATTGACGCTGGGTCATAATGACCCGAGGCAATTTTAAGCATTCATATTTTTTTTTGCGGCCATTTTGGGGCTCGAGCGTTCGTGTAGCTGGAGATACAGCCCCCCTTTACCCGCCCCGTCAGCCTGCTTATTGTGAAGCCGCTTGCGCAGTGGGATATACGTGCGTCAAATTAAAATGGGTAAATATGACCCGGCGTCATCGGTGGCGCGGTAATTTTGTGGCTTACTTTTATTCGCTTAATTTGTGTTTAGTGTTAATTTATTTAGTTCTTTTTTAGGTTTTTAGTCAAAATGTCTTTGACAACCAACCCAGCAAGAATTTCGGCGTTGCTAGAAAACTCGGATTCCGAGAGTGAAGAATCCCAGGCTGCTTCAGACATTGACATTGAGGACCACTTATCAGAACGAAGTAATAACAGCGAAAGTGAACAAGATGCAAGTGGTGTGGACTCAGATTCATTGGATAATCTTGACCTTGCATCAGTACGACGATCGCAAGTACGGCAAAATTTGTGCTACTTACAACGTGAGCAGGAACTCAAAACGATGGCCAATAACGATCTTCTATGCCAGGGTAGGCGAACCAATGGCACGCGTGCCATTGATGGCACGCGACACAATATTTTCACAGATACCAGATTTCGCTCGCGCGCCGGACGCACGTTTCGCTCGAGCTCCCTCCGCGCCCGGTTCAAGATCCCGTTTGCTGTTTCGGTCCCTATTATCGTGTACCGGTAAGGCTCCGGTGCACGGTACGCCGCGTCTCAAGCGCTTTCGTCGTGGTTCTCATCGCGGAGCGCTTGTCGCCGTTTCACACGACAGGGTGTCATTTTCGAGTCTGCGCTTAGCAGCCAACTGGTGGATACGTAACCGTGACAACTAAGCCAGTTGGGGCACTGACCCGGCTGCCCTCCTGACCCTCCTGGGGGGAAAACACTCCGGAAGAGTTCTGGCAAAGTTGGCCTTGGGGGATCTCCTAGTCAACTCAGAACTTTAGCCACACTAGAGTCTAGTTATAGTAACACACCCTACGGTGAATTGATTTTCACCGGAGGATACACTATTAGGGCCTACAAGCTAGGTCCCTTTTCAACTCACGCCTCCCTGTCTGTAGTCTGACACAACGCACGCATCTCGGTGTATGGCCTTAGGCCACACACTGAGATGGAGATCGAGGCGATCGAGTCCCTTATAGGACAAAGTCACCCCGATGTCTACAGTGTCCTTAAGACAGCCCACAACAACAAGTTGTCTTCCTCTGCGCCCTCTGCGCGTCCCTCGCCTTATGCGAAACCGGCAGTGACACTACCGGCCCCTCTAACCGCCCTTCTTAGCCCCGCGCTCGGCACTCCGCCGACCGACGCTAGGTCTATCGTCCGGCTGCCTCAGCCAGCCTCCCCGTCTCCTCTTAACGAGCCCCTACTCGCTCATATCGAGCCCCAGCCCGAGCGCCCATCGCTCATGCCCAATTTCGCTCCCGTAGCGCCGTCGCCCGCTCCCGAGTTAGAGATGGAGGTTTGCCCCTCCGCCTCTAACGCGGAAGAGGATAGCCCGTACGTCACGGGCTCCGAGTCCGAGGAGAGCTCATCGCAATCCGATGAGAACTCATCCGACTTGGAGTACGAGACGGTCGGGAAAAGCGGTAAGCGCGTCCGCAAGACCGCCCCTCCCTCCGTCCCCCCGCCTAAGGCCGCGAAAGCGAGTAGCGCGCCTAACTCCCGTCCTAGCTCCCCGAGGCCCGAGCCGGCCCAGCCGCGCAAGGACAAAAAGCCCCCGCCGATCTTTATACAAGATACGAAGTGCTGGCCCGATCTTTCGCGATCTATTAAGGCGCGATTCAACGCGATCCCTCTCAGGACTCGCCTAGTTCACGGCGATCCTCAGATGATCAAGGCTGAGTTTTCTAACTCAACCGAATTCCGTTCAGTTACCGCGTTTTTACGCTCCAATAACGTGCCCTTTCACACGTACTCGCTTCCCGAGGAACGTGTTCTGTTCGTTGTAATTCGAGGCCTCCCCTCGGATTGGGACCCCAAGATAGTCCTCGATGACATTAAGTCTCAAGGCTACCCGGTCCAAGAAGTGTCCCGGATGATCGGCCGGAACAAAAAACCCCTAGGCCTCGTCAAGGCAATATTAGACAATACCCCGGAAGGTAAAGCCATATTCAACATAAAATCGATAGAGAGCTTCACTCGTCTATCGATTAAGGTCCCCCACAAGCGTGGCATTGTAGGTCAATGCCACAAGTGTCAACGTTACGGGCACGCCGCCCGTAACTGCTTTGCGCGCCCCCGGTGCGTTAAGTGCCTGGGCGACCATGGCACTGAAGCGTGCCAGAGGCCCAAAGCGCCGGCACCGGTCTCCGACGACCCGCCTGGTTGCGTAAACTGCGTTGAATTGGGTCATACCGCGAATTATCGCGGTTGCCCCAAGGCTCCGCGCAGTAACGCAACCCGCGGGTCGGGACCGCGCCGTAACCCCGCGTCCCGCGCCCCTCCGCCTTCGCAGATCGCGAAAGTCTCGCTCTGCCCCGCGGCCCCCTTACCACCGCCCCGCAACGCTTGGACTACACCGCTAGCTCCTAAGCTCGCGGCGCAGGCTCCCGCGCTAAACTCGCTCGCCGAGTTTCCCGCGGCTGGTCCGGCTCGTGACCCACCTCCGCCTCCGGCCCCTACTCCTATGGAGCAAAGCCCTCCCGAGGCCCCTCAGGCCGCAGTCCCTGTGGCCAAGGCCCCTCAGGCCAAGGCTAACAAGCCCAAGGCCCCTAAGGCCAAGCCCCAACCGGCTAACAAGCCGGCCCCCGCCCCTAAGGCCCCTAAGGCCCAACCCAAGGCCCAACCCAAAGCCCGCCCGCAGCACCCGTTTGCCGCGACCGTAGGTGCTTGCCCGGTTAGCTTCACCGCCATGTCTACGGCAGTCGAAATTGTAAGGTTATACCGTTACAAGGACGAAATCGTAGAGATGGTGGAGAAGCTGCGCTTAGCCGCGTCCGACCCGTCCGCTTGCCCCGCCACTATCATGGCGGCGATCTTTAACGATCACGGTCCACTTTTGGACATGATCACGTCCCTTTTCGACTCCCTAAAGTCCCATAATGAATAATACGCCCAATTCGAGACTAAAACCCCGCTCCCTAACGGTTGCGTTTTTCAACGCGAACGGTTTCTTGAAACAACGCGACGAAGTGTCCGAGTTTTTAACCGAACACTCCGTCGACGTTTTACTCATACAGGAAACTTTCCTGAAACCCTCTTACCGAGACCCTCGCTTGTCAAACTACAACCTCGTCCGTAATGATAGAGATGGCCGCGGAGGCGGCACTCTTATCTATTACAAGCGGTCACTTCACTGTGTCCCGCTCGATCCCCCTCAACTTTCCGATCTAGAGGTCTCGGTCTGTCGGCTAGGCATGACAGGCCACGCGTCTATCACAATCGCTTCCGCTTATTTGTCCCCAAATAAGCTTTTGAAACAACCCGATCTCGAAGCGCTGTTCGCTATGGACACCGCCGTCATTATTGCTCAGCTCGCTCGCTCGCTCAGTGGAGTTGCAATACAACCAACCGTAACGGTCGGGTGTTGAGCCAACTCGCTGAGACAATGCTCTTCGATATCGTCGTGCCTATGGAGCCCACCCACTATCCGTTAATAGATAATTTCACCCCTAACCCGCTAGATATGGCACTTCTACGGAACGTAACCTTGCGGTTGCGTTCTATAGAAGTGATCCACGCGCTCTCCTCCGACCATAGGCCGGTTGTCTTACATTTAGGCCCCCCCACCGACCCCACCCCCGTCATTAAGGTGGTGACTGACTGGGATAAGCTCGAGAAGCTTCTCGAACCTACCGCCAGTGAGTCATTAAACCAAATTCCGGACGTCATTGACTCGCCTCACGAGACAGTGGCCGCGATCGACGCCCTCGGCAGTCACCTCACTAACGCTATAAGCGAATCGTCACGGCGGGTTGTAGCGACGGTTGACCATCGCTTCAAACTGCCGGACGATATGAGGCGACTGTTGCGGGCGAAGAACGCCGCCACTCGCGCTTTCGACTCCTATCCCACTTCGGACAACCGGGCTCGTATGCGCTCACTGCAGCGCGCTGCTAGAGAGCGCATACAAGAGCTCCGCGAGTCGAAGTGGCATGGCCTTCTTAAAGACATCACGCCTTCTCACCAAGCGTATTGGCGGTTGACGAGAGCCTTTAAGTCGGATACGGTCACATCCATGCCCCCTCTTAAGAAACCCGACAATTCGGTCGTCTTTGACGACGACGAAAAAGCCGAGTGCCTTGCCGACAGCCTCGAGGCCCAATGTTCGCCTAGCACCCTCCCAGTCCCTTCGAACCATATCGAAATGGTAGACAGCGAAGTCGAAAGACTCTCGTCCCTCCCTCCCACCGCGACCCTCCCGCCCGTTACGGAAGATGAGGTGCAAACGCTCATTAAGCGTCTTAAACCCCGTAGTGCCCCCGGGGCAGACGGCATTTCAAACAAGATCCTTAAGATCTTACCCGCTCAGCTCATCCTTTTAATAGTAGCTATCTTCAATAGCGCCATGACTAACGCCATCTTTCCCGCTGCGTGGAAAGATGCGGTGGTCATAGGTATTCATAAGCCCGGTAAACCGCGTACCGCCCCCTCTAGTTATCGCCCCATCAGTCTTCTCAAATCGTTGGGAAAACTGTACGAACGCGTATTAGTCTCCCAATTAAAGGACTACGTCCTATCCAATAACCTCCTTATCAACGAGCAGTTTGGGTTCCGGCCCAAACACTCGTGTACTCACCAATTGCACCGCCTCACGGAGCATATCCTTTCCGGTTTCAATAGACACCGTCACACGGGCACCGGAGCTCTTTTCTTCGACGTCGCGAAGGCGTTCGACAAAGTCTGGCACAACGGCTTAATTTATAAGCTGTACAAACTCGGCGTGCCAGACAGACTCGTGCACATCATACGAGACTACTTGTCGGGTCGCTCCTTTCGCTTCCGCGTCGAAGGAACGCTCTCCGCCCCGCACCCTATTCGAGCCGGCGTTCCGCAGGGATCCGTGCTCTCGCCTATCCTCTTTGCGCTTTACGCAAACGATATCCCCAAGTCCCCCGGTGTAGAGCTAGCTCTATTCGCGGATGACACCGCGCTATTTTCGTCTGGTAGAGACAAAACCGCGGTTTACAACCGACTCCAAAAGGCCGTTAACACCCTCGGCGTTTGGTTTCGCAAATGGCGGATCGAAGTGAACCCCGAGAAAAGTGCCGCTGTGTACTTTTATCGGGGCCCCGACGATCCTTGCCGTCCGATTCGTCTATTTGACCGCCCTATCCCATGGGCTAGGCAGGTGAAATATCTCGGTGTCACCCTCGATAGGAGATTGTCGTTTGCACCGCATCTCAAGAGCGTCCGTAACAGGGCCGCGTTCATACTAGGTCGGTTATTCCACCTTATAGGCAGGAAGAGTAAAATGTCTCTTAGAAGTAAGACGACAATTTACAAAGCCTGCATCCGCCCAGTCATGACCTACGCTAGCGTAGTTTTCGCGCACTCCGCGCCCTCTTATTTGTACCCTCTACAGACCCTCCAAAACCGATTCATGCGAGGCGCGACGGGTTGTCCGTATTACGTTCGTAATGTAGACCTCCATCGCGACATCGATCTCCCAACTATCAAAGACTTTATCAAGGACGTCTCCCGACGTTACTTCGATAATGCCCCCCACCACCCCAACCCTCTTGTGGTGGCGGCTGCCAACTATAATGTTGAAGGTCTTCCACCATCAAGACGGTACACGTCTAGGCGTCCAAAACACGTCCTAACCGAGCCCGACGACGCAATTACAGTTGCGAATGCCCCCCCGCCCGTTCCTCCAAATGACAGCACACATTTACAGAATACACTAAACATGCACACTGTTTTAGGCCCAAGACACCGTACTCGTAGAACAAGGGTACGAAGAACCGGTTCACACGCGCTCTATCCCAGGCACAGTCATGTGCCTGGGAGCTCCTCCTCTCCTCCTCCACGGCCCGGTCTACCCGAGCCGAGGTCCGTGCCTTTAGAGGCGCCCTCGGGTGGTTCCCCTCCCCGATCCGATCCGAACCCTTCGGAGACTCTGGAAGGGCACGGGGACGCGCACTTTTAAGTGTGCGATGCCGTACCCCTCTAGAAATCCTCTGAAGGTGTTTCGTTTCAACACGGCTTGAGGTACCCTTTACGTACCTCGCCGCCCCTAAAACAAGCTCGGTGAAGCTGGAAATGCCCCTCGGCAACCAGCAGTCTCACTCCAAAAAAAAAAAAAAAAAAACACAATATTTTGGGCACGTCGCCGATCATAAAACATGTGTAAAAAATGTGTTTAGTATTTTATGACAATCGAACGCGAGTGATCCTACCTACGCTACGGAGTGTTCGGTGCGCGGGGTGTGGGCGGCGCGGTGGCAGGCAGGAAGCGCTGCGCGGCGCTCGTTTGTTTTTATAGGTCGTGGGTTTCAATTGCGAATGACGCATTGTTTGCTTACGCATGAAGTAATAGTGAGTTTTGTTGACATAATTGTATTTTAAAATTTATACGAGTGATTTTTATGATTTTAAACTAATATTTAATATGGCCAGTTCAGCAAAAAAACAAAAAGTGCAAGATAGTAAGTGTATCAGAGAATTTCAAACTTGGTGGACTGAGAAATACGGCATGATTAGTAAAGGTGACAAAGCGATGTGTGTTTTATGTTCTGGAACAGTGGTATGTAGAACATCGTCTGTTAAACGACATTTTGAAACAAATCACAAATCTGTTAGTCAAAAAAGCGAAGCAGAGCAAAAAGAATTAATTGCAAGTGCATTGAATGACAGAAATAAACAGTCAACATCTATGATTAAATTTGTTGGCAAAAATTGTCATACGAGCGCGGCAAGTTACGCAGCTGCAAATTTCATTGCTCGGCATAGTAAACCTTTTCAAGAGGGAGAGTTTTTGAAGGAAGCCTGGTTAGCATGCGCGCCCTCCCTTTTTGATGATTTCGATAATAAAGATAAGATAATTCAGCGCATCAAAGAGACTCCTCTATCGAGAAACACAATAAAAGAAAGAATCTTAAAACTGGCCGAAAATATAACAGATCAACAAAAAATTGACATTAAAGATGCTTCTTTTATATCGCTATGTCTTGACGAAAGCACTGACGTCACTAAATCTGCACGTTTAGCTGTTTTTGCTCGGTATTGCGTAGGAAACGTCATTAAGGAAGAATTAATTGCGATAAAATCGTTGCTAACAACTACAAAGGGAACAGATATTAGTACGGCAGTTAAAAATTCGCTTGCTGAAAAAGAAATTGATATAAAAAAAATTGTTTCTGTAACAACTGATGGTGCTCCAAGTATGGTGGGTAAAAAAAATGGTTTCATAAGTTTATTTCAAACAGAGGTAGGACATTCAATTCTTGAATTCCACTGCATCATTCACCAACAAGCTTTGTGTGCTAAGAGTGGTTTAATATCCCTTGATAATATAATGGCGGTAGTTACAAAAATAGTCAACCTCATCTCGTCACAGGCTTTAAACAAGCGAAAGTTCGATGCTTTGTTGGATGAAGTCAACTCGGTGTATAATGGCTTACTGATGTATAATAATGTTCGCTGGTTGAGTCGCGGGAATGTACTTGAAAGATTTGTTGATTGCTTGGAAAAAATCAGACTATTTTTGCGAAATGAGGGAAAAATTGAACAATACCCACAGTTGTTGGACGTTATGTGGCTTTCAAAATTGATGTTTTTTACAGACATATGCCAACATTTAAATACACTAAACGTAAAGCTTCAAGGGACAAACAAAACAATTATTGTCATGATAGATCTCATTCGCGCTTTTGAGGCTAAACTGCAAGTTTTCAAGAACGATATTATCACAAGAAACTACAAGTATTTTCCAAACTTGAAAAAATATATCAATGATTTTGATATTCACGAGACAGCAGACAGAGAAAAATTTACTGAAGAATTTATTTCTGCGATTGATTCTTTAATCAAGGAATTTTCAGAGAGATTTTCTCAGTTCAAAGAATTGTCGGAAATACTCAAGTTTATTATGTACCCAGATGTGACGTCATTTCATAAACTGAACTTTTCTCAATTCGATTGGTTGGAAATTGAAGAATTTGAAATACAGCTAATTGATTTCCAATCTAGTTCAATATGGATTCAAAAATTTATTGAAACAAGGAAAGAGTTGGAATTAATTGAAACTGAAAGATTGACGAGTAATTTAAGTAAAAATGCTAATAACAAAATTCTGGAAACATGGAATGCGTTACCAGACACATTTAACTGTTTGAAGAAGCTGGCTCATGCTATTTTAACAATGTTTTCATCTACCTATGCCTGCGAGTCATTATTTTCAGAGATGAATAACATTAAAAACTCGGTTAGAAACCGTTTGACAGATGAATCCAGTTCAGCATGCATTTTGCTAAAAATAACATCTTACAATCCTAACATAAATTATTTGTCATCTAACCTGCAGCAACAGAAGTCACACTAATTTTACAGTAATTTAATTTATGCGTGTAATAAAAACATTCCAAAATGTACCTTTTTTGTTTACTTTATTTAATAAAGAGTTCTGATAGTATTTATTATTATTATTTTCCAAATAATAAGAAAGTCAAAATTATTTGATGGCACGTCAATGACCCCATTAAACATTCTTTAGAAAAAATGGCACGTTGATGCATAAAGGTTCGCCTACCCTGTTCTATGCAATGCTGAACATGTCGGGCATAAATGCTAACATAATACATCGGGCTAATAACAACGATACCTGAACGAAAAGCGAAATTTTCTGAAAAAATTGGGACTTGATTTGGTACACGAGCATTTACAAATCCGCAAAGCACGTGTAAATTTACCTCGTCAGTTGCGCAAAAAAAATCGCAGACTTCATCGGTGAACCTACTGAAGAACCTCCCCAAAAAGTTCCAGGATCTCGCAAGAGATGTCAAGTATGTCAGTCTAAAAAAGATAAGAAAACATCTCATACTTGTCAAGCATGCCGCATACATAATTATGCCCAGATCATTTGATTCCATACTGCAAAATTGCAGCAGTTCCATGGCTCTGAATGATGAAGTAGAAGACTAATCTCATTGTATCTGCATGATAAGAAGTTGATTTGAACTCTTTATTACTAGATCTATCTTATCTATCTATCTATATCAGCCTTTGGGTTCGTCTTCGAACATAGGCCTCCTCTTCATCTTTCCAGCGTTATTAACTATCCCTTTTTAACTCGTTGAAAAGGCGTTAGACGTAATGTCTACCTCAACTAAGGATAGAATGCCGAATGCAGCCGCGCAGGAAACTGCCCAACCACTGCCTTCCGGATCATCAGGCAAGAAAAAGCCGAATATGCCGCGCCCTAAAAATAAAGTTATCAACCGTATACCTACATCACAGTACTTAACAAAGAAGGAGACGCCGCTCACAAATGATCCGCTATGGAAGGAGAGTTTCGTCATCGACGGAGAGACGGGTTTGTGCATCGAAGAGAGCACCCAGCAATTCCACGCTGACGCAGCCGGATTTATATCATTAATTGAGCAAGAGTATAACGCTATTGCCGACGTCGACAAACACTATGCGAAGACCATTCCAGCATCCGCGCATGCGTACTACCACATCATTTTGTATTGGTACGAAATTGCACTTATTGCGCAAAAGAATGGTACAGCGAGTGTACCACAAGACAGATTAGTATCCTTTGTCAAAGGGTACGGATCAGCGGTCATAGCAGCCGGAGCAGGAGAGTACCTCGAAGGGCTCGGTGATTACACCGATTCGACGGGCGTAAAGCATTTGCTTACAGCCACAGAACCAAACGACCAGGGCCACTTTGGGAGGGCGAACGCCCAAACTCACGGTCTTTATGAGACCTTACCCGCACCGGCAATTGCCCGAGAACGGGTATTGCAAGACATCCAGGCCTCAATCCGAGGCCAAGACGGCGATGATGCTTGGTGCCCAGCCGCTATCATCCCACAACGTGGAGCGCTACCCCAGAACGCACCACAGCCTGACCGTGAGCGTGTTGAACACGCCGTACGACGCAGGCGTGACGAAGAAGGTCACGAAGACGCTGTTGAAGGCGTCGACGAAGAGTCTGACGATGAGGAGAAGGTTCCAGACGAACGACCTGAAGCCCAACCAACCGCCAACCTATTGGGTTGGTCCAGACCAAGACCTTTGACGGTCAATCAACTACGAGCAGTTGAAGATGCAATGAACGATGACGCTATCATCATCCCCCGCTACTCAGTCGATCGCTCACTATTCGAATTAGTCGAGCGCAGACTTCGAGAATGTAAGAGATACAAGCTATCTCCCATACCTGCCACAACCGGTGGAAGCCAAGTCCAACAAGTAACTTGGAAAACGACGGGGGCGAGTGTTTCTCGCTATAAGCAGATCGTCGAATTGGAAGGAACGGCTACATCACGCACAGCCATGCCCACCAGGACAGCAGTCGCAGCGAAGGTCATGTGCTACCGCACCTTACGGAGCGAAGTGGATGACGACAATGGGCTCGTTGTCAACCCATGGGCCTGTTTCTGGTACAACCGTTATAGGGACGTACCATTAAACTGGCGCGCTAATCGGAACAACATTATCCGAATAGGTACGATAGGCCAAATCAGCTATGCGCCTTTTAAGACCCATATCGCGTCTAGGATCGATACACTAGTTGAATATCTAACTAAATTCAAGACATACTAGACCGACAACTCCCATTACTAGATAAGATTGTTGATATCTATTATTACTAAGAAATCTTTACCAAAAACTAAAAATATAGACACATTGTGTTTTTATAGATGATTTTGCATGTGTTTTTAAATAATTAATAAAAAAAATATTTGTATGATGTATTAGTTTTATTTTTATTTTATTAGCTCAGTAAAGAACCCTTTATACACAGACAGTAATTAAAATTAAGATGATTTCCTTAATTTCCTGAAAAATTATCGATGAAATTTGGGTCATCATGACCCGAGGTCATCGTCTTTGAAATTATTTTCACGTCATTGGCGCCGGGTTAAATATTTATTTGGAGAGGATTCATAGGGTTTTTGGTAAAGATGTATAATGTTTTGGGTAGGTTGAAAATAATCTTAATAATTATATGATTTTTCTTTTTAGTTTTTTGAATATAAGTTTATTTATTCTTATTTTCAATTGCAGGAGATTTGGGTTACCCTTTAAGAGCGTTTACGCCGCACACTAGCGCCGCCAATAAAAAAAAACATATCTAGTAATTAGAGATAGAAAATCAAATTATGCTCAACAAACTATCTGAATGAAGTAATTTAGCATTTTTACGTCACCTAATGAACACCTGATATGTTATGGTTTAGTTAAATATGGCGTTATAGTTAAAAGTGGCCGTAACGTCTTATTTAACTAAACCATAACATGTGAGGTGTTCATTACGTGACGTAAAAATGCTAAATTACTTCATTCATATAGTTTGTTGAGCATAATTTGATTTTCTATCTCTGATTACTAGATATGGTTTTTTTTTCAATAGTGGCGCTAGTGTGCGGCGTAAACGCTCTTAAGAACTACCACTATGATACCTGAAACAGACCCACCTCCCGATACTCCTGAAGATTATTACCAGAAGTTACATTTGTCAGCCAGGAATGTAGTAGAACATTGCATAGGCGTTTTGAAGGCTAGATTTAGGTAAAAACAACCTATAAATCACATCTGTAGGTATTAGATATTATAGTAATTACTATTTCTATAACAATTCTTTTTCACAGGTGCTTACTGGTAGATCGGAAGTTACATTATTCGCCTAAAATGGCTGCTAAAATCACAAATGCGTGTTGCATACTGCATAACATAGCTCACAGGGCTAATGTTCCTTATACCCCGCTAACACCGGCGGAGGCGGCTCTAGAGCGTGCTGCGACCGAGGGTGCGAGCTTCCCAGCGGCTGCTGAGCAGTGCAAAATTATAGTATTTATATACAAAAATACATACTTATGCATTTTTTTTAAATATTTTCTTGAAAGTGTGCAACAAAAATTGCACTGCAACAAACAAACAAAATTAAAAGAAACAAGCATTCATAATACAAACTTAGTTCCGCCCTATGTTACTAGATGGCGCTGGCTGAAGCATCCTGAATCGCGCTATCGAGATGTTCTTCACGAAACTACACTGGCCTGCAAAAATAAGTACTAGTCTTTTAATATTTATTTATTTTCTAAACTATAGAAGTTAGAGATTTTAAAATAAAAAACGTTTTGCAGCAATTTTTATCAGTTTTCTTTAAAACTCAAATAAATTATACATTAGTAACATTTTCCTTTTTGTTTCGAAAGTATATCTTGTGTACTTAAAAAGTTATTGCAATTTTAAAAGTGTGATACTTAATTTTGCAGGCCAGTATATAAGTAAAAATTGTAACTTTGATTTAGTTAAGAAAATAAAGCCTATACTAAGGTCGTTTCCAAGCTATTGGAACTATTTTGGTCTTCCTTTGATCTAGTATAGCATATTATATGCGGCACTAAACCCTGCGCTTTACGGCTGTGAAACGTAGTGGTTGGGTCCGTACGGCTACAAACCCTGTCTTTGTATTCTACAATTATACTAGATTGCCAACAAACTGCCCCTGTAATTTCGGCGGTGACGTCGTGCCTGTCTCACTCCCCCCCTCTCTTCACGTCGGCTACCGTCTGACGCCCAAAGTCTGGCCTTCAGCTTTGCACATTACGTCGACAAACCTGGCGACCAGCGGCTGTAACAACCCATTTGTAGAGTCACAAGATCGGGACGACAAACAACCACGAAGATCACCGCTCCAAAACAACAGAGCAAGATGGGAGTAAACCTTTCCGACGAGCAGTTCGCACAACTCATCTCCACCATGAGTAACCGTCGCGATACCCTGGCGTCATGTAAAACCAGCTACAGTGGCATCAAGAGCTCCGAAGCAGTTGAAGCTTTCGTTCGAGTTTTCAAGAAGATCGAAGGCATATCAGATCCTGATGCACTGGATGAGCTTCCACTTTTCCTGCAAAACGAAGCTGCTATTTGGTGGCAAGGGGTAAAGGAGAGCATAAACACTTGGAACGATTTTGAAGCACAACTCCGTTGTAACTTTGCGCCAAAGAGACCCGAACACTTGATCTACCATGACATAATAAGCCAGAATCAGACAGCTGCAAGAGGCACCGACTCATTTATAGCAAGGAAGCGGATGCTCTTCTCACAGCTTCCCAAAGATGAGCAGCTAAAGGAAAAGCAGCAGATCGACCTCATCTATGGCCTGTTACACTTGAGCATAAGAGACAAAGTACCGCGAAACAGCGTTCGGAATTTTGACTAGTAGTGTGGAACAGGTGCTAGAGGAAAAGATGGTTGAGCCAGCCACCTCCACCTTTTCTGGACAACGACCTGGCAACAAACCGCGCTGTAACTTTTGCCATATATGCGGCCACAAATTTGAAAACTGCAACAAGAGGAAATCTAGCATTTGAGTTCCGCACCTGCTTAACCGCACCAAGAAGATAGCACGAGTATTGTTAAGAAAGATCATGTAACAGTACCGGCCCAGATTAAGTGCTATGGTTGCGGAGCACCTGGTGTTTACCGTAGCGTTAGTTCCAGTTGCTGCTGATGATTTGGTGCAGGTTGGACAAACGCTACGGTAAACACCAGGTGCTCCGCAACCATACGGTTTGTCCAACCTGCACCAAATCATCAGCAGCAACTGGAACTGACCGAAAGTTAAGTTTTTGCGCAATTGACATGCGCATCGACACACATGCACGACCGGCTGTCTTCATAAGAGTGAATGGACTAGATGGAACTGTATAATAAAGTATAATCGATCATCTATACTAGTTTTGGATAAAAACTAGTATAGATGATCCATTATACTTTTTCAGTATCTGTTGCATCAATTTCGTGAGTATGGTGATTTTTAAAGGTATTTAAGAAATTTAAAATTGTCACGTACACCCGGCTGCGCATACATGGAGTGATGTACTTGAGCTCTTCAAGTAAAAGTTTAGTGAAACATTCGTTTCTATTATCTTCTCCATAAGTTTCACACGCCTCGCATTGATGCTTAACGTCCATTGTATCTGCTCTGCTACTAGTTGATATATTTTTTAACACCCGGGATGCTAAGTCTGCATGGCAATGCCTTTCATAATAATATTGGGTGTCTTCATCATTTTGATATTGCCTTTTGTGACGTTTGTGATCTGTAAAATTAATTCGAATACAAGGAATCGTACATTTATTAGTTCCTTTTCGTATAGAATGATCATTTCAAAAGTTTACCTTTATTATCCATGGTTCGTAATTCCTTTTTTTGATTGCTTAACAAACAAAAACTATCTTTATTTAAATTGGAAATAATAAATATTAAGGTCTCTTAAAACTGTTACATTGGACTGATTCTAATACCTACATAGCTTTTACTTGACTTACATTAGTATCGATTTTTTTTTGTTAATGCTGTTGGAAATCACAATACTATCGATACTATCGACATTATCAGACATAAACTATCGATAGTATTGGGGCTATCAATATTATTGTTTAAATTGCCCTATCGATACTATCGACACTATTGACAATCAGCAATACTATCGATATCCTGAATAGTTTTCGATGTCAACTATCGATATTGAAACTATCGATAGTACCGCAACACTAAATGTAACCTAATGATACCTGATTTTTTTTTACCATTGCGATTCATTCTTCGTTTTAAGGATCCTGATATCAGACCTACAAACGGCTACAAATTGAGTGCTAATGATAATAGCAATAGTGACCACACTACCGAGAGTTCTCAACGGGGACGCCCGTCGCGCGGCAATTACCGCGGTCAAGGCAGGGGCGGCGGCCAGCACCAAAATAAGGCAAGGAAAACTTACAACACAAAGCGCATGGAAGACCATCGTTTCAAAACAGACATGAAACCTCTCAAGCCCCAACCGGTGCGATTGAACCGAAGCAATATTTCGTCAAGCGAAATTCACCCGGACCCGACCACGCGACTTCAAACTTAAATATCGATTACTTAAAGCCTTCTTTTGTATGAAGAAGTTTGGCTATAAACAAACTAGAGTACTTTTGCTATATTCAAATCCCCCGACAAGGTTATTCTTTGTGCGTTTTCCATGATAGATGACAGTTGTAAAATTTGTCAATTGTGTAGCGGCGGTGCAAGTGTGCAGTAACAGTGAAATATTTGGAAATACAAGTGTTGCGGGCTCCGTAGTTAAATAATAACACAACTGGTTAATGTATCGGAGTATAATTTCTGACTAGTTTTATTAACTAAAAATACAGGTATATATATTAATCTATAAACAAAGAAATTGGCGGGGGAGATTTGTTGATTGTAGAAAGTCACGAAACAGGAACTGATGTGTTTGCTTATTTTACTTATCATGTTTTCCAATTACATCACGTCATTAACTATTTACCACGAATGTTACGTGCGATAAATATTGTGCTGACGGCACATAAGTAATGTTTTATATTAGAAACAGTTGTAAATCATCTTGCTGAGTTTATAGTGAACCGTTTTAGCTATACGTTTGTAATGAATATCGTACCTAATAGTGATTTTCAAAGCTTCGATTTCGGAGTGATTCCAGAGTGATTTTAGGGTGTAAATGCTTGTACAGTTTGTTAGAAATACAGTAAAATGAATAAAAACAGTATATGAGTGAGTGAAACTAGTTTACACAAAGAAATAACGACATTTATAATCATTTTTCTGTAATAAAATTACGACCGTTGCAAGTACTGACATTCGAAATGGCGGAATTTTTTTGTCATGCCATTTTGGGCTATATTTGTATAGAGCTTATAGCCATACTTGCCGGCAGACAGTGCGAAACTTCTTCGGTAGTAGTAGGAGGATAGTGTCGATAGCTTTTACGATAACATTTTGTTATTTTCGATAGAAATGGTAGTAGTAGATAGTAATAGTAACTAACATCATAATAATGTAAAATATTTTTGTTTTTTAAACTCTTATAAATATATCAGCTAATTTGAAAATCTTGCGGTTTTAAATTAATTAGAAGAAAACGCTCTATTTTTATGTTTCCTGTTTTCCTGTTCATTAATTAATTAGTACTGGCCCTAGACTCTTGGTTTTTGACTATCGTGTTAACGTGCGTTGCGTTCTTTACAACGGCACAACATTAATAACTGTTAAGAAATATTATTACTATTACTTACTATTTGAAAATGAGTTATTTACTTATTTTACATACGTTTGCAAATAAAAAAATAAGCATCTATAATATTCTGTAGGCATGTTGAATATAATTATTTTGACAATTCGTTTCAGTTTGTTTTGCGCTTGCGTCTTGTAATTTTGGATTGAGTTTTTACCGTTTCTGTCGTCCTACAACTTTTGCTTTACATACGGATCCGATCTCGCCTAACTGTTGACTATCTGCTTATTACCTTGGGCTTGGACACCGATTGCAAGCGACTTGATTTACGATGTTCCGGTATTTCAATTGCCACTTGTGCGTCGATAGGATGCAAAGACATGTTGTATCCTTGTTACCAATATTATTGCAAACTCTTCTCGCTATATGGAAGTCTTTATGACAGGTAAATTCAATTGGGTCAAATATTTATAATTCGTTAGGTTTTAAAAACTTCTCCAAATGTCTCATTCCTCTCATTACTCCTCCAAAGGTGTTTTCCAAAGGTCGTAATTGAGTAGGTAATCAATTGTAATTAAAATTATAAAATATTGATTAGGTCAAGTTAAGCTAACAGGGCCTTGATCGCGCTATTTGCCAACATCTTAAACTGACTCAAACGTTCAAACGTTAAAGTTTTGGTTCGGTTTTGGTTTAGCCGATGTCAAAAATGGTACCGCGCAAAATTTTCCTAACGATTAAACCGATGTCGTAGTGTTAGCGTTAGTGAATTTTCCTCAAAGTTGAATCGTTTAGTGCTTGCCACGAGTATTAAAAATAGTAGGTGCGATATTTCTAATCGATACTCGATTAAGAATGTTGAAAACACCGCCACATTGTTTTAAACACGCAAAATGATTGTCTTATGCAAAATTACAAGAAGAAATTATGAAAATACTCGACAGATATTGTAAAGAGCTAGAACTTAAAATTTATATTCATTTTAACGTTTAAGTGTCTTTAAAAAAATATTTTTTCTTACATTTATAACATAAGGATTAAGGGGGAAATGACTCTGTTTGATTTATTGTCTATAATTTTTCATGAAATTAATTAATTACCACTATATAAATCACCATGTACCACAAAAAACTAAACAATTGCCTGTTTGAACAAGATCCCTTTGGTCTGATATATGAGAGAAACAGTGACAACAAAACAATAGTGAAAATAATGAAATTAATTACACGGTTCGCATTGCTTGGCTCTCAAATACTCTCAGTCTCAATCGACACTGGCTAAATCATAGCTAATGTAAACTGAACAAAAAAATTAAATTGAAAATAAACCCAAACAAAATCCTTAGACTGAAAACATCACAGCCACAGAAAGTAAACAAGGAAAATGTAAAAGAGCAAGGATTAAGCCACCCAGTGTTTAAATCAAAGGTGTGGAATGCGAAAATGCAGTGGTGAAAACAGCCTCACCCCCTTACCCCATAAGTTTGATGATGAATAAAATATTCTGATTGAACAAAGAAATGGATTATCAAGTCGACATGGTACCTTACTGTTGCAGGCAGAGATATTATCGTATCTGACCTATATTTCTTCTCTCATAGTACACCACTAGGAACAGCTAAAGTTAAGTTGGTGAAATAAACATCTATTGAAGACAATCTAGTATAATTAGATGATCAAACGAACTTACCTGTAAGTGAAGTTCGATCTTAATTATCCCGCCTTCGTCGAAGAGATTTATTGTACTTGTAGTAGCCCTGCTACACACTCACATCCGTCCGCACGTAGTTTAACTCCAGAGAGAAAGATGCAACACTCTCTCTCTGTCTAACAGCCCAACGCGTCTCTGTGCTGCGTCGACCTCATTAATTTTAGAGTACAACTAGGTTCATTGATATCTATAGGGATAGGATTGTTGAATAAACAAACAGCATGGGAGGGTAGGGATTTTAAATCTCTTCGACGAAGGCGGGATAATTAAGATCGAACTTCACTTACAGGTAAGTTCGTTTGATCATCTAATTATCCCGACTTCGTCTCAAGATTTATTGTACTTGTAGAGATGTTCAGAGCTGATATCAATGTTACTAGAAGAATGAAAATAAATAGGTACATAACTAACCAATATATTTATTTAAGTAAACCAACATGTATGTTGCAACAATACATCCATTTCACTTCATAGCATAAGTGTAAAAAAAAAAAAGGAAACAAATCAACTCTCAGAATTATTAATTTAACCGATTACAGATTCCGCGAATTGCGAGCCTGAGTCAGAAACAATCGGTCTATTGTAAAAATTCGCAAATGTTGCCGATTGTCCAGACCAACCAGCAGATTTACGAATGGCATCTACAGAAACTCCGGCACGATTCGCAGCCGAATTGGCCGCGTGACGAGTGCTATGGGGTCGGAATATATTAGTGTCGATGCCACTTTCCTCCATTATAAACTTAATCCATCGCCCGATTGTTTGTGACGAGGCAGCCCTATATGGTTTTTTAAATGTTAACATTAGTTTATCTTCGTCATTGGGACGATTATGTTTAGATACATTGATATAAGAATTTAGTGTATAAGCAGGACAAATATTAGGATTTCTAAAAAATGGCAAATTTAACACAGGTTGACTCTTTCTTACAGAAGATGTCTTAATCATATCTGTTATTTTTATAATAATTCTATCAGCAAATCTTTCAATGTTACATAAACGAATCAAAGACAGGGTCTGTGACCTTTGACCTGTGGCCAAAGCTAACAAGGTAACCAATTTTTTTGTTAATTGTTCAATAGATAAAGCTTCATTAGGGTACAAATTCGACAAGTAATTTAAAACTATTGTAGGGTCCCACGTAATAGTATAGCGCGGAAATGTAGGTTTTAATTTAAAAATGCCTCTAAAAAATCTTCTTAAATTCTCATCACCGCTAATTTTATTTGTACATATTAGGGAAATAGCTGAGCGGTGATTATTCAACGTTCCGTATGACGACCCGTTAATAAAACAATTATTCAAAAAATCAATTAAATCATGAATTTGTACATTGTAAATATTACTTATAGATTTTGATTTGCAATATTGCCACCACAACTTAATACTATTTGAATACTGAGATAAGGTATTCTTAGATATAGAAGCAATCATCACCTCTAACGCTGACTGAGGAACTAGTTTTCTTAGGAACGCTTGCCTGATAATATTGTCACAGCCAGGGAAAGCTGATGGTGAAGAGGGTGTTTCTTCCTGAAAACAGATGAAAGTAAATCATCGCTTGGTGTGAACATCTTTATTTCTTTCACAGCAAGTTGTTTAAACATGGGAAACCACGCCTGTGATGGCCAATAAGGAACTACAATGATACCTGTGGCTTTATCATTTTCAATTTTTTGTATTGTTTTTAAGATAAGCGAAAACGGCGGGAAAGCGTAAAAGAAAAAAGGGCTCCAATTAATTGTAAATGCGTCTACATTGTAGGCGTATGGGTCCCTTTTCCATGAAATGTATAAATCACATTTGGCATTAATTCTGGATGCGAAAAGATCAATTTCAGGCTGCCCGAATTCAGTAACTATGTTTTCAAAAGCTGTAGGTGATAATTCCCACTCGGTATCTACGTTTAAATTCCGCGATTGCAAGTCAGCATCAGTATTTTGCGAAGATTTAATGTATGAAGCGAAGATGAAAATTTTTCGCTTTTCGCACCACTGCCATATTTCGCGGGCAATTTGATTTAAATGCGGAAATTGTACACTCCCCATTCGGTTTATATACGATATGGCAGTGGTGTTATCAATACGCATCAAAATCTCACAACTGTTGTATTGACTTGCGAAGGATTTCAATCCAAAGAAGGCTGCTAGCAGCTCCAAATAATTTATATGCTGCAGGCGTTCCGCACCTGTCCAAAATCCTCCTATTTTCTCGCTTTGACATGCTGCTCCCCAGCCTGTTGTCGAAGCATCGGTAAAGATTTCCATAGCGTAATTACTTATTCGAATAGGATTATATGTATGAATTATATTACTTTTCCACCATTCAAGATCTTGACTCAAAAAACTTGGAAGTGTCATAGTACGATTGTAATCATTATTATTTACAAGAGCTAAATATTTACTTCTTTCTAATAATTTTGTATACATCCAACCATAAGCCACAGCTGGACAAGCGGCTGTCAAAGTTCCTAAATATCTTGCAAAGTCACGTATGCATATTTTGTTTAGCTTTAACATTTTAATGGTTTCATTTAAAATTTTTTGCCTTTTCTTAATTGGTAGGTCTAATGACATACTACGGGAATTTAATACAAAACCTAGGAAATTGCAAATTTTACTTGGAATAAGGGTACTTTTTTGGTAGTTGACGATGAAACCTAAATAAGTCAAGCATTTTATAGTTTCAGTTACATTTTCTAAACACTTTTGATATGTATTACCAAGTGTCAAGGTGTCATCTAAATATGACACTGACTTAAAACCTCTCAATCGCAAGTGTGACATTATTGGTTTTACAATTTTTGTAAAAATATGAGGTGCTGAGCAGAGACCAAATGGTAAAACACAAAACTCATAAAGAGTGCTGTCAAAATAAAATCTTAAATACTTTCGGTGCCCTTCGTATATGGAAAGTAAAAAATACGCGTCCTTAAGGTCCAAATTTGCCATAAAGCAATCTGGAGTCATGAGTTTCATTACTGTTCTTGTATCTTCCATCTTAAAATGTTTAGTATGTATGTATTTATTCAATTTTTTTAAATTAAGTATGAACCTCATTTCTCCATTGCTTTTAGGGACTAGAAATATACTTGAGACAAATTGACCTTTAGTTGGTTGGCATGGTCGAATAGCTTTTATTCCTAATAAATGATTAACTTCTTTTTTAATAAACAACACTTCTGATTTACTAAATGAATATTTAGGGTAAGCATTGGGGTCCTGACGTGGTTCCTTGAAAAAAGGAATTCGGTAGCCCGAAATTGCATCAAGCACGATACTATCAGTTGTGATAGTTTTCCACGAATCAATAAAGTATTTAAGCCGACCGGCCTGTACCTCTATGTTCTGGTCCGGTAGCGCGACGGTGCTGGAGGTGGCGGCTGCGGGCGTCCCCTGTAGCTGGCGGTCGCAGGTGGACGGCGCGGAGGCGGGGGTGGTGGTGGAGCACGTTGAGCCGATCGCGCTGGTCGCTGTCCGCCGCCTCGGCCCAATTGTGCTTGTGTCCGAAATTGTCTTGGTTGTCGCGGTGGACCCCTCCAGTTTAAAGAAGGTTGTGTTGGGGGTGTAATTATTTGGGCTGTCTTCTTAACCCCTTGGGAAGACTTTATAAATTCTCCCAAATTTTCACCGAACAACATGTTGTCACGCTGACGGTCTTTGAAGACGTTTATATATGCCTTGTCCAGTAATGGCATTAATAATGACCTTCTTGTATCATTTTCTATAAAATGTGAATCGGCAATGAGTTTGCCTGCATCATTTAATAATTTTAAAATGTCGGTTGTTTCTATGTTTTTAGATAAGATTCCGGTCATAGCTTTACCCAAAGCTGCAAGCGCTCGTCCAAATTGACCTTGCTTATTAAATAATCTGGCATCTCTAGATCGGCTAGAATCCGTTATAACAGAGGATATTTCCTCGTTTAATTTTGGTGGCATTGAAAGAGGAACATTCTTGGGGAACAAATGTCTGTTATACAGTTCTTCCTTCGCTTCTTTCTTAAGACCACATCTAAGGATGGGCTGCCATCTATCGGATATATCTTGTAAAATATCTGTACCCCAAACCGGGGTCTCGATGTGACGATCTCCGAGAGCTTCTAAGAGGAGAGGATCCACAGCAGATGTGGAGGGTAGTACATCCTCACACGATTTATTTTCACATATTGGTGCATCTTGATGCTCAACATCATTGGTAAAGCTCTCTTGATTTTGCAAGAAAAAATCAGAATCTTGTTCTATTTTGTTCTCATCAGAAACCACATAAAGTGGGTGTGCTGAAATGCAAAACGAAAGAAAAATTAAATACTCATAACTACCGCCAACAGTGAAAAAAAAGGAGTTCATTTAAATTCATACGCGTATAAATGATTATTTAATCATTTTTATAAAATAACGGTTAATATCTCGTACTAACTCATAAAAGTGTCACTGGTCAATATCTCGTATTGACTCGGGAAAAAATTCTATTGGTCATTATCTCGTATTGACTCGAAGCAAATATTCTACATTTTACGTATGTAAAATTGTTACAGCACCATTATAGCACACTAGATCATCACTTAGGAAAAAATAATTTGTACAATACCTTCTATTCTTTCCTGTTCTTCTTCACTAGAATAAATAACATTCTTTCTTCTTTTCTTTGCTAATTTACGTTCGTACTTTAACTTTTTTCTATGCCATCTGTCTTCCTCCGTCTCATCGCATGATCGCTTTGGCATTTTTTAGACACTAGAAACCACTTTTTATTTTTATTCGTGCGTGTTGTGCGCGCGCGCAACAAGGAATGAGGTCGACGCAGCACAGAGACGCGTTGGGCTGTTAGACAGAGAGAGAGTGTTGCATCTTTCTCTCTGGAGTTAAACTACGTGCGGACGGATGTGAGTGTGTAGCAGGGCTACTACAAGTACAATAAATCTTGAGACGAAGTCGGGATAATGCTTAATAAATTATTGATCTTACATTAGACACTCTGATTTCTGCGGTGCCGAAGTTTATATTGTGCACGCTGAGTTAAAGCTGGTAGGACAAGGAAGCAAAGTGTTCTTAAAAAGAAGCAGAAAGATATCAATTTATAGTCTGCCAGATAAACTTGCACTAAAGGTCATTGATTCCACTTGTACCTAAAAGTCACCATGTTACGCGATACAGATCGCTTCTCATACAAAACTGTCGCTATTCTGACGTCGGCCCGGTTTTATAATACCGTGTGTGACACCACAGTAAAAAGAAATCACAGTAACTTATGTGTTTTTTAAATCGAGCATAAATATTGACTGATTTTCTAAAATCGTTTTTAATAGTCTTTAGATGAAAAAATATGATACTGTTATCGTTTATGTACTTGAAATATATATAAGGGATATTTTTTTTTCTTAGACTTTTCCTTTTTTTATATATATATATTGTTCCATAAAACAACATACCCGGTCATTATATAAACGGATTTAATTGTTTAAGTAAAAACTTATACTAAATGGTGTCGTTATAAACAATTTTCTATTTCGTACTCGAAAACAAGTTACTGCCGACATCATTTATTGTGATGTTGTGTACTCGTGACGTCACAGCAAGCCAGAGGTGCGCCATTTTTTTGTATATGAAAATGAGTAGTTGTTTGTTGTCACTGTCAGTCATTCCGTTCGGTTTTGCGCTTGCGTATTTACGTGTGTAGGTACTTTGTTTACGTTGCTTTTGTTAGTTCTTTGTTTTTGTTATTAATTTTTTATTTTATTATCTAGTTTTTGTTAGTTTGTTACCTATTGTTTTGTTTTCTGTTTTTTATTGTTATAAATGAGTGAAGAAGGTAGAATGGACCCAGGGAATAGGCAACCAAGGCGGCGACAGAGAATCTTGGAACCTCAAGCAGGTTAGTTTATTATACTTACCTATTAAGAAATTATAAACAAACTGGATCACTTGCCTACGGCCATAGACTTTTGTATATTATGTAGGTACCTATACAAATCTATACCTACGCGCAGTTTAAAAGTTAGGTACCATACATAATTAATTATGTAGTACTCATGTAGCGTTTAGGCGCGATTGGTCCAATTCGCGATTGGTCCAATCGTCAAAAAATTACAAATTCGCGATTAGTCCAATTCGCGATTGGTCCAATTCGCGATTGGTCCAATTCGCGATTGGTCCAATTCGCGATTGGTCCAATTCGCTATTGGTCCAATTCGCGATTGGTCCAATTCGCAATTGGTCCAACAAAATAAAACAAAGGAGATCATTTATTTGTATGGTTTTTAATTATTGTACATTAATAAACATTCATACAACAAAATCAACTAAGTAACTATATAAAAAAAAATCAACTTTTACTACTGTAGAAAATAACAAAGTCATATTTTCAGTTTTACTTATTTCAATAATAATCACATTACATACATTACATACATTGTACATTAATAAACATTCATACAACAAAATCAACTAAGTAACTATATAAAAAAAAATCAACTTTTACTACTGTAGAAAATAACAAAGTCATATTTTTCAGTTTTAAAATATAAAAAACATTCAAACATTTGTTCCTATAATTTTTAAATAACGATATTATACGCAATGCCAATAAGTTTACTGTGGGTCTTGCATAATGCACATTCGTAACTAGCTTAGTAAACGTCTAGAAAATTGGGTCACTAATGATGCCCGTTTGGCATGGTCTATTGCAATAACAAAACGCAAAATAAATATCCGAAGAAGTGAGGGTAGTTAGTAAAAAAATATCATTTGTCTCAATATATGCCTTGATTTGTGTGTGGTGATATTAGCATTAGTCGGTTTAATATTGTGATTACTGTCTTTGAGATATACAAATGGAAATTTAAAATGGAGGAAACAAGTGAGCAATTTGAATTTTTAAAAAATGAGCGAGATAACGACACATTGATTTACAATGGACACCGATACAACCTGAATATAAAGAATAAAAATGGAAGTTCGCTGTGGAGATGTCATAAAAGAACATTATGTAGTGCTTCTGTTACAATTGATGTAACAAGGAAAACTATTTTGAGGAAATCTAAAGCAACGCACACATGTGAATCATCGGATCGTACTTCGAATGAACAAGTGAGATTATTTACATCATTAAAACAAGCTGTATGCAATGATTTAGGTCCGGTGCAAAATATTTTCGAAGAGAAAACTCAGCATCTAAATCCTAAAGAAGTCCCCAAATTTAAGTCGGTAAAAGATAAACTGTACAGAAGTCGAAAGAATTATTTAAAAACCGATTTATTAAATTATGACAGCACAAAAGAATTGAAATTACCAAAAGCATTTACAAAAAATTTTTTGTTAATTGAAGATAGTGGTGAGGCCGAGGAAAAAATTTTTATATTTGGGACTAGACTAAGCAAAAATATTGCTAAAAATCATGAAAGTTATTTTGCGGATGGTACATTTAAGTCAGTACCAAAACAGTTTTATCAACTTTATACGGTTCATTTGGATTTGAACTCCACCAAAACAAAGACCAACATTGTACCTGTTTTTTATATACTGTTACCCAATAAAAAAGAACGAACTTACCTGCGCGTTTTCACATTATTAAAGGAAAAATTAGGCATCAATGTCAAAACTTTTAAATGCGACTACGAAAAAGCGCAAATGAACGCCGTTACTGAAGTGTTCCCTCAAGCAAAAGTAAGTGGATGCTACCATCACTTCAATGACGCTATTTGGAGGTATTATATACTGACAATGGCGACCTATATAATTTTACCGAATACCTGTTGTAAATAATTGTGTTAATGACATTTTAATCGTTTCAGGTCCATCGTCAGCGGAACCGCTGAATTCTCCCATAAAAAAGAGAAAGCCGACAACTTTGACCGTTGGCGAGAAAACCATAATACTTAACTTATTTAAATATGTTAAAAATTCATAGCCTGAAAATGAATATCGTTCAAATCAGGCCATGGTGCTTAAGACCGCGGAGATGAGTGGCATAAGCAGAAGATCCATCTATGGAATTTTGCGGGAGTACAAAAATACTCACATGTTGAAACCCAAAGGCACAACAAAAAACAAAATAAACATACTTCAAAAACTAGATAGCTTTGAAAAAACTGCTATAAGACAAAAAGTCCATAGTTTTTTCATTGAAGGTAGAATCAACCTTATTGCTCAAAAATATTTATGTATGAATATTTATTTATATTTTTCATAAATATTTTTTATATTATGATTTATATTTATTATTAGTACACTTAAGCCTATATAAATAAAGATATATTTATTTTTTAGGTGAGCTACCCACCTTTGATAAAATACTCCAAAAAATTAATGAAGACAGCACTTTGCCGAGTTTGAGCAAAACATCATTGAGACGTGTTTTAAAACATATGAAATTTAAATTTCAAAAAACACAAAGACAAAGCGCCTTAATTGAACGTCCGGAGATAGTTATGTGGCGGATCAAATATTTGAAGGAGATCGAAACATTTCGAAATGGGAACCGCAATATTTTTTATTTGGACGAAACTTGGGTTAATGCAGGTAAAAATATATTGTTTTATTATTTACGAGTCACTTATTCAGTTGGGATACTTTATGTTTGGCAAATATATATTTCATTGTTTTAGGTCATACTGTTACAAAAACTTGGACTGATACAAGTGTCACTTCAACACACCAGGCATTTGTTGAAAGTGTGTCCACTGGCGCCAAACAACCAACAGGAAAGGGCAAAAGACTTATTGTTGTGCATGTCGGCAATGAGAATGGGTTTTTAGAGGACTGCGAGTGGGTGTTTGACTGCAAAAAATCTGGGGACTACCATGAAACAATGGATGCTGTCAATTTTGAAAACTGGTTCCGCAAAGTTATAAGTAAATTGCAACCTAATGACGTTATTGTCATGGATAATGCCAGCTATCATTCCAGGTAACTATATACCTGAGCGTTAACGCATTTCGGTTTCCCATACAAACTTTCAAGTTGAAAATTTCACAAACCAATAAGCCAATTTTAATGAAACTTATCATGCTAAAGTAAAATACCGAGATCTAAAAAGTTAGTTAAAAACATTTAAAGAAAAACGTTTGTTTAGCTGAGTTATTGCGATTTAAAGTCCACTATAGAAACTTTAAAACCGCTATAACTCAGCTAAATAAACGTTATTTTTTAATGTTTTAACTAACTTTTTAGATCTCGGTGTTATACTTTAGCATGATAAGTTTCATAAAAATTGGCTTATTGGTTTGTGAAATTTTCAACTTGAAAGTTTGTATGGGAAACCGAAATGCGTTAACGCTCTTAAGAAATTACTTACCTACTTAAAAAAATATTACGTAGGTACGGATGTATTAAAAATAACTTACTATATTTATAATTTGATTTCAGACGAGTAGAAAAAACACCCACCACATCTTGGCGAAAGCAACAAATTATTGACTGGATGCTTGAAAAAAATATACCTTTCAACCAAGATGACACTAAAGCTCATTTGCTAGTTAAGGTGCAATCGGTGAAAAATAATTATTTAAAATATGTTACCGATGAGATGGCGAGAGAGATGGGTGTAACAGTATTACGGTTGCCTCCATATCATTGCGAGCTTAATCCAATAGAGCTCGTTTGGGCAGATTTAAAAGGATACGTAGCTTGACACAATACGACATTTAAATTGTCGGATGTAAAAGAACATTTTAAAAGTGGTTTGAATCAAATTACGCCCGAAAAATGGAAGAATTGTGTCGAGCACGTAAAAAAAATGGAGACGAAGATGAGGGGACTTGACCATCAGATTGATAGAACTGTGGACCGTTTTATTATAAATGTGGGATTCAATAAAAATCAAGGGCTTGAAAGTTTGCGTTTAATTTACTTTAACAATAATTATTACACACCGGCACGCGTCCCGTCTTAACCGTCGTCGTATTACGTGTCCTTTTTTCTCTCATTCTTTCTCGTTCATCCGTCATTCTCTCACATTTACTCACTCCTTACGTTCCATTCCACACTCGGCCTTCCTGCATCCAGTCTGTCCTCAGACTGTAGCCAACTGGCTCCAGGGAGATATGTTATGACATACATAATTAGATCACATTGACCTCGCTACATAAATTCGAGGTGTCCGACACACCCTAACACAGAATCATCTTTAAGTTAAACACATGACAAAACTAACACCTTAACGCAGAATCATCGTTAGGTTAAACAAATGACAATAACAATATTTTTTTAATTATACAATAATGCCTCTAAGTTACACAAAAATATATAGAAGTACCTAGCAATTATAATGTCTTTAAGTTACCCAAAAATATATAAAAGTAGCAATTATAATGTCTCTAAGTTACGCAAAAATATATAGAAGTAGCAATTATAACGTCTCTAAGTTACGCAAAAATATATAGAAGTAGCAATTATAATGTCTCTAAGTTACGCAAAAATATATAGAGGTAGCATAGTTTGCACCTAAGGCTTAACAACTTCTCCAACAATACTGAATTTAATAACGTTAACAGACATCCTAAGCCACAGCAGTTCTCAAAGTGAATGTTTTCCTTCAACAACACAATACAAACCATATGGAACACACAATATAGAACGACGAGGAGAGCAAACAAGAGACAAACAACAACTTACAGTGGGTTTGTGAGAGTTGGCCAGGCCTTCATATAGTCTGCTGACGTTGAGGTCTTCCTCGGTCCCTCTGTAGAACTATCCATCTTCTCTACTTCATATCTGTCCTTGCCTTTGACCTGCACCACTCTGTAAGGGCCAAGGAACTTAGGTTTAAGCTTCATCCCTACTCCAAACTGGGTTCTCTTGATGGCTACCACATCGCCAGGTTGGTACTGAGTACTTTTCTTTCGTCCTTTATTAAAATTCTTTATATTTTCTTCTTGAATTTTTAATATCTGCTACTTAGCTTTACGACGTAATTCCTCTCTATTTTCTACAAAGTCAGCTCTATATTCTTGTGACAATAAATCATAAATCTCAATATCTTGTTTCATTTTCATCTTTGTTCCAATCAAAAGTTCAAAAGGAGTGCTGTCAATGCTACGGTGGTAAGTACTGTTCAATGCTCGCTGTAAACGACTTACGTGCCTGTACCACAAGGCTGGGTTCTCAATACACAGCTTTGTTAATACTGCTATAATGGTTCTGTGTACCCGCTCAACCTGTCCATTTCCTCGAGGCACACCAGTTGTTATTGTACTATGATGAATCCTTTCCTCTTGACAAAACTCCTTGAAATCACCACTAGTGAAGGCAGCTCCCTTATCTGTAATAATTCTACAAGGGTTACCAAAATGTTGCTGATACAGTTGTAACTTTTGTATTACCTCTTTCGCTGTAGTACTCTTTGTAGGAAAAATAAAAGTAAATTTTGTAAATGCATCAATAACAGTCAGTATGTAGTTATACATTTTCTTTGTCTCTGTCATCGGTCCTATGTGATCGACATGTAAAGTATGCAATGGTATTTCCTTCTTGTCAATAGGATTGAGGAATCCTTCTTGTTTGCCTTCTTTTTGGGTTGCCAGCAAACACGGTATACAGGTACAATAAAATCATCAATCTTTTTGCTGAGGTTTTCAATATGATAGTCTTTCCCAATCAATTCTATCATCTTCTTTTTAGAAAAATGTCCATTGCTATGCACTTCATGAAAGATGTTGTTTTCCATACTTCTGGGTACAACCAACTTCTTTTCTTCACCCTTATACAATAAATCTGAATCTAAAATGTAATCTTGATAGGGTTGCAACTTCAGAACTTCTTTAATAGCTTTCAAGCTTTCATCCTGTTCTTGTGCATATCTAAGGTTATCATGCAAGTTTGAAAATATTGTATTCACACCTGGATTCCTACTGAGCGCATCTGTGTGTTTCATTTTACTACCCTCTCTGTGCTCAATAGTAAAATCATAATCTTGTAAAAATATAATCCATCTTGCCACTCTAGTTGACATTGACAAATCTTTTTTGTTAATTGTCATCTGGAATGCCTTGCAATCTGTGACAACTTTAAATTTTCTGCCAAATAAATAATGTCTGAATTTTTTTATCCCTTCTATCACTGCCAAAGCTTCTAGTTCGTAGCTTGTGTACTTGCTTTGTTGTTCTGTAGTCTTCCGGCTCATATAGTATACTGGGTGTAATTCACCATCTTCGGCATCTCTTTGCATCAATATAGCGGCATAAGCAATACACGACGCATCTGTGTGCAATTCTGTTGGCAATCTAGATCTAGAATCATAAATTTTCAATACAGGGTTTGAAACTAACTTCTCTTTTAATATTGCAAAACATTAAAGTCTGCGTTCTTCTTAAGCAAGTCTGTCAAAGGTTGGGCTATGTAACCAAAATTCTGTATAAACTTACGAAAATAAGAGTATAATCCGATAAAACTTTGTAGTTTTTTAATATTCTGTGGTTCCGGAAACCTCATCACAGCTTCTATCTTTACCGGTGATGGTCTTACTTCTCCATTTTCTATCTCATGACCCAAATACTCAACCTTCTTTCAATAAATAATTCTTCTTACATTTTGTGTTTTTATTTGTGATGGAAAGTGTCCTTTATGATAGGGCTTTTTCCAATATTTATGACGCTGTAAGGGAGAAAAGAGCTGGACACTTGCTGAGTTTCTTGCCGGTTCTTCTCAGTACAAGATCTCCCGCCCAGAGTAGATAGACTTACGAACCGATGGCTTAAAATGACGTTCATAAGAGCTATTTGTAGCCTAAACTGAATAAATGATTTTGAATTTTGAATTTTTCTTTACTAACAGCTGACTTTTTTTCCAGTTTATGTCTAGACCATATTCAGAAGCTCTTTTCAACACCATAGACAACCGTTCAATGGCTTCGTCTTCATCTGTAGCTAGAATCAATAAATCGTCGATGAATATTAACAGAGTCCTCGTGAACCTTTAGGTGAAAATAACCATTTTTTAAATCAAGAGCGCTGAATACTTGACTTGACTTACACTTGTCAATTAGATCGTCTATTATAGGTAGAGGATACTCGTCTTTAACCATCTTACCATTAATAAGTCTATAGTCAACACAGACTCTGACACTGCCATCTTTCTTTCTAACCAGCACTAACGGACTTGAATACTCTGACTGACTTACCCTAATGATGCCCTCATCAATCCATTTAGCTATCTGCTGGTTCACCTCAACCTGTTCCTTCAGGGCTAATCTCCTTGGTCGTTGAGCGACTGGAATGTCATCCTTAAGGATAATTCGCAGCTCAATAGGTGCCTCCTTCGTCTTTGCAGGCCTATAGCTCTCCATCAAACACACTGCTCGCCGTTGCGCACTGTTGCTTACCTCGTTACCTACAACATTAAGATTAGACACGACATATGTAAGGTTATGCATCCACTGTTCATTTGAAGGCAAAAGCAAGACATTGTTATTTTCCAGAATCATGACAACATTCTTTAAAAACTGCTGGCCAAGTATAACAGAGTACGACATAGCATTATTCGGCACAATGTAAAACAATACGTCTTTATAACAATTGCTATCCACGCGCACAGTCGTATAAAAGCGTCCGAATGCCTGTACCTGCGCAGCTCCTAACCCATGAAACACTGTATCGCACTGTTCGTATTGTTGTGCAGGCAAAGCATAGCGAAAATTGTTCAAGATTATTAAGTTAACATCGCTTCCAGAGTCTATTAACGCTTCAAACCGGCAATCACAAACAAATATGTCTTTCAGCGGTCTTCGTAAAGTCGTTTCATTGTTGTTGACGTTCACTGACAGTGACAATGACTCATTCTAGTTCTCTTCGTTCCTGACGCCATCTCGTGTAGCATTGCTACCACCCGGCAAACACGAATGGTTGCGTTGTTCGGACTGGTCCGATTGCTCGGAGCGGAGATTGACGCACATCGCTGTCGCTCCAGTGCTGCCAACATCACGTCGCCACTTCGTTCCGCTACTGCCGTCTGCCGTCTCGCTCGCTCTTCTGTCAGCGCCTCTGCTATTTGGCGGTTTAAATTTGCCGCTGAACTCGCTGCTGCAATCTCTCGCCAGATGTCCGAATGAGTTGCACCGGAAACACTTCGTGCCGTTTTGCTTGTTGGGACATTCCGATGATATGTGACTTTTCTCACCACAATTGTAGCAACTTCGATGTTGTTGATGATGATTATGATGATGAACTTGGTTATGTTGATGCGGCCTAGGTCGTCTTTGGCTTCGCTCGTGACGGTCTCTCTTTGTCTTATCCTTAATTTCTTCGTAAATTCGCAGTTTTTCTTTTAGCTCGGCGTAAGTCGTCACTCCATACAACATCATTTTGTTGACCTCTGCGTCGATAATGCCGTCTACAATGTACTTAATTGCAACATAATCGGGCACTTTTCCTCGTTTCCCCAATTCTTTCATAATCAACATGTAGTCTTGACATCGTTCATCGTATCTTTTCTTCCTAGAGCTCATCATCTCGTGGATCGTCTTGACGTCCACCGTATCCGGGAATTCCTTACTGACGGCCAGCTTTAAATCATCCCATGATTTGAAGGGTCTTTCGGCCTTCAGCCACAGTGATGCAGTTCCCGTGAGCGACCGACGTGCAACTAGTAGTTTCTGTATCGATGACCAGCCGAATATTTCTGCGTTGTCCTCTACGTCTTGAACCCATCTGGTGACGGAGTAGGTTTTATCTTGCCCGTTGAATTGTGGGATTAGCTCTGATATAAACTGTAACGGTTCCGGCGCGCCACGACTCTGCCCGCCATGTTGGTTATAGTCCGCATCGATAAAATCGTCTTGCCTGCTCCTGCGACGCTCGTCTTTTGGCATGATGCTCTGGCTGCTGCTACTCTTCGTCGTCGTAATCGTCTTACTCGTCGTCTTGATTTTGTAGCAGATTGCACAGTCGCAGTTGCCAAGTCAGCCGCGTGCTCGGTAGGTAGGTACACGCGTCTTCCCTTCGTCGCAGATCGACCAAACCGTTTTATTTTATTGATCCCGGACGAGCCCCCAAATTGTGGGATTCAATAAAAATCAAGGGCTTGAAAGTTTGCGTTTAATTTACTTTAACAATAATTATTACACACCGGCACGCGTCCCGTCTTAACCGTCGTCGTATTACGTGTCCTTTTTTCTCTCATTCTTTCTCGTTCATCCGTCATTCTCTCACATTCACTCACTCCTTACGTTCCATTCCACATAAATGTCACAGAAAGTTCATCAAGCGAAAGTTCCATCAGTGAAACATCAGACAAAGATACGTCGCTAGGTTTTTCTGAGTGAGATGCATTTAGTTTTGCAGCTAATACCTATGTTGTAAGAATTAAAGGGCAATGAGTAATTTGTATGGAGGGTTGGTGCCTTTTTCAAAATTCTAGCGCACGAACAGAACTTTTTTTCATGAATAGACATCTGTTAGACGAACAATAATTGTTGTGACATGTTAGCTCGAAACCGCAACCTTTCAGAGATATGAGCAAATATAATATTGGATGCATTCTAAGTAAATAACAGATTTTACTGACTAAAAAGTTAAAAATTAGCCTTATCCTTTGGTTTGACATTTTACATTACTTCAGAAAATTTGGTTCTTCTAAGCGACACTATTGGCTGCTGAAATGATACGGGTGTCTTTTTCTTCATAAAAACAGGTTCGATTCACGTATGTGATAAATATTTATTCTAAAATCTAATGACATATTTTTATTTTTTATCAAAATTGGCTCCGATACTCCATTGAGTATTTTTCGGTATTTCTCATAGTTTCAGATCATATAAAACACCTGTATAAAATCCTGTATAAACAGGCACCAAAAACACTTATTGTCCTTTCAGCCTTCACTACATTTGTTACAAGTGTTCAGATCATTTTTGCGATAGAGAAAAACAACTATTGTTGTATATGTACCTATGTATTAATAAATGTGTACAGTTAAAAGAGTAGTATTTTTTTATTGCGACTATTAAGTCAAAACAAGAATTGAGAGCTCAACTCTTGTCCTTCCCATAAAATATAAATTTGTAATTAATTTAATACTACAATTTCGATTTATCTCAAAGAAAGTTATCATAATAATGACCTTATTTCCAATCATGAGAGAAAAAAAAATTTTTTTTTGCATTGTACGGGTGCAGTGAAAAAAAGGTTTGTAATATATGTCAAGGTCGGGCGTCAAGGACGCCTTGTACCACGATACGCTCGATTAGTCCCGTTTAGCGATAGTATCCATACGTTTTGTTCGTATCGTTTCGTAATAATGGAGTGCATTGGTAGAGAGGCGTCAATGACTTTTAATGCACCGTTATCTGGCACAGACTATAGAGCCCGGCTAAGAGCCGAGGTGCTCGGAGATCGATACATTAAACTGTAATGTTTTTATTATAACACACAAAGTTAAGTGCAACTGTTGTTCTTATTTAACATCCACCTTACAGTACTTAATTGCTAAATTATAAATAAAAAAATAATAGTTATTTCCAACAACATAAAAGCCAATGTGATATGGCAATCATTGAATTCCATTAAAAGAAAAGGAACGAGGGTGTGGTACAAAAAACTGTTTCGTCAGCTCCTTAATGTAACGTATTGGACGCTTACATTATGTAAAGTACAACAAACAAAACATGGCCTATGTCCAGCAGTGGACTAGAATAGGCTGATGATGATATTGATTATTATTTGGATTTTATACTTAAGTTTTGAAGTCAATAATAGCCTGCAAAGGCTTATGTTGAATAAACAATTTGACTTTGACCCGCAGTACAGACGATGCCATACCTGACCCAAAAGAATGGTGAACCACCATTTTCACGAATACACCGTTGAGTCATGTTGCAATAAAAATGTTAACTGTACCCTCTACTTCTGCATCTGTGGAAAGATCATTTTCTACATTCTCTCATATCGACACTCGAAAAAGAAATAAACTGACAACAGGAAAAGTAGGAAAAATATGCTTTATAGCTCACAATTGGAAACTTATGAACGAGAATGCTTCTACATGTTCTACTGAGAGAGCTAACTCCAGCGACATGACGTCTGACGCGAGTTTAACAGAGACCAACGACATAGAAGTCAATTCAACAAGTGATTCAGAAGATTTTGATTTGGAAACAGTGGACTTTAGGTCAGTGACTGAAATATTCGAGGAAGATACTGAGGATTTCGATAGATTTGTAATCAATTTAAGTTTAAAAAAAATTTTTTTTTGATGGAGCGGGGAATATTGTACGGAGGTCATATGCCACTCATAGTAAAAATTAATTTATTGTATTTGTATGTAAGCCTCTTTAGTCTGGATGAGTATTTGAATCATCGAACATGTAAAATTAAAAAGGTTTGCAACGGTTTGACACAGTCGTAGACAGGAGCTAGAGCCCGGCTAAGAGCCGAGGTGCTCGGAGATCGATACATTAAACTGTAATGTTTTTATTATAACACACAAAGTTAAGTGCAACTGTTGTTCTTATTTAACATCCACCTTACAGTACTTAATTGCTAAATTTTCAATCAAAAAATAATAGTTATTTCCAACGACATAAAAGCCAATGTGATATGGCAATCATTGAATTCCATTAAAAGAAAAGGAACGAGGGTGTGGTACAAAAAACTGTTTCGTCAGCTCCTTAATATAACGTATTGGACGCTTACATTATGTAAAGTACAACAAACAAAACATGGCCTATGTCCAGCAGTGGACTAGAATAGGCTGATGATGATATTGATTATTATTTGGATTTTATACTTAAGTTTTGAAGTCAATAATAGCCTGCAAAGGCTTATGTTGAATAAACAATTTGACTTTGACCCGCAGTACAGACGATGCCATACCTGACCCAAAAGAATGGTGAACCACCTTTTTCACGAATACACCGTTGAGTCATGTTGCAATAAAAATGTTAACTGTACCCTCTACTTCTGCATCTGTGGAAAGATCATTTTCTACATTCTCTCATATCCACACTCGAAAAAGAAATAAACTGACAACAGGAAAAGTAGGAAAAATATGCTTTATAGCTCACAATTGGAAACTTATGAACGAGAATGCTTCTACATGTTCTACTGAGAGAGCTAACTCCAGCGACATGACGTCTGACGCGAGTTTAACAGAGACCAACGACATAGAAGTCAATTCAACAAGTGATTCAGAAGATTTTGATTTGGAAACAGTGGACTTTAGGTCAGTGACTGAAATATTCGAGGAAGATACTGAGGATTTCGATAGATTTGTAATCAATTTAAGTTTAAAAAAAATTTTTTTTTGATGGAGCGGGGAATATTGTACGGAGGTCATATGCCACTCATAGTAAAAATTAATTTATTGTATTTGTATGTAAGCCTCTTTAGTCTGGATGAGTATTTGAATCATCGAACATGTAAAATTAAAAAGGTTTGCAACGGTTTGACACAGTCGTAGACAGGAGCTAGAGCCCGGCTAAGAGCCGAGGTGCTCGGAGATCGATACATTAAACTGTAATGTTTTTATTATAACACACAAAGTTAAGTGCAACTGTTGTTCTTATTTAACATCCACCTTACAGTACTTAATTGCTAAATTTTCAATCAAAAAATAATAGTTATTTCCAACGACATAAAAGCCAATGTGATATGGCAATCATTGAATTCCATTAAAAGAAAAGGAACGAGGGTGTGGTACAAAAAACTGTTTCGTCAGCTCCTTAATATAACGTATTGGACGCTTACATTATGTAAAGTACAACAAACAAAACATGGCCTATGTCCAGCAGTGGACTAGAAGAGGCTGATGATGATATTGATTATTATTTGGATTTTATACTTAAGTTTTGAAGTCAATAATATCCTGCAAAGGCTTATGTTGAATAAACAATTTGACTTTGACCCGCAGTAAAGACGATGCCATACCTGACCCAAAAGAATGGTGGACCACCTTTTTCACGAATACACCGTTGAGTCATGTTGCAATAAAAATGTTAACTGTACCCTCTATTTCTGCATCTGTGGAAAGATCATTTTCTACATTCTCTCATATCCACACTCGAAAAAGAAATAAACTGACAACAGGAAGAGCAGGAAAAATATGCTTTATAGCTCACAATTGGAAACTTATGAACGAGAATGCTTCTACATGTTCTACTGAGAGAGCTAACTCCAGCGACATGACGTCTGACGCGAGTTTAACAGAGAGCAACGACATAGAAGTCAATTCAACAAGTGATTCAAAAGATTTTGATTTGGAAACAGTGGACTTTAGGTCAGTGACTGAAATATTCGAGGAAGATGCTGAGGATTTCGATAGATTTGTAATCAATTTGGGTTTCAAAAAAATTTTTTTTTGATGGAGCGGGGAATATTGTACGGAGGTCATATGCCACTCACTCATAGTAAATATTAATTTATTGTATTTGTATGTAAGCCTCTTTAGTCTGGATGAGTATTTGATTCATCGAACATGTAAAATTAAAAAGGTTTGCAACGGTTTGACACAGTCGTAGACAGGAGCTAGAGCCCGGCTAAGAGCCGAGGTGCTCGGAGATCGATACATTAAACTGTAATGTTTTTATTATAACACACAAAGTTAAGTGCAACTGTTGTTCTTATTTAACATCCACCTTACAGTACTTAATTGCTAAATTGTCAATCAAAAAATAATAGTTATTTCCAACGACATAAAAGCCAATGTGATATGGCAATCATTGAATTCCATTAAAAGAAAAGGAACGAGGGTGTGGTACAAAAAACTGTTTCGTCAGCTCCTTAATATAACGTATTGGACGCTTACATTATGTAAAGTACAACAAACAAAACATGGCCTATGTCCAGCAGTGGACTAGAATAGGCTGATGATGATATTGATTATTATTTGAATTTTATACTTAGTTTTGAAGTCAATAATAGCCTGCAAAGGCTTATGTTGAATAAACAATTTGAGTTTGACCCGCAGTAAAGACGATGCCATACCTGACCCAAAAGAATGGTGAACCACCTTTTTCACGAATACACCGTTGAGTCATGTTGCAATAAAAATGTTAACTGTACCCTCTACTTCTGCATCTGTGGAAAGATCATTTTCTACATTCTCTCATATTCACACTCGAAAAAGAAATAAACTGACAACAGGAAGAGCAGGAAAAATATGCTTTATAGCTCACAATTGGAAACTTATGAACGAGAATGCTTCTACATGTTCTACTGAGAGAGCTAACTCCAGCGACATGACGTCTGACGCGAGTTTAACAGAGAGCAACGACATAGAAGTCAATTCAACAAGTGATTAAGAAGATTTTGATTTGGAAACAGTGGACTTTAGGTCAGTGACTGAAATATTCGAGGAAGATGCTGAGGATTTCGACAGATTTGTAATCAATTTGGGTTTCAAAAAAATTTTTTTTTGATGGAGCGGGGAATATTGTACGGAGGTCATATGCCACTCACTCATAGTAAAAGTTAATTTATTGTATTTGTATGTAAGCCTCTTTAGTCTGGATGAGTATTTGAATCATCGAACATGTAAAATTAAAAAGGTTTGCAACGGTTTGACACAGTCGTAGACAGGAGCTAGAGTCCGGCTAAGAGCCGAGGTGCACGGAGATCGATATATTAAACTGTAATGTTTTATTATAACACACAAAGTTAAGTGCAACTGTTGTTCTTATTTAACATCCACCTTACAGTATTTAATTGCTAAATAGTCAATCAAAAAATAATAGTAATTTCCAACGAAATAAAAGCAAATGTGATATAGCAATCATTGAATTCCATTAAAAGAAAAGGAACGAGGGTGTGGTACAAAAAACTGTTTCGTCAGCTCCTTAATGTAACGTATTGGACGCTTACATTATGTAAAGTACAACAAACAAAACATAGCCTATGTCCAGCAGTGGACTAAAATAGGCTGATGATGATATTGATTATTATTTGGATTTTATACTTAGTTTTGAAGCCAATAATAGCCTGCAAAGACTTATCTTGAATAAACAATTTGACTTTGACCCGCAGTAAAGACGATGCCATACCTGACCCAAAGAATGGTGGACCACCTTTTTCACGATTACACCGTTGAGTCATGTTGCAATAAAAATGTTAACTGTACCCTCTACTTCTGCATCTGTGGAAAGATCATTTTCTACATTCTCTCATATCCACACTCGAAAAAGATATAAACTGACAACAGAAAGAGCAGGAAAAATATGTTTTATAGCTCACAATTGGAAACTTATGAACGAGAATGCTAACTCCAGCGACATGACGTCTGACGCGAGTTTAACAGAGAGCAACGACATTGAAGTGAATTCAACAAGTGATTCAGAAGATTTTGATTTGGAGCCAGTGGACTTTAGGTCAGTGACTGAAATATTCGAGGAAGATGATGATGATCTTCTCATTCCTTAACTTGGCAGTGAGCATCTACGGATACACTCCTCTTTAAAAAAAATATGAAGAAAACGAAACAAAATTGTTTTTCTTCTTTCTTTTATTAAGTGAGTCTATAACTATACTAAACGCAAAGACTCGTGGCAGTCGGGGCCATAAATCACTTTTGTTAAAGGGATGTGCACGTGCTAATTACTATAATTATAGATTATCGATAATATGGAATGCATATACTTAATCGATACACAAAATATGAGCTCATTAAAGTATTGATCGTTACTGAGAATATCTGTACTTACATTTACTTAATTACCAATCATGTAATGAGGGTAATTAGAAATAATTTGATAATAGATAACCCTCGGGTTGACTAATTGTTGTGTATAAAAGACTAAGTTACTCGTACATCATAATCATTTCAATTGATAATTTCTTTCGAGATGGAGTCGTTTGTTAAAAATAATATTACAAGTGTTCAGGGAAATATTCAACAACAAAGTCGTGTTGTAATAAACAATGTGTTAAGTTTTTTGAAGGAGCTAAAAGAAGATCCTGTCAAGTTAAAGGAACTCAACTTTGACAAGCCTCGCGAACTAACTGCAATGATTTGTGGTATTAGTCTAAGAACTGTCGATAGAATAAAAAAAGAGAGTGCTTCTGATGAAATAACATCTCCCCGGGAACAAGTGTGTCAACCACGGCCAGTGACAGGTTTGGACGACTTTGATAAAAGCGTAATTAAGCAGATTGTATTTTCCTTCTATGCAAAGAGAGTTTCCGACAGCAAAAAAGATTTTAACAGCTGCAATGGAGAGAATTGACGGTTTCAAGTGCAGTGTGTCTTCTATGAGAACAATTTTACATGACCTTGGGTACAGATTTAAAATTGTACCAGATGGAAGAAAACAACTAATGGAACGACGAGATATTGTCAGCGCCAGACTGCAGTTTCTTCGAAAACTAGACGATTTGAAAAAAAGCGGAGATACACGTCCAAGAATTTATATAGATGAAACCTGGGTGAATCAAAACCATTCCCGGAAACGCGTATGGGTTGACGAAAATAATGAAGGCGGATTAAAGAAACCGATAGGAAAAGGTAGCAGACTCATTGTTTGTCACGCAGGGTGTGAAAAGTACGGGTTTATGCCAGGTGCTAAATGGGTTTTTCGTGCAGTTAAAAGCAAAAATGAAGATTACCATACCGAAATGGATGCTGAGGGTTTCACCGACTGGTTTACTCGACTACTTCAAAGCCTCGAAGAGCCTTCAATATTAATCATGGATAACGCAAGTTACCATTCCAAACAAATAAATAGAGTTCCGACAACTAGATCGACAAAAGCAGAAATTCAAGAATGGTTACGGCAGCATAATATACCTTTTTCAGAATCTGCTTTTAAAGATGAACTTCTCCTAAAAATACAAGCAAATCGAGGCGAAAAGACTTACCATTTGGACCAATTAGCAAACGAATATGGGCACGAAGTTATTCGGCTACCACCATATCATTGCCAATACAATCCAATCGAGCTAATTTGGGCGCAGGTAAAAGGAGAAGTGGCAGAAAAAAACAAAACGTTTAAAATAGCTGATGTGGAAAAATTAACAAATGAAGCTATCGAAAACGTAACTGTAGGTAATTGGCAAAAATGTGTGCGTCACGCTGAAACTATGCAAGAACAGGACTTGAAAAAATCATTTTTATGCGAACGGCTAATAATAAATGTCAATGATAGCGACACGGACGATGATGATGACGATTAGCCTGTAATAATTTTATAAGAATAAATTAATAATACCAATAAACAGTTTTATTATTTATGGCATTTCAAATATCCCCAATATTTTATCGATAAATGCATGTACACAAACAAAGCGCATCTCTGTGTCTGTATGACGTCATCCATAAACAGTGCAAGTGCGAGAGAGAACATGAACATGCGCTGTCTCTTTTGCACGTTTTATTGCTCCGCCTGCCACGAGTCTTTGCGTTTAGTATAGTAAAGAAGGATGTCCATTTTTGACCTGTCAAAATATTTCAAGCAATAATAGTGTATACTAACGTAATATAGCACATAAAAAAGCATTTTTTTTATTATTTACGAAAAGTAAACTTAAACAAAGAACGGCAATCTAGAAAACCAATAATTATTTTCCTAAAATAAACTATTAAATGTCAAATATTTTAACCTAGAACGCAGCCATTACAGAGGTATTTTTAAACAACGTTCCGTTACAAGTACTGTCTGAACCTTGTTACTACTTTAATTGGTAACTTTAATCCCAACAGTGCAGTTTTGTATATTTTTTAAGCAATTATTGTTATTATTGATGGTTTTTCAATTTATAGCTGTAATAAAAGTGATAAAAGTTATTTAATTAAAAAAATATTAAAAAAATCTTAATTATTAACTGCGTGAAACAAAACTTTTTATTCACTGACAGCTGTCAATTGCGCCTCTAGCACTGTTGCAGACCTTCGTTTGTGCTTGCGCCGATGTGTACTGTGCGATTCCTTTTCTTGTTTTACGCCCCCGACAACCTTGCATTCACCTGGAACTTAGATACCTTGCTCTTACGATTACTTTGGCTTGTTCTACACGGACTCCGATTTGTATTATTTGGTTTGGTTTTGTATTGCGGTGTGTTCTCTTCTGAGGAGTTCAGTACCATCGACATGGATTCTCATAGAAGACTATTGGTGTCGCAGCGTATACAGTGCATCTATTGCAGCATCTGTGTTAATGCCTGCAATACAAGTCGCCCTCATCAAGCTCTTCAGCTCGATACTAGAGTCATCACTCTAATCAGCAATAGAATATCTCCTGACATAGTAAGTATCTAGCTTTGTTAAAAATATTACTTTTCCTAGAGGTTTAATAGCCACCTTTCTAAATGGGTAGTACACCTACCAATTGCTTATTGGTTTTTAGTCAGAAACTAATAAAATAAACAAGCCAGTTATAGAACTTGCTTTCTATTTCTGAAGCCTTATGCATCTCTTTTTTTATGTCTACTTATGTGACTTAATATATTTTAACATATCATTCTATTACATACATACCTACTAACCTAACTTAAAAAGTTAAATAATAATCATTTAATTGATTAAATTCAAAGCACCATTCTAGATGTACCTTTTATTTGCTGATCATTTATTTTTTGATGATCATTATGATTATTTCCCTCATTAGCTTATGCAATGTTCTCTATCTCATACTTAGGGTAGCATATGTGTAAGGTGCTTAATTGTCAATTTGGTTAAATTGTTTCCTATTTTTTAGATAACTGAAGAGGATTTCATCTGTCAACAATGCTTTGAGTTATTGCTGGAGTCCGTAAATGCTCAAATTGTCACAGACAATGAACGTGATCAATGTGCAGGCCCATCTCATCGTGGTCATACACGAGTTTGCCTAATGTGTGGCCGCTCATTGGCAAATCGGCAAAGTCATCATATACTAAGTGGAAACACTCCAGACCAAGCACTGATCCAAATAGTGGAAAACCGAATAGCACCTCGACAGGTACTCATACATCTAACTAATAATATTAGTATAGCTTTATGCATATTATTTATTTATACTTTATGATACCCCTTTGTGGTCGAACTGCAAAGCGCTTGGCCCGATACCCATCAATTGTAGTGATGCCTTGATTTTAATTATGGAGGCCTTTGCCCAGCAGTGGGACAGTTATAGGCTATGATATACTTTACTTTATGAAATATAAGAAATATTATTAGTATAATTATGATCTCCAAGAGCGCAATGTAACATTTATATTGTATTGTTGTTATAAATAGATAATAATTTGTTTACAGATATTACAGACTGATCTCTCTTGTCATGCCTGTTGGATGTCTGCGAGAAGAGAGGTTACACGTAACCAACAAGTGGATGAGAGAAGAGCTGCAGATGATGTTCCAGCTAATTTGGACTCGAGGTCTCAGAACCTATATTCTGATGAAGAGCCGGAGAACCATCCAGAACAAGATGAAAATCATCCGACAAGCCCTGAACCTATAGTTGATCAGCCACCTACTGTTCATAGAGGCAGCACTATAATATTACCAAATTATAGAAGAGCACCCAATACAGCATCACATTGCATATTTTATGGGTGTGATAATTTAACACACCTCCACACTTTATCCAAACCTTTACGTAGTACATTATTTTATACACTACATTGTTATGTGCCTGTGATTGCTCGTGTATGCTCAGAGCATTTAATACGCAACATTTGGGATACGCTTTTTGATGCTCCAAACAGTATAAACACATTTACTGCTGCCCAAATTGAGCACATTTTTTCGAGTTTGGAGCCGGTCAAGCCCTTCCTTGATTTTAGTAGCTTAGAGTCAATTCATCAAATAGATGATCATTTATATGAATATTGGTTGGGTTTGACTAAACCAAACTTTATAAGTCTGTTACAAGACTTGCCCCGGGTTTTAGGTCTTCACAGGGGTATATTGGGTTTGGCTTCCATCATAATGAAGATGCGTACAGGAGACTCAGATGAGAGATTATCAACAATATTAGAAATACCAAGAACAACATTAGAGAGGCTTATGGGTAAAGTAAGAGAGATCTTGCTACAAGATTTTGTTCCAAGAAACCTTGGAATCAGCCATAAAACTCGGGAAGAATTATTAGAAAATAATTTACTAATTCCAAATGGAATATACAATGAAAATAATTCACAATTAATAGTGATATGTGATGGAACATATATTTTTTTGAACAAAAGTTCCAATTACTTATTCCAAAAAGAAACATACTCATTACATAAGTACAGAAACTTGTTAAAACCTTTTTTAATAGTTTGTTGTAATGGGTATATAATCGATTGTTTAGGCCCATATAAAGCAACGATATCAGACGCAGAAATAATGACTTCTCTTTTTCAAAGTGATTCCCCACTAAGACAGTATTTTCAAACCAATGATGTATTTATTTTAGACAGGGGCTTTAGGGACAGCATCAACCTATTAGAAAGCTGTAATTATAAACCTTATATGCCAGAGTCTCTGTTAGAAGGTGAACACCAATTAACCACCACCCAAGCAAACAGAAGCAGATGTGTAACTATTTGTAGATGGGTGGTGGAAGTAGTAAATGGTTACTTTAAACGAGATTACAGACTATTTAGGTTTGATCATTTTAACAAGACAGTCCCACACATGATGACATATTTTAAAATAGCAGCATGTTTAATTAATAAGTTTGGTGTTCGTCTTCGGGATAGGGTTGATGCTGAAGAAATATTAAATGTTTTAAGAGAAAGGATGTCCTTAGAAAATAATTTATCAAGAATGGTAAACGAACTAAATCTTAATAGAAGGACATCCTTATTTACTAGTATTACAACAAATGATGATATTTTTTTCCCCCGTCTAGAATATAACGAGCTAATATTATTTGCCTTGGGAACGTATCAAATACGTCTTGCACGATCCTACTACGGTGAGCACCTACGTTCCCAAGGTGTATATATTATCGAAATAAGTAGAGAATCAATTAATGTTGTAGAAAATCTTTTAAGAGGCAGTGGTGATAATACGTTAGTGCGAGGAAAAATAAGATCTAGACATGTTAGTCGACGCCAATACTATGTATATATATTAATAGAAAATAATGTAAATGGCAGAGAAGGCATTGTGGAATACTGCTGCAGTTGCTTGGTGGGACGACGCACCGTTGGTTGCTGTGCACATGTAATGTCGATTGTGTGGTACCTGGGGTGGGCTAGACACGAGCCTAATGTAGCTCCTCCAGCAGCATTTCTAGATGATGTTATTTTAAGAGACGATTTCGAATAAACTAATATAAAATCATAAGTGTTATTTATTTACTTTGTAACATCATAATAGAACCTGACCAGTTTAATCAATTTCCAGTAAATATACGTTTAGAAGGTTGGTGTGGTTAATCACCTAATCACTTGGCCTCCATCTCACCTGATGTTATGTGATGAAAAGGCCAAAGTTGGAAGCTCACTTCACCCGGAGCCTCAACTACTGAGGAGCTGGCTATTATCTCTGTCGGAACAGCAATGCTAATACCACTGGTGTTATGGCGGCCTATTATTATTATACCCTGCAGGGAATCGAAACCAGGTCCCTGGGTCTGTGACTGCTGTGGTCTAAACCACTGAGATTGCGAGCCCAGTACCTTTAATTAAAGTTAATTTAAAATTCATTTGATAAATGAAAATAATTAGAATGAGATTACTTTTGCGCAATTATAATGAATGAATTAGTTTTATTTTATTGAACTACGGTTTTAATATGGATTATGGTATTACTAAGTGAATGTAGGTACCTGTAATGAATGATTCATAATAAATCCCTGTTCTGTCAAAAGTCAGTTTGTGACATAACCTTAAAATATTATATCACAATTTACTTAATTTCCTGACTGCCAAATGAAAACATATTAATTACATTGTTTTATAAACGTAACAACAATTTTTGTATAATTTTTTCATCAGTATACATCAACTAAAAAAAAAATGCACTGACAGGTCAACGTATGTATGGGAAGTGGTCATCCTTCTTTAGTAGATTTGAAAGTTTAATTTCTTGCAACACTGTATTGACAGTAGGACGCAAGATGACAGATCGTAAGCAGACGTCTACGCACAGGCTGGTAAGTATGACGTATTTCACTATATTTGTAAAGTGTTAGAACATTTAACAAAATTAAAACCGTATACTATTAATCCCTTTGTCTTGTGTCCTGTGTCCATTGAGATATTTAAAAAGTGTTGGATTCGTTTTCTAAGATTAACTTTTGAAAAGTGTTGGTTTATTTTAACTTTACGTACCTATTACCTTCCTAAAAAAAATTTGAAGCAACATGTCGGGAAGTCCTACAGCGGCTCAAATAGAGACACTCCTCGACTTCCTTGACGAGCATCGCGACTTGGTTCGAGGAAGTTTGAGGAGTGTGGAGGGCCGAGTGGGGTCCCACAGGTTGTGGGAAGAGGTGTGCAAAACGCTTAATGCCATGGGTGGGTGCACTAAAACCACGAAGCAGTGGCATAAAGTAAGTTCTATCCATTGTAATATAACTGTGCTTGATATACGTACCAACATTAGTAGAATCTATTAATAATAACTATTATGTAGGGTAGGCTGGTGTAAGACGACGCGGGAGATAAGAGTACGCAAAGCTGACTACTACGAAGTTGTTTGTGATTTAGAGCTAACTTCAGTGTTGTTTTGAAGTGTTTAATGGCTGCATACGCTGTGCAAAAACAAATACAAAGTGTGTTAAAACGGAAAGTACACGTAAGTTTGAATATTTACACTAGTTTTCTTAATTATTTTAAGGGTTTTTAAAGTGTTGTCCTGTCAAAAATATGCGTAGTTTGAGTGAAAAAAGTTTCAATACGATTGCCGGCGAACCAGTTGTAACTAGATTTCCCACGTAGTACCCTAAACTTTCAACAGATGGCACTACTTAAGGTTTGTCGGTAAAGCAGGCTTGATGTGTAAGAGTACGCAAGTCTACATCGTTTAAGAGTACGCGCGCGTACTCTTATACAACATTGTTTCTACTAAACTTTAATATTTATTTTTTAAATATTATCTTTAATTTTTTGCCAGCAGAATGTCACGAAGGAAAAGAACGAGTGATCGAAGTTTATGTCCGCCAGAACTATTGCAGCAGGCCAGAAACCGAATCACAGAAGGTGAAAGCATTAGATCAGTTGCGCGATCCTTGGAGATGCATGAGGCTACCCTGCGGAAGCGGTTGAAGAAACCCTCACCTGCCACGAGCTTAGGTAGATATACCTTTACTGCTGAAATGGAAGCAGAACTAAGCAACTATATAAAAAAAAATGATAATATGTTATACGGGTTAACTACAAAGAGGCTTCGTGAAATTGCTTATGATTTTGCGGAGAAAAATAATCTTCCAAATCGTTTTAACAAGGAAGAGAAATTGGCGGGCAAAGAGTGGCTAAGAGGTTTCTTATTGAGGCACCCTGACTTGTCTTTGCGAAGGCCGACATCGACAAGTATTGCTAGAGCTATTGGCTTTAATAAGCCTCAATGTGAGCGATATTTTAATAACTTATCGCAATTATTGTTTTCTCATAATTTTCCTCCCCAATCAATTTACAATATGGATGAAACTGGGATTTCCACCGTTCCAAACAAACCACCAAAAGTGTTGTCTATGAAAGGAAAAAGATGCGTAAACAAAATTTCTAGTGCTGAACGTGGAACTAATGTAACATTAGTAAATGCTGTCAATGCAATTGGTAACTTTATTCCACCAACATTCATATTTGCTAGGAAACGGATGAAAGCAGAGTTGTTAGACGGAGCACCACCTTCATCAATAGGCATGGTTTCGGATACAAGTTACATCAATGGAGATCTGTTTCTAGACTGGTTATCTCATTTCAAAGATTACGCTCATCCATCGAAGGAAAATCCAGTCCTGTTAATACTGGACAATCATACATCACATTGTACTTTAAAAGCTGTTGATTTTTTCCGCAAAAATTACATCTACGCTCTTACAATACCGCCTCATAGTAGCCACAAGACACAACCCCTTGATCGTTGCATTCACAACAGCCTCAAAATATTTTATGCTGTAGAATGTGAAAAGTGGATGCGCAATCATCCTGGTCGTGCTATTACAACGTATCAGATAGCTTCTATTCTGACTCCAGCTTATTTAAAAGCGGCCACCCCGGCTAATGCAATTGAGAGTTTTAAAACTACGGGTATAGTTCCGTTCAATCCTGAAATCTTTTCAGAAGAAGATTTCTTGGCCAGTGCTGTGACAGAACGACCTATGCCCGAAACCATTGAACACGATACTATGCCTTCTACATCAGGTCCCATGAGCAGACCAAGTGAAATCCCTCAGTCACCAACAACCCTAAATTCTGTCTCTGCAGTGCTTTCTCCAGAACGTAATCATCCTTTAGTTCAAAGAGGAACAGTATCTACCATTTTTATTTACCGAAATAAAGGAATGACTCAGACAAATAAAAATCCACCGATCACTTCAGAACCTAAAAAATCAGCTTCTACATCAAAAATCGTTAGATCATTAATAACACCAGCCAGTGAAAAGGGCGCTTCTTCGTTTGGTGAAGAAAACCGACTCGGCGGTACCACAGAAGACGCAACTTTGAAAATATTGGAGGCAAGCCCAACCCCAAGTACAAGTTCATCAAAACCTTTTGTGTCGCTGTTCGATGTCGCTCCTTTACCAAGAGCACAAAATCTAACACGGTCTACCAGAAAGAAAGGGAAGTCAGATATTTTAAGCAGTTCACCTTTTAAAAAACAACTTGAAGAAGAAAGCACATTAAAGAACAAGAAAACACCAAAAAAACCCAAAATACAATTTAAGACACCAAAAAATACACCGAAAAAGAAAATATGGAAGTGTCCAGGATGTCAAGAAGTATATAAGGAACCAATAACTGAAGATTGGATAGAATGTTCGAGGTGTCAAGCATGGTGGCATGAAGACTGCACCGATTACAATAGTATTGGGGAATATATTTGCGACTTGTGTGGCAAATAAGCTCTGCGTACTCTTATCGACTTTTAGCGTACTCTTGTCGACCCATCCGCGTACTCTTACACATAGTATTGTACAAGAGTACGCAAATGCCTTTCTGTTGTTTTTTCTTATTTAATGAAGACTGAATTATTTCTAATGCTAATTATGATTATTATGTTGTTTCTAATTAGATTTCTGATTAAAATAAACAATTTGTGATTATTGGAAACGATTATTTATTTTTCTACACTGTCTCAAACCTTAAGTGCGTACCTATACCAGCTTACCCTACTTATAACATCATTATAATATTACAGGTATGGACAGATAAAAAGTATTTGGCCAAGAAGGCAGCAGCCGCTGCACGGAAGTCTGCGGCTGCCACTGGTGGTGGCCCGTCTACAGCTCCACAAGTCTCCCAGTGGGAACTAAAAGTGGTTTCCATTATGGGAGAGGGATTTGGTGAACCGCAGACAACAGCGAGAGTGCCTGCTTTTGATGAGGTAATATGAAACATTTTTGCTTTCTCTGACAAGGAGTGCTTAAATTTGCTCCATAATCCATATAGCTTTAGGACTGCTAAAGACGGTCAAACACACGGAACAACGACTAATCGTACACAAAATTTAAAAATTCAAAAATAAAATCGATTAAAAATTGGTAACTACAGTTACCAGGGCACTTTGCATATGTGAATATTGGTATAAGTTACCAGGGTGCTTGAGTTGATAATGAACTCGATTTTTTACATTATTAATAATGTTTGTGTGTATGTACTGTATACTATTAATATACATTATGTAATTCTTCTCTTATTTGTATTTTAATGAACTTAGGTAGATACCATAATTGACTGTATGACAAGAACTTAAATTTTGAAAATTAATAGATATGGATTTTGAATAAATAAATACAAGCTAAAAATAATGTATATAATTAATATTCGAGTTTTGTTTGTAATGCAATAACTTGTATTTTCTAGCAAATAAAAAACGAACCACCCGCTGAGTCTTTGGAGATGGAACAGGATAGAGATCTCATTCACGGTATGTAAAATTAAATAAAATATAATTTATTGAACATTTGGGTTGGTCTGTGCTAATGGTTACTTCATAACAAACTGGGTTAAACATTACTCTGTACCCAAGTATATCTCACAATTGTTATTAATTTCCATTATCCAACTATAGGGGAAGCCCGGCGAATAACCCAGGTGAAGCGGATAAGCGATGTTTCTCGAAAACAATAAGAGATGGCGTTACATGTTGCGGCTGCGTAGGCGAGTGAAACCCCTAACTACGCCATGACAGTTGAGTCAAAAGCAACTGGTGCCGTTCGTTTTTTTTTGTGACAAAAAAATTGTTTTGAGTGGTTTCCTTACGATTTTCGATCAGGTTTGTTCTCATTTCATTTGTTTTTACTGCTAGCTAACCCAGGAACGATTTAGTTTTACAGATTAACTATGTTTTCTAATATTATTTGTGATATTAATATTGCATTGAGCCGGTATTTAAATGTTAAGAAAGTAGCCTATGTTTAGAAATACACGTTTTGGGCAAAGCGGATAAGTTATCCGCTTTACCCTTTGTATTGTAGTAACACTTTTTTAAATTTTCTTTTCAGAATGGTGTTTAAGTACAAGCGTAAAACAAATCAAGCTTCATGGCCAGAAAGTATTTTACAAAAGACTATACAGGAAGTAAGAGAAGATAAAAAATCTATCAATGCAACAGATAAAAAATATGGTATACCTTACGGTACCTTGTACAGACATCTGAAATCTGGTAGTTCGATAATAAAGTTAGGTAGATTTACTCCAATATTCACTAGTGATCAAGAACAAGCGCTTTGCGAATACATACAGAAGTTGGGCAGCTTGTTCTTTGGTTTGACTCGTATTGACTTTTTAGAATTAGTTTATGTCATGCCGAAAAAAATAACATCAGCCGTCGCTTCAAGAATTCTTTAGCGAGAACGCGAGGGTTTAATAGATCCCAAGTTGAATTATTCTATGCAAATTATTGGAGTCAAGTCGAAAAACACAATTTAGATCCGACCACGATTTACAACATGGATGAAACAGGTGTGAGAACGACAACTTCTAAGCCACCAAAAGTGCTAAGCACCAAGGGCAAGAAACAAGTTGGTGTCGTAGGGAGTACTGAAAGAGGGCAATTAACAACAGTCTTATGTTGTTGCAACGCTGCTGGTACTTTTATCCCACCATTTTTCATTTTTGCTCGGAAGAGAATGCAGGAACGACTAGGTATTAGATGGTTCACCACCTGGTTCACAAGCTACAGTAAGTGATAATGGATGGATAAATGGATCAGTATTTTTAAATTGGCTTCAATTCTTTGTTGAGAAAACCCGGCCTACTGAAGACAGGAAAGTACACTAGACAGCAAAAATAACGGGTCATTTAGAAAAACCGCGATATCTCCCAAAGTTATTTACATAGATCCCTCGTATAAATAATATGTTATAGGCAGATTTGTGACGCTTATTATACATATCAAAAGAGGTTGCATTTGAACAAGTTACAGCTTCAAAAAAAAAAAAAAACCGATTTTTGAAAAAAAACAAAATTCAAATTTATGGAATAGAAAATTTTCTCGCTTTTATTTCAAACCGAGCTGTCATCATAAACAGTTTTTTTGGCTGGTCACAGTATTTTAAGCATCAACCATGCACCAACATGTCGTTATCTACTGAAGAATGTACACGAATTATCACCATGATACAAGAAGGAAGGAGTCAGCGGAGTACTGCTAGAACAGTAGGTGTATCTTTATCCACGGTCCAAAGAGTACTCCAGCGATTTCAAGAGACCGGCATGAACATCAGGAGACCAGGGAATGGCAGGCCTAAATTGCTCAGAGAACATCGAGTTGCCAGGTTGCGGTTTGCTCGAGAACACGTCCGATGGACAGATGAAGATTGGTCCAGGGTTATGTTTTCCGATGAGTCAAGATTTTGTTTATTCGCACACGATGGGAGACGAAGAGTATATAGGCGACCAAATGTTATCGTCAAGCGTGTTTCGAGGAAAAGGTGCCATTCGGTGGAGGATCAATCAATCAGCATGCTGGTCCTTTCTTGGTGAATATGGGCACAAATTCCATTTTTATGGACGATAATGCGCGATCACATACAGCACATTTGGTCAACGCGTATATTTAAGACGTCGGTATCACCCGCATGGAGTGGCCAGCTCGCAGCCCAGACTTAAATCCCATAGAGCATTTATGGGACGAGCTCGGGACATGCGTTAAACAACGCTCTTCAGCTGCAGGTAACTTACGTGAGTTAAGAAGTGCGCTAGTAGAAGAATGGTCAAACATAGACCAAAACCGTATTAGAAATTTGATTTACAGCATGCCACATCGTCTTAATGAAGCGATACGGGATCGTGGAGGAAATACAAGATATTAAATTTACAGAAAAGCTTTCATTTTGCAGATTAACTGTGTTGTATATTTTTGTTGTCAAAAGTTAGAAGTTTTTTTTTTTTTGTATTTTTTAGTACTTAAATAAAATTATACAGTTTACAAACGTGTTATGTATTTTCTTTTATGTATAAGTCAGTCATCTATAACATACTACAGTTTCACTATACTAAACGCAAAGACTCGTGGCAGTCGGGGCCATAAATCACTTTTGTTAAAGGGATGTGCACGTGCTAATTACTATAATTATAGATTATCGATAATATGGAATGCATATACTTAATCGATACACAAAATATGAGCTCATTAAAGTATTGATCGTTACTGAGAATATCTGTACTTACATTTACTTAATTACCAATCATGTAATGAGGGTAATTAGAAATAATTTGATAATAGATAACCCTCGGGTTGACTAATTGTTGTGTATAAAAGACTAAGTTACTCGTACATCATAATCATTTCAATTGATAATTTCTTTCGAGATGGAGTCGTTTGTTAAAAATAATATTACAAGTGTTCAGGGAAATATTCAACAACAAAGTCGTGTTGTAATAAACAATGTGTTAAGTTTTTTGAAGGAGCTAAAAGAAGATCCTGTCAAGTTAAAGGAACTCAACTTTGACAAGCCTCGCGAACTAACTGCAATGATTTGTGGTATTAGTCTAAGAACTGTCGATAGAATAAAAAAAGAGAGTGCTTCTGATGAAATAACATCTCCCCGGGAACAAGTGTGTCAACCACGGCCAGTGACAGGTTTGGACGACTTTGATAAAAGCGTAATTAAGCAGATTGTATTTTCCTTCTATGCAAAAAGAGAGTTTCCGACAGCAAAAAAGATTTTAACAGCTGCAATGGAGAGAATTGACGGTTTCAAGTGCAGTGTGTCTTCTATGAGAACAATTTTACATGACCTTGGGTACAGATTTAAAATTGTACCAGATGGAAGAAAACAACTAATGGAACGACGAGATATTGTCAGCGCCAGACTGCAGTTTCTTCGAAAACTAGACGATTTGAAAAAAAGCGGAGATACACGTCCAAGAATTTATATAGATGAAACCTGGGTGAATCAAAACCATTCCCGGAAACGCGTATGGGTTGACGAAAATAATGAAGGCGGATTAAAGAAACCGATAGGAAAAGGTAGCAGACTCATTGTTTGTCACGCAGGGTGTGAAAAGTACGGGTTTATGCCAGGTGCTAAATGGGTTTTTCGTGCAGTTAAAAGCAAAAATGAAGATTACCATACCGAAATGGATGCTGAGGGTTTCACCGACTGGTTTACTCGACTACTTCAAAGCCTCGAAGAGCCTTCAATATTAATCATGGATAACGCAAGTTACCATTCCAAACAAATAAATAGAGTTCCAACAACTAGATCGACAAAAGCAGAAATTCAAGAATGGTTACGGCAGCATAATATACCTTTTTCAGAATCTGCTTTTAAAGATGAACTTCTCCTAAAAATACAAGCAAATCGAGGCGAAAAGACTTACCATTTGGACCAATTAGCAAACGAATATGGGCACGAAGTTATTCGGCTACCACCATATCATTGCCAATACAATCCAATCGAGCTAATTTGGGCGCAGGTAAAAGGAGAAGTGGCAGAAAAAAACAAAACGTTTAAAATAGCTGATGTGGAAAAATTAACAAATGAAGCTATCGAAAACGTAACTGTAGGTAATTGGCAAAAATGTGTGCGTCACGCTGAAACTATGCAAGAACAGGACTTGAAAAAATCATTTTTATGCGAACGGCTAATAATAAATGTCAATGATAGCGACACGGACGATGATGATGACGATTAGCCTGTAATAATTTTATAAGAATAAATTAATAATACCAATAAACAGTTTTATTATTTATGGCATTTCAAATATCCCCAATATTTTATCGATAAATGCATGTACACAAACAAAGCGCATCTCTGTGTCTGTATGACGTCATCCATAAACAGTGCAAGTGCGAGAGAGAACATGAACATGCGCTGTCTCTTTTGCACGTTTTATTGCTCCGCCTGCCACGAGTCTTTGCGTTTAGTATAGTTTGTGTTGTGTAGTTAAGAAACTATCACACTTTTTATAAGCGACCCGGAATTTTTGCGGCCCAGTGTATTATTACTTCTAACCATGAATCGCATAAATATTACCCAGCTTTAGAATATGCAACAAAAAATAATGCCGTGTTTGTCTCATTCGCGCCTCATACAACCGACCGTATGCAGCCTCTGGATGTCGCCATTTATGGCCCACTTAAGAAATATTTTGAGCAGGAATTAAATATATTTCAAAAGAGCCACCCAGGCAGAATTATAAACTAATATGATATTGCACGATTATTTAGTGGAGCTTACATAAAGAGTGCTTCTGTGAACAATGCAATTCAAGGCTTTCGGAAACCCGGAATTTGGCCGTACAACCCTTATGTATTTGGTGATGAGGATTATTTGCCGTCGACCATGACGGATCGTCCGTTGGATTCTAAAACAGATGCTTCCTCACATCCGGGGCAAGAAGAAACTAATCGAACACCATCTCCTTCGACGATTCAAGGTATAAATAGTGAATCACTAATAACTACTTGCAACACGAGCACGTGAAGTTACACCAGAGTCTGCTATAGAAGAAGATCGCCCCATAGCACGTGAAGTTATACAAGAACCTGCCATAGAAGAAGATTGCCCTATGGATGTTGAAATGATTACTCCATCGCATGTAGAAAAAGGTAATGTTTCACAGTCTGCTACATAATATGATGCCAGCCATAGCAGCCATACTAATATGCCTTCTTTCTGTTCACCAGGTCTTTCTTCTATGACGGAACGTCCCCGAGAAGTAATATCGACCCCTTCACAGTCTAAGGTACAAGAGATTGGTAATTCATCTTCAGCAACAGTTACCATTTCGCTATACGCAGTAAGGCCAATACCAATTATGGCTGCTGCAAAAACTAATAAGAAACGCATATGCCAAAAGTCAATGGCATTAACTTCTACACTTGTTAAAGACGAACAAGCCATAAAATACAAAAAAATTGATAGTAAGAAAACTAAAGTCTCAGATTTAGATGCCAAGAAAAAGGGAAAAGGAAAGGGAAAAATGACAGAGAGAGGAAAATCTGGAAAAACCAAGACTAAGAAAAAATCGTCTTATATCACCAAAAAAGTAAATAGCAAGTATTCGTGCCTGATCTGCACCGAATAGTATGTGGATTCACCTATAGAAGACTGGATCCAATGCTCAGAGTGCCACCGTTGGGCACATGAAAATTGTACCTTGTATGGTGGACTTAGCAGCTATTTCTGTGATGACTGTCAGGAGTAACTACTCAATCCGCTTTACCCGACGTAGCTTATCCGCTTTAAGCGGATTTTAAAGCGGATAATGGAAAAGGTTTTTAAAAAAATATATATTAAAATATTATATTTTGTTAATTTTGATTTTGCATTTGCAAATATGTGCCATTAACACGTTAAACGCCATAATGAAAATACAAAAAATTATAAAAAAACTTTTTGTCGGTAATTGATGTATTTTGGTATGATATGTACTCAAAATTATTTATTATAAAAATTTGACATAAGATTCCGTAAATATATAAAAAAAACTATATGAGGTCACCGGTGACCCCCACGGCGCTCTGTTACAGAAATTTAGATTTTCGTTACCACAGCGCCATGCCGGGCACCCCGCCGCCCACGCACCCCGTTCAGTCCTGCGCTAGCTTTCGCCGAGTAAGATCGCGTCGCTTCTTTTGAAAATTAAATACGTATTTAGAGGTTATTGTGTTGCTGTGTTAGAAGAAAAATATATTCGTGAATGATGGAGACTTTACACTGTTCTGATTTTCAAGAAATACATGTGGACATGGAAGATTTTGTGTTTACCCAAGATGATTTGCGTGAAATTGAATTACTCGAGTCAAATATATTTCTTCAGGAAGAATCTACTGTGTGTTCCGATACACGTAAACATAAGACACATCGTATGCTATCGGATTCCGATTCAGAGTCTGAGGAAATGCATATTTCAAAAAAACGAAGACGATTAATTATCCGAAGTGACAGTGAGAGTGAAACAGATTCGGTACAAAATTATGTATTAGCCAATATTTCTACTGAAGATCGTACTTCAACAAAATGGTCACGACCGCGACGCAAACAACCATCAATAATACCTTTTACAGATGAATCAGGTTTGAATAAAAACTTGGCAAATTCATTAAAAACTGCAAGTCCGGGAGATTTTTACAGTCTTTTAGTACCTGACGAAGTTTTTGAGCTGATTACAGAACAGACGAACTTATTTGCGACACAGTCTATTCCATTAATAAATAATAAACCGTCATCCAGATCTCATGCTTGGAAACCAACGGATAAATATGAAATTAAACGTTTCTTCGGTCTTATTCTTTACATGGGTCTTGTTAGGCTTCCAAAATTATCGTATTACTGGAGCAAAGATAAAATATTAGGCCAGAACTTTCCATCCACTGTTATGAGCCGAAATAGATTTGAAATACTCCTGCAGTATCTACATTTTAGCGACAATCAAACTGCAGCTAAAACAGATCGTATTGCTAAGATAAGACCAATTATAGATATGATGAATGAAACGTTTCAAAAATACTATTCTCCCAAAGAAGACGTCTGTGTGGACTAAAGCCAAGTGCCGTTTAGAGGACGCATAGTATTCCGCCAGTACAATAAAAGCAAACGGCATAAATATGGCATGAAGCTCTTTAAATTATGTACTGTTCCGGGATACACGTGTAAATTGGCTTTATATAGCGGCAAAAATATAGACACGGTGAACACCACGCCAACGAAGGTAGTTATGTCGCTTTGTAGCCAAATACTAAATAAAGGACACACTCTAGCAACAGATAATTGGTACACCAGTCTGGAATTAGCCTATAATTTGCTGGAAAATCATACACACTTGGTTGGGACGATAAGAAAAAGTAGAAGAGGTTTACCGAAAAGTGTAGTGGAAGCCAAACTTCAAAAAGGAGAATTTATGGCAATGGAAAACGAAGACGGTATTACAATAATGAAGTGGAAAGATAAACGCGATGTTTTGATGTTGTCTACTAAGCATTCGGATAAAATATGTAAAATTGTGAAGAAAGGAAAAGAAATAACTAAACCTAAAATTATATTGGATTATAATAAATCCAAAGGCTCTGTCGACTTGAGCGATCAGATGGGTTCATACTCATCACCTCTGCGCAAAACCGTAAAATGGTATAGGAAGCTGGGTATCGAACTTTTGTTGAATACAGCCATAGTTAATACTTGGGTTATGTTTACCGAAACTTGCCAGTCTAAAATATCCATTATTGAATTCAGAAAATCACTAGTTGAGTATCTAACAAGTTCATTTGCACTCCAAGAAAATGAGTCGATAGTATTGATTCCGAGGCCGAAAAGATTAAAGCATGAGTTGAAAACTAAGTCGGGGAAAGTTCGAAATACAAGACGTTTTTGCATACAATGCTACAAAAATATGGTGCAACAATTTGGTCGTAAATTAGCTAAAAATAAAGCGAAGAAAGTAAACACTTATTGCGCTCAGTGTGAAGGAGAACCACATATATGTCTACCATGCTTTAATAAACTCCACCGTTATGCATAACTTTTATTAATAATAATATTTTTTTTTGATTAATTCTTTCTTTTTATTTCTTATTTCATTTGCATTTATATTTTTTTTTGTAAAACTAACGTAAACCTAAATAAATATGGTAAAAAAATATGTTGATAATTATTTATAAATACATTCCCCACAACTATCTACAAATATGTATCTATTTTCTAAAATATATTTGATAGATGTGTCCCATTTCAAAGGATTGCTCTGAGGCGCCATGCCGGCCACTCTCAAACACGAAATGTACGGAAACAGTGACCGGCGGCGTGAAAAAGCATTCTAAAATTACCCCTCTAGTGAGGTCACCGGTGCCCCCCACGGCGCAATAAACTGAACAAGATGAGGTCACCGGTGACCCCCATGGCGTCTAACGTGTTAATGAATAATTAAACGATGTTCCTAAATTGATTATTTCTGTGTTATTTTTTTGCTTTTTCTTAAATTATCTGCGCTGCCCGGGCTTCCCCTAGACAAATCTCATTTATATAATTGCCTACCTATAGTAAATTTTTCATTACTTGTTCATCTTGGCATATCTTTTTATTGAAATAGGAGTGCATAAAATGAACTAATAATTAAAACAAAAAGGATTCTGGTTGGAACAAAAGGACTTTTAATAATGATTATTTTGTTGTACCTAGTTACCGTCCCTGTGTTCACCTTCTTTTCAAATGACTAATTTTATTAAAGACACCAAGATTGATTACTAAATTGGGCAAGTAAAAGAAAACGGCATTTACATTACCTAGTATTTAAATCATTTTACAGATCCTTTGCTGTTAGAACCACAGGCAGAAGAGGCAACAGCAGAGAGGCCTACTGACCCACATATCCCTGACCAAAGTAGAACAGTACCAGTTCGACGTTGTATGTATAATATATATTTCCACAATTTTCAACTTTTTAAATTTATAAAACTGAACGGTCTATTTTTTATTTTATTTGATGTTTAATGTGAAAATCTTTTTTACATTCTAAATATTTTTTACAAGTAAACACTTTTTATGAACTTTGTTTACAACATAAATAAAAACATGACGTTAATATAAACTTGTTGTTTTTTTACAGCCACACATCCTAGGAGACCTTGGCAACAGCTTCTCCCTCGAGGTGATGGTTCAGTGCGGGACCAGCTGTTGCGGGGTGAAGAACACCACGCTGAGCGAGGAACGAATAATCAGGGAACTGGCGGGCATCAGAATACTAATTGTTGATTTTTTTTGTTGGAATTTTTTTAATTTTTTTGTAAGGTTTCATTTTGGGTTGTCATTTTTTAAATTTTAGTTGATCTCTAAAGACGTTCCTATTTATTGTTAATAAGACTATACAAGAAAACTATTTATGTTATGTTTTTGTGTTATTATTTAAGTTTTTATATTAATAAGTGGTCTTGAAGTCAACACTTAGAAATTAGTGAAGCAAAATTATAGCTAAGTCCAATAAAAAAAAATGTAATTTATGATTAACACATGCCTTAATTAGTGTTTAATGTGTAGATTATAAGCGGTTCCTTAATAAATAAAACATATTTTATATTTTATTTGCGTTTTTATTATTTTATGCACTACCGCTTTATTGGGGTCAGTAATACCGATACCAATTATGCTACCTATTTTAGTGAATCCAGCTAAGGGTTAAAATTTAATATGTCTACATGAATGAATCATACTTTAATTTGTATATAGAATAAACCTAACTCTAGACAGTTTTTTGATGCAAAATGAAAGAGTTTTTTTCCTCTCCTGAAAAGTTGTGTATTTTGACTTCCGAGTTGTTAGAACTTAAGCAACCATATCTTACCTTTAATAAGTTTGGCTTTTATTACAAACAATCACAAGTCGTGTAGCCTACGTGAGCAACGCCGCGAGCAAAAGCTAGTATATACATATACAGGGTGACTGGTACAGGACCCGCCATAGCAAAATCACGTATGAAGGAGGTCGTATGCTACCTATTGAAGCTTACTTTTCTTAACAAAAGTTTTAAAGTTTAGGAGATAGGTTAATTTTTAAACTTATTAAAGATTTTCCCGAAATTAGAATTTAAAGCTGCCATAACTTTTTTTTATTTAACGATCTAGTGAACTATTCTTTTTTTTTGTAAGCACATACAAATGTTTGATCAAACTACGTCAGAACTCTGCTCAAACAAGGACTAAAAAAAAGATATTACGCTTGAGAAAGGAGAAATTACCGAAAATAAAAACGTTAAGATCTTTTTTTTTTTAATAATTAAAAAACTACTAAGTTTCAATAATTTATTATACTCTAAATAACTTCTCTAGTTTATCACCTATCCAACGGTACCAAATTTGTATCCAAAAAGTTGTTAAATTATAAAAAATCGTAACTTTTATTGTAAATGCCAGTGCATTCAGGTAAAGGTTTATTGTTACTATTGTTAAACAAACAGCGGCAACGGTCCCTTAGCATGACGTCAGAGGTCAGAAATGCAATGTCATGTTTTGTCTCTTATAATAAAACAAGGGGCCATGCCACTCTGATTTTGGCGAGCATTCACTGCATTGAACATCATGTTCAGTCGTGTCTTACCGCTCATACGTACTACCGACCGTGCTCTGTTCTCTTTCACCATTCCTTGCTATTTGTGAACTGTTATCTGTTACTGCTATCTTGTTGATTGTTTTGTTATTGACTGTTTTCGTTAAGTTTCGTTATTGTTTCATTTTCGTTTTCAAATGCCTGAATACACAAACGAAGAATACGCCGATATGCTGTTGGCGTATGGCGCTGCTCACTGTAATGCCCGTGAAGCGCGGCGTATTTACCAGGAGCGATTTCCAAATAGACGCTTACCTGACCGAAACACATTTTCTACAACATATCGTCGGTTAAGGGAAACGGGTAACTTGAACGCCAGAGAACCCCGAAACAGTGCACGTCAATTACCTGTCGAAATCGACGAGCAGATTTTGGCAGCGTTTGAGCAGGACCCCACTACTAGTACCAGAGCAGTAGCTGCAGCTTTGGGCGTCAGCCAATGGAAGGTCTGGACAGTGATGCATCGTGACAATCAACACCCATATCATTACACACCAGTTCAAGGTAATTTTCAATTTATTTATTTAGATTAATAAGCTTAGATGTAACAATGTATTTAACAATGTTTATCGTTAAAATTTTAATACAAATTGAACTGCTTTTAGAATATCAAGTAGTTTGTTGCTACAACCATGTCAAAAGTACATTTACGAATCAAATTTAAGTACAAACCATTAAGAGTTGGTTTTTGCTTGTTGACAGGGCTTGAAACTGGTGACTATGCAAGGAGGACGAATTTTTGTCGCTTGATTCTGCACCAAGATGTCGACGACTCAACGTTCCTAAAACGCATCTTGTGGACCGATGAGTCACACTTCACCCGAGAAGGCATCAGTAACTTACACAATTTACACCATTGGTCTACTGATAACCCCCACAAAAAGAGGGTAACATCGTTACAGCGGAAATTTTCTGTCAACGTGTGGGCCGGTGTGATTGGCCGAACTATCATTGGGCCTCATTTCCTACCCGACATTTTAAATGGGGAAAATTATTTAGAATTTTTAACGGACATCTTGCCTGATCTGCTGTCGGAAGTTCTAAACGACGATATGCGTATTGTGTTTCAACACGATGGGTGCCCGGCGCATTTTAGACTGGACGTCCGAGAATTCCTAAACAACACATTTCCTGAGTCGTGGATAGGGAGAGGTGGGCCAACTGAATGACCGGCCCGATCCCCAGATTTAACACCTCTGGATTTCTACGTTTGGGGTCGGGCCAAAGAGTTGGTCTACAATCAAGAAGAAATCAATACAAAAGAGGAGTTGATACAAAAAATTAATAATGCTTTTGTTATTATGAAAGAGGAGATTAGGCTTAATCTTACTACGACAGAAATTAGGAAAAGATATCGGGCATGTATTAGAAATCGCGGACAGCAATTCGAGCAGAACCTGCAATAACGATGCTTTTCAATGCCCGATATCTTTTCCTAATCACAAATGTTTCTCATCATTGTAAAAGATAACCTTCAATAAATAATGTACCATTAAACACTTCTTTTATTTAATAAGTAATACCAACACTGATCAAATTTTATTCGTCAATACTTGTTTACTATTATGGATTAAATTGGCTTTGGTGGAATCTGAAAATCCTATCAATTACTAGCTAAATATCAATATTTTGTTGTAAATTTGGTACCGTTGGATAGGTGATGAACTAGAGAAGTTATTTAGAGTATAATAAATCATTGGACCTTAGTAGTTTTTTAATGACTTTAAAATAAATTTGATCTTAAAGTTTTTATTTTCGGTAATTACTCCCTTTTCAAGCGTAATATCTTTTTTTTTGTCTTTGTTTGAGCGGAATTCTGACATAGTTTGATTAAACATTTGCATGTGCTGACAAAAAGAAAAGAATAGTTCAATAGAAGGTTAAATAAAAAAAGTTATGGCAGTTTTAAGGTCAAATTTCGGAATAATCCTAAAAAAGTTTAAAAGTTAACCTATCTCCTAAACTATAAAACTTTTGTTAAGAAAAGTAAGCTTCAATAGGTAGCATATGACCTCCTCCATATGTGATTTTGCTATGGCGGGTCCTGTACCAGTCACCCTGTATATATGAGTCGTATAAAATCAAAGTCGGCAATGTAGGTTGCTGGGTGAAAATGAGATAAATATATGGCAACACTGAAAATTCAAATGTTTACCAATTCTTTAGTCGCTTGAAAATCATATACGGCCATAAATCCTTCAAAATCGCGTTAGAAAACTGATTTTGGGATCAAAGACGGCCATCGACTGGTCTTTAAAACCATAATCGGCAATCTTTCGCTGTCAACCAATCAGAGGTCTTGTAGAAATGGCGTTTCAAAATGGCGGATTCTGTTAATTACATAGAAGATTGTCGCGCGTGTTTTGTTGAATTATTCCTGTTTTCTTAACTAAATTAAAATAACGATCTCAATGGAGGTTAACCCAACACCGGATAAAAACAATAGAGCAAGAAAAAGGAGCAGAAACCCTGAGAAATGGAAAAAAAACGTGTTGAAAAAACAGAGGTAAGTACAACAGTAAACTTACATTATTTTTATGCTAGGGCTGCGTGCTGCGTGTTATTTTTTTTTCATATAGTTGAAATAGGTTTAAATGTATCTACTAACTTAATGTTATTAATTACATTCTGTAAAAATGAACTTATACCTATAAGTAACATGATACTAATATTATGCACTTATATGAATATTACCTACTAATAGTGAATAGTTAATTTTTCTCAGTTTAGCCTCTGATTGGCAGGTATAAATGCCTATACGCATTAAGTCCGGTAATTTGTAACATATTTTTATTGCATTAAGGTGTAAATAAATAAATATAAGCAACAGATATCAGTCATACTTACTCGCCGCTGAACGTTGTTGCGATTTCGAAATTTCTTTATTTCCATCTTCACTTTCCATCAGGTGAGATTGTGGACAAATGCGGGCCTCAGGCATAAAAAGGTTTTTCTTTATTTTATGAATGAATCACGTGACACGTCACGATCTGCCCAATTCGACGATCGGCCCACGACATAAATATCTTTTATTTCACTTTATTAGTTTATAGGCGTGCTAATTTTATATGAAATTTAAATAAATCCATAACTATTTAATAAAGCAACTCTGTCATGCCTAAAATGTTTTGCCGATTTGAAACATACTAAATGTTTCTTAAGAGAACGTAGAGAAATGCCGCAAGTCTAGTATTAAAAGTCTGGTTGTTTTTTATTTATTAACACCTAAACCCTTGAAGCTAATGATTATTGTTTGCTTTTTGCTTCAGGTATGCAGCAAAATACTTACCACAACGCATTTGTAACCATGACACACCATCGTTTCAATGCTGTAAACTGACAATGTCTGATTTGCTAAGAATACATAACAATTTTTATTCTCATTCAAGCAAGAAAGAACAAGATGCTATTATCTTAAAATTTTGCACAATTACAGCATCAAATAAAAATTCGAAAAATCAACATAAATATAAAGGAAAAAAACAAACAATAATTAAATATGCAGTAATTGCTCATAAGAGAAGAATACCTGTTTGTCAAAAATTTTTCTTACATATCTTCGGTATCACAAAGCACAGAGTGGCATTTGTCATGCAAAAGTTTTATCACAGTGGAGAAGTCGGCACGGAACACCGTGGAGGTGATCGCAAATTAGTGAAGTACGTCGAGAGGAAACAGTCTGTGCATAACTTTATTGAAAAACTAAAATGTGTAGAGTCCCATTATTGTCGCAAGTCCAAGACAGCTGAACGAAAGTATTTGCCATCTGAATTAAACATTTCTAAATTATACAGGATGTACGTAGAAAGTGAAGTTCTTCCAGAAGTAAAGCAATCATACTTTCGCCGTATTTTCAATAATACGTATAATATTGGATTCGGAACCCCAAAAACTGACGTGTGTTCGACGTGCTTGGAATTGATCGAAAAAATTAAAATAGAAGCTGACCCAGTCAAAAAGAATACCCTAATGGTTGAGAAACGTGTACACAGTTTACGAGCTAAAGCTTTTTTTGAAAAATTAAGGAAGGCACAAGACGATATTAAAATAATTTCATTCGACTGCCAAAAAAATTTACCCCTCCCGAAGTTGCCAGACCAATCGACATATTACAGTCGCCAATTGTACTATTACAATTTGACAATGGTAGAGGGTACTTCAAAAGATCCCCTGACTCCTCGTAACGTTTTCGCATATTATTGCACTGAAAACGAACACAACAAAGATTCAAATCTTATTTCATCAGCCTTATATCACAGGCTGAATGTGACGGATAAATCTGGCATTTCACATATACGCTTGGTCGCTGACGGATGTGGTGGCCAAAATAAAAACTGCATAGTTTTAGGAACTTGTTGCAAATGGTTGCTGGAAAATAATACCATCAAATCCATAGAATTGGTGTTCCCAGTTACGGGACATTCCTTCATGCCCGCTGATCGGCAATTTGGAGTAATTGAAAAGAAGCTCAAGAAAAAGGATGTAATGTTACATCCCGATGAAATAACGGACATTATTAAGGAAACTTCAAGTGTTGTCAAATTCGGAGACGACTGTATCGTTTATGACTGGAGAGATGCCGTTAAAAAGGTTCTAAAACAAACAACTTCCTGGTCGATTGCATTTAAGGAATGTAAAAGGTTTATATTAAGACGATCAAAACAAAAAGATAATGTTCTAATCCGTGGAGAGCTAAATTATAAAACAGACCTGGGTAAATTTGAAACTATATGTCAACGTGGAAAAAATATCTCCATGATAAACCCAAAACCCTTGTCCAATATCGTACCTGTTAATAAAAACAAATTACTAGACGTGAAGAAACTTCTTAGCAAACATTTTGGATCAGACTGGTCAGCTTCACCACACCTGGAATTTTACAATAAAGTTTTCGAAAGTCAGGAAACACTAGTCGCGCCAACAGATGAAGAACATTCTTTCTGCTCAGAACCTATTGAAGAAAACATTCACGTTTATATCTAAAAATATGCTCATCATTCGTTTTCGTTCATTTTTTTTTAAACCGTACTTTAGTAAAACATATTCAAGGGATTTTGTTATGAAAATGACTTGCCTTTACGTTACATAAATCTAAATTCTAAAAAAAGTAAAAAGCGGATAACGGAGAGGCAAGTGTTTTCATGGCCCAACCTCTTGAATTGTTTTTCAACACAGCAACGTTCAAGAGTTTTCATATTGTAACTAACTAATTTCTTTTTAAGTTTAATTAAAAGGCTAAAATGTTTATATCTTCGTGTGTTTTTATTTATTGCCAACCCTAATTGTTATAAAATCTATCAGGATCAAAGACGGCCATCTTACCGTAGTTTGGGTTCAAATACGGCAATCTTTATAAATTCAAAACCAAAGTCGGCAATCTAGTAAATTAAATGTGATTTTAAATCTTATTGCTTAACTTTCACACATATTTTTGACTGTCTCTGGTTTAGTACATGTTACAGTAATATGAACAAACATTTGTCATTAATGACTATGGATTAAAATGAAAAATAACTGTTTTTGATCAACTACCAAAATTTAGGTCAACCCTACTTTGCCGACTTTGATTTTATACGACTCATATGTAACCATCTTTATTTATTTAACCGCAGTACAACACCAACAAACTTGCAACATGTCAGGAATCACAGAAAGGGAGATTTTAGGCTACACAAGAGTAGATGATGTAAACCTGATTGTTGGCGACTGGCCGGTCCAAACCTTTTATATTCAAATAAGGATGTAATATATTAACTTTTTATAAGACCTTTTTTGACATTGATGTTTTGTGCTTTAGTCATTGGTTTTCGTTTGAGTTGTCAGGTTAATTTCTTATGTATTTCTACTAAATTATAGCTAATAAATATTTACAAGATACTACGTGTTTCCAACAATTCATTCATACAGTCCACTACTCCATAACACTGATGTTTTGTTAACTTAGATTTTTAATTTTATTTTTTTACAAGTTTTGTTTGTCTTTTATATTTTGTGTGTTTATTTGTAATGGAAATTAGTGTCCTGCTAGATAGACCATTTTCCAATATTTTTGAAGCTGTAAGGGAGAAATGAGCTTGACACTTGCTGAGTTTCTTGCCGGTTCTTCTTAGTACAAGATATCCTGCCCAGAGTAGACTTACAATTCAATGGCATAGTGACATTCACAAGAGCTACTTGTAGCCTAAACTGAATAAACGATTTTTAATTTTGAATTTTGATAAAAAACGATCAACGGACCAAGAACAACCAGAAAATGGAAAGTATAATACAATACAATATGAGTCTATGCTAAAATGTACATAGTTAACATTATTATCACCGGAAACAAGCTGTATTGCAACACAGTTTTATATAACTAACCACAGTTATCAATATTAAGTGTGTCAAATTACCAATGTATTTGTTTCAAATAAATTATAACATGGTGCACAAAACAAAATGGATGAACAACAACCATACAACAAAAGGAAGATGAGACAATACAAAAGATGGTTCAAACACTCAAAGAATAAATTAACCTCAGGTGGGACAGGTGCGCTGATACTGCACAAAGTATGGAAAGAATGCATTAGAAGATTGTTGTGACAGAGGCCAAGATCCTCTATTGGTCAGAGCCAGCAGAGTAAGTAAAGGACTGCTCGCCACATAGAGAAGTGGATAAACTGGGAAAGAACTTGTGTCCAGAACTCGATAAATGAGGGAACTGTTGTGTTAATTTAATTGTAGATAAAAGTCCTTTTAAGTTATTTTGTATGCCTTTTTGATAAATATTTTTAAACATTTTTTTTGTTACAACACTGCATACTTCTGACCCTTTCTTTTTTTAGTAACACTTATAATTTCAGGGAGCAGCTTTACAAGATAACCCTTTTTTTATTTATTATCATTTATAATATTGTTTTTTTTTAATTATTAACATTTGTATTGTATGATTCCTGACTTTTTAAGATGTGAAGATATTTATATTGAAAGAATTTTCTGACCGCAGTGAAGATGTGGAAGTTTGTGGAATATATACCTCATTATGGTTTGATCTATAGAAAGTAGACAATTTGAAAAGTGACATTGTACAAGTGCATTTGCCGATTTAAGCACATTCACGAACACTTAACAGTTAATAATTTACTTTGACTATATACTTTTAGAAGAAGTCTTAAAAATTACTAGTGAGTTATTCTATAACTCAAAGTTCATAGAACGTAAAAAACGATGCTAACGATTTCTGTCTGGACTGACTGAACTGACTGAGGAGAGCAGGGCAGTGTTGCCAGTGGCCGATAGTCAAAAGTAACACGAGACGGTTCAAAAAGTTACATTTTCACGATAATATTTTTTTTTTATTTGATATTATTATATTATTATACACCACTTATGGCACTTGATTACACTGTGGCGTTTGTCTATGAGGGACAATGTCACTGCCCGTCAAGCCTGACAATTAATTTGCTGCGATGTAAAAATCTTATATAGTTTCGTTGTTAAAGTAAAGGTTTAATTATTTCTTTATTCGACCGAACGACCTGAGTTTTACTTATAAGGATTTCCCTCCAAAGTGGTGACCCCGACGATTTTATATTCCATTCTCTTCGAAAGAAAGAAAAACAATGGATCCAATGTTGTCTAAATCAATAAGTACCTATACCTTATATTTTTATTATTATTTATTGTCACATAAAAACAGGTTAAAATAACGAAAGTGACTTCTCTGACCTACAATGCTAGGTATGCGGTATGCGGTATGACCGAGGTCAGTGCCGTCCTTCAGAAATCAGTAGTATTAAAACTTATTGATCGAAGTAATAAAAGTAATAAATTATCGAACTTTGTTTTCAAATTTCGTTAGCTACCTTCGCTAGGTACCTCGTAAGAAAGAAAAGAAAATAGACAAAAAGTAAATAAACAAAAGACGATAAAACTATCTTGCGTTCCGTTTCACGATTATCTTTGTATGCTGGAAAATATTTAATTATAGTTACTTATATTTTTATCAAGTTCTTAAAGTAACGTAAAAGTAACATTTTGAGTCTTGTAACATGGAAGTAACATGAGATGGTCAAAAGTAACGTAAAATGTTACAAAAGTAACATTCTGGCAACGCTGGAGCAGGGTTGCCAACACAATACCACAAATAGGTGCTAAATGACATCTGAAAAAGTGCTAGATAAATATGGATTTTCAAAAATAGTGCTAGTTTTTTGGACTTGAAATAAAATAATAATATAATTTATAATTAATAAAATGACATAATGTAAAATGAAAAAAAAAATATAAGCAAAATGTAGCTGTAATAATTATTTTAAACCTATATCCAGTCATCTTCACTGTCTTCTGTATCCGCTGCCGTGTTTGCTTCTCCTTGTACTGCCGCCGTTGAAGTGGATGGTTGTTCACGATGACTTTCAGCCGATTTTTTTAATTGAAATGTGTTCATTGAAATGAAACAACTTTTACGGATCTACTCGCGTTTATTTTACACATTACTTATTTAATGTTTATCCTGACGTTTCGAACCCTTTGCAAGGTCCGTGGTCACAGGGACGGAAAGTTGTTTCATTTCAATGAGTAGTGTTCGCGTAAACTTTAGAAAACAATATGAAATGTGTACATTTCTTTTTTGCCTATTTTATTAATAATATCTCGGGGAAATCACTTGCCCATAGAGGACACTCAAGTGTCTCCTGATGTAAGATGCAAAATACTTTTTGGACACCCAAGTGTCTCCTGACGTTTGAGTGGATGAGTACCTACTATTTATAGTGCTAGGTGCTCTATGCTGTTGTTTCGTGCTGGACTCATGAAAATAGTGCTAAATCTAGCACTGAAAGTGCTAAGTTGGCAACACTGGAGGAGAGGGCCTGTCTGTGTCTATGGGAGGGTTTCATTCATTCATTCATTCAGTCCAGTGTTGCCAATTTAGCGACTTTGTCACTAGATCTAGCGACATTTCGTTTTCTACAGCGGCTTAAATTATGTGTCTAGCGACAAAAAAAATCTAGCGACTATTCTAACGACTTCTAGGGCCTTACAAATAAACAAAGAATGAGGTCCGAATAGCTATTCCGTGTTTTGTTCTTGTCATGTAAACGTCATTTCAAATTAGAGTAAAAGCGACAAAACACAGAATAACCATCCGGACCCCATTCCCTGTTTATTTGTAAGGAGGCTAGAGTTTAAATAATAAAAATAAATAAGTATTTTAACTATCATCCTAAAATATGGCAAGATCCCAGCCCAGAAATCTATATTCGGAACTACGTTTCGAAATCAGATATCATTCTGACAAGTCTGTATTTTCCCCTTCGTTTTTCTTGACTTTTCCTTTGTTAATAATTGTTTTTTATAATTTTCAATTGCTTTATACCGGTTACAAATATTATTCTGTGTTAGTTAACAAATTATTTTATTTTATTCTAACAGACCAAAAAACTGTGCCCTATTCTACCGTGCGTAAAACAATATAGAATTAGAGGTACGTGAAAGAGTTGCGCTGTTTCCATCCCTAGCGCTCAGTCTACTGGGATAATTTAGCGACTTTTAGCGACTTTTGATTTTTGTCCATAGCTAGCGACATCTAGCAACTTTTCAAGCGTACGTTTAACGACTTTTTGACATGTAGAGTTGGCAACACTGATTCAGTCCAGCCGCGCCCGCTAGGCAGCGTTCGTAAAAATCATTAACCATCGCACGGCTGCGAGTGATCGCCCCAAGGAGCCCCAAAGGCGGACGACACTCAACGTCCTACGTTTTAGAACGACATCCGCTGCTGAAGCTGTCATTGATAAACAATTGATTTCAATTTCCAAGAAACGGATAAAACCAATCTAGTGTGAAAGCAGCTGGACAAACTATAAATCATTTAGTCGAAATCTAAAAAGCGCGCGAGAAAATCATAACCTCACAGAGTATGAAAGTAATTTGTTTGTATTCAATAAACTGTCAAATTTCTGTCAATTAACGTCAGGGCGACTTTCACCCCGAGAACTCGTAGGGGCGTGCGTTACCCCAGCGGAATATTGTCGAATTTCTTGGATTCTTGATAAAGAATAATTAGTGCTCCATCTCGTGTAATTGTGCGCGAAATCTTAAATTTGTGTGTCCAGTAGTTTTGAGATATTCGCGAAAAACAGATGCCGCTGTGGTAACGTTACCCCAGCGGCACATTTTTTTTCCTTTGGACTTATCAAAAAAAAGTACCCAGGAAGATAGATCTTGGGGCGCTGTAAATGTGCGTGTTAGTCTTAAATTTGTGCGTCTTATAATTCCGAAGTTATTCAAAATACCGCGAACGGTGAGGCGCACAAGTATGATTTTTTTACACACAATGTAATGAGTTTGTGCGTAATTTGAGCAAAAGCAGAATTTGAAAAAAATTCACCGTTCTGAAGATATATTTATTTTAAAGAAAAAGGATAATCGGTCCTAGCTCCCTAAATACTAACCTTAGAGACTAATTTCTGATGGTGATTCATACCTTATAATACCCTACAACGTCTATTAAAATCTTAAAAGCTTATTAAAGCTTAGCCCGTCTGAACTTAAATTCAGTGCAAGTCACTCAGTAAGAGCATGGGGGCGCGAGTGCTGACTTGCCCAATTGTTTTTACAAGCATGACCTCTCATTTTGTGGACTTAAAGTTTGCACCAAAATATCCTACAGTTAATATTATTACTTATATAAGAACATAAATTTAAATGACATTTTTACATTATAAAAAACAATTAGAAACGATAATTTACGCACATACGGGCTTTAATTTAAAAAAGATAAGATTACATTTAAAAGTCAAAGTTAAAAGTCATAAAATGTTAAATAGGTAATATATCTTTACTTTACGAATTGTGTAAACGTCTGTACAAATAATGCCATAAATTTTAGAAGGTTAGCGTCATGTATGGCGCGGTCGCTTTTTGATATTCATCTTAACTTGGTCGGTTTATCACTGTATTTCGCTTCATTTACCATTTTTACTATAAATCTTTAAATAATAAGTGCATTGGGCTGAAAATTTTCAAATGGCTAGATGAGTGAAGGCACTAATTATCTGCTTAATAAGTGATTTGCTGGTCCATACCAAACTCATGTAAGCGACGACCAAAATAACCTCACGGGCCAGTGACATTTAAAGTGCCATAACTCATTAACGACTCGCAGTAAGCTTTTAAGATTTTAATAGACGTTGTAGGGTATTATAAGGTATGAATCACCATCAGAAATTAGTCTTTAAGGTTAGTATTTAAGGGGCTAGGACCGATTATCCTTTTTCTTTAAAATAAATGTATCTTAAGAACGGTGCATTTTTTTCAAATTCTGCATTTGCTCTAATTTAAATTAATTAAATTTTTAAATTTTGCTAATTTAAGACTAACACGCACATTTACAGCGCCCCAAGATTTATCTTCCTGGGTACTTTTTTTTTTGATAAGTCCACAGGAAAAAAAATGTGCATCTGTTTTTCGCGAAAACTAATTATTCTATATCAAGAATCCAAAAATTTCGACAACATTCCGCTGGGATAACGCACGCCTTTTAGAACGCGGTGTTGTGTTGCATCGGTTGCATCGTCGGGCGTCATCGGACGACCTTTACGAACGCAGCCCTAGCCGTGTAGTAGGGATGTGAAAAAATAATAGATTTTAGGAATATGTAATCGATTTAATAAATCAATTTACAAATAAAAATAATCGATTTTTTAAAAATAGATTTTATTTTCACATCCGATTATTTCAATCATACAATACTCAAAATAATAACTAAAGCTATAGAAACCGGACTAAAATAGCAACACAGATACATCAGTTCGTACTATCTATTTCAACTAATGAACATAGGTGATGTATTGGAAAGAGATCGATTGTCCCTTTTCTTTCGTTATTTCGAAGGTGTCACCAGATTTGTAACGTCATATTTGAGGTAATGTGGTGACTTTATCGACTTTATTATCAATCTAAATAATTGAAAACATCAACATAGTATTTCTTTTGTCACTATATTTATTAAACATATATGTTAATTTGACAATAAACACACAATAATACAACCCAAATCATCAGTTGCACTAAAACCTACCTAGGTACATAACCATACCTAGATAGTATCTATATTTAACATACTATTTAATATTATTTAACTTTATGTATTTATCTACTTCTATTATTTTTTTACTGTCTATTATTTTTATTTTTGACTATTAAATCATTTGTATTTGTATTTCTTTATTTTTATTATAAAGAGGGAAGATTTGTTTTTTGTTTGTAATGATTAAACTCTAAAAATATAGATACTCAACCGGTTTTAAATATTTACGCTGCTAGTGTATATTGTACCTACCTAAACCTATGTATTAATTTTTAATTTGTTGTTAGGTGCTTAACATACAAAGTAATTGAATCTAGGGCTATATTAAAGTTTTTTGTCTGCTTTCTACGTGAACTGAATGTGACCTATGTTTGTTTAATTTACTATTAAAATATAATAATTATAATACTACTAGGTTAGGTACAAGACACATAAGAGCGTTTACGCCGCACACTAGCGCCACTAATAAAAAAAAACATATCTAGTAATAAGAGATAGAAAATCAAGATGCGAGAGCCTCATTAGTTTCAATTAGTTTACACAAAACACAACATATGACGTTGCTCACAAATTGTTTGGAATTCAAATTAGGTTCATTTCGGTTAACGGAATCGCAATTAATAAAAAACCGTTTTTTTTCATTTAATTGGTCAATTACCGGTAACCGAAACCTTAACCTTATACCATTTCGATATGGGGTCAACCTTTTTTATTGTTGTGGGGTCAACGACCCAAACCGGTTAATAAATTTTACCGGTTTCTGACCATGCGTACCTACATAGTCTTTTTTTTAATTTTGTAATTAAACACAATCCTAAATAGGTAGGTACCTACCTACATATGAGCGTTTACGCCGCACACTATAGTCTAATCATTAATTCACTGGAGTAATCTGACGTTTACGGTGTTCCCAGTTTCTGATGAACAGAAAATAGTGTTGTGACAAGAAGATTGACATCAATTACTCACTCATTCATTCTCATTAAATCAAATCACATTACTCATTTTATTTACTTTATTAAGAAATCTCCTAGGCCAGTTTTGTTTAATCGATATAAAAATATTAGCATTGGTACCTTTAAAGGCCAACGAATGATAACTTTGAAAAGGCGAATTACTCGAATTATATAAAATTAAACAAAAATGCAATGGATATATTTTTTTTTATTCGACATCGTCAGACATAGAGAAGAGTCGTTCATGAATGAATCCTTCAATTGGACTAGTCCACTTAGCAAGTATATCATTTAGTTCACACTTCACTGAAGGAGAGTAAAGCGAACAGAAAGATTACGAACAGCGCGTGCGGAAACGAGACAGTTGCACCGGTCGGAGTCGGAGTCTGCCCGCACTCAATTTGACGTCTTACGGTATGAAACATTATTATTTTTACGACTTATTTTTACTTGATTATTAGTTGGTGGCGTAATTTGTTTACGTTTAGAAATTTGATTTTGTTGTCTATTATTCAAGTCTGCGTCAAAATAGGTTTAAGCGCGATCCGTGCTGCATGCGACAATAACATTATTTAGTTTTAATAATTGTACTGTTTGACGATGCTTTTAAAAGTAATTTTAAATAGTTGATGTTTTAGTTGTCGTAAAAGTAAATGTGAAAATTCACTCAGAGACAGAGAAGGTGCTATGTGAGAAAGTGATAAAAATGGTTTTAGAACGGGTTAGAGTGATTTTTCATTTTGGAACGGGATCGAGTGATTGTTGACGTAAAACGGTACTATATTGTTGAGAATATCTCCATTTCAACGTTATTAATTTATAGTATTCTGTTTTATCTTAATTGTTATGCAGTAAATGGTACTTCTACACAGTGGTTAAATCTGTATTTTTCTTACAAAAAGATGGATGATGTAAAACATTGCAATAATTAAAATACGCGTACTTCCAAAATTTTCGAATAATAACAGCTCCCAAAGCAAAACAAACACTGACAACTAAACTGTCAGGTGAAATATCTCGGTACAAAAAGACATTCATATACCTACCTATATTATAATTAATTAAGTACCTTTTTATAATAAACGTTCGTACTGACTTTGTGTGAGTGATCTGAATGACAATGAACGAAACGCATCACTAGTACAATAAATGTGGCAACATAATTTTTCAATGTGACATTAGCATCTGTCAGTTTACTCCAGTGAATTAATGATTAGACTTTAGCGCCACTAATGAAAAAAAAACTTATCTAGTAATTAGAGATAATCGATGTTAGAGATAGAAAATCAAATTATGCTCAACAAACTATTTGAATGAAGTAATTTAGCAAATTAATTAATTAAGTAATTAATTAAATAAGACGTTACGGCCACTTTTAACTATAACGCCATATTTAACTAAACCATAACATGTCAGGTGTTCATTAGGTTACGTAAAAATGCTAAATTACTTCATTCAGTTAGTTTGTTGAGCATAATTTGATTTTCCATCTCTAATTACTAGATAGGTATGTTTTTTTTTCATTGGCGGCGCTAGTGTGCGGCGTAAACGCTCTGCTTGTGCAAATGAAGCCCTTTCATACGATACCCCACATGACACGGTTAACTTACTTCAAAATTTGGACCCCCGTTCCTTGCATAAAGACCCTGTTTTTTTTGTGATTTAATTAAATAAATATATATTTTCAGATTTCTCCCTGTACTTGTAGTATAAGACGATATTACTTGCCAAACTTCATAGTTCTAGGTCAACGGCAAGTAGGTACCTAAGTAAGTACCCTATGAATTTTGATTCCCTTGAGAGTGTCGAAATATACGTTTTTTGCGACATAAACGGCCGTATCTTTTTTTTCGTTAACTTAGAAGTTTGATTTATTTACAGCTTCAAGGGGCCGCAGACCTGAGTAGGTATATGGTTTTAAAGTTTTAATTTCAACTCGATACCTCCACGCGTTTCCGAGATAAAGGATCAGACAGACAGACAGACAGACAGACAGACAGACAGACAGACGGACAGACGGACAACAAAGTGATCCTATAAGGGTTCCGTTTTTTCCTTTTGAGGTACGGAACCCTAAAAAGGATTGCATTTCTGATATCTCGTAAAAACAACATTACACAAGCTTAGTACACAAGTTACACACACACACTGCGTTTGGTAAGGTTAAATAACTTTCGCAAGCTCCGGTCCGCCGCCGGAGGCCCGTGTTGCTCTATATTCGCAAAGGCCGGTCATACCGGCCGGTGACCAAAAACGTATCATCTCGACCTCCCCTGTGCTTCTGAAAGCACGTAAAGCCGTTGGTCCCGGCTGCTTATATACACATCATATATAATCATGTTAACCAATCTGGAAAAGCCATAAACGCTTATCATAGTGGCACGGGCACCAATGCTTGACAACAGGGGCTCGACCGCCTAACCGATCGCTTTGACTTTGTGTGTGGTTTATGACGTCATATTGTCGTTTCGTGCCGCCTATGAAAGCAATATCGAAAGCTATAGCCTTTAGCTTTTGATATTGCTTTCATAGGCGGTGCGAGGGGGCAAGATGACGTCATAAACTATACGCGAAAGTAAAAGCGATCGGTTAGGCGGTCAGGGTGCCTAGTGTGAGTTTTGTTAACTATCCGTATTCATGCGATTACGTTTACGAAAACGAAAATAAGTATGGCATTGAAGCAGCGCCTCCTGGCGGCATACGAGCAGAATTAACATTTTGCCATACAAATTCTCGTTTTCGTTAACGTGATCGAATATCGAATGAAACTCACACTAGGCCCTCAGGGGGCAGTTTTCATCGCCAAAAAATAACAAAGGATTGCAATGAAATTATACTGGACGATAGGTAGGAAGCAGGGTGCCAAGTGCGAGTTTCATTCGCAATTTGATCACGTTAACGTAAACGAGATTTTGTTTGGCAAAATGTTCTCTCCTCGTATGCCGCCAGGGGCGCTGCTTCAATGCCATACTAATTTTCGTTTTCGTAAACGTATTCGAAGTAAACTAAACTCGCACTCAGGTGATCTTATTGCCTACTGTGAGTTTGATTAGGTACTATCCGTATTCATTCGAATACGTTTACGATAACGAGAATTAGTATGGCATTGAAGCAGCGCCTCCTGGCGGCATACGAGAAGAGTTAATTAACATTTTGCCATACAAATTCTGATTTTCGTTAACGTGATCGAATGGCGGATGAAACTCGCACTTGTAACCGTGTATTCAATTCATGCTAAAAACTAAAAATAGCAGACGATATCACTGGTTCCTGACGAACGTTGGGGCCACTTCCCGATTAGTTTATCAAAGTGCCAAGTGCGAGCTTTATTCGCTATTCGATCACGTTTACGAAAACGAGAATTTATATGGGAAAATGTTAACTCTTCTCGTATGCCGCCAGGGGGCGCTGCTTCAATGCCATACTAATTTTCGTTTTCGTAAACGTAATCGAATGAATACGGATAGTAAACAAAACTCACACTAGGTACTCAGAGCAGAGATTCTTCTCCACAGCTAAAAAATAGACGTCCTGAATGGGTAGTAGGTAAAAAAATTATGGACGATTCAAAAGCACTTTTCTAAAGTTTATTTGAATAAAGAATATTTGACTTTGACTTTGACTTAGAACTATGATCGAACCACGATATCTCGCATCTATCTACCCCGAATATCCCGTCGTTCAATCTCGACAGCTGTAAAGTTATATACCTAGTTTATAAATCCAGATCACATCCACTGGAGTCTGTAGAGAAACACGTTGAGGCTCCGCACACTGGACGACTTGTTGCCAATGCGTCTAGTCGCCGCGTCTAATAGTTGCGTTGTGCACGCGCACACTCGACGACAGTCGTGCGACAGTTGTGATGAGCGTCAATTTTGTGGCTCCCCTAGCTTGTCGTCGCGACTTTGCGACTGACGCCGAGTTTGCGGAGCTTTGAACAAAATATATGAAAATTGTCGGACGCAGCCTGTCGTCGCGTCTAGTCGCCGAGCTATCGCAGTCGCGTGTCGCCTATTGTGCGGAGCCATTTAGGTAATGCATTTTAACCCAATGCTGAGAAGGCACGTCACATTTAAGGCAGAACTGTAACAACAGTCGTAACGTGCTAACGATCAATTAACCGCAAAAACTGGCAATCGGATAGCATTAAACAATGAGCAGTAGAGCGCAAAGGCCGCGGAAGCTAGAACACGAAATGAATAGAACTTTTACAAATTTCGTCACAATCGTACTATGTCTGATGTTCGCGTCTGCCTTCTATCTGGTGATGTCGTTCCAGCCGTTGTCTAAAGATGAGCAGATTGGCCGCATCAATCAGCTCAACGATGAAGTGGAGCCGTTCAGGAAAAACCTGACGGAATGCGCCCGCCAAGTCAGGGCCTCCATGGTAGACGTCGAGAACTTTTTGAAGAGAATACCTCAGTCATCGATGCAAGGGAAGTGCTTCGTCGCATGCATATTGAAGAGGAATGCAATTATAATGAACAACAAAATTGAGAAAAACAATCTTTTGGAAGCGAACAGAGCTGTGTATGGGGGCGACGGTGAAGTGATGTCGAGACTGCAGAGGGCCGTCGAGGAATGCTCGGAGGTTGTGGAAGGCATTTTTGAAGTGTGCGAATACGCGTCGGTGTTTAACGACTGTATGCACATGAAGATGGAGCACATATTGGACAAGGTGACCATGGAGAGGCGGATGGAGGCTTTAGGGCAGATGAGCTCGAACCCCGACGTGTGGTCGGACGAGGAAGATGAAATGTTGAAGTTGGTTAAAGACGAATTGTAGGACCGCATAGCATTACCGGCACATTTTATGTTTATGTATTTGATCTTGTTTCAGAGATATAGGGAGTCATATTGTTTTTTAAGTTTACACGAACACTGCACATTGAAATGAAACTACTTTTACGGATCTTTTCGCTTTTATTTTATACATTAGTTTTAATTAATGTTTATCCTGACGTTTTGAACCCTTTGCAGGGTCTGTGGTCACAGGGAGTCTTCCTGTGTAAACATTAATTAAAATAATGTATGAAATAAACGCGAGTCATTTTCAGCTCATTTTTGTCCCCACTCCTGGGGCACGGCACGACCCTTCGCTATGGTAGATAGGGAGAACGGGTCATAAACCACCACGCGGCCGTGGGCCCAGTGCATTGGTGTGGTGCATTGGTGGTTTGAACGCGAGTAATAGTTTCATTTCAACATAATAGGAATCGTTTAAGTCTGCTTGCATGATATTATCTGCATTGTGTTTATTATCAAACAATGATGTTAACATTAGAAGTGTTATTTTTGTTTTCTTAACTTACTAGATCGCACTCTGACAATAATGTAAAATTCTGCTAAGAAGAAATGCCCGTTGTTGAGCGAGTTGTAATATAAAGATCGATAGTAACCACGACACGTGTAAACCTATGACAGCAACAAGCTTCCTTACCATTAAGGAACCATGAAGTTAACTTCGGATCTGTGTCGGGCCGACACATAAAACCAAAAACTCATTTAGAATATTTTTAAAATAACGTATGTACGTACGTATATTAAGCACTTCTAATAAAAACACAGACACAAATTTCGTATATTTTTATTATATAATAGTTATATGAGTATATCCATTGAAATAAAACATACCAAACATACCATACCAACCCATCATCTTACATTCCGATAGAAAATATTTTGATTAAGTACCTACTTATGTTATTCTCACAAAATTGGAATTAGAAAAATATAATGAGATCATAGGTAAGTATCGAGACAATTTCAATCAAGTTTACATACAAATAATTCTGTAAATTTATAAACTTACAATTACAAATAGACACAAAATCCTTTGAAATTCTCAAGTAGTTTTAATTTAAACAATTTATTTGTTAATTTCTTTTATCATCATCTGGAAATTTAGCTTTTGATGTCAATAAGTGCCTTCGAAGGCTTATAAATACCTATCGCAACGATTTGCCTTTAATACAAATTGTAGATAACGCAAAAATTATTATATTTTATTGAGTAGGTAATAATTATTTGCCCGATCACCGGTGACGTAGGTAGGTGCCAAGTGCGAGTTTCATTCGCCATTCGTTAACGTTTACGTAAACGAGAATTTGTATGGATTTTTTTAACTCTTCTCGTATGTCGCCAGGAGGCGCTGCTTCAATGCCATACTAATTTTCGTTTTCGTAAACGTATTCGAATGAATACGGATAGTAAACAAAACTCACACTAGGCACTCTGACGCCTGCACTTAATCTGTCCAAAACTGTCAAATTTCTTCAATACAATGTCATGACTTAGTTTTAAAGTTCAAATTCTATTGAGGAACTTTGACAGTTTGTGTTAGTTTGATGTGCAGGCGTGTGTCCCTCTACGTAACTATCTATAGACATTACACCCTTCAGGACTTGTACTATTATTTATTCTGTGCTTCAGACGCGTTTTAGGTATTTCCATCCACTTCCAAACCCACTCGTTTGTCATTTGCAGCGGTTTACGTCCTCGTGCCATTTCCAATTCCCACGCATCGCCTACGTTCTACAGCCGCCTAGCCATTCGTACAGCTACAGCACATTCGCGCATCCAAATTGTGTTATTTTAGTATTGGCCAGGTTTTAACAAATGTCAAGCCTAAGTGATAAAGTTATAATCGCATCTAGGTAGATAAAATTAGAAAAAATCGTATGGTCTTGAATTTATAGATAGCTGTAAGGCTATTTTGAAAGTGAGCTGCCATGTCATCTTTTACGAGTTATTTAGGGTTGCCAACGACCAAATATAGTATTTTTGGATTCAGTACCCATACAAATATAGTAGATAGGGAATTAATTAAAAAAATATAGAAAATTAGAAATATTAAAAAAAAATTTATTTTATGTCTTAAATAAATATTTAAGGAATATAATATGATAAATATATAAGCTATGATAATATGGGCGTGTTCCGTTTTAGATAATAAGAGACAGTAAGGTGGATTAAAAGTATGACATCTAATAACATAGGTACATGCAGGTACAGGTTTAACTTGATACGTAGGTAATAACATGTTATTTCTTTATAACTGGGTAGGTACCTACCTAAGTAGGTACATCAAAAGAACTAGGTAGGTAAGTACTAAGTAACATTGTTTCGTCTATATAATTTAGTAGGTAGGTATTTAATAAGTCCCTAACTAACTAGGTAGGTACCTAAAGTAGGTAGATAGTTACTACCTAGTCTACTAACAAGTCTTTATATTGTTTGTACACTCATCTAAGTAGGTTAGATTATTTTGGAATGTTTATTAATATAATTACCTACAATCTATAGCAATTATGATGCCTATTTTTCGTAGGTAGGTACCTATCTACAAGTTTACTAATTTCCATTAAAAGTCATAGGTAGGTACCTATGTAGCTAAGAGGTAGGTTTTCTTTACAATTTACCTTTATGCTAAGCCTTTATGCTCATTCAAAGTTCAGACTTCCTCATAGATATTCAATATGAAAACGAAAATTTTTATGATTTGTTTGAATGCCTTTCTTCCATGCTTACTTAACTTGTTTATTGAAATTGACAAAACGAAAGAGTTACCTAATTAAGTAGAGCTGATCAGATGACAGGTAGTCATCTGTGATCATGTCGTCACATATGAACACATAGGTAGTCGTACTGATACACTAGCAGTCAGCAGCACACATGCCACTGCTTCTGGGGCAGTGCACTCCGCGCCACCGACAGATGCATCGCCGCCGACGCCCGCGCCGACACCACACCACTAAACATAATAAAAAAATCGAGACAATCACCGCACCGCGTAACCTACATCACTCGCTGTGACTCACGCCGATGTATACCTACGTTATAAATACATAACGATTACAGAAACAGTTTCGAGCGCTCGCAAAAAATGAGCTTTCACTTTTACCGCGTTTCGCAGGTCGCAGATTCGCGCTCGCGAACCGACACAAATCAATCACCCGAACCGCCAACGGTTAGGTAACAAATTAGCTTTCTTCGGCTTCCACGAGGACCGGCAGGCTGGTGTGCTGGCACGCCGGCGAGGCGCGCGACGCGAACGCCGCCAGCCAGGGGTCCACGTCGTGCTCCGAGCACAAGAACTTCGCGGAGATCGTGTTGTCATACCCCTTCTGGCGTACCACAAAGCCGCTGCTCGATTCCGCTCGCTCTACTCCCGTGTTCCGCAGGTTAACGACCCCTATCGGCTTAGCGAGCCTCTTCCTCGGGTAAATCACCGCGAAATGCTCCAATGAGGTTCTGTACACGACCACGCGCACGTCCTGCCGAATCCCTCCGGGTCCTAGCAGCACCAGGAAGCCCGCCTTCACTTCGCCGTCGGCCGGTTTCCTCCTAAACCCTGGCCCAAAGAGCTCGCCGCGGCACGTTGCTGTTATTACGTCCGTCGGCATTTTACTGTTTTGATGACCGACTCACAACAATGTGTGCGATGTTTTTGTTTGGTGTTGGCGAGCGACAGTCTCGCATGATACACAGTGGGATACTGAGCCGCCGTTTTCCGATCGACACGTATTTTTATAACATCGGTCGGTGGGCCGACGACGCGCGTCGCGAGAGGTCGGCTGTGATCGTTACTAAGCTGTGAGCATTGAGCATTTACTCGGCTGTGCAGCCCGTCTGACAGACGCAACCCGGCTAAATACTGCGGCCCGTCTGCGCCCTGTTGCTGCTGCGAAATAGCCCCGTATTACATGTGGCCGGGGTTTCCTAAAGGTTGCCTGCGGTGAAGTTCACAACCTTCGTGAACGCCTTCAGTATGCAATTTTGCGGGGTTCTCTTTCTCCCTAAACTTTATCTGAAATACAAATAGGTACATTTAAGGACGTTGTAAAAAGGTTTAAAAGACGAGGAGTTTACAACTTGTACTTTAGTTAATCAGCCGATAATTATAGTAATAAATGATACCAGTGGCTAGGGTTGCCAACTATTTTTCAAAAAATTACTGTTTATTTAATTAAAATTTCATTGCTTTCCTAAATGCGTCAAACATTATGCGGAACCATCACAACCTAAATAAATGAAACAAAGGTTTTGGAAAGAAAAATAATTAAAGTAAATCTATCACTAACTAGTAAAAAAAAGGATTTGAAGAAAAAAGAAAGTATTTTCCAAATTTATTTATTTTAGCGTTGCGTTTCGTTTCACTTCACCTGAGTCTGAGTATCATTCAGTAGTTCAGAAATTAAGTCAACAGGAATATTCCGTTCAAACGCACGCATTAGTCGGAAATAAAGTACTTGTAAGCTACTTGTAATATAATGTGTGTAATCAGTTACGTGTATGGTATGTACAAATAAATAAATACTTTATACTTAAAAAAAAAAGTATTTTCCATACTTTATTAAAAAAAAATAAAGTATGCTACATTATTATAAGTAGGATACATTATTTTAAAGTTTGGTTGGCAACCCTACTAGTGGCCCGCTCGCGTCTTCGTCCACTTAAGAACACCCGTATCCCACGATGGACCCCTATCATATGGGTCCAATTGTAAATCTAAACCATTCTCGAATCCACTTGAACACACACAAAAAATTTCATCAAAATTGGTCCAGCCGTTTAGAAGGAGTTCAATTACAAACACACGCACAGAAGATTCATATATACATAATATATAAAGACCAAATTTTAATAGATTTAAGCTAACTGGCTGCTAAGCGAGGACCGTAAATCAAGATAAAATCTTCCCTAGGTAGGCAAGTGGCTAAAGAAGCCCGAGTTGTAGACTAATGTGGGTATACTGCACTGCACATACACCTATCGTATTATTACAATTTACTTAGTTAGATATAGGTCTTAATTGGCCTCACCAATTACAGGATTCCATATAAACGACAAACGTCGACGAACTAGACAGAAAACAAATAATAGGTAGGTACCTACTAAAGTTCCTACAGCTACAGAACCTATATACATAAAGGTGTAGCGACCTGGGTCAATAGCATCGTAATTCATCTGTTCTTGAGGTATCGGCATGTTTAGTTAGACGGGCCCATGAGAGTGGAAAAGTTCGTCACAAATAAAGCACGGGCTCTCTGGCTTCCTATCCTATTCATAAGCCATCTTCTATAAAACAGCTAAATTATTTTAAAATGATTAAAACACAGTTATAGACAACAGTTACAGACTTGATGTTCGTCTTCAAACTGTTCAACAATAGAATTGATTGTCCTCAATTACCGGTCAGGTTTAAACTGCGCGTTCCAGGTATACCCTAGAAATTAAATAAACCTTTCCATAAAACCGTATTTAGGTCTAACTCTCCTATTTCTAGACTTTGCAAGTCGGTAAATGAATTTAGTGGTAGTGCTGGATTTGATGTTTTATCTGTCTCACGTGGTCTCACCTAACAGACTTCGGTCTGACATTACAAAATGTTTTACTTAATAATATCTAAGCTAGTTGTAAATTTTATGTCCATGTTGTGTGCGAATGATGTTGATGTGTTTGTTACGCTCGTTCGGAAATAATATTTGCGCATGTACCTATTTCTTTCCTGTAAATGTATTGGTGTAAAGAAATGTTGATAAATCAATAAATCTATATTATAATATATTTATATTATTATTACTTGGGCCAGCGTATAAGCACAGTTTAGAAATGGTAATACTGTGGTATAAGCATAGCTATCCAACGTGGCAATGCTGCTAGCTTACTGGGCACTCTGCCTGATGGGGATGATTTGGGGCAAATTTTTTATTTATAGTTAGTATAGTTTATAGTTTTTTGTAAGTTTAATTTTAAGTAGTTTTATTATTATCTTGTTTTTAATATTATAAAGCTGAAGAGTTTGTTTGTTTGAACGCCCTAATCTCAGGAACTACTGGTTCGAATTGAAAAATTCTTTTTGTGTAGGATAGTCCATTTATCGAGGAAGGCTTTAGGCTATAACATCACGCTGCGACCAATAGGAGCGAAGCATCAGTGAAAAATGTTGCTAAACGGGAACAAGAGCCTGAAAAATTAAAAATGCTGCCGAAAGTCACTATTCCACGCGGACGAAGTCGCGAGCACAGCTAGTATATAAATATATGTATATGTGATGATTTCCTGACTGGCTGACTGACTGACTGAGACATTGCACTCATAGCACAGCCAAGAACGGTAGGAGTCGAATCCCGTTCGTAGAATATTTTTAAAATAGAATACTTTCTAACCTTTTGCCGAAGTCTTTTCCTTGCAAGTTATACAGATCTTGTCGTCGTTAACTTTCTGTCTTTACATAAGGGAAAACATTTTTGGAATTAAAACGTTTGAATAGGGAGAAGCGGAGAGGATTTTTATTAACTCAATTAAGTGTCGATAAATGTAATAATAGTATCAATCAATGTCGAACCCTAAGGGACCTAAGGTTCAAAGGATTGAGTTCTATTGAGAAAATTGGACAGTTTGTGGTAGTTTGATGTGCATTTGATGTGCCTAGAGCGAGTTTTATTTACTATCCGTATTCATTCGATTACGTTTACGAAAACGAAAATTAGTATGGCATTGAGCAGCGCCTCCTGGCGGCATACGAGAAGATTTAAAATTTACCCATACAAATTCATGTTTTCGTTAACGTGTTCGAATGGCGAATGAAACTCGCACTTGGCACCTGGCGTGTGTACTTACACAACGTCTCAGGGACCGGGCGCGGCCCTGAAATGGAACCGTAGGTCGGATCCGCCCGAAGGTTGTTTGGTCAACAAGCCAAGTGACCTTCGGGTTACAGCCCTGCCAGATATCTTACCTCAAATGGTAAATAATATAATAAAGAAAAAAAATCAATAGGTATATCTACATACAAAACAGTAGAACGAAGATGACAAGAAAAGAAACAAAGAAAAAAAGTTGACAGTTTATAATTTTTTTTTAATGTATGAATGTCATAATTTCTTACACAAGAAGTACTTACACTTACAGTGAAACGGACAAGCTGTATCACCAACCAAATCGAGTACCTACACAAACATGTAACCGCTGCACTACTGGGACCCCCGTTCCTCTGGGTCTAAGGCTGGTGGTCCGAACCACTAGTCCACGAGGCGGTTCAAAGTTAGTAAGTAGGTAGTAAGTTAAAATAGTAATTATATTTTAAGTTACCAACGATTGTGTAGATATGTTACTATAGTGCTAAGAGCTCATTATCCCCTCGCTTGTCCATTTGGCACCGGGCTTGGCAAGTGCACAGCTTCACCGAGTGTTAGCAATTTATGCTGCGAGAATGTAGGTTTCTCTGGGCGTGGGAATAGCGTTATGTATGTACCTATGTATGCTGCAAATTCCTAACTTCAGGATAAAAGTTGGAGTTGTTCTGTTTGCTGAAACGCACTACGTATTATCATCATCTCAGCCAAATGACGTCCACTGGTCAAAGGCCTATATGCTATTCACATGGGAAGGACTAAGCCCAGTTCAATAGGCCTATTAGGATGACAAATAGGAACAAGAAAAAACAATTTAGAAATTTAAAATAGGTAGGTAGGTACCTATATCTACTTAGACACGTCCACTTTCTATATTTAAACTCGTACAAGTTGTCTGAAGTATTCCAATTTGTGCCGAGATCCTCTTTTAGCCTTGCGAGAAGGCCCCTACGATCGAGACCTTGATTCAAGAATCAAGGTCGCGTCTTAAGTACGTCTCAAATTGCGTTAAGGGAAAGCTCAGTTTACACCTCTTTATGTTTGTTTTGCTTATTTAAAAGTCACAAAACAATTACGTATGTCTACCTTGTCTAACAAGTATGTCTACGTATTAATTTAAAAAATGTTCTTGTTACATAACCTGAGCGTTTACGCCGCACACTAGCGCCACTAATGAAAAAAAAAACATATCTACTAATTAGAGATAGAAAATCAAATTATGCTCAACAAACTATCTGAATGAAGTAATTTAGCATTTTTACGTCACCTAATGAACACCTGACATGTTATGGTTTAGTTAAATATGGCGTTATAGTTAAAAGTGGCCGTAACGTCTTATTTAACTAAACCATAACATGTCAAGTGTTCATTAGGTTCAATTAATAGATATGTTTTTTTTTCATTGGCGGCGCTAGTGTGCGGCGTAAACGCTCTTAACAATAAACAAAGAATAAGCTTCGAATAGTTATTCCGTGTTTTGTTCCCGTCATGTAATCTTCATTTCAAATTGGAGTAAAAGAGACAAAACACGGAATAACTATTCGAAGCTTATTCTCTGTTTATTTGTAAGGCTCGCGACCGAACGTAACCCCGCCCACCCGCGTCCGTGCGTATATTTGTGAACGTTTGTTTCGTATCCCTATGTAGGGTAAAAAATCCATTCCTATTAAATCAAGTTAGGTACACTTTTTAATTGTTTTGTTTTTTTTTATATTTGTGGTAGGCAAATGACTCCGATCCACCTGATGGCAAGCACAAGCGGAATCCAGGTGCTCCACGACAGCTAGTGTAGCCAGTTTGTGGCTCATTAGCCGTCGGAGGAGCTCGAGATGATACATTTTAGGTCACCCATCCGATGACCGGCCTTCGCGAAAGTTGCTTAACCTCAGCACTCGCAAACCGGGCGCGGTAACCACTGCGCCATCGAGCTCCTCATAATCACAGTTGATACTTACTAATTTCAATGTGTATGAACTAAGTATATGTCAATGATTGTCGCTCTCGTTGATCGATTGTGATTTCTCTTATACACTTAAAAATCGTAATTGTATCTACACACGTATGTAGGTACGTACTTTATTCGAGTTACATTCACTTCAATAAATCTGTGCTGCATCCGTGACTTTCTCGCTGAGTTTTCGTAAGAGGAAAGTTTTGACTTACCCTGATTGGTTGCAACTTTCGGGTCGTTATAAGAAAACTTTGCGAGTTTGGAGTTTTCGAGGTGACATAATGTTATGGTACGGTGAAGTGTTGGTACCTACCATTACCAAGGTCAAAGTGTTTCTTTCACTTCTTATTTATTCCAACGCCCTTGGTTGAGAACATTCAGATTACAACCGAGACGTAAAACCTTCATAGCAAAAACTTTACACTATGAATTTTTTGCTTCTTTTGCTAACTTCACTTCGAATACGACAGTATTGAAAAAACCTAGGTTCTACAACGAAGTTAAATTCCCAAATTATTTGTCAAATATTATTAAGAATCGTATTCAATTGATATGTCCTCTTACACCAGACGCTCTACACCTAACATGGGACATTCTGAGGGCCTAGTGCGAGTTTCATTGACATTCGATATTCGATCACGTTAACGAAAACGAAAATTAGTATGGCATTGAAGCAGCGCCTCCTGGCGACATAGTAGAAAAGTAAAAATTTTGCCATACAAATTTTCATTTTCGTAAACGTAATCGAATTAATACGGATAGTAAACAAAACTCACACTTGCTTGGCACTCTGTATAAAACAGCACAGGCGAAAACGAGGGACCACCTCGGTGTATTTGTCCATCGAAAATATAGATCACTAAAACCATAAAACCTCGGATCATGCTCAGTGGAGTGGACTAGTTTATGCTGATGATTGATAATGGTAATGATAATGATGATGATGACGAGATGGTGATAAAAATTCGGTATTGTTCATCAAAAACATAGACCACTCAAAATAAGGCGCGGCATACAGGTGTTTTTTTTACCAGTGCGCAAATTTTCTGGAGCGACTCAGAATCGGTAGGTACGTCACAACTTTCTCATAGTAACATGGGTTGAAGCTTAGACGAATGATAGGTCTCGCTGCGAGACCTATCATTCATCTAAAGGTTGAAGTATGTCAAAAATTTTAAGACTTCATATTTTTGACATATTTTAACCCATGTTACCTACTATGAAAAAATTGTTTATTTACAGATTTAGAGTTGCTCCAGAAAATTTGCGCAGGTAAAATGTGTTACGCAAAATTTTCATTTAATTTAATTTTAATCTCGTAATCGTCAATTATGTATTGACAGACAAAAGAGTACCTACGCGGAGGATGAGACTCCATCTAGCCTTTTGTCCTTCTAAAACTTCCGCGCGTCAAATTCGGCCCGTCACAAAAATCTTTATATCTAGGGGAGCGATATTTAAATCTCATTAATAAGAGCTACTTGTTGTAGCCTTAAGGCTGATTTTTCAATCGTCAACTAAAGTTTATTCATTTGTTAATTTGACATAATAACAGATTCTCTTTAGAAAATATGTCACAATAATAATTTTATTCTTTGGTTAAGACCATAAAATAACTTTTTATATATAAGACCTAATCTGAGGATTGAAAAATCGGGCCTAAACTGAATAAAAGATTTTGAATTTTAAAATTTTGAATCTTGGGTTGACGTGTCTGTATCCAAGGCCTCCAACAGACGTCAGGCGCAGACCCCACGTGCGGCCGGCACACGTGGAAACTAAACCTGTCTTAAAAGTCGTTTGAGACTCCAGGTAGGCTGAGGGCTAAAGTTGCACGGCATGCAGCAATAGCTTTATTTAGACGACTTTATTGTTATTATCAAACTTATTGTCCATCAAAAACACCAGCACATCTGCTCATAGCCTCAAAGACTGAAAAACATATATTATGCTAGTTAACTCATTTAATTTATGTTTTGTATTTCATTTTGTTGTAGTATAGGTCTAGTTTATTCCTAAGCTGGTTGACACTTTGTGTGGTTACTTTCCTCCGGTTTAATTCCAGGCATCAACCACTCTGTTGTTCAAAAAGTGCTTATGCGGGTATTTTGCTTAATAAGGAATGGAACGATTGAGGATATATTACTATACATGACAATTAGTTTAAATAAGTTAATACATACCGCATCAACAAAACAACATCAACAGATAACTATCAAACGCAATAGCGACACTAAACACCCGCCAACGTGTAAATACGTCGCAAGCGCCCTTTGATCTGTGTTCAAAAATCAACACTGGTCCGGATCAGCGACAAGCTCTTGCAAGCTCATGCAAGCGACGCCAAACACCCCGTTCACACGCTTGGCGAGACTTGCCAAGCGTGTAAACGTACCATTAGACAATCTTAACCCTTTAACAGTCAGTGGAATATTCCCACCACATTTTGAACTTTAGGTAATTGAGATAAGATTGAAAACCAATTGATTCCGTGTCCGTGAGTCTGTGTGCGTTGCTGTAGCGCGTTTGTATGAAGCTTAGCGAAAGCAGTCTCGTCAATTTGTAGGCATACAGCTCTACCATGGTAGGCGGCTGCTGTAACCTATGGCCGTTTGCAACCCAGAGGTATCACTCACACGTTTGACACTGTAAAAACCTTACACGTCCTCGTTAAAGAACGAGTTCAATGTGCTCCGCTCAATGTGACGCTGATTACAAAGAAAACCCCAATTCAAAAAATACCTTAGGACTGGGTTCGAATTCCGAGTTTTATTTGCAATTCAGTCATAAATAAAGTCAAGAATTTGTATAGCAAAGCTGCGCCTTCTAGTGGCAAAGAGGACAGTAATGACATAAAAATGTTCGAATCACAAATAAAACTCGCATTAGGCTCAGAATAACAAGTAAAGCTATAGAAACCGGACTAAAATAGCAACACTCATTCATCAGTTCGTACTATTTTAACTAATGAACCTAAGTGATGTATTGGAAAGAGATCGATTGTCCCTTTTCTTTCGTTATTCCGAAGGTGTCACCAGATTTGTGACGTCATATTTGAGGTAGCGAGTGACTTTATAAAGGACTCAAAGATTTTTTTTGATTACCGATTATCTGATGACCGTTTGACATAACAATACAAAAAATAAAAACTAAGTGTCAACCATTTGTCGCACTCCAACCTCCTTTTCTAGCCATAAGATAGAACGGAACTAATCATAGTTGCACGATTTTTATTTTAGCCATCCTTCTATAGCTTTAGTTATTGTTCTGAGGCATTAGGCGCCCTAAAGTGCTATTCGCTAAGCAAAACAGCGTCGACCTCGACATTCAACTCGCGCATAACTTGCAAACGAATGTAGACTTTATTACTATTTCGAAGTAGGTTGAAATTCGTTTGCAAGTTTGAGCAAGTTCAACGTCAAGTTCGACGCTGTTTTGCTTAGAGAATAGCGCTACTGGATTTGGTATATTTCAATTAAAAGTGCCATTATTATACGAAGAAACGTTTATTTCTTTCAAAATTTTCTAATTCAACCGTTCGATATGATTCACTTACTGTTTATACTAAAAGCGAAAGTACACAAGACAAATTCAACTCATATAAATATGTGTAGTGTTCTCAACTATGATAACTACTACACGTTAGTACAATTTTACAGTTTTTTTTTAATACATTAGATTCACGTAAAAGATTTTCAATTGTCTAAAGATAATAATCACTTTAGGTCTAAATAAATAATATTAAAAATTAAAATAAATCAGTTCTTTTACACAAATTAAGAAAAATATCAGTAGATTTTACCAAACGACAAATCTATATTAAATTCGTCATTTAAAATATATAATAATCAAATGTACATAATTATAACGTAGTGTAATTCAATCCCTACCTACGAACAGTGTAGTTGAGCATTTAACTTTAAGAAGAGTAGAAATAGGAATTGTTAATTTGCTTAGCTGATGACAAAATGAGATAAAAAAACCTGCAATAAAATTATTTAAAAGAAAACTAACTTTATATTGTACAATTGAGAGATTAAATTATCATTGTATGGAATTAAAGGAAATAAAAATTTACACATACCAAGTACACAGACATTTAAAAAAATAACACAATGGCAGTTACAAAGACAACTCCATAAATCATCTATATTAACCGTTACAAATCCTCTAAATTACAATTCATGGTACAGTATATTCTTCAACAATTTAAAATAAACGTCCACTATGTAGGTAATAATAAACAGTCTCAATTTCATGTAAAGGTTAAAATTTTCACTATTGAAAAAATGCAAAAATTTCGATATATTTTTTTAAATTTCATTTATATAAATTATTTAGTCTAAATAAATAAAACCTAATATTAACACCTAGTAGTCTACTTACGCTAGTTGAGTAACATTACCTCAATAATGAATGTGTTACAAACACCCACAATTGTAAGAGAAATTAGTATCGAAATCGGTTTTTTTATGGCAGTGTCTTATAAATAATAATTTAACATAATAAGCGTATTGACCTTACAGAGTAAAGTAGTACAGGGTCGAACATTGATTAAAAAATAATGTTTAAACAAAACATCAAAAACTAATTACAATAACAGAAAAAAACTTATTACATAGTACTGGGCACCTATTTACTTACATAATTCGATGCTTCGGCTTTCTGAACAAAAGACAAGTCATATTAAATTCGTATTTTCAACGTGTCCAAGTGCTACGTAAGAGATGATTATTGATATTTAAATTAAATTTTAATGTCTTTCACTCAGAAAGTTTAATTTTAAAACACCTTCGATCCCAACAACTAACCTTCATGTATAATTTTTAATATTAATATCTTTATGTCGTCACTATCACACTGACCAGTGTAGCAGCCAAACGGTGTAACACAACTTCGTAACTAAAAACTAGTAATTATAGATTATCGATCTATGCGAAGACTATTATTCAACACTGTGTCCACCGCAAGCTGATTGAAGCTACGCTCTTATAGTCGCAGCAACTAATAGCATTGTACCAACATAACAACTAAACATTTAGTCGAATAGACGTTTGTACTAAACATTGTCTTGCTTTTGAAGAAATTGAACAGATAAAACAGATAAAACTTTAATGGCAATATAGATAGCCCATGAGGTATTGTATAAGTAGATTATCATGAATGTTTATAGGCCTATGCTAGTATTGAAATCTGAAACTAAAGAAAAAGTTAAGTTCGCTTGCAGCGGACATTGCGCCAATTGTTACTATTACGAAAACAAGAAATTTCCCTATGTCGATGTAAGTATTTCTAAATGCAAATATTTCAATTTATATAATATAAAAATAAATTAATATTACTTTTTATATGCATTGCTTCCATTGGGCCCACACAGTTGGACAGAAATGGAGATAAGTAGCCGCATTTGTGAAACGATCTATTTACATTCTAACCTATTCGAATTCGTTCGTTTTTCAAATTTATACATTGTTTGTTTTTGTGTTGTTGGAATAACTTTATCCCTATTTCAGAAAATGTGTTTTAATTTAACCTTCTTTCCATTATATTTGGAACCTTTGCGACACTTTCATATGGACATAAAACATATTAATCGTATAGCAAAACGGTATATCACCTCGAGTTTAAATTAAATCTTTCATATCACAAATCGTGTGTTTTTGTAAAAACGTATTGCAAGACGCAGGGTTTGCTGGTGATCGAGAACACACACAATGACTTTAAATATGTTTCATTTTAATTTGTTTACACTATGAGCCTTACAAATAAACAAAAAATAAGATTGGAATAGATATTACGTCTTTGTTAAATTTAATTTCAGATTAGAGTAAAAGAGGCAAAACTACTCCAACCTTATTCTTTGTTTATTTGTAAGACCCTTTCCTTTATACAATAAAATAGTGTTTAAAGTTAAACAATGTCTAAATACGTGAAAATTTTGTGTCTCTGTCTTAAAGTATTAGCTAAACAGTGACAGCATCTGTTTAAAGCATTATTTAACTTTAGTCATCGTTTTGTAGTAAAGCAGTGTATGAATAAGATCTTTATTCTCATTAAGAATTACAAATATTCTTATTACGAGAGCGTAACAGTAACGCTGTATGTACTACCCTAGTCGTTTTTAAACTTATATTATTTAGCTAACTGTCACTTCTTCTAAAACACAATGTGACCTTAACATCCAACCTCCCTGCTTTTTCCATACAAAACGTCCCTTACCGTCTAAATATAAATTATGTTACGTATCCAATATTTGTTAATTCAATTCAACAATTACTGGCATCCATTTGAAAGATCAGAGTCTGAAGGATGATATGGCGTATTGCCATTCTGCTTTAATATTGATTGTGTCGTGTTAAATGAATAGCCTTTCAAATCGTCTGTGTTTTCAGCAAAGAGTTTGCGATACCAGCTCCCCCTTCTAAGATCTTCTGCGTTGCTACGCTACAATATTATTTTTAAGTACCATTGTTAGCAACTTTATTCGTAGGCATGATGTTAACACCTTTTGTAACCTGTGGAGCGCAATAAAATGATTGAATTGATATTGTAGAGGTGACATTTAGGTGACAATATCAGTTCAAAATGCTTTTGTCAGAAATGTTTTAAGTTTGAATTGAACTAGAACAGTATTTTACTCCAAAGTTGATTTTAGGCTATATCTAGAGAAAACACGAGTTCCGAATTGTTTAAATTTATAATACAACAGTTATAATCTTTTGATATCTGTATAAATGGGCAGCCAGTGTCCACACTTCGATCAATAATGTACAAGACAAAGGATCTAGAACAAAAACGCATCTCAAAAGTGGTTAACTAAAAGTGGTTACTAATTACAAAATCTGATAAAACATTGGAGAGCATCAACTTCAACTTAATGTGAATCTTAAATCTTAAATATAAAGTTTAAATTAAGGTTGCAGAATATTTTTACTTAATGTTTACATACTTGGACGCCCAAGGTAACCACAGTGCCATAGAACAATTGAATGTCTATTGTGTCTGGTTTAAGAACAACTGAGTGGTTACTGTCATAGCCACATACGCTTCTGTGGCTCTGTGGCACCAAAGTCGCCAACCGCAACCAAGCGCTCATCGGGAATCTTGTACATAATTGATCAAAGGTCCCATAACAATAATTCAGGGTCGAGATTGTGTTAAATATCGATTGATTAAACACGAGCGTGGGCTTAATTTGACAGATCAATATAATACATTGCGCGCTATCTACTTTACTTTTTTTTTTAATTTGTTCATGACCATGGATACTAGTCCTTCAGTCGAAAACTTAATTTATACGTTTAAACTCTATATAGGATGATGATGAATGATAATAGAAATGAGAAGTGAGAAATGATATACCCCTCAAGAGACTTCTTGAGAGAATTTGAAAAGTGACGTTGCACTGTTTTGTTTCATTTGCCAACACTCATGCACACTCACGAACACTTAACGGTTAATAACCCACCATTATTTCACATTAATATTCGACATAACACAAATTTTAGAAAAAAAAAAAAACCGCAGACATTACTCTTCACTTTCCCGCCAAGAAGTTCCCTATTTACTTTACTCGTCATCTGTGTGACCATATAATAAAATAAAGAACATTACAGCTTTTATCAATTGACCAAAGTAATGGCGTATTTAGTAGTTGATTATCACCTTATAACTTGTTAAAACTGAAAAAATGTTTAGTTTGTCTATCAGCCCGTGTCCAAGGCCGGTGCAATTCGATCGGAACATCATTGTGTATATAAAAAGGTTTGCTTAAGATAAAAAAATAGTTTGCGTTAATCTACTCAAACCTAAAACGGAACGTGTTGTGGTATACTTGTAAAAAAACTCCAAACATTTACTTTTAAAACATTGTGGCTTTGTCTTAACAACGCAGTATACTAACATTTCTGTCAAACGAAGCCTATGCTCATGTTTATTTATAAGACTCTCTATTGACGAGTACAATACAATAACATTAACTTAAGACATAAAAGTAACTTTAAATGCCCCAATCCTTAAAGAGCATATCTATGTCCAAGTATCTTCCGTAGTAAGTAAGTCAGCGTCGACGTTATAGGTGAACTTTGAATACGAATAAGAAAAAACTCGCACCTAATTGATATTATAGTGTGCAAATTATCGTCAACGAACAGTTCAAATATCGCACCTATTAATTACAGGTAAGTATTTGACCGCAATCTTACCTTAAGGTAATGGATGATGCGGCCAAAGATGTAGCATAGAGTACAGGCACCAGAGCTCGATCGACACTCCCTTTTTTATTTATTAAAATATTGGGTCAGCAACAGTTTTTTTTTCATATTCTTCTCTTAAGTTTACGCGAACACTACACATTGAAATAAAACAACTTTTACGGGTCTACTTGGTTTATTTTACACATTACTTTTAATTAATGTTTATCCTGACATTTCGAATCCTTTGCAGGGTCCGTGGTCACAGAGACTGGGGTGTTGGTCGTCTCATAATAAGTTGGTAACTTGTATACCCGCATTTTAATTTAAACGCGAGATCCGTAAAAGTTCTTTCATTTCAAGATTTATTTTACATTAGCGTTATTATTATTTTTACAATTAAATACACCACCAGAAAATTTCATTGAAATTTTATTATTCGGCGACGAAAACTGATGTCGTACGTTAGGTTGCCGTATCGAGCGCTGGTGCCACGCCACTGCGATACTATTGATTGATTATCGATTGTCTAGATAATGTATATTATATTATTCTCTTATAGTATATCTCTAATCAACGCTGGCCCACCCGCTTTTCACATATACAACGCAATCGGGTATTCAATCAATTCATTTAAGTATATACAAAGTTATTTTTAGTTTATACGAAACCTGAAAACTGTCTGTTCAGAATCAGTAATAGAATCGATTTCAATATTTTTTATACCATGTTACATTTTGACCAAATAATATTTACAAAATCTCAACTATAGTATACCCTACTATAATATACTCAATGCAAAGACTCGTGGCAGACGGTGCCATAAATCACTTTTGTAACAGAGATGCGCACGCGCTACAGGGTTGTCGATAAGAAGCATTGTTTGTGAGTTATCGACAAATACGTACAAATCACCTCATTATACTATTGATCATAACTATTAGTTCATAACTAATACTATGACAAATTTACACATTATGTATTTGAAGGTAAGCAATAATTAAACTGTAGGTTACCCTCTAGTTGAGACTTAAAATGTTTTGTATAAAAGACAAAGTCGCTTATAAACGTCACAGATCAATAATTTCTTTCGAGATGGAGGTGTTTATTAAAAATAATATAACAAGTGTTCAGGGGAATATTCAACAAAAAAGTCGTGTTATTACCGCCTCGCGATCTAACTGCAATGATTTGTGGGATTGGTTTGAGAACTATCGATAGAATAAAGAAGGAGAGTGCTTCTGGCGATAATAACTCACTTAACATTTATTGTTATCGATAAACATAGTCTACAAACAACGCGTATCACTACGTTTTTGTGACGTCACCCATAAACATGTAAGTGCGAGAGAGCACATGCTGTGCGCTGTCTCATTCGCACGTTTTATTGCACCGTCTGCCACCAGTCTTTGCGTTGACTATAAAAACACACAACGGGACTGCACAAAAAGCTTGTAACTTCGTGAGTTTTCAAGATATTTTTTTTGTACTGATTCTTAAAATGAAAATATTTGACCCGTGTTTCGGTTTTCGTATAAACTAAAAATAAGGTTGTATACAACGTGTAACAGAAAGGTGTGGGAAAAATTAAAAGATCCAAAGTGTATCCGATGTAGATCTTGTATGTTGTTACTAAGACATCATTATTTTGACGACCTCCTTGGTCGAGTGGTTTGCACACCGGTTTTCATGGTGTCGCTATCTCTGAGGTCCTGGGTTCGATCCCCGGTCGGATTTATTTAGAAATACCTGTTTTTCTATATTGTTTCGGGTTTGGGTGTTTCCTATGTATAATAAGTATATATATATAATATATTAAGTATGTTTATAAGTTTTCTAGTTATCCATTTATCGAGTTTCTTAAGGAAGCTTGGTGGGCTAGATAATTGGTGTGAGTGTGGGAAACATTTATTTTATTTATTTATTTTATTATTAACTTTAATTTGTTTGTAATGCGATTGTAAATTTAATATTTATATTAGTGAAGTAATTATTAATGTAAGTAAACAGAGGTTACTTATTCCACTAGGGATGTGACTTGTTTATTTTGATGTGACGTCACAATATAAATGTTTATTAAAAAAATTGCATATCAAATTGAAGTTAATAATTACTATGTCTTAGTAACTCTATATCGGAGATCTAGATCGGATAGACTTTGAATCTTTTAATTTTTACCACACCTTTCAGTTACACGTTGTATAATAGGGTCTAACAATATCAATAAGCGAACGTTTAAGGGGAGCATCTATACATCACACTGAGCATGCTCACCACATTTGGTCCAAAACTACAGGCTCGTTACCGAGATAATCAACAAAACATTATCATAATTCACCAAAAAATACACCCTTTCCAAACCCGTACAGCTGTACTACACGCACACAAAGATAGCCGTGTGTGTATGAATGTCATACAATGGTTTTTCAATTGTGTGCGTGTATCTGTACAGTATGTTTTTATTGGCGCTTGCGTGCGTGTTAGTAAAGATACAGCATGTTTCATTTTGTGCATTATTTTAATTGATTTAGTTTGTTAGAAAACATAACTTTGAAAAATCACTATAAAACTGGAGCCCATTTTATGTCATTGTATTCAGAATGATGTATAGATACCGCCCTTAAACGTTCGCTTATTGATTTTGTTAGACCTGTATAATTTTTTTTTTCATCAATTTGTCTGTATCTGTATTTTTTGTGTGCAAATAAAGTTTATTATTATTATTATAATATAGAGCAGAGTATCGCCTTCAAATGTGATAGAATGCCAGACTCACATAATAATATGTAACACTTAGGTGAGTGCGGTGCGGCGGCGGTCAGTGGTGCGGACAGCTCTGCACGAAGGAAGCGGGGAACAGGCCGGTGCGGCCGGTGCGTTGCAGCGTGCCCTTGTACCAGCCGTCGCCGCGCTTGCGGGACACCACCACGATGTCGTCTACCTTCAGCTCGAGCTCGTACTCCGAGTTGGGAGGGTACGGCGCTATGCAGCGGAACCTGGGGAGGGTATGGATTATTTATTTATAAGGTACAGAAGACGCCTGCACGTTACACTATACAAAACTGACAAAGGACATGATGATCTCTTATTTATGTTCACCATCTATTGTTTACATTGTGGAATGCAATAAATAATTGAATTGAATTGAATTGACATCATTTTTTTTGGGCCTTTTCTGAATCTGCCGGCTAATAAAAAAAAATGGTACGTATTGTTAGAACTAGCCATTTGGAGTAATAGTTAATATGGCACAAAAGTTGTAGGATTGCTCTGAGCCAAGTTATACAAGTTCGAAGATTCATCATTTTCTTATACTTATTGATTCCTGAAAGTGCTGGAAAACATAAAATAATGATAGATATTGTTAGAACTGAAAATAATGATAGATATTGTTAGAACTGAAAATAATGATAGATATTGTCAAGCGACCGCTTTGAAGTTGATACGAAAAAAAATATGAAAAAATAAATAAATGTATGAAAATTATGAATCATCGAACGTATAACTTGGCTCAGAGCAATCCTACAACTTTTGTGTATATTAGCTATTACTCCAAATGGCTAGTTCTAACAATACGTACCATTTTTTTTGTTGGCCGGCACTTTCAGAAAAGGCCCAAAAATGTATGGATCTCCTTTCTCAATAAATGTCCAACCTTAAGGGATGGACATCCTGTCAGTGTGTCAGTGTGCCTCTGTATGTTATTGTATTATAATAATAATATTTTTGTAAACAACTCATTGTTAGCTAATAAGTTTCTTGCTGGGTTCTTCTTAGTAGAAACAACCTTCAGAACCGCAGTAGAATCACTTTAATATATTTATTTATTTATTTATTGATCATAACACTTACAACTATCATAACAGGTGCGTACCCAATGCGATAGCAGAGTTAGTTTTACAAAATAATATAAATTAAAAAAATACACTTACAAAAATAAAGAATCTAAAAATACTCAATAAAAATCACATTCATAACATTAATATATAACAAATACGAACAAAAAAATAATAAAAAAATAACAATAATAATAATAACATTATAAATTGATTACCAATGGTTACAATATAAAATTTCCATTTAAATAATATATAAATTAAATTAAATTTACAAATAACATAAGACAAACAGTGTTGCCCTTGTAAATTCGGTCAAAGTGCAACAGAATACGTCAACTGCGTTAGATATCTCGTTAAAAGTGCGCAACGTTCAGGTGAAAGGTGCCTCCTTTAAAATATTAGTTCGCGCACGCGGAATTGCGAATAAAGGCGGCCGTCGTCGCCGCCACACGTACCGATCCGGCACGCACAGCCCTATCGCCTGCAACACGGCTTGGTTGAACACTCGCCCTCTCAATAACTTGAACACATAAGTAGCTAGGCTGAGTCCTCGTACAACTTCTAATCTATTGTATCCCACCATACCGAGTACAAATAGTGATGGATACATCAATGGATAGAAGGGGTAGACGCCATACAACTTAAGGTACAGAAACCTAGTAAATTTGTTCTGTATTCGCTCTACCATCAATTTGTACTTAGTTTCGTGTGGTGACCAAATACATGCATTGCATGTCAAGTGGCTTTTCACTAACGCCTCATATAAAGCTTTTACGGCACTTAAATTCGTGAATCCTTGAGATTGGCGCAACACAAATCCCAAATTCCGGTACGCCTTTTTGCAAACTTTGACTATGTGTCCTCGAAAATTGAGATCAGAAGCGAAATGAACTCCAAGGTCTTTTATGTCCTTTACTCGTTGCATCGGAGTGCCACTGAGACAGTATTGAAATTCTGAAGGCTCTCTTGACAACGTGAACGACATTACCGAACATTTGGAAACATTAAAGTGAAGCCGGTTAGTTTGACTCCATTTCACCACTCTATCAATATCCGCTTGCAACCTTTCGCAGTCCGACTGGCTTCTAATTTCCAGTATCAATTTCAGGTCATCCGCAAAAAGAAGGCAAGTTGATTCCGAAACGACGTCAGGTAAATCATTTATCATCAAATTAAATTCTAAGGGCCCCAAATTGCTTCCTTGACTGACCCCAGACCTAGTGAAAATATGTATAGTTTATTACATTATATATTAAAATTTATTGTGTATCATCATCATCATCTCAGCCAAAAGACATCCACTGCTAGACAAAGGCCTCCCCCAAGGATCTCCACAACGACCGGTTTTGTGCTGCTCGCATCCAGCGGCTTCCCGCGACCTTCACCAGATCGTCGTCCCACCTTGATGGAGGCCTGCCCACACTGCGCTTTCCGGTACGCGGTCGCCACTATTGTGTATACTCATTTAATTTTATTATTATTTTTACTTTATTTTTAAGACATTATTAAGATGTCGCTATGGATTGGAATCCATCTGACCCTACAATGTGCAAGCATATTGATGTGGTTGACTGTACCTGATGTTGAGATGGTCTGTGGTAGCGTTTTATGCACTTGGCTGTACGCACACAGATGTCCACTGTTTCTCATAGCATTATGGATGCATTATTTTTATATATATATATTTTTTAATTGGTATAAAAAAGTACATGTATAGCTCCACATATAATAAGCTCCTCAATTATTAATTGTGACCAGCGATGTTGGGCTTACAATAAATAATATATTATAAGTAAATTCATGTTATAAATCAAGCATTGTAAACCTGTTTGTGGTCCAAAATGTATTAAAAAAAAAAAAAAAAAAAAAGAAAAAAAGACGTACCTACTTTTGTTTCTATGTTTTTTGAATACTTAGCACGGCAAATGACTCCATACAACCTGAGGTTAAGTGGAAGTGGAGTCCAGACGCGAAGACAACTGGTGAAGCGTGAAAACAACGCAGCATCAGTTAACCTCACCTCATAAGTGCACTAACGTGCCGTATCTGAATAAACATTTTCATTTTCATTTTCAAACTATGGTGCCGCATCCCCTTTGTGTAAGTACAGCAGCAAATACGCCTCGGCTCAGCAAATGCCTACTGTGTTATTATACCTGTGCTATTATGTATAGAAAAAGGAAGATGAACATACAAATACCTTTCTTTGACCGACTGCGAGTGGGGCCTCTCCCTCCGGGCCGCGGTGACGTCTAGGGACTGCGACTTGCGGTGCGACTGCCAGGGGCCTTCGCTCGCGTTGCTGCGGACACGATTCACCAGTTAACGTACAACAACATTACTTATCTACCTAACAATGTAAGTACACACTTGCACATCATTTTACCACAAACTGTCAAATTTCCATAATAGACTTTGAACTCTAAGTATATGGCATAGGGTTTGTCAGTTTTGGTTAGGTTGATGTACATGCATAAAACCGTGTTTATGGTAAGAATAGGGAAAAACTTTATTCAAATAAACCTTAAGAAAAGTCTTTTTGAATCGTCCATAATTCTTTTACCTACTACCTACAAGAAACTCGCAATATGGGACAGGATAGTTAAATTTTAACATGATTGTTGAACATCGTTATTAAATAAATTAGTGTCAAACTAATGTGATGAAATAAAGGTGAACATTAATACAAAAACATAGTGTGAGTACAGGCATTCATGAGTGAATACGCGCCACAGACTAGCCAAGCCAACAAACATATAAACAAAATGCAAACCTCCACTTGAATTAAACATTTCGAACTTACTTCGTTTCAAACTTTAATGCATCAGTTTGAAAGGAAATAAACTAATATAATAGCAATACTTACCAGTCTGTGTGTGTTTTAATGCTGCGTACGTTTTACTATTTTAAAACCTTGTTAGGTCCCGACTAAGGAGACAAGGGTTTCAAGATGCTCGCACATCAGGCGATCGGCTGCGAACATATCACTGACGTATCTATTCCATCTATGTATGTATGTAATTATTCCCTGTATTATGTATTCCCTGTGTGGTGCCGGGGATAAAGAATTGCACCACCCCATCTCTTCCCGTGGGTGTCGTAAAAGCCGACTAAGGGACCATTCCAGAGGATGGGCAGCAGCATCTCTCTGAGGTTACCCTCAACCTACTGCGATCGCCAACCCGCCTGCCAAGCGTGGCGATTACGGCAAATACCCCTCATATCCTTGGGGGAGGCCTTTGTCCAGCAGTGGACGTCTTTTGGCTGAGATGAAGATGATGATGATGTATGTAAAACCTTTCGTTCATTTTATGTATAATCATGATAAATAAGCATAAATGATAATGACGAAAATAATTATTTTTTATTGTACTAAGACGCTCGTCTCGTGCTCTAGTTTGACACAGCTTATATAGGTGCTATTACATACTTGAGTAATGACGTCGCTGACGCTTCCAAGGTACTTCCAAGACGAGGACGGTAGACCCTAGAGCAAGACAAAGCTGCTGGTTGGTTACCTCCAGTTCCATTCAGGAGCATCGCGGGTCGCTCCTTGTGTGGACTCTTCCAAGGTGTTAGACGAGGACGGTAGACGCTAGAGCAGGAAAGAGCCATAGGTGGTGTTTGGTTACCTCCTGTGCTCATGCACGAGCAGCGAGGGTCACTCCTGGTGGGGCCTCTTCCAAGGTGCTAGACTAGGCTAGGCTAGGGTAGCCACTGGATGCAAGCAGTATAAAACCGGTCGTTGTGGAGATCCTTGGGGGAGGAGTTTGTCCAGCAGTGGACTTCTTTTGGCTGATATGGTGATGATGATGACGGGAAATCCGTCACGTCTTTACATACTCGAACACTGATGTCGCCGACTTTTCCAGGGTGTTAGAAGGACAGAGCTATAAGGTAGTGGTCGGTTACCTCTTGTGCTCGTGCAAGAGCAGCGAGGGTCGGTTCTTGTGGGTACTCATCCAAGTTGGTAGACGAGGACGGTAGACGCTAGAGCAGAACAAAGCTATAGGTGGTGGTCGGATACTTCCTGTTCTCATGCAGGAGCATCGCGGGTCGCTCCTTGTGTGGACTCTTGCAAGGTGCTAGGCGAGGACGGAGCGGTGGTTGGTTACCTCCCGCGCCTTATGTCGTGAACTGTTTTAAGGTGCTAGAAGGATAGAGCTATAGGTGATGTTTGGTTACCTCCGGTGCTCGTGCACGGGCAGCGAGGGTCGGTCCTTGTGGCGCGCGCGCTCGCCCGGCAGCCGCAGCAGCTGCGACGGGCACGACCCAGACCTGGCACAGGGGCACGCGCATCCAACGGTCAACTCACTACACGTCTTTTTAGAAGTATTTATTAAAGTAGATTTTTTTTTTGTATGGATGACAAAATAATATGACTCTGCTCTACCTGATGTTAAGGGTGCGCCGTCCGTAAGTGACAAGGGTCATATAATTTATTTGAAATGTCTTCGTCCATATTTATTTGATGCCGCGCAGCCATACTAATTTTGTATGGGGAATTTAACGTGTTAATTTGAAAAATAATAATTTAAAAAATCGCTTGATAAATCGAAAATGTGAGACGGACGATTTGTAGTTTAGACATTGGTGATTGTTTAAACAAAATCAGAGGTACAATAATTATGATATCAACTAAACGCCACCAATCGTTTTCATGATTTTTGCCCAACTTGAAATGATATTGGAGAAAAAACTATGGTGTGTTATGAATGAATTTATGGATCGGACTAAATTGTAAACACGTTCCCTTTGATACGATAGTGTTTTTCAATTATATCAACTCAACCATAACTGCACTTTTGACTTTTTTTGGTGCGCACCCTTAAGCAGAAGCGGAGTCCAGATGCTCCATAGCTAGCGGAGCACGGTTGTGCCTTAGCCGTCACCTTGCCGACCCGCAAGCTGCTTCATCATCATCATCATTCAGTGCCATCTTCATACTGAAGTTTGGAGATTAGTATACCAAATTTTCAGCGATCCCATATAGCTTGCTTGATTGCTTTATCATAACTCGTTTAAAGGATTATGTTTTCAATTCTAATGTTATATAAAGTTAAATGTTTTTGTTTATTTTTTTTATCAAAAATGTATTTTTATCTATTTTCATTCACACAATTGTAATGTATATCACTTAAGATGGTTTTTATAATCTTAACCAAGGCCGTTATGATATAAAAGCTACAAAAAAGTAAAATGTCATAAAAAAAAATAATACTAATTCTGTTAAATAATGTTTAATTAAAATTATAATTTTGGTTGTTTTAAAATTAAAAACGTGAGTAAGTTGACCGATCGATATTAGTACACAAAAGTGCAGGCGACACAGATGCAAACGTGTAATAAATATGTTAGCCCAGCGCAATGACATTCCAAGCGTGCACAGACTAGGAAACGTTATTATTATCATGTAATACCTTCGATCAATACTAGGACTAGATACCCGATAAGCAGTTTAAAAATAATCCGAGAAATTAAACCACTAGTACTATTTTGTCATATTATTTCAAATTAGGAATGACAATAACAGTATTAAGTATAAATATTTGACAAACTTAATTGACCTTTATGTTCGAGATTTATGGTTTACAATAAGCTTTGATGATATAAAACCTATTTTGGAATTATGTAATAAAATATTTCGGTAAGCAAGCGCGATTTGCAAACTCATTTCCGTGATACATTTTTGTTCCGGGTCCATAATCTAGTACTATATTGATCGTAGTAAAAATAAATGAGAGCAAGTAATTAATTTGTGACCATTTCAACATCGAATTTAATTTTTCTAAATTTTATTATTAATATCCTATTAAATTAACGCATTAGAAAAAAAATGCAATAGTCTTCTTAATCCATTCAAAAAGCTGAATAGGCTTGTGTTAGAAATGTGTTCGCGTCAGAGTGCCTAGGTAAGTTTCGTTTACTATCCGCATTAATTCTATTAAGTTTGCGAAAACGAAAATTAGTATGGCATTCAAGCAGCGCCTCCTGGCGGCATACGGAGAAGAGTTACAATTTCGTCATTCAAATTTTTGTTTTCGTAACCGTGATCGAATACTGAATGAAACCCGCACTAGGCACCCTGTAGTCTAATGGAGCTGTGTGGGATTGAACGACGATTATTCGTATTTAGTCCGAGCCTCTATCCGTTCAGCTACTGACGCTTCAATAGCGTATACATGTATGCAATATTTTTATGGTTCCATAGTCTAAGTACGTTGAAATATCATTAAAACATACAATGTCATGTCAACAAACAAACACATGCGTGCGCAAAGCACATAGAGATGATATCTATGATGAACTATGTAGGATTCGTTACATACATTTCAACACGTTTCGCAATTAAAGACATTTGATACTTGGATAATGGACTCTATTGGTAATACTAGTTGAGTAATAATCATTAAAATTAATACAAAATATTTAATTAATAATTTAGTTCTTTAATGTTTTAACTAAAATGCAACAGGTATGTTAAAACTAAAAAATACGTCAACAGTATATAGCTTATTGGTTTTATATAGCATAATAGGACATATATTATTAAAAATGTGCTGTTAATCTAACCTTCTCTTGTTCAATTTTAAAACTATAGGAAAATGCATCACGCATATTCGAAAATGCGTAATGCATACCCGCGCATTTTGTGCCTAGTATGATAAAATCATGTCACTAACCTGGCGTGCACAGGGTGGTGTTGCGGCATATGCAGCCCTAGCGAAGGGCCGGGGGTATCTTCGAACACGGGGTTGTCCATGCTGTACGAGGGCGGGGGGGACTTGCACTTCTTCATGGCGGCGAGCCGCTTCATTAAGCTCACACCGCTAGAGATGGTAGACTTCTCCGCTTTTGACTTGTCTTTGGACTGTTGGGAATAATTGGATTAATTAAGAGTAATCATTAACTGGGTTCTTAGCCGTTCCGATCCGAACCCATCGGAAAATCTCAACGGCGGGCACATATGCGTGATGCCGTTCCCTCTAGAAACCCTTTGACGGTATTTCGATCACACGGCGCGAGGAACCTTTTAAGCAGCGAAAAGCTACCCCTAAAATGTCCGCTACGCTGTAATGGACGCTTGCAGCAAACGGCAAACCCTCTTTAAAAAGGGGATTCTTACTATGTTTTATATTATTAAGTATCCGATATTTCGGCACTGTTGCATGCGCCATGATAACGGATACGTACTGAAGTTAATGCGGGTGGATATTTGGGGGCAGACAAAACGATCTACCCTGTTTCCTAGTTGATTTTTGCGCAAGACACTTTAGGTTGGGAATTGTGCTAAAATAAATTGCTAGCTTGCCAAATGTCACAGGTTCGACACCCAGCGGAGATATAATTACGGTTTGTTCGGTGGTAGAGCATGTTCAATGGATACTTTCTTTCTTCTTTTTGTAAAGTCGGTTAATGTATGAGTAATATGGTCATTACCACAGACCTATATTAACATAGATCACGCAAGAACCTACTTCAGACGCTTCGAGTGAGCCCATCTGTGCTCACTGCCAGTTTCCTACATTTAGTCCGCAGTTGACATTATCCTTGTGCATCATCTGTCAAAAATAAGAAAAATGCTTCGTTGCGCCGCCCGTTATAAATTGTAAACCAATTCATCTGTAAGTAGACAATAAGTAGAACACGATACCTTCCGTCGGATAGTAATTTTATGATACAAATATTCGTAATTAATTTTAAATTGATTTATTTTGATTTTATGACAGTTTTGAGAAAATATAAAGTATGTCGCATGGTTCGTCATACATTGAGGCTTTACTAAGCTCTATACATGAGGGTAGTGTATTGTGTAAACGGGCAATGAACATCAAACTATCGTTTCGTACGTACTTCGCGTCAGTTTCGAGGCACAGTCGCCTTTGTCATTTTTCTGTCAAATTTTCTAATTAGTGCCGTTTACTCTATAAATGTCTATTCGGTTCTTATCGCTTACGAAATTATGATAATTGGAAAGAAATTATATTTTGAAAGTCTCAGAGAGGGTTTTATTAAACCTATTAACCTCCACAAAGTGATATCCCAAAAATTTTAGCGACTTTTTTTTACACACCAATGCAGTTTAATTATTTAGGAAAAAATTTCGAAATAAAAATAAGGTATATTAAAAGCAAGTTACGTATCACTGTTTTATTTCCGCAAGAAATATACATTTAAAATCGGGAAGTTATTTTGGCATCGACTTAATTTGTCGGTTGTTGGCCTAAGGATGGTTTTGTGATCAAGAATCTAGGTAGCGTTCCATTCAACAATTCGTTGAATCACCACACATAAATTGTGTTATTAATTATTTCTTAATAAAACTTAATTAATAAAATAAAACTTCATAATAATATAATTTATATTTGCTTTGCTTTCGATATAAATCGATGAAAAAATCGATGAACTAATTTATGTATTAAAATCGTTCGCAACGCGGCATTTTTAAATCGATTTGGCGCGTTAGGTGGTTTTCATTACTAAATAGCGCTTGTAATAAGTAATAATTCTTTATTGCTTACACATGTGGTACATAAGAGGTGTTAAAAAAAATAGGTAAAGATCAACACATGAACCTTGCAAGGGTATAACAACTTAGATATATAAGGTGACTGAAAAAAATGTCAAAAACGACAAGGGTTGGTCAAGTCAAGCTTTTTAAAAATAAAAGTGGCCAAAAAAAAAATGTGTTTTTTTTTTCAATTTTAATTTAATAAATAGGTACATAACGCATCTAGTACATTTAAATTAAGTTATTCGTTAGGTATCAAATTTATTTTAAAGCGAACTAAAAAAATAATAGAAAACTAATAAAAAATAACTATTATTTACTGACTGAGAGACTGGGGCGGCCGTCGACCCGTCGCGTCATAGCGCCAGCCAGCTGAGAGAGATAAATGCCTACGCCTACGTTACATACAGTCTGGCTGGAATGAGTGAGACCCCATTTATTTTCCCTTTACAACTGAATTGAAACTCTAACGACTATCGATAACATCTACTTACCTATGTTATGATATGTGTGTTATGAGCGCAATTCCAATTCTTATCTACGTATTACAAAATAAGTCTAACACACATGAATAGAAGTTACAACTATCTTTCATTTACAAATTAAATATCAAATGTAGGTAACATCTAAAGTACGACCAACGACCGAACTGCCATGTAGGTATTGCAAAATAAGTCAATCACACAATTCACACATCAAAAGAAGTTACTACCTACTATCTTTCCTTACAAATGAATGATGAAATGTAGATAGGTACCTAAAGTACGACTAACGACCGAACTTCTATGTAGGTAAGTAAGTAGTAAGTAAACAGCCTACAATTGTCCCACTGCTGGGCAAAGGCCTCCGTCATTGATATCAAGTCATCGCTACATTTGATGGGTTATGGCTTTATCACCACGCTTGCCAAGTGCGGGTTGGTGATCACAAACCCGGGCTATGCATCGAAAAATCCGAATTACATTTTGCCCGACCTGGGAATTGAACCCGGGACCTTCGGGTATAGGGCCGAGCGCTCTGCCACTCGGCCACCGAGGCTATGTAGGTATTGCAAAATAAGTCAATCACATAAATTACACATTAAAAGAAGTTTCATTCATTACAAATCAAAGATCAAATGTAGGTATCTAAAGGGCAACGGCCGGTCGATGACAAAGTACCTATTACCTATGCGTTATTATTATTTTAAGTACCTATGTTATGTTGTTGTTAAAAGCATTATTTTATTATTCAGTCTTACCTAATAAGCCTAAAGTAATAAGTAATAACATAACACTAAATTAAATAAACAAATGAATGTCTCGCATTAAAGGCAAAGTTAAACATCTGTTTAACGAATAGGTGTAGGTAGGTACTTACATGGTGATAAAGAGCATTCCAGTTTATGTCATCCGCGTACAGCAAAGGCTATGATAAGCTTTCCATCACACTTAACAGGTTTTGGACTGTCAAACTAATGTAATAATAACAAAATAAAAGTCAACCTTTGGTATAATTACGTAACTAAATTAAAATTAATTAAGGGAGCTAGAATAACTTATTTATTATTATCGACGCATCGTTTTTATTATTACCGACACTAATTCAGCTTGTTTACAAGTTCATCACCTATTTTACCTACAAGTCTTATAATACATTTTACACCCACTGCATTGCTTGGTACCTAATCATAATTTGTCACTGCACTGATTATTACCTTACTCAGCTTAGAACACTAATCTATTACTACATGAATTAACTAATACGTACTATTATTAATTCAATTGCGCATACGAAAATGCACCCACCACATAACAACACAACCTCGGCCGGCCGCAAGTTGAGACTAGACTACCTACTACATGACGGGTATTTAGGTACTCATGTGCTACCTACCTACAGCCCGCCCGCCTTTTGAGCTGGCTGTGTGGCGGCAGTTGACTAAGCTTTTGCGACGACCAATCACTTTAGCCGCTTCAGGGCTGCCCCTAACTATGAGCAGCGCTTTTTCGATATGAATTATTACGATTATTTCATAAATATTTCAATTCTTCATCGAATTTAGCCTTAGACAGAGTGGTCAACGCAGCCGCCCGCATTGAAGACGATGTGGGTTCAATTTCTACATGAGGTACCTATTCAACTTTATTTGAAGTTTCAATATCTTAAAGTTAATAAGATAAGAATTTGTGGTAAACGACCGTAATAACGTTGTTTCTAATTCATAAATGTGTTTTATTTCAAAGGAACGGTGAAGCGAAAATGTATTAATTGCTTGAGTACCTATGTAATGTAATATCCAAATAAATGACCAAATTTTTTAATGATTTATAAATAATTTTGAAATCACGTGATGCTTACCAAAACAACTAGTCTCACAGTCGTTACTTTCTTCCTTTTAAACTTTAACGAGTAAACATTTTTGATATTTTTATGACGATAAAAAACCAACAAATGCCATAAAACTATAGTCAATACAAGTGCTTGACATTAAAAGTTTTTGGTTACAAGTTATAGCTAGCACAAGTTAAGCTCCTTTAGAAACTTGTTTTAATGGTTAAACTAGATAACGGATAAACATACTTGTAAAAGGGCCAGACCCGAAATAAATTTAAAAACAGTTATTTCTAAAATTGTCATGACCGGGAATTGAACCCAGGACCTTAAAGATGGCTAACCACTTGACCACGGAGGTCGTCAAATTTTCTTATTGTAAATTCGCTTATTATGCAAGTTTTGACGATAGCTTAATTATTTAAGTTAAGTTAAGCCTATTCGTATGTTTGCAATTGTGAAAGAGTTTGTAATCAACAAAAGACAAAAGTTTTGACATGTCAATATCTTGTATGGTCTAATGGTTTTAATTTACTTCTCGTGCGTTCCAACCTTAATCACACGACCTTCACACGGCTGCACGCAAGGATTTTTGTCGCAGTCTACTTGTGCATCTTGAGCTATCGCGTTGCGCGTGCGTAAAAATGCCTTGGATTACGAACTAACAGTTCTTAGAGATGCTATTTACGTATTAGTTAATTAATGTAGTAATAGATTAGTGTTCTAAGCTGAGTAAGGTAATAATCAGTGCAGTGACAAATTATGATTAGGTACCAAGCAATGCAGTGGGTGTAAAATGTATTATAAGACTTGTAGGTAAAATAGGTGATGAACTTGTAAACAAGCTGAATTAGTGTCGGTAATAATAAAAACGATGCGTCGATAATAATAAATAAGTTATTCTAGCTCCCTTAATTAATTTTAATTTAGTTACGTAATTATACCAAAGGTTGACTTTTATTTTGTTATTATTACATTAGTTTGACAGTCCAAAACCTGTTAAGTGTGATGGAAAGCTTATCATAGCCTTTGCTGTACGCGGATGACATAAACTGGAATGCTCTTTATCACCATGTAAGTACCTACCTACACCTATTCGTTAAACAGATGTTTAACTTTGCCTTTAATGCGAGACATTCATTTGTTTATTTAATTTAGTGTTATGTTATTACTTATTACTTTAGGCTTATTAGGTAAGACTGAATAATAAAATAATGCTTTTAACAACAACATAACATAGGTACTTAGAATAATAATAACGCATAGGTAATAGGTACTTTGTCATCGACCGGCCGTTGCCCTTTAGATACCTACATTTGATCTTTGATTTGTAATGAATGAAACTTCTTTTAATGTGTAATTTATGTGATTGACTTATTTTGCAATACCTACATAGCCTCGGTGGCCGAGTGGCAGAGCGCTCGGCCCTATACCCGAAGGTCCCGGGTTCAATTCCCAGGTCGGGCAAAATGTAATTCGGATTTTTCGATGCATAGCCCGGGTTTGTGATCACCAACCCGCACTTGGCAAGCGTGGTGATAAAGCCATAACCCATCAAATGTAACGATGACTTGATATCAATGACGGAGGCCTTTGCCCAGCAGTGGGACAATTGTAGGCTGTTTACTTACTACTTACTTACCTACATAGAAGTTCGGTCGTTAGTCGTACTTTAGGTACCTATCTACATTTCATCATTCATTTGTAAGGAAAGATAGTAGGTAGTAACTTCTTTTGATGTGTGAATTGTGTGATTGACTTATTTTGCAATACCTACATGGCAGTTCGGTCGTTGGTCGTACTTTAGATGTTACCTACATTTGATATTTAATTTGTAAAGGAAAGATAGTTGTAACTTCTATTCATGTGTGTTAGACTTATTTTGTAATACGTAGATAAGAATTGGAATTGCGCTCATAACACACATATCATAACATAGGTAAGTAGATGTTATCGATAGTCGTTAGAGTTTCAATTCAGTTGTAAAGGGAAAATAAATGGGGTCTCACTCATTCCAGCCAGACTGTATGTAACGTAGGCGTAGGCATTTATCTCTCTCAGCTGGCTGGCGCTATGACGCGGCGGGTCGACGGCCGCCCCAGTCAGTAAATAATCGTTATTTTTTATTAGTTTTCTATTATTTTTTTAGTTCGCTTTAAAATAAATTTGATACCTAACGAATAACTTAATTTAAATGTACTAGATGCGTTATGTACCTATTTATTAAATTAAAATTGAAAAAAAAAACACATTTTTTTTTTGGCCACTTTTATTTTTAAAAAGCTTGACTTGACCAACCCTTGTCGTTTTTGACATTTTTTTCAGTCACCTTATATAATATACAGTTAAACAAAGTAAAAAACAAAAATTTCTTATTTAGGTATTACTTATGATGACACGTTAGTATAATATTCATTTAGTTTATAAAAGCATTTATCTATTAAATAATTATTTAAGGATGTTATAAATTTTTTATTATCTTCTATTTCTCTTATCTTATTTGTCAAATCATAGTATGTCCAAAAAATATGGCACGCTTGGTTTTCATACAAATTGTGACACATGCGTCGTTATCTAGATATTTGGTCTGTGGTCATTACCTTATCTAGTCTCGGCGTGCCGTGTTGAGGCTGCGCCTGCGTCAGCGTGCTCCACGGGTAAGTGAGAGGTTGCGCTGCGGGAATAACAACTAATATTATTGTTTATGGTAACGTAATATAACTAGGAGGAGCTCGATGGCGCAGTGGTTAACGCGCTGGTCGTTGTTGGTCCTGGCCACATTTTGCAGTCGTTAACAACCACAACAGTTTCAATGATGGAGGCCTTTGCCCAGCAGTGGGAGACTTTTACAATTTCTTTTTATGGCCTCGGGTACATACAGGCCCAATTATTTCTAGACTTCTTTAGAATTGAAATACAAGTGTGAGACAATTTCAATGACTAATTTTACGTAATTTTATTTTATTTTATTTTATTTTAAAAAATAAAAATAATGATTATAAAGGTTTGCTTTTTGACAAAAGAACTTTAATTTTTTTTTATGAATGTACGGTCTAATTTCGTCCATTGGAATCGTCACTACGACCCATTCTCGTCGTCGTTAAACCATCACGCGGGCCCAGTGCTCATTGGTGGTTGTTGGCGGATTGAGACTGAGACGGCATTACGTGCCTTTCGAAGCACGGAGGAGCTCAAGATGACACATTTTAGCAATTTCCGTTAACCACTGCGCTCGAGCACCTCACTATTTCTCATCTATATATATAAAAATCAATCGCTGTTCGTTTGAGTTGCTAAAACTCGAGAACGGCTGGACCGATTTGGCTAATTTTAATTTTGAAATATTTGTGGAAGTTCAGGGATGGTTTAAACGGTGAGAAACATAAATAATAAGTAACGGAAAACAATAAAAACGACAATTTAATTTTCCAATACAAAATGTTCCTAGCTATGAAACATTTCATGTCTTTGTTCGTTTTGTAGTCATAGAAACTGTCAAAGCGGTACGAAGTCCGCCGGGTCAACAAGTTAATAAATAAATATAGTGTACTGATACTGACGGTAACCTATCTTACTTTCGAAACTCTTTAGTTCGAATTTCAAAACTTCGAAAACGGTTTAACGAAGTTTTGAATTCCAGATATATTTTTTTACATAATATTGTAAGTAATAAATTTATTTTACATTATGTTTCATTTTCCAGAAAAACTAATAGCCGATTATCAAAACCACTTTTTTTCTTTTTACAGTGGTTTTGCTTACAATAATTTTCTTTTCTAGATGTATCACATATCAAAGTAACCTTTCCCCTATTCTTACAAACACACTTATTTGTTTGTCAACATATTCATCGAAATAAAATTTATGTGTTTAAAACATTTATTTATTTAGTGTGATAATAATATTATGTCATAAAAAGTTTTGCGATATAGGGTAGACCCTTAATATTGTGCTACAAAAGGTATTGACAGAAGCGAATCGCTGCAAAACCGACTCCACGTAGTCTTGTCTGCCCTACGCTAGAGTGTAATTTAAGCCCGCGTAGGTGCGGAGGGGCGAGGCGGCCCGCGAGCTGAGGAGCAGGTGGTTTTAAAGCTGGTGAGCGTTAACCATCTGCGACGATACACTCGCGTGGGACCGCTGGAGCCCCGCAACGCCGGAGCCGTGACAGAAACCAAGCATGCTGCATGTCTGCTAACATGCTGCATGCCTGCTTGCATGCTGCATGTCTGATTGCATGCTGCATGCCTGCTTTCTTGCTGCATGCCTGCTTGCTTGCTGCATGCGTGCTTGCATGCAGCATGTTGCCGTGTGGTACAGGCCTTATGTTATGCATACACCATATAATACATGTATATCCTAAATATAATATATTGTATTTACTCTGACTAGAGCAGTAATAAACTATCTTTCAACGAAGCATGTAGTTTTATTAAGTAAACAGATAGAACCAGTACATGGTGACCCTGCCATTTTACACGCGCACGCGGTGTACACCAAGTAAGGGCGACGAATTCTAAACAATCAAGTGTTCTTAGAATTAGTTATTCTAATAAAATGTATCTTTGGACTTTTTATTCGCTCGTCGATCTTCGTAGTCGTGTTATAAATATTCCAAAGTTTTCAAATCTTCAACTTGAAAATGGGAAGTACCAGAAGCAAAATTGAGAAAGAAGAAATGGTTATAGCACAAACTGCTTCAGGTGGTTCCAACACCGCTACCACACAACAGCTGCACCAGCATCTCAGCACCATACACATCTTGTTGGCGGTTGTCATATCGCTAATGCTGTTGGCCTTGATATTTGGAGCTTTCAAAGCGTATAAACGCTATCAGAAGAAGTTGATGCTTCGAATATGCTCAGAGCATGCTATACGACGTTCCCTGATGCGGCGTCAACAGGCAGAAGTCAACAAGGTCTAGACCAAGGCCATTCGTGATCCATGAGGTCCAGGAGTCAGCAGTAAGACCCCCTTCTCCCCCTTGTGAAGTGAGTTATTAAGTTTTAAAAGTGATAAGTGATTTAAAAGTGAGGTGCCGCACCAATAACAATCATCGGGTATATATCGGGTATCAATAGATCACTTAACTTAGTTTGTACTATAATAATAATAATAACTCAGACAATATTTCAGACAATACATAATAAATAATATACATTGTCCATAGTTTATTATTATATTAGTTACAGTAATAGGTTACAGTATTAGATATATTCTACGTAACCTATACTTATTTGGCAATTATTTTTTATACTATGTCTAAAGTTTGATGGCGGATAAGCTAAAATTAACACTTAATGAGTTAAAAAGCATTAGAAAATATTTAATTAAAGTGGGTTCCCAGAGACGAGCTACTACTAATATTTGCCATAAGAAATTAGCCGAGGCTAAAATTATATACAGTAGCTATGAGGTATATTTAAGGGAGATACAGTTGAAACATTTTGATGCTAAGGAAATAGATTTAATTAAATATTTAAGTGATCAAATAAATTTTTTATTTTCAAGTATAGTAGATATTTGTGAGCCAATAGACTCGGGTTTTTCGACCAGTAGTAGTACATATAAATCTTTAAACATGGAAAAATTTGACCTCAAAACGGCTGTTTCCCTTCTACCAATCATGTCCGGGGATGAGGAAACTACTAAGAAACTTATTGATGCCATTGAGCTATATAGTTCGATGATCAACAGCAACGATGAGCCTACATTAATTAAGTTTATTTTAAAAACTCGATTAACCGAGAGCGCTAAACTGCGGTTGGCACAGGAATACGTATCCTGCGCATCTCTTATCAGTGATATGAAATTGCATCTACTTACTAAAAAGTCTAGTAATGCCCTGCATACTGAACTAATGTCCTTGAGTCAGAATTCTTTATCAATTGAACAATATGGAGTGCGTATAGAATCTTTATTTGTAGATTTGACGATTGCGCAAGCTGACGGCTAACAAAAAGCCTATAGTATTTTAAAACCAATTAATGAAAAATTATCCATACAACGTTTCGTCTCCGGGTTGCGAAATCGAAATTTGTGTACGATTTTAGCTGCGAGAAATTACAGTTTGCTTAAGGATGTAATCAGAGCTGCGAAGGATGAAGAGCTTATAAGTTTATCTAGCCAGGTCGAGTCTTCAATGTACATCAGCCATAGACGGGGTCGAGGAAGGTATTTTTACCATAACAGACATTTTAATAGGTCTCAGGCCAGAGGCAGTGGCAATCGTTTTGCCGTTACCACGCCCACGTCACGCCCTGTGACTTATCAACAAGGACGGTACAATCAGCCCTTTGGACAGCGAGCAGGTATGAATCGTTTAAGTCGGGATATATCTAGACATACATCTAATCAAAATAGACATGTTCATTTAATGACCACAGATGAAAGTGACGCACCGGAAGATTCTGAAAACTTATCAACATTTTTTCGAGAATAACTTTTTAATGACATGTAATAGTTGTAATTCATTAGAGTTAAAAGTAGGTGACAATAATTATAATTGGCTTGTAGATACTGGTGCCTCACTGTCGGCTATGAAATACGAAACGGTACGTGACTGGAACATTCCTGTACACGACCATCACATACCCGTAAAAGGGATCGGTAGTCAGATAGAAACACTAGGTTTTGTTTATATTACACTTACCAAATACGACTTCGAGTTCCAGCATAAATTTTATGTCATGGAAAATTTACCGTGTATTACCAACGGGATAATCGGACAAGATTTTTTAACGAAGTATAAATGTATTCTTGATTTTGAATTGAACAACATTACAATTAATTATTTTCAAACGAAATTGATATTGCCTTTATGTATAGGATTGAATAATTATTTAACTATTCCCGCACGTTGTGAAAAGATATTTCAAGTGGGCACTACTATGAATAATACGTGTGTAATATTTCCGAATGAGCTATGCAGCGGAGTGTACTTGGCTGGTACTATCTGCGAACCTAGAAACGGAAAAATACCTATACAAATTTTAAACACTCGTGAAGAGGATATATGTGTTAGTTATTTTAGGCCCGAAGTAGATTTAATCAACAATTATACCATAAGTACTTTCGAGCGATGTGATAATTTAAGTGACCGAGTAAAAACTTTGTTGCCACTTTTAAATTTAAAACACTTAAATAGTGAAGAAAAACCTTCCATACTAAATTTATGCGCCAAATACTCGGATGTATTTTGTTTACCAAACGACAAGCTAACGACAACAAATCTTTACCAACAAAAAATTATTTTAAAACCTGACTCTGAACCTGTGTATGTAAAACCATACCGTTTACCTTTTAGTCAAAGAGCCGAGGTAGAAACACAAATAAAAAAAATGTTAGATGATGGCATAATAGAACCCTCCACTAGTGAGTGGTCTAGCCCAGTCTTATTAGTGCCCAAGAAGCCAAATATTGATGGAAATAGGAAATGGAGACTTGTTATCGATTACAGGAAATTAAATAATCAGTTAATAAATGATAAATTCCCGTTACCTAACATTAGCGACATTTTGGATTCACTATCGGGATCAATATATTTCAGTACACTTGACCTTTATCAAAGCTATTATCAGTGTGACCTCGAGCCCGAGAGTAGACCATATACAGCTTTCACCACTCCGCCACCGTCTGGTCAATACCAGATGAAGCGACTTCCTATGGGCCTCAAAATTAGTCCTAGCGCATTTTCTAGACTAATGACAGTAGCTATGTCCGGTCTCAACTATGAAAAATGCTTCGTGTACATGGACGATATCGTCTGTTTTGGGAGAAGCCTTAGTCTGCATAATAAAAACTTAATAGATATATTCTCAAGATTGCGAAAAGTTAACCTCAAATTAAACCCTTCAAAATGTGATTTTTTAAAGAAGGAAATATTATACCTAGGTCATGTGGTCTCATCAAATGGTATTAAACCCGATCCAGAAAAGGTCAAAGTATTACAAAATTATCCAGTTCCAAGTAATGTCGATGAAGTAAAAAGATTAGTCGCATTCTCCAACTATTATCGAAAGTTTATCCCGAAATTTGCAGAGAAAACATTATGTCTAAATAACTTATGTCGTAAAAATGTACCTTTTAAGTGGTCCCAAGACTGTCAAAACTCGTTTTTATCACTAAAAAAATCCTTAATTTCTCCTCCAATACTACAGTACCCCAATTTCGACTACGATAATACATTTATTTTACAGACAGATGCTTCAAATTTTGCCATAGGCTCAGTCTTAAGTAACGGAGATAATAAACCGGTAGCTTATGCAAGTCGTAGCTTAAATAAGGCGGAGCTCAATTATCCAATAATAGAAAAAGAGCTTTTATCAATTGTTTGGTCAATAAAATACTTCCGTCCGTATTTATTTGGAAGAAAATTTATCATAAAAACGGACCATAGACCGTTAGTATATTTATTTAACATGTCGAATCCATCAAGTAGATTAACTAAGTTCCGCCTACAGTTAGAAGAATACGATTTTGTTGTTGAATATGTAAAAGGATGCGATAACGCTGTTGCGGACGCGTTATCACGGATTCGCATCTCGAGTGACGATTTAAAAATATTAAACAACCATGTTATGTCAGTTTTAACGAGAGCACAAAGAAAAAACAGTTAGAAGACGAAAGTAAGAGAGTTGGAAGCAGCTCTGTGGAAGATAACATTCCCTCTAGCGATTGGACTGACCACCCAAGAGTTATCGAAATGCTTAAACTACCACAAGACTACACCGAATTATGTTTTTCTAGTGAAAATGAATGGAGTAAGATAAAATTAAATACACATTATGAGACACGCTATTTTGCTTATTGCGAAAACAAACAACTTATAATTATGAAACCTAACTCTTTATCATACTGTGCACGAGCTGCCTGTGTGAGAGACTTAGCGTTATTATGTAATAAAATGAATATAAAGTGTGTTTATGTCATTAAAAATGAATTAAATAAATTTTTTATTAAAGAGTTAACTCAAACAATAAATATTATGACGAAGTGGACCGGTCCACGAATATGTATTGTGAAAAGTGTTAAAAGAATATATGACCAAGATTTAAAAAGAATTATAATGAATGATTACCACTTACTGCCGAGTAGTGGTCACGCCGGTATAAGGCGTATGATTAATAATATCCGAAAAACATTCTTCTGGTCAGGCCTGGAGAAGGATGTTACTAGTTACGTGAATAACTGTGACAAATGTAAAAAAGAAAAATACTTTAAGTACTTTAAGCAACCACTGTGCATTACCGATACGGCCCACAGTGCATTCGATAGAGTTTTCTTAGACTTAGTAGGTCCATTGCCTAAGGATAGCTATAACTATACATACATACTTACATTACAATGCGATTTAAGTAAGTATATCGAAGCTTATCCGCTCGCATCGAAAGATACGGTGTCAGTAGGGGAAGCTTTTGTAAACAATTTCATATTAAGATACGGGATCCCTAGATTTATCGTAACAGATCAGGGCACCGAGTTCACATCTGCAATAATGAAAGAGATTTGTAAGATTTTGAAAATAACTCAATTAAAAAGTACTGCTTATCATCATCAAACTATTGGCTCATTGGAAAATAATCATAAACATTTAAATACTTTTCTACGAATTCAAACAAATAATGAACCACAGTATTGGAGCTCTTGGCTGCCATACTGGTGTTTCTCATACAATACGACTGTCCATACGGAGACAAGATATACTCCATTTGAACTTGTGTTTGGGAAACCCTGCAATCTACCTTCTAACCTAACAGACTCACTTGATCCCTTATACAGCTATTCTAGTTATCCTTTAGAGCTTAAGTATAGAATACAGAAATCGCAGCATGACGCGCGTACTAACTTAGTTAATAGTAAACATGTAAGAAAGAAATATTATGACAAATATATTAACCCTATTGTTTATAGACCCGGAGATCTGATAATGTTTAAAAATGAAAATTGTACTAAATTGGATCGTATGTATTTAGGTCCATATCAGGTCATAGAAGATAAGGAACCAAATGTAATAATTTCATATAAAGGAAAAGAAAAATGTATTCTTAAAAATAGGACCAAATTATATAGTCGATTTAATGTTAATTAATGTAGTACTTACAAAAAAAAAATGTAATCATTTCATTTTTTTTTTAAATATTTTTAGGGGGGCATGCCGTGTGGTACAGGCCTTATGTTATGCATACACCATATAATACATGTATATCCTAAATATAATATATTGTATTTACTCTGACTAGAGCAGTAATAAACTATCTTTCAACGAAGCATGTAGTTTTATTAAGTAAACAGATAGAACCAGTACAATGTCTTCTTGCATGCTTCAACGTCACTACCATTGCAGAACTTTATTAGATTTATACACTTCTGCGAATTTATCAGACATTTTAGTACAAAATGAAACAAAGACGTTCTGATACTTGTTATTAACAATTATTGCTACTTATTAATGTTGAGTTTATAGGACATACCTACAAAGCTGACGTTTGAAATTGTTAAATTATAGTTGGAGTAATGCGACAAAAGATGAAATTACTATTATTTTTCTGTTAGGCGTTAGCGTGTTTAGAAACTGGATGGATTGTAAGTATTTGTTATTTGTAATATTTATCTTTTTATAACATAGGAAACGTTTTTTTTGGAAACTAAATCGTCTAACATTAATATATTTATCAAAGGTTGAGTAAGAAATCAAAACGTATAGGATTTTAAAAAAAATATATTTGAAATTCGGATTATCAGCAATATGTCAATCGTGTTTTCGGTAAAATGAAACTATGGAAAACAAAAATGTGGCCCAACGTTTTCGGGATAATGAAATTCGTACTAAAAAAAATCGGTTTTAGAATAGGTAACCGATACTGACCGCTGGTGGCGAGCGGGCTGTGCGCGCGCGGCGGCGCGTCGGGGACCGAGCTTGCCGCCGGAGCGGCCTTGACGCTCGCCGGCGGCGGCGGCGGCGGCGGCGGCGGCAAGGGGGAACACGGCGCCTAGAAAACAATCTTCTTTTTCTCAAACATGCATAGAAATTAATTATTATTATTTTCGAAAAAAGAACACACGAAGTATCGAAAATACGGACAAGGAAAATTAAATCCATTGCAGGAGTGTTTTTTGAATTTGGAACATTACAACGCTCCAGCAATGTTGTATAAAACGGCGTGCTGGGGTTCATGGGGTTAATAAATTTTAGTATATATCTATAAATAATGTGTAACTGTTTGTTCCTAAATAAAAATAAAAAAAATAAAAAAACAGACGGCCGTCATATAAATGGCGGCACCGCTTTTTGACGTTACGGTGTCAATTACCGCTCTCTAGGAAACTGCGCCATTTTGTTTACATAGACAACGTTATATTACGGCCGCTGTTTGACGGCACTGATATCCTAGGAAACCAGAGCTTAAGGCGACGCACCGCTAAACAATAAATCTCATACGGATCGTTTGCGCCCCGTACCTTATGGTAAAACTGTTTTTTTTCCCTTCAAATTAAAACTACAAATTATTAAAAAAAAAATAACTACAATATTGAAGTGTGTGTTAGGACTAATCTACTAAGAAAATTAAGATGCTTAAATCGGTCTGGTTAGCCTGTAAAATGTCTATGTTTTAAGAAGAGGTTACTTTGATATTTTTTTCTCTGTTATAAAAGTTGACGAATCGTGTTTCTGCAACTAGCAAAATGAAGTCAATCAAATGAAAAATCATGTCATCAAATATCACTTTCATATGTTTTGTAATTGTTGGGAAAAATCAAGATCCCGCCACGTAAATTTCCAATGCGTCGCCTTAAGAGCGTTTACGTCGCACACTAGCGCCGCCAATGAAAAAAAAAACATATCTAGTAATTAGAGATAGAAAATCAAATTATGCTCAACAAACTATCTGAATGAAGTAATTTAGCATTTTTACGTCACCTAATGAACACCTGACATGTTATGATTTAGTTAAATACGGCGTTATAGTTAAAAGTGGTCGTAACGTCTTATTTAACTAAACCATAACATGTGAGGTGTTCATTAGGTGACGTAAAAATGCTAAATTACTTCATTCAGATAGTTTGTTGAGCATAATTTGATTTTCTATATCTAATTAGTAGATATGTTTTTTTTTCATTAGTGGCGCTAGTGTGCGGCGTAAACGCTGTTCGCGGTCGCGGGCGTCACCTGGTTGGTCCCGCGGCGCGGCGCGGGCGCCACGTAGTTGCCGGGGAACACGCCGGCGCGCGCGTCCCGCTCGCCGCAGCCCTTGTACCAGCCGTCGCGGCAGCGCTCCGTCACCGTGTACACCGCTACCCCAACAAACAACCACCTTCACAGGGTATATACATCACTACATACTATAAAACAAACTCGCTTCCCGTTGTCCCTATGTGTGTATGTATGCTTAAATCTTTAAAACTACGCAACGGATTTTGATGCGGTTTTTTTAATAGATGAGTCAAGAGGAAGGTTTATATGTATAAATACATGCATAATATAGCATAGAAACACTGATAATTTTAGAGGTTTCACATTTTTTTGCGCTTACATTGCAAACGCTGGCTGAACCCTACAGATAGATCAAAATAATGTACTACAGTATTGTACACCTTAAAAAGGTCTAAAAAAAAGTCCGCGATGGTATATGTCTATCTCTTAGGGATAACCCACAATAATCATTTTTTATTCTTTACTTTTTACGAGAAATAATGGCTTATTTACGAAGCGATTTTAAGCAATACAGCATTAATCCTAATTCAATTAAATACCTTAAATACATTGTGCATTTAATATAGATCAATATGGCCCTTTACAACATTTGATTTCAATAAAATTTTTCGAAGATATTACAGATTTAAAATGCAGGGGCATAGTGGTTGCGTGTACCCTTACGCCCGTGCGAAGCCGGGGCAGGTCGCTAGTAAAATATACTTTGATTTTGACTGCTTTTTAGCGGCAGTAGTGCCATCTATCCAACGGTTATTGCAACCGATTGGCTACAGATGAAAATACCACAAATTTGATAACGCAACGCTATAACATAACGCTAAATAATAAATAAAATTTAATATATACAGTCACAAAATAAAGAGACTGCAGAAAATAAGCTTCAAAATAGTACATAATTTTTTTTATTTTCAAAATACCTAACAAATATAGTAGTTTGGTTAGAAAACACACATTATTACGTAGAAAAACCAACAAAGTATGTATTGTACCACGAAACCGAAAGAAACAGCCCTTGTCGTTCTCAGTACAAGGTCACCATCGTAAGTTTTACAAACCATAAATTAGAATTTAACTTCCAAAAATGTAATTTTAAATAAAAGGTTTTATAAAGATTTGTTTAAGGTTTATCTCATGAATAACGTACCTCCTTTCTTCAGCTCCAACTCGTCAGGTTTCTGCGGTTTGTACGGGTACAGTGCGATGTACGACACAGGCAGGGGGCGCTCGTTGCTACGGGAACGTCGTCGTCTTCTCTCTCGCTCTCTCTCGCGTTCGGGCCTGTCCCTGTCTCGTTCTGGCACGTGGTCTAGCAAACTGGTGGCTAGTATTTCTGCTGAATGTCTGGTAAAAAGGGACGATTCATATGTAGATTTATATTTTATAGTACTTGAGTAAGTCGAATTTGACGGATGCTAGAGGCATTTCTCTAGTTTTCTGTAAGTCTTAAAGAGGTATAGCTGTCTCGCTTACTCTTACGTGGGAGAAAGAAAACAACATCTTATTTCTTGTGAAAAAATTAAACGCCCACCCGACCCAGCCAGGAATTTCAATTCAAACAAACAAACCGAAGTACGGAGGAGCTCGAGATGAAGCATTTTTGGTCACCCATCCGATGACCGGCCTTTGCGAAAGTTGCTTAACCTTTTTCTTTAGTTAAAATAAGTTTAAATTAAATTTTGCATGCCAGCTTTTGGTAAAATGTGTAATACCTTTCTGCCTAAGATCTTTTGTACCACATTTTATGCAAAATAAATTGTATTTCGTTTCAGACAGGGCGTGTTAACCACTGCGCCATCGAGCTCCCCAGGCCTGAGCTGGGCTCAGTGGGAGATAAGATAAGATTATAAGCTGACGATGAAACACTCACCTATTCTGCGTGGAGTGCGTGGCCTGTAGATGCGAGGACGGCGTCAGACTGTGCCTCTTGTCTCTGGTGTGATGATGCTCTCTATGATTCCTAGAGGCCATGTAGTTCGCGTCTTTGGCGTGGGAAGGCGACAGAGCCGCTTGCAAGCCTATACCGAAGTTCAACAAAGAATCGGGCCCACTTGACCGACCCACTATCTTAGAAGACGAAGGCGTATCCAGCCTCGGCTCGACCGCAGTCTCTTGAACCTCTTGATTCACCACACTAGTGTTGGATACATTGAGCTTCGGACTCTCCGACGGCGGCAGACTAACATTCAACGAGGTATTAGTAGCCGTTGAACTCTCGTTCAAACTCAACACACCCATAGAAGTGTTTATTGACGAGTCGCGGTCGTTCACCTCCTCTTCGGGTGGATTCTGATTCGTGTTCGGTTGTATTACGGTCGAGTTTCGCTCGGTGTTGTTGTCCGGTGAGCTGGGTAAACTGGGCTCGGCGCTTTCACACGTACTCGTATTCGAGCTAGACTCAGGAGTTGTGGTGGAACTGATGCCGACTGAGGGCGTGTTCACACTGGAGCTGGAGTCGGAGCTTACCGCGGAGTTGAAACTCGCGACTGTTATAGGGAAATGCTCGTGCGTCCGTACGTTTTGGTAGGTAGTGTCTTTGTGTGACGGGCCGTTGTATTCGTATTTGACCGTTCGCCGGTCGAAGTTGTCGGCTATGCGTAGACTGTGGACTGCCACATGCGCTTTGCCGAGTTGGACTAGCTCCAGCTTGGTGGGTTCGGGGATGCGCGGGGGCTGGGACTGGGACATGGCGGCCGCGTTGTGGTAGTTGTTCTGTGTCGTCGGCGTCGACATAGACATATGCTGGTAGCGGTGGGCCGGCTGTAAGGACAATTTAAAAAAAAAAATAAAAAAAATAAACTTTCCTACATTCACATCAATTATCTAGCTCAAGAGAAGCTTCGTTATGAAACTCGTTAAAATGGTTACTAGACAACGGATAAAAATACTTAAAAGACTTAAATATATACTTATTATACATAGAAAACACACAGACCCGAGACAATTTAGAAAAACAATAATTTCTAAATTGACCCGACCGGGGATCGAACCCGGGACCTCAGAGACGGCGACACCATGAAAACCGGTGTACAAACCACTCGACCAAGGAGGTCGTCAAAAAAGATAATGATCACTAGTGTTTTGTCATATTTTTATGTATTAAAATAATTTAAACTAATGCTTAAAAATGTATCTGTACTGCCGCCACCAATGAAAGGGGTACCTGCGGGTGGTGCCGGTGGTCGGGGTGCGCGGGCGGCGGCGGCGGCGCGCGGGCCAGCGGTGCACTGGGGAAGTACACATCACTAATTCATCATTGTACTCGTATTAAATGTCTATATAAAATAAAGAAAGAAAAACATTTATTAACACACATACATGGTGTTTGGTAATCGTGTGGGTCAGGGTGTAGCAAAGGTGGTCCGAGACATAGCCGATTTTTCGATCATGTTTTGTATGGAGCTAGGACTTGTTTTTCACTTTTTGCTGTAGGTCACGTGATTGGTTAGAAATTTAAGACAATCGCGAAGCGCGGCGTAGCGATTGTCTTGAATATCGAGGTAAATTTTTTTAGTCAACAGAAATCTATCTCCATACAAAAAAATAAAAAAATCTAATATTTAAAAACCAAAAAGTCTAAATCTTTTTTCGTTAGCTATGTATTTTGGCATTTCGTAAAAAAAAATGTGTTATTTTTTGGGGCCCTTTTTTCTACATCCGGACCTAGGTGTGTATTCCCGTAACATAGCCATGCAACCAAGCATAAAGAACACTGTGATAACATGCAAAATCATATTTACGTAAATTTAGTTTTCCATACGAAAACTCAATTTATTTTATTTCGATTTTTTGTTTATTCCTGCAAGGTTTCAAATTCTGTTTACGTTTGGCCATGAGGTTGACGACCAAGAACAACGTATCAGCTTGACCTAGGGTTGTCACTTTACAGTTTTATTAAGTAACAAAGAAAGTCTACATCTCGGCCATGTGGTGCTTTTCAGTTTTCAATGAACGGGACCCTATCTGCCATATTCGGGATTATACAACAGGTATTACCAAACACCCTGTACACAGTACAGTCAACAGCAAAGGTAACTGATGATTGGTCAAGTTTCAAAATATGAAATCAGTATGAAAATCAAAACTTTTTAAACGCATATCGAAAAACCTTCGAGTGTCTACTAGTACCTGCAGACTTTGACTGTAGTTATATAGAAAATACCGACTTACACTATCGAAACTTAATTTTGAAATCTAGTAAACATCATCTACTTTTGCTGTTGACTGTACAATACAATCAAAACAATATTTTTTTATTATTTGTTTAGGTTTACAATCTAGATGCAAGCCAGTAAATTTTATATAATACTCTTTTTGATTGTAATCTGTTTCGTAGTTTTTTTGTTTATAAATAAATAAATATAAATAATAGCATTTCTCAGAAGAGGATATAGTCAGTATATCACGTCAGTGTATCACATATCGTCGCTGTAGAATGATAACCTCGTATGTCCAGATATCCAAACTTTACAGGAAACGAAAAAATGGCTCATTTCGTCAATGTTTAAAACATAAAATATTTATAAATTTTTATAAAATACAGTGAAAAAAATTAAACGCCTACCCGACCCAGCCAGGAATCGAACCTGGGTCTTCCGCAATCCGTGCAGAATCCGGTTCAGTGCAGCAATTAGCACTTGAAAATAATAAGTAAAGTTTAAAATATTGTTATGTGCTTTTGTACTAGTAGTCATTAGATTGGGTACATTGTTTCGCGGTATTATAAAATACGTGGTTTTCATTTTATTTTTACAAAAATAAAAAAAAATATGCTTTTTTGGCATACAAGGTTATCATCATTCTACAGCGACGATATATGGTAGCCGGTGCGTGGTTACCAGTTCATGAGCTGGCGCGCGGCGTGGTTGAGCTCCACGAAGGCGATGGGGAAGATGCCGACGCGCGCGTCCAGCCGGCCCTCCGCCCAGTTGTCGTCCACGCGCCGGTGCACCGTTATTATGGCGCCTACAACCAACAATATGACACTCTTTTTTTTTCCTTTAGTTGATGGCTTCGTGCGATTAGCACATTTAGCCAGTGTCAAAGTAGTTTTTCTTACAAGTAATACATAAATATACAATATTTCCTTGATAATGATGATATGATGACGATGAATGATAGATAATAGAAATGAATGATGACAATTTGTCTGTAATGTAACAAAATATTAAACATTGAATCATTAAGAAAATATAATGCTTACCTTTATCGAAAGCAAGGCAGCCTTCCTCGTCGGGCGCAGACATTCGAAAGTCGTATAGAGCCTTGCATAGCGCCGTGGGTATGGGAAGTGGCACCACGGTCTATAAATCAAGTATCTTTGTGTTATAATAAATATTATCAAGATTTTTTGTTAATATTGCAGGAGGTGGAGCTAGATAGACAGACCCAGACCGAGTGAGTGAAGCAAGAACCTTATGAGATTCTACATTAGACTTATTTAAATTTTGGCATATACGGTCACGAGCAGACTTTGTAGATTCTTTGTAGACTTTGTTTTAGGTATTCCTAAGTGATTTTTGTAGATGGCGGTAACAAAAGCGAACTAGGTAGTATATATATAATTTTACTTAGCATTTTAAAAAAAAAACTAACTAGAATCGCGCAACGACCCAAAGTGAGTCTTGGCCTCCGATAATAAGATTCGCCATCTGGGTCTGTCCTGCGCCACCTGGTGCCAGTCATCCGCGTTGAGCTCGCGCAAGTCCTTACCGACCTCGTCCTCCCAGCGGTACCTGGGTCTTAGCATTTTACTTATATATTGTTATATCCTTATCTAATTTACTGTCAATTATAAACATAATATACACTGCACAGCTTATATATTAAAAAATCATTATTTATAAATGTTTACTATTTTTTTATTACATGGTCAAGGCTACGCTCATGGGCACTTTAACGATAATTGTTATGGGCACCGACCTCGTGGTCACTCCTGGTTGTTGCTGAAAATTAGCGATTCACTTGATAAGCGAGTGAATACCAAGCTGAGCAACGACCCTTTTGAGACGCTGCAGCACACACACATTTTTTTATTTTTTAATAGTTGTGTTATGAAATTGTTTATTTTTAGTGTAATTGTTGTTTTTTTACGATTGTATATTGTGTGTGTCTATAGTGTCCGAATAAAGGTGTTATCTATCTATCTATTTATCTTTGACTAGTTTTGATTCTTATTCCATTGTATTAAGAGTTACATTGTTTACATGTTAATGCTCCTGAAGTCCTGACTGTACAAACGGTTGCATATCAAAAAAAGCAAAACTGTAAAATTTCTACAATAGAATATTGAACCTTATGCCATAGATATAAAAGTCAAATTGTATTAAGGACATTTGGACAGTCCGTGGTAGTCTGATGTGCAACCATATTGTGTACATTATTATTATCAGCCATTACTTTCCCACTGTAGGGCAAAGGCCTCCGGTCCTTCCACCTATCTCTATTATGAGCTAGTTTGGGCCAATTCTTTAAGTGGGTCTAGCTCATCCCGCCATCTCCGTCTAGGTCAGGGATGGGCAAACTACGGCCCGCGGGCCATCACCGGCTCGTGAATGATCGAAGTCCAGCCCGCGACCATCAACCAAAAATTCAAGTGCGTGTGATTTCAGAAAATGCATTGCATACCCATCAATATTTTTATTTCACAAAAAAATATATTTATTTATTAAAAATATACAGCAAAAAAATTCAATAGCCTGGCCCGCCATAGATTTTGTTAGTAAATTTTGTCACGCGAATGAAAAAGTTTGCCCATCCCTGGTCTAGTCTAGTCTTCCACATCGACGTCATCTGTATGTTGCTTAAATCTAATATGGTACAGACCTGAACAAACGTGATGGGGAACATGCCCGTTCTGCCGGAACACTCTCCCTGGTACCAGAACGGGTCCAATTTTTTCTGCAACATTATTGTGTCGCCTTTCTTGAACGACAAATCGCTGAAACAAAATATTTGCACCATAAGTAAATAAGTGTAATATGTATGTATGTATGTATAATTTGTTCATCATCATCAGCTCATTTTTATGCCCCCACTGCTGGGGCACGAGCCTTCCCTACGATAGGGAGAACGGGCCATAAACCACCACGCGGGCCCACTGCGGATTGGTGGTTGTTAACGACTGCTAATGCAGCTAGGACCAACGGCTTTACGTGCCTCCGAAACACGGAGGAGCTCGAGATGATACATTTTTGGTCACCCATCCGATGACCGGCCTTTTCGAAAGTTACTAAACCTTAGCACTCGCAGACCGGGCGCGTTAACCACTGCGCCATCGAGCGTTTTATTGTAATTTATTGCAATCTGTAAATAAATAAATATTATGTGTGAACACAGTAGTTGGAATGACATGTTATTAAAGTGCTAGGCTACTTTTGAGGTTACTATTGTTGTTGTTTACTGTTGGCCTTAGACGTCCCTAACAGCGTCACAGGACTTTGTTCGGGGTGGCGGGAAACTTATAGGGTTTTTTAAGCCGTATGATCGAAACACCGTCAAAGAGTTCTAGAGGGAATGACATTACGCAATCGCAAACGTGTTCTGTTTCCTACTAAATCCTCCGAGGGGTTCGGATCGGATCGGGAGGGAACCCTAGACCTCGGCTCGGGTTGACCGGGCGGCTTATTGCCTAACTCTAATACCTATAGTAATACCATTCAATTTGACATTGGAAAGCTATTCAAGAACTTCAAACTAATTCAAAAGTGTTAGTGAATGCGATCGCGGCGCGTTTTTGAATGATGTTGAATGAACGACATTGACATCGTCAATTTGACATTTATTTGGAACTAGCTGACCCGGCGGACTTCGTACTGCTTTGACAGTTTCTATTTATTTATCATTAAGCAATATTTTTTCTAGTGATAAATATAGCCTATGTTACTCAGGGATATTGTAACATTCTAATGGTGAAAGAATTTTTAAAATCGGTTCATTAGTTTTTGAGTTTATTCGTTGCAAACATACAAAAATACAAAGCTTTCCTCTTTATAATAATAGTATAGATAGTCCATGCAGAATGACAAGCGTAAATATTTTAAAAGGTATCGTGATAGTTGTTGTAGTCAGAGAATAAGCCCCCCACGCAAGGGTGGGAGAAAACGCCCAGGTACTCTGTACCGGGTATAGAGCGCGTGTGAACCGGGTCTTCATACTCTTGTTCTAAGAGTACAGTGTCTTGGGTCTATGCGAGTGTGCATGTTTAGTGCGTTGTGTGAATGTGTGCTGGCATTTTGAGGTTACTAATCTACTTAATCTACTAATAATGAATAATGACATACCTGGGCTCCTTGGAAATATAGTCGCACATGGCTCGCGCGTGCGGCGGCAACTGCTTGCAGTCCCGCGCCGCCTGGACCGCCTGTAGCGCTTGCGCCTGCGAATAACGTTACAAGTCAAATCAAATCAAATCAAATCTTTATTGCCAAGTGTATAAAATGTTTTACATTTTTTAAAGAAACTTAAAATTTCGTCGGCCTCTTCGGACACGGCAATTCGGATCCGAACCCCCCGGAGAATCTAGTAGGGCACAGGGACACGCACTAGTGCGTGATGCCGTTCCCTCTAGAAAACCTCCGAAGATAATTCGTTTCACACGGCTTGAGGAACCCTTTAAGTTTCTCGCCGCCCCCAAACATGCCCGGTGAAGCTGAAAATGCCGAACAAAGACATGGCAAAGGAGAGCTTATCACATACAATTTTGCGAATATTATTCATTACAATATAATTAATAAAAAATTACAATAGGTAATACATAAGTATTATAAATAAATCTTAGTCTTTTTTAAATTTTAATTTGTTCGCAACAATATTTGCGGAAATCATAATCATTAAAATTTAAGCAATTAAGGGATGGTTATTGAGATAGAGCGTCCAGAAACTCGTCTATTGGCTTCCTTTCTTTTACAGTTTCAGAAATATTGGAAAACGTCTTCCGCATAGAAGCACACATTAATCACAAAACAAATCAAAACGTTTTGTACTCTCGAAACGTACTCAAAACAACTACCTTACAGAAAGAATGGTCATTGTTTGGTGGCGTAACAAATATTTGTGCCTATTACCTAAATATAGGTAGGTAAGAGTGCTGTAGTCGGCAACTTTTTATTTAGGTCTGAGAAGTATATTAAACAGTATTTTAGAAAAATTAACAGTATACTCCATTATTGTAATTGTTTGTGGCTGCGCTGCACTGAGCGCTCTCTGACTAAATAAAAAAAAATTGTGTGACCATCTAAGCACTTATAGTGCTTAGCATTTTTGTTGAAGCAAGAAGTTTTTATTAACATTTAAAGAACTTTTTGCACAATTTTGATTTTTATATTTTGAATTTTGTTGAATTTTTGACAGTGTCTTCAAACTTGTTTTGTCAAAAATAAAATACGTGTTTTCACTAGATTTTATTTTATTATTTCTATATCGTTCAGAATAATCTATCGTTGGTTAGTCTAAGGTCTGGGTTGACCAATAGGTTATGGGCCCAGGATTTGATGCTGAATGAACATAGGAAGCGGAGACAATATTGAAGTCAGATCAGTCGAGATGGCAAGCAATAGTGGTATAAACATGCCACCAATGGCGAGACTAGAGGGTAGCTCCAATTATGCTACGTGGAAAGTCCAGATGGAGATGGCACTTGTCTACGAAGATCTTTGGGAGTTTACTAGTACAGAGCCAGATGCGACTGATGTAGCTGCCAAGAAAAGAGACCAGAAAGCAAAAGCCAAGATAGGTATGATGGTTCAACCTGAATGTCTTGTGCACATACGGTCTGCGAAGACAGCAAAGGAATCTTGGATTAAGCTGAGTAAGACGTTTGAGGATAAAGGCGTGAACAATCGTTGCCGCCTGTTATCAAAATTAGTCAGTTTAAAATTAGAAGCATTTTCGACGGTACGAGCTTAAGTTACTACTGTGTTAACTATAGCCGAGGAGCTGAGAGACATTGGAAAGGAAGTTGATGATGAACTATTGGCTGCCCTTCTCCTGCAAGGTCTAACACCAGAGTTTCAACCTTTGAAAATCACGATTGAGAATAGTCAAACTGCACTTACGTCGGATTACGTGAAGAACAAGCTGTATCAAATGGAAGATACATACGCTGCTTCAGGTAGTGGAAACCAGACGTCAACGTCAGCACTACTGACAAAGAATAAAGGAAACAGAAATAGCAAGGGCGATACTAAGAAATCTACAAAGAAAGTATTGAAGTGCTACATCTGTGATGGCCTTCATAAGTGTTTCCAATGTCCAAACAAAGATAACTCCAAGAAGGAAGCTCATCAAGCATTCGCCTTCGGAACTGCGTCTGATACTGCGACTAGAGAAGATTGGGTGACCGACTCTGGTGCTTCTTCACACATGAGGAAGACGAAAGCCTGGCTGAAAAATTTAAAGAAGAATTCTAGACCGTTAAGAGTTACGTGTGCGGATGGAAACGTGGTGCTGGGCGAAAGTGTTGGTATGGTTGTGTCTGACAAGATGACGGTAAGCGATGTAACTTATGTACCAAATCTAGCATCTAATTTACTAAGTGTGAATGCTATAGCTAAGAAAGGTCATGTATTAGTGTTTACAGAGGACAGTTGCGACATCTTTAAGAGTAACGGATGCGAGGTGTATGGCGAATATGTTGGATCAGGTGTAGAAGATAGAGGTATTTACAAAATCAAGGATTGTACATACGGTTCTGCACTTGCAACAGCAGAAGGTGAACCAAACGACCTGGTTTTATGGCACAGACGAATGGGTCATCTGGGCTTGAGAAATCTGAAGTTACTGAGAGACAAGATGGCAACTGGGGTGAGTTTTGAAAATTGTTCTTGTAAATTTGAATGCATTTCTTGCATTATGGGAAAACAAACTAGGCAACCTTTTACTAAACATGGTTCGAGGGCTACTGAAGTTCTAGGCTTGGTGCACTCTGATGTGTGCGGACCTATGCGTATTCCCTCAATTGGTAGAAATCTTTATTTTGTTACGTTTATTGACGATTTATCGCGTAAGACTTTTATATACTTTTTAAAACAAAAGAATGAAGTTTTTGAAAAGTTTAAGGAGTTTAAAACTTATGCTGAAAATCAAACGGGCAAGAAGATAAAGATTTTGAAGTCGGATAATGGCACCGAGTATGTCAACAAACGGATGGATGACTTCCTAGCGGCGAACGGGATTCATCGTCAATTGACGGTTGACTACACGCCAGAACAGAATGGAGTTGCGGAAAGGGCAAACCGCACTATCTGTGAAAAAGCGAGGAGTATGCTGCAAGATTCTGGACTACCTCAACGGTTCTGGGCTGAGGCTGTTCATCATGCAGTATACCTCAAAAATAGATCACCAACCATTGCGGTGAGAAACATGACACCAGAGGAGAAATGGTCTGGAAAGAAATGTGATCTGAGCATGGTGAGGACTTTTGGGTGCAAAGCTTTTATGCACGTTCCAAAACAGAAGCGAACCAAATGGGATGGGAAGAGTATAGAATTGGTTCACACCGGTTTTTATGACAATGCAAAAGCTTACCGCCTTATCGATCCTAAAACAGGGAGACAGTACAAAGCCAGAGATATTGTATTCCTGGAAAACAGTAAATACACAGACACAGAGAATTCAGAGGAGAACCTAGTGGAGTTCATAGTATTCTCTGAACCTGAAAGTGATCGAACCCGAGACACTGAAGAGTCTGTACACACGTCTTCAGAGAGAGTTCTTGGCAATGGAGATCCGCATGTAGAAGTGAGACAGTTTGGATCTGTGAGTCCTAGATCTGAAAAAGAGGATCGGGAACCGCAGGCTGAAATTCAAGAGCCAGAGGCTGGAATACAGGAACCAGAAGCTGAAATTCAAGAGTCAGAGGCACAAATTCAGGAATCAGAGGCTAAAGTTCCAGAACCAGAAACTGAAGATATATTTGAAGACTGTGAGTTAGACGATGTTTCTGAAAATGAAGAGGAAAGTGAAAGGAGGTACCCACTCAGGGATAGGAAGAAGAAAGAATTTCCTGACTACATCCTATATCACGCTGAGGCGGAACAAGATCCAGTGACAGTGCGTGAGGCACTATCAAGATCAGACAGCGAAGACTGGAAACAAGCAATTCAGGAGGAGCTAGATGCGCTGAAGAAAAATAAAACATGGATTCTTGTGAAACCGCAAAAGAGCTGTAACATCGTAGACTCGAAGTGGCTCTTCAAAGTCAAAGAAGAGGCGGGGAATAGAAGACGGTATAAAGCACGGCTTGTTGCAAGAGGTTTCCGTCAAAGGCACGGAATTGACTATGAAGAGACTTTTGCGCCAGTAGTAAGACATAGTTCTTTGCGAGCCCTTATTGCTCAAGCTGTGACACAAGGACTAAAAATAGATCAGATGGACATCAAGATAGCATTTCTTAATGGAGAATTACATGAAACTGTCTACATGAAACAACCAGAAGGCTTCGAAGAAAAAGGGAAAGAAGACCATGTTTGTTTATTGAAACGTTCACTGTATGGGTTGAAGCAAGCCCCAAGAGAATGGAACACAAAGCTCAACAAGGAGCTACTACAACTAGGATTCAAGAGATCTAAGAATGAACCCTGCGTGTACTCAAGGTCTAAAGGCAACAATGTGATCATACTAGCAGTGTATGTTGACGACATGTTGATTTTTTGGAATAATGCCGCTGAACTACGGAAGGTCAAGCAGGAACTCATGGCTAAGTTTGAAATGAAGGACTTAGACAAAGCTGAACTTATCCTAGGAATGCACATAACTCAGAGCGAGTTAGGGATCAAAGTAGATCAATCAAAGTATGTGAACAAGGTTTTGAAGATTTTTGGAATGGAGAACTGCAAGCCTGCAGCTACGCCTGCAGTTACGGGTCTAAATCTCAATAAACCTGGACCGGAGAATGTACCTGATCCTGACACACCATATCAAAGTTTGATTGGTTCTTTGATGTATCTATCTGTATGCACTAGACCAGATATAGCATATGCGGTTAACTATCTAAGTCAGTTTAACAGCAGCTATAGTGACGAGCATTGGATTGCAGCGAAACGTGTATTAAGGTACCTCAAAGGAACTAAAGACTTTGGATTGATGTTTAAGAGAGGAACATCAGATGAAGTTTATTGCTATGCAGATGCAAGTCATGCCTCCTGTTATGATAAGAGGTCGTATTCAGGAGCAGTATTCTTGCATATGGGAGCTGCTATCAGCTGGGAAAGCAAGAAGCAGAAGACCATTGCATTATCTACAGCTGAAGCTGAGTATGTTGCAATGTCGGAAGCTGCAAGAGGCAATATTTCTAAAAAGATTTGTGGCTGAGATAACTGGTCAAGCCGAGTTGCCGATTAAGATCTACAGTGACAGCCAATCTGCTATTGCAATTGCACATAACCCTGTGCATCATCAGCGTACAAAACATATTGCTGTACGCCACCATTTTGTGAGAGAGGCAGTTGAACATGGGCACATTGAGTTAGAGTATGTTCAGACAGAACGTATGGTTGCTGACTCATTGACCAAATCTTTGCTGAAAGGAAAGTTTGCATGGTGTACATTATGTATGGGAGTTGTATAGGTAGTTAGTTTTTTTTTTGTATGAAGTCAAAATTGAGGAGGAGTGTTGAAGCAAGAAGTTTTTATTAACATTTAAAGAACTTTTTGCACAATTTTGATTTTTATATTTTGAATTTTGTTGAATTTTTGACAGTGTCTTCAAACTTGTTTTGTCAAAAATAAAATACGTGTTTTCACTAGATTTTATTTTATTATTTCTATATCGTTCAGAATAATCTATCGTTGGTTAGTCTAAGGTCTGGGTTGACCAATAATTTTGATGCTGAAAACAGTATTTTGTATACTTTATTTTTGTTCAAAAGAAAAATGTAATGAAAAACAGTATAATACTGTTTTTAATAATATAATTGGCAACCCTAGCTGTAACATTTATTTTCATATTGCAGGTGACATTATTTAAATTTTAATACTAGCTGTTGTCCGCGACTTCGTTAATTCGCGAGGACTACACTATCCCACATGATCTAGTCACCGGAACAAAAAGTATGCCATGGGTATGTTTATGCGTAAATTTTCATCCAAATCCGTTCATCCATTCTCAAGTGATGCGCTTACCAACGAACATCATTTCATTATTTATATGGACATATTTGATACATTATACGTATTAATAACTGCCTATTTGAATGCCCCAACGTGTCTACGCCATACCTCGAAATAAGTAGACTGCAGGAGGTAAGCTTTACACATGTCGGGCTCGAGCGACGTGATTTTTTTACGACTAAAATTTTCGATAGTAACCGTGACCATCGGCTTGACAACACTTGACATGCCATTTCTCTAAATGCACCAGTGGTGGTGCGCCTGACCTACATCTCACTAACTAACAGAACCGAGCGCAATTATGTACAGACGTCTGCGCTAGGGTTGCAAACCCTACTATATAATATCATCATCATTATTCAAAAGACGTCCACTACTGGACAAAGGCCTCCCCCAAGGATATGAGGGGTATTTGCCGTTATCGCCACGCTTGGCAGACGGGTGGGCGATAGCAGTAGGTTGAGGGTAACCTCAGAGATGCTGCTGCCCATCCTCTGGAATGGTCCCTTAGTCGGCTTTTACGACACCCACGGGAAGAGATGGGGTGGTGCAATTCTTTATCCCCGGCACCACACAGGGGCTATATAATATCGTATCCTACTATTTTAGGCGTCTAACTACTATTATTTTAAAAATATATTATAGTAGGCGAAACTACTATATTTTTATCATAGTTTTCTGTGATGAACACAAAGTGGAAAGATAAGCGCAACAGAGCCAGTATCGGTCTGATAAAAGCAGAGTTAATAGTTAAAAATAAAAACCTAATAGTAAAAGCTTAAAGCAGCAAAAATATTCATTTAGAAATCAAATAAATATTTTTAATCTATACTATTAATATTATAATCTATATTATATAATATTATAAAGCTGAAGAGTTTGTTTGTTTGAACGCGCTAATCTCAGAAACTACTGGTTCGAATTGAAAAAATATTTTTGTGTTGGAGAGTCCATTTATCGAGGAAGGCTTTAGGCTATAGCCTATAGATGGCAGCGTGATGTTATATATAACATCACGCTGCCATCAATAGGAGCGAAACATCAGTGAAAAATGTTGTAAAAACGGGAACAAGAGCCTAAAAAATTAAAAATGCTGCCGAAAGTCACTATTCCACGCGGACGAAGTCGCGATCACAGCTAGTATACTACATATTTTTAATTAATTCCCTATCTACTATATTTTTATGGGTACTGAATACAAAAATACTATATTTGGTCTAAAAAAAAGTTGGCAACCATAGTCTGCACATCAACCTATCCAATACTGACAAATTTCTTCAATAATGTTCAACCTTAAGCCACATTGATAAAGTTCAAAGTCTATTGTGAAAATTTGACAGTTTGTGGTAGTCTGACGTGCAGGTGTGTGCATATATTTTTTTTTTGAGAGATTGCTGATTGCCTCAAACGGCATTTTCAGCGTCACCGGGCTTTTTTGGGGGCGGCGAGATACGTAAAGGGTACCTTAGGCCGTGTGAAACGAATCACCTTCGGAGGTTTTCTAGAGGGAACAGCATCACACACTTAAAAGTACGTGTCCCCGTGCCCTACTAGATTCTCCGAAGGGTTCGGATCGGATCGGATGTGTGCATAGACACCTCACACGAATTTATGAAATATCTGTGTTTGTTCGTTCTCATCTGAATTTGTTCACTAAGAATAAAGACCAAAATAATAGTTATAGTAGACTTATCCCAATAAATTAATATTACCTTCTATCACAACCACATCGTATGGCAGGAATAGTTACGCAATGGCAATTCAGATTTTTAATAGACTGGATATTAACCCAACTAACAAAAACTCTTCTTATAATGGGTTATATTGCCAAAAATAATATTCTTATAAGAGCCGTATTATCGCCAATAAGAATGCATTCGGGCACAAATTATAAGGGGCAATAGCCTTATGGCCCCCTTATAGTTGCTTTATAGTTAGCTTTTTTTTCTTATACGTGGCCTATTATGGCAAGTAATAAGGAAGTTAGACTTATAACGGCAAGAAACGAATCTGTTAAAAGTCCAATACACTTATATATAACATATTAAACGCGTTAATAAAGGTGATCAACCTTATACGTGTTTTATCATCGCTAGGAATAAGTGCGATATCACTTACATTGGCAAAACAAATGCTCATAAAAAGTCAATCGCGTTTATATTCGGGTACACGTGATGATTCTACAATTTGGCAGCGGCAACCATTGTAAACAAAAGAAAACGTTAAGTTTTCAATTTGTTTTATGTAGTCTTGATTAGGTGCTGATTTATGGTAAAACTGTTTGGGAATTCAAATTTATGAGAAAATCTGATACGCCGTGTGTTATAATAACGCGCCCTTCAATTTAAGCAATTTTTTGTTAAAATAGGTTGTTAGTTATTTAGTCGTGTTTATAACAAAGCTATTATAAGGGCAAAAGCAATTCCCACGTCGTCTACAAGGAGTCTATAAGATTAGAAACCTTATAATGGTAACATTTGTTTCTTATCCATCGCCATTTTGTTAATCGTTAGGGTTCCTTTTTTACAAATAAAATCCGTTCGATATGCGGAAGTTGATAAGTCTTTAAAAAAAGAGGATCTCAATTTACAAAACATAAGATGGCCAATTGGCCATGGAATTGCCAATTTTATTCTACGAAATAAATGTTTTTGTAATTGTCTACATAATTCATTATGTCAGTAATGTCCAGTGCCAATTTCAGTAATGCATACTTCTACTTTATTTGTTTTGAGCAATGTACGCGCATCCAATGGCATCTTGTATGGTATCACGTTATGTAATATTTTTAATAATTCACCCAAAGCAATATGGGATATATTGAATTTCACTGCCCAGTTTCCTATATCACTACGAGTATCGTCACTCGAACTCTTCATCTAATAATATGTCTATTTCACTATCACTACTATTAAATTCTTTCTCGCAAACTTCCTGTTCGCTATTATCTTCCACAAAATCTTCTACGGAACCATTAGGTGATACGTTGGTATCAGCTTGGTTATTGGCAATTGTAAATCCATTTTATATTTTATTTGACCCAGTTATATGAAACATTTAAATATGACCATCTAGAGACTAAAACCCTTATAATTACTATGTTAGTGAGTGTGAATTGCTTTAATACTTATAAAGACCATATAACATGCTATAATATGCTTGTTTGATAGATAACTATTAATGCTCCTATAAGTTAAAAAGCCTCATTGTTACCTTGTACATTACCATTATAAGTATAATTATTTATATAACAAGCTTTTATACGGCTTTTAAATATTATGTGGCTAAAAAGCAATATAACTGGCCGCTATAAGAAGGACACGTTTTGAACTTATATAGTAGCCATATTATTTGGCTTTATTATCGTTTACCCATCCAAATTATAAGAGTAAAGGTAATATTAGCCAAATTGTCGTATAATGTATCATTATAAAGTACATTGACAAAATGATAGCTATTATAAAACTACTATATGTCTTTAGACCTTATAAATTTAACTTTATAGGTGTATTTTGTTTGTTGGGTAAATGGCTACCTTTACAAATTTTCAAATATAAATTAAAAAAATGGCTAGTCGAAAATTGCTTTTACTCTGTCAACAAATACTTTGAACATTTCATGTCTCTCATTGACGTTGTTGTAACTCAATCGAAATCTTTATGATTCTAAGATTATAATTAGTTTAAATAGTTATCTCTTTACTTACCTAGTTTAAATTAAATTTTGCATGCCAGCTTCTGGTAAATTGTGTAAAACCTTTTTTTATAATAAGACCTTTTGTACCACATTTTATGCAAAATAAATTTTATTTCATTTAATTTAATTTCATTTCATTTCATTTCATTTCATTTCACGGACACGGAATCTCGCAACAGTTGCGCTCGGACTGTTGCGAGCTGTTGCTCGAGATCGTCATGAAGCTTACCTCCTGCAGCCTCGTTATTGTGTGGCCACACAAATAGAACAATTGATCAATGAGTCATGAGTCTTAGTTTTCTTGGTAGTGCAAGGTTAAAAAAATAAAGACTAGTCGGAGCGTTCGTTGAGTGAAGTACGGTGCTATGTAAACGAAAGGGGTGATTAACAGCTAAAAATTAAAGCGGTATTTCTGTTGCGAATTCCCTTGGCCCGAAAGCACTCAATTTAGAATCATATTGTTTTTTAACAGAATAGCATTCTAACTACATTACGTATTACGTATCTCATGCCCGTTCTAAGCTCTAAATTATAAGTTATAAGGTTTAAAAGCCTAGGCTTGACAACGTGGGTTTTAATTTTCTGGTAAAAATGACACCCAGGTACGATACCAAGCATAACATTACTATTGTTATTAACGTTTTCTTCGTAAGAAAGAGTTTACGTTACTTTATTTATAACGGTACTCAATGCCTTGGCCTCTACGCCATGTTAGGTGACGATTTTACACTGGCATTTGTCACCTAATTTAGTTTAGGGGTTCCTCATATCATAACTTATGCTACGGCCACACTATCGCGCTATCGCAAGCATTTGCCGTTTTCACGACAAGCAATAATTACATTTTTGACCGTGTTCTGAAATGTGACTATTGCTTGGCCCGACTTCGGAAAATGTTCGCGATACCGCGATAGTGTGGCCGTAGCATTACGGGTCATCGGGTAATAATTACAAATACAAGGTTCGAACATCAGAATCATCAGTACAACATCAGCGCGAAGTCCAAGTCGGGATGACTTTGATATTTTGGGGTACCTGTCGCATTCGGTTTTTAGGAGTGAGTTGCTGAAACGGTAGCACTTGGATTGATCTTTTTTATAAAGGGAAGAGAAGAGAAGTGAGTGGCTTACAACTCCGCCACCAAAGAGGACATTTGGTAGTCGACTTTAGAGTTGACGACCCGAGCAGAGTGATATCTGCGAGTTGTACTCTTAGTGCAACGAGAAGTAAACGAGCTTACAGCTCCGGTAACTTATCTGGATATTAAGTAGTGGACTATACGTGTCCACGGGGCAACTAGCTCGAGACACTAGTCTTAAAAGTACCGGATGAAGGATGCGTGCCCGCGTGTTCTGATCTGGCGTTATGACCTGACGTAGATGGTCCCTTGTGCTTGCGTAAGGATGTCTGACACCTAACTTTATAACCGTAAGGTTGGTGGGGGGGTCAGTATAAACTTTAAGCGGTGTGTAGCAGGGTGATCGTTTTTATTTATTTATTTATTTATTTTAAAACTTTTGCAACATATATTACATGGCGGACTTAATGCCTGAGGCATTCTCTACCAGTCAACCATAGGGTGGTGCAGAAATAACAAGGTAGGTGCAATTGGGTGAAGACAACAATTTAGAAATAAAAATAATATATTATAAAACGCACAGTATATACCTACATATATACAATTTATATAAATATACTTATATACACTATTATTACATAAACTACTTTTACAAATATAAAACAAAAATAAACATAAACATATAATACATAATTTATAAATTACATTACTTTTATAACATTACATTATACATTATTTTTATAATTAAAGTAGAATTGTAATTCGTAAAGTAGTTAGCCATATTTTAGCGTTATTTTAAATTTCTATAGATATTTTACTTTTTTTTATTTTTAAGTGCTAATTGCTGCACTGAAGCCAAATTAAGTATTTATAAAATACAGTGAAAAAATTAAATGCCTACCCGACCCAGCCAGGAATCGAACCTGGGTATTCAATCTGCCGCTAAAAAGCAGTAAAAAAAAAACCAAAAGGCAATTGAAAAATTCAGTGCTTACGTCAGCCTTCCCGGTAGCATAATGGTCAGGGTCAGTGCAGCCGCCCGGATTGCGGAAGACCCAGGTCGGGTAGGCATTTAATTTTTTCCCTGTATTTTATAAATATTTCTTTGGACAATAAGTAATAAATGCTGTGTAAGCTATTAATAGGCATGCACATAATCAGTAATTTTAAAAAGCATTGATTTGTTACCTACTTTTATGTGTTTGGCTGTAAACTTAACTTTTTTAATAAATAAATAAATATAGTCTCATGATTATTGTGATTATTGTGTTACAGCTTATCTCGGTCGGCGTCCACAGAAGTAGGCTACGAATCATCATGACATAATTTGAATCGTTATCTAACGCGAGTGGCGATCTAGGACTTTCTTGGAACACTGTCTATATCATTAGGTAAATAACTTAAGATAACTTTAGTGCTCTTATTATAGTACAACTTTATTATTTTGTATTTAAAAGTAATAATATAAAAGTAAAGTAAAAAAAAACAGTCAAAAAAATATGGACAAGGAAACCAAAACATTGACGTAATAGCAAAGTTTTCGCACTTTTTTGATAGTCTTGCCCGACGTCGCTCGATATGTTTAGTAACATTAAATTTTGTGCTATCCATAGTGAAATCAAAGTTTAAACCACCTCCATAACACGCTAATTTAGTCTATCTGATAACGAGATAAGTAAAGCCCCTATTCTGCAGTTTTTAAACGTCTACAATCGTTTCTAAGTAACCTGGATTCTGACATTTTCACCATAGACCAAAGAAGCGAATTTTTAATTTAACCGGTGCCGGTGTTGATCTCGAAATTAAAAGTTACTTAAAATACACTATGAAATACGTATTTGCATTATTTACAATTAAATCTATACTAATATTATAAAGCTGAAGAGTTTGTTTGTTTGTTTGTTTGTTTGTTTGAACGCGCTAATCTCAGGAACTACTGGTTCGAATTGAATAATTCTTTTTGTGTTGGATAGTCCATTTATCGAGGAAGGCTTTAGGCTATATAACATCACGCTGCGACTAATAGGAGCGAAGCATCAGTGAAAAATGTTGCAAAAACGGGAAAAGAGCCTAAAAAATTAAAAATGCTGCCGAAAGTCACTATTCCACGCGGACGAAGTCGCGAGCACAGCTAGTTAATAGATACATACATACCTACCGTTCGAGTATTTGGTCGGTCAAAAATAGGTTACCAGTGACTTCGCATAAGAAAAAAACCGGCCAACTGTGAGTCGGACTCGCGCACGAAGGGTTCCGTACCGTTATCTATAAAAACGGCAAAAAATCATGTCTGTTGTATGGGAGCCCCCGTAAATATTTAATTTATTCTGATTTTTAGTCTTTGTTGTTATAATGGCAACAAAAATACATCCTGTGAAAATTTTAACTATCACGGTTCATGAGATACAGCCTGGTGAGTGGTGACAGACAGACGGACGGACGGATGGACAGCAGCGGAGTCTTAGTATTACAGTTCCCGTTTTACCCTTTGGGTACTGAACCCTAAAAAAAGGAGCACTCTTAATTGATGACAAAGCGTGAGAATTAGTCACCGCATCGGTTCAAAAATCGCACCCCTGATGTCAAAAGACACGACTGCAGACTTTTTAAAATAGTAGACTCTTGACCCTAGAAGTAACGAGAGCTTTGCTTACCGTCGGATGACCCGCCTTCCTATGCCCCGAGCTGACAGGCCGCCTCGGCGCGGAGTTCTTCATGCCCTCCAGGATCCTCATGAGCAGAACGTTCGGCGGCAGTTCCTCCACCTTCACCTCCACCAAGATGCGGCACTCGGGACATCGCAGCTCCTTGTGCGACTCTACTATGACCTGCAAGTTGGAAACAGACTTTCGTTAAATGTTGGCTGGTTACACAAAAGTCAAAGCGTTCATTCAATATAAGCGCGCCCACCCACGACCTTCTTTTTGTAGGACCGACAATCGGACCGATTTTTTCGAAGAGGTTTTATCTCCGATTTGGTGACCGAAGTTTTGTAGGACGTGTGTGTTGAAACATAGAGCACCATACCATATTTTCACCGACTAAAAGATCGGGCACTGATTATCGGACGTGGGCGTGGACACTAAGCCTTCACAGGTATTCATTGACGGGGTTCTATGATAACGGGGACATTTTTTAAAATTTGACGCTATAAAAGCTGAGTTTCTTGCCATTTCTTCTCAGTACAAGGTCTCCAGCCCTAAACACTAACGAATCAATAGACTGTGGTGACATTAAGAGCCTAATGACTGTAGCCTAAACTTAATGAAACCATTTTGAATGGACCCTGAAAACTGAATAAAATTGCCAAATAATCCTACTAATACACTGGACAGCAAAAATAACGGGTCATTTAGAAAAACCGCGATATCTCCCCAAAGTTATTTACTTATATCCTTCGTATAAATAATATGTTATAGGCAGATTTGTGACGCTTATTATACATATCAAAAGAGCATTGCATTTGAACAAGTTACAGCTTCAAAAAAAGAAATTCCGATTTTTGAAAAATATCAAAATTCTAATTTTTGGAATAGAAAATTTTCTTGCTTTTGTTTTAAACCGAGCTGTCATCATAAACAGTTTTTTTGGCTGGTCACAGTATTTTGTGCATCAACCATGAACCAACATGTCGTTATCTACTGAAGAATGTACACGAATTATCACCATGGTACAAGAAGGAAGGAGTCAGCGGAGTACTGCTAGAACAGTAGGTGTATCTTTATCCACGGTCCAAAGAGTACTCCAGCGATTTCAAGAGACCGGTATGAACATCAGGAGACCAGGGAATGGCAGGCCAAGGTGTACAACTACACGAGAAGACCGATTCATCGTGAGCACTATGTTAAGAAATCGACATCTCACGGCTGTTCAGGTCCGAAATAGCCTTCAAGAAATTCACCACAACAATGTAAGCTCTGACACGATCCGGCGGCGACTTCGGGAAGCTGATATAAAGCCTTATAAGCCAGCAAATGGCCCTAAATTGCTCAGAGAACATCGAGTTGCCAGGTTGCGGTTTGCTCGAGAACACGTCCGATGGACAGATGAAGATTGGTCCAGGGTTATGTTTTCCGATGAGTCAAGATTTAGTTTATTCGCACACGATGGGAGACGAAGAGTATATAGGCGACCAAATGAACGTTATCTTCAAGCGTGTTTTGAGGAAAAGGTGCCATTCGGTGGAGAATCAATAATGGTTTGGGCTGGGATATCTTCAGAGGATCGTACGGAGTTAGTAATTATAGAAAACGGTTCTCTGACAGCTCCCAGATATGTAGAGGAGATTTTAAATGAGCATGCTGGTCCTTTCTTGGTGAATATGGGCGCAAATTCCATTTTTATGGACGATAATGCGCGACCACATACAGCACATTTGGTCAACGCGTATATTCAAGACGTCGGTATCACCCGCATGGAGTGGCCAGCTCGCAGCCCAGACTTAAATCCCATAGAGCATTTATGGGACGAGCTCGGGAGATGCGTTAAACAACGCTCTCCAGCTGCAGCTAACTTACGTGAGTTAAGAAGTGCGCTAGTAGAAGAATGGTCAAACATAGACCAAAACCGTATTAGAAATTTGATTTACAGCATGCCACATCGTCTTAATGAAGCGATACGGGCTCGTGGAGGAAATACAAGATATTAAATTTACAGAAAAGCTTTCATTTTGCAGATTAACTGTGTTGTATATTTTTGTTGTCAAAAGTTAGAAGTGATTTTTTTTGTATTTTTTAGTACTTAAATAAAATTATACAGTTTACAAACGTGTTATGTATTTTCTTTTATGTATAAGTCAGTCATCTATAACATACTACAGTTTGACTAGTTTGTGTTGTGTAATTAAGAAACTATCACACTTTTTATAAGCGACCCGGAATTTTTGCGGCCCAGTGTATTATAAACGCGAAAGTTTGTAAGTATGGATGGATGTTTGTTACTCTTTCACGTAAAAACTACTGAATGGATTTGGATTAAATTCGGCATACAGATAGTTTATAACCTGTGTTAACACATAGGATACTTTTTATCCCGATATTCCCACGGGAACGGGAACCACGCGGCTGAAACCGCGAGCGGCCGCTAGTAATTTTAGTTTTAACTTAACAACTGAATCTACCACCAGTGCGGATTTTGGAAAAGCATTCAAACGAGAAGAACTGCAAAGAGGCTTATTATCTTTTTAGAAGTATTTAGCACAAAATTTTAGAACTACAAGACACATAGGACACTATCTAATCAAAACATATACACATATCATTGTTTTGACTCAAGGCGAAAGTATGTATATTTCGAATGTTTCACCGATATATTTATCTACTTCCGCCCTGACTATTATAATTATAAACAATATCAATCGTTAAAACATAAATGACGCAAAGATAAGTTGGCTGATAATAAATACTATAAACAAAGCGTAATAATGTAGATTATAATTTAAAAAGTGGTTAATTGTAGGTAATGTACAGACCTATGCAAAACTGTCAAAGGAGATTGTACCATTTTTGTATGGGGGCTGGGCCCATACAAAAATGGTTTTTTTTATATTTTTTTATTGTGAGATGGGCTTGCTCTTGGCCTCATTCTAATCCCTAGGGCTAAGAAGAGGCAATTGGTACAATTCTTACAGTGATGAAGTTATTTTATGAAAAGAAAAGAAAGAAAGCACAAAATAAGGAACCTTTCCATGTATTAATATATTTTTTAAACATACCCAAACATTGTATTACATCATAAAAAGGTCAGATAATAAAAAATCATAAAATAGCAACCCTAAACTTTTTCTACCTTGGCAACTTCGCTTTTATGTATGTATTTAAAAAATATAACTTATTTTTTAAATTTGTAATGCAATGGTGCTATCCATTACAACCAGCAAGCGCATGGTTTTATTTTCAGGAAATTCCATTGAAACCTTAAAATACCTTTTAGAATGTATAAATAAGTTCAGCAATATATAATAAACACTTAAAACTTTCATTAGAATCCCAAAATAATAAGAAAAGCTTGATGAAAAAAACAAGATTTTAAGTTTTTAAATTATGTTGGGGCCTTTTTATATATTTTTTCTTTTTGGAAACATCATCTCAGAAGGCAGATCTATCAGAAAAGCATCACTTCAAAACTGTAATAAAATAAGGGCCCAAAAACTAACATCTCTTTTCTACAATAAATGTTCAACCATATTCCTCAAGCATAAAGTTCAAAATCTATTGAGGAAATGTGACAGTCTGCGGAAGTCTGATGCGCAGGCGTGTGTACAATCAGGATGCCAAGTGTGAGTTTCATTCGCCATTCGATCACGTTAACGAAAACGAGAATTTGTATGGCAAAAGTTAACTCTTCTCGTATGCCGCCAGGAGGCGCTGCTTCAATGCCATACTAATTTTAGTTTTCTTAAACTTAATCGAATGAATACAGAGAGTAAACGAAACTCACACTAGGCACCCAGGGAACTATCAAGTTATCGATGTCGATGTTTTTTTACAAAGTTTAAAATAAACATATTGAACTCACAAAGATTGGGTTAGTAAAAAGAGTATAAAAAATTATCAACTGAAACAATCTTAAAGCGCATATACTTACATTTTATCTTATAAATTTATTAAAAATCAAACTAAATTATTTATTTACTGAAAATAGAGTAGGTGCAATGACGGTAGTTTTAAATATAGTTCGTCTATTTTACCAACGTAGGGCATGTGAATGTGAATAACGCAACAAAAATTAATAAAGTTAATTTACATCATCAATTAAATTGCTATAAGCACATAAAAATATTAATACTGATAAGTCTTAATGGAAGTGTTGGAAGGGGTAGACCTAGGCGGACGTTTCGAGACCAAATCGGGGACGTCTTGGAAAAAGGCCAGGTCAAGAGTACCCTAAACCGAAGAGCATGTATGAAGAAAATAATGAAAGTGTACGAAGCGAAACAAGTATGTATGGATCGTAGCAAGTGGAAGTGGTCTCTGCCTACCCCTACGGGAAAGAGGCGTGATTATATGTAGGTATGTATGTAAGTCTTAATAAATACCTAGTCCTGTTAACACATCAAAAAAGCGAATAACTTTGCGTTAGGAATTGGTTCACGTTAGTGATGTCCAACAGAGCTATGGTGATTGGAACCACGATTTCTCGCATTCATCCCGAGCATCCATCCGTTCGGCTACCGACGCTTCCAAACAAAAGCACAACGTAAAAGAAGTTAAAAAAGATCTATTAGTCAAAATAATCATTAAAGGCTACCTTTAATCCCGGCTAATTAAAATGTTCCCGGGGACACGCGACGATATACCTAAGACTTTTTATAACAGACCGCGTTAAACACCGGACGTGTTGCCGCGTGCGGAAGCTAGTAAATAAGGGTCATAATTATTTGAAATAAGACTTCTTACAATACATGAATTTGATTTAGTTACACCACAGCATAAGTATTAGCATACTAGTTACACTAGCTTTTGCTATGCTGGTATGCTATATGTAAGCTCATCGTTCGCAGACCACGTCTCGTGGCGACTACGCGACATCCTAATACAGAGACCTTTTAGCAAGTATACTCACAATAAAGGTCTGTAATTACATTGTCATTTCACCGAATAAACTGCTTTAAAAATAAAATTAATAAAAATCAAAAGCAAAACTTGAGATAGTATTCTAAGTACCTACGTCATTCTCATCACAAGTCCATAACGCAGAAGGAAACAAATGAGTATTCACAAGATCCCCCCGGCATAAATAGCCGGTCTATTTTTACAGCCGCTTCAAATACGGTGCAAGACTGGGGGCAGCATAACTGGGACAATCAGTGATCAATAACAGTGCTCGTTGGAATAGATCTCACCGGGCTCACCGGCGGGTAACGTTTATTGGGTACCTACTTAGCACCTATACGCTCGACTCGTGTGAGAGCGCTAGGAGATTCCTTTCGAATGGTGTATACTTCCCCAATAAAGTTTTACATATTTTAGGCTTTTTCAATAATATTCAAAAAATTCAAAATTCAAAATTATTTATTTAGTTTAGGCTAAAAGTAGCTCTTGTGAATGTCACTATGCCATCGTCGCCGCGTCGTCGTCGGTTCGTAAGTCTACACAGGGCGGGAACTTTGTACTGAGCAGAACCGGCAAGAAATTCAGCAACTGTCAAGCTCTTTTCAAAACGTTTCGTCCAATAAAGACGTTTTTCTCTTTTTTTTTTTCGTTTTTTTTCTTTTTTCTTTTCTTTTTTTCTTTTTTTTCGTTTTTTTTTCTTCTTTTTTCTTTTTTTTTTCTTTTCAACTATTTAGATGTGGTTGTGCATAGGCATGTCGATTCTAAGTTCACGGTGTAAAACTTGGTGTCTGTTCACGGGTTCAAGCCTTTTCGGGCACCAGTTCTCGTACAAATGACAAGATTTTGTCTATTGTTGTTAGTTACATTATGTTATGTGAATTGTATGAGAAAAAAATAAAGTTTTTTTTTAAAGTTCATTATGTTATGTGAATTGTATGAGAAAAAAATAAAGTTTTTTTTTAAAGTTCCAGTCGAAAGTTACCGTGAAACAGGGTCACTAATCATTAATGCATCTAGTCAATTGGTCGTAGTTCCTGTTATTGAAGTTATCATCTTTATGTAAACCCATGACTACCCCCGGAATAGCCACAGTAGACGACTAGAACGCTTAGGACATTTATGGCACATATAATTCAAAAGTGACGCTAGTTTGCCGTATGAAAAGAGGAATGCTAAGGAACGCGAAGGAATCTAAAAATATATTGTTTTAGTACCTACAATATTGTCCAAAGTGACCTTTTAATGATGACATGGCTGTATACCGAGGAAGCAGGTACCTAGTCAAAGTAGTTTGCAAGATGACATAAACGTAACAGAAGTCGGCGCGTTAAGACTTTGGTCCCGGAGATTGATACAAGATCTGCTATAAGATCATGTGAAACCAAACTGATCAATAAAGATTTATGACTATGACTTATTTATTATAGTAAAATAGCAGTCGTTAAAAAGCACAATCCGCATTGGATTGGATCAGCTCTCAGCTTGGTGCAATACAAGAAGCCTGAGCCACAGATTACGTATTAGTTCTTACATGAGCTATAAGAATATGCATGAGCTCAGCAACCTAGGGTTAATATGTGTACGTATACATTATTATAGACTGATGAAATACCATTTATAATTTGGTGGAGTGGATTGTATGTGTCACCCACTTAACAATAACAAACGCATACATTGCACCGTTCATTATATTGTGGACATTCAGGCAACATGGCAACTTTGCGATCCACATTAATAAATAAGTTTCCAATACAGTATCTTGTAAGAAATTGTTTTCCTATAATAATTCAAAAACCTTACAGTGCAACAGGTCAATGCCTGACGCCAAGAAAAATTCTAGTTTAATCCACCAAAATATATTCTAAGTCTGTAGTTCCATTTGATTGATTTAGAACATTTGCAATTAAAAGAGACTAAAATCTCTTCCATGAACTGTTTTGAAAAAACCGGCCAAGTGCGAGTCGGACTCGCGCACGAAGGGTTTCGAACCATTATCTATAAAAATATTTCAAGTTTCTACCTGTTATCGTTATTAAGGCCATTAAATTTTTCTTTTATTCTAATTTAATTATTTATTTTTAAAGTGACAAAGACAAAAGACAAAGACTAGACTTTTTATTTCGAAAAATAATATATATATATATATATTACTTTTTTTTCCTTTTTTTTTGTGAATATAACTAAACTAGCTGACCCGGCGGACTTCGTACCGCTTTCACAGTTTCTATGACAACAAAACAAACAAATCATATTTCTATTTATTTATCATTATCAGTGTTTCTCTACTATATTATGCATGTATTTATACATATAAGCCTTCCTCTTCAATCACTCTTACCTATTTAAAAAAAACGCATCAAAATCCGTTGCGTAGTTTTAAAGATCTAAGCATACATACCATAGGGACAGACAGACAGCGGAGAGCGACTTTTTTATACTATGTAGTAGTGATATTCTGTGAATATTTCAAGCGTTTACCTGTTGCCGTTATCAATTTCGAGCAAAAACGAGCAAAAAAATCACGTTTGTTGTATGGCAGCCCCTTAAATATTTATTTTATTCTGTTTTTTAGTATTTGTTGTTATAGCGGCATCGCCAACAGAAATACATCATCTGTGAAGATTTCAACTGTCTAACTATAACGGTTCATGAGATACAGCCTGGTGACAGACGTACAGACAGACGGACGGACGGACAGCGCAGTCTTAGTAATAAGGTCCCGTTTTACCCTTTGAACGGAACCCTAAAAAGACCTAATAAAAACCAATCGGGAGATAGAAAGGTTTGCGTGGGCGTCGTCCGTCATTTTACCAATTGGCTGAGAAGGTCGCGGCGGCTATAAACGGGCCAACACGACGCCAACTGAACGGCGCCAAACAACTGAGCAATTGTTTTGAAGGGTCTTCAATACTTTAGGAGCTCTCTATGGCGCAGTAGCGTTTTATGATAATATGCGTGTAAACGAACACACAGCCCGCCGCCGCCGCCGCCGCGCCGCGCCGGGTGGAAAGCGACTACCATAACCACATAATAAATAATAGTACGTTACCATAACGCAGACAGACACCTAGCCTTAAGAATCTAGTAGGAACACCTCGGGTAATCAAGTAGGAACACCTCGGGTAATCAAGTAGGAACACCTCGGAGAATCTTGTCTCGAGAATCTAGTATAGGAGATGGGGACACGCTTGCGTGATGCCATCCCCTCTAGAAAACCTCTAAGGATGTTCTATCATCGCGTTTCAGAAACCTTTACTTTCTCTCACTAAAGTCCGGTTACGCTTTAAGCGCTGTTCACACTTTTCCGAGTTCCCGTCCCTGACAGAACACGAGCTAGCTAGCTATATTGAACAAACTAGCGGGTTGCCGATGCTGAAGCTTTAGTTTTTACGCCTCTCTGCCCTAAAACCTTCCTGGCTCTAGTACACTTCAAACCGGGACACAGCATAAAAAAACAATGCTGATTGGTGGAGGAAGTCGCTATTAAGTCAGAGAGCTAACACAACATCAAGCAAGGCTTCAGGTTAGGATCTTTCAAATTAAGCGATTTTCGCAACGCCAATTCAGCGGTTATTTTAAATTTAATAATACCTACGTAATTATAAATTTTATCAATTTATTTTGTAGTATTTTTTTGCTTAAATTAATTTCATTGTTTAATTGATTTTTTTATAATGTAATATTGATGTATCATGGTCTTGCCTTGTGTTATACAAGGTTCCGAGTTATATGGTCAATAAATAATTCTATTCTATTGTCGCCAAATACGAGGCCGCAAACAAAAGAGTGCAAGTGACAATTTCACATGATTTTACAATTGAAATAGTTAGTAACCGCAACGGCAAAATTAAATATTACGCGTACGAACTAATTATACCTATCTATCCCCTTTTCCTTGAAGTCTGCATTCCGATGCTTTTTTGCAGCGTCTACCGTGAAAACCGGATAAAGGCAGACGACGCCCGCGCTTAGGTAGTTTTAGCAACAACAAAAAAAGGTTCAGCAACCGACACTTTTAAATAAAATTCGTTAGAAAGGTACCAACTGAACCGAGTAGGTACAATCTGTACCTTGGCTGAGAATGGAACCTGTAGACCGGGATGGTCTTACCACTAGACCAGATGTAGTGGAAGTTGATCGCTTTTGATTTATTGTCATACTATTTTGTTTTATTAGTAAAAGATTCGACTTTCAATCATCAGATAAAACGTCGGCGTCGTGTTATAGGAGTACAGTCATTTTGAGAATGAGTTGTAATTCCCTATCTTTTTATTTCATGTGACAATTCCATTTGGCTGATAGCTTATCAGACAGATAAGTATTATTCGAGTATCGTAAGATTGTTGTATGTAAAACATTACTCTGTGGTCTAGTGGCTAAGACCACCGGTTTAGACCCAGAGGTCCCGGGTTCGATTCCCAACGGGGGGTACATGTTTGTGTACTCGGTTTGGTTGGTGGTAGGGCTTGTTTGTCCGCCTGGCTAGCTACCACCATCTTATCTAAATATATCGCCATAACATCAATGTTTGTAGCATTGTTGTGTTCGGGCAGCTAGAGATAAGATAGCCAGTGCCTCACTAGTTGAGGATCCCGGGAGAAGTGCGCTTCCATCAATGGCCTTATCATCACTTAACATCAGGTGAGATCATGGCAGTGCTTACCAGCTAATATAAAAAAAAATTTGCTTAAAAGGGTAACAAAAATTCAAAGTATCAAGATTTTGTTAAAAAGCTCTTAATGTTGCCTATTTCTGTTAGAAGAAGAACTGTACATATACAGGGGTACCAATTACTTATATATGAAATCATCAGAAAAAACACATTGTAGATATAACTTGTGACCTACAAGTTACCATTCACAACACAAACTGTTGCCAACCACGACCAGGAAAAAATAATAATAATAAAGAAATGACTTTATCGTTGTTGTCGAAGTTTAATACAATCTGCATTTTTCATATAAAAGTTTCACATTGCTGATGTGCAAAGAAAGAAGAAAATTGCAAGGTAGGTATGTCAATTAATGACTCAGAATTGCCGCCTGATGCTAGAATTGTTCCAATAACTCCAAAAGCTTTAGCACATAGCAAATTCAAAACATATAACAAGTAGCACAGACGATTGGCACAGTATTAACAGACATAACTTTTTGCCAAAGGAGGACCAGCAGTAGTTTATTCCTAGAAATAATTAAATACGAAATGCAATGGCAACGATGAGCTCGCACGTAATGATGACTCAACTCGTCCTTTGGGCCTGTGTGCATAAGGGCCCTCGCTCCTTTGTAATGCTAAAGACTAAAGAAAACTAGCTCGGCTATTTACATAGTCATTAATTCATGATATCTCTAAACAAATTTGCTGTCCAAAAATTAAAACAATAGATTAATCAATTGTTATGTATCACGTGTTATGTATGACTCATGGGACAGGGAAGTTGTTAAGCTGGTTTTTTATTTTTTATACGTAGCAACGTTAGGCCTCCTTATTATACTTTGGTTCATTCTGGATGGCGGCACGGGGAAGTGTAGGAGTTTAAGTGGGTATACCCTCCTTCTTAACGGGGTCGGGAGAGAGTCCCATACATAACTTATATAATATACAGGGTGTTTCTTGTAAGGTGTCAAGCTCAAGCCGATGCGTGGTGATAGGGGACTACCATACCTATCTATTGAATCCCCATGTATGTTCAGCGATTTTTGGTAGTTTGCGAGCTATATATTTTTTAAGTATTTAATTGGGTATACAAATAATACCCTCATGTACCATTTATTTTATTTTATTATGTAACTTAGTTAAAGAAAAAAGTAGAGAGAAATGTCTACCCAATATAAAATTATGTCACTTCGTCATGCAATACTTGAAAAAGATAAAATATAGCTCGCAAACTACCAAACATCGCTGAACATACATGGGGGTTCAATAGATAGGTATGGTAGTCCCCTATCACCACGCATCGGCTTGACACCTTACAAGAAACACCCTGTATAGCACATTTTCGATTACTGACCATACAAAGTGAGTGTCCTTTTCATTATAACTACGCCGGGATGAGTCAATCGTGAGTCAAAGCAAATAGCAGCCGTTTAGATTGGAGTAAGCAATAAACTACTGTTTATTTACGATCCGGAGGAAGAGACTGTTAACGCAGGACGCCACAGTACAGACGGCCACATAATTACATTTTAATTAATATCTAAGCACATAATATATATTAAAAACTTCATAAGAATACGGATGTGCAAGCGTTACATATCATTTTAGCTTGATGATATCACAAATGTCCGAGAGCCAGGACGCGATCAGATCTATATAAATTATATCATTTTAGTGTAATATTAGCCGAAGAACTGATAACCGATGGGGTAAACGAGTTCTTGAGTGGAGACCGCGTATCGGCAAACGTAATGTAGGACGCCCTCAGACTAGGTGGAACGACGATCTTCGCAAGGTGGCTGGCAAGAGCTGGATGAGAGTAGCCGCGGATCGTGCTCAGTGGCGTGCACTTGGAGAGGCCTATGTCCAGCAGTGGACGTGCTGATGATGATGATAATGATGATTCGTTTAAGTAATATAAAATATTATGTTCAGGGTGTCTAGATAACGACATACTTATTAGCTATTTTTACAAGACAAGAATCTTAATTAACTAGCTAGTTAAGTTGCCCGTAAAGTAAGATATTACATGTCAGTAAGTGGGTATTTCATTTTGGATCCCGCAAAATTGCACACCTAATCCGATCACTGGTCATTACACCCAATTTCATGCTGCCTGCAGTGCGTACAGATCGCGGCAAACGTCTTTCAACACGAGGCAAGTCTATTCGCGTCCTAAGCTCACTAAATATATCGTCACATTTTTTTTTACCGTAACAGTTAAATTTATCATGTCGGTTACATTAAAAGTGAGCTTAAAATGTTGTTAGATGTTTACCGAGACTATAGATCTCGTTTAACATTAGTCTGATTTTGTGGTTTGATAGCACAGCTTAACGTGCTTTTCGATACATAGAGGATCTCGAGAAGTTTTAATTTGGTCACCCAGCATTGCGAAAGATGACGAGCTGGTTCCACCATCTCCTTTTTATTGGGGAACTAGACGCGGGCTGAGATCACATCCTTTTGCTGTCAAAGCGCTTTGCTACATCATATCTGATGCGGACTGCTAAGGAGTGGAATTCCCTTCCTGCTGATCTGTTTCCTGGATACATAAAACTTGAACATTCTCATCTCAAGGGTGAACAGGCTTATTTTAGGCAAGTATGCTCCATCCTACGCCACATCATCACATACCATTAGGTGAGATCGCGATCAATAGCTTGACTATAGTGATTGTTTTTAAATTGCTTTTACTTACATGTTTGCACGCGCATACCTGCACTATTAGTAATATATAAAATAACAGAATGTATGAAACCTTAATTTGCGTTAATCCCCGTTTAAATTCTTCATGAAATAACATAAAGTTTAAAACAACAGGTGAGTTACTCAATAAGAACATGATTTGTCGTTTGAAACAGCTTTCCTCTCGCCTGTACGCCGGTGTTTATACAGAGTGACCCATTTCGTGAGCACTCCACCAGTGGCCTGCTTAAGAATTTTATAACGTATAGCGCACGTCAATTTTTGTTACTTTAATGTCTTCCTACACCGTAGCGTAGTTACTCGTGTAGATGATCGATGTTTTATATTAAACATAAATGGAAGCATAGCATAGAATAGATTTTCATAACATTCGCTTACGTTTAAGTTTCCCGTTAGCGGAAAACCTTAATCAATATAACAAATAACAGTCAAAGTTAATTTGAATTTTTATTTTATTACTAGCAATAATTATTTACATTGAAATTAATCTGCTAAACCCGGATCTACGTTTACTTTACGCAGTCATTATTTTATCGTGACGTTTTGAACCCCTTGCAAGGTCCATGATCAGTGTGCCTAGTGCGAAACGAGAATTTGAATGGCATTGAAGCGCCTCATGGTGACAAACGAATGTTTTTTCTCTTGAGAGCTTGCTGTTGGCTGCAGGTGGCCTTTACAGCATCACCGGACATTTTGGGGGCGGCGAGAAACTTAAAGGGTTCCTCAAGCCGTGTGATCGAAACACCCTCAGAGGGTTTCAGGGAATGGCATCCATCACGCAAGCGAGCGTGACCCCTTTCTTCCAAGGGGTGCGGATCGAATCGGCAGCGGTACAACTCGAGGGCGCCTCTAAAGGCTAGACCTCGGCTGGGGTGACCGGGTCGTGGGGGTGGAGAGAAACGCCCAGGTACACGTCTACCTGGTATAGAACCGCTATACTGTCTCGAACATTCCATCGCGCACAAAGAAATTTGGTGACTCGTTTCTTCGTCGCACTTCCAAAAGATGGAATAGTCTACCAGCACACGTTTTCCCTCCTTCCTATGAAATGGGGTCCTTCAAACGAGGCGTGAAGAGGCACCTTGTGGGCCGGCAGGGTGAGGGTGACTGATGCTGCGCTGTTTTCTCGCTGCACCAGTTGTCCTTACGTCTGGACTCCATTTCCACTTAACATCAGGTGGAGTGGAGTCATTTGCCGAGCTATGTATAAAAAAAATAAAATAAAAAATAGAGCGCGCGTGTGAACCGGGTCTTCGTACTCTTGTTCTACGAGTACGGTGTCTTGGGCGTATGCGAGTGCGCATGTTTAGTGCATCATGTGAATGTGTGTAGTGGAGTGGCATTTGAGGATCAGGCGGGGGGGCTCTCAGACGAAAGCTGTTAAGTGTTTTTAATCGAGTCCCTTCCTTATCACGGAAACTGAGCTTTCAGTAGTAGTTTAATTAATGTTCGTATAATCTGTTGAAAATAGTACAAATGGTTTAATCTTGTACTCTGCAATTAATATTTATACAGATTACGTATGAGTGGTTAATTTTTTATACACACTAACGTTGTTCTATAGAATATGAATGGAATTGTTCGCAGAGATGAACAATGAGCGAACATGACTCAAGATATCTTGATTATGGTCATCAGCAATTATATACTAATTAAGAAATACATGTCGCAATTGTGCCATGTATTTTTGTGTGTATGTCATTGTCTCTGCGAAATGTGTTGCTTAATGTGTGTGTGATATTCTTATCACCCGACTTCATTTTACGACTGCAATTTTTGGTAGTAGCCGAGACCATCGGCTTGACAACACTTGACATGCCATTTCTCTAAATGCACCAATGGTGGTGCGCCTGACCTACATCTCACTAACCAACCAACTGAACCGAGCGCAATATGTTCAGACGCCTGCAATCCAACCCATCCAAAACTAAAAAAAGTTCTTCAAGAAAATTTCAACCATATAACATCTATATTAATATTATAAAGCTGAAGAGTTTGTTTGTTTGAACGCGCCAATCTCAGGAACTACTGGTTCGAATTGAAAAATTATGTTTGTGTTGGATAGTCCATTTATCGAGGTAGGCTTTAAGCTATATAACATCACGCTGCGATCAATAGGAGCGAAGCAACAGTGAAAAATGTTGCAAAAACGGGAACAAGAGCCTAAAAAATTAAAAATGCTGCCGAAAGTCACTATTCCTCGCGGACGAAGTCGCGAGCACAGCTAGTATTCATAAAGTTCAAAGCCTATTGATAAAATTTGACAGTTTGTGCACAGGATAATATGGTTTGTGGTGGTCTGATGTGCAGGAAGCCTAGTGCGAGTATCATTCGCTATTCGATAACGTTAACGAAAACGAAAATGAGTATGGCATTGAAGCAGCGCCTCCAGGCGACATACGAGAAGAGTTACAATTTTTTCCATACAAATTTTTGTTTCCGTAAACGTAATCGAATGAATACGGATAGTAAACAAAACACATTAGGCACTGTAACTCTTAATACAATGGAATAAGAGTCAAAACTAGTCAAAAGTGGAAACAAGTTAATGCTCGTGACTGTACCTCATGCCGAGAACCGAAATTGGGACTTCATCTCCGAGACCAGTGGTTCTATCACTTGAGTACCTACTAGTGGCTGGTAATGGTAGAAAAAGGTAATCAATCATGTTTTTTTATTTTTTTTTATACCTAGCACGTCATTTTTCCGTTTCCTGTACTCGACAAGTAAAAGTATCATTTTAACTCTCCGTGTAATATTTGTTTAAATACCTGGTTAAAGCGAGTTCTTCCATAAGAAAGTGCAAGAATCTTTGAAGGATAACCTCACTATTTGATAAACACTTCGAACTGCAGCAGTTTCATCGCTCAACACTTATATTTCGCGAATCAAATCATCTGAGGTGAGAGTTTCTACCGGCCGTTTACTTTAAACTATCATATCTTGCGAAATAACAATCAAAACAAAGAATATAATTTGTTAAACTACGGAAGACAGTAAAATACTTTGATCAGCTGATTGGCTGCTGTCCGAACTGTCATTCACTCGCCAGCACAGATTACATAGCTCGCAGTGCTGCCAACCTCAACCACACCATAGACAATAGTGTTGTACAATCGACTCGAATTGAACAATCGATAATTTTTTCGATTATAGTAATCATTTAAAATGGAAAAATCCATTAACTGCTGTGCTTGCAAATCAGATTTAAGCGTCACAGAATCTATGAAATGCAATTCTTGCAAGATGTATTATCATTTCCAATGCCTGAATCTAACCCTGAAACAGTTCTCTAAGCTTAGCAACCATTATTTAACCAACTGGGTATGTCCGCAATGCAAGAATGTTACCCTTCGTGGACACTCTAACTTAAATACTCCTGTGAAAGCAACCCAGATACCTACTGATTGTGAAGAATCTATGAATATGTCTTGCGATGGAGACATTGCTTCACTGGAGGTGAAGTCTCGCGCTGTGGTGGAACCTTTAGGCAATAAACCCGTTACAATGGACAATATCTCATTACTGCTAGACCAAAAATTAAATATCTGTATGACAATGTATAGTCAAAAACTCCGTGAAGAGATATGCAAAGATATGAGGTCCTTCATCACTAGCGAAATAGATAAAGTCAAATCCGAGTTTACCGAGACTACAGACTTCCTTGCATCTGAACAACGCGATATTAAAGTCGAAATTATTGCTAAACGGGAAGTCATTCAAAGTTTGGAAGCAGATAATATAAGACTTCAAAAAGACATAAAAAGTTTGGAGAACAGATTGAGTGCGACTGAAAAATTGTCACGTAGCAAAAATCTTGAGATACAAGCAATGCCTGAAAAGAAAAATGAAGACCTGATGAAAATGTTTGGGAAGCTCTGTGACATAATTAAGGTTCCTTTTTCTCAGTCGGATGTACACGCATGCCGCAGAGTGGCCAAAATGGACCCTAAATCAAGCCGTCCCCGCAATATATTGATCTCATTGGCTACTCCTGCCCTTCGTGACAGGGTTCTATCTGCCTCCACTCGATTCAACAAGACCCACAGGGATGATCCGCTGGGCGCTAAACATCTTGGCATGGTTGATATTCAGCAGCGCATTTTTGTAACCGAGCATCTTTCACCTGAATGTAAGCAACTGTATGCTGCAGCTAGAAAAGCTGCCAAAGAAAAAAATATCACCTTCGTGTGGGTCAAACATGGGTGTGTCTACGTACGTAAAGACGAAAAATCTAACGCTATCTTGATCAGGAGTAATGATACCCTAGCAAAATTATAATGGACATTATGTGTAGTTTATTTAATAAGTGTTAAAATTTGAATGCTTGTATTTGAATATTTTTTTTTAATAACATAATGTTGGTTTACTATCAAAATGTTAATAGAGTTAGGAGTAAATTAGATTGTTTGTATATTAATGTGTTGAATAGTAACTACGATATAATTTGTATCACAGAGACCAATCTCAACAATTCTGTTTTTGATGCAGAATGTTTCGATGACAGATACTCGGTGTACCGTAGAGATCGCTCTGACACGAGCATTACCAAAAAGGACGGCGGTGGCGTTTTGATTGCCATAAAAAAATGCTTAAACCTAGCCTTAAAGACATCGTGGTTCAGCGATATCGAGGACCTTTGGGTGACGTTGATTCCGGTGGACAACTGTTCTTTGGATAGGCCTCTGCACATATGCCTTTGCTACCTCCCACCCCACTTGCACATGGATAAGCTGTCCTCCTTTTATGATAACTGCCATAAGATTATTTTGGGTAATACTGACGACAATTTCTTAATTTTAGGTGACTTTAATGTTCCGAATATAACATGGACTCGGCCAGCTGGTTCCTCCACGTTAATTCCGACAGATCCCTTAGACAGCAAAGCTAATCTACTTTTTGACACCGTCACTCTATGTAATCTCAGCCAATATAACACCATACCAAATGCCAATGGACGATATCTGGATCTTGTATTTTCCAATTTCAATGGCATTCAAGTGTTAAGCCCTGAACCTCTCACAAAAATTGACGCTCATCATCCAGTTCTGGCAATCGACATAGTTAAACTTGGTCATTTTAAGCCGTTAAAACCGAAACTCAGCAGTCGTCTAAATTACGGTAAGAGTGACTTTGTGAAAATTCGATCTGACATCATGGGCGTTGATTGGGGTGCGTTGCTTAACCCGTTGGATGTCGATGAGGCAGTTTCAATTTTTTATAACAAGTTACGTAAAATTGTTAATGCTCACACACCGATGGTTCCGAACGGTCATCGTAGGCATCCTCCTTGGTTTAGTCCTGCTCTGATAGGCTGCCTTAACGAAAAGGCTAAGTATCACAAAAGGTTTAAGCGATTTGGTAATCCTCGAACTTACGACACCTTTGCTCTGCTCAGAACGAGATCTAAAAAACTGATGTGTGAATGCTATGCTTCATACCTTGAGTCTGTAGAAGAATCAGTTAAACATGATGTCAAGGCATTTTGGAAGTTCGTTAGCAATCGTAAACTCAGCGGTACTATTCCCCAAACTATGCGCTACAATGACCGGACAACGTCGTCGCCTGAAGAAATCACGGAAATGTTCTCGTCATTCTTCGGCTCCGTCTTTGAATCATCTTCTTCACCACTTCCACATCTTGAACCTGTATCTGGTACTGTGCTTAGTAATATTAATGTTAGCGGTGAAGATGTCCTAAAGTGCATTAAGGAGTTAGACCCTCGTAAAGGTGCTGGACCTGATGCGCTTCCTCCGTCATTTGTTAAGGCTTGCGGGGTCGAACTCAGCCCAATACTGTCCTTGATTTTTAATAAATCATTGCAAGCCGGAACTTTTCCAAAATATTGGAAACTGGCCCATATAGTGCCGATTTTCAAATCGGGTGATAAATCACTCTGTGATAATTACAGACCTATCAGCATTTTATCATGCTTTGCCAAAATCTTCGAGAAGGTAATTTATAATCCGTTATATCATCACTTTGAGACTTTACTGACACCCCAGCAGCACGGCTTTCTGAAGAATAAATCGACGATATCAAATTTGTTGGAATATAAAAATTTTCTTTGCCATGCATTTGCTCAGGGTGGTCAAGTGGACTCAATTTACACTGACTTCCGTAAAGCATTTGACAGGGTCAATCACAAAATTCTAGTGCAAAAAGTTACGGCGCACGGTATCCGGGGTAACCTGTTGCGGTGGGTTGAATCCTACTTATCAAACAGGAGTCAGCTTGTCGCGGTGAAGGGATATCTGTCTCTTCCCATTTCTGTAACCTCTGGGGTTCCACAGGGTTCACATCTGGGTCCCCTTTTGTTCATAGTTTTCATAAATGATCTGGTTAACTCACTTTCTAACAATTGTTTATTGTATGCTGATGACTTGAAAGTATTTTCTTCTGTGACGTCTCTTGGGGATTGTTTTTCGCTCCAGGATGACATTGACAAAATTATCCAGTGGTGCACCTCTAATAAAATGTCTCTCAATGTCAGTAAATGCTGTGTAATCTCATTCACTCGCAAACTTACTTCTCTGCACTATGATTATCATGTCCAATCACAGGTTCTTGAACGACGTAGTGTTGTGAAAGACCTCGGCATATTGTTTGACAGTGAACTGACATTCAGAGCACATTATGACTCCATTACGGAAAGATGCAATCAACTTTTGGGCTTCATCTTTAGATCAACAAAGTCTTTCAAGAATCAGAACTGTCTTGTTATGCTCTGGTCAACTTTGGTGCGTAGTGTAATGGAGTATGGTTCCGTTATATGGTCTCCTTTTTATCTCACTCATATTGAGAGACTCGAAGCCATTCAGAAAAGGTGCCTAAAGTGGGCCTGTTATCGCTCACGAATTTGTGTCCGCCAGTTGACTTATAGTGATCTGCTACAGAAATTCAATTTGTCTAGTCTTCGTCTGCGACGTCTGCACTCCGACCTTCTATATCTTTATAAAATTGTAAACTTTCTGATTCACTCTCCCAATTTGCTGTCAGCCATTAGTATAAACACAAGATATATAAGCCGTCATCCTAAGGTTTTTGCACTTAATGTGTATAAAAACAACACCTCCTACTACAACCCCATCGTGCGTATGTGCAGGGTCTACAATGAAACGGTTGCTAAATACCCGGAGATTGACATTTTTGGGCAACAATTTCTTTCATATAAAAGATTTATCAAATTTAATATTTTGAGCTGTTGAGCTCAAAGTATTAAATTTGATAAATCAAATCAAGTCAAAATCAATTTTAATTATATTTTATTTCCATGTAGTGTCTCCTTTTTGTCGTATGTTGTAATGGAATGTATTTATTTTAAATTTAATTAATTTAATGTTTTTCTTTTGTTTTCTATATTAATTGTCGAATTTGGTCTAATTGTGTACATTGTTTGGGGTTGCATCCCAGCTCTTTACTTTTGATATTAATTTTTGTTATGCAATTTTGGATGTGACCTGTTAATGTACCTAAGTAAATAAATAAATAAATAAATAAATAAATAAATAAATAAATGACTCCATATCACCTGATGTTAAGTGGAAATGGAGTCCAGACGCGAAGACAACTGGTGCAGCGTGAAAACAACGCAGCATCAGTCAACATCACTCTGCCGGCCCACAAGGTGCTTCTTCACGCCTCGTTTGAAGGACCCCATATCATAGGAAGGAGGGAAAATGTGTGCTGGTAGACTATTCCATCTTTTGGAGGTGCGACAAAGAAACGAGTCACCAAATTTCTTTGTGCGCGATGGGATATGTGTGACAGTGAAACGGTGACTCCGGAGAGCAGCACGTGTACTCCTATGGAGGAAGGGAAAAGGTGGGATAAGGTCAAACAGTTCTTCAGAGCACTCGCCGTGGTATAAGCGATAGAAAACGCTGAGTGACGCTATATCTCTACGCAATTGCAGGGGTTCGAGAGTATTAGTGACCTGTGCATTACCGATAATGCGAACAGCGCGACTCTGCAATCTGTCTAAGGCATCGAGAAGGTACTTTGCGGAACCGTCCCAAATGTGCGAGCAATACTCCACGCAAGACCGTACCTGAGTCTTGTATAAAAGACACACCTGGTCAGGCGTAAAATTTTACAAAAACGAAAATTTGTAAGAAGTTGAAGCAGCGCGGAAAGTAAATGTTTTATCATACGAATTCTCGTTTTCGTTAACTCGCACCAGACGCCCTGAGGTAATGGCTATCTCACCTCTTACTGACGAAACACAACAGTGCTGTTAATATTGACGACCTCCTTGGTCGAGTGGTTTGTACACCGGTTTTCATGGTGTCGCCATCTCTGAGGTCCCGGGTTCGATCCCCGGTCGGGTCAATTTAGAATTGTTTTTCTATATTGTCTTGGCTCTGGGTGTTTTCTATGTATAATAAGTATGTATTTAAGTATTTTAAGTGTGTTTATCCGTTGTCTAGTAACCATAACGAGTTTCATAACGAAGCTTCTCTTGGGCTAGATAATTGGTGCGAGTGTAGGAAAATTTATTATTTATTTAATATTGTTGTTGTATGGACCGATTAAGACAAGATGGTGGTAGCTAGCCAGGCGAAACCTTTGGGTTTGAGACCATTGGACTAACCCCTCATTAAACGAGAATGAAAGCTGTATAATAGGCACCGTTTACCAACTAATGTTGTGAGGCTCCACGATTTGTTTAGGCGTAACCAGCGATGCAGAACGGGGAGGGCAAATCAAAAATGCAGGTCTTTAATAATATACATATCTTAGTTAAAAAAAACGGGTTAACAAGTTGCTTATGGTAAGTTTATGGATGGGACAAGGTAGGTGTCACTTATTATAATAAAATCCCGAATGATGTTTGAATTTTGCCCTTTGAGAAATTTAAGACATCCGATAAGGAATAACTTTTAAAAAGGGTTATTACAATGTAAATGATTATATTAATGATAAGAATGCATGGAACTGATATTCCTCCAATTCTCGTACACTGAAATAAAAATAAACTGGTATAAAGCGTCATTCTATAGTTTTGAAGTAGTACAATACATATAAGTGCCCAAGTACGTTATTTTAGAATCAATTAAAGTAGAGAGGTAAGCATTATTTGTAACTCCGTGATATTGAAAGTTTTTGAAAGTAAATGTATTAAATTAATATTGTATGATTTGGTAACGATATATTAGTTAGCAATAAAGATTTTGATTTTGATTTTTTGATTTGTTTTTTTTTTGTAAATGTCGTTACTTCTAAAGCTGTGAAGTTTTTAGCGCCCTTTCTTCTCCACAGCTAAATAATAGACGTCCTGAATGGGTAATTGGGTAGTAGGTAAAAAATGTATGGACGATTCATAAGTTTATTTGAATAAAAATTTTGACATTGACTTTGACTTATGTTTGTTTTTTAAAAGTTTGTTCTTTACATCGTAAATCGTAACTTTATTAACAAATAGTCGGCAAGGAACTCAATGGTTCCTCAAGACATAGAGCGAACCATCGTTGGAGGTTTGCTATAGACCGGCCGGCAAGCTAATCTACTAGACTTCTCAGAGACTTTTCAACAGACTAATGTGGCAAAAGGAATTCGGCGTTTGATCTCCACACTATTCGGCTTCTTTTAATATAGGCTATATATTGATGTTTGTTTTATTTATCAAGATAATAATTAATATGCTGCTAATACTTTCCTGAACTGTTAAACCATCCAGAAAGTATAGGACGTGTGGGAGCACTTTTCAATATTTGCATATACATATAGATACATACATACTTACTTTCACATTCTTCTTCTTTCAAAAAGGGATAGACGGGGTGCCTAGAGTGAGTTTCGTTCACTATCCGTATTCATTCAATTACGTTTACTAAAACGAAAATTCAAAATACTTAGGCGTACTTTATAATCTACGACACCAATAAAGTACGCTAAAATACTTTATTTACGTAAAACTGATTGTTACTGGCTCGTGTTATTATGAGTACTTATGAGACTAAATAAACTGTTATCCACAGCCACAAAATATTTGTTAAATGTCGCCAAAGAGCAACAAAAAAATAAGTTTTTAAGTACAAATAAATAAATACTCTTTTTTATGCTGTGTACTTTATTTTTGTTCTAACAAAATGAAAAAATACTTTATTCGTCCTAAAAAAAGGTGGCAACCCTTACTGGAACCTTTGTCGCTTGGCCCTTACGACGACTAGCACGGCAATTTAAGCAGCCGGTACATAATTTTCACGTTCCAAGCAAGCATGGGATTGAAAGAGAGATGAAAGTGCAATTTTGGTACGTAATTGATTATCAGTTTATTGTCTTACTAATGTTTTTTTTTAATTTATAAGGGCACATTACAGGCAACAGTTAAAAATAGTAGCGCAACTTTTATAAAGAAAGCTTATACATTAAACTATCACCTAAAAGCATGCATCCCGGACATGAGTATAATTGAATGGTTTTACATATTGAGATATTAGCTATGTTGTTGGTGCCATAAGGCCGTGAATATTATATTATAATTTTATTTTATTTTAGGTATTTTGTTCAATCAAATAGGATCCTGAGACCTAAGAGAATGATAAGAAAGTTTTTCTTATTATTTATATAGGCTTGCTTTGTCACCTGATGTGATGTGATGATGTAGCCTACGTTGTAACATACTTGCTTTAGAAGGTGATTTGAACACCCCAATATTATATTTGACAGGAAACACATACTGAGGCAAGGAGTTCCACACTCCACAGCTTTGCGATACGTAAGAAAAACGTGGACGCTAAACGTGTATAACTATGGCGTCGCGCAGTTAGTATAAAATTACCTTTAAACACTTGAGACAGAAAGTGTGCTGGCAGGGCAGGACGCGGGACGAGGTGTCCAGCCGCTCCAGACACACAGAGCACTCAAGTAGGTCATTCAGCAGACCTTCGTCCATCCCTGGTGGGCCTGGAAGAGACATCATTATATTTATACATTGTAGTTTTGATATTTAAATAAAACAAGTAGCGGTAATTATGTTTCGCACTCTACAGGTTGTTTTCGAATGACCAAAGACTATCAAAATCATCATCATCTTAATCATTTTAAAATGTTGGAATAAATTCACCAGCGCGATTAGAACCCGCACCCCATAGCATACCTGGTCAGGTGCACTTTTAACTAGCTATTGTATAAATTTGCGTAAAATTATATATTTACAACATCATCATCATCATCATCATCATCTTAGCCAAAAGAAATACACTGCTGGACAAAGATCTCCAATAAGGATGTCCACAACAATAGTTCTGTGCTGCTCGCTTCCAGTGGCTACCCAAGACCTTCACAAGATAGTCGGTCGGTCAGCAAGATGAACTTAAAGTGTTATACTTATAAAAGGGTAGTTGACTAATTTGAGAATTGAGAAACGCTTTTAGCACCTGTCATAACAATACTCTTTCATAGAAATTCTATGGGGATCTAAGGAGTCGGATAAGCAATGTTCACTGTCTGTTATGGAGAAGCAAGACTTCCTGGTACAGGCATTAGTAAGATGCTTAAAATGAGGTCTTAAACCTAGCTATGTTATGTATGTTGTAATATGAAGAAAATATAAACATTTTTCATTTTAATTCTTTTATGGAAACAGTGGACGATATAGCACCCAGTTACATATACCTATTTTTTTTTAAATTTGAAACAAAAGACAATAAATTACAAAGTGTTTATTAACCTCTTTTTATATATACCTAATAGAAAATTGTGTTTATGTCTAAATTAAAATATGTTACAATATGTTTGAAGAACTGTTGAGTGACGTAATTTTTGTACTAATTAATTATTTTGTATTAAATTTACAAAGCATCTGGACAAGGAGCAATCTATAACCTAATGGCGGCAGTACACTCTCGCCGAGACACCACGAGACAGGCCGAGTGCGAGAGTGTACAGGGAGCTCTCGCTACCTCTCGGGCTGTCTAGCTGTCGCTCGCCTGCTCTCGGTCCCGTGTCGGTTTTTTGCGCACGAGTCAAAGGGCCTCGCTCTCCCTCGCGAGACCAGACGAGCGCACCAAGTACACTCTCGCGTCTTTAGTCCTTTAGACCATCCACCATCGCCGCTTACGCCATATCTTAATAATTTTTTTTGTGCGTGCAATCAATAGGTATTTGTAAAAAGTGATAGCACACAAGGCAACGGCAGCAGCAATCTCAATAGAATAGAATAGAATAGATTTATTTATTTCAGGCAACAAAACAGTGTACATGATGGTAAAATACAAAGAGGCCCATAGAATAGATACCTTACAGACTAACATACAAAAAAATAATATACTTGTATAAATTAAAAACTATGCTACACGTAAAGACGGCGACGTGCGACGCAATGTCTACGTCCATCCTCTCGGCGTTCACAACTGCGACTGAAGACGCGAGAATGTACAGGGTCGCTCTCGTGCATGGGGCTGTCACGCGAGACATTCGGGCGAGGCTGGGCGAGAGCTCTCGGACGAGAGTGTACTGCCGCCATAAAACATGCTTCTCTGGCATGATCAATACTGAGCAAATCTAATACAATATGACATAAATTACAGTTTTGAAGTTTTACTCATTATGAAACTCTTCATAAAAGTTGTTGTCAACATCCAAATTTTGTGACGTCTTTCAGGTTTTTGTACCACTACTTTTTATATTTATGTTAATTTTGTAATAACAGTGCAGTTAATAAGAAAAAACACTTACTACTTACTATTACACTCATTTTTATGGTGGCACTTCATGGTGGCACTTCACATGGCTATTTGTATTCGTGTATTTGCCATATTTGGCAAATAATTGCCCTACAACACATGGCAATTATTTGCCAAATATGGCAAATACGCGAATACAAATAGCCATGTGAAGTGCCACCATGAAGTGCCACCATTACAAAACTTTATAATAAATGAATATTTGAACTTGAAATATTGTTCTTAATTTACAAGTTGTTGTGGCATCGCCATCCTCTAATTAGTCAGGTTGTCCTTGGACATAGGCCTATTCCAGGCATTTCCATATCCTTCATCTTACCTAATGTTAAATAATAAGGCCAAACATGGACACTTCACCCGCAATACTTAACTAATGCGGAACTAGATATATGTGTAAGAAAGCTTGCAGAGATTTCAATTGAGATTGCAATCTTAGTTAATAAGTAAGCACTACTGTTCTGTACTGTTCTATTTCTTGAAGATGAATATTACAAAACAGATTACAACCAAAAGAGATAAAATATTAACTGGGTTAAAACTAGATTGTAGGTATCTGAGTTTTACTAAAATTATATACCTATAACTATAATTGGCTTTGTTATGATTATTACATATTTGTAAAGCATTTAGTATATAAGCTGTTGTTATCCCAAATAAAATAAAATAAAAAGAACTGAGTCAGAGCCCTTTGATTGACTCATCACCTATACTTATTTTACACTAAGTTTATCACCATGTTATTTTTAGTTTCCCTTTTTATTAATGTGACTTTGTGTATGTGTCGAGTATAAGAAATAAATGCATTCGCTCATTAATTCAAAATAGCATTTAAGTAACCACATAATTTTAAGGTTTACTTATTAGAGACAGTTCACCTCTTGTTAATTTATTGTGAGGCATTGTGTCAAATTGGTTTGGCTATTTCATGGGTCCAAATAAAAAGCCTAATAATTACAAAACAAATTCAAAATTTACTTTAAAACCTACCATGCCAAGAAACCTAGGCACAATAGAAAAACAATGCTAATGACTCGATATAGTTGTCGGGACGTGAGTGGCAGCATACATTATCAAAGGGCAACACTCAGCAGATCCTTCTTTATTTTAATTGCTAGAGTTGTCAAATGTCACAACCTTTTAATTAACAATACCTAGGTAGTACCTCACATATTGACAAAATATGTCACTATAATGAACCCTAATGAATAGTACCCGCAAAGTTTGAGTACTTTTAATAAGTGATTCTAAAAAAAAATTAAACTCTGAATGTGATAGAATATATTGTTACTATTATAACCAAAGATCTTTGTTAAATGATGCTGTACTGAAAATATCCAACATTTAAATAGTAATCTTAGTATAATTACACCTATACATAAACAGTTTGTAAATATAATTTCAAATTATCGGCGATAGAAACAAAAATAATGTGTTTGGACGTGGTTTGGACCACATTTTGGACAGCATTGCAAAATGCATGTTGTTTACATTCTTTCGAACATGCGACAAATGCGGAAGCGTTCATTCTATGAATAAAGACAAAATAAATTGATATAAATAGAGTTAGAAACACGACACTCCATATAACATCTGTGGGGCTCCAACGGATAACTTCCTAGATGATAGGACATGTACAAACAAATTATGTGTGTATTCGTAACCGTTCTAAGCAAGACGTTAGAACTCAAAACGTTGATGACTCACCGAATGTTTTAAATTCCAATAATGTTAGCGGGAACCCTGTACATTACTGTTCAGCACAATGAAACAGAATCCACGGGATACCACCCCGACTGTCATTCACAAATTTTTGTACACAACATTCTCAAAACCACACCTAGTTTATCATTTACATAGTCAAACATATAAACTTAATAAAATGCTATCACAAAACTTTTTTTTCACGAATTATGCACTTGTTCACACAAAAAATACCCTAATGCAATTTCATACAAATACAAATGCCATTCTCGGAAGACACCGACGACGGAGGAGCGAGCGGGGGCGTGCGGGCGGGAGCAAGCTATGCTTTTCTACCATATTGGGTTGTCCGTACAATATCAAAAATACCTACTAATATTTTTTAAGGTGAACGCACACCTGGCCGTCCTGGCCGCAACGCACGCGCCGCAGTCGCCGCAGTCATCGCTTTTGTTAATGGCCTCGCACACATGTCCGCGCCGTGCCGCAGCCACCGCAGTCCGCAGTCGTTACCGTCGCCGTACCGCACGCATCGCACTGGATTTCTTTAATTCAGTTTCTTAATTTGATCAAGAGTGGGCGTGTGTTACAGTATGGCTATTGAAGAACAATTTGTTATTAGTTATTTATTATTAGAGGAAGACATACACACGCACACCTACCCGAACTACCCTACCCTACTTGCACAGAACTTCATATAAAGAATTCGAATGCGGCGACTGCGGCGCGTGCGGTGCGGCCAGGTGTGCGTACCTTTAATATACGAGTCAGACCCAACACGCGCAACTGCACCTCGGGTGGTGACGAAAAGAGGATATTGAGGGTCAGGGATGGTGAGTAATTATGGTTGGAAAATTGGAGCTACGCTAGCACAGTCATTAGTACACTTGTACTACTATTCTATCCACATCGCTGGGTGACAGCCGACAGGACCAGAGCGCTTGTCTCTACCACCAGATGTGATGGTTACGACCCTCAGTATTAACTATTAAGGAAACGACTGATTGTTCTTGACAACAAAATGTATAGTATTTATCATTTAACCGAATTAGTAAGTAAACGAGAAAGAATTTTAAAAAAATTAACGAATCCCGCTCGTGGAATTTTTTCAAGACTTTGTCTTTTTTCACATTGTTATTAGTAAGCAGATAATCTGCGAAAATCCTAGTGCATATTTTATTTGCAATTTGATCACGTTTAACAAAAATGAAAATTTGTATGGCATTGACGAAAGAAGCGCTTCCTAGACGAGGATAGTCTTTCCACTCGTTTTCTATATATACAATTTGTAAGAGTGATTTCGTGAAATGTGACGGAAGTAGGTGTAACATTGTGACAGGAAGTCGGAAAAGCGCGCAAGCGCGCGCCATTTTGTGAATTTCAAACCGATAATAAGAACATGAAATATAGAACAGAAAATATATTATATGTGTGTGTTATATTGTGTCATTTGACTATCAAATATCATTTTGATATGTCAAATGTCTTCAAATGAGTATTTACTGCATTTATTTTATAGTTATAAAACTAAGTTATAAAATGATGTGATACCTGACCCATTTTTTTAGAAAATCATATTAAAATTGCTTATTGCTAAGGTAAGATGTCAAATGTTACACATCATAATGCAAGTTATGCGACTACTGTAAGGCTCGATCGTTTTTATTTATTTTCGTTTACGCGATCGAATGGCGATAAGTACTCAGATGTATGTGTTTTTTCATTGGACAGCTTTTTCTTGGCGAATATTCTTTTTGAAAACTATTTGTATTTTACTCATGTATACTTATGGACAGCAATAAATGATTGAATGGAATTGAACTGAATTAAATATAGCAATTTTATAGATTTATAGTAGTTTAATTTTTTTATGGCTTTTTTTCGTTAGTGTATCCTGAAAAGAATGTTGAGAAAAAACGCACGAAAGTAAAAAGCAGGTAAAAAGCAGTACGATAACGATACCCTTCAGTGCCCGGCCTCGATTTTTGGCTCACCGTTTTGAGGCGGGACGCAGAGCGCGCCGGCAGCGATTAGCTCAGAAAAAATCGCTCGCCGCTGCGTCTTGGCGTGGTTTTTAATTGTTTTTACCGCTCACTACCACCGCAAAACGCTAAGCCAAAAATTATGGTTGGGTGACATTTTATCATTGACTTTAAAATTAAAGAAATCTACCATTAGCCGTAACTGGATTTATCTAGTAACCCCCTTACTTTGTCTATGGTTTTTACATTTTCGTTCACTGATTTTCGTAAATAATAATGCGTGAACCAATATAATTTTAATTAAACAGTGCTAGATGTTTTGCAAAGTCAATAACGAAATATCTCTAGCTCATTAATTTAGTATTTGAAAGCAGTTAGTTACATTAAAGATTTTTTATCTATTAAACTTGTCCCTATCAAATAAAATAAGATTTATCAAAAAAGTTTTTCGATATAATATTGTGGTATTTTATACGAAACGTGGTGGTGTCCGTTAAGGTAGCATACACATGGTCGATTTCACGTTTATTGTTATGTCCTCTTTTAGTGCGTAATTGTTGCGTAATTACTGCAGACACAATATAACTAGTGCCTCTTTAGTTTAAGAACGGTTCGGTATTCTGAACAGAGTGCGGCAATTCTTTACGCCGGACCAGTCTGTTGTGTCTTTTGTACAAGACACAGGTACGGTCTTGCGTGGAGTATTGCTCGCACATTTGGGACGGTTTCCCAAAGTACCTTCTCGATGCCTTGGACAAATTGCAGCGTCGTCGTGCTGAATGCATTATAGACAATGCAGTGACAAATACTCTTGAATCTCTGCAATTGCGTAGAGATGTTGTGTCGCTTAGCGTGTTTTACCGCTTATACCATGGCGAGTGCTCTGAAGAGCTCTTTGACCTCATCCCACCTTCTCCCTTCCTTCATAGGAGTACACGTGCTGCTCTTCGGAGTCACTGCTTCACTGTCTCAAATATCCCATCGCGCACAAAGAAATTTGGTGACTCGTTTCTTTGTCGCACCTCCAAAAGATGGAATAGTCTACCAGCACACGTTTTCCCTCCTTCCTATGATATGGGGTCCTTCAAAAAAGGCGTGAAAAAGCACCTTGTGGGCCGGCAGAGTGAGATTAACTGATGCTACGTTGGTTTTCACGCTGTATCAGTTGTCTTCGCGTCTGGACTCCATTTCCACTTAACATCAGGTGGGATGGAGTCATTTGCCAAGCTTTCTATAAAAAAAAAACCTTTTTTAGTGTGTACGTTTGGCATAACGATCAAACTGGCGTACCCATGACCGTTCTCAAAAACTGCTTATATTATAGCAACGAAATTTAGTGCTTAATTAGTGCCCGCGCTGTGCAAAATTTGATAAGGATTACTCTTAAAGGAACGGAGATATTATCGTACAAGATTTGTGAATGACATTTTGAGCTGGCGTCAAAATACAACGTACTTAACGACAATGAGAACGGAAAAGAGGCTAAACAAATAAGCTAACTTTAAAAAAAGGTAAGACATCAGCTGTCTGTGAAATAAAATAAGATTTGTTTTTTTTCTACTTTTCTTTGTATCTTCTCCTTCTACGGTCCTGCTGGAATTTTTTAAAATGTGAAATAAGCAGCGCCCTTGTACTTGTCTATTCTTACTATATTCTCCCTTCTATTCGTTTGTGTGTACTTACATAAATTATAAATAAATAAATAAGATAGGTATATAACTAATAATATTAATTTTGTGTGCCACTGTATGACAACAACATATCTGTTCCTAGAACTTTACCTATTTTTTTTATGTAGTTCTACTGTGTTTTCATATAAACTATTTATACTGACACAGTCAGAATATCACGCACTAACAATACATATTTCAATTGTAAAAATAAAAGTTCGCTTTCTACAAGCACTATTAAGAGTACGTTGTCTCTTGACGGCGTCAAGACGTCATCGCCAGCTCGATCCTTATGAAATTTTGGGCACTAATTAGGCACTAAATATGTGTGTTAATTTGGTTGCTAAATATAAGTAGTTTTTGAGAACAGTCATGGGTACGCCAGCTTGATCGTGATGCCAAGCGTACACACTAAAAAAGGTCTTTATTTCTTAAACTAAAGAGGCACTAATTATTTTATATTGCTCGAAATGTCATTCACAAGTCTTGAGAGTAATCCTTATGAAATTTTGCACAGCGCTGGCACTAATTAGGCACTAAATTTGTGTGTTAATTTCGTTGCTAAATATAAGTAGTATTTAAGAACGATCATGGGTACGCCTGCTTGATCGTGATGCCAAGCGTACACACTAAAAAAGGTCTTTATTTCTTAAACTAATTATTTTGTATTTGCAGTAATTACGCACTAATTGCACACTAAAAGAGGGCATAACAAGAAACGTGAATTAGACCATGTGTATGCCACCATTACGGACACGAAACGTGTAGAAGTTAGTAAAAACTAATGATTAAGCTAATGTCCAAATAATGTAATACCAGTTTTTCAAAAAAAAAATACAAAAAATGACAGCTGACAATGCTGTCAATGTCAAAATCAATATTAATTGTCAATTGTCTTAAGTGGTTAAAATTTCTATTCTGCAGTGCAGAGTATTTGTTTACTAATTGTTGTATTGTCTAATATGTCTCGCGATAAAAGTGTTTGGTTCGCTGAAGAAATACTTTTAGATGCTAAACTAATCAATTTCCAACTAGAGACGGGAGAATGGGACGCCGTAGAAGAAATGTTACGCGCAGAAGCGCAGCTGTCCAGGGACGCAGAAACCGGACGATTGCGGCCGTAAGTGTTTCAAGTTTTGAGTTAAATAATTTTAAAACTTACTAGGTACTTATAATAATCATGCTTCTTGTATTTGCTGATGATTTTGAAGTTTGTAAATGTTTTTGCAGTAAAAAGGCATCTGAATACACATTGCGTCTCATAGCTGAAGTGTTACACATAATGCGGTTGGATGTGGAGCAGGCTTCCTACAACCGCAGCACCCTTGCTGTGGCGGAGCAATGCCTCCGGCTCGTAAGATCTTGTGCAGCAGCTGGCACAAAAATGCAGACATATATATCAAAAGAACTGTCAATACTAGACTCCATGCTGATACTAGCTACAGAATACCAACATCCTAACGTAGAGTTCTTAAATGAAGAGTTACAGAAGAAATATGAAACCTGCATGATGGTTCTTGTGCAAACGTTAGGCAACTTAGTTGTTAATAATCCATTCAATCAAATCATGATTTGGAATAAGTTTGATGCCATTATACTTAATTGCTTGATTGGACAAAATGATAAAATTGCATCGGCTGCTAGTATGATAGTCTATAACATTTTATTGGGCCAACCGAATGTGTTGCCAGATGATGTTACCCTGCTCAATTCTCTTGCTTATATGTACAATAATGGTAACACTGAATATCCACATTTAATTATAGAATATCTTATTGGTGTTGAGAACACTTACATTGAGAGGCTGTATTCTAAATTGGATCCAGAATGCCGTATTCTGGTGTTAAACCTTGCGTACAACATTCTCATGTCAACTGAGTCGCAGGATATTAATGTTTCTGTGAATTTTGTTAAATTTATGGCACATGAGTTCAAGAGCAAGTCTGATTGTATATTGAAGACAGTAGACAAATATGTAAATAGCATTGAGCCGCAGGAGGTGGTGTTTTTGCTTGAGATAATTGCAACGGCTTCCAGCATGGATGCATACATGGACTGTTTGCAAACAGATACGTCGTTATTCATTAACTGTGCATGTAAGTACTCAATTTCAGTAAATAAATATAATATTTTCTTATAATAGCAACTTAATAAAATATAATTTATCTTTTTTAGTAGAACCTACAACTTAGTACTATTTCAGGGTTTCAGTTTTGATTTGAATCTATTAACTTAATAACTTCTTACACTATCATAGACAACAACTGTTACAACAGTTAATGTAATGGGATAATCAGTTAATCATTACTTCATTATCTTTATGGGGTGTTTTTTTGTTTTTTATAAATATCATGGCACACATGTGATACTCCAATAAAAAGATCTTCTATTTTATTGTTTGTTTTAGTTTTACTGCGTGCCATTCACAAGCTGGGTAAGGAAAGCAGCAACTTCTTTTCTTCCATCAATAAACTGTATGCTGCCACTGGCAAGCACTTGGTGAATGATGAAAATGACTTCAATTCAAACATACCTCCTGAAAGTAAGTAACAAAAAACCAACATTTCATTAATAAATTAATTTATAAATTTATTTATTTAATCAATAACACAACATTACAGTGAGACACCTATACATAATATGCTATATACTACAACAAGAAATATTATTATTACATGTAACAACTACTACAAAAGAACAACAGCAAAAATAAAAAGTAATTAAAACATAATGTTCAACAATTAAATGTTCTTTAGAATTTAGGCTACAAGTTTTCGTAAAGCAGCATGGTGAACTTAGGATATTAATTTAGCAATATTTTAATAAAATGTTTATATAATTTTTAATGCAAATTTTGTTGAGAACAAATTACAAAAACACAAATGTTGAAAAAATTTCCACGAGTAGAATTTGAATCCGCACCCTTCTGACATACCGGGCCAGGTGCTCTCCCTATTGAGCTATCGTGGTTCTAACCAGCCCCACGAAATTATTCAACACATTTGCTTTTACTTTGAAAGCCAAAGGCGCCCATTCATTCAATATTTTAATGATTTATATTAACTTTGCATGCCCATGCTATATCAGTTTGATCATATACAATACAATCACTGAAAAACAAATGTTAAGCCTTGATTTAATGTGTAATTCTTTTTAAATTTGCTAGTCACATGCCTTAAGATATGAAATCTGTTTCAGTTCTGCTCACTAAAAATGACTCTGCAGACAACATGCTTTCCTGTAACGAAACCACTTCAGAATGTACAGAGTCTGAAAGCAGCGAACAGTACTTTGAATGCATTGACAATCCACCGTTCACTGACAAATTCGACGCTCTAAACACAATAGAAAGCTTCCAGCAACAGCCCCTGAAATTCACTGACACAATCCCAATTACCAAAAACGGTAAAAACGGTAATGGCGATCCAAACATTAGAATTGATAATGATTTATCTAAAGTTGCTTACAAAAGAAGTAGTTCTGTACCAAAAGCTGATGACCGCATCCAGCATTTGCCAACAAGAAGAATTAGTCTTGAACATAAAATAGACATAGGTGATGACACAGAACCTCCTTTGATAATAGACTCTTTGTCACCGAACGGCAGTATGAATACCATCGCCGAGGTCATACCCGTAGCGTTACAACCAAGGTTGGACTTTCAAGGAACGAGTGCACCAGACTCGCAGGATAGCACTCCAAATGATCCGCCTACAGAAATCCATTTGCCAAAGGAAGAGGTCAAATGTGAGGTGAAAACGTCGCCGAGTGAAATTTCCCCACCCCTAGCTGATTTACCTCCTGAAACGGAATCCCAAAAACAGTCCCCAGACACACCAAAAGAGTCAAGTCAAATAAAGAAGAGTCAGAACCTATCAACAGACTTTGATTTGAGTGAACAGCTGCAGAAGATCTTAGGCATAACCTCAGAAAAAACTCGCGGGGATAGTTCGAATGTCGATAAAAAGAATGAACCGACGAAAGAAGTAAAAATATCCGAAGGGAATATCGTCAATAAAGTGCCATCTGTTAAAATCGATTCACCGGAAGGCCAGAAAACTAGGTAAATTTTCCAAATGGCCTTTCTGGTAGCGAAGTTGTAAAGCCGACTGTTTTAGGGACACAGGCAGATTATTTGAGCGGAAAAGTCTTGCAATTCGGGCTTCCTAACTTCCTACTATTTTGATATTATATTGTGATTCTTTCTCTTATTCAAGGTCACTAGTAACTTATTTTTGTCACCAAAAATTCTGGACCAGTATTTATCCTAATAATGAAAAACTTCATATGTATTTCATGCCACTTTTAGTTTCGAGATCACCGTTGAAATTCAAAAATCGCCCCCCAGTTATTATTGGTAGATATTTTTATAATGTTATAGTTTTTATTCCGCTCGCCAACAGACTAGGAGCAGTGGATATGAGTACGCCCAAGAAAGCGGTTACCAGTGTGGAGACGGTGGAGCGACACGTGGCGTTCGGCTTCAAGGCAGGGCTCGTCCGGACACTGGCCAACCTCTGCTGGAAGAATCAGGAGAACAAAAGACAGGTCTGTCAATACACAAATAGTATGGGCCGGGAATATACCCCTGGAGTACTCTTTGCATACTGTTACTACTATATATATTTGATACTATTATTGTCAATTTTTTTATGGCTCTCTAGTTTCTCGTGGTTAGGGTGCAATTAGATAGCACTTTCTAATGTTCTTTCTATGTATATAAGAATCTTATAAAAATGGGTTGAAATTACACACCTGAGGTAACCCCATACCACGTTTCTGATACCCAATGTCCAGTTTCTAACTCTTATTGACAATAAAATTAAATTTTCTGCCTGTAAAGTTAAAAGAGACAAAAACTTTAATTGATGGATTCTTTGATTTCAACACTATGTATTTCAGACAATGTATGACGACGATGTTTTGACGACCTCCTTGGTCGAGTGGTTTGTACACCGGTTGTCATGGAGTCGCCATCTCTGAGGTCCCGGGTTCGATCCCCGGTCGGGTCAATTTAAAAATTATTGTATTTCTACATTGTCTCGGGTCTGGGTGTTTTCTATGTATAATGAGTATGTATTTAAGTATTTTAAGTATGTTTATCCGTTGTCTAGTAATCATATAACGAGTTTCTTAACGAAGCTTCTCTTGGGCTAGATAATTGGTGTGAGTGTAGGAAAATTTATTATTATTATTATTCAAATTCGAATTGTTTATTGTGTACATGTGGTATAAAAGTTATTTAGAAATTGTTTCATATTTAAATATGAACACTGCTGCTAAATTCTTGTGTCTAAATATCTACTTATTTATTATTATTGTCACAGTATTATTATAAATTCGAAAGTTTGTGTGTTTGTGTGTATATTTGTTGCTTCTTCACGCTGCAACAGATGGATGGATTTGGATGAAATTCGGCATACAGATAATTTATAACCTGGATTAAAACATAGGATACTTTTTATTCCGATATTCCCACGGGAACAGGAACCACGCGGGTGAAATCGCGAGCGGCTGCTAGTTATTAATAGCATTATTTGTAACTATTCACCTTTTATTTGTAACTGCGGCTAGAATTACACCACTTGTAATTTACCTAATTGTTGTTTCAGATGCGTGAACTGGACGTGATCCAAGTTTTGCTGGACTGCTGCAATATTGACGCTCGCAATCCATGTATCCTTTATTATTATTGTTCAAGTGTAATATAGAAAGCAGAACAGAGCATTTAGAACCGGATTTTGGTTCGGTTCATGTAAAAATTATATATTCATCAACCCACAAATCACGTCGTCGGGGTCACCACTTTGCCTAGCAAGACCGCATAACTGAGTCCTCGCCTGCGGTAGGTACGCGGAGCGGGAAGTACGTAGTGGCATTGCCACGAACACGAGCAACTTGCGACGCGGCGACCGGATTTCTGGTACATTACGTTTTTTCTATCACTGCTGACATACTGCAAACATATTGCCGTAGTACAACGCGCAATAAACTAGAAATTCGTTCGTCGCGTCGCAAAACGCTCGTACTCGTGGCAGAGGTTCTACGTACCTCCCGCCCGCGTACCTACCGTAGGCGAAGACTCAGATAAACGGTCTAGCTATAGTTGATGGATGTTTGATGAAGAGTCGATGGTGTGCAGTTATAAATAATAAACTCAGAAGAATAAATTGATATATTTTGTGAACTGTCAATAGTTGTCAAAATAGTTTCACACTGCACGAACCACAGACGGGGTTGGTCACACCAAAATTCTGGAAGCCTTGATAAAACTGTGACTATTGCTAGCTCCGCAGAGCCATAGCCGGATTGAGACGAATGTTCCTTGGCCATCTTATCTCAAAGTATCTTGACTCTTCGTATGTGCGAACTCAGATCTCCGTGACTATGCGCCTCTTGAAATCTCGGAATCGGTGAGATCCGCTTGTGGAAAGCCGATTGAAATGATGTGCGATGATGGGGAGATCACGTCGTCGGGGTCACCATTTTGCCTAGTTGATGCAATCATAGATGTCCTAGATATTTGTGACACAAGCTGAAGTAATACATAGAAGTGGCACACGTCCATTATCGCCAGTTCATTTTATGGCCCCTAATGCTGTCCCTAATCACGAGCCTTCCCTGTGCATAGAAACACCACACGAACGGGCCATAAACTACTACGCGAGCCCAGTGCGGTACGGTAGTTCTTAACGACTGCTAATGCAGCCGGGGCCGACGGCTTTACGTGCCTTCCGAAGCACGGAGGAGCTCGAGATGTTAAATATTTGGTCACCCATCCGATAACCGGCCTTTACAAAAAATTACTTAATTTTAGTAATCGACGGACAAGCTCGTTTACCACTGGGCAATTGACCACCTCCTTTACAAAGCTGCAAACAAATGTCGTTAGTATTAATCGTAAAAATATATAAATACTAAATAATATGTTTTCTTAACAAAAATATAACAGTGATTATGCAGTGGGTCATCTTCGCGGTCCGTAATCTATGCGAAAACTGTCCAGAAAATCATGTGAGTTTTTGAAAAGCAATTTTTAAAGTAGTTATTTTTAAAGAGTTTATAATATAAGGCATATTATGCCACTTCATTAAAGGCTGGCCCTACAATCATCATCGTCATCATCGTCTCAGCGAAAACACGTCCACTGCTGGACAAAGGCCTCCCCCAAGAATCAACACAACGACCGGTTTTGTGCAGCTCGCATCCAGCGGCTTCCCGCGATCTAATTATTTGCTAGAGTGGATACGTGCTTCACACAAAATCTACTGCCAATTCTAAGCGCAATATTTAAATTATTGTAAGCATGTTATACCCGTTTCGATTCGATCGACATCACATGGCTTACTTAAAAAGACAATGGGCCTTATTTGAAAATGTCTGCACTCGAACAAAACTTTGTTATAATATGTGTAGAGAGCATCCATACGAAGAATATTTCATATTACAGCTTAGCTCTAAACCGTAACACTTCCGAGATATGAACGATTCTATACAAGGAAATTTCTGTATGATCCAAATCCGAAAATAATATGAGACATAGCGAAAAATACTCTGTACTTTTTAGTCAGTAAAATCAGTTATTTACTAAGAATAAATCCAGTATACAAGATGTTTGGTACTAGGAGTATATTCCCGAAACATAGCCATGCAACTAAGTGTAAAGAACACTGTGATAATAACATGCAAAATCATATTTACCTAGATTTACTTTTTCATAGAAAACTCGAATTAATTTTATTAAAATTTTTTTGTTCATTCCTAAAATGTTTTGACTTCTGTTTATGTTTGACCATGACAACCAAGAACAACGTATCAGCTTGACCTTTACTTAGTAACAAAGAACCTCAATATCTCGACCATGTGGTGATTTTCAGCTATGTTCATAATTTTCCAGGGTTCTATGAACGGTACCCTATATGCCATATTCGAGACAGGATTCTTCGACAGGTATTGCCAAACACCGGAATTCGAGATATGAGCAAATATACAGGGTATATTCGCTCATATCTCGAATTCCGGTGTTCCGGTAGTTACGGTATGGAGCTAACATGTCGTAGCAATTATTGTTTGTTTATCTAAAAGATCTATATTCATAAAAAAGTACCGTTCGGGCGCAAGAACTTCCTTTGCCAATTTACTCATTTTGTCCTTTAGGATTAGTGCAGACCGGCGGAGTGACAGCGAAAAGCAGTGTCTTGGTTAAGCGTCTGCCTTAACCAAGACACTGCTTTTCGCTGTATTTTTATGTTTGTACAAATTTTTACCTTATGATAAAGTTACTAAAGTTGAATTCGATTGATAAATCATTCCTGTCTTCGTCGCCACTCCGTATGTCGTCGGTCTGCGTTGACTAGACGTCGCGTTTTTGGTGAAAACGGACGTAGAATTCTAACAGCCTCACAAATAAACAAAGAATAAGGTCTGAATAGTTAATCCGTGTTTTGTTTCTGTCATGTAGACGTCATTTCAAATTAGAGTAAAAGAGACAAAACACGGAATAACTATTCAGACCTTTCTTTGTTTATTTGTAAGACACTCAGAATTTATATTATTTGACGTTCCTGATCAATCTAGTTTTCAATTGTTTTAATTATAGGAGGTGATTTCGAAAATAACACTGCAGGGACCAGTCGACAACGAAGTACTTCAAGAAATGGGTCTCACTCTCAACACTGATACGCAAGGCAATTCCATACAAATTGTACCATTGTCAAGAGCGTAAAATTTATCTTTAGGAATAAATTATTGCAATATCTACCTTATTTATTTATATCTATAAAATGTGTATTAAAATGAGATCCAGATAAAATAAAATGTTTTTGTTTTGTTTAAACAATTTTTAACGCAAATTTTGTTGCGAACAAATTACAATAACACAAATGTTGAAAAAATTTCCACGAACAGGATTTGAACCTGCAACCTTCTGACATACCGGTTGCAGGTTCAAATCTTGCTCCTGGAAATTTTTTCAACATTTGTGTTTTTTTTTCCCAAATAAAATGTTGATTATGTATCAGTATTTTTGTTTCAATCGTATGCATTGGTCAATTATAGGTGCCGGTAGTTTCATAGTTGCAATTACCTCGCACATTGCAAAGCCCAGTGAAGCTGAAAATGCCGTCTGAAGCAATCGGCAAACTCAAAAAAAAAACAGACTCCAAAAAAGTAGACTGATAAAATTGCACTAAAAAGTAAAAAATAAGCGTTAGACTTATATAGACAATAATTTTATTAGGAAAATATATAGGTACAATTATTGTTATTTTTGGAGCCGGTGCCAGCCAACGAAGTTTTTGGAGCCGGTGCCAGTCCGCGTTTGTAGTTAAAATTTCATGCATAGGATTGAATGTAGGTATAGTCGACAATTAAATTGCTTTACCACCTTAGAAGTGATTTTTGTTTGCATATAATAAAACAACAAGTTCTATTTTTGTTTTAAAGACCAAGTGACAGATACGTTGTCATCATTGACAATGAGCCTTAGCGAAATTTTATTGTTATGGAAGTTTTTGTCAAAAGTGATAAAGCAATTTCATGGTCGACTATACTACTTATTATGATTTTAATATATAGTATGTCGTTAAATGTTTATGTTAAAGTTACTTTGGCTGGAATGAAATTTTGACTACAAACGCGGACTGGCACCGGCTCCAAAAACTTCGTTGGCTGGCACCGACTCCAAAATAACAATAATTGTACCTATATATTTTCCTAATAAAATTATTGTCTATATAAGTCTAACGCTTATTTTTTAATTTTTAGTGCAATTTTATCAGTCTACTTTTTTGGAGTCGGTTTTTTTTTTGTTAAAATTTTTGTTTATTTCTCTCTTTTTAGTGATTAGTTTCGATCTATTTATCAAAAGCAAATATGGGTAGACCTACTAAACGCGCTGCTCGTATGAGACATCGCCGTTTAAATGAGACAAGCGAAGAAAACGAGAAACGCCTATCTCAAAGTAGGAAATCAAAAACTGAGTTCCGGTGCCTGCCTTCTTTTGCTTCGTCATAGTCTCTAACTATCTTAATCGAGATATTTTATCGCCACCCGTGAAATACTTTTCATTAAGGAGTTCCGATGGCAGTCTGTGGTCTTTTTCATCAGTTACACTTCATCAAATGATACTTTCTGAATGCAAATGCTTGACTTACTTCTGAAAATACTAAAATCGCTATAGGTATGCCTACAATATTTAAGGAGTTCCCTCAATTCCTTGAGGATTCCATCATCAGAACTGGACCAAATTAAAATGGGACCACACGGGAAGCACCAGCTTTCAAATAAAGAAAGAATCATAAAAATCGGTTCACCCAGTCGAAAGTTCTGAGGTAACAAACATACAAAAAAAAAACAGTCGAATTTATAACCTCCTCCTTTTTTTGAAGTCGGTTAAAAAAAATCTCGCACAGGATCAGCCCGAGCGCAGTTCTCGAAACTTCGACTCGAATGTTGACTCCTAGAAACCCTCCGTCCGTACATCTTGGATCTCTTTATCGATAGTCCATCATTAATACATAAATATTTCATCATCTCAGCCAAAAGACGTCCACTAAATAAATATTTAGTACATACCTATTTATTTGCTATTTTGGTTCGATTGTCAATATTTTCATACAACCACCATATAACACCCTGAATAACCTTCGTGTGCCATATGACATGTCCTATTGGAGGTCAGCCTTAGATTAAAACAAAAAAGAGGAATATACGTTACTTGCTAGCTGCGCGCGGTCCTGCTAAACCGAGTCCAATGGACCTGCTAGCTATGTTCCAGTCTACGTTGAAACAGCGACTTGTTTGCATGTGCTGCATTGTCAGTGTCAAAACAATTTGATTAGAAAATAACGCTAAAAATGCCTTCCTGTGCATTTCTTCAGTGCACGAATCACTCAAGGCGTAAAAACAAGACACATGGGATCACTTTTCATGCGTAAGTACACCAAAAATATATTTTTAAAGAAAATTCTTGTGAATTTGTTGTGCATTCCGGACATTTTTGAGTGATTGAGATAGAGTTATAGAGTACATAACGTGTGCGTGAGGGACATGATAGACTGCATGGCTACAATAATACGTTGTCAATGATGTAAGTTCAGCATAATAATATTCATAAGAAATAAAATATGAGGGCAAGGGTGTTTAATTTATTAAAGGTGTATATTAAAGTTAAATGATGATGATGATGATGATTAAAGTTAAATCCGTATGGTCTAGTATAGTTACAAAAAAAAAATCTTAGATAATTGTAGAAATTATTTTACAGCTTTCCTCAAGACGAATTGTGGAAGCAAAAATGGCTTGTGGTGGTTTGAAATCAAAGAATGACTGGATACCTACAAAACATGAGTATGTTCAATACATTTTAAACCAGGAGATTTATATAGGACCAACAAAGGATTAACAAGAATAACAAAAGGACCTCTTTTTCAGATATTTACTTATTTAACTTTAAAATTAAATGTTAGGTGTACGAATGTCTTAATTATTTACAGTGATTTGAATTTTACTTGAATGGGAAACCGGATGAGGATAGGTTATACTGTACTTTGACTTTGACTCGACTGCGTCTTCAATAATAGTTTTTCTGTTTTAGGCTGCAATGAAATCTACCAGCTACACTTGTTCGAGATCGGATTCGCCAAACTCATTGCAAAACGAAGATATTTCTGACCTACATTCAATCTTCGATATTCCACCCTACCACGACACCTATCAATATCATCCTTACAAGAGGTGCTTTTGTGAAACTTAATAGTCCCTTGAGGGCCTAGAGGGTTCTTTTAGGGATACAATTTAAATATAATAAGTATTTGTAACCCACACGATGGTTATGATTAATAAATAATTAAAAAACTTGGACTGTGTTATTAAAAAGCAATCATTGACAAATACTGTGATGTGAAATTACACCACCACCACTAACACTAAATAATTTGTTCCTTTTTTTGGCGTGTACTATTGCCATGAGTGTACAGTAACGGTCAAAAAATGTTTATCCGTTTTCGAAATTCTTTAAAATACTGAATACGGTAAAAATTGCCATATCAAGCAGCATTACCTAAAAAATTTGTTGTCGTTTTCATATAAATCAGCTCCTTTAAAAAGCTTCTAAAGTGTTTACTTCTTCTTGCTGTAGACTGTACATAGTATATAAATATGATTGTACAATGTGTTGATATAAAAATTATATCATAAAAAATAAAATTGTTTTATTTTCACAATCTTTTGCTTACGCTACTCCGCAGTCGCATCGTCGTCGGACGGAATCAGTCCTCGTACTTGACTGTTCCGATTGCGAAGCGACCGAGACGTCACTCGCTGACTCCCTCGCGCTGACGTTGAAACTTACCGCTCTGTCTCGCTCGCTCGATTTACACTTTATAGGTGTGCGTGTGTGAATCTTTGCATATGAATTTGAGTAGGACTATATTTTGATTGACTACAAGTATGAGCATGCCGTATCTTCCTCTTTTTTGTTTTAATCTAAGAGGTCAGCCATCATTATGGCCACATCGGCATGTGATGTTGCGGGTCGGAAAAGTTTTGAGTTACTCAGATTTTACCACTGTCGGGTTCTGTAGCCATTGAATTTTTTTACGGCCTCGTCTTCTATGGCCTTGTATTTTGCCTTGCATTATGAGCTGTAGAAGACTACCTAATTGCTGTTGCATATTGTGCTTGAAATACTGCAGCTTCCTCCGTTTTATAGTTTTCAACCTGCATACTTGTGTGGCGGCTCCATCTACCGCATACGCCGCACATTATTCGACACGAAACAAACACCTTCTCAAACGTGTCAACAGATGGCGCCACAGACGCAAATCAACGACGTCGCCATACCGCAACGTAAAATAGTATGAGAAGCCTGCATCTCGCTAGCGAAGTTTCACCACATCTCCTTCGCTATATATAGCACCTCCAACTAACATCCGTCGGACTTCGGTCCCCGAGCTATACCACCCAGCTCGGAGGAAGATCTTCCCTTTGGCCTTCCTCAATGTGGCATTCCACTACCATCGGCTTCCTACAGTGGTGACCCCGACGGGATACCCTACCATCGGCTCCCTACAGTGGTGACCCCTACGGAGCACAGAAGAAGCACCTTCCACATCATCGTCGCAGCAGCGCCCATCCATCACTCCGCATCCATCATCTACCTTCGCCAGCAGTCACAGCAAGCCAGCAATCGAGCCACAAGTTCCACCGCAGCATCTTAGACGACGCTTCCTGGACCTCCGGCACACTCGACGGCATCATCCCGACCTGGTCTCCGCAGCCCACGACCGGTGCATCAATGTCGGCCGCATCACTCCGGCGTGGCAGCCCTGCACACCAGCAGCTCGGACCCACCGTCATCATCACCTGTCTCGACTCACCGCAGACAGGAACAGCACACTGCATCACTGACAACGCGCCTTCACCCCACCCGTCTCGACTCACCGTAGACTGGGGCATCCTGCAGCAGCACTCTCCACTGGCACTTGCAAGCTCTGACGCACTGACTGCTGAGCACACTCACTGATATCGACCTCCGGTCTCGGGGGGGAGTGATGTTGGCGGCTCCATCTACCGCATACGCCGCACATTATTCGACACGAAACAAACACCTTCTCAAACGTGTCAACAGATGGCGCCACAGACGCAAATCAACGACGTCGCCATACCGCAACGTAAAATAGTATGAGAAGCCTGCATCTCGCTAGCGAAGTTTCACCACATCTCCTTCGCTATATATAGCACCTCCAACTAACATCCGTCGGACTTCGGTCCCCGAGCTATACCACCCAGCTCGGAGGAAGATCTTCCCTTTGGCCTTCCTCAATGTGGCATTCCACTACCATCGGCTTCCTACAGTGGTGACCCCGACGGGATACCCTACCATCGGCTCCCTACAGTGGTGACCCCTACGGAGCACAGAAGAAGCACCTTCCACATCATCGTCGCAGCAGCGCCCATCCATCACTCCGCATCCATCATCTACCTTCGCCAGCAGTCACAGCAAGCCAGCAATCGAGCCACAAGTTCCACCGCAGCATCTTAGACGACGCTTCCTGGACCTCCGGCACACTCGACGGCATCATCCCGACCTGGTCTCCGCAGCCCACGACCGGTGCATCAATGTCGGCCGCATCACTCCGGCGTGGCAGCCCTGCACACCAGCAGCTCGGACCCACCGTCATCATCACCTGTCTCGACTCACCGCAGACAGGAACAGCACACTGCATCACTGACAACGCGCCTTCACCCCACCCGTCTCGACTCACCGTAGACTGGGGCATCCTGCAGCAGCACTCTCCACTGGCACTTGCAAGCTCTGACGCACTGACTGCTGAGCACACTCACTGATATCGACCTCCGGTCTCGGGGGGGAGTGATGTTGGCGGCTCCATCTACCGCATACGCCGCACATTATTCGACACGAAACAAACACCTTCTCAAACGTGTCAACAGATGGCGCCACAGACGCAAATCAACGACGTCGCCATACCGCAACGTAAAATAGTATGAGAAGCCTGCATCTCGCTAGCGAAGTTTCACCACATCTTCTTCGCTATATATAGCACCTCCAACTAACATCCGTCGGACTTCGGTCCCCGAGCTATACCACCCAGCTCGGAGGAAGATCTTCCCTTTGGCCTTCCTCAATGTGGCATTCCACTACCGTGAGTTTCATTTGATTAAAGCAGCGCCTCCTGGCGACATACGAGGAGAATTAAAATTTTGCCATACAAATAATTCTCGTTTTCGTTAACATGATCGAATGGCGAATGAAACTCGTACTAGGCACCGTTCTAGGCGCTTGTTCATCCATTGCAACTCTGTCATTCCTTACTCTATCAGTCCACGACATTTTCAGCATTCTTCGATATATCCACATTTCGAAAGCTTCTAACCGTTTACTTACACGGAGTCTGGGTTAGTGTCCACGTTTCTCCTCCTTAAAGAAGGACTGAAAATATAGTACCATAAATGGCGTAATAATAATGTCTGAATGGCTACTACCTACTATTAAATGCTGCTAAACCAGCAGTATCTATAATATGTACGCCCATTTTTACTTACTGTGGTCCGGTTGGAAAGAAGAAAGTATGTATGAAATCCTTAGAGCATTAGCATTATGAAATCCAATGTAAAATACCTAGGCATCCCGTTAGACTCCTTTTCCTATCTAACTAGGCTGTATGAATTTAGAGCCTTTTGTTTTGTCTAAAGTTTTGATTTAAAACAACATAGCAGTTGAATGACAGAGGTTCTTGGCGGGAAAGTGAAGAGTCATGTCTGCGGTTTTGTTTTATTTTCTAAAATAATAAATAGTGGATTACTAACCGTTAAGTGTTCGTGAGTGTGCATTAGTGTTGGCAAATGAAACAAAACAGGGCAATGTCACTTTTCAAATTCTCTCAAGAAGTCTGCCCGAGGACTTAGTAAAGCGCTACATCTTTAATGAGATACTCAAGGCTTACTCAAGGGGTTGGGGGATCTATCATTTCCCACTTCTCATTTCTATTATCATTCATCATCATCATCATACATGAAGGAAAAATACAAATGAAATTAAGAAACTAATGACAGGGCAGCATGGTGTATGACCTTAGCCGGTTCCTCAGGGAACGAACTACACTTTAAAAAAAAACAGTTAAATGACATTTTGACAACACTGGTTAGAGTTTGTGTTAGACCACAAAGTACTTTTATTGTTTCAGGTATCTCAACAGAATCAATCAGTAGCCACCTGTATCTTCAAAATTGGGTCTCAGTGTTAGACATTTTGTCTCTTGTACAAGCACAACGCCTATTAAAGTCATAAGCAGAGTTACGGACAATGTCAAAACACTAATAACCTGCCCTAAAACTAGACACTGGCTAAATCGTAGCGAAAGCCATTTTTCAAGAAATTCATTATATACGTGTTAGACACAAAACATGCCATAAACAAAAGAAGAAGAAGAAGAAGCTTAGAAAATTGTATATTATTATTATTAATATTAATAATGTATATATTATTGGCAGTAATGGTCGCTAACCTAAAAGTGACCCAGTTGCCATAAACAAAAAAGTTGAAGTTGAAGTTTAAAATTGTATAAACTAGAAACCTTATGTACCCTTTTTCTTTCAAGAAATTGAATTGAATAGGTACTCGTATTCAAAAATTGTGAATTGTGATCGTAGTGAGAGCCATCTTTCCGGTTGCCTTGAAGTTGAAGAAATTGAATTGAATCATAGTCGGACAAACTTTGTGTGTTTGTTTGCATTTATTGAATGGCTAAAGTGTGAAAAATACACGCAAAAATGGTAAAAATTGCCCTCCAAATCAATGCACAACTAGAATGCGTGGAGAAGTTGTACACAAACCACCCACATTACCAGTGGTTCCTTAAACTGAAGTGCAGTAGCTGTGGGGAGGTTACGGAGAAGTTCCATGACTTGTCGGAAGCCGACAAGGTTCCACAGAAGCACAATAGGTCAGAGACCAATCTGTTGATAAAATGCAAGCTTTGCTCTAGGGAGAACAGCATAGAAGTGATCGAAGGCAGCAACAGTATGTTAAAATTATTTCTAACCTAAATTTATGATTGTTTTTTATTATATTTTCTACATTTAGCTTTAATTAGGTTTTATTGTCAACTTTTTTATGCAAAATTAGAAAGAAGCTGTGACATTATTATATTAAGATGTAAATGACAATATGTACTTATTTCCCTCTTTTTTCCAGGTGCTTATACTCATTTCGATATTGGGGAGTTCAAGACAATAGTACAGTTTGACTGTAGAGGAGTAGAACCTGTTGACTTTGAACCCAAGTCTGGGTGGGTAGCTGAATCAGAAGATAATGGTTTGTAGACTTTTTTAACTTCAAAATAAGGTATAAAATTCATGAACCAAATAAATACTAATGATAAGACTCAAGCAAAGAGAGACCTATATCCCATGGGTGAATTAAGGCTGTGAGTCACAATGTCGAATTGAAAGAATAAAAGTCAAATAAATATCCTATATATAGTATCTACCAGCCCTAGTATAGTCAAGCCAGTCTGTGCCCTAGTGCTGGACTTGTCTTTAATACTAAAGCTGTGTAGTTTCTTGCGCCTATTCTCCACAGCTAAAAAATAAACGTCCTAAATGGGTAGTACGTAACAAATTTATGAATTTATGAATGATACAAAGGGACTTTTCTTATGTTTATTTGAATAAAAAAATTGACTTTGACTATCACCATCTGAGATACTAATACTTTTCTGAAATGATATGAAAAATCTTTATTCAGTTTAGGCATTTAAATTGCACTTATGAATGTCAAGTAGGTAGTTACATAAAAAAAAAACAAAAGTATATTAAAAAATAATATAAGTACAAGTACACATAATAATACTTAAAAGATATAATTTAATAAACAATACATATATGTAATGCGATTCTACTACTGGTTCGGAAGGTTGATTACTAGTTTTGCTAATTGTTTTTTTTTTTAGGTAAAAAGTTTGAAGATGTTGATTTGAGTGAAAAGGAATGGGTGGAATATGATGAGAAGAATCAAACATCAGTGGGGGTATATGAACTTGAGTGGCAATTCATAAAAGTCAAATAATGCTGCCTAAGGTTAATCTTAATATATAAACTATGATAACACTTACCTACTTATAAATAAATCTTGTTGAGGTTAAAAAGTATTTCAATTCAATTAACCTTTTCACCGCCCAACTATCCTGCACGCGATGTCCCGCTGTATGCCAACGTATAAATGTATTTTAATAAAGTAGGTACAAAGAAGAACTTCCATAGAAGTGCTGACGTGGACGGCACGAAAATCTCGAACTTCTATAGAAGTTGTTGGCGGTAAAAAGGTTAATACAATTTCAGTTGTTCAATTCCTTATTATGTTAGCTTTCAGTAGTAACACTGTTTAAGTAACATTTGTAGTAGCCATATTAATGGACCACAAATTCAATGTAGGTATTAATTCTATTTTTTTTTTTAATTTACATAAATCACTATACTGGTAGTAATTGTTATAATAACAAAATGGTTTTACCATTTTAGATTATCTCAACAAACAACAATAATCTGAGTTTACTATCTTATTATTGCGCTAGTTCAACTATCCATTACTTAGTTGCTTTTTATATTTAAATTGTGGCTTTAAGGTTCGAGGTTTATATATTTTAATAAATAATGTAAATTGTCTATAGTTTGAAGGCGTTACAAATAAACAAAGAATAAGCTTGGAATAATTATTCCGTGTTTTGTCTCTTTTACTCAAATCTGAAATGACGTTTACATGACAGGAACAAAACACGGAATAACTATTTGGAGCTTATACTTTAGATTCTTTGTAAGGAGGTTAGTCTTTAGTTTACAAAAAGCAGCCTTTAAACTTCCCACTGCTGTGCTCAGGCATTCCCACATTAACAACATCACATTGAGCTGTCAGGCTATAACTAACTACAAAGGCCCAATTCAAATGGTGGGTTTTAACGACAGCTCTTATACGGTAAAACGGGGACCAACGGCTTATCGTACCCGAAGCAAGGAGGAGCTTGAGATATTTTACCTGGGGCACCCAATGAGGCTTACTAGCAATATGGCAACCCAAACGCGCTAGCCACTACGCCATTAGGATGAGGTTGTTTAATTATATAAACAAAACAAAAACATTTTATAAATAGCTTGCTTACTTCTTAACTGATCTTTAGTATTTGTAAAAATATTATGATTGGATGTTAATGACGATAGTTGTTGACATTGAATGGGCGCCTTTGGCTTTAAAAGTAAAAAAGTAAATAGTGTTGAATAATTTCGGCGGGCTGGTTAGAACCACATAGCTCAATTGGGAGAGCACCTGACCCGGTATGTCAGAAGGGTGCAGGTTCAAATCCTGCTTGTGGAAATTTTTTCAACATTTGTGTTATTGTCTACTCTATTTATTTATATCGCAAAATATAGTAAAAGGTGAACTTAACGCCATTAGGCAGTATGTATCATTTGATCATATTAACACTTAAACACCAAATAATTGAATTTCTATTGCGTCTGGGACTCGCGGCGTTCAACCTGTTAAAAGAATTAAAAAACTTAGGTAGTTATATTTTCGCATCGCGGGGCTCAAGACCTTCTCTATAGATGGAAATACCTCAGGAAGAACGTGCCATAAATCACCACGCGGGCCCAGTGCGGTGCGGTGGTTGTTACAACTGCTAATTCAGCCCAGACCATCGGTTATACATACTGAAGCACTTTTTATACTAACTAATATACAATATATTTCGTGTTAATATGTAGAAAACATTGTTTTAATTAAAACGCAAGTAGTTTCACGAAGCCATTCGATTGGCCGTGCCTACTCACTTGGAACAAAACTTTCGTTGAGCGCTTCCTATTCCGCGGTATTTACGCTGCTTTCATTGATAGCTAACAATTTAAATTAAATTATCTTGAAACTATTCCAACTGTTTATATAACATATATTACTGCCTGGTGTGAGTTTTATTTACTATTTGATAAACGATTAATTCGATCACGTTATCGGAAACGAGAGAATGTATGACAATGCTGAGCAAGGTAAAATAAAATTTTGCTATCCAAAATCTCGTTTTCGTTAATGTGAAATAGCAAATAAAACTCGCACTAGGCAGTTTGTGCTCTGATCAACAGTATATACAGTATCAAGTTTTCCACAAGTACGGTAATCATCAAAATCGAGTGACCGTTGCCGTTGTGGTCATATAAACTGAAATAGTGGTTTACATAAAAGGAACCTTATTTTTAAGAGTTCAGAGTTGAAGTGATGGAGGATGGATATCACTACAATTGATGGGTAATGGCTTGATCACCACGCTTGCCAAATGCGAGTTGGTGATCAAACCCGGGCTATGCATTAAAAAATACGAAACACACTGCCCGACCTGTGAATTGAACTCAGAACCTTTGGGTATCGGGTCGAGCACCAAGGCGTTCACTATTGTTTCTCAATTATTTTTATACTTTCAGTAGACATACTTTTATGTGATAGGTATTGTTAAGTAAAATGACTTAGGCCTCTTTCTCACCGGATCGGTGCGCTTTCGTTTCGGTACCGCCTCTGCACCGAATCTGTACAGATTGTTTATCGAGGCCTTTTGATTACATAGCGCTCGGTAAACAATCTGTACATAAAGGTAGCCAAAGTAACATTAAGAAAACGATAGCAAAGTTCGAAAGGAATAAAATGTATCGGATTGACATAAGATTGACCACGTGGTTTAGCGCGGCTTATATGTCAATCCCATACATTTTATTCTTTTCGAACTTCGCTATCGTTTTCTTAATGTTACTTTGGCTAAGCCTACAAATTCGGGATTCAGTGCAGAGGCGGTACCGAAACGAAAACGCACCGATCCGGTGAGAAGGAGGCCTTAAGGGTTTATATACACAGGCTTCTCGAGCAGTCAGCTAAGTGATCAAAATACGCAGACCGCTTGAGCAGTCGTGGTTAATATGCCATTTCACCGAGCTGCTGCCTGCCCGAAGCAATCGCAACTGCTTGATTGTGTTTGTTAATAGAAGACTGCAGTTCACTATGCAGTCGCAGCTTCAAGCAGTCGATCCTGACTTCTTCAAGCTACCCGTGTATAGCCGTTCTTACATTTACCATAACAGTATGACGGCACAGCCGTTGGAAAGTAACTATTTCATAAACGCCGTGTCGCCGCAAGGTGACTGACATGGCGGCCCACAATTTTCCGCTAGCATTGAATCACTTGCACTAATTGGCGTTGAACTCTGCTATTAATTTCTTTATCAAGTACATATGCAAGCGCACGAATCACGATACACGATTCTTTATAATCTATACTAATATTATAAAGCTGAAGAGTTTGTTTGTTTGTTTGTTTGTTTGAACGCGCTAATCTCAGGAACTACTGGTTCGAATTGAATAATTCTTTTTGTGTTGGATAGTCCATTTATCGAGGAAGGCTTTAGGCTATATAACATCACGCTGCGACCAATAGGAGCGAAGCATCAGTGAAAAATGTTGCAAAAACGGGAAAAGAGCCTAAAAAATTAAAAATGCTGCCGAAAGTCACTATTCCACGCGGACGAAGTCGCGAGCACAGCTAGTTACCTATATTCTGCCAGTTTTAAGATAATCAATTTCATCAATCTCAGTTAGTCTTGTACTGGAATTGCTTATTATCTGGTTATCTTAATAAATAAGAATACAATAAGTATCACAGTGGCCATTTACTCATAATCACACAGATTTTGCGGTTCCGCACACTCAAGTCAATAACTTATAGATTCTATAAGGTAAAAAATGTCTATAACATCCCTATCTAGCTACAATAAATCTAATTTTGACGAATATTTACACACTGGTAGAGTCCTAATTAAATAAATAAAGTTCAAGAGCTAGGCGTCGAGGATGTCGTCACGGAGTTGTTCTCGGAGGATGCCGCCGCCGCGTCGGAGTTGTCTGACCGGGAGTAGAACCCGGTGAACCCTGTGTTGCCGTGCACTGTCACCGTGTGCTCGGGAGTGCTCGTGCCCGATGCGGGTGTCTCGCTCACGCTACTTCCGCTGCCATAATTGCCATAATGTCCATAATAGTCTTCGTTGTACCCCGGCCCTGGTGACGCAGAGTCGTGGATGTAAACGGGCACTTCCACTGGATACGGAACTTTGACTGGCACTGGCACCTGTTTTTCTACCGGATAAGGCTTGGGAATGTACACGGGCACCTTTTTCTCAACCTCCACCTTTTGTGGGACATAAATTTCAATGGGCACTGGAACTCTCTTCTCCACTTCAACCGGGTAAGGCACTTTCTTTTCGACTTGCACGGGCACTTTCACAGCAAAGGGCTGGGGGTACGGAACTTTGACGGGAACGTGTTTTATGACTTCCACCGGTTCTCTGACTTTCACTTGGACGGGGTAGGGCACTCTCTTCTCCACCGGGTAAGGTTGCGGCACTAAAACTCTCACGGGGACCGGGTAAGGCACCTGCTTCTCAACGGTCACCTGCACGGGCCGGTCGACCGGCACTCGGACCTCTACCGGGTACGGCACTTTCTTCTCGACAGTCACTGGAACGTGGTGCACCACTGGATACGGTTTCGGTACGTACTCTTTCTCTACCACCTTGTACGGGACTGGATGTGGCACTTTAATACCGATAGGATAGGGGACCTTCTTCTCCACCGTCACGGGGTATGGCACCGGCTTCTCTACGACTTTAATTTTCTCCACAGGCACATGTATCTTCTTTTCCACGTGAACGGGGTAAGGTTTGGGGACTTCCACTTTATAAGGAACCTTGATTGGCTTTTCTACTGTCTTGACATATCTATGGTGATGGTGGTGGTGGTGATGTTTGATTTTGGTGTAGACGCGCGGGTGGTGACGGTGACTATGGCTATGGCTCCCTTCAGCATGCAAGTCCCCGTAAGTATATTGCTCCACGCCAGGTTTCGCGCTGTAACCAGAATAATAAGGGTTAAATTGGTTCTTCTTCTTAAAGTATACCGTTTTTTTTCTAGAAATCTCAGGTGCGGTTTCTTGTTGTTGTTGTTGTGATTGTTCTGTGTTTTGTGGCATACGAATCAGTCCATAAGATTGCAAATATAACATTCGTTTGCTAACTGGAGATACCTCTTCTGGAGTGTACGCTGATCTTCTTACGCGTGAATGCGGGGGTCGTCTGTACTTGGGGTAGTGCGTGGGGTTAATAATCGGCACCCAATCGCTATCCTCAAAGCCGGTTAAATTAAGAGCTGGAGCGGTGGTCCGTTTCCTCGGCACCCTTGTCACCGGCCGGTAGGGACGTCGCGTGGGCGAGTTCGTCGCCCCTGTGTCATTCCTTAAAACATATCGAATGCGGGTAATGCTCGCCGATTGGTCATAATAATCAGATTTGTCTGTGATATTAACTGGACTCGTATTGTTCGACGTTTTGTTTCTGTTAGATAACGTGGCGTTCATTTGTTCTAGAATTTTCTTGGGCCATATCCTTTTCGTTCTCAAATACTTTCTCGTGGTGGTCAATGGTGCTGCCGTAGACGTTAAAATGCTGACATTGATTTTGGGCGGTTTCACTGAGTCCACGCGCACTCCTTTGATTGTCTGGACCGGTACGCTGAACTTGGGAGGGTTACCTTTGACGGTAATGGTTTTGTTGTTACCGTTTCCGGCGGCGTATATGATCGGTCGCGGTTGCTGTTTTATATAGTATTGGTTTTTATGGTGCGGCAGAGGAATGACCTTTGGGAAATTGTATACTGCGTTTGGTGATTGAAACAGCTTCAGCGGTTGTGAGAACTGTTGCCGGTTCGGTGGTAGTTTCTGTATGGGGCCGTAGTACGGTCTCTGTATGTCGACATAGAACTTTTGATGCTTCTGTGGCTTCTGTTTGTCCGGGAAGATGGGCGGCTTGCTCGGCGGCCGCTGTTCGGGCTTGCGGCTCGTGCTGGCGGTATTGGAGGGCGGTGGTTGGGTCGGTTCTGGCTTCGCTACGTACTTTGGGCCGTCTACAAGTGTCAAAGCGTTTCGTTTGGTCTCTTCGGCGATCAGGTCCGCCTTGAGGAGCCCATCGTCTTCAGCCGTCACGCCTTGTCTCTCATTGACGACGATCACTAACGCGATGATCAGGAATGCCGTCTGAAATAAAAATAAATACCTACGTTATAACCTTATGACAAAAATATTTAAATAGGTACAGTTTATTTGTTTTTATGTAGGTTGGGGGTAATATGAACCTACTTAACCGATTTAAAAATATCTCTAAATAATAGTAAGATACTATCGTCTAGTAAAATAGGCTACCTATATTTAATTTTGATATCATTTAGTTTTCAGGTTGAAATTTCACGAGATAAAGGGTGTTCCGCGTAGTGTTCACCTTCTCTGTAGTCGCTACATTAAAATAAAAGAAATTATACTTGTATTAGCACGTTCAAAATTAAACTAAGTAAGTATTGTATGTTCAAAAACAGATTTGAAAAAAGGTTTCGTCTACTAACTTTTAAACAGTAGGTACGTCATGAACAAACGTAATCACGCCAACTTTTTCCGATACGCTGAATCGCACAGAAAAAGTGATTTAAGCGTTGCAAAAAAATGTTTATGTTAATCAACTATCGCAAGTGATTCCCATCTATTTACACTCGTAACGTGAGCGTGCGCACCGAGACACGCAAACCTTGTTCCGTGTCTATATTAGGTCACTTAAAACGTCGTTGATGCGCGTTGTGGGTGTGGTGGGATAGTCGCCTTCCTAGTTAAACAAAAAGCCCCCACCTAGACACATGAAAACTTAGGAAGTAAATAGGTTTCCTGTTGTATCATCTAGGCTAGAACACAATGAACCCAGTTTTGTGTGAAGACAGCTAGAAAATTATAACATCTACTAACAGCGAAAAGCTAAAATTAAGAAAAGAGGAGAAATTGATCTATACAGGGTGTCTCATTTAAATCGGTCAGTATGGGAAAGTCTGAAACTATAAGACATAAGAAGATATGTTCTTCAGAACCATGTCATCGATTTTGATAAGAATAAAAACTGCATTCATACATTTAAAAAAAACCTGTACTCAGCTCGGGAATTTAACCCAACCCGGTTGTTTTGAAAAAATAAACTTTATTTCTATTTAGATATCGATTGTGTAGGTCTTAAGCAATAAATGGCTCTATGAAACATGATGTCTAAATTGAATAAAATGCATTGTTTTCAGATACTTTAATTTATTTTAGTAGGTGTTCGAACTGACCACCGTTTTTTTCAATACAATATTCAACACGTTTAGGTAACGATCTTACAATTACAAAACCAGCAAAAAGGTACAAACAACCATAGAGACAATTTTACATGCCTGAACTAGTTAAATGTATCGGTGGTCACTTCGAACACCTACTAAAATAAATTAAAGTATGTGAAAACAATGCATTGTATTCATTTTAGATATCATGTTTCATAGAGCCATTTACTGCTTAAGACCTACACAATCAATATCTAAATAGAAATAGTGTAAGTTTATTTTTTTCAAAACAACCGGGTTCGATTCCCGAGCTGAGTACAGGTTTTAAAAAAATGTATGAATGCAGTATTTCTTCTTATTAAAATCGATGACATGGTTCCTAAGAACAGATCTTCGTATGTCTTATAGTTTCAGACTTTCCCATACTGACCGATTTAAATGAGACACCCTGTATATAATATTATTACTTAACTAAATCAAAAACTCCTTAAAACAGACTAAAATGAATTGTTGACTTAAGTCATGATAAGGCCGAAGTTGTAAGCGCACTTCATCCGGAATCCTTAACTATTATAGATACCTGGCTAACTTTGTAAACTTTTCTGTTACAGTTCACTAAAATGAAACTTTTTTTTTTCAAACTTGGCATTTTATGAAAGTAGAATTTTGTATAGTTATATGTATTAGTGTTACTTACATAATTATAGGTTTTTGTAAAATATACCGGGACTACTCGTAATGATGAAATCTC